>OY725171.1:35000-1340000 GCA_963241965.1 Tortrix viridana | reverse complement strand
CTACGTTCGCAAATTTAAAGAATAATTTTCAAAGTCTCAAGCATACGACCGTTATTTTTAAAATTTCGTTGTGTACGTTCATAATGTACAGTTAAAAGTGTACTACTTTGTACATGTACATTTTAACTATGTTTTATGGTATGTACAATTTGAACTATAGAAGTACTATGTAGTGTAATAAACGTGTGCTAACTCAGGGCATGTTCTAGGGATTTGATATCGATAAATAAGATATCGATATTATATTTATACATGTCTGTCATAATAATAGCTCTTAAAGAACTGCAGTCTACTCAATTGACGCTAGACAACAGTATTTCTATAATAAAAAGAGTATTTAACCTGATTTATCAAAATTGTATGTAAACAAAAATGGAAAAAGTATTTACAAAAAGTTAAGGATAGTTCTAGGACAAAACACTGGTTACGACACCATGAAAAAAAAATATAGTCTTATAAAATTTGAAGAAAATTCAATAACCAGTATGAATCAAATTTTAAATATTTTATGAATGCCCCGTTGACCACTGTGGACGTTGAGAGAACGTTTAGTAATTTAAAGTAGATATTTTCATCTAGACGGCACTCTTTAATACGGAAGAATATGGAAAAAAATATTGATTGTATACTTACTATGAAAATTATTTCAAAATAAAAAAATAATACACGTTGCTTGTTTATATTAAAATAAAGTGAGAATAAAGGATATTTCTTTATCCTTGACTATTATTCTATATGTTGACAGTAAAATCGATATAATTTATTGTCCTAAAATATTTTTCTACATCACTTTAGAATTCGTGCCCCGAGTTAGCACACGTTTAATAACGTCAGCCTCTAATTCAATAGTTCCATCCATTTTGCTTTCGAGATCATATTGCTTTTTAACGATAGCCGTATTTACTATCAAGTTAATAAAAGGTGGCCTGGTTTACTTTGTACCCTACGAAACTGTGCAATCTCTCAAACACATGGCATGGGAATACAATCATTAAACTAAACAAAGACCGTATAAACCTGAAAAGTGCCAGCCCAGCGAAAAAGACAGATGGTTTACCCTTGAATCACCGACACTCATTTCACAGTTAGAATGTTTTCCTTCGCCGAATTTTTATTTAATCGACAGGTATTTCCACGTGCAGGAGTTATATTTTTTGTTGGTCACAAGTCTATAACCTAACCTACGTAACCCATGCTTAAGATAAGCTGAAAACAATAAGGTTTCAGCTGAAATTAGCCCTCGATGAAACGACACATTCGATGAAAAGTTGGTCGGTGCAACAAGGGGATCCCGAGACAGATATATACGACTCCTATAGCTCTATCCCACAGAGCTAGCATATTATGTGCATCTCTATCGTAGAGAGGGATTACCGAACAAACAAGTCGAGGGCAACTTACGCCAAGTTCTGGCAGGTTTTAAAAGGTCATATACGGCCTTTGTGCTACAATCTTACCAGATATAAAAACTTATTCAATCATTTAAGCTCCTTAACAAAGACCCTGGCTAGTCATTCTCTTAAACATGTCCCAGTTTGGTACATAACCGGCGAGTTTAAATTGTAACACTGTAGTGCGTGTCTTTTAAATTTGGTCGCAGCTTTCGTTGACAAGGAAGCTCGGCTCTAAGAGCAGTTTATTTTAAACTCGCCGGTTAGTTTATCAATTGCGATACCATTTGTATTTACACCCATATCGTAAAACCTCTACAACGCGTTCAGAAACTGTAGGTGTAACTAGCTCTACGTCAGTCAGTGGTGTTGCTGTCACCATCTCAAGTTTTATCTAGTGGTTGTAATGTAAAGTTTTACGTGTTCGCTCCCGATACTGTTATGGTTTTCGAATTTCGAATTTATACGAATCACGATACAATTTGATTCGGCGACAATTTCTCCTGTCACTCGAGATGAAGCATCAATCAAGATGAAATGTCAACAACATTGTTAATTAAACCTATATATGTCTATTTCTTTTCATTATAGAGGATTTACAATATGAGTGTAGATAAAGCAAAAGAGCAAAAGAGCACCACAGACACGATTATAAGTGAGTTTAAAGCTTTTTATAAACTAAAGTCTGGCTAATCCCAAGGCGAAGTATAAACAGACAGAATCTTTGAATAAATACATCTTGCGGTTTGTCTGATTGCGCGCCAACGTACGCGCCACAAGCCTGTGAGTTATTGATAATCATGAACCAAGGCTGCGCCGCCTGCGTGTGTGTGAGTAAGGGTAAAAGGCCGGAGTTGAACTACTTTGCCTGTACATACTTTGCCCAGTTAAATTACTTGTCCGTGTATACTTTGCCCAGGGACTGTTTAAGAGAATAACCATCCCTAAACAAGAAGCCCTCACTCATGTGCGGGGTTTTTCATGAGCAGCGTTATGTTCTCTCAAAAACTGACACATAAGTTCGTAAGTAGTAAACGCTATTATGCTTGTTACTTGAGACTTGTACATTGTTATTGCCCATCCCCTAAAGAGTCCGATAGTCCCTTCCTTCTTTACTGTTTTGACGAGACAGTCCACGAGATTATGACAGCGGATGATTTTATTTGATACCGTAGGTTTGTCTCCCGATGGATCGTCCTGATGACTCTGTAATAGGGAATATGCATGTTGGTATGGGGAATTGGCTCAAAAGCTGGCAAATTGGTAAAGCCAGATGGTATTTGGGACACATCTTGTAGAATCACCCTAGTTTTTATTGAAAAATATAAACAGATAAGGAACATATACAATTCCTTTTGCTAATATCGATGACTTTTGTTATACGATTCCCAACATACTGCGCTCGACATGTCTGGCAACATTGCGCGCATTGTTTGACGTAGTCGTGCAACATCGCCTGACTTGCCAAGTACAAAATTACAACTTTGCCCACTTTTTTTTGGATTACGTGTGTTTATTTGTGCGTGCTAGTAAAGTATTGCTGAAAGTTTATTTATTGGTCAAAGTGCGTCTCTTAATGCTGGGCAAAAAAGGAATTTTTACATCATTGCCCACTATTGCGTAAACTTGCCTAACTTTGTCATGACCGTGTTTATAATCACGGCCTTAGGTACTGTTAATATAGGTATATTAGTGATGTTCTGTTTATATCAGGTTAAAAGACAGTCGTTGCCGAGCCGTAAAGGGGGCATGTATTTAACCTGTATGTAAATGGATTAATGTATGAAGGTTACTAAAATAAAGAGATCAATCCCTGCAATTTGCATTTTCGGGGAGTCTCAAAAAAATAGCACATAAATAAAATAAATAAATAAATATCAGGGGACAATCTCACACAAATTGACCTAGTCCCAAACTAAGCTCTAGGCTTGTACTATGGGTACTAGACAACGATAAACATACTTATATAGAGAAATACATACTTAAATATATAGAAAACATCCATGACTCAGGAACAAATACTCGCGCTCATCACACAAATATTTGTCCATACCGGGATTCGAACCCAGGACCGCTAGCTTCGTAGGCAGGGTCACTACCAACTAGGCTAACTGCGTCGTCAAAATAGAAATTCCTGATATGTCCCCAAAAATATGTATGGAATTGTCCGTTATGTTACTAAAGAATGTATTGAATTTAGGTAACAAAACGGACAATTCCATACATCTTTTTGGGGACATATAAGGAATTCTATTTTTCTTGTTCAGAATAGTGGTCCCAACCAACGTGAATTTTTTTTCCTATATCTGAAGAAAAAGTGAAAGGGGTGCTATTTTTTTGAAACTCCCCTTTCATCACTTCAGAGAGCGATAATGTAAAAAGTATATTTTTTAAATCTTTATACGAATTTTGTCTTAAAAACTAATGTATAATAATAACAACAAATATAAATATCAGAGGTAATTCCATAATAAAATAAGCTAGGGTTCACTAATATTTTACCAAAAAACGTTTCACATAAACTCATTTATTTCACAAACATATTACTTGGCAAACCGCTTTTTTCCAAAACTGTAAATATTTCAGGATTTTTATAAAGTTAACCTAACCTAAGGTATAATCTACACGATGGTCCTGAAATAAACCCCGAAATATTTTACAGTTTTGAAAAAAGCTTGCCTAATTATATGTTTGTGAAATGGATCACTTTGAGAAACGTTTTTAGGTACAAATGACAGGATACCGAGCGAACTCTAGGTCTGTAGGCACTTTTGGTACTAGACAATTAAACAAGCTTCTATAGAGATGTACCTAAACACATTGAAAACATCCAAATGTCAGTTATATACTCGCACTCATCCAAATTAACGCCGGCCCCCACGAACAAAACGATAACTGCCATTATCACACTTTTATTGTCATATCATATGTTTGCAATCTGCGGGTAAAATACACCTGTAATTTTTTTTTCGTATTTTTCACACGTTCAGTTACGGAATTACAAAAAAATAGTGTTATTTAAAAAAAAACCGCGCCTAAAACTACCAGAATAAAGTTGTATGATAATGTTAACAAAATGTCTGACAAACATTGTTAAAATAATATTCTAATAATAACATTTAACCGGAAATAAGCCGTGATGGCCTAATGGTTTGACCTACCGACTCTTAAGCAGAAGTTCGTGGGTTCGAACCCGGGCTCGCACCTCTAAGTTTTTCGGAATTTATGTGCAAAATATAATTTGTAAATTTACCATGATCTTTTCGGCGAAGGAAAACGTCGTGAGGAAATCTGCACACACCTGCAATTCGACGGTGTGTGCGAAGTTCCCAATCCACACTGGGCCCGCGTGGGAACCCCTCTCATTGTGAGTGCAGGCCCGTGCCCAGCAGTGGGACGTATATAGGCTGGATTATAACCGGGTAGTGATAAACACAGTTACCATAGAAGCATATTTACAATATTTACGAGAGTAAGAAGATATGTGACGTTCTCAATATAAAGGGACCTTATGGAGGCAGGCGGTTGCGCCGTTTTTAGAACCGTTACCATAGTATTCGTATAGTTACAAGAATAAGAAGAGCGTAACTGCATTCCTACATAAGGTCCCTTTATATTGAGAACGTCACATATAAGCAAATTGTCGTTACTACTTGCACCCTGATAATTAGTAGAATAAAATTATATTGATAATATTGAATACGCATGAATTTTTCTTATCACGTTTCTTAACAAAATATGAAAATACCGTAAAAGAGATGGCAAAGTGAAATTGAAATTTAAATCGGCCAAATCCATGTAAATTCTGTTTTGCTAGAGATAGAAACAAATCTTTAATGGCTTATATCTTGGTTATTTTTAAAGTGTTTCGAATAATAGCTTCTCTCTGCTGTTTGTAACATGAATGACTTTTTTTTTAAGTAAAAAGTAAACGCATATTCCCTGTTGCCAAATTAGTTTTTGGCCTAAACATAAAAATTATATTTAAAATGATCATCCGAATTATAGATCTCAGATAATTGTAGATATTTCCTAACTCTTCGTTTTTTAAATACCTGCGTTGTGATATATCTAATTTGGTTTTACTAAACTATATTAGAATGCAGACAAGATTAGCTTTTCTTAAAGCACTGTCTGCGTCCAATATTAAATCAAGCTATACCTATACAAAAACATGTTTTTTATTTTTCCTGAAAAATTGTATTTTTTCAGTTATCATTTTATTCGCTGGCGTTATGTACCCCTACCGGGAGTCGAGCCAGTCACCACCAACTAAATGAACCGCCTATTCAAGTTAATTTTGTGATCTTCATTTAAACTGCATGTAATCATGCATATTCCCTATACAGCGAGTCTACGATAGACGTGAAAACAAACATTCTGTCCCTTTCTTACCAGTATATAAGTGAGAGAGTGACAGATGCTTTATCCACTCTTATCCACCGCGATAAAACCGAACATAACGCGAGGGCTGGAATACTAAAGCAAGGTTTAAAACCCGACTGCAAAATTATTTGTAATTTAATATTTTCGAGTAAATATTCATGTATAGTCGGGGTAAAAGAAGGTTCGTCACTTTTCAACTCTATTTCGATACTGTTAAGGTCCAAAAGTGATATTTTATATATTTTTGTTTAAAACTTTTCTTTTTATAACTCACACGATGGAATTTCTCTTGAGGAGCGTCCTCACTGAGAGCATTCTTAACCGAGCATTTGTAAAGGAGGAGCAAGAATTTCAATAATTTGTAATCTTTATACGCTCGGCTCGACGTTCACACCACTCGAATATTCGACGCCGAATAAACATTACTCGCGAATGCTCTCAGTGGGGACGCTCCTTTAGATACATAAAAAGATTGGCTATACAGAGTATTTATAATGAAACTTAGCAATAATTAAATAATAATATCTAAATGTATGAGAACTTCCCATTTTGTTACCAAAAAATTATGTATTTTGGTAACAAAACGGAACTTCCCATGAAAACCTCTTTGCTTACATTAGGATATTATTTAATATATATATACCTCCCCGCTTTTTTTTTAAATCTGGAAATGTCACTCAAAGTATCCAGAATTTTGAGGAATGTTCATTAGTGCATAATACCGTAATTTTGGCCAGGGACTGTAATATCGATAATTAGGTATCTTTTTATCGATATAGGTCCATCCATAAATAATTTTCGGTTCATTAATATCGATAAAAAGATAAAATATATTTATTCAGTAAGTAGGCCGCACGGGCACTTTTACACGTCAAAATCTACCAGCGCTTCCCAATTTCGACAGAACTCCGTCATTTATGACCCGATTTGAAATTATTATTTTCATTCATTCGGTAACATACTTACATATCCGAATGAAACATGCCCGGTTCAGATTGGTCTCATTTCTTTAAGAATGATAAACCGATGATGAAATCCATGAGGAATCGACGGAACTCTTCAAAAATCATAGGCACAATCAAAGGCACTAATATCTATACACCCATCGCGTCATAAGTGGTAATATATGGCCAGGTGATGTATCTGATCAACACGATTCACAAAAAAATTTATATCAGTACCAAGTATTGATAAAAGTATCGATATCAGTTTACCGATACAATTATCGATATATTCGAGAAGTATCGATATTCGATAACTATATCGATACTTCCCGAATATATCGATAATTGTACCTATCGGTAAACTTAAATATAATTTTTCTTTAAACTACCAATATATCTCAGTTATCGATATACAGTCCCATATTTTTGCATTTTTCTTACTTAACCTAGAATAAAAATGGCGGCGACCCTACTACTCATTTGTCGAAATCAGGCCGTCGGTTAAGTATTTACGAAAGAACAAAGAACCCTACAAACATATGTACGTACAGGTTAAAGACATTACCTTCCCTGGGTAGGTAACTATAGAAATCACTTGAACGCATGCATAACTGTACAGTAAGTATATTACGTAATATCAGGCTCATAGTTCAAGATCCCGCTGCAAGATGAACGTGAACAGTATTACATTATTTTATTATATTAATAAAATAAATGGCAACTCCTAGCACTTTATTACTGAAATATAAATAATAATTGAAACTACGGACGGACGACAAAATATTGTGGCAAAACAACAACAAGACTAATGTTTTTTTTTCATTTAAAAGGGACACGATTTTTTTTCTTTTCGTATAGCTTAAAATGCTTAAAATACAAAAAATAATTATTCAACTTGTTGGCTTTTATTAAGAAAGTACAAAAATAAAGGTCTACACGTGTGCCAAATTTCAACTCAATATTTTCAGCAGTTGATGCGAAGCTCGAGCATGATCATTTTGCAGATGTTACGAACATCTAAAAACCTACTTAAACGTGTTAACATTTTTTTTTTTAAATTACGCAGTTTAAGCACAATTTTAATTACGCAATAAGCGCACGTTCGCTGAAATAATTTTTCCACAATCTAGTGACGTTTGTGACGAAAACCGACGACGTGTCAATATTTAAGTGGTCACTCGAACTATAAAGAGCATAAATACGCGGAAACTAAAATGACTGTAGTTGCGCGTGAAATTATTGTCAATCTGTCGATTTGTATCCATTTCCTAATTTATTTTCTATCCGGAAAACGTATTATACAATAAGTATAACATAGATATCACACATACTCTTTTTTTTACAAAAAAGAATACTCCTGTCTTTATTTTTTAAACATCGTGGGCAATTCTTCGAGCGTTTCAACCGCCCTGATTCCCGTGGCCGCATTAATGTCTAAATTCCTGTAGCTTTGGAAGCATTTTCAGTTAAAATTTGTAGAAGTCAGGACACTCTACAAGATAGCCGAAAATAGCATCCAAAGCTACAGGAATTTAGACATTAATGCGGCCACGGGAATCAGGGCGGTTGAAACGCTCGAAGAATTGCCCTCGTAAAGTTATGTCGGTGATTTTTAAAATGTAATTAATCAGTAATATGTGACGTTCTCAATATAAAGGGACCTTATGGAGGAACGCAGTTACGCTCTTCTTATTCTTGTAACTAAACGAATACTATGGTAACGGTACTAAAAACGGCGTAACCACCTGCAGCCATAAGGTCCCTTTATATTGAGAACGTGATTATTTATGTAAATAAAATAAATACCTACTGATATTTGAAGCCGTCGCTTGGCCAGGTCAAAGGGATAGGTGAAGGATTTCGATACGAATCCAGCCAGCGATCCCGCGAGCGAGCTCGCTATTAACACGTGGCTTGGTCTAGAAATAAATAAACAAATAAATAAATATCAGGGGACGATCTCACACAAATTGACCCAGTCCGAAACCTGAGTATAGATAGAACAGTAGTCCAACTCCGGCCCTTTAGGAGAATCTGATACCTATTGCCGCTCGGGCGCCTAGGGTTGTCCAAACCTTGTTCTTCTATTTTAGTCATCATGTAGTTTAGACATGTCACGTCACACAACAATTTTAATTACGTACTTAATACGTATTTATTTCACCTACATTACAAGTATACCATAGGCGCCTGCCTGGTACGAAACAGTTGCAGCTTTTATTTAATCTGGATATACTCGTTGTTGTACCTACCTAAGCTAGGTTTAAGTTAAGTCGTGTTGAAACGTATGAAAATGTCACGATGACAATAAAGTAGATTTAACAAAAGCAGCAAGTGGGCTACTTATAAATATCAAAATATAAACCGCATATCTACTTCACAAACTCTAAATAGGTAGGTGCTCACCTTTCCGGCTCCAAAGGTATCTTGAAAAACGATTGCTCCGGATTTTGCGTACCATTTTTTGTGCACCCGTACACTGAACAACAACTCGACCTCTCGGTGACGACATTCAAAATCAAAATCAAAATATTTATTCAGTAAATTGTCCACATACGGGCTCTTTTACCTATTTTGTCGCTCGAAATTAAATAGGTACGCGCACCTCACCCAAACGTGACCGACCGCAATGACGCTGCGGCCCCGACTCAATCAGTCCGAATCAGTCCCAAGATGTACCTAGTTTCGTGTGCGTGGCTAGCGCCGCCCACAGCCGTACGGACGCGTACGCACACATGCAAGCCGCGCGATGTACCTTTGTTTGAAGTTGGACTACTTTTCTATCTATAATCTGCCCAAACTAAGCTCCAGGCTTGTATGGGCACTAGACAACGGTAAACATACTTATATAGATAAATAAATACAAAGAAAACATCCATGACTCAGGAACAAATATTCGCGCTCATCACACAAATATTTGCCCATACCGGGATTCAAACCCGGGACCGCTAGCTTCGTAGGCAGGTTCACTACCAATTAGGCTAACTGCGTCGTCATCAGAAATGAAAATACGAATGAGTAAACACAAGCAGAAGGAATAGGGTCAACTGATCGAAATCCGTGACGCGCCCAATTCCGTGGTAGCAGTTCTATAATCCGCCATAGAGCCAGACTTTTAAATAGGCTAACTGCCGCACTCAGACACGTCAATTTAAACTCCATACTTATCTATTGTCACGGCGGAAATTTTAATGCCCGGATCGACTTCGGAAACCGGCACCAGGTAGTCCAGAATGATTGGTTGCGCAAACCGGAACACCGCGAAAGATATCCCTACAGATGGCCCCATCTGGAAAGAAATTGTTATTTGTTATGCATATAGCCGAGTTAATAGATTAATTACCCAAAATACTATTTTCATTCGCCATTTTTTGGATTAACATTTTTCCCAGTCGCATATTATCCGATCCGATATCTGATATTTCGATTCTTATAATTAAGTCGAAATGGGTACTTGCCGTTTCCGTGAAATAATCGTATGTGACGTTCTCAATATAAAGGGACCTTATGGAGGAAGGCAGTTACACTCTTCTTATTCGTGTAACTATACGAATACTATGGTAACAGTTCTAAAAACGGCGTAACCGCCTGCCTCCATAAGGTCCCTTTATATTGCAAACGTCGCTTATTTTTGGTAGAATGTATCTTATAGGTATTTCCCACTGGAACAATTAGCGTTTTATGCCGCTCACAACTCTAACCTAAACGATCTAAATAGCTGTTTTGGTATCCAGGAAATAAAATAAAAATAATATAAATAGATTTTTGGGACATTATACAATCGACGAAACATATTTCGCCGAAACAACAGGCCCGAAGGTCTAATCTAATTACATACAGTAACATTAGCATTGTTGTCAGTTTTGTTACCAACACCCTAAACAATTCTCAGTAACAAACTGGACCGTTTGAGACGGTGTGTAATGTTTTTAATAAAAACTATTTTCAAATTTTCATTTTGCATAATACAAATATGCATAATTTTGATTTGCAGAAATTTATAAATAGTTTAAAAACAAAATGAATTGAATAATTTTGAAAGCAATAATAGTATAGTAGCATAGTATTGTCAGATACATTATAACAGACAATCAGTATAATGGTCACTTTGTATAGTATTTATTGCTCATAACATAACGTTCTATTTTAATAAAAACCAGCCCATTGAAAAGTCACTCCCATAGATCTGCCACGCTAGAGATATTGGCAGTATGTTCTAATTTGGCGATGCGTAGTGACCCTGCCTACGAAGCTAGCGGTCCCGGGTTCGAATCTCGGTATGAGCAAATATTTGTGTGATGAGCGCGAGTATTTGTTCCTGAGTCATGGATGTTTTCTATATATTTAAGTATGTATTTCTCTATATAAGTATGTATATCGTTGCCTAGTACCCATAATACAAGCCTAGAGCTTAGTTTGGGACTAGGTGAATTTGTGTGAGATGTCCGATATTTATTTATTAGAACATACTGCCAATATCACCAGCGTGGCAGAGTGCACCACCTCACAATACTTAGATAAACAGTAAAACCCTCACCTGCAGCAGCGCAGCTCCTAAACCCTCGTAGAAGGCTAATATCCCACCGGTCGCATACACCCTCTTGGCCCCCTGGAGGAACCCTCCATACTGCGACTTGACCAACATCTGCCGAACCCTGATCACCTCCAGAGGTAGCACCAGGGCGGCGGACGCGCAGCCAGCAAAGATGCCGCACAGAAATACTAAAAATGTTCTGAAACCGCATGACATTCTCAATATAAAGGGATCTTATGGAGGAATGCAGTTACGCTCTTCTTGTAACTATACGAATACTGTGGTGACAGTTCTAAAAAAAGGTGACCAGAACATATTTTTTTCCAAACGTATAACTGACAATGCAAAAAAAAACTAAAAAGAAAATATAATAACTTTAAACTGCTCTCTTGTAAAATTAGCTTTTTGTAGATACACACTTTATCTTAGGGTGTGTCGAAGTAGTGATATGGGTCGTAGCAAGTCTACGGTCCATCGGATTAAAGAGAGTGCTGGACTGAAGTCATACAAGGTTCAAAAAGTATCAGACAGAACCCCAGAAAAACAAAAAACAACTGTTGTACTTTCATTAATATACACGCTGATGACGTGCTACTTTTTTTCTGGACCACTTCTTAATAACTGGACTTATATTATTATATAACAACTGAACTTACTTGTAAGGTTTCTTTGGCCTGAACGTGTTCATGACATACTTTGTAGTGATTTCGTACACGTAGAATTGCGTGGTAGTCTTCGCAGTTGGAAAATAAAATTAGAAATGAAACCCTGCGTTATGTTGAAAACAAGTCGCAAAGGACCTTGCGATGACACAATCCGATAAAATAAAAAAATGGTGGGTAAATCAATATTTTATATTAATGTGAAAGTAACTGTATGACTGTCTGTAACGCTTTCGCTGCTAAACCGCTGAACCGATTTCGATGAAATCTGGTAGTTTTTATCCCGGAAAATTTGACAGTTCCTAAGGGAATGGTGATTTTATTGCGAGTTACACTAATCGCTAACTAATTTAAAAAAACTGGGCAAGTGCGACTCGGACTCGCGCACCGAGGGTTCCATACCTATTTGGCTGTTATTTAGGGTTCGTTCTATAATCATACCGACGCTTGTATTTTTCCCGTTTAAAATAAATAAAAATACGTTGACAACAAAAAGGGTTTTTTGTATGGGGTCCCGTTATTATTTTAACTTTTTTTCTGTTATTTGTTAGTAAATCCGCCGTAATAACACATATTCTGAAAAAAATCAACTCTGTATCTATTACGGTTCAAAAGATACAGCTCTTTATAGTTAAGACAGACTGACAGACAGACTGACGGACGGACAGCATAGGCATATTAATAGGGTCCCGATGGGCGCCCTTCGGGTACGGAACCCTAATAAAACGTTAAGAAGGATTTGACAAAAGTTCAGTGTTTTCAGTGTTTATACAAAATTGAAAAATATTGTATGGGTGCTTCACCACGCTGTATTTAAAACCCTAGCTGGGAGATCGAGCGTCGTCACTCGGGTCGAACCCGAATTTTCATCAATTTCTATACAAAAACACAAAAAAAAAATCCATAGCTGGGGTTCGAATCCACAGTCACTACCAACTGGGCCCTTAGCCAAGACGCACTACGCTAACTAGCGTTTCCATTCGTTTCGTTTTTAAACCAATCGCGTCACTGGTAGATCACGTCATACGAAGAGTCACGTGATCTACCAGTGACGAGATTGGTTTAAAAACGAAACGGATAGAAACGCTAGTTAGCGTAGTGCTTCTTGGCTAAGGGCCTTGGTCTATTTATTAGCGTGAAGGACGCACTCCGCCACTTTTTGTAAATATTTGCTTTTTGTCACGACATGTGACCGCTTGTCTCATTTTCATGTATCGATACAAACGCGTGTCGCGATGCAGTCGCGTGCTCCCGAAACGCGCGACTGGATCGCTACAAAGAGTCGCCGTGTGCGACCTCCCAGCTGCTCTGCTAAGCAAAATGGCGCATCTCAGACAAAACTCCTGTAGCAATTGCGACCTTATCACTTACAGAAGACGACTGAATCTGCTTTGGCTATTGAATTTGAGATACCGCGTTTTAGCTTAGGAGGGCACAGTAGCGTCCAAGCACTCCAAGCACATTCTTCAGCGCATAACTGCATCGAAGCTGCATCGCATCTATATATAAATTCGTATCGCTACTGTATCGCGGCTGTATCGATGCTATATCGCGATAGTAGCGATGCCGAATCTTGTTTATGTGTGCGAGTGTACAGTCGAGGTCATAAATATGTGTACACTTTAGTACCTTGGCTATTTAATGTCATGTTTAATCTGCCATATATGAATGTCAGAGCGATTAAAGTGACAAGGTACTAAAGTGTATACATAACTATGACCTTGACTGTACGATCAGCAACAGGGTTAATTTCCGGGCGTTTCGACTGCCGTCATTAGTCATCGTCATCATCATCATCATCAGCCGCAAGACGTCCACTGCTGGACAAAGGCCTTCCCCAAGGTTCTCCACAACGACCGGCCCTCTGCTGCTGTCATCCAGCGGCTTCCCGCGACCTTTATCAGATCGTCGGTCCACCTTGTGGAAGGCCTGCCGATACTTCGTCTCCCGGTTCGCGGTCGCCACTCTAGAACCTTTCCGCTCCAACGGCCATCGGTTCTACGAGCAATGAGCCCCGCCCACTGCCACTTGCCGTCATTAATGTCACCAATATATTGACGAAATCTACACTACCAGCAACTTCTGATGATAGAAACTACATCCCCGGTTCTGCTTCTGTTTACATCAGGAGTTGCTGTAGTGTCATTGATTTCGTATGTATCGCGATCTTATTGCTATTGCATCGCTACTGAATCGCTACAAAAGGTGTGCGAGCTCCCTTTCTTATTCTATTGTCTATGGTGGAAGGGTAAAGCGGCTTGTTTTCATCATCAAAAGCAGTTATATTTCTAATTGCCAAAACTATACTGACCGATAACATTGAATGAACCTGAAACAAAAGAAGTCATAAAAGTAACTTTTCTAGAAACATCTTAGAAGAGTCCATTTCAGGTTGCCTACATTTTAAGTCCTTTTTGAAAGAACTAGCTTTCCGCCCGCGACTGTCTGCGGAGAGTCAGTACTTTCGTAATTTAAATAGCCTATGTCCACCCTGAAAGTCCATTCTAAATGTTGGTGAAAGAATTTTTGAAATTGGATGAGTAGTTCCGGAGATTACTCCTTACAAACAAAAAAAAAACTTTACATCTTTATAATATTAGTATGTCATGCCAGTTGAAGTTTTTGCTCATTAGGTTCTTTAGGCGCTCATGTCGGAAGTTTTTAACTCGGTTAGGTTGCTTACCATTTTGGTATGGAGCCCTAAAAAGCAAATAGCGACCTTTACGCGTAAAATGAATATGTGTAGTGGACCATACGCATTGGTCCTAGGGCACGGTTGCAACTGGGCAAAACAATGGGACGCAGCGACTCCACTGTTGAAGTAAAATCCAGGTGGCGCTGCGATCGAGGCATGCAAAACATAACCTACATTTTTCGATATTCGAAATCCCATCGTGAGTGACTTACTATACGTTGGTTTTGTGTACATTTAGGGTTCAATTCGCGTGTTTCACGCATGCGCGACTATTGTCATCTTTGTCGCACCGGGTACCCCTCGATCGCAGCGACGCTAGCGGCCTGGAACGTTAAGAGGCCCACGTCAAAACAGTTCCAATCCTTATATGTAACACTGTGCCCTAGGGTGGAACAGCTGGCGTTTCCTGCGGTCCGTACTTTACGTGTAAAGGTGTCAGTTGGTAGCCGACTGCACGCAGCAGCAGCAGACGACGTGACGCCGCGACACTACTGGTTTCTATGTATTTCTATGAAATCCCCTCCGTAGCTAGCGACACGTTGCTTTCATACAAACACATAGAGATCAGTAGTGTCGCGGCGACATGTAAGCCTGGGCCACACCCGATGCGTTGCGTAGACGTGCACGTGCGCGTTCGCGTTCCACTGCGTTGTATAGCTGCGTCCTCATATGAGGATTCATACTATACAACGCAGTGGAACGCGAATGCGCACGTGCACGTCTACGCAACGCATCCGGTGTGGCCCAGGCAGTATCGTCTGCTGCTGCGTGCAGTTAGCTACCAACTGACACCTTAAAGGTTGCTACTACCTGTCCCAGGTTCCAACTGACACCTTAAAGGTCATTACTACCTGTTCCAGGTTCCAACTGACGCCTTAAAGGTCGCTACTACCTGTCCCAGGTTCCAACTGACGCCTTAAAGGTCGCTACTACCTGTCCCAGGTTCCAACTGACATCTTAAAGGTCGCTACTACCTGTCCCAGGTTGTGACCGTGCCAGAATGCTGCTAGACCTTCCTTCTTGAATATCGAGAGAGTCGTTGGCATGAAGCGTTTATCTTTATTTGGCTTGGTTTTTTGCAGTTGAGTTCTTAACTTGATGATGTCCAAAGGTTGTGTTACAAATCTGAAAATAATATAATAAATATATCAGGGACAATCTGACACAAATTGACCTAGTCCCAAACTAAGCTGTAGGCTGTACAAACCAGGGACCGGAAAACCCCTTCATTTGATTAACCCTATCGATAGGGTTACCCTATCATTGGATACCCAATCTATGTAGTTACCCTATGATTGTGTTACCTTAACGTTAGAGGAACCCCTTTGAACTAGTTAACCGCTTAGCATAAGGTGGGTATTACCCTATTGATGACCTCTCTCTTTTTTACGCATTTGGGCGATCTCTGTCTAGCCACTACCCATTCAATTGTTCGGTAGTGCATTAATAAGTCGAAACACTTGCGCATAGAGATTAAAACCGAACGAATCAGTTTAAAAAGGGTAACAGATGACAGGGTATTGGGACTGGGTTAGCGATTGGTTGAATTAACTGTATCGTTTGGTTACCCTTTATTGGACTAAGTTGACGATAGGCTTAGCGCATCCTTCGGGTTTGTAAAAACAACTCTATCAAATACCCTATCGAAAACCCTTTTAATGCTAAGCGGTTCCGGTCCCTGGTACAAACAGCTGTTAACTGACCACTAGTGAGGCTTATTGTAAGGTGATAATATGTGACGTTCTCAATGTAAAGGGACCTTATGGAGGCTGGCGGTTACGCCGTTTTTAGAACTGTTACCATAGTATTAGTATAGTTACAAGAATAAGAAGAGCGTAACTACCTTTCTCCATAAGGTCCCTTTATATTGAGAACGTCACATATTTAGTTTAATGTATTTGACCTTTTGTAATGTTTTTATTTGTGCTAGTTCTAATAATTAATATTTGTTACTTTATTACCTTGTAATGTAACTTACTTTTAAGTATTATTGTATTATGTGAAAAAATGACCTTCTGCTGGAGTTTATGCGGCGCGCTTCTCCGCAACGATGGTCTTGTCCGAAGCGCTGGTAGATTCACTCTATATTACCGACGTGTAAAAGCCCGTATGTGGCCAATTTACTGAATAAATATTTTGATTTTGATTTTGAGTGATGAAAAAAAGCCGTGGTAGCCTAATGGTTTGACCTGCCGACTCTTAAGCAGAGGGTCGTGGGTTCGAACCCAGGCTCGCACCTCTAAGTTTCTCGGAATTTATGTGCGAAATATAATTTGTATATTTACCATGAGCTTTTCGGTGAAGGAAAACATCGTGAGGAAACCTGCACACACCTGCAAAGCAATTTGACGGTGTGTGCGAAGTTCCCAATCCGCACTGGGCCCGCGTGGGAACTATAGCCCAAACCCTCTCATTGTGAGCGGAGGCCTGTGCCCAGCAGTGGGACGTATATAGGCTGGATTATTATTATTATTATTTATAGGTAGTGATATATCTTTACCTGGTTAGTCCACCGGCTACGCAGCCTGCAATTAATTTCTGGTTGGGTGTTAGAGTTTCATTTTTTTCGAACCCTACCATGCTTTAGGTACATCTTGGGCTAGCCGGCATCGGCACTTTGGCATGTTTGATTTCGTTTTCATGTTGTAATGACGTCCACATGACAGATGACAGTTGCTTTTTTTTAAATCCGGTTGCAAAGAGGCTGGATTTGCGTTTACTTATGGTAGCTTGGCAAAGGAAGGTTGGAATAAAGTTTTATTTGGAGTAAATCCATACTAATATGTATTATATAATATCGAAACTTTTTTCAGCCGTCTTAAAATACAGTTTTCTATGATATCTTACAGAAAGAAGTCAATAAGGTCTATAAGCTGTCTTCTTCCTCCTAGCGCTTCTTCCCGTTCTTCGTCAGGGCACGCTTGACCATGATCCAGATTCGGCCAGTCTGGTATACAGTGGAGCGACTGCCACCTGACCTCCGTACCCCTTGTGACAGGGAACCAAACCAATTGAATCATGGTTACACTTGCCACCTAAATGTGCAGGTTTCCTCATGTTTTCCCTCACCGTAACAGCATCGGTTACCGTGCAGTAATGTGCATAAGTTAGAAAAAACTCATTGGTACATGGCGACCGCTTGGGGGTTCGAACTCGGTACCTCACAAACACGAGTCGAATCCGCTAGCCACTAGGCCACCGAAGCTCGGCGAAGAGACCTATAAATTATAAGCTATCAATCACCACAAAAAATTGTTAAAACTGCGTTAGCAAAGTGTTTAGTAAAACGATTGCTGTAATTTATCTGACAGGCGCTTTAGCCTTAAGTATTATTTTAGGGGTCTAATAATGGGCTAGCGACCTGTCCTCGCTTCGCTTCGGTTAAAGTTCCCCCTCCCATTCCCCCCTCTTAAAGTACAAATTTCCCATTTTTGTCTTCATAAGGACCTTCATCAGGTTTCAACGAACATTGAAAAAGAAATCCGGTCCAGTGCGTTCCGTATTTAAAAGTCCGTACTTCAAAAATATTAATTTTATGTACTTTAATTGTATGCAATAAAGTCCTATTTTAACTTGCCTAAATTTTAGTACAGATCTTTAAAGTTATTTTTTCAATTTCTCAAAAACTATAAATTTTGAACACTTCGTTATATTTTTTCCGAAAAATATAAGTAATTAATTACCTATCTATAAAAAAGGAATTTTTCCGATTTTTCGGTTTATAAACTTCGGAGATAAGGGGGGAACTTCTACGCGGACGGAATCGCGAGCAATAGCTAGTAATTATATAAAATAACTATAGATTAATAAAAATGTTTAATAAATTATATAATTGATATTCGTTTCTTATGCCATAGTGACACCGCCTTTTGAGATATTCGAGCCTTGAATGTCGTAAAAACTCAGGAAGAATCTGTAAACAAAACAAATAAAAAATAAATAAAACTATAATATCTATACGGCCATCGCGCCAAATTATTGAACCTTATTATCAGTGGCATAGGGGTGGAGATATTTGTCATCTTGGGAATGTACTTTGACATGCTTTGACTCTACCTAGGGCCTGCGCAAACCGGCGGAGCGCAGTGCAGATCACTTTAAATTTATCAATATATATTCTTCCCTATTTTAATTACAATAAGGTATAAATTTAGAGCCGCAGCCGCAGAGTAGAAATCCCCCGTGATGCTCCGAGGTCGGTCTCAGAGCATTCAAATTTATACCTTATTGTAATTGAAATAGGGAAGAATATACATTGATAAATTTAAAGTGATCTGCGCTGCGCTCCGCCGGTTTGCGCAGGCCCTTACAGTCCGTGAGCACTTAGAATAAGTAGGATTCGGGTTTGAACTTCCCTCTCGCTCGCACTCATGCGCTCTTATGCGAGTCTAGCCGACTTTACCCGAAGCCGAATGCTATTCTAAGTGCTCACAGGACGTAGGTACCTACCTACTGCGAGCTCTGCGGGATTAATATACAGGAGATAAAATTTGACAGGTGCTAGGAAAATGAATACATCTATTCCATATTCTAACGTAAGATTTAACTCTTAAGGTTTAAAATATAAGTGTCCTACCTAATTCCTTAATTTCTATAATCAGACATAGGAATCTCCGGGGCAAAATATTATGACAGGTAGGGTGTTTCGATATCGATAAACTCTATTATCGATGCTTGTTCCATAGCACTGTGTGTATTTTTTGTAAGTATTGTTCTGATGACGTGTATGAAGTTCACATAAAGCATATTTTAAATTATTTATTTATTTAATAAGGTACACCAACAACAAACATATGATCGCTAGGTTATAGTTAGGGTTTAACATTGCGCTATAAAATAATTAATATTATCTCTATATCAAACCTCTTTAGATAATTAGATAGAAGGAGCTTACCTACTAAGACACTCAAAAATCGTTTTGATAAAAGAAGAAGAGAATTACATTATTCTATTTTGTTTAATTTTAACACTTTTAATAAAAACATATTTTTATTAACAAAACGTGGAGTGATCACTAGTAGATATCTATCTATATGGAACAAGCATCGATATTTGAGTTTATCGATATAGGAACTCCCTACCTGTCATAAAATTTTGCCCCGCGTGGATTCCTATGTCTGCCTATAATAATTCCTTCATATATATATATATATATATATATATATATATATATATATATATAGCAAATGGAAACATGTGCAAATTAAGCGAAATATATAATTTATTTGACTTGAAAAAAATACCTAGAAGGATGGACTCCTAACTCCGTCTGCACAAACTCCGTCACTTCCTTCGCTATGAGCTTATTGTCTTCTACCCCGACATGGCCGATGGATTCCAGGGTGGCCACGGCTCCAGGACTCGATGCTTCGCCGGCGAACGAGATGTGACAGTCGCCAGAAATGACACAGACGAACACCTGAGTAACAAGGCTTAAGGTAAGAGACATAAATAAATTAATTAATTAATTATTCTTATTCTTATTCATAAAAGTGAACGAATCAGAAGGCCTAGTGTAAGTTTTGCAACGTTTTTAACGTCTCGATCGCGTTTGCGTAAAAGTGTCACTGTGTATCAAACTGTCAAATGTTTCGAATACGCGCCGCAAGGGGCGCTGTCACACTTCCATACTAATAGAGACTAAACGCAAACGCGATCGAGACGTAAAAAACGTTGCAAAACTTACACTCGGCTCTCTGACTAGGCCGGTTGCGTTTTGAACGCGTTTCCGTACGAATTTGACTCGTGCGAACGCGTACGAGCACACACGAAGAATTCCGACCTTCCAAGTACTATGAGAGCGCGTATTTAAAAAACGCCCGGCACAAAAATAAAACTCTAAGGGCCGTATTAATAAACTCATCTCAACTCTGATCCCCGTCTCAAGATACGTCAAAGTAAACGTCAATCCATAGCAAACTGTCATTTTTGACGCATCTTGTGACGGGGATCACAGTTGAGATGAGTTTATTAATACGGCCCTAAGTGCCGCACTCAGAGACGTCAAATTATTTTTTAAGTTTAATTAAAGTTGCTGCGTCTTATTCTATTGCTATAGCAAAGAAATAGCTACTTTAATGAAACTTTAAAGTTAATTGACGTCTCTGAGTGCGGCAGTAAAAAGTAAATATACTCAAACTTATAAACGGCTTATCAGATTTTCATCAAACCAAGCTAAGAACACTCTCGATTAAGTCACCTTTCTAACCAAAAAAAAAAACTAAATCAAAATCGGTCCATCCTCATGCCACAGACAGATACACCGATACACATGTCAATTTTTTTTTATTATAACACCTCTTTTTCCGTCGGGGCTTAAAAAGGTATATCCTACAGACTTAAATACGGAACCCTCGCGAGTCCGATTCGCACTTGAGCGGTTTTTTTCTTTAGATTTGGGAAAAAAATTACACGTTGATTGGGAATCGTTGTGCTATTTTTTTTAAATTCCCCATATAGTTCACGAGTTCACGTACCTTCGGGTCCTTCTTCACAGTTCTAGCCAGCACCGGGATGATTTTGTTAACGAAATCAATAGGGATATTGGTTTTAGGGATGTTAGTTAGAATTTTAAGACACGGCATTTTGTTTTGCCAGCTGTCAGTGGACTGAGATACTTGACTTTAACTGATAACGGTTATCAGTTGCTTACGTAACGTTTTGTTATTGAACTGTCGCAGATACAGTGGGTTAATGGGGATACAATGCTATTTGGGATTGCAGAATATAATTTTTATTTTATCAACTTAATTAAATAAATATCAGGGACAATCTCACACATTATATTATTATTATTAAGAATGCAATGAATCAGTGCAATATGTATTCACAGTGAAGTTAAAATTCAAACTAATTTTATTTTAATAAATTAAACAAATTATATTTAAAAAAAGAAGCGTTCTTAAAATACCTATCAGGCTACAACTGTACACCACATTAATTAAATAAGGTAGTGTCCTGAAAAATTAAATTCCTTCAAAAAATATAGACCACGTATTTTTTCTTTTGCCAATTAAAATGAAATGACGAAGATATAGTGCGTTGAAGTTCCGCGTGACGTCATGCCGTGGCATACTTAACCGCTGTGACGTCACGAGCCACTCCCGAACTTTGATGCGCGTTATCTTTGTCAATTTCGATTAATTTAATAAAGCAAAGAAAAACCCTCGTATTAGGTCGAGCAAAAAACGCCGGGAACGTTTCTCGTATGTTCCCTTTAATATTTAATTTAATTTGTATTATTCGTTGTTACAGCGGCTATAGGAATAAACACACGGACGGCTTACGGACGGATGGACGGACTGCAGAGACTTATGCGCGTGCTACACGGTTTCAAACCATGGTTTTAAACCAAGTGACCTTGGTAGAAGCGAGCGGCTACACGGTTTCAAACAAGCCCATTTGTTTGACATCTGCCAAGGGCGTTTAACCTTTTCAACGCCATTGACGGATATATCCGCACCACTGGTTCGCCAACGACGGATATATCCGTCACGGTTGACAGCGAAAAATAGACCCGAGTGTCTATGACGTAAGGTTGAAATTAGTTCTGGTTTTCAGCTGTCATTGGCGGGTGATGTGAGTGACGACTTTTGTATTTGACATGGCCTTGAAGAGGTTAAGATCATGCAAAATTTGGTTTAAAACTACTGTCTACACGGTTTCAAACCACCTGTTGCCACGGTTTTAGACCATTGTTTGAAACCGTGCAGCCCACGCATTAGCAATAGGGTTCCATTGGGGTTCCGTTATAAAATACTTTATCATTACAAAAATAGTTGAAAAAATCATGGACCACCAAACGCCGGAGCGACCGTTTCACGCCATCATTTAAGTTCTTCCGTACATCTGAGAAACTGCACAATGTTCATTGTTAGTTTATTTTTAACTCCAATTCATCTTTTACCATTTTTATCTGTTAGTTAATCGTACATTAAGCTGTGTTTTAATTGCCTTGTAACCATCACTGTATAATTTTGCTTTCTAGGGCCGGTGGCACTGTTTATAAGCTTTTATTTAACTTGCGATGTTTCTATGTTCGTTAAGTCAAATCTTGCAAACAGAATTAGAACCACTTCTAGGTGTCCGATGGAGCTGAAATTTGGTACCTACGTAACGGCAATGAAATAATATGGTCAGGGCTTGTTAACGTTACTAGATAGCATAATAAATAACGTTACTTAACGGTAATTTCATAAAAATACTTTGGTAACGGTATAAATTTTAATGTTATTTGGTACCGTATTTTTATTATAATGTTAACTTACTAAACTTAATTTTACCGTTAATTTTATCAATAGCCCGAGGCTTGTTAATTACTAAATGATAACATAATACATAATGTTATCATTAAAGTTAAATACCGTTAAAAATAACATTAAATCAAGCTGATGACGGATCCGGATAACGTTATTAAAATTACGTTAATATTAACAATACTTTGCTTTTAACGTTACCTCAATTTACTGGTAAAAATGACGCTAAAATATATTTGCAAAATGTTAACGATATATTTTGCTAACGTTAACTGTCGATCAGCGGGTAACGTTAGCAACTTTTTAACGTTAAATCAAGCCCTGAATATGGTAGTTGGTCTGATGATGCATTCGGAAGGTCATAGGATTTCCGCAACAAAACGTGTTTGGGCTCCTTGGATTTGACTTGATAAGCAGATAATGACTGTGCAAAAAAAGTACAGTTGGCAAAAAAGCTTGCCACAAAAATGGAGGACCTTATGGAGGAAGGCAGTTACGCTCTTCTTATTCTTGTAACTATACGAATACTAAGGTAACAGTTCTAAAAACGGCGTAACCACCTGCCTCCATAAGGTCCCTTTATATTGAGAACGTCACATAATTTTGACAGTCACGTGTGGGCCCCAATGTGGTCAATTTACTGAATAAACGATTTGAATTTGAATTTAAAATAGGCTTGTATACTATGGGTAGACAATGAGACACAATAAAATAGATAAACAAATTGTGTTGTCAAACTTTCTATGGTAAAGTTACCACTGGCAACATTGCCACTTAAACTGCGGTTAAAATGATATCTAGTTTAACCGGCCGTTAATCTGTTTTTGCGAGGTAACTCGGCGGACTTAAGCCGCTTCCTGAACTGAATATTCCCACCATTGAAAAGGGTAAAGAGTAAACGAGACAGATGTGACAAAGTTTTGGGGCGTTTGATGGCAAAGTTGCCATTTTGACGTGTAAAAGTGCCCGTGCAGCCTACTAACTGAATAAATATCTTATATATTTTTTATCTTTTTTATTTAATTGTTGGCAAAGTTACCAACGGATTTTTTTTACGAAACAACATGTCAGTATTTATTCGATTGTTTAATTAGTTTTATTAAAGACAAAAGTATCGGAGTTACTATGCATACAGGGTGTCACAGGAGTAAAAGTACTAAAAATATTGTAGATTTTTTTTTTCAAGAATTTATTTTGAGACCAATTTGTGTGAAATTGTCTCATGATATTTATAATGCAGTTACCAGTCTGAATCTTATATTCTTTGCCCTGCGTACTTGAACTTAGCTTCTTGTCAACAATCATGAGAATCTAACACCCAGAGAGGAAATGCGAGCAAAAACAACTTAATTGTCCTGATTTTCTCTCCTGTTTGTCGAAGTTCAATATTTTTTTCTTGACAGATAGATTAAATGTTTACATATTGATATAAGAATATATAGTAACATAACATAGTATAAAGATATGATGTATTCCAATGAGGAAAACATATGTGACGTTCTCAATATAAAAGGACCTTATGGAGGAAGGCAGTTACGCGCTCTTATTCTTGTAACTGTACGAATACTATGGTAACAGTTCTAAAAACGGCGTAACCGCCTGCCACCATAAGGTCCCTTTATATTGAGAACGTCACATAAATTAAAGGGTATTGGGTAAATTTGTTTGAAGACCGTTCAGCGGCCACGGATGGTTCTTATGTAATCGGAGGACCTATAAAAACACATGAATATATATCATTTAAGTCGCTAAATAATATCGGAACCGAGATATTGAAGATTTAAGTTTCAAGAGGGTTTCAAGAGGTCGTCACACAAACATATTTATTGTTCAGGTTTGAGCGGCTAGTCATGAAAGTAGTAGAGTAGGTATGATAGATCCGTTCAAAATAAACATATTATGCCATATAATATAATACTCTAAAGTGCTCACTTGCCCATGTGAAGCTAACAAAATGTGACGTTCTCAATATAAAGGGACCTTATGGTGGCTGGCGGTTACGGTGTTTTTAGAACTGTTACCATAGTATTTCGTATAGTTACAAGAATAAGAAGAGCGTAACTGCCTTCCTCCATAAGGTCCCTTTATATTGAGAACGTCAGAAATATAATTGCAAATATCTCGGTGCCGACCGCGCCGACGCACTTTAGAGTATTATATTATATGACAAAATATGTTTATTTTGAACGGATCTATCCTAAGCTACTACTTATGTGACTGGCCGCTCACTTTAAAAATGACAACATTTTTATCCAAACCCCTTTTCATACAAAAAAATCCTCAAAAAGACCACAAACGCTGCAAACGTATTAATTACGGATATTTTAAAAACAATTGTTGTTAATTCCTAACGTAGATACTTATTTTATTAAAACACCAACAAAAAACACCATGTATAGTGAACTAAAATTTTAGCAATTTTTAACTGCATAGTTACACAACAACAAAACAACAACAATTACAAATTAACAATTTAAGGTCGAAATTGAAAAACGAAAGTTAATAATGATTTCGACCTTTTCTTTAACTGATGCACCTGACATTTTGACAAGGATCAAGGAAGTCATTGGAAAGAGTGTAAATTATTATAAAAGTGCAAAGTTGCAGTTTTTTTTTTTTCGATTATAAACTAATAGGATGATGAGACCAGTGGATAAGGACCATGGACACATGATTCTTATATACATATATGTAATATCTATCTATATATATATAAAAATGAATTGCTGTTCGTTGGTCTCGCTAAACCTCGAAAACGGCTTGACCGATTTGAATAATTCTTTTTTAGTTTTGTGCGCTTTGATACAGGGGTGGTTTACATTTACAGTTGGACCCGGTAGGTGGCTCTGCGATCGCGCAGGACGACGTCTGCCGGGTCCACTAGTGTACATATAAAGTTGAATCCCTATTTACCTTGGTCACGGCATCACGCGAGAACGGGTGGACCGATTTCGCTAATTCTTTTTTTGTTGTATTTGTTATTGTCAGGAGAAGGTTCTTATGCAGAGAAAAATTTGATATTTCAACTTTAAGGGGGGAAATAGGAGGGGGAACTTTAACCGAAGCGAAGCGAGGGCGGGTCGCTAGTTTTGAATAAGATAAGTGTTATTCATTTATTTTGCAACGATCAATTTATAACCGTATGATCTTTGAATAAAGGTTAAGTGTCAATTTTTGGTGCCTGTCAGCTTAGCTTGCCCGCACATTGGGCCACTAGTGGCCGCCACAGCGTAGTCACTAGTGGCCGCCACTCGGGCACCGGCGGCCGCCACTCAGCCACCGGTGGCCGCGATTGGTGGCTGCGTCTAGTGGCTTAGCCGAACCACTAGTGGTCGCGTTTAGTGGCGGCCACTAGTGGCCCAATGTGCGGGCAGCCTTTGTGTTCAACACTGGTGCCACCGTACCAAGTGGGTGGCGCGAAATAGGCGACGCAGACGGGGCAGGCCTAAACGGAGATGGCGAAACGACTTGTACGCATTCCTTAGCAACTGGCCGGAAGAAGCACTGAACAGGGTCTCGTGGAGATCAAGGGGCCTTTGCCCAGCAGTGGGACATTCAAATAGGCTATAAAAATAACTTATTTGTATTTGTAATGGTGACAACCCTATACTGAGAATATAAAATATAAAAAATATGTAATAGGTAAATAATTTATTATATTCCGAGACATCCTGTACATACGCCTCGTATTCCTATACAGAGTGTGTATTTTTTAACAATACGTGACATATAATTATTTTTTGAGTTAAATTGTTTAAAGATGATTGAAGATTGCCTTGGGTACGGCCCAAGTCATAACTACCTCAACAAAAGCCGGTTGCCATACAAACCGATTGAGGCGTTGAAACTGAACTACCACATAAACATACTTTTGCAATCTATATACGTACTATCTGTACTTCCACATTACAAAATAAAGTCGTTTGCTGCGTCTGTCTGTCTATCTGTTTATTCGCTAACTCCAAAACCACGCAACGGATTTTGATGCGGTTTCCACCATCAGTTAGATATTTTTTTACGGAAGGTTTATGTATATAATAGTACCCGGACCAAAGCGAGGGCGGGTCGCTAGGTCCCTACTAATATTATAAATGCGAAAGTAACTCTGTCTGTTATTTCTTCACGCAACCGTTGAACGGATTTAGATGAAATTTGGTATGTAGATAGTTCGAGTCCCGGGGAAGGACATAGGTTACTTTTATCCTGGAAAAATGGACAGTTCCCGAGGGAGCAGTGATAAACGACTTCTACGCGGATGGAGTCACGGGCAAAGGCTAGTATATTATATAATGTGAAAGTAACTCTGTATGTTTGTCTGTTTGTCACAGCTGAACTGATTACGATGAAATTTGGTATAGAGATAGTTTGAGTGCAATTGTCTTTGATTATGCAATGCTTATGTTCTCCTAGTACCACAGAATAAGTATTAGCATAGAATCCGGACTATAACAACAACGAAAGACGATGTTCGAGCTTTTTCTATTTATGCCATTCATAATGAGTTTCGTGACGCGATTGATTTAAAAACGAAACGAAAAGAAACGTTAGTTAGCGTAATGCATCTTGGCTAAGGGCTCAGACCGTGCCTCAGATGGTTGTTGCGGCGTCGACAATGGTCAGTGACTTCTTTCGTTTTATCTTCTCCTGGTACTTTTTAGAAAACTTTTTTTTTCTGTTTGACAGGAAACGCACTTTTTATTGTTACACTCGTAAAATGTCCATACCGGCGGCCGTTGAACAATCGATAGTTAAGAAGTCTCCAAAAATATTGAACGCCATTTGTATGGCTGCCTGAAAGTGTAATTAAAAATAATTGAAATATAATTATTTTCGCCTTTTTTGCTGGCAAAAAAACTTGCATCGCCTTGGAGTCAAAGTATCATCGTCTCAAATTAAGTTAATTTAAAATACAGGAAGAGAAGTTTATTGTGTGTAATGTCTGATCATATCTGATTCGTTTCAATGACTGGTTCTTTAACCGACTGCACAAAGACAAAGGGAAGGTTATTGAGTATAGTTCATCTTAATAACAGCGGGCATAATATGCAGGCACGTGATAAAGTTTGACAGGTGCTAGGGAAAAATACACTATTCTATATTCTAACGTAAGAATTAATGCTTAAGGTTTAAAATAAAAGTGTCTCGTCCTGACTTTTATTACCTTTTATTACTAAGCGACTTTTACGATTTTCACTTTTTTATTGCGATTTTATCAAGACGGGCACATGCATGGACCTTATTGCCAGTGGCATAAAGGCGTAAAGATATTTTTGAGGTCTGGGGAACGTATATATATTTATGCCCTTGACTGTACCTTATGGTGACTGGCGGGTACGCTGTTTTTAGAACTGTTACCATAGTATTCGTATAGTTACAAGAATAAGAAGAGCGTAACTGCCTTCCTCCATAAGGTCCCTTTATATTGACAACGTCACATGTACATATGTATGTAGGTATGTATGTAGCTTTAGGTTACTTCAAATTAATTAATTAATTATTTAATCGGGTAAAAAGAGATTTTACACAAATACGACACAAATAAATCCGCAGTTACTTTGTATTGTCGGATTCTATTCTCCGAATACAGAAATTCACGTGATGCTGTTTCTATAGTTCAATGTCAGCCGTTTTAGGGTTCCGTTGGATTTTATTAACTTTCCTTACTCATATTATATAGGAGACAGTTTGCATATTTTTTTTACCGACTGCGCGAAGTAAATAGAAGGGTAATGTGGTTAACAGTCAATATATGAATGATGTGTGTAGTCGATTTTAGTTTTTGAAGTAAGGTTAGATTATTTGCTCCGTTTTATATTACAAACCTAGATTTCTTTAATAATAATAATAATAATAATAAATTCTTTATTTCGGATAGGTATCCATAGATGATTAGTAACAATGTATCTTAAAACTAGGTTAGTACTTAACAACTAGGTACGTAGGTATTTCATAGCACAAATTCAGCGACACCCTTGATCTGCCTCACCCAAAACATTAATATTGGGCAGTCAAACCTTACCGCTATGGCACTCAGGATGCTGTTAGAGCTTTGCCTAACCCGACTCAACAGTGAGACAATCTTTTTTCTCATAATAGCCTGAAAGCTATCTATGCGGGCCTCCGCAAACATACCCGATGCGCTACACCAGGTAGGCAGCCCCAGTAGCATCCTAAATGCGTTGTTGTATTGAACGCGGAGGGCGCTATAGGCTCGTTTCGTATACTTAACCCACAGGCTGCTCGAGTAGGACTGGCTGCATTTAAGCATTTTTAAAATAATAATAGGAATATACATGAATTTTCTTTTTTGCTTTATTAAAAAGTAATTAATGTAACATTCAAACAGTAGGGTTTTTTTTTTCGAATAACTATAAAAATAACCAATATACAAGCCATTAAAGATTTGTTTCTATCTCTCTCTAGCTATATAATATATGGTTTAAGATAATTTGACTGAGAAACAATGTTATTTAACTTAAAACTAGGTAAGAGAGGGTAGCATGTAAAAATGGTAAACCAAATCCTACGTAAATATAGAAAATCATAGGGTAGTCGGCGATAAATGAGTCTAAGCGACAATTATTTAGCTACTAGTTTTACAGGCCGGTTAATATGGAGTTTATATGGCCGTAGTGCCCGCTGACGTCACAGTACATGTCGGATCTCTCTGTCTAATTAGTAGTTTTAAATGCTCATATTATCCGTATTTTTTGGCCGATTTTAATTTCAATTTTTGCCATCTCTTTTACGTTATCATATTTTGTTAAGAAATGCTATAAAAAAATTCATGCATATTGCCAATTGACGGAGGGGGAGAAATATTACCACAATCTCATCATATCACAACTAATATTATAAAAAAAAAAAAAAAAAAAAAAAAAAAAGACAATGTTTGCGTATGTTTGTTATTTCATCGCGCTTAAATGGCTGGACGGATTTAGATAAAATATGAGATGAAGGTAGCTTTTAACCTGGATGAACATGAACTTTTTTTTTAATCCCGGAAATAATCACTGCTCTTATCGTATGTATACTAATTCCAGCGGACAAAGTCGCGGGCAGAAGCTAAAGTAGTTAAATATTTGCAGTTCCGCAATACGTTTAATATACAATATTAAACGTATTGCGGAACCATTATTTTAAACACTCAACAGACTTAATAATTCTCAACTTAATCACATTGTAAATTAAACAATATATTTATACCGGCGTCGGCGCCTTCAAAATACAAACTTACATTTACACTCAAAAGTAACGCAATCCCAAAACTTTAAGTATAAACTTTTATCAACTCTGAATGCATTCCATGACAAAAAAAGTTTGTCAAACATTATTACCGTTTGCGAGCTAAAATGACGTAACTTACTTGAAAAATAATACAATTTTAAACTTTCAGTCAATGATCTAAGGTTCAAATTAGAGTGTGTTTATTTAGGGATACAAGTCTGGTGATCTGGCAGGTTGTGTATTTACATAAGCTATTATGTTTTTTGGCGCCACAATATGCGAAATAATGCTATTATGCATCGTTTACCCCACTTTTTATTATTCATACGCTTATTTTAATAATGTAAACCGTTTATCATTTATTTAGTGACTATATTTAGACAGACAGCTATTCCTACTAATATTACAAAAGCGATAGTGAATTTGGTTGTTCTTTCGCAGGAACTTTTAAGAGCGGTATCTGTGGAAATGCATGTACAATAGGTATCATTAGTAAAGGTTATATATCGTTTATGAATCCATCATCGTGAAACTGAGTAGATTGGTTAAATAAGAATGATTTTGTTATAACTATTAATTTTCTTTCATATCGGCCGAATAAATCACGGGACTAATAGTCTAGTCTGCGGGGAGTAGCTGCAGGATGATCGATTGGACGTAGTTACGTAAAAAGGATCCAATCCATCCATTTCACACTTGTAGATTTTGACATTATATTGACAGAAATAGAATTTAAATTTGAATACATTCGCATCGTGGATTGGATCCTTTTCGCGTAACTACGTCCGATTATAAGGGGTAAAAACGAACGAGACATTGGAATGGGACTTCCGTATTTATCCCATAGGAGACGTGCCTTTATCTATCTTTAACTAACTAAAATGCAAAATTAATCTTTTAAATTGTTAGATTTCGTCGTCTACTTTATTTTTAAAACATTAAAACACAATGTTTGAGAGAATAAATATTTTATTATTATCATTGACCGTGTCGACTGTTGCCATTAAATAGTGAATATATTATGTTTTGCATTTTAAGTTACATCAATTCCCAGCTCAGACACTTTAAGCTTTAAAGTATTTAATGAAGTTGTCCGTAAGACCCGTATGTTTTATCACCTGTAGGTATATACAGGGCTTTTTTAGTCAGTTCGCGCTTGGGGGTTAATTTAGTTAGTCATACTGACCAACTTTCACTATGGGACCAACCCCGAAATCGCGAAAAAAAATCGACCCTCCCACACATTTTGGCTAGTCAGCTGACTGCGCGCTGACTGAAAAATAACCCTGTATAATAGGGATGTAGACGATTTATTTTATATTTTTATTTTATAGATATACATGAAATATATATAAAAAAATATTAAAATAAAATCACTCGTATATTAATTTCAAATGCCTTAAAATAAATTTAATTTTAAAATTTCCCGCTAAAACGCTAACTTCTGTCATGCCGTCGCTATCACGTCACGATCCTCTAAACACTAGTATATTCTAAAGTACCTACTATGTGGCTCACGCAAATCTTGTTTCTTGGCAAATGTCAAAATATTGCTTGTTTAGAGGAACGTGACGTCACGCGCTATTTGCGGTCACGTGATAACGAGGATGAAATATTTATATGAATAATAATAAGCATGAAAGTGTGAGTTTTGGTAATTGTACTTATATTAAAAAATATAATATGTATTTGTTTAGTGTCTACACCCCCATTAGGTAAGTACATCGTATGTATGATCAACGAAATCAAGTGAAGCAAGAAAAGACATCAGATGTCGCCAACAAAGCAATGATTCTGTCAATTAGCAAGCAAACAACTTATCTGCGTTTTAACTCCGAAGAGGCACAACTTGTGTTTTATCGCTCGTCGCTCAGTGCGTCTTTATCGTTCTATAGGTACTAGTTAGAAAGAGAGATCGGAGTGTCAAACAAGAGGCGGGCTTGAGCTTGCCGTTGACCTGCTGTAAGGTGCTATTCCACCGCCGAGGCGAGGCGATGATGAGAGATAATTGAAGTATAGTAAAATTAAATTAACCAAAATCATTTATTGATACATAATAAGCATATACAGTTACAATTTAACATAAATAAAATTAAAAGTACTTGGGCGTGGTCGCTCGGGTCGAAATGTTCATCGATTACAAACAAAAACGAAACAAAACACCACCGATCCATAGCTGGGGTCCGAACCAACGCTCTAACCATCAGTCCATGCAGACGGAGGCGATCGCATCGAAATTACGAACCATATTGCGCGGGAGATCTTTTTGCGTGAAATAACGGCAAAAAGATATGAGCTAGCTATTTTCCCAGATATGAGCTAGCTAGATAGAATTATCGCCTCCATAAACCCCCATACTGCAAATTTAATCGAAATCGTTAGAGTCGAGATTGTGAGTACAAATATATATATTAGGATAATGCATATTTTAATTGCTGTACATAGGGTATGAACTATATGATTAATATGACAAAAACCGGTCAAGTGCGAGTTGGACTCGCGCACTGAGGATTCCGTACCACCGAATATTAGTATTTACCAAATTAAATATTTGTATAATGCTTGGAACCTTGACTCACATTTCACCGTTTTTTTTAATATTTGTTGTTTTTCTTTAGGGTCTGCACTACCACTCCAAGTCTTACTGTTTTTAATATAGAACAAAAAAAAAACGTTGAAAAAAAACAATTTTACTTTTTTTTTTATTGTTAGGAATTCCGCCATCGTATTCTATAAGACAAAATCAACCGGCTATATTTTTTATGTAATGTAACTACAAATTAACGGTTTTCGGATTTTTTCCTTTACTTGTGCTATAAGGCCTATAAGACATTGCTCCTTGCCAAATTTCATGATTCTAACTCAACGAGAAGTACCCTATAGGTTTTGATTCCCTTGAGATTCCCTTGAATATGCGGTATAAACGGCCGTATCTTTTGATTGCGTTGACTTAGAAGTCTGATTTTTTCACTGATCGAAAGAATTGCAAACTTAAGTATTTGTTATCAATTTTAACTTGATACCTCCACGCGTTTCTGAGAAAATGGGTCTTGACAGACACACAGACAGACGAACAACAAAGTGATCCTATAAGGGATACTTTTTCCTTTTGAGGTACGGAACCCTAAAAATAGAATGATTGGTATTACGTATTCAATCAGACAAGATTGGATGCTGCGTCCTTCCGTACAACCGGCTAGCACCACTGAGCTATCAAGTTTACGTGCGAAAAACATTTTTAATAAGAGCTTAAAACACATATTACGTAAGAAATGTCTTCAGAACTATGCCAAGGATCCAAAAGCCACGCGATCATATTTGTCAAATCAATTTAAACTCTATATGTATTTGCTCGAAAGTTGTTTACGAAAGTCAATGTTTGCGGTCAATATTGATGGTTTGACTACCGAATACGTGGGTTCAAGTGTTGGGATTCACTTTGAATGTTGACACCATATCGAGCTCGTTTTGTACGTGAATCTAGCAATCCGGCACTGAACATGAAGTAAGACAGCAATATTTAGGAGTGAGCGAGAGGTGTTCGAACGGGGCCGTGATAAGTTTCGTCATATAAAAACGAAATGTTATCAATAAGTTCATAATATTTATCTATAAAATAGCCGTGGTAGCCTAATGGTTTGACCTGCCGACTCATAAGCAGAGGGTCGTGGGTTCAAACCCGGGCTCGCACCTCTAAGTTTTTCGAAATTTATGTACGAAATATAATTTGTAAATGTACCATGAGCTTTTCGGTGAAGGAAAGCATCGTGAGGAAACCTTGCACACACCTGCAAAGCAATTTGACGGTGTGTGCGAAGTTCCCAATCCGCACTGGGCCCGCGTGGGAACTATAGCCCAAACTCTCTCATTGTGAGTGGAGGTCTGTGCCCAGCAGTGGGACGTGTATAGGCTGGATTATTATTATTTATTTTATTTATCTATTATCGTCATAATTTTGAAATTAAATAGATAGATGACCAGTCAAAGTTGGGACTACTATTTTCAGAGCTTTTTATGGTCCAACGAATTTTCTTAGCTTATATAAAAGTATTCTCGATCAAGTCACCTTTAAAAAAAAAACAAAATCGGGTCGCCTGTTCGGGAGCTGCGTTGCAATACACACAGACACACATTAAATGTATAGCACCCCTCTGTTTTGCGTTAGAGGTTAAACCGGACAAGAGCATGTTGGGCCACGCTCAGTGTAGGGTTCCGTCGCCATTACTACAAATACAAATATAGTGCACCAGCGAAAGAGCGTATCTTCATGGCACGTACGTCCTTTTGTTGAGAAGCGCAGTTTTTCGGCAATAACCCAAAAACGGTACATCCGATCATGTTGAAAATAGTTTTTGTTGAAAGTATTTATTAAGCGTTACCTTTGTAATTTTTTTCATATTTTTTGGATTACAGTTTAAAAGGTAAAGGGACAATTTATGCACTGTTTGGAGCGATTATTTCCGAAAATATTCACTTAATCAAAAAATTGCATAATATAAACCTTAAGTGTATTTAAAAGAACTATCGAAATAAGTGCCACACGTTGATTATACTGAAAAAAAAAACATTTTAGTTTCATACATGTATGGAGTGCCCCCCTACAAATATTTACTTTTATTATATAACTACCAAACTAAGTAGCGACAAGACACCTATACTCCAAATTTCATCAATATACATCTTGGAGTTTTTGAGTAAAATATCTGTGACACGCGGACGGACATGACGAAACTATAAGGGTTCCGTTTTTGCTATTTTGGCTACGGGACCCTAAAAAGTGTTCGCAGAGTTATTGACTCAACGCACGCTCTTAACACGTCAGTGTTATGTTACCATATTTAAACACCGTGTCTGTTTACCGCTGTTTCTAGCTAACGTGTTAAACTGTTACAAACATACTAACAATCAGACTCTTACGCATGTCAACAATGCAGATTATTAATATAAAGATGGAGCTTTTGTTGTTTAAAACTATTGTTTTAAAAGGGAACCGTACGAAAAAGGTTATTAAATATAATACAAACAACAAGGCCCAAATAAAATATAAAAAAGATAAAATATATTTATTCAGTAAGTAGGCCGCACGGGCACTTTTACACGTCAAAATCTACCAGCGCTTCCCCAGGAGACCACCGAAGAAGAAGCGCCGCAAGAAACTCAACAGTTAGTCATTTTTTAAATAAAACTTATGACTACTTATTATACTAGGTACCTACTTATTCTAGCATTATTTAAAAATGTATCAATAATATAAAATATTTGCCTAGTTCTGCAGGAAAACATGTCAAAATTGTTAAGAGAGAAAATTATATATATCTGTAAAACAAAACCTTACAGTTTAGACTACCATCCCTACTGTAATATTATAAATGCAAAACTCTGTCTGTCTGTTACCTCTTCACACTTAAACTGCTGAACCTGAACTAAAAAGCTTTCTTGATTGACTCGCATTTTTTTAAGTATCCTCGCTTATGTAGGCTGAGTTTTCACGTGCCTAGAATAACAAGGAAAGGTACCCAACTGTATATATGTTAGAGAGTAGACTAAAATAACAGACACGTATATTTTTTAGCTGCCCAATCTCAACGTATTGGGAGAAATTGTCCTCCATAGTACTGAAGAGTGAATAAACCCTCAACTTCTGTAGATAATTTTGTTCAAGCAAATTGCTACTTAATAACTGGTCTGATTATATGTTTGAGAACTTGAAATATAATGAGCACGTGTTTTGTTATAGGCTCAAACTCATATTTTCCTAAAGAAAAAGAATGAGAAATATAAAACTTTGAAGGGTGTTTTTAGCTCTGTCATGTATCAAAATAAATCAAATCAGAGCCGGACAGTTTCCTTGTTAGATCCCGTGATAGTACCTACTTAGAGAAGATTAAGTTTTGTGGGAAATAGTACATTTCGATGCAAGTGCGAAAAGTATGTCATTACTTCACGAGTACCGAGATATCTTGCCGCGAGCCGTAGGCGAGTGGCAAGACTCGGGACGAGTGAAGAATGACATTTCCGCACGTGTATCGAACGACGTTTTTTAACACAGTTGCGAAAAAATTAATCAATTTCAAACTCTGATTCACTCATTTTATAAACAATTTTTTCATTTGACATTTGAAGAAAATTTTTGACATTATGAAGAGGTGTTTTTTTTTAGCTTTTATTCGACTAGAATGGATTTTGTTAATATTATTGAACCCACTTCAAAGAAAGTTTTCGCCTCTTCATAATGTCAAAAAATTTGACAGGCGTTTCGGCGGCTATTCCGTTCCATTCAGACAACTTATTAAGAACGGTTTTTCAATATTCAATATTAAAAAATAAACGTGTTATAATGATGGAGAGGTAAGTAATAAAATATGAAATATGTATATTTTTCGTATTCTTACATTAACAGTAGGTTTTTATGTTGATTACGATGTTTAAATGAAATAAATATTAACACTCATCAATAAGTAGTCATGAATTGGAACAAGTATTAATTTAAAAAAACTGGAAAAGTAAAAAGCACTAGTTCGCGAAAACCAACTTTCCGCACGATATACAGCTACGTAAAGTACCACTTTTTGAGCAACTGTGTTAAAAAATTATATTAAGTTCACCTATTGCCGGTTAAGCACCGAAATGGTAAAAAAGGAACTCTTATGGTGAGACTTCGTTGTTACAAAAAAGTACAAAAAGGTATATTTTTGAAGTACGGACTTAAATACGGAACCCTCGGTATGCGAGTCCGACACGCAGTTGACCGGTTTTTTTAATAAAGTAGCCAGAGGTACTGGCGACACTGAAGCTGTATCTTTTGAACCATAGTACATACCGAACCGTAACAAATCAAAAAACAATAAAAAACTACAATAATCAAACAAGAAACGATTTCTTGAACGTATTTTTATTTTTGTTGTATCGTAAAACGGTGAAACATACAAGCGTCAAATTTGATATGATTATAGAACAAACCCTATAGAATAACAACAAATGCTAGAAACCAGCCAAATGTGTACGGAACCCTCAGTGCGCGAGTCCGACTCGCGGTTGCCCGGTTAATTGTTACTTTTATTGATTTCCCCAGAATCTTATGTAATTATTTGATTTCGGCTTTGATTAGTGCTATTTACTATGTCTTAAGATACCAGTCACGAGCGTATACTTAAGTGGAACCAATTAACTGCAGCCGCACTCAGAAACGTCAATTAATTTTTAAGTTTGATCATAGTTGTTGCGTCTTATTCTATTGCTATAGCAAAGAAAGTGACAGCAGCAACTTTAATCAAACCTAAACGTCAATTGACTCTCTGAGTGCGGCGGTAAATTATATTTTACGCTGAATTTGTAACGATATATTATTTACTTTACTCGTCAAACCTCAATCAATTACTTCCCAGTAATTTCACGGATTATTGTTCAAGTTAGAATTTCTAACACGTGTTTTATAATAACCGGGTTGTTTAATAGTGATGTAACCACACTGTTTTGTGCGAAATAATTGAGAGAAATTTAGTTTTTTTTTACTAGAGTTTTTTTAGATGATTTTCTCATAGCATTTTTTCGTAGCATATTTTCACGTAGCATTTTTTTAATGGAACGATTTTTATACAGCGTTATGTAATGTTCGCGTTTTTGACGACGCGGTTAGCCTAGTTGGTAGTGACCCTGCCTATGAAGCTAGCGGTCCCGGGTTCGAATCCCGGTATGGACAAATATTTGTGTGATGAGCGCGAGTATTTGTTTCTGAGTCATGGATGTTTTCTATGTATTTAAGTATGTATTTCTCTATATAAGTATGTTTATCGTTGTCTAGTACCCATAGTACAAGCCTAGAGCTTAGTTTGGGACTAGGTCAATTTGTGTGAGATTGTCCCCTGATATTTATTTATTTATTTATTTTAATCGTCGAAATTATCAGTAGATTGTTTTATCAGTAGCATTTTTTCCAATTCAAAAAATCTAATTCGGCAGAGTCGACGGAGCTCCGCCTAGCGGAGCTCCTATTTTTGGGTTTTCTATGAACCTAACGTACATACGTATAATTACGTATACAATTACTATTGGGAAAGTTTACGATTAGGAACAATTGGTAATGGAAAAAATTGGTAATTATTAAATTACGCTATATAAATAATCGCTACATAAATAAAATATATTAAGGAAATAGTTAATGAGAAAATTCGCTACTATGAAAAAATGCTTGTTGTGAAAATGATCTAACAAGCCGCGGCAGTTAGTGAAGAAATGCTTGTTGTGAAAATGATCTAACAAGCCGCGGCAGTTAGTGAAAAAATGCTTGTTGTGAAAATGATCTAACAAGCCGCGGCAGTTAGTGAAAAAATTCTTGTTGTGAAAATGATCTAACAAGCCGCGGCAGTTAGTGAAAAAATGCTTGTTGTGAAAATGATCTAACAAGCCGCGGCAGTTAGTGAAAAAATGCTTGTTGTGAAAATGATCTAACAAGCCGCGGCAGTTAGTGAAAAAATGCTTGTTGTGAAAATGATCTAACAAGCCGCGGCAGTTAGTGAAAAAATGCTTGTTGTGAAAATGATCTAACAAGCCGCGGCAGTTAGTGAAAATATGCTTGTTGTGAAAATGATCTAACAAGCCGCGGCAGTTAGTGAAAAAATGCTTGTTGTGAAAATGATCTAACAAGCCGCGGCAGTTAGTGAAAAAATGCTTGTTGTGAAAATGATCTAACAAGCCGCGGCAGTTAGTGAAAAAATGCTTGTTGTGAAAATGATCTAACAAGCCGCGGCAGTTAGTGAAAAAATGCTTGTTGTGAAAATGATCTAACAAGCCGCGGCAGTTAGTGAAAAAATGCTTGTTGTGAAAATGATCTAACAAGCCGCGGCAGTTAGTGAAAAAATGCTTGTTGTGAAAATGATCTAACAAGCCGCGGCAGTTAGTGAAAAAATGCTTGTTGTGAAAATGTTCTAACAAGCCGCGGCAGTTAGTGAAAAAATGCTTGTTGTGAAAATGATCTAACAAGCCGCGGCAGTTAGTAAAAAAATGCTTGTTGTGAAAATGATCTAACAAGCCGCGGCAGTTAGTGAAAAAATGCTTGTTGTGAAAATGATCTAACAAGCCGCGGCAGTTAGTGAAAAAATGCTTGTTGTGAAAATGATCTAACAAGCCGCGGCAGTTAGTGAAAAAAAATAACACTGTACTTTGTGTAAAACATCTGTATTTTTATATTTTCATCCATTGCGATGCGTTGACCAATACTTTATTTCCTATTTTCTTAAAACGTTTGCAAACCAACGTAAGTTATTTATGTTTCTGCTTAATTAACTAAGTAAATATTTTAACACTGTGATTAAACATATCGGTCGTAAGGAAATATCCACAGTTTTATAACTATTCTATATACTTGAGGCGGTTAGCCTAGTTGGTAGTGAGTTAGTGACAGCCTACGAAGCTAGCGGTCCCGGGTTTGAATCCCGGTATGGGCAAATATTTGTGTGATGAGCGTGAGTATTTGTTCCTGAGTCATGGATGTTTTTTATGTATTTAAGTATGTATTTATCTATGTTAGTATGTATACTTAGTTGCCTAGTAAGGTAACTGCGCCTATTACCGCGGGTATCAAAATCGGCGTCCATCACCGTGGCATTTTGAAATGTGCATTTTATAAACAAACCGATCGATTTCCTAAAATATATATTTTACATGAACGAAGCTTATTTACTTGACTAACGGACCTATTAGCGCTATTATGTGTGAATCAAACAAAGTGCTCGCAATTCGTCAGTTTCTGCGAAGGCAGCGCAGAAAATGATCGCGCCATACTAACGCGTGACGCCACATGTAAGGGAACTCGAATCTTATTTAGTATTTTACGTAATACTAATGACAATTGAACTAATGTTATGGTATTTAAATGGTTGTTTATTGTTTTCTGCACGACTTCTGAGTACTCTGTATATATTTTTAGGCCTGGAAATACGTTTAAAATGGAAAATAAAATACATCGGTGATAGACGCCATCTTTTGATGTGGTTACTAATACCGTGGTATACCACGGTAAGAGTTAGTGGGGATTTTTTTTTATTATGCTATATTTTTGGTATTTGGATCGGTTATACTTATACTTTCTTAGAGTTATTCTAATCTTGATCTATTCACGCTATTAAAGAACTATTTCCGTGGTATGGAAAGTATTCAACAAACCCTTAATTTTTAACAAAAACTTCAGTACTGAATTTGTAGTTTCTATAGAAACCTTTATTTTGTGAAGTTGTTTAAATATTGAGATAAAATCATATTTTTACTTACCAGATATGTGATTTTGGTTTTATACCAAGGTCGTTATATATATTATTGATTAGTAATGACAATACAACTGTATCCATTTGTTTTTATGGGTCGGAATTAGGTTTTACAACACTCCAAATCAAGAATATTACCGATGGTACGATCAGATAACCCTCGGTCATAGAACGTATGGGAACCTATTACCGACCCATTCAATATTTGTTTGGGTCGGTGATAGGTTCTTAAAGAAGTATCTATTACAGAGGGACATTTTAGACTTATATTAAAATTAATCACATTTAGGGTACTGTAAGAACAGATTTCTTCGATAAAATTGACATTTATTAAGATTTTCAATAGTTGTAAATACTCGTATGAATATGTACAACATGAAAATGACTATTGAAAACTGAATCGTATTATTTAAATGTTTCTCATCTTCATACGTGTAGTGAAAGGAGATGAATAAGTATTACAGCAAAATTGGTTACCTATTTAAATTTAGATTTATAACATATATTAAAAAAAAACCTAAATATAATCATATTTTAACATTTTATTTATATTTCCTTAAAAAACTTGACGTACAAAAATAATATACAGAACCAAAGCGGTTATTATTTTATTAACCCTCGGTATTAAGATCCGAATCGTGAGTTGGATTTCTATTACCGATGGTAGAAAGTTGCTGCTTTTTATACCCTCGGTAATGGAAGCTGAATTCGCGGTAATAGAATCACAGCCTGTCCATTACCACGGTAATAGAAGACTTGGGTATTTTAGTTTCAATAATAATTTTATAAGATATAATAAAATAAAATGAGTCCAAAAAGTTACGATTCTGAGAGTTCAATAAACACTCTTAAATAAAAAAAATATTATCGGTCATTAAAGAGCTTTGATAACCTTAATTTCTGGGACTCATTTGAAAACTTCCTTAAGTACCACGGTAATAGGCGCACTTATCTTACCCAAAGTAATTACAAGCTTAGTTTAAGACTAGGTCAACTGTGACGTTCTCAATATAAAGGGACCTTATGGAGGAAGGCAGTTACGATCTTCTTATTCTTGTAACTATACGAATACTATGGTAGCAGTTCTAAAAACGGCGTAACCGCCGGCCCCCATAAGGTCCCTTTATATTGAGAACGTCACAATTTGTGTTTGTTCCGTGAAATTTATTTATTTATCGTACTTACGTAGGTGTAATATCTGGTAAAATTAGTTTTTCCCGTATTTTCACCCAAAAAGGTTTCTCGCGCAATATGCCTCGTAATTTCGAGGCGGCTGCCGCTGTCTGAATAGACTGATAGAGCGTTGGTCTACTACGCAAAGACTGCGGGTTCAAACCCCAGATATGGACCGTTTTTTTGGGTCCCGTACCTCAAATTGAAAAAAACGGAACCCTTATAAGATCACTTTGTTGTCCGTTTGTCTGTGTCTGTCTGTCCGTGTGACTGTCAAGACCCTTTTTCTCAGGAACGCGTGAAGTTATCAAGTTGAAATTCATATCAAATACTTAGGTCTGCAATCCCTTGGATCAGTGAAAAAATCAAACATCTAAGATACAACGCAATCAAAAGATACAGCCGTTTATGCTGCTTATTGAAGGGAATCTCAAGGGAATCGAAACCTATAGGGTACTTCCCGTTGACTTAGAATCATGAAATTTGGCAAGAAGCAATGTCTTATAGCACAAGTAAAGGGAAATATTCGAAAACCGTTAATTTGTAGTTACATCACATAAAAAATAGGTCCAGTATAAACTGACACTCACTAAGTACAAAAGTGCATACTTATTGCGTGTCAATTTATACTGCAAATGGTTTATATTGTATTCCCGTGATTTACGAACTATTTGCCTACAAGTTTGTGCGGAACCCTCGGTGTGCGAGTCCGACTCGCACTTGACCGGCTTTTTTTTGTATTTGTTCTGTCGTACAAATCGTGACACATTTATTTTCACCAAACATATTATTTCCTAAGCTGTTGTGGTCAACCAGAGAAGCCACAAACGTTGAAAAATTACGTAATAACATAGACACGGTGCAGGAATGACGGGGCTCAGTAAAAACCGGGCAAGTTCTTTTGGAGATTGTAAGTAGTTATTATAAGTAGAGATCGGATATTTGGGAGGGCTTTTACCTTTTGGCATTTTTGATTGTTGATTTTTGTACCCGAAGGGTGTCAAACGGGACTCTATTACTAAGCCTACGCTGTCCGTCGTCCGTCTGTTCTAACTATAAAGAGCTGTATCTTTTGAACCGAATGGGCGCTTTTCCACTTGCCGGCACGGCACCGGCACGGCGACGGCGCTGGCGCCGGCCCGGCAGCCGAGGACGCAAAAATGTATGAAGCACTATGGCATGATTTTCCACTTTACGGCACCGGCACGGCCCCGGCGACGGCACGGCGTAGCCTCCCGCCGGTGCCGTCGCCGGCAAAACTGCATGTGTATTGTGTACGTATAGTAGCCGTGTGTGTGTGTGCACGTGCGCGGGGCCGCATTAACGTAGGTACCTACCTACGCATGTAGAATCCCCATTCAAAAATTCAACGCTTTTTTGTAATTTGTTCTATACTTAAAAAGCCGGTCAAGTGCGAGTCGGACTCGCGCACCGAGGGTTCCGCACAAACTTGTAGGCAAATAGTTCGTAAATCACGGGAATACAATATAAACCATTTGCAGTATAAATTGACACGCAATAAGTATGCACTTTTGTACTTAGTGAGTGTCAGTTTATACTGGACCTATTTTTTATGTGATGTAACTACAAATTAACGGTTTTCGGATTTTTCCCCTTACTTGTGCTATAAGACTTTGCTTCTTGCCAAATTTCATGATTCTAAGTCAACGGGAAGTACCCTATAGGTTTTGATTCCCTTGAGATTCCCTTCAATAAGCAGCATAAACGGCTGTATCTTTTGATTGCGTTGTATCTTAGATGTTTGATTTTTTCACTGATCCAAAGGGATTGCAGACCTAAGTATTTGATATGAATTTCAACTTGATAACTTCACGCGTTCCTGAGAAAAAGGGTCTTGACAGTCACACGGACAGACAGACGGGCAACAAAGTGATCCTATAAGGGTTCCGTTTCTTTCTTTGAGGTACGGAACCCTAAAAATGGTAATGCATACAAGCGTCAAATTTGGTATGATTATAGAACAAACCATAGAATAACAACAAATTGTAAAAACGCTCTCAGTGCGCAAGTCCGAGTCGCACTTGCCCGGTTTTTTGTTGTGTTCGTAATTTTCAGGACAAGGTTTGTATGTTTTTTTTTTATTGCCCTTCTTCGAAGCCTGGACAGGTCGCTATTGAAATATATTTCGATATAACGAGTTCCAAATCCAGAAAGGAGGCCTTTGCCCAGCAGTGGGACACAATAATAGGCTGAATAAAAGCCTAGTTAGCTCCTCAGTGAGGAGGAACAAGGGGAGGAGTCCTCACCTTGTTTGCATGAGCTGATGAAAGTAGGTCGTCTGTGACAGCCGTCTCTTAGGGTTTTGGTAGCAATGGTAGCATTCCCTCTTTCTTTGAATGCTAACCATAGAGGTCTACCAACCTCTACAATACGTCAAGTAATTTTAGTTTACTACATTTCACTGTGACTAGACAGAATTGAAGATGAGTATTGACAAATATTCACAACGTTACTTTTGAGTATTAAAAAAACAAACGAATTCGAGGGTAAACATTATTACTCATGTTTCATGACTCGAGATCGGATCGTCGTCGGGCGCTTATTTTTTTAAGGAACAGGGCCCGTATTATGGTCGCGTTTATCGCGTGACAAAACGTGGATAAAGCATCCGTCACCTTCTGACACGTATATAAGCGCGAGAGTGACGGATGTTTTATCCACGCTTTGTCACGCGATAAACACGGCCATAATAGGCCCGCAGACCAGCGAATGTCCTGTCTCTCTTGCGGGCTAGCATGCATACACGTGATAAAATTTGACATTTGCTAGACTTGCTAGGAAAATACATCTATTCCAAATTCTAACGAAAGATTAAAATAAAAGTGTCCCGTCTTGATAAAATCGCTATAAAAAAGTGAAAATCGCTATAGTCGCTTAGTAACAAAAGGAAATAAAAGTCAGGACAGGACACTTTTATTTTAAACCTTAAGCGTTATTTTAATCCTTAAGCGTTAAGTCTTACGTTAGACTATGGAATAGATGTATTAATTTCCCTAGCACCTGTCAAAATTTATCACGTGCATGTCAAGCCCGCTGGGGTCCCAAAATTGTCGTGGGCTTTTATCTGTTTAACCTTTTCAACGCTATTGACGGAAATATCCGTCATGGTTGACAACGCAAAATTAACCTGAGTATGTATGAATTAAGGTTGACATTAGCTCTAGTTTTTATTTGAAATGCTCCTGAGGCCCAACGTCCTATATATAGGACAATTGTCAAAATGACTTTCCACTTTTGTTGACTGACATAAGATTCTGTTTCGAACTAGCGAAATTTTGACGTAGGCCTCATTATAAACGTCTGAGACTACGCCAACATTATGTAAACAAGTGGCCGCATATCCGATCTCTGTTCATGACACATAAAAAAAATGCCGAGTCATTTCATTCGTAACTTATTAGGTTACTCATTTCGTGAAACTGATAGCTAAGTTAATGAACAAATACAGTTTTTAGGGTTCCGTGACAAAGGTTTAAACGGAGTCCTGGCGACGTGGATCCTGCCTGCGAAGCTGGCGGTCCTGTGTTTGATTCCCAATGGGCAAATATTTGTGTGATGAGCGCGAGTATTTGTCCCTGAGTGTGTGTTTTATTTATACTTTATTGCACAATACACAAAGTACAAATGACGGGTTTAAAGCATTGTCTACCGGTAAACCAATGGGCGAAACAGAGACAATTTAAGGTTGGTGCTGAGTAAGATATGATAAAAATAGTGACAAATAACACTAAAACAGGATGTCCCGCGATAAAGTGCACAAACGAATAATGGTGAACCTAGATGTGATTTTATTTTTATTTTATTTATATTTTAAATTTAGAGTTTACAATGGACGACAAAAATCAGTGGACGTCTTTCATCTGATATGATGATGATGATGGTTTTCATATATATCAATGGACTCTTTACAAGGAACCATTTAACCCCCTTTCAGCTTTACGGATATTTTCGTAACACCCTGTATAACATTTATAAGCTAGTGTAGGAAGGAGCATCATTACATTTTGACAGCTGCTCGATTGCGGCGTCGCCATCCTTTAATTTAAGTACCTATGTATTTTATATTTAATTTTCTCCGTGTCGTTTGCAATACGATCACGGTTAAAAAAATATTTTACAATATTACCAGATTGTATAGTAGTTATGATTCTGGTGTAAGAGAAAAGGTTTCAGCTATGGTTAACAGTTTTTTTTTTATGGCAACCAGTCATATTTTTGTTAATACTAGAATATTCTAGTTAAAATATTCTAGTGCACGAAAACTCTGATATCGTTTTGGTTACCATCTAATAGTTACAGAGTAAAAATTATGCATTTAGCATACAACAGGTTTTGTATACTACACCAAATTTGTTTCCTACGATACCCACTAGGGTAATAGGTACTAGAAATGATGTTGTACAGAAGTAGAATTTTCTATTCATGTGTAAAAAAGTATAGTTGTCACATATAATCAAGTCGAATTTACAATAATATTCTGTTAAAGGAAACTAGATTTTTTCTCCATGATACAGCTGCCGTGTTTTTGTGTACGGAACCCTAGATCTATACACGTGAGCCAATGTTACTTAACACTTCGGTAATTGTATTGACTTTGAACTCTTACGTTTATTGCTTACTCGACAGCGCGAAGCAAAGAGAGGGGTAATGTGGTTAACAGTCTATGTATGTGACCAATTGGATGTTCCACTATAGCTATACATATAAGTAAACTCTTTATTTGTACAAAAAAGGAAACAGACACGACGTAAACAGTAAAGTTCTTGAAAGCTTGTCTAGCCCTACAGCGAGCTAACATGCATGCGCGAGATAAAATTTGACAGGCTAGGGAAATATCGTCTATTCCATATTCCAACGTAAGACTTAACGCTTAAGGTTTAAAATAAGTGTGAAAATCGCTATAGTCGCTTAGTAATAAAAGGTAATAAAAGTCAGGACGAGACACTTCTATTTTAAACCGTATACATATTAACAAATTTACAGAAAGTTTATAGAAAAAAGAGGAGTTAAAAAAATGTATTACTTATACTTATGTCATATTAATTAAAAAAATTACATCGACAAAAATAAATCGGTAAACATTTTAGTAGGTATTTAGGGCCGTATTAATAAACTCATCTCAACTGTAATCCCCGTTTTAAGATACGTCAAAGTCAACGTCAAACCATAGAAAACTGTCACTATTGACACATCTTGTGTGACACACCTTAGTGTTGGAACCACATTTCAAAAAGTTTTACAAAAATCCTTTCAGCGGACCCGGGTTCGAGTTTTTTACATTTTTATTAACCCCCGACGCAAAAAGAGAGGGGTGTTATAAGTTTAACGTGTCTGTCTGTGGTATCGTTGTTCCCAAATGGATGAACCGATTTTCGTTTAGTTTTTTTTGTATCATAGATAATTTTATCCCGAGTGTTCTTAGCCATGTTTCATGAAAATCTGTTCAGCCGTTTGAAGATCATCAGCTCCTTTCTAGTTGATGAGGGGGATCTGATTTTTTAATTCTTGAAATCTTCTAGTGACGAAGTCCCTCCAGTAAAACTGTACGTGCTTGGAGCCCGTTAAAGGTTTTGCTCATTGCTCAGAGGGTTTTTAGGCGCTGATATCGGGGGTTTTTAACTCGGTTAGGTTAGTATCTCAAGGCGCTTCTAAATCCTTTTTTATCAAAGCTCACCAAATAAACCATAACGGGCGATATGTTAGCAAATAAGCTAACGGTACTCGAAGTGAACCAATGCCCCGGCCATATACAGATAAAACGTCTCAACCTTACCTGCGACGTAGTGTGAGTGCGTATAAAAATAAACGACGATCGCAATCCCACACAAACTACGTCACATGTACGCGTCAATCTTAGTTCTAAATTGTTGATGTGTTGCAAAAACCACACCCACAAGCGCATTACCTCAACTGATCAGGACAGATGTAACGAAATGACGTTCTCAATATAAAGGGACCTTGTGGAGGCAGGTGGTTACGCCGTTTCTAGAACTGTTACCATAGTATTCGTAGTTAAAAGAATAAGAAGAGCGTAACTGCCTTCCTCAATAAGGTCCCTTTATATTGAGAACGTCATATTGTTTACGTAACAAAAAATAAAGTACACGTGCTGTTTTACTCGCTATACGTGAGTTAGATTTACAAAATGTTAAACAAGTTATAATTTGGGTGAATCAAATTTTAAGGTACTTTCTTTTGCGGCACTAAAACTTTCCTGGTGACTTATGATTAATAATAATTTTTATGAATATTAAAATCAGGCCTTCACAGACCCCTGTTAGACACCTCTATTTCTAAATTTTCCAAAAACCCTGGTAACTCAGGGGAAAATGCACATTTTTCATACAAAACCTGGGGACATAATCCCCTGCGTTACCAACTATAATTATTTAAAATAATATTTTTTAAATGTTAGCTTATTTGTCTGATTTTATAAACGTGTAAGCCACAACGTTAAAAAATAAATAGTTTAAAAGAATATATAATTTTTGAAACCTTTTGAGAAATGGGGAGTGCCTTAAAAGTTGATTCACCCAAATAGTGACCTTGTCTACGAGGCTGGTCCTAAATTCAATTGCCGGCAAGGGAAAATACTATATGTGACGTTCTCAATATAAAGGGACCTTATGGAGGCAGGCGGTTGCGCCGTTTTTAGAACTGTTACCATAGTATTCGTATAGTTACAAGAATAAGAAGAGCGTAACTGCGTTCCTCCATAAGGTCCATTTATATTGAGAACGTCACATATTTGTGTGATGACGGCGAGTTATTCGTGAATCTTGGATCCTTTTCGACGGGAGACCGTCGTTTCACTGCGACATGCGATTTATGGGACACCCTCAAGCCTGTATTTGTAACAATCCCCGTTGAATCCCGAATATACGGCACAGCGCAGCATGAATGAATTCACTTTGCGCGCCATATCGTCTACTGTCGGGATTCGTCGGGTATAATCGGCAATCCTCGGCGGATCTCGAGGCGGATTTAGACGACGCGATACCGCGAGCCGAGCCAGGATCGTGTTTCAAACTCATCTATACCCTCCTAAGGTTCCATGTACCATATAATGTACATATGGCCATTGGAATAAAGATCCATTGCAAAGGAGATAGAGTGGAATTTCTTTTGTTTTTATGACTGACAATTAAATTAGAAAATAGACTCTATTTTATTCAGAATAGGTTCATACTCCATTGGCAAATTTCGTTGTATGGTGGGCCTTAGGATGTTAAGGCTGAACGGATTTGGACAAAATTTGGCACACAGTTCAGGATCGGGACTATCTGTTTGCTAAATTTTATCAAAGTCCGTTCAGCTAACCTAAACCAAGCTAAGAACACTCTCGATTAAGTCACCTTTCTAACAAAAAAAACTAAATCAAAATCGGTCCATCCGTTTAGGAGCTATGATGCCACAGACAGACACACACGTCAAACTTATAGAACCCCTATGCAGTTTAAAACAAAAAGTCTTGATACTTGAACTGTACCACAACATTACCGAAACCATTGCAATATAAAAAGTGCCGGTATGTACTCGTACGAATAGCCGACTATCATGTTTTGGTTACATAATAATCGTTACAGTACTGTTCGAGTTATTTATAAAGAAGGTCAGTTATAAAAAGTAATCTTTTTATGAAACGTTATGTAACGGATGAAGATTAAAGGTCAATACACTTGAGACAATCTTACCACAACTAATTTAATCCGAAATTACAATTCCAACCTTACGCTATTCAAATTAAAGTTGAATTTGCTTTGTATTTTAAAACACATGAGACATTTTTGCTTGAGAATGCGTTGATCACGACTAAGTCAAAAATTGGACATCGATCAGGTGAAAGGTGCCATCTTGAAATTAAAAAAACGCGCGGTTTTCGATTCTAATGCTATGGTATAAGGGCGGCGAATATAGGATCGTTTTGATAACTATATATTTATAGTAAGATCGTGTTATTTATGGTTTTCGTCGGTAGGTTTAGTGGTTGCATGCTTTGCACAAGAGTTCAAAGGCTTGAATCCTAGAGGCAAATACCTTCTTTTTTATAGACATTACATTGAAATATCACCGTTTCATTATAGTTGTAATAAGTGACATTTTGGTTAATTAACTATTTATTGCCATTAATATTTTTATGCTTTTTATACTTAAGTTTTTTAACGAGTATCACTTATATAGATTATAAGTGAATCTCACACAAATTGACAAGTCCCGAACCAAGGCTGGAATTACTATACTGCCTTGCTAAGGTAAAAGGCAGTTGTTTACACAAAAGTACTGTAACAATTGCGGCCTCATTACTAGGTAATAAGGTTGCAATTGCTACAGTAGTTTTGTGTAAAAAACTGCCTTTTACCTTAGCAGGGCAGTATACATTTTACTCACGTAAATTACGCAGTTACTTACGCAGTCTTACATACCTCCCAACATTTGTTGTGCCATCTACTTCTAACGAGTATGACGAGTATGGCAGGAGAGTACGGACGCGAGTTCTCCCTCGTATTTTGAACAGACTTCTATGACTCAATAGATAAAAAGACGGACAAGCAAGTTGCTAGCTCATATAAGCGAATGATAATTGGGTCAATCAACTTTTTGATGTACCTCATTGCCATGGTTACGTCTCCTGGGTCACTCTTGACTATATAAATTTAAAGGATATAAATCTACATTACATTACTTTTTGTGGCAATTATAAGCCCATTCTTTTATGGGCTTTCTTCTAAGCATGTTAGTATATATTATAAACATTTTTCTAAGAAACACTATCACTGTTGTCTCCTGGCTTACGGGACCGAATAACAACAACACTAAGTTGATCGACCTAATTAATAGCCTCCCCAATACCTCAATTAATAAGTAAATAAGGACCCATGTAAGTAAGTTTATATGAGCATGAAATAATGTATCTACAATTAAATAATAAATTATGACTTGACTCGCCTAAAAATCTTCCTAAAAATCTTCGCAAACACATAGAGAAACATCGAAGGCTCGAAACTAATACTCGCGCTCGTATTACAATACAATATGTTACAATATGTTACAATATAATAAAGGTTAGGTAACAAATTCTTAGAGCAACTGTCCGTAGATTACTTTAATGGCGTATCCATATTGAGATATCGTTATTAAATCCCACGTTAATATAGCAATGATCAAGATTATTTGGGTCGTTATTTTACACAACTGAGCGAACTCAAAAGAAGGGTATTGATTTTAACAGTATAAATAAATAAAAATAAAAAATATCAGTGACAATCTCACACAAATTGACCTAGTCCCAAACTAAGCTCTAGGTTTGCACTATGGGTACTAGGCAACGATATACATACTTAAAAAAAACTGCTGTGACAGACAGACATCGAAGTCTCATCATAAGGGTTCCTTTTTTTACCATTTAGGTACGGAACCCTAAAAAATATTGGCACCCTACTTAATGACTGTACATTGAATGGAGTCATTGAGTCAACTTTGATTGGGCCACAAAATCATCGAAGTAATTATACGCACTCGCTATAGTAACAAAAAATATTCCACGGCCGTTGACCTGAGGTTAAAACATGAGAGAAAGTATTTTACGTAATGTTCACACCAAATTATGATTACTATGTTCAGTGCGTATTTAAATTTTGGCTCATTTTCTATGATGATTTTGAAATTTGGGATGATTCAACCGACTTCAAAATAGAACCCTAACCGGGTTTCGTACACAAATGGTGCCAATGGAAATATTTACTGACCCTCCGCTGTCCGTCTGTCTGTCTGTCAGCGTGTATCTCATGAACTGTAATAGGTAGACAGCTGAAATTTTCAGTGTGTATTTCTATTGCCGCTATAACAACAAAAAATAAAAATAAAATAATTAGTGATTTTTTTTGGCGTTTTTTTTCGACCTTAACAATCGCCGTATCACTTGTCTTGTACGATGGTACGGAACCATTCGTGTGATAGTCCGGCTCGCACTTGGCCAATTTTTATATGATTGCATTGTCACCGAAGTTAGTTAAAAATTTTAGCTAAAAAAAGTATTTTTGTGCAAATGTATTTTAAAACAAAGTATTTGAAATATAAATTACAAAATACATGTGAGTGAGTTATTTGAAATACTAAATACTTTATTAGGTAGTATTTTAAATTCAAATTTATTTTTAAGTAATTGTGTTTCAAAAACATAGTTCAAATACAAGTAATTGAAATACTGCTCAGCCCTGTCCACTGCGATGCGACCATAACTTAGTAGATATAATAATCTGGCCTATATACGTCCCACTGCTGGGCACAGGCCTCCACTCACAATGAGAGGGGTTTGGGCTATAGTTCCCACGTGGGCCCAGTGCAGATTGGGAACTTCGCACACACCGTCAAATTGCTTTGCAGGTGTGTGCAGGTTTCCTCACGATGCTTTCCTTCACCGAAAAGCTCATGGTACATTTACAAATTATATTTCGTACATAAATTTCGAAAAACTTAGAGGTGCGAGCCCGGGTTCGAACCCACGACCCTCTGCTTAAGAGTCGGCAGGTCAAACCATTAGGCTACCACGACTTTAGAAACGCAACTTAAACTTAGATTCAAGTATTTAAAGCCGAGAATTGTTTATGAAGAGTAAATACTTCGTTAATGGGTTAAGTTTAATATAGGAGCCAGGAAATCACTTAACATTTGCCATCTTTACATGTAGTGTCAATACCGACACCAGAATAACTTAGAACAAGATTGACGCACTCTGATACTGTGCTTGTGTGATTGGACGTCGCTGGCGATCGTCATCTGTTTATACATGAATACACACACGCTTGTAAGTGTAAGGTTAAAGCGATTTGTATACGATTTATGCAAGCATAACAGCGCAAGAGGCTCTCCAAAGAGAAACGACAGCTTTCCGGGTTATCTGATGGACATATCGTGATTGTGTGTAACGTACCAAAGCAAATAAGGTGCAATATCGAGTGGCTTCACGTATAAAAGTTCATATTTCCGAGCCTTATTGAATTTTTTAGTTACGCGGAATTGCACGATCACTGATGATATCTGGGATGGATATTGAGTGGTCACTTATATTGTGCATTACGTCTTACGACGTAGTGACCCTGCCTACGAAGCTAGCGGTCCTGGGGTCAGTTCCCGGACTAGGCGTCGGTAAATCCTACCTATACTTAGTTTATTTATCGAGTCTTTATTTTTACCCGACTATGGCGAAGCAAAAAGGAGGGTTATATCGTTATATGTGACGTTCTCAATATAAAGGGACCTTATGGAGGCAGGCGGTTACGCCGTTTTTAGAACTGTTACCATAGTATTCGTATAGTTACAAGAATAAGAAGAGCGTAACTGCCTTCCTCCATAAGGTCCATTTATATTGAGAACGTCACATATCATTATATAATGTTAGTACCCAAGAGACTGAGCTTTCATCGATTATCTAAAAAAAAAAAAAAAAAAATATAGCTGGGGTTCGAACCCGCAGTCGGTGCGTAGTAGGCCAACGCTCTAACCATTCAGACCCGCCCTGAAATTACGAACCATATTGCGCGGGATTTTTTTTGCGTGAAAATATCGCATATCTCATGTCGCAATTTCCATCGAAATCGTTAGAGCCGTTTTCGAGAACGAGAGTACATATATACATATACCTACATACATGTTTCTCGTTTGGTATAAGATTCCTTTAAAATTCTGAAGACATTAATATAATTTTCATCTCACCAGCTCGGAAAGGCTACTTTTTCGGTCAAAATCTGCGCGCAAGAGTCGATTTTAATCGCACACAACACCTGATGTGGCGCTTGTGGAATTATTTTTCTAGCACATGGTGTTCCTCGCTACGGTGAGGTGAAAAATTGTGTTTCGCACGGTAGCAAAATTATTCGCGTCAAGGCCTTTAATTCCCGTTACGCTCAGGATTCTATTTTTGAACCACGAGCGTAGCAAGTGGTTCAATTTTAGAGTCCTTCGCTAACTCGGGATGCAATACTAGCTCTCGCGCCAAACAACTTTGCAGCCTTGCGTAACAAATAACTATTATGGTAATTCGACATGCTGTACAATCTATGCTGTAATATTACATTGAGCAATAAATAATCTAATCAAATCGAATCTATTTGAATGTCAAAAGACACAGGTCATATTTTTTTTAAATTATTTCATAATTATTACAATAATTTTTAGTAAATTCCACTAACAAGAAACATTTATATACTAGTATATAAAATTGGTTGTCCCCATATCTTCACGCAAAAAGATTTCCCGCGCAATATGGTTCGTAATTTCGGGGCAGCTGCCGCCTTCTGAATAGACTGGTGGTTAGAGTTTTGGCCTTCGAACCCCAGCTATGTACCAGTTTTTTTTTGTTTTTTTTTTGTGTAGAAAATCGATGAGAATTCGGTTTCGACCCGAGCGACATCGCTCCCAGGCACTGTTTCAAAAAATTAAAAGTCTGCTTCAATAACGCGCGTTCATTTAAACTTAGGTATCCTCATTAGCAACAGCAGCACGAAACTTACATTAAGTTCATATTCACCTCATCAGGTCGGAAAGGCTTTCTTTGTCGGTCAACATCTGCGCGCAAAAGTCCACTTTAACCGCTAGCGTGGAAAGTAATGGTGCTGTGCGAGCTTGGCCACAGCTGATCTGACGCTCGTGCAATTGTTTTTCCAACGTCAAGAGTTTGCCTCGCTACATTGAGGTGAAAAATTGTGTTTCCCACGCGGCCACGGTAGCAAAGTTATTTGGGGCTCAGAATATTCTTGAACCACGAGCGTAGCAAATGGTTCAATTGTAGAATCATTCGCCAACTCGGAATTCAATACTGGCTCTCGCGCCAAACAATTTTGCAGCCTTGCATATATAAAGTAACTAGAGATGATATTCAGATGCTTTATTTATTTATTTCAAAACTGTACCAACAACATCATTAAAATCGCAACACACTTTATAACCCTTAAAATGCACATCACAGCGTACTTTATGGGTGTGTAGCAAGTGCTCGTGCGAGTGGAGCTCGTGCAAGTACTGGAAATTTCCCGATTAAGAAGACGCAGAGTTGTAAACGAGCCTTCATATTGCGTAATGGAACGCGTTGAGTTGTAAGTTGGTTGTCAATAGTACTTTTAAGGGTTCCGTACACTAAGCCTACTGTCCGTCCGTCTGTCCTAACTTTAAAGAGCGTATCTTTTGAACCGTAAAAGATAGCGCGTTGCATTTTTTGCAGAATTTGTGATATAACGGCGCGTTTCCTAAAAAATGTGACGTTCTCAGTACAAAAGGACGTTATGGAGGCAGGCCGTTTTTAGAACTGTTACCATAGTATTCGTATAGTTACAAGAACAAGAAGAGCGTAACTGCCTTCATCCATAAGGTCCCTTTATATTGAGAACGTCACAAATAATAAAAAGGTCAAAAAGTAAAATAATAAGGGGTATTTTACTTTTTGTATTTATTTATTTATTTTATTTATTTATTCTTTATTCTCAGGCAACTGGGCCCATAAATTGTTAGTTACAAAAAATACTTACATGACTAATGTTAGTGTAAAACTATCTTAACCTAGGTCTTATATAACTACTTGGGATCTTGATATATCGGGAGATGAGACGACACCCAATTCTTGTAAAAAGGATTGTCCCATCTCCCCTCTATATCGATTATTAGGCTGTTGGTGCTCGAAAGCGCTCGCCCTGGCATGCCCTGCAGTTTTTTAAACGTAGTAAGAAGTAACACTATGGCCACCATATCTTGATCTCATACAGATTGCCAGTTGTTCAAAGCTGGAGATCAATCTAAAGTGTCGATTTACACTTACGGCGCGTTCTCCTAAACCCCAACCTCTGTAGACTCTCTGTACTTACTGGTTTAACATTAAAGACTAGCTTATGCCCGCAATTCCGTCCACGTAGAAGTCCCGCTGCTCCCTCGGGAACTCCCTCGATGAATCTCCCGGGATAAAAAGTAGCCTATGTCCTTTTCCGGAACTCAGGCTATCTCCATACCAAATATCGAAATCGGTTCAGCGGTATAGCCGTGAAAGCGTTACAGACAGACAGAGTTGCTTTGGCATTTATAATAATTAGTACCTGGGAGACGTCGTCGCTCTGATCGAAACCGAATTTTCATCGATTTTCTATTACAAAAAAAAAAAAAAAAAAAACGATCCATAACTGGGGTTCGAATTTGAACCCGCGGTGTTGGCGTAGTAGGTCAACGCACTATCAGTCTATTCAGACGGCGGCATCCGCCCCGAAATTACGAACCATATTGCGCGGGAAATCTTTGTGCGTGAAAATACGGGAAAACGAATTTTCCCAGATATGAGACCCAGCTAGATCGATTTTTCGGTCCAGTAAGCCCGTATACTGCAAATTTCATCGAAATCGTTAGAGCCGTTTTCGAGAACGTGAGTGCAAATCGCACCTTTAGAATGAAAGTGACCTAATACAAAATGTTAAGTCTTCTACTTCGAGCCATAACATTATCATTATAGAGACCTAATTCAAAATCTAAAAGTTTTGAAATTAGGTCACTTTCATTCTAAAGGTGCGAATAAGTAAGATCCAACCCGGATATGGATTTGAAAGTAATTTTAGGATTATTAATCTTATTAATCACGTTGTAAGGATTGTTTTCAAAAAAAAATTACATAGTTAAGGGCATTCATAAAGTGAACCTTGCTACCTAATATCTTGCTATCTCGTTCTTTCATAAAAGTGAGCGCAGTGAGCCAAGGTACAGGCTGCGATATAAAATCGTGGTACAGCCTGCGCCTGAGTCGTTGCCGCCTCAATGTTGTGTGTCTGTACGTCTATACCTACTGTGCTTCTGTTTTTGTATTGTCACATAAATTTGACAGGTGCTAGGGAAATGAATACATCTATTCCATATTCTAACGTAAGACTTAACGCTTAAGGTTTAAAATAAAAGTGTCCCTTGATAAAATCGTTATGAAAATGTGATATCGCTTTATTCGCTTAGTAATAAAAAATAATAAAAGTCAGGACGAGACACTTATTTTAAACCTTAAGCGTTAAGTCTTACGTTAGAATATGGAATAGATGTATTAACTTCCCTAGCAACTGTCAAATTTTATCTCGTGCATGCATGTTAAGCCCGCTTGAATGTTTGGAATGTGGGTGGATGTGACATGCATGTATGGTGTAATTTAGTTAATTTATTATTGTGTGTCGTGCTTAATATTGTAATGTTATGTAAGTAAGTACTATGCTTATGTTATGTGGCAATAAATTATTTTTTAATTGATTGATTGATTGTATCTGTATATCTGTCTGTGGCATCGCAGCTCCTAAACGGACCGATTGATGATCCGTTAAACCATTTGTGACGTTCTCAATATAAAGGGACCTTATGGAGGAAGGCAGTTACGCTCTTCTTATTCTTGTAACTATACGAATACTATGGTAACAGTTCTAAAAACGGCGTAACCACATCCACAAGGTCCTTTTATATTGAGAACGTTACATTTAAGAGTTATGAGCTCTGAAAGTGGGTCCCGATTTTTAAACGTACCCCCTAAGTACTATTAAATGTACCCACTAGGTACCATTAAAGTTACTTAACTAATAAACCTGTACTCAAGAATGTCTACCTGGGATCCTACGCAACCTGTTTCACTATGACAGAGTCCTAAAACACACATAAACAATGCTCAGTTAGAACCTTGTCTAACTGCGTCGCATGCGCATGTAAACGGCACAGGTCAATAGAAATTTCAAACTAGGAAAGGGCATAGATAAAGATAAACGTTATAAGCATACTGTGCTAACTCGGGGCATGAATTCTAAAGTGATGTAGCAAAATATTTTAGGACCATAAATTATATCGATATTATGTCAACATATAGATAATATTCAAGGATAAAAAATATCCTTTATACTCATGTTAATATGAATGGCACAGACAGTAAATTGTCTTACTCGTATTTTACTTAAAATGACATCCGTGTGAACCTCTTTATAGGTCCTCTTTTAACAGTAGGTTTAAGTGTTAATGTATTTTACTAATATCATATGACCCATAGATGGTTTAAATAAATGAATAAATAAATAAATAGTAATCGAAGATTGTCAAAGTCAAAGTCAAATATTTATTCAGTAAATTGGCCACATACGGGCTCTTTTACACGTCAGTAATATAGAGTGAATCTACCAGCGCTTCGGACAAGACCATCATTGCGGAGAAGAAGCGCCGCAAGAAACTCCAGCAGAAGGTCATTTTTTCAAATATAAAATACAATAATACTTAAAAGTAAGTTACATTACAAGGTAATAAAGTAACAAATATTAATTATTAGAACTAGCACAAATAAAAACATTACAAATGTAAGGTCAAATACGTTACACTAAATGTAATGACTAGGAGAACAACACGACGAGGTCTCTTCGTCAAAAGCCATAACTGGAATAATTAACTGAACAAGTCCTTGCAGACGTGAACAGACCGGACCCCACAAACAGCACCCGTTCACGAGTATGACGCGTATCTCAGCCATCGCCTCCCTCAACCATATGTTCGGGAAGGTGGCGACCCGATCAACGACGCCGCCGTAAGCAAAGACCTTTGAGCGAGCATGACGTGCTCAAGCTGCCGGACAACATACAAGTAATATTGTGTGAAATAGCTGTCCGGCGAGAAACATCACAGTGTGCACATGAATAAATATAATATCGACATCTTATTTATCGATATCAAATCCCTAGAATTGTCCCTTATTAGCACACGTATGGATGAGGTGGCTTTTGCCCGCGGCTATGCTTGCGTAGTCATAGTGATTGGATATTCAAAGCTAATTGAATTGTTCCTTTGTCGTTGGATTATTGTTTTTTTAGTTTTTAGGGTCCGTACCCGAAGGGCGCCCAACGGGACCCTATTTAATATGACTACGCTGTCCGTCCGTCTGTCCGTCTTAACTATAAAGAGCTATATCTTTTGAACCGTAATAGATAGCGGGTTGATTATTTTTTCAGAATGTGTTATTACGGCGGATTTACTAACAAAAAAAAAATGAAATAATAAAGGGCACCCATACAAGAAATGTTTTTTCTTTTCAACGTATTTTTTTTTGTATCGTAAAAACGGTAAAACATACAAGCGTTGAAGGTATGATTATAGAACAAACCCTATAGAATAACAACGAATACTAAAAACCAGCCAAATGTGTACGGAACCCTCAGTGCGCGAGTCTGAGTCGCACTTGCCCACTTTTTTTTTTAGGTGAATTGATCGAGTGTCCTTAGCTTAGTTTAGGCCTTTAATAGTCCTGAAAGTAGGCAATTTAGTCTGAGTTATCTATTTATTATGGTAATTGTTAAGCCGTTTGACAGCGTGAACGGAACAAACATACACTTTCACATTTATAATGTTAAAGGACAAGTGTACTTTACGAATTTAATGAGGTAGGTAATAAATCTAATCGTAGAAATGGAAAGATGCGGTACTTGGAAATATCAGTTAACTGGGTGAATCAACTTTTAGGGCCTGCGCAAACCGGCGGAGCGCAGAGCAGATCACTTTAAATTTATCAATGTATATTCTTCCCTATTTTAATTACAATAAGGTATAAATTTGAATGCTCTGAGACCGACCTCGGAGCATCACGGGGGATTTCTACTCTGCGACTGCGGCTCTAAATTTATACCTTATTGTAATTAAAATAGGGAAGAATATACATTGATAAATTTAAAGTGATCTGCTCTGCGCTCCGCCGGTTTGCGCAGGCCCTTAAGGTACTCCTTTTCTTTTGCGGCACTAAAACTTTCCTGAGCCCTTAGCCAAGATGCCTATCGCTAACTAGCGTTTCTATTCGTTTCGTTTTTAAACCAATCGCGTCACTGGTAGATCACGTCATACGGAGAGTCACGTGATCTACCAGTGACGCGATTGGTTTAAAAACGAAACGAATAGAAACGCTAGTTAGCGATGGGCATCTTGGCTAAGGGCTCAGATGACTTATGATTAATAATAATTTACGAATATTAAGATCAGACCTTCACAGATCAAACCCTGGTAACTCAGGGGAAAATGCACATTTTTCATAAAAAACCTGGGGACAACATCATCCTCTGCGTTACCAACTATATTATTATTTAAAATTGTACTATTTTAGAAAAAAAAAAATGTTAGCCTGTTTGTCTGATTTTATAAACGTGTAAGCCACAACAAATAAATAGTTTATATAAAAAAATATAATTTGTTAAACATTTCGAAAAATGGAGTAGACCTTAAAAGTTAATTCACCCAATTATGGTGTAGCATTCAGCGGCTTTCAGTTAATTGATTTAATTATTATTATCTTCTAAATGTATTCAATCTTAAATATTATGACATACCTACGAGTTTAAAAAAATATATGGTAGGCGATTGCGTAAAACAAATGTTTAACGAAAGTAAAGCATATTTATTTATATATTTAATACGGACTCCAAAAGAATACAATCCCTATTGTTAGCCATATAGTTTATTGATGTAAGGTTAACTTTCGTCACGCACTGGAAGAAAATTAACGTTTCCTAAGGCCTTAACTACGTTTTTTTTTTTGATAATCACCCCATTATTCTAAACTACCAATCTTTGGTGTAATAATTAACTATTGAATATTAAATAACTTAACCTTACCGCATTATACCTAGGTCATCCAGGATCGGCAGGAACGGCTATTGTATTTAACTTCATATCACTTTGTTGTCAGTCAGTCTGTCTGTCTGTCTGTGTGTCTGTCAAGACCCTTTTTCTCAGGAACGCGTGGAGGTATCAAGTTGAAATTAATATCAAATACTAAGATCTGCAAATTCTGCAATCCCTTGGATCAGTGAAAAAATCAAACATCTAAGTCAATGCAATCAAAAGATATGGCCGTTTATGCCGCATACTTAAGGGAATCTCAAGGGAATCAAAACCTATAGGGTACATGCCGTTAACTTAGAATCATGAAATTTGGCAAGAAGTAATGTCTTATAGCATAAGTAAAGGAAAAAATCCGAAAACCGTTAATTTGTAGCTATATCACATAACAAATAAGTATAAACTGACACTCACTAAGTAAGAAAGTGCATACTTATAGCGTGTCAGATTATACTGGACTTTTTATGTTGTATTCCCGTGATTTACGAACTATTTACATGTCTACAAGTTTGTGCGGAACCCTCGGTGCGCGAGTCCGACTCGCACTTGACCGGATTTTTAAGTTAGGTTAGGTAAGGTACTAATCAGCAGATGACCTAGGTGTTTGTGTAAAGGCCGGAATATAAATTAAAAAAAAAAATGACCTAGGTATTAGAGTCTAAACCATTGCGCTAGAAATCTCACGATTTCTTATTTCTTGTGTAAAACGTTTCATCATCGATGCGTTCATTTACTGGTTTCGATTGCGTACGGTGATTTAGCTGATCCATAGCCAGTATAGTGACTCTGTGAGGTCCACTTAACTTTGCCGTTGGATAACTGTTATCCCCATACGCGACATAGGTCACGGTCAGTTTACCAACACCGCAAATAAGTTGGTAATCGTAAAAACCCTATATCTCCGCCATTTTGAAAAAAAATGTAAAACTGAATCGACCAAAGAAATTCCATATAATTATTGAACATTAAATTATTGAACAAAAAAATCCGTGGTAGCCTAATGGTTTGACCGGCCGACTCTTAACCAGAGGGTCGTGGGTTCGAAACCGGGCTCGCACCTCTAAGATTTTCGGAATTTATGTGCGAAATATCATTTGTAAATTTACCATGAGCTTTTCGGTGAAGGAAAACATCGTGAGGAAACCTGCACACACCTGCAAAGCAATTTGACGGTGTGTGCGAAGTTCCCAACTGCCTGCACATTCATTTAGTCGCTGGTTTCACAGCTGGTCGTCTGTGAAACCAGCGACTAAATGAATGTGCAGGCAGTTGAATGTCATTTACCCACCTTGACGGACGACGTAAATTCGCCGGCTATTCATCGACAGTAGAACTGAACGACGATGTGTCAACAGAATAACATAGCAGTATATGTTTATATGCGTGCGTGCCTTAGACGGAGGTTAGGTTAGGTTAGGTTAGAATGACTGGAAATGATCGTCTAACCCACGGAATGACGGACTGATGGTCCGGACTGTTGAAAATTAAATATTTTAAATAATTCCCTTTAATCCAGTGAGTGATGGATGAAATACTGTACCTACTGGGGCTAGCGGTGTCGCCTCGTGTTTGTGCGGTACCGAGTTCGAATCTCCAAGTGTTCGCCATGTACCAATGAGATTTTGTAACTTATGTTCAGACGGTCAACGGTGAGGGAAGATAATATCGACAGTGGAAAGGTAAAAATGCTTAAGCGCCATATGTCTCGAAAAGCAAAAATGCTTAAGCGCCATATTGACATATGGCGCTTAAGCATTTTTGCTTTTCCAGACATATGGCGCTTAAGCATTTTTACCTTTCCACTGTCGTATGAGGAATCCTGCACATTTAGGTGACAAGTGTAACCATGATTTAATTTGGTGCTCTGTCACAAATGCGACGGAGTTATTATTATTATTATTTATTTATTAAAAAGATGAAATTACAACATATATAGGAACATATGTCTCACAAAACCGTTTGTTCCTATATTATTCATTATGACATGACAAATGAGAGGTCGTTGGCTTCGGCTCAGCGTGTCAAGCTATGTGACGTCATATTAAACTAAACATGGCGGATGCATAAAATGAACAGCGGGATGAAAAAGGTCGGAAAAATCAGGTTTAAAATCATTTGTTGACGACGCGGTTAACCTAGTTGGTAGTAAGCCTGCATATGAAGCTAGCGGTCCCGGGTTCGAAACCCGGTATGGGCTAATATTCCTGAAATGTTCATGAGTCATGGATGTTTTCTATATGTATATTTAAGTATGTATTTTTCTATATAAGTATGTATATCGTTGCCTGGTACCCATAGTACAAGCCTAGAGCTTAGTTTGGGACTAGGTCAACTTGTGTGAGATTGTCCCTGATAATTTTATTAAATGGGTTAATCGGCCAAGTTTGACGTCGTCGTAAATTATAAATAAATCCAAGCATGTATCATAATAAAGCCATTTAATTAAAGAAGTCGCCTCTCGATTAACTCTTATTGACTTAAGGTACAGTCAAGGTCATATGTGTACACGTGAAGTAGCTTGTCACTTTAATCGCTGTGACATTCATACATGGCAGTTTAAACATGACGTTAAATAGACAATGTACTCATATTGCTGGGGTTCTAGTGAAAATGGGGTGTACTGCCTTTTTGCCAAATTATGTTTCGTCAAATTTCATTTAGCAATCAACTTTTCGCCAAAGTTTTATTTGGCAAATCAATCAATGATTTGCTAAGGCAAATAACTTAGTGTCAAATTTTATGTGGTAAATAATAAATTGGATTAAAAACGAAACTGCTCCCAGAGATAGGTAGGTTGTGGTTATTTTTTTATGACCCTAAAAACGGACGGAGCATGCTTACTTTAGCACGTTTTATTGGATACATTAATAAAAATGAAAAGGAGATTAGATTACATAATACCATTCAATATGTTGCTAAATTAAGGTATGCCAATCAATACATTTGACGAAAACATAATTGTCATCTTAAAATAATCTCAGGTAATAATTTGTCTAACAATAATTTATCAAATTATTAGTTAGGAAATGATATCAGTGCGAAACGTTGAGTTGGGAAATGAAAATTTGACGAAATGAAAATATGGGATACGTTGTTTGGGGAAATAAGAATTTGCTAAATAATTTATGTCGAAACATTAGTAAACCGAAAAGGGGTATAAGTCAACTTAACTCGTAATAAATCATATACAGAGTACACTAGACTTATACCCTTTTTCACCTAGATTTTAGAAGAATTGTACCCTTTTTCACTAGGGCCCCAGATTTATGACCTTGACTTGTACAGTCGAGGCCAGAAAGATGTTTACACTTTTTCACCTTATTCCATTGTAATAAGGTCCAAAAGTGTATACATTTTTCTGTCCATAGGCGCCCGAATATATGTCCTTCAAATTGTATATAATACAAGCCACGTTACGCGTATTAATTCAAGGTCACACCATCGCCACCCATTGTTTTGTTACACAACTGACCAAATAAAATAAGCAAATAATATTCAAAGCAGGCTTTTCACGAACTTGGCCCGCTTTGTTACGTGATTGTTTTTAAAAAATAAAGAAAGTGAACTTGCGTTAAGGAATTTGCCAATGTTACTTCACTGATTGAGTTATTGTTGAACTAGCTCACTGAGGGTTTCGTTTAGCCTGAAGCGATTTTTAAGGATGTCCGTCTGTCTGCCTGTGTGTCTATCAAGACCCTTTTTCTCAGGAATGCGTATAGGTATCAAGTTGAAATTCATATCAAATACTCAAATCTGCAATACCTTGGAGCTGTGAAAAAATTAAACTTGTAAGTCAACGCAATCAAAAGATACGGCCGTTTATGCCGCATGATTTTGACACTCGCGAGGAATCAAACCCTCTAGGCTACTTCCCGTTGACATAGAATCATGAAATTCGCCAAGTAGCAATGTCTTATAGCACAAGTAAAGGGTAAAACCGAGAACCGTAAATTTGTAACTACTTACATATTTAAAAAAAAACACAAGTTTGTACGTAACTTGGTGCGAGCTTGGCCGGTTTTTTTTATAAATAAATAAATATCAGGGACAATCTCACACAAATTGACCTAGTCCCAAACTAAGTTAGGCTTGTATTGTACTATGGGTATAAGCCAACGATAAACTTTCCTATACTTATAGTTAAATATTGTACATAGGTAGGTATTTAAATACATATAAACATACATGACACAAATATTTGCCTATACCTGGATTCGAACCCGGGACCGCTAGCTTCGCAGGCTCGCTACCGACTAGGCTAACCGCGTCGTCGCTTGTGTCATCAATTGAAAAAGCCATCACCCACATTTGCCATCTTAAGACTACAATCTCAAGGTCTGCAGACCAACCTTTAACCGGACAAACCTACGCAACTAAACCATAAACAATAAAAATTGCGTGTAATAAAATAAAATAAAAAAAATGATCTCCCATACATTATTTGTTAATGTAAATTTTATTCAAATCTGCCATTTCTTGGGTCACGTGTTATGTTATGCATTATATCACGAGTAAGTGAATGTAATTTGTTTTTTAGGGTTCCGTAATTAAAAAAAGGTCGTTGTGGTGTCCGTATGACATAACTTGCGGTCCAGGGCTAGACAAGTTGCATTCGGCGAACGTTACGTTATGAATAATGTGGAATTGACATTAGAGGCCGACGCGACAGCTGACTTCAATCAACACTTTGACAGTTTCGCGAATCGTTATTGTTAGGCCGGATCTTGGTCAGTTGGTCAAATAATGTTTTAACCTCCTAAGACCTCTTGTACAATATAATGTACATAACACGGCCATTGGAATAAAGACCCATTGCAAAGGAGATAGAGTGGAATTTATTTTGTTTTTATGACTGACAATTAAATTAGAAAATATACTCTATTTTATTCAAAATAGGTTCATATTCCATTGGCAAATTTCGTTTTTATTCCATTGGCTTTAGGAGGTTTAATCATTTTTATTGTTCAGAAAGAACATACTAAGGTACTCGCATTGTTGGTATATTAAGTAACATGTTTTTTTTTAGTTTCTTATAAGTCTGTTACATTAAAAAAAAATTTACTCATATATCTACCTATGAAGTAAGGCTAGCGGTCCCAGGTTCGATGCTCGGTATAGGCATATATTATTATTTTGTGAATGAGTACTAATACTTGTTGGGTGTTTTGGAGGTTTTTTTTATATATTAACTAAGGTATTTCGATACGTATAGGTAAGATTATTACTATCTAGTACCCATACTACAAGCCTAGAGCTTAGTTTGGGAATTCATTTATACTTTTTAAAAAGTCCCCAAAATATAATCGAAGGCCCGTGACCGGCGCGTACGCATCGAACTTTACCATTTGTGACGTTCTCAATGTAAAGGGACCTTATGGAAGCAGGCGGTTACGCCGTTTTGAGAACTGTTACCATATATAGTATTCGTATAGTTACAAGAATAAGAAGAGCGTAACTGCCTTTCTCCATAAGGTCCCTTTATATTGAGAACGTCACATTTCACTACCTGTTTTCTTGTTCAAGTAACAAGTGGGCCAACCAGTAATTTGAGATTTAACGCCCTGATTTATTTAAACTGTTGTTTAAGCAAGACAAAAGACGCGGATAGCCCAGTTGGTAGCGACCTACGAAGCTAGCGATCCTGGGTTCGAATCTCGTTCTGGGCAATTGTGTGATTAATGTGATTTCTTCCTGAGTCTTGGATATTTACCTACTATAGCGACCCGCCCTTGCCCCTCGCTTCGCTCCGGAAACTATTATATGTATACATAAACCTTCCATGAAAAGTGATCTAACTGATTGTGAAAACAGCATTAAAGTCCGTTGCGTAGTTTGGAAGATCAAAGCGTACATACAAAGGGACAGACTTTGTTTTTTACTATGTAGAAGTTCCCTTCTTTGTTTTTTACTAGGTATATATAGTGATGTAATTTTACTAGGTATATATAGTGATGTAATTTTATTAGGTATATATAGTGATGTAATTTTATTAGGTATATATAGTGATGTAATTTTATTAGGTATATATAGTGATGTAATTTTACTAGGTATGTATAGTGATTTAATTTTATTAGGTATATATAGTGATGTAATTTTACTAGGTATATATAGTGATGTAATTTTATTAGGTATATATAGTGATGTAATTTTACTAGGTATATATAGTGATGTAATTTTACTAGGTATATATAGTGATGTAATTCTCTAGAGCGAGCGCGAAGCGTCTCCGTTTCAGCTTGGGCAAGCTTTCGTATGTCCGTCTGGATGTTTGTATGTCCGGCTGTTCTCCTCTACAACCATTTCTCAACCGATTCTCGTGAAGTTTTGTGAGCACGTTGGTATTATTATGGAATTTTTTGCCGATTCAATTTTTCGAATTTTTTCAAGATGGTTTTTGCGATAACAAACTTATTTGCGGTGTTGGTGAACAGACCGTGACCTATGTCGATGTATGGGGGTAACGGTATTCTAACGGCAAAGTTAAGGTTAGTCTACAGCTCACAATGCCACTAGTAAGTCATTTATCGATAAATAGTACCCAAAGCTAAATGTATTGCATCATTCACATAATACAATATAATGCCATACACACTCTTGATTGAAAACCACACAAAGAGAACGGAAATTAATAAACCTAGCCTTAAAAAAAATTAAACAAAAAAATAAAACCGTCTTCAAAAACCCACCAAAAGGGTTAACTAAAGGCTGGTCTCCTAGGAGTCCTAGGAATTGCCTATTTAGTGCCTAAAAGGTACATGAAATATATCCAAGCCGGTGTCAAGTAGTAGTACTTATCTCGCCAAAAATACAAAACAATACAAAAAAAACGCAACATACAGTCGAATTGAGAACTACCTACTTTTTTGAAGTCGGTTAAAAAATCGTTTTTATTAACACTTATGTTGTCGACTGTACTTCTAACATTGAACTCGTTATAAATCACTTTTTCATCAATAGGTATCATCATACCACCTCAGTGGCACCATATTATGTGACGTTCTCAATATAAAGGGACCTTATGTAGGAAGGCAGTTACGCTCTTCTTATTCTTGTAACTATACGAATACTATGGTAACCCTTCTAAAAACGGCGTAACCGCCTACCTCCATAAGGTCCCTTTATATTGAGAACGTCACATATTATTGTATTATCATCAGATTTGCATACATATGCAACATTTCACGTCAATCAGACAGAAGTTTCAATCAACTTGCAATTTGATTACATTGTTAGTATCTTAAGTTATAATTATAAGTGAAGCTAATATGTATTAGTGAGTTAATGAAACATAAATGTTGCAAATGTTGCAGCGGGCTTAGCATGCATGAACGAGATAAAATTTGACAAGTGCTAGGGAAAGTAATACATCTATTCCATATTCTAACGTAAGACAACGCTTAAGGTTTTTTTTAAGATAAAAGATAAAGATAAAAGATGTTTATTCAGTAAGTACACTGGCCAGTAAGGCCACACGGGCACTTTTACACGTCAAAATCTACCAGCGCTTCCCAAGAGGAGACCACTGCTGAGAAGAAGCGCCGCAAGAAACTCAACAGTTAGTCATTTTTTTAATAGAATTCACTTATGACAATGATACTACTTATTCTAGCATTATATAAAACTATAAAAATAATATAAAATATCTGCGTAGTTCTGCAAGAAAACATGTCAGAATTATTACGAAAAAAAATAAAAAAAATAGCATATATATATATATATATATATATATATATATATCCTAGACAATATACAGTGTTTACATGATTTTTGTGAGGTAGTAAGCAGCTATTAGTTAATTTTCAGTTAATTTTCTGGTTTAGGCCAAGCATTTTTGTCCGTTAGATAGTCCTCGACCCTATAGTACGCTTTAGACATCAACGACTTTTTCAAGTAATTTTTAAGTGCTGGAAGGGGTAACTCTAAAACTACGTCGGGTAATTTATTATAAAAATGAATGCATTGACCTACAAATGATTTATATACGTTACGTTTATGACCTTGACTGTATATACTCGCGTTCTCGAAAACGGCTCTAACGATTTCGATGAAAATTGTGACATGGCGGTTCACGGGAGCGAAGATTCGTTATAGCTGGGTCTCATACATGAGAAAATTCGTTTTCCCGTATTTTCACGCAAAAAGATTTCCCGCGCAATATGGTTCGTAATTTTCGGCTGCCGCCATCTGTATAGACTGATGGTTAGAGCGTTGGCCTACTACACAAAGACTGCGGGGCAAAACGCCAGCTATGTATCGTTTTTTTTTGTTTTTGTATAGAAAATCGATGAAAATTCGGTTTCGACCCGAGCGACGACGCTCGGTGTCCCAGGTACAGTCAGCGTCAAATAGGAGCAGCCAAAATGGCCAAATATATCGCAACACATCCTTATTCCTATAGTAATAAAGATGTGTTGCGATATATTTGGCCACTTTTGCTGCTCCTATCTATTTGATGCTGACTGTACTACCAATTATTTGGGGTGGGCAAAGCGTCTCTCCCACATCAAATATCAAAATGTCACGATCAAGGTTTGTTGTGTACAGGGTTATTTTTTATTCAGTGCTCCTATACATTTTGGCTAGTCAGCTGACGATGTTTTGTATGGGAGGGTCGATTTTTTTTCGCTATTTCGGGGTTGGCCCCATAATGTAAGTTGGTCAGTATGACTTACTGATTTAACCCCCAAAATTTGCGCACTGAATAAAAAATAAACCTATATATATATACCACTTTCAAACGGATTAATTAATTATTTTCGATCCAAAGCTTTACTTTATTCAAAGTGGTGGTGAACATGGGTTGCTCAGGGTACGCCAGCTCTACATCAGAACCTGGGGTGTGGTTCTTTTTAGGGTTCCGTACCTCAAATGAAAAAAACGGAACCTTTATAGGATCACTTTGTTGTCCGTCTGTCTGTCTGTGTGTCTGTCAAGACCCTTTTTATCAGGAACGCGTGGAGGTATCAAGTTGAAATTAATATCAAATACTTAAGTCTGCATTCCCTTGGGTCAGTGAAAAAATCAAACATCTATGTCAACGCAATCAAAAGATACGGCCGTTTATGTCGCATATTTAAGGGAATCTCAAGGGAATCAAAACCTATAGGGTACTTCCCGTTGACTTAGAATCATGAAATTTAGCAAGAAGCAATGCCTTATTGCACAAGTAAAGGAAACAATCCGAAAACCGTAAATTTTTAATAATATCACATAAAAAATAAGTCCAGTATAAACTGACACTCACTAAGTACTATAGTGCATACTTATTGCGTGTCAGTTTATACTGGGCTTGTTTATATTGTATTCCCGTGATTCACGGACTATTAACATACCTACAAGTTTGTGCGGAACCCTCGGTGCGCGAGTCCGAATCGCTTTTGACCGGCTTTTTTTATATTCCGGCCTTTACATAAACGCGTATGCCCAACCTCCACATCACCAATGTTTAAAAACAAAAAAACCGCATCTAAATCGGTTCAGCCAAACGCGAGATAATCGTGGACAAACATACATACATACATACATACATACATACAAACATACAGGTCAAACTGAGAACCTCCTTTTTTTTTGAAGTCGGTTAAAAAAAAACGCCTTTAGAAATTTAAAAAAAAACACTACACTAGTTTCTGTTCACGTCAGCCAATCTACACCGCTAATGCCCAATCTGATGTGGAGTCGGACAGGATCCCCATGATCCCAGTATCATATGGGTTCATATTAGCTGCCGCAAACGAATGTGATGCTCCTTCACATCGACCAAGTCGAAGAAAACTGGCGAATTCACGTCGTCCGTCAAGATGTGCAAATGAGATTTGGCTGCATGCATTTTCAATTAGTTGCCGGTTTTTTAAGCGACAAAATGGTTTGAACTGCCGCCTCTTAAGCAGTGGGTCGTGGGTTCGAACCCGGGCTCGCACCTCTAAGTTTTTCAGAACTTATGTGCGAAATATAATTTGTAAATTTACCATGAGCTTTTCGGTGAAGGACACACACCTGCAAAGCAATTTGACGGTGTGTGCGAAGTTCCCATTCGCACTGGGCCCGCGAGGGAACTATAGTCTAAACCCTCTCGTTGTGAGGGCGGCCTGTGCCCAGCAGTGGGACGTATATAGGCTGGATTATTATTATTATTTTAAGTGACAAAGTGCGCAGTTAATTGCGTTTACGCATAAATTATGGACGATGTAAATTGCCGGTTGTTCATCGACTCAGTAGAAGTCAAGGACGATGCAGCAGAACAACATACCTGTTTACTTTAAGCACCGTATAGTTTCAGGCTCTTTCGGGTACAATAATCTATTAATAAGGGTTCCTAGATTGATTAAGGAACCCTAAAAAACAGGTCAATGCGAGCAATGTTCCGTAAACATTTGGCCGGTTTTAGTATTATTGTTTGTCTATAGTATTTGTTCTAAAATTATACCAAATTTGACACTTTACGATAGAACAAATACAGAAAATAAATGTTGAATAAAGAAAGTTTATTGTATGGGAACTCTTATTTTGTTACTTCTGACTTTTTTATTGTTTATTAGGAAATCCGCCGTTATTAAAAGAGCTGTATCTTTTGAATCGTAAAAGATAGTCCGTTAATTTTTTGCGGCATAGGTAGGTATGTGATTTCTGCAAACAATCAACGGGCTATCTTTTACGGTTCAAAAGATACAGCTCTTTTAAATTAGGACAGACGGACGGACAGCGTAGGCTTAGCAATAGGGTCCCGTTAGGGACCCTTCGGGCACTTGACGGGGTTATTCATTACTACGTACAACATTTTTTAAATTCACTCAACATAAATAAATAATAAACAAATATCAGGGACAATCTCACACAAATTGACCTAGTCCCAAACTAAGCTCTAGGGTTGTACTATGGGTACTAGACAACGATATATTGAAATAGAGAAATACATAGTTAAATACATAGAAAACATCAATGACTCAGGAATACTCGCACTCATCGCATATTTGCCCATACCGGGATTCGAACCCGGGACCGCTAGCTTCGTAGGCAGGGTCACTACCAACTAGGCTAACCGCGTCTTCAAACAGTTGAAGCAATACTGGAATAGCAAAATTTGTATACTTGAACTTCGGCCAAAAATAATGTCGTAAATGCCATGATTAATATTGTATAGATCATATATGTAATCACATTCGTGGATAGAGTACTACAGTTTCCGGGCGTCAAGGAGAGGGGTGGCACGGAATATATACGGATGCGCAGGCGCCTTCTGCGCAGTGTGGCTCAAGCAAGATGAGAGCTCTCGCTTTTACGGTACGTGTGTGCGTGCGTGGTGAAGGGTTATTTTAGTGATGTACTCGTAGGATAAGTGTAACATAGTGGTAATGATAAAATTATTGTTTTATCGGCGTGAAAAATTTTTTTTGGCCAATTTGCATGTCGGTTTTAAAAAGTGGTTTGAGCCTGTCCGAAAGTGAAACTGTTTGGTCAATTATTTTGCTCCGTAAAAGGAATCGGAGTTTAACAGAACGTGATTACACGTTGCGTTTCCTTTTTAAAAAAAACGTTTATATTTGGTGTTGTCGGTTGTTAAAAAAAATATTTCTCAAGTTTTTTATTGCAATGTTGCGATGATTATTTTCTTTTAAATTAATAAATCAATCGTAACGTATACAAGGACTATGTATATTTTAATTTTTTTATTGTAAAAAATCATATTTTATAAAATATTTTGACAATCAAAATACAATGACCGATAATATAACAAAATTATTTTTAATTGAAAAATCTAAATAATAGACATGCCAGAATTATATTTTTTGCCACAAACAACGCAAAAAAATCAAGAGAATATAAACATATTTACTTAAACAAATCAATAATTTGTTTCGATAGGTGTTTTGGTATTTTTTTATAATTACTTAACTATTTATTTTATTTCTCATGAAATATTAAAACAGAAACTGTTCTCTAAGATTTATATATATCAGTAATTTTATTTGTATTAAATACTTATTTTAAATAACTCAGTTACATATTATTGTGAAATAAAAATAACTGCAAAGTTATTTAAATTGTAATGCATAATATAATAATAATATGTAATACCATAGTAAGCTGTCATCTCATAAAGTCATGCTAAGGTTTCATACATTGACAATAAACTCTTTACAAGGGACCATTTAACCCCCTTTCTGCTTTACGGGTATTTTTGTAACACCCTGTGTAATTAAAAAAAGACAGTCTCACGAAAATTAACCTAATCCCAAACTTAGCTATAATCAACTGCGGGCTTAACATATGAATGCACGAGTTAAAATTTGACAGGTGATAGGGAAATTAATACATCTATATCATATTCTAACGTAAGACTCAACGCTTAAGGTTTAAAATAAAAGTGTCTCGTATAAAATATGAAACATCCGTATGTTTTATTTCGTTAATTGCAAAATCAAGGATTTCAAAATTATTTTAAAAAAGTTCGGGTGAAATTGCGGAAATTTGCGATTACAAACATTAATAACATAATAACCTATAATATTTTTTATGTCTTGCTCTTAATAAACGTTTTTCTTTCTTTCTTTCTTTAAAACTTTGAATTCTCACAATCACTGCAATTAATTAAAAAAAAAAAAAAACTAAAAATGTAATTTGTAACTAGTTTGTTTACTAGTAGATATATCAAAGTACTCATCTCGCAACAACGGTTGCATAACGATACTTAATTAACCGTTTCATTATAATCATTAAAACTAATCGTAGCTAAGGAGTGTGGTTAAGTTAGATTGAGTCTTGTATTTAATATTATAGCCATTATAGGCAACATTAATTTTAACGAGAAGTTATTGCATAAAGCATATTAAAGTTATTGTTATCACTAAAGCTCATGAAAGTTCACATTAAACCAATGGCAACACGCAATAAATTTAACTACTTTATAAAGATATAGGATAATAATAGGTAAATTACGACTTGGTTAGACTAGTTGTTAGTGACTCTCGTGGACTGTATAATTTGAATATCGTTATATGACGCGGTTAGCCTAGTTGGTAGTGACCCTGCCTACGAAGCTAGCGGTCCCGGGTTCGAATCCCGGTATGGACAAATATTTGTGTGATGAGCGCGAGTATTTGTTCCTGAGTCATGGATGTTTTCTATGTATTTAAGTATGTATTTCTCTATATAAGTATGTTTATCGTTGTCTAGTACCCATAGTACAAGCCTAGAGCTTAGTTTGGGACTAGGTCAATTTGTGTGTCATTGTCCCCTGATATTTATTATTATTATTATTTATTATTATTATTATATCGATAATTAGGTATCTTTTTATCAATATATGTATCGATAAATAATTTTCGGTTCATTAATATCTATATTTTGACATAACTCCGTCATTTATGGACCGATTTGATTTTTTTTTATTCAGTCACGTACATACCCGAACGAAACATACCCGGTTCAGATTGGTCTCATTTCTATAATATAAGATACTTTGATGATGGAATCCATGAGGAATGGAGGGAACGCATCAAAAACCGTAGGTACAGTCAACGGCACTAATATCTATACACTCATCGCGTCATTATGTATCTGATTACTAACACGATTTGCTAAAAAAATATGTACCTATCAAACTATTAGCATCGGTACCAAATATTGATAAAAGTATCGATATCTGTTAACCTATATTTAACTTTACCGATATATTCGGGAAGTATCGATTTTTTTATCGATATTTTCTTTAAAATACCGATATATTTCGGTTATCGATATACAGTCCCTATGGTGACTCAGCCTACGAAGTTACCGTTCCAAGGTTCAACTCCCTGTAAGGGGAAAAATTGTGTCTAGTCCCTAAGCTCTAGGCTTCTATGGGTACTAGACAACGATAAACATACTTATATAGAGAAATACTTAAATACGTATAAAACAACAATGACGTAAATTTATTTAATGCAATTCGATGTTGCCTCACTTTCTCAATGTCCTAGAATGACTCAGCTGTTTGTTACGAATTATTTGTAAACGAAGACGTATATTTATTTTTGAACTAGCGAACCGCCTCGACTTTGCACGTGTAGTAGATAATAAATTAAAAAATATACCTTACCTATATACCTTCTTAGATAATCCCTCTTGCTATTGATGAAAACTGTATAAAAATCTACTGTATAATAAATCGCACGCTTAAAAATTAACCGGGGCTCAAGTCGAAACAAGGCAGTTTGATTTTAAACCTCTAGCGCTTCTAATTACGCTTGAAAATAGATTACAGGTTTATTTCGACTTGAGCCGGTTTTTTATAAAGCGTACAAATGTAAGTTTAGATAAAATGTACAGTTTTCGAGGGAGCAGCGATAAAGGAATTCTAGGCAAAATGTTTTTTTATAAAATATGTAGTAATCAACATATCTATTGAATATATTCCGACACGCGTCAGTTAGTAAGTTAAATTGGTGTCGAGGATGCGCGGAAAGTGGAAACCCATAAAAACCCATAACGTAATGTACTTGGGTCACTTGATCGAAAGTTGAGCAATGCACACTTGAAGCTTTAGAGGTAGCTTGACGACGCTGTTAGCTTAGTACCCTGCCTACGGAGCTAGCGATCCCGGGTTTGAATCCCGGTACTGGAATACATTTGTAATGACAAGTCGTGTCCTTGCTGACACTCATCTCATCGAATGTGTCGTTTCACATTTTATTTCAACGAAAGCTTTCTGCTGGAACCTTATTGTTATCAGGGCCCTTAGCCAAGATGCCCATCGTTAAATAGCGTTTCTATTCGTTTAGATTTTAAACCAATCGCGTCACTGGTAGATCACGTGACTCTCTTTAAAAACTAAACGAATAGAAACGCTAGTTAGCAATGGGCATCTTGGCTAAGGGCCCTGGTTAGGCATGGCATGGGTTAGGTTGGAACGTGACCATCGAAACATTATAACTCCTGCTCGTGAAGTCGTTGAAGTGAAAATTCGGCGGAAAACATTCTATGAAACGAGTGTCGGTGATTCAAGGGAAAACCGATGACTATATATAAGTATACAAGTATTTGTTCATATGTTTGTTTCATATATATTTACTAGCTATCTCGTGACTTCGACCGCGTAGAAGTAGCTTATCGCTCCCTCGTGAACAGTCCATTATTCCGGGACAAAAAATATCCTATGTCCTTCCCCGGGACTTGAAGTTCTATACCGAATTCAATCGGTTCAACGGTTTAGCCAAAAAGCGTACCAAATAGACAGACAGAGTTTAGGTTAGTAACGATTATCCCTTGATATTTTTTGTTTAATTTTATTTAAAAAAAGGAATGAAATAAGTTCGTGTGTATCTGTGCGTTTGTGTATCGTAGCTCCTAAACGGATAGACTGATTTTAATTTAGTTTTCTTTGTTCGAAAGGTGACTTAATGGAGAGTGTTCTTAGCTTGGTTTGATGAAAATCCATTGAGCCGTTTAAGAGTTATGCGCTCTGAAAGTACAGGTCCCGATTTTGTCGGGGGTTTTTTTAACTCGGTTAGGTTAGGATACGTGACGTTCTCAATATAAAGGGACCTTATGGAGGCAGGCGGTTACGCCATTTTTAGAACTGTTACCATAGTATTCGTATAGTTACAAGAATAAGAAGAGCGTAACTGCATTCCTCCATAAGGTCCCTTTATATTGAGAACGTCATATATTTATATCATCTTTGGTCACTACAAATATATATTTGCATGTAAATGGTAACTTTTAAGTCGCTTACATAAACCTATTTACTTTCATTTATTCTGCTGCAACCAATTTGCCTTAAATACCGTCACATTAACGCTTAGAAATGCATTGCATTGCATCTTGCATACATTATGAAATCATTTAAATTTACATGAATTTGCATTAATGTTATTAGCTTATTTCGTTTTAGTATTAGTTAATATTATGAGTAAATACAGTCATTAAGAGTATTGTACTTTGTCACTTTAACCGCGGATATATGAATAATACGACGATCTCACACAAATTGACCTAGTCCCAAACTAAGCTCTAGGCTTGTATTATGGGTATGTACAGTCACCACACGGGATTGTTGAGCCACCATAGAACCCTGTCATAATGATAACGTCAAGTCACTCAAAATAAATTACGTCAAAATTTTCCGTCGACTTTCTGTGAGAGGGTTCTATAGTGGCTCAACAATCCCGTGTGGTGACTGTACAAGATAACAATAAACGGGTCATTATCAAATCTTGCGCAGAACATTCACACAAAATTTGACAGGTGCCAGGGAAATTAATACATGTATTCCATATTCTAACGTAAGCCTTAACGCTTAAGGTTTAAAATAAAAGTGTACCGATAAAATAGCTACAAACACGTGAAAATCGCTATAGCCGCTTAGTAATAAAAGGTAATATAAGTCAGGACGGGACACTTTTATTTTAAAACTGAAGCGTTAAGCATTACGTTAGAATATGGAATAGATGTATTAATTTCCTTAGCACCTGTCAAATTTTATCTCGTGGATGCATGCTAAGCCCGCTGGGGTGTTATTTTCTTACTCGCTTCAATCGTTGATAGACAGACATCGGAATTTTTGGTTGCAAAATTAAATGACAAGGAGTTCGTATATCGCTTTACGCATAACATAGTGATTGCTCTCATGATTGAGTGTAAAAAAAAAATACTGTACATGCAATTCCAAAATATAAACTAAAAAAAACCACGAACGAGATAAAATTGAGCATCTTATTTTTTTTTTTTTATCTACGTTTTTTAGTCTACCTATCTATTAAATGTATAACCCCAATTCTCACAATAGATTTTTTTTACTGAATAAAATTTCTAATTAACAATCTGGCAAAGACCTTGGCTTTAATTCATTCAACCTTTTAAAACAGTCAATGACTGTCAGTCATTTATCATTTCCATAATGAGAATGTGTTGAAAGAAACTACAAACAGCGTTTAGTTAGTCGCTGTCCTTTTTCATCTATTTGAGAATACAAGAGACAGAGTTCATACGTGGTTCACAATTAGTTACACGTATACCTACAGTATGTTCATTATTTTTTTTACGTTGGAAAGCCCGCAATAACTTTTAAGTTATTTTATGCTATGAACGTGTTCACCAAGACGTATGAAAATTCATACGGTACAAAAAAAAAAATAACGCTAACATTTTGGGACACAAAATGATGTTATTTAATCCTGCCAATTTGTTTTGAAATCTCTAGTCACTTATAAGTAGTGGACAATATATAAAGAAATGCTTAAAAATAATATAAAAATTTCAGGAACGTCAACATTTAGGTAATAAACACCTTCAAAACGAGCTTTAGAAAAAAAATGCTCTTACGGTGCATTATAAAAACAAAGAAAGGGAACACAACAAAAAATAATAAAAGCATCTTTTAAATAAGTATAAAATGTAACTATAGAGAGTTCAATCCACGAGGACCCTTGAGTTTACATTGACGCTACCGTGCCACGTCTGTTTGTCTGGAAAACGTTAGAAGCATTATTAAATTTGCTTTCGACATAAAACCATCTTCTAAAACGTTCTTCTTTCACAGCTCCTGGCCGTGGTCTTCGCGGCTGCCCTCGCAGCTCCAACCCAGGATGTCGCAGAGTCGACCAGGGACAAGCGCTCCCCCGGCGGCTGGCACTCTGAACCCGAAGGCATCTGGAAGAAGAAGCTCGTGTGGAAAGAAGATTGGAAACAGATCTGGAAGACCGAGAAGAAACTAGCGTGGAAAACAGAGTGGAAGAAAGAAAAACAACCAGCGTGGAAAGAAGAGAAAGTGCAACAGTGGAAAGAAGAACAGGTTCCAGCGTGGAAAATTGTGAAGAAACCTATTTGGAAGGAAGTGCAAGTGCCTATCTGGAAGGAAGTACAGGTTCCTGATTGGAAAAAAGTGCAGAAACCAGTATGGAAGGAGATCAAGGTACCAGTGACGAAGACTGTTCAAGTTCCCGAATGGAAGCAGAGTTACGTTCCAGAGTGGGTTAAAGAAGGAGTTCCCGGTGAAAAGTTCTTGGGTCAAGACGATCATGGATGGGAATACACGAGCCACGACTTGTGGAGGAAGAAAATGATCTGGAAACCAGTATGGAAGAAGGTGTGGAGAACCGAACACAAACAAGAGTGGGTGACTGAGAAGAAGTTGGAATGGAAGGAAGAATGGAAGCAGATTTGGAGGACGGAAAAGAAACAGGCTTGGGTGACTGAGAAGAAAGAAGAGTGGGTAGAAGAGAAAGTTAAGGTATGGAAGACGATTAAGAAGGAAATCTGGGTGCCAGTCCAGAAGAAAATATGGGTAGAGAAGTGGAAGCAGATTCAAGTGCCCGTATGGAAGACTGTTGAGGTTCCCGCATGGAAAAAGGTATGGAAGCCAGTATGGGAGAAGGTCTGGGTACCAATTCATCACGAGCATCATGGATGGGACTAGGTAATTTAAGAGAGGCAGAAGGAGACGTCTATACTGTTGTATATATGGACCACCATTTTGAAGTATCGTCGTTCGCCTTTTGTCTATTAGACGTTGTAGTCATCTGTTAACTATTGTTACCAATTGATACCATTGTAAATAATACTATGTTAGTACTCGGGAGTTAAGTACCTGTGACGGGTTGATTGGGTAAGTCGAGCTGACAGTTGAATGGGTCCATGAATGGTCTTAGCGCCATTGTTTAGGTCTAAACCTAGGCTATTACTGTAACGAAGCATTAGAACAGTCTGGGTTTTATAAGACTAAAAAGGTGTGACCTATTAAGCGCTAATGTCACTGTTAATAGGTTTCATTAACTGTTATTAAGAGAAAGTTGTTGATTTTATTTGCATCCTGAAACACTTTTTGTATTGGTTAATTACAATAGCTTAGAAGTACATAATCTCAAGTTCTCAAGTTTGGTAACTTTGCAATCTTGCAAATAACCATTAGACTTAATGACATGTTATCATCATCAGGTGCTTTTTCACCAGCTTTGAAAAAATGTAGCCAATTTATAAATCTTAATTGGATGAAATTATAATTATTATGTATTTTTAATGGTGACAATATTTATCAATGGCGTACGCAAAAGCGAATTCTGCTAGCGAATGTTCTGTGATGTGTTTTCTTCGCACAAAATTTCATCTATTTCATTGACACTTATTCCCTTTACTTATTTTTTTTTCGTTTTTGTTTTTCATGTCTTTTGTTATATTAGTGTCAATAGATTGTGCATTGTACACATCACCAACAGCAATTGCGTTTTTTCGTGCGTCATTTGCCTTAGCGAGTTTAAAGTTTAATGGTAATTAATGGTTGTATTGCAAATTTAAACACAGCCATCTAGATAACCGTTATGGTTGTAACAATTCAGTTGACATTTAGTATAATTTTAAATAGTCAATTCAAGATGGAATTTAAATTATTTACATCTGAATGAGTTAATAATGTTAATATTATAATATAAACATTAGCATGCTTGTCAACAACAACTTGAATTGAGTTCCCACATTTTTTTTTTGACAATATTAATTGACATTATTATGACATTTCATATAATTTAATGTTGCAATGCTAACATTAATTATTTAATTAATATGAAGTACAACTGAGGTTTGCAGTTGAAAAATGGATACAAATAAAATTTACGAAATCGACTTAACTTAAAGTAACTTTTTTTTAAATAAATGGCATTTCAATAGCCAAAAAAATATTACCACCTGTAACCATATCACAATGACAGTTTGCTTTAAGTAGGTACTTTAACTTGATTGTTGTGGTGTACTTAGCGACATTTCTTGGACCATTATGTAGGTTATTTTGTATTTTGCTGTCCTCTTCCTTCACATGGAATCGGTATAAGCATTTTTTTATTTGTGTCCTTTTCTCATGTCAACAATAGATTTCGACGGATTTTAATCCGTGTATCGAGGCTTTAAAATGTATTAATTTTGAATTTATCCCATCTTCCCGGGTGCTAGAATATTGTTTTTTATGTTTTATAAACATACCTTTTTTAAGTTTTAGCAATATACGATTTTAGATAAATATTTTGTTTTATTTTATCACTTACCTATTTAGATCTATAATTATTATCTACACAATAGGCTAATTGACTGACTGGTCAAATTAGCAACTTTTATTGAAACGTCAAAACGATCCGGTATAGTATGAAGTTAGTATGAAAATAGGAACCTGTGACGTCACAATTTTCAGTGTTCCTTTATAAAAATTTTGTTGAATTAAAAATCGTTTGAATTCCAAAAATAAGCGATAGGTTGTTCCGTGTTATTTTCGAAAGCTTGATTAAGTGGTAGTGTAAAAATAATTTATTATGACATTAAACAAATAGCCTATTGGAAAAAAGTTTCTTCACCATTACCAACCTCATCGAATACCAACACATGGAAGAAACAAAATTCGTTTTCAAAAAGTTTGTCTACCCTGACGTAAACTGACAGATGTAAATAAAAGAAAACAAAATACGCTATGGTAGTGATCGGATTTTAAGGTGCCACTTCGCGGACTTCGAATAGAAATCTTAATATGGATATGACTATAACCCCGCTATACCGTTAAAAAACTGTTAAGTAAACTGTTATAAATGTGTAAAAACACATTAAATCTACAGCAAATAATAACATTAACAAAATATTAACAGAAATGCATTCAATAATAAAAAAATAATAATAGGTAAGTAGGTACATGTGAACCCGTAATTGCAATGTCTATTATGCAATACAATAAGAAACATGACCTCTAACAACATGAACCCCGGAAGCGGCATATCCATATTAGCTTAATTAAGGTCATTCACCCCAAATGGCACCGCAAAATCCGATCCATGACCTCACTCAATATAGGTACCTAGGCATCGGAGCGAGAGCTGAACACACGCACACAACGTCATGTCATGTATTTGTGACGTTCTCAATATAAAGGTAACTTATGGAGGAATGCAGTTACGCTCTTCTTATTCTTGTAACTATACGAATACTATGGTAACAGTTCTACAAACGGCGTAACCGCCTTCCTCCATAAGGCCCCTTTATATTGAGAACGTCACATTTATTGAGGAATTTTAAAATTAGCGTTTTTTTTTGCACCGATAGCAATATCAACAGCAAATTGCAAAATCGAAGATGCCTAAAAAGTTTATTTTAATCTTTATTCACCTATCTTTAAAAAATATATGCGAACCAAAAACCTTGCTTGTAGGTACATATTAATATATATTTTTGAATAAATTAAAAAAAATCTTCATTAATCATTAAAAATACGAACTCGTGTCTTTGAATATTCTCAATTTACGAATTCTCGTCACATTTTTAGTTATTTTGTGTTTTATCTTTTTTTTTTTCAAAATATGCAGTAAATCGCGTAATAAAATCACATTCAACTACCTTTTTTGTCATCAGTACTGTGTAGCTGTGTGTGTGACTCAACTCGACTCACGTTCCAATACCTATGTATACAGGATGCCCCACGGCTTTGCTTCACGGAAGGAAAGTAATAAATATTTAAATACTTATTATGTATAGAAAATCTTGCTTTATGACTCCATTTAATTTTTAAAAATAATACTGCATTCAAAGATTTAAAAAAAAACTACTTGCATAACTTAAAAAAAAACAGTATGTAACAATATTCGTCTATTTTTTAATTAAACTGTTTAATTGTATGGCGTCATCATCATCATATCAGCCGAAACTGCCGAAAGACATCCACTGCTGGACATAGGCCTTCCCCAAGGATCTCCACGACGCGACCTCCGGTTTTGTGCTACTCGCATCCGTCGGCTTCCCGCGATCTTCACCAGATAAATCAAATGTAAGATTATACTGTTACTCTGAAGGAATGAATCCGTATAATTTGATCCTGTATCGGCCTCATAAAAGTATATTTTTTTTCTCATTACACTAGTTAAATTTCCAGACAACTAAAAAAATATAGTCTCAATTAAGCAAAATTTCCTTTCATGTTTCTAGTACTTCAAATGTGACGTTCTCAATATAAAGGGACCGGCGGCAGGCGGTTACGCCGTTTTTAGAACTGTTACCATAGTATTCGTATAGTTACAAGAAGAAGAAGAGCGTAACATACTCCATAAGGTCCCTTTATATTGAGAACGTCACCAATGCTTTTCTGTACCTGTGGCACAGCGTGAGACGCCCTGTATATGCCTAGAAAAACTTGGTCTGCCGCGCTCCAACTGGCTGTTTAGTCTGTCCATGGTCTGTCCTACTAAATTCAGGTCCCATTCGGAATTTGAATTCGAATCGTTCGAATTATAAATACTTTTTAACTGGCCAGGAATAAACTACTAAAACCTCAATCAAAAGATGCAGACCAAAGTCCTGCTAGTTTCAGGTGGGTAGGTTATATGGTTAAGCTGAGTTTAGACGAGCAATAAATTGCACGAGTTGATTGCAACCTAGTTTCATAATATATTTTTTCTTTTTGTTGTTTAACTAGAGGAAGAAGCGAATGTAATGTACGCTGTCTAGCTAGTCAGTCCATGGGTCCACAGAAAACCAGCGTCGTACTCCCAATAGGTGGTGCGGCACATAGCTGAGTGGACACCATTTTCGCAGCAATGAACTCTCATCTTGTTAGATTTAAGTAGGTACATATAACATATGTATGTAAAAATTTATGCGAAATAAATATTTTCTATTTCTATTTCTATTATTGTCTCTAACTTTTAATCTAAAAAGAGGTAAAATATGATTTCTCGTTCCGGCACAGAAATTAGAGTAAGATAGAAGGTTGTGGCGGCGCGGGCGGTGGCGGCGACGGAGGTGATTGAAGTCGGCTATGAAGGAATTAAGATTAGGAAAAAACTGACAAATAGATCCTTTTCTATTTCGTTTTTTTCTTGAAATGAAGCAGAATATTAATAAATAATAAATTTTTGAATCGTACCTATGGGTATTGTATTGTATGGGTACTAGACTACGGTAAACATACTTGTAGAGAATGACGTACTTAAATATATAGAAAACATTATTTTAATCGGTAAAGACCTGTTTCACAATTGTCAATTTTTTTTTGTTTTTGTATAGACAATCGATGATGATTCGGCTCGATCTCCCATGTACCTACTCTACATATTATACACTAATATTATAAAAATGTAAAGTATGTAAATTTGTTTTTTGTTTGTAAGGGGTAATCTGCGGAACTACACATCCGATTTCAAAAATTCTTTCACCGAAATTTAGGGCCGTATTAATAAACTCATCTCAACTGTGATCCCCGTCAAGATACGTCAAAGTAAACGTCAACCCATAGAAAACTGTCATTTTTGACACATCTTGTGACGGGGATCACGGTTGAGATGAGTTTATTAATACAGCCCTTAGAATGGCCATTCAGGGTGGACATAGGCTATATTTTAACTTACGAAAGTATAACTCTCTGCATCCCCTTTACGATAAACATTTGTATTCGCCTAATATTTTAATTATTTATTTATTTATTCATTATTTTACAATGCGCAATAAATAAACGAATAAATTCCATTCAAAAGCTTTTTAAAGTCATTAGCGAATACTGATGACATAAATATGTAAATTTGAATATTACAAATGTGGGAATTTTTATCGTTTCATCAAATTAAATGTCAAATCTAGATTTAAGAATCTAGAATCGAACCGAGCATTAGCGTTACGTAAATCTAGCCTTCCATTAATGTTAGGTAACTAATACAAGACCAGTTTAATTTAAGCCTGTCTCCACTATTAGCTATACTATAATAATTTGAAAGCTACGAACTAAAACCCTGGCGAGTACAACGCACCCTTACGATAGGGATGATGACTGTTTTTTTTTCTTTATCTATCAAAAAGTATTGGACATGTAGGTTTTCTTTTTTCACATAGTCAAAAAATTACGGGATTATATGTGACGTTCTCAATATAAAGGGACCTTATGGAAGAATGCAGTTACGCTCTTCTTATTCTTGTAACTATACGAATACTATGGTAACAGTTCTAAAAACGGCGTAACCGCCTGCCTCCATATTCCCTTTATATTGAGAACGTCACATATTGAGTTGAATAGAGACGTGGTCCTTTACAAAGCTCAAGGTCACCCGAAGGGCAATGGAAAGGGATATGCTTGGCGTATCGTAAATGAGGAAATCCGCAGGAGAACCAAAGTCACCAACATAGCCCAGCGAATTGCGAACCTTAAGTGGCAGTGGGCGGGGCACATTGCTCGTGGAACTGATGGCCGTTGAGGAAAGGTTCTAGAGTGGCGGCCGCGGACCGGAAAGCGAAGTGCTGGCAGGCCTTCCACAAGGTGGACCGACGATCTGGTGAAGCATGGAGTAGCACACAACCGGCCGTCGTGGAGATCCTTGGGGAAGACCTATGTCCAGCAGTGGACGTCTTTCGGCTGATGATGATGATGATGATGATTACATATACAAAAATAAATAAATATCAGGGACAATCTCACACAAATTGACCTAGTCCAAACTAAGCTCTAGGCTTGTACTATGGGTACTAGGTAACGATATACATACATATATAGAGAAAAACCTCCATGACTCAGGAACACTCGCGCTCATCACACAAATACAAATATTTGCCTATACCGGGATTCGAACCCGGGACCGCTAGCTTCGTAGGCAGGGTCACTGCCAACTAGGCTAACCGGTTAAAATGATAAACATTCTTTTGGTTTCGCTCAGTCGGGTAAAAAATAAGAATGCTATGAAACGTGGATAAAGCCTGTCCCTCTCGCACTTACTTACTGGTCAGAAGGTGACAGATGGATTATCCACATGATAAACACGAAACGAAAATATATAATATCATCGCTGACTCGCGCCATTAAGGTAGCACTTGACAGATTAGTGATGAGACAAGTTTTCTAAGTGTCTTTTCAGATAAGATAAAATAGTAAATTAATATTACCTACACGGTCTTAACATATGATGAAGTAGGTTTGATCACTAGTTTAAAAACATCAATGTCAATATTATGATATTGTCATTCATTTAATAATTATTACGAAACGTTTCGCGAAACCTATAATTTTTCCAAATAATCATTAGAGAGCATTCAGAACTCCCACTACAAGGTGACAAGGTAATAAAATGCACCCGTTGCAATGTTTGTATAGTTGCAAGACATTTAATATGAACAAGCATGTGAAGTCTTGAACTAGTAAAAATTTAGAACAATTATTAATTGTTTATCACGAATGTCATATATTAAATGATTGAAAATATTTTTTTTCTAATTGGTTACCTTTTCTCGACTCGTACAAGAAAAATATTGTCACATCACTCTAGTCTGTTAGTAACTGTCAAGTGCTACCTAATTGCCACGAGTTAGCGATGTGTAAATCTAATATATAATAATATGATAGATAGTTTGAATCCCGGGGAAGGATATAGGATACTTTTTATCCCAAAAAAAATTGATATTCCCGGGGATATAGCGATAATATAGCACGGCGATATCTTTCAATGTGTAAACGGCTTTACAGAAACAAATGGCGGTGTCACGATCGGAGGTAAAGTCTAGATGCATCTCCGTGTGCACATGACCTTAGGTCATGACAAGGTATAAGCGGAGAGGGTAGATTTAATACTAAAATCTTATTTTTTAACCGCCACACAAAAAAGGGGTGTTATAAATTTAACGTGTGTACCTGTGTGTTTATGTACCTATCTGTCTGTGGCATCTTAGCTCCTAAACGGATGCACGATTAGAATTTTTATTATTATTTTTATCAAGAGTGTTCTTAGTTCGTAGTTGCTTGGTGAGAATCCGTTGGACCATTTAGTTTTGAGCTCTCAAAGTAGGGGTCCCGTTGCCGGATGTTTCAATATATATAATACAATTTAACAACTTGTATGTTTGTTTGTATCTTTAGTTAAAATTTTCAGTCATTGAATCAGATCCCGAAGACTAAAATACCGTATATGTATTTATTTATACCTAATGTATGTTTATGTATGTATTTCAATTGAATTATATGCTTTTTTTCTGATGATGCATAAATTCTGCAGCAGACTTAGCATGGAAGCACGAAATAAAATATGACAGGTGCTAGGGAAATGAATACATCTATTCCATATTCTAACGTAAGACTTTACGCTTAAGGTTTAAAATAAATATGTCCCGTCTTGACAATATCGATAAAAATATATCTTGCCTCTTTACAATATTAGGTAGTATTTAGTATAGTAAATCTATCCGCTGCTACCAAAGCCACAGCCTCCGCTTTCTCTTCTCACAATCTCTTAAGCGCTCATTGTCTTTCAAAACAAAAACGCGCTAACAGACTGCACTTTTTACATCCTTAATGCCTTTTAGCACTGATCGCTTGTTTCTTTGTTCACATTAATTAAGAATAAATATTATGATAATTAATTGGTTTTCTTTAAGCTTGAGGTTTGAGGATTTGCCACGAATGGACTCGGTAGTTTTATTAAACATAGGTAATGATATCGCTACAACACCTTTATGTGACTTCGCAGACATCTGTCAAATCCTTGATTGGTCAAAACAGATATTCGTCAAATCCTTGATTTGTCAAAGCAGATACTCGTCAAATCCTTGATTTGTCAAAACAGATACTCGTCAAATCCTTGATTTGTCAAAACAGATACTCGTCAAATTCTTGATTTGTCAAAACAGATACTCGTCAAATCCTTGATTTGTCAAAACAGATACTCGTCAAATCCTTGATTTGTCAAAACAGATACTCGTCAAATCCTTGATTTGTCAAAACAGATACTCGTCAAATCCTTGATTTGTCAAAGCAGATAATCGTCAAATCCTTGATTTGTCAAAGCAGATACTCGTCAAATCCTTGATTTGTCAAAACAGATACTCGTCAAATCCTTGATTAGTCATATTGTATGCAAGTCAAAAGCTTAAACTTTCTGTTACGGTTTAACATGTATCTTAAAAAACTCCGTTTTTTTAATTGTGAGAACATCCTACTTATTAAACGAGAAACATATATTATACTCACGTTCTCAAAAACGGCTCTAACAATTTCGATGAGATTGGTTTACGGGGTCGAATAATCGATCTAGCTAGTTCATATATCTGGGAATATTCGTTTTTCCCGTATTTTCACGCATTATGGTTCGTAATTTCGATGCGGCCGCCGCCGTCTGATTAGACTAATGGTTAGACTTGGCTACGCTAAGTTTGCGGGTTCGAACCCCATCTATGAATCGGTCTCTTTTTTGTTTTCTTTTGGGTAAATCTTTCGTTATTGTTTTTTTTTTGTATAAAAATAGATGTAATTTCGGTTTCGTCCCGAAATACAAAAGTATTACTTGAAAAACATCAAAACAAACAAAAACAAACTTGTACGTATACATTTTAAAGCTTCCTTTAAAATCTTAAATCACAAACATTTACATACTATTTTTGTGCAGCGGGCTTAGCATGCATGCACGAGATAAAATTTAACAGCTGCTAGGGAAATTAATACATCTATTGCTTATTCTAACGTAAGACTTAACGCTTAAGGTTTAAAATAACGCGGTTAGCCTAGTTGGTAGTGACCCTGCCTACGAAGCTAGCGGTCCCGGGTTCGAATCCCGGTATGGGCAAATATTTGTGTGATGAGCGCGAGTATTTGTTCCTGAGTCATGGATGTTTTCTATATGATTAAGTATGTAATTCTTTATATAAGTAAGTATATCGTTGCCTGGTACCCATAGTACAAGCCTAGAGCTTAGTTTGGGACTAGGTCAATTTGTGTGAGATTGTCCCTGATATTTATTTATTTATTTTTTATTTAAGTATCCCGCTGTAAAAAAGTGAAATTCGCTAAAGTCGCTTAGTAAATAAATGGTAATAAAAGTCAGGATAAAACACTTATATTTTAAACCTTAAGCGTTAAGTTACGTTAGAATATGGAATAGATGTATTAATTTCCCTAGCACCTGTCAAATTTTATCTCGTGCATGCGTGTTAAGCCCGCAGGCATTTATTAAAGTGTTTAAGATTCAGAAGCCATGTAAGAACAAAGCACGAATACTTGGACGGCGTTATCTGATGTAAGATACAAGAACAATGGTGCATATTCGTTTTTTTAATAATTCTCGCCTTGACTCAGGCTAGGAACTCGGCTACTAGGGTTCCATATATTAAAAATTAAATAAAAAGATAAAAAAGATAATTCAGTAAGTAGGCCGCACGGGCACTTTTACACGTCAAAATCTACCAGCGCTTCCCAAGAGGAGACCACTGCTGAAAAGAAGCGCCGCAAGAAACTCAACAGTTAGTCATTTTTTAAATTAAAAATAACAATGATACTAATTATATAAAACTGTAAAAATAATATAAAATATCTGCGTAGTTTTGCAGGAAAACATGTCAGAATGATTACGAGAGAAAAAAAAAATTATGTACATTGTCGAAACTGTTTTGTGTATATAATATATATATATACTTATATACCACACAAAACAGTTTCGACAATGTCATGTCTTCCTAATCAAATTAAATATCATTTATTCCAGGTGTTCACCCATAGTAAATTATACATTATTACATTAAGTTATTGTTATTAAATTAAATTATATTGTTATTATTATTATTTCAAATTCCAATAATTAATCTACATCATTCCTAATCTACATACAGTTGGAATATTAAAAACCGCATATGGAGAACTTACATCCTTCCTTCATAGTTATATACAGCCCTTAATATCCATAAAAATACGTGGTAGCCTAATGGTTTGACCTGCCGACTCTTAAGCAGAGGGTCGTGGGTTCGAACCCGGGCTCGCACCTCTAAGATTTTCGGAATTTATGGGCGAAATATAATTTGTAAATTTACCATGCGCTTTTCGGTGAAGGAAAACATCGTGAGGAAACCTGCACACCTGCAAAGAAATTTGACGGTGCGAGTTCCCAATCCGCACTGGGCCCGCGTGGGAACTATAGCCCAAACCCTTTCATTGTGAGTGGAGGCCTGTGCCCAGCAGTGGGACGTATATAGGCTGGATTATTATATTATTATTTATATACTTAATATCTCATTGCCAGTCCTTCTAACCCGCGCCATAAGAGTCCTTTTTTCTGAGCTCCATGTACCTACTCCCTGTTCTCGGCGAACATGCCCGAATATACTTAATCTTGAGTATATAATCGTTAGAACCTCGGTGGCCTAGTGGATAGCGGTGCCGACTCGTGTTTGTGAGGTACTGAGTTCGAACCCCCAAGCGGTCGCCGTGTACAAGTTTTCTAACTTATGTACATTACCACAGTAACCGATGCTCTTACGGTGAGGGAAAACATCGTGAGGAAACCTGCACATTTAGGTGGCAAAATGTGTAAGCATGATTCAATTGGTTTGGTTCCCCTGTCACAAGGGTTACGGAGGTCAGATGGCAGTCGCTCCACTGTATACCAGACTGGCCGAATCTGGATCATGGTCACGCGCACCCCGACGAAGAACGGGAAAAAGCGCTAGAAGGAAGATGATAGAGAAATACTTAGTTAAATACATAGAAGACATGTCTCAAGAAATTCGCTCATCACGCAAATATTTGCTTATACCGGGATTCGAACCCGAGACCGCTAGCTTCGTATGCAGTGTCACTACCAACTAAGCTAACTGCGACGTTATATTATTACTAGGATAGTAGGTAGGATTTAGGATATACGGAACCGTGACGTTATAATCGACTTACGCTCAACGTATTTTTGCCATAGAGATCTCTGATTGACGGGTGGCATGGGAAATACTGCTTTAACTAAAACCTAACAAAAATCGTGTTGTTAGGGTTCCGTACCTCAAAAGGAAAAAGGAACCCCTGTAGGATCACTTCGTCCGTCTGTCTATCTGTCTATCAAGACCCTTTTTCTCAGGAACGCGTGTTAAAATTCATATTAAATGCTCTGTGCAATTCCTTGGAGCTGTGAAAAAATTAAATATATAATGTAGCTTTCTAATTGTGAAAGAATGATTAAAATTTGTACTGAATATACGTATAGATAATCCAGTAAAGCACATTGTTTCTGCCCTAGGGCGTAAAAGCAATCATTACTGATACAAGTTACATACTGGTAAAATGGGGTGACTTTTAAACAATGAGGCGACTTTGATATGAATTTTATTTAATCATCAATTCTGTGCTGTGTCAGTTATTATTTATTAATGAGCTATTTCGCGACATAACTTTAATTTGTTTCATATGCGAGCGCAAACTATAAGTAATTTAAACATTTTCAGAAAAATAGGATATAAAAACTTCAAAACAAAACCCTCATTTAACATGGGGGTGACTTTATATATATGATATTATATATATTGTAAGTAGCCCCAATATGAATCAAGATTTTAAGCTACGTTATGGTTTTTATTTCTCCTGAACTATCTAACTGCTTTAAAAATATATAGGAAACTTATTTTTGAAATTAATCAAAGTACCCCACTTTATGGTACATACCTTCACGCCTGTCTCCCAATGGGGTAGGCAGAGACGGAACGCCAGATGCATCGGTCCTTATCTCTTCCGCTTCCTCTACATTTATCAACCTCTTCATGCGCGTACGTCTGTTTCGGGTGCTTTTAATTTAGCCGTTATCCAGTAAGTCACCACACGGGATTGTTGAGCCACTATATAACCCTCTCACAGAAAGTCGACGGAAAATTTTGACGTAATTTCTTTTGAGTGACTTGACGTTGAATTTGGCCGTATGGTTGAATATCAGGGCGTTTCAACCGCCGTCATTAGTGTCACCACATATATATATTGACGAAATCAATGACAGCAACTCCTGATGTAAACAGAAGCAGAACCGGGGATGTAGTTTCTATCCGCATCAGAAGTTGCTGTAGTGTAGATTTCGTCAATATATTGGTAACACTAAAGACGGCGATTGAAACGCCCTGAAACTCCCCCGTATGTAGGCATCTTAACTGATAACTCTTTCTTTCATCCATCTTTTCTAAATGACCAAACCACAACCCGTTTCGATCTTTGCCACGAGATACACAACTAGTTATTTTTTCAAATAACAGTTGTAACGTGTATGCGTTACGCGGACATAATTACGCGCAAAGGTCACGCCCGTGTTACGTCACGTGAGATTAAGATTTGTACCGTCGCGCGCGCAAGTTGGGATTACAATTCCGAAGATACAATATAAAACCCAAAATGGCGCCCATTACTTGTTTCAGTTTGTACAGTGAATACTTACTGTTATATTGGAAACTCTCCGATAATTCAAAAAAGTACATATTATAAAACAAACTCCCCCCTCCGCGTCTGTATGTTTGTCTGAACGCGATAAACTCAAAAACGACTAAACGGATTATCACCAAAGGACGGAGTGATTCATGAGGAAGGTGTAAGTTCATTAAACTGTGCTAGTTGATTAACTAGGTATATTAATTTTAATTTTTAGGGTTCCGTACCCGAAGGGCGCTCTACGGGACCCTATTAATATGCCTACGCTGTCCGTCCGTCCGTCTGTCTGTCTGCCCTAACTATAAAGAGCTGTATCTTTTGAACCGTAACACATAACGGGTTGATTTTTTCAGAATATTTGTTATTACGGCGGATTTACTAACAAATAAAAAAAAGTGAAACAATAATAAAAAAACGTTTTTTCAACGTATTTTTATTATTGTTGTATCGTAAAAACGGTAAAACATACAACCGTAAAATTTGGTATCATTATAGAACAAACCCTATAGAATAACAACAAATACTAAAAACCAGCCAAATGTGTACGGAACCCCCAGGTTTTTAATTCATTTTATAGTACTTGTCTGCATGATAATACTCCGATGGCCACAGAGAAATTGCGTGAAGACTCTGTGAATAGAATCGACATTACATCGCGTAGGTGTCCAGTGGGTGTGGGATGGGTGACAGGCGGTTAGCGGGGCGATAGGCGGTAGCGGGAGCGATTCCGTATATTGATGAGAATCGTGGTTGAAAAAAAGAAATTGATCTGGCACTACACCCTAAGTGAATATTACTTTTGTATATTCTTCTATATCACTACATATGAAACAAAGTCGCTTCCCGCGGTCTGTCCCTTTGTACAGTCAAGGTCATAAATATGTATACACTTTAGTACCTTGTCTATTTAATGTCATGTTTAAACTGCCATATACGAATGTCACAGCGATTAAAGTGACAAGGTACTAAAGTGTATACATATTTATGACCTTGACTGTATGTACGCTTAGATCTTTCAAAGTACGCAACGGATTTTAATGCGGTTTTCACCATCAGTTAGATAATTTTTCACGAAAGGTTTATGTTTATAATAGTACCTGGAGCGAAGTGAGGGCGGGTCACTAGTATGTATGACGCCGCCGTACCGTACTGACGCCGATAAACACAATTATATGTATTGAGAAATAAATATGTATTTATATGTGTACAAAGTACACTTGAACTAGATTTAGGTAAGCAGATGATGCAAGCCGACGCGGCATTATAGCGCGTCAATGTAGGTTAAACCGAGTTAACATTTGTTGTGTAATATCATAAATTAATTAGTACAATAAACAGAATAACCGACATAAGTTGTATTCATTAACATCGTCTAACTTCAGGATAACACAGTTAAAAATAATTCAGGGTTGACCCGAACAATATGCATATCTAAATAGAAACATCATCCAAAACTCGAGATTTAAAGTTTAGTATTAATGACGAAAAAATTCAGGAATCGAACTCCCGAATCGAACCCGTAAGTGTAGAGCTTAGTTACTGACTAGGCTAGTTTTTTTTATGTAGCTTAATACTAGTAAAAAATGGCAAATATCCTGGAAACCATTCTAAATATTGGTGAGGGAATTTAACCGAATGATAAATTTCGTTGATTTCGTGCTTTTCGGACACTCATCTCATCGAATGTGCCGTTTCACCTAGTTTCATTTCATTCAAAGTTAATTTCTGCTGGAACCTTATTGTTTACAGTTTATCTTAAGTATGGTTACGTAGGTTAGGTTAGACCACCAAATAATTATAACACCTGCACGTCGCCTGTCGATGAAATGAAAATTCGGCGAAGTAAAACATTCTATGAAGAGTGTCAGTGATTCAAGGAAACCCGTTAATTTAGATACGTACCCGCTTAATCCTGTAACTTGGACGTTCCTAATGATGCAACGGCATAACTTATGTTTACGTAAGATGGTGCTCATCTGGATCTCCAGAGTTCGCCTACCCGCAAATTGCTAGTGATATCTCCCGACTTCACACGGCTTTAGAAAGTACAGTAGTCGAGAGTTAAACACGTCATTTATACAGATTAGGTAATAATAATAAAATAATAATAATAAAAAAGCCGTGGTAGCCTAATGGTTTGACCTGCCGACTCTTAAGCAGAGGGTGGGTGCGAACCCGGGCTCGCACCTCTAAGTTTTTCGGAATTTATGTGCGAAATATAATTTGTAAATTTACCATGAGCTTTTCGGTGAAAGAAAACATCGTTAGGAAACCTGCACACACCTGCAAAGCAATTAGATGGTGTGTGCGAAGTTCCCAATCCGCACTGGGCCCGCGTGGGAACTATAGCCCAAACCCTCTCATTGTGAGTGGAGGCCTGTGTCCAGCAATGGGGCCGTATATAGGCTGGATTATTATTATTATTTATTAATAATAATAATTTTTAATTAGACATAGTAGTAGGACTTTTTAGGGTTCCGTATCCGAAGGGTGCCTATTGCTAAGCCTGCCTAGCTGTCCGTCCGTCCGTCCACCCTAACTTTAAAGAGCTTTTGAACTGTAAAAGAACCCGTTGATTTTTTTTTGCAATATATAACGGCGGATTTCCGGCGGATTTTGGCGGATAATAATAATGTTAAACACTATTATTATTAAAAAAATATACCTATAATGCTGTTTCATTTCATAGATTTGTGCGATTTTGATTATAATTATTTCTCAAATTTATTAAGTTCGAGCAAACTTTGAGATCCCCTGAAATGTCACTTTGACAGTGACGTAACTTTGTTTACCTTTTTTCCGTGGGAATAAAAATTCGGGTAGATCCGATGTCTACTTATAACAGTTATAGCGTAAACAACAGTGAAGACACCCATTGCTCGAAATGTTACTTAAATTGCGGTGGCATAATAACTTCCTGTTGCATTAGGAGCATTGTTCTACGTCCATTCATGGTGTCATAAGTTTATCTTGGCTAATTTGAGAATGGACGTTACGTGTTATCTTGTGTGATTAAAGTACTGATTTCTCGCTTTTTGCCCGACAGGTTAATGTTTTTGTGTGTGTGAATCAGTTAAACTTCTTGCTCTCACATCTCCGGCCCTAGGAGCTCGTGTTAGGTATCTACGCACGCGCAGGCGCAGCGTCGACTATATGTGACGTTCTCAATATAAAGGGACCTTATGGAGGAATGCAGTTACGCTCTTCTTATTCTTGTAACTATACGAATACTATGTTAACAGTTCTAAAAACGGCGTAACCGCCTGCCTCCATAAGGTCCCTTTATACTGAGAACGTCACATATTCAGGGCTTGTTAACGTTACTAGATAGATATATATAACGTTACTAGATAATAAACGTTACTTAACGGTAATTTCATAAAAATACTTTGGTAACGGTATACATTATAATGTTATTTGGGACTGTTATTTTATTATAATGTTAATTTATGACGACGTGGTTAGCCTAGTTGGTAGTGACCCTGCCTACGAAGCTAGCGGTCCCGGGTTCGAATCCCGGTATGGACAAATATTTGTGTGATGAGCGCGAGTATTTGTTCCTGAGTCATGGATGTTTTCTATGTATTTAAGTATGTATTTCTCTATATAGGTATGTTTATCGTTGTCTAGTACCCATAGTACAAGCCTAGAGCTTAGTTTGGGACTAGGTCAATTCGTGTGAGATTGTCCCCTGATATTTATTATTATTATTATTAACTTATTAACGTTAATTTTACTGTTAATTTTAACAATAGCCCGAGGCTTGTTAATTACTAGATGATAACAATATATATAACAATTTCATAAAAATACCGTTAACTACCATTAAATTAAAGTTAAATTTTGCTTTTAACGTACCTCAAGTTACCGGTAATAATAACGCTAAAATATATTAACAAAATGTTAACGATATATTTTGCTAACGTTACCTGTCGATCAGTGGGTAACGTTAGCAACTTTTTAACGTTAAATCAAGCCCTATATACGGCAATAATCGTACTGACAGCTTGAAACTCTCTCACACATGATCAGTTTGCAAACGGTTCGAGATCGCAAGATATGTATGCATTTTGCCGGCTGTCTGATCAAGATCTGTATTCAGATCGCCGCGCGCGCATGTGGTTCGAAATCTTCAGTCCTAAAATATGGAATAGATGTATTCATTTCCCTAGCACCTGTCAAATTTTATTTCGTGCACGCATGTTAAGTCCGCTGTTTCGTTAGTCTATTGGAAAAGTGGCTGCGGCGATTGACGTTGACATCTCTAGATTGAATATTTTTTTTCTGACATATTGAAGGGTATACAGTATCTATATTTATATGCTCAGTCAGCGGACAGTCAGCCGCTCTCTGTTCGCCTAATGTGAACACAGCCTTAGTCTGTGGTGCGCTTGCGCACAGGCTTGTGGCGCGAACGTGTCGCACACATACAGACCACAAAATGTACCTTTGTTCGTAGATTTCCTACTGTTTGTTTATCCTGAGGGCCTAGTGTAAGTTTTGCAACGTTTTTTACGTCTCGATCGAAGTGTCACTTTGTTGGAACTGTCAAATGTTTCGAATACGCGCCGCAAGGGGCGCTGTCACACTTCCATACTAATTGAGACTAAACGCGATCGAGACGTAAAAAACGTTGCTAAACTTACACTAGGCCCTCTGGTAGGATAAACTCATCGAATACCGTGACTCGCTCAATTACGTGGCAGCAGTTCTATAATCCGCCTTAGAACCCTGCTAATAGAATCTAGGAACTGATACGACTATATAGTTTTAAATGGGCTATACGGCAAATAAATAAAGGGTGTACTTTAGGTCCCAGATTCGACCTGCAGGGTTCTATTGCGGATTATAGAACTGCTACCACGTAATTGATCACGGAATTCGATGAGCTTAGGTAGGTACTATTGGTCAATTTTAATAAGATTTTTACTTGATAGTCCATCATAATAACAATAATACAAAACGCTTCCTTATAACCCAAAGATAACAGACAAAAGGCGGAAATATTGAGTTTGTTCACAACTCACAGGAAAGGCTTCCTGTGAGGTGAGGTTATCTTTCCTGTTGAGATTTTTTTGTTTCTAGGTCTTGGTCCATACAATATGCATTTATCTAAGCCTAGTTGAATGTACAAAACCGGCAAGTGCGAGTCTGACTGGCACACGAATCCGTACCATCGTACAAGATTTAATACTTTGTACTTTTGAAATACTTTCGTAAAAGAAACAAGATAGGTGCTATAACAATATGTAACTTACATAATTGTCTAAATTCATTACATCCCTTTATTTAGGGACCCCCTTTAATTTTTAGTTTAATTTAATTTTTATTATTTGTTGTCATAGCGGCAACAGAGATACACACTCTGTGAAAAGTTCATCAGTCTATCTATTACGGTTCATGAGATACAGCCCGCGGAGTGACAAAATTGAATAAAATCACGTTTTTTGTATAGGAGCCCCCTTTAATTAAAAAAAAATATTTTATTTTTATTATTTGCTGTTATAGTGGCATTTAAAATAAACATTCTGTGAAAATTTCAGCTGTCTACCTATTTCGGTTCATGAGATACAGCCCGGCGACAGACAGACGGACGGACGGACAGCGGAGGCCTAGTAATAGGGTCCCGTTTGGCACCCTTTGGTTACGGAACCCTAAAAAGTCCTATATAAAGCTCTTGTAAACTTGTCCTACGAGGATACAGAAAAAATACTGAAGGCAACTAAATAAAGCTACCTATAGGTTGTATTTTCGTTCAGCAAAATTGTAAACTTATCTCTATTTCTAACCAAGCCTGGTTTATGCTATGACACTTTCTTAGATATACTTATTTGTTATTTTTAATAATTTTTTGACGCTTCTAGTGAGTGTAAAATAATTTATTACCTACCTTAAAATATTATTTTTTGTGTACGAGTTTATTAATTAATATGTGAATTTAACGATTGAATACTTAATAATTATGTAAGCTTATCATTGCCTGAAAAACCGGATCATCCTAGTTCAGGCAAATGTGTAATAATATACATGTAAACAATATCTTTAAGTTTTGTTAATAAAGTTATTTTATTATTATTATTTATTAATAATACTAGCCGCAAAACATCTATTGCTGGATTTAGGCTTTCCTCAAGAATCTCCACCATATCAACGATATTTAATTTTATTGATTTATATACTGAAATCAATTTATTACGTTATTACAGAGACAAATAAATTAGTTATTCCTCTTCTAAAATTATAGACAACAAACTTTACCAATTTGCAGTATATACTTTACAGGTAATTAAAACTACTAGCGCCCTCTATTGACTAGTGCGCGCGTGCGGCTAACGCGAAGTGGTTCCACAAGTATCTGTTAGACGTTTCACAACATGAGTTGCTGATTCGCCGTGTATTTGCTAGATGGCGCTTATACAGTAAAATATAAGTATTGAAACGATCAATAAGGAACGGGCAAGGGTGAGCTGGGATACGCTCTGGAGGTCATTGTAAAAGGGTTTAAATCTTCTGAGGTTCAAGTGATAAAAGTCTACTTACTCTGTACATGATTTATACGCTTTTATGATTCCGTACCCGAAGGAGTCACAGTAAAATCGAGACCGCAATCATTTTCACTAATATAACGATAATTCAAGTATACTTTTTACTAGTTAATATTCCGCCACTTCACTAATTTAATTGAATCAACTCTTGCATATGTCGCAGGCCGCAGTATAGTCACTCACAATGGAAAACAATACAGGATTAAATTATACTTGACGTTTACAATTAGCGCGACTTTCTTTTGATTGTCCAGCTAAAGGTGAACTGGTGGAGGTTTAAGATAGTAATAAGTATTCACATGTGAACTTTAGTATATATTAATAAACGCCCTCGTGCTCTTTTAAACAGCCTATATTCAGCCCTTATAACTCTGTGACCCTTAATACAGCCATCATTCAGCCACTATCAAGCTATTAAACAGCCATGTGAACTTTACGCTGAATAATTTGTGTCCAATTAAGATGAATAACGGCTGAAAAAGCACTTTTTCAGCTCTTATTCAGATAAATTATTCAGCTTTAACAATTCTAATAAACAGCTCTTATTACAGCTTTTTGTGTTACTTGGGCTATTCCCAAGCAGCACGCAAGCTGTATAGGAGCTTATACAGCCCTTATGCAGCTAAAACTAGAGTTATAATGGCTGTATAAGCTCTTATACAGCTTGCGTGCTGCTTGGGTTAGTAAGGTTGCTGCCTAAGCCTACGCTGTCGGTCCATCCGTCTGTCCTAACTCGGGGAAAAACAGTATATATATTTTTTATTATTATTGTACAATAAAGGTATAATTACAATTAAAAAAAACACCTCATAAACCACTCAAGGGTTTGTGCGAGGGTAATTTAGAACCAATATAGCATTTTAACTATTATCGCAAAACAGGTAAAATTAATTTAAAGCAGAGCCATCTAGCGCTTTACATCCAAACTTTAGTAACGTCTAACTTGCTCATTCAAAACACTAAGCACATAGTTCGGGGAGTGACCGTAAGATGGCATCACTAGCATGCCATGTAAGGAAAGCTAATAACGGCTAGTTTCCAGTATCTTTGCGTTTTCCGATGACGTCACTGTTTCACCGACAAGGCGCCGTCGGCAAAGCAGCAGAGATATCTTTATGACGTTTGGAATGTCGCCAGCTCAAAAAATTTGCTGAAAAGTTAATTCTTTTTTTATATCATGGAGAGAAGTGGGCTCTGAATATGGAATATCATAATTGCAAATGCTTGGAGAACCTTGAGAAATAAAGTACCTATAATAAGGTGTAAGAATAGAGGTTATACAAATAAATAACTATAAAAAATTAATTTTTAAGAACACATTATGTTATGTTGGCGACTGTACTTATAACATTGCAATTGATAATAAATTCCTTATAAAAATTCAAGTAAAACGAGTCCATACTCGACTGATCTACTATTAGCCATTGAGGAGTTCCTATGACCACCTTCTGCCTCCATCACCAGCTCGATGGTACCATATTATTCTATTTTCATTGAAGTTACATAGGTATGCAAGATTTCTAGTCAATGAGATAATTAGAAGTAGGTTAAAATCGACCTCTAATTGATTAAAATGTTTGTTGGTTAGTTAGGTACAAGTAAAGTTAATGATATGACGTTCTCAATATAAAGGGACCTTATGGAGGAAGGCAGTTACGCTCTTCGTATTCTTGTAACTATACGAATATTATGGTAACCTTTCTAAAAACGGCGTAACCGCCTGCCTCCACAAGCTCCCTTTATTTATTGAGAACGTCACATATTTAAGAGTATTAATAACATCAAGCTTAACAGTATGCACGAGATAAAATTTGACAGGTGCTAGGGAAATGAATACATTCCATATTCTAACGTACGACTTAATTTATTAAAAATTAATTATAATTACTAAACTCGGGATATTTTTCAGTGTTTCTGGCAACACTGGATGTAAACGCCAGTTTGCCTCTTTACGCATTGCGGCTGACATGTCCGCTAAACTCCGCTAATGTGTCGCCAATAACCATCCGATGTTTACAATTCGAACAATGATGTAATTGTAATAGAAAAGTGCAGAAATATTAAATAAAAACAAGTTACATGTGACGTTAAATGTGGTTTTGGCTCAGGTAAAATAACCATTGTTTATGTTATGCTCGTATTAAATTCGAAAATAGAATGTTATGTTTTTTTTTTTAAATTTGTTGGGGAAGTGTTTTCGGATTAGCCAGGCGAATTTCAGATTTTAATGTAGGTATGAGATTCTGATGCGTTTACAAAAATGTGTGTCAATTATGTTATTTTTTATTTTTACCTTATTTAAAAATAGCTTTTAGAGACGGAAAAATATGTTGTTATTTTTATGTTAACATTTCAAAAAAGACTTGGCTTAGTATTTATTTAAATAAATGTCAACAATTTCTACACCCTTTTTACATTAACCTATGGAAAAATTCAATGTGTTGAATTAAACCTCGTACTTGAATTAAAATACAGAAAAAAAATTAAAAGAAATATCCACGAAACGTTATAAAAATATGGATGATATAAGTTACTACATATTATGTAGGAACTTATATCCTTACCAATAATTCATCAAAGTTAGTGTCCATCTTAATCTGTCCCAGATTTAATAAACTGTTTTTATTTTTTATAATTATATGACGCAACCAAAAAATCGGATATTTTTTATTTACTTATAAAAGTCTATTCTTTCGAATAAAAAAATTAAAACAAGTAGTTTTTTTTTAGGTGATCCCCAATTAGGTACCTATAAAGCGCGTCACACACGGAGCTATAATGTATATTTAGTATATTGATATACATAATACGAAAATATATAGTAAGTTGCCTTGCTATAGTTAATATGATATATTTTTCGTGGGTTTTACCACCGACTTAACTACCGACCGACTACTACCGATAATAATTACTCTTCATATTTTTTCCTCATAGGTACTTTTTTCCTCATAGGTACTTTTTTCCTCATAGGTACTTTTTTCCTCATAGGTACTTTTTTCCTCATAGGTACTTTTTTCTTCATAGGTACCTACTTTTTTCCTCATAGTTACTTTTTTCCACATAGGTACTTTTTTCCTCATCAATTTTTATTGCTACCAACGGAACTCATAACAGACAAGCTATCATGTTTTTTTTTATTAATACTCTTTTGTATTCATAATAATCACTCTTCATAATTTATTAACTGGGTCAAAATCTTTTTCGATTCACTGAAATTCTCCACTCTGTCACTACCGTATTTTTTATTTAAAGATAAAGATAAAAAGATAAAAGATATTTATTCAGTAAGTAGGACGCACGGGCACTTTTACACGTCAAAATCTACCAGCGCTTCCCAAGAGGAGAACACTGCTGAGAAGAAGCGCCGCAAGAAACTCAACAGTTAGTCATTTTTTAAATAAAAATACAACAATGTCACTACTTATTCTAGCATTATATAAAACTGTAAAAATAATATTAAATATCTGCTTAGTTTTGCAGGAAAACATGTCAGAATGACTACGAGAAAATGTATATATATATATCACACAAAACAGTTTTGACATGTCTTCCTACATAAACCGTGTCCCCTAGACAAGATACAGCGTTTACATGATTTTTATGAGGTATGTACGAGTAGTAGGTAAGCTATTGAACATTAAACATTAGTTAATTTTCTGGTTTAGGCCAAGCATTTTTGTCCGTTAGATAGTCCTCTACCCTATAGTACGCCTTTGACATCAACGACTTTTTCAAGTAATTTTTAAGTGCTGGAAGGGGTAACTCTAAAACTACGTCGGGTAATTTATTATAAAAATGAATGCATTGACCTACAAAGGATTTATATACTTTACGGACACGAAACTTTTTTATGGCAATTTTAATTTTATTTCTAGTATTTATATTATGTATATCAGAATTTTTAACGAAGGAGTCTAGGTTCTTAATAACATACATAATATTTTCATAAATATATTGGGATGCTACTGTTAAAATATTAATTTGTTTAAAAAGTTCTCTTAATGAATCACGGGAATTTAAGTTATATATAGAGCAAATATGGCCCTTTTTTGTAACACAAATATAGTTTGTATGTCAGCTGCTTTTCCCCAAACCAGAATACCGTATGATTTATAAACTTATATTAAAAAAATATCTAAATATGTTTATTTTATTTGAATCAGTAAAGTATTTTCATATATGAAACAAAATAAAACATTACTTCCTACAATAACAACCACTCTGTCACATTTCCTGGGGACAAATTTCAATGCAACGAAAATGATTTTAACCCAACTCTGTAAACTAGTATGGAAAACATCGTAATATACCGTGCTATAATATATAATATTACGAGTATAGCTCCGTCTGTGATGCGCCTATTGGCGAGTTTCAGTCGTATTTACGTAAACATAATTATGAATGAATTACAAAGAAACGTTAACATAATTATTATGCAGATCGACAACGCATTTTTATCCCATGACGCATAACCAGCGGGCTTAAAGTGCATGCACGAGATAAAATATGACAGGTGCTAGGGTAATACATCTATTCGATATTCTAACGTAAGACTTAACGCTTAAGGTTTAAAATAAAAGTTGAGTAATAGATTGGCGTGTGGCCATGTAATGAGGGAGGAAGAACACAATAAACAGAGTGAGTGTAAACAGATGTATGTATACAGGGTGTTTTTTTATTCGTCTTAAACATTTTGGGGGTTAAATCAGTAAGTCATACTGACCAACTTCCACTATGTGACCAACCCCGAAATCGCGAAAAAAAATTGACCATCCCATACATTTTGGCTAGTCAGCTGACGATGTTTTGTATGGGAGGGTCAAATTTTTTTCGCGATTTCTGGGTTGGTCCCATAGTGAAAGTTGGTCAGTATGACTTACTGATTTAACCCCCAAAATGTTTAAGACGAATAAAAAAAAAACTGTATAAAGGTAGAGGAAGACCGATAAAGGTGTGGATAAAAAAAGTGTTCGAAGAATGACATGTGTAAAAGGTGTGAGGACTGACTTAACAGCTGACAGGGGAGAGTGGAAGAACGTAACATGTGCCAACTGCCGACACCCTACCTAGTGTAGGACAAGGCTAGGAGGATGTTTATGATAGGATTTCGATGTTTAGCCCACATAAACCTACTTATCCAAAAATTTCTCTTGGTAATTTTTTACTCGTAAAATTTGACAGATGGGTCATACACAGAGGTTCAACATTGTCTCTTCTGTTCCTAAAAGTTAACGACACGTGGGAGTTTTTAACTCATATAATTTCGACACAGGCCAAAACTACACCAGCTATGTTATTCTGTTACCGCATCGTCGTTCAGTTCTACTCAGTCGATGAATAGCCGGCGAATTTACGTCGTACGTCAAGGTGGGTAAATGACATTCAACTGCCTGCACATTCATTTCGCTGGTTTCCAAGCTGGTCGTCTGTGAAACCAGCGACTAAATGAATGTGCAAGCAGCTCTGTATGTATGCTTAGATCTTTCAAACTACGCAACGGATTTTAATGCGGTTTTCACCATCGGTTAGATAATTTATCGCGGAAGGTTCATGTATATTATAGTACCCGGAGCGAAGCGAGGGCGGGTCGCTAGTAACAAATACAAGGGAGCGTGGTGCGTCATTCTATTTAGTCGCTAGGTTTTCAGTGTTTGAGGTTAGGTTAGTGTACAATTCAAACTTGTCGGACACAAAGTACTGTGAGTGTTCATATTTTTTAAATATGAACGTTCTCTATGCCTTTGTTTTGAAAGAGTGTCTGCGAAAGAAACAAAACACCATTATTAAATAAAGTTTACAATATCACCTAGGCATAAGTTAAATTTCTATGAGCGTTTATCATAACAGTGCATGCAGTGTCGGAAGAAGGATATGTTTAGTACTTGTAGTCGAGTATGTACCAGTGTAGTGACAAGTAACATGAGTAAGTAGCTGTTAATATAAATAGCCAGTAAAGTAGGACAGACGCGTAACGACCAGGAACATGTTATTTTTTTTGACGCGGTAGAAAGTAGAGTTTAGATAGTTTATCATTATATTTATGTAATGTTTGTATATAAAAAAATAATGGAAAGCAAAACATTTATTCGTGACATATGAAGACATGAAACAAAAATATAGAAAAGGTCCATAAATGTGACGTTCTCAGTATAAAGGGACCTTATGGAGGAAGGCAGTTACGCTCTTCTTGTTCTTGTAACTATACGAGTACTATGGTAACAGTACTAAAAACAGCGTAATCGCCTGCCTCCATAAGGTCACTTTATGTTGAAAACGTCACAATGGTTCCAGTTCAGCATAACGCTGGTCTTCCACTGAAGCTAGATAGAGCAGGTTACATTTTGGACAGGTTACTTAAAAGTTTTAAGGCAACGTATTGTAGCAAAAGATGAGAAAGTAAAAATGTTATGACTAATTTAATGCAAGGGATTAATTAATAGGTACAGAATAAATTATATACAGCTTAGGACGTGGCTTAAAATGTCTTGTTTATATTATAAACCACCCCTGTATTAAAGCGAACGAAACTAAAAAAATATATATTTATTATATATATACAATTATTTATATACAATATATTTATTATATATATACAAAACATCGTCAGCAGACTAGCCAAAATGTATGGGATTGTAAATTTTTTTTCGCTATTTAGGGTTTGGTCCCATAGTGAAAGTTGATCAGTATGACTTACTGATTTAACCCCCAAAATGTTTAAGACGAATAAAAAAACACCCAGTATATCTTTTGAATACTGTACAGGCTCCTTAATGGCAGTGATATATTGTACAGGCTCCTTAATGGCAGCTGAAGCATGTCAGGGTGTCAGCTGCAGACCGCATGGCTGGCCTGCCGGGTTCCGCGTAACCTTTATTTATTTACTAGCTATCCGCCCGCGACTTCGTCTGCGGAGAGTCAGTCAGTTCCATTAAGTACGCATCATAAAGGGATAGACTTTCCAAAAAAAAAAAATGTTTCCTAACATTTGTTCGCTTTTTAGTGTTTGTTTAATTATTATCTGTTTATGTATTACATGCAGCACATGTGTAGATACAACATTCATGCCATTAATGCTTATTACCACACTTGACTTAATTGGCCTATCCAATATGCAGGGACATTAATCGTTGAAGAAATCTCCTGGTACTTGGCGAAACTTCCATTTCACCACATTCATTAGAGGCTGTTAATTTATTACGTAAGAAGACAATTTTAACCAATTGTTGACCCCCCTCCCCTTCCCCTACGTAAGAAAAAATACAATACATACCTTTAGGGGTAGTTTTTCCAAAATCGTCGAAAGCTGTTTTTTATTTATTTATAAAGAGTAACTCAAATACCAAATTTCACGTTTCTAACTTCAAAAATCACTGAAGTTCCATACAAATTTCCACCCCCCATTTCATCCCCTTAAGGGTAGTTTATCTAAAATTATATTATCCTATAACCTGGCCGGAGATTCCCTTAACCCGCTAGTGAAATCCGAATTCAAATACATTTAGCCGTTTTCACGTGATGCGCGTACAAATAAACAGACAAACAGAAAAACGGACAAAAATTCCAAAAACTATTGAAACGTGTTCTGTTATAGATTCTAAGGGTTCCCAATGAAATTTTTTTTAATATCTTCAATGTACAGACTTTCGACCCTCTACAGCTTTATTATAATTATGTATAGACAGATAGATATAAACCTTTATTTATTTATTCATTTACTCGACACCCATGACTTCTCAAAAAGATGCTTTATGTTTTACTGCCTCACTCAGAGACGTCAGTTAATTTTTTAGCAAAGAAAGTGACAGCAGCAACTTTAATCAAACTTAAAAGTTAATTAACGTCTCTTTGTGTGTAAATAATATAATTGTTCTGAAAACACAAAATGATTTTCAGTAATTATATGGCAATAAAAATAAAAATAGGTATGATAAAGTTTGACATTATTCGGAAATAACACAAAACCCGAAAAACTATTGCATTGCAATATTTAAATACACCTAATATAACGTAATTAATAGATAACAATATGAACCTTTTCAATTTTATATCAATAACATAATATGTCGCAAGTAACATAATATGTGTTATGATTTATTGTGTTGTACGTATGTGTTATACCGTTTTATGTTCAAAACAATCTTAAATAATTTTGTAAAGCGTCTCCACATTGACTACATATTGCATGCTGCGGTTTTCCACAAATGGGGCATTTAAATGATTTAGCAATAAGTTATTTTATGTATAACCTTTTTCAAGAATCAATATAAGAACTGTGGTAAACTCTAATAAATAAGCACCACATATATAAGATGGTCCCTGTCAACATATGGTATTCGTGAGCATGCTTTTCCATTTTTTAGTATTAAACGAGAAATATTTGTTAGCATTAGCATTGAACATCCCACTTTTTCCTCTGTAACTTACTAATGAAGTATTATTTTTCAATTTCAACTAACCTAACCGAGTTAAAAACCCCCGATATCAGCGCCTAAAAACCCTCTGAGGGTAACAGGTCATTTTGGTACAAATGTCAAAATGTAATTTTGTCAAAAAGTACAAAATGTTTGTGCCACCAGGTCATATTGTCTGAATATTTTAAGGGCAAAATATGCTATGGTCAACATTTCTTTGAGTCAAAATGTTTCCAAGATAGTATTCATTATAGTCTAGATGTCATTTTGTCTGAAAGTTTTCAGGACAGAATACTCTGTTGCCAAAATGTACAAAATGCGATTGACTAAATGTACTCTACTCGAAATGTTTTCACGATAGAATTAATTATGGCCAAAGTGTAATTTTGTATGGTAGTTTTCAGGACAGAATACTCTGTGGCCAAAATGTACAAAATGCGATTGACTAAATGTGCTATAAGTACTCGAAATGTTTTAACGATAGAATTCATTACGGTCAAAGTGTCATTTTGTCTGGAAGTTTTCAGGACAGAATACTCAGCTCTGTGGCCAAAATGTACAAAATGCGATTGACTAAATGTGCTCTACTTAAAATGTTTTCACGATAGAATTAATTATAGTCGAAGTATTATTTTGTTTTAATATTTTTATGATCAAAATGTCCATGTGTAATGTTCTTTATTTATTTATGATCGTTTATTATGGTACTACTCTACCTATTGACATATTTTAAAAATTGTCAAGCAATCATTTCAACCCGTACCTACTCGAGTAAAGTTCTGTCCATATGGCAGATTTTGTCAGCCAAACTGACAAGGACGCAGCTATTCGGTCAATAAGAGATAGCGTGTTCATCTCTCTTCTAACAGATATTTGCGTCCCTATCGGTTGGCTGATGAAATCTGCTTTACATTTAAGGACTTAAAAATCTTTTGAAAAATGTTTTGATATATTTAATTTGTATTAAGATGGTATAAGTACAATAATAGCACAGCTTGACATTAGCACATTTTGTCAACGGGACTTTTTAGACACTTGGTTTCATGACAAAACGTTTGTCATTTGTTCATTATATCATGTTTACTTGATATACTTTTTGACCGTTGTACATTTTAACTCATTGAACATACCTGCACTTGTACCAACATTACCCGCTACTACTGTTTTGTCGTTTATTCTTACAAACATGTTGACTACAAACATGTTGACATACTTTTGGACTTTTGTACAATTTGACAAAGGGATTTTTGAACCCATTGAATGTTTTGGGATCTTGACCATTTATCTTTTGGTCATTTATTCTCTCATACAATTAGGCTCTTAGGTTTTTGTGACATTTAATTGTTTTGTATTTTGTTCATTATAACATGTTTACATTTACTTACTTTTTGACCGTTGTACATTTTGATAATGAGACATTTTGAACCATTGTACATTTAGACATTTGTACCAACATGACCTGTTACCCCACTGAGCAATGAGCAAAACCTTGAACGGGCTCCAAGCACGTACATTTTCACTGGAGGACTTTGTCACTAGAAGATTTCAAGATTTAAAAAATCAGATCCCAGAGAAAAGAGCTGATGATCTTCAAACGGCTGAACAGATTTTCATGAAACACTCGAGATAAAATTATCTATTACACGAAAAAAACTAAACGAAAATCGGTTCATCCGTTTGGGAGCTACGATACCACAGACAGACACATACAGACACGTTAAACTTTTAACAGCCCTCTCTTTTTGCGTCGGGGGTTAAAATACACAAAGACGTAAATTATAATAAGTGTTTTAACATGTGCAAATAATAAGTACCTAGATATCATTTCGAAGTAGCTATTTGCGTGTGAAAACTGAAGCTAGAAAAAGTCCCTTGACGTCAACAAATATGACTAATTTTTCCGATAGATATACAACTTTCTATAATAATAGTACATTATTGCCTAGGCGCGAAAAGTAAGGGATTGCCTGACGAGGTGGTTAGCAGGCCGAGCAATAGCGAGGCCTGCTAAAATACGAGTCAAGCAATCCCCCCGTTTCCGCCGAGGCATATATAATGCTTTTCTCAAACATGTGAGGAAATGATACAAATATACATTCAGTCAACAAAGTATCGGGAATGGATGATTTGTTTATGGTTCCAAATTCAAATTTTTGTTTTCTTTGTTGTTGTTAGATTGGCACAACTGTTTTCTATTTTGGCGCGGAGTTTGAGTTGCATCTATTATTTATATTAAATACAGTGCTGTTTTTAGTTATATCATATCTAGTGTGTATTGCGAATTTCATAATGGACAAAAATATTGAACAAAGAGTTTGTCTTAAATTTTGCATCGCCAATGGAATTTCGTGTTCGGAGTCACTGAAAATGTTACAGAAGGCTTACGGTGATTCGACTTTATCAAAAACACGTGTTTATGAGTGGTACAAAGCGTTCAAAAGCGGTCGAGATGTGATGGAAGATTTGCCTCGCTCTGGTAGGCCATCAACGTCTGCAACTGAAGTTAACATCGCAAAAGTGAAGGAAATAGTGACTGAAAATCCTCATTCAACTTTGAGAGAGATAGCCGCCGAACTTTCTGTATCTCACGAGTCGAACCGTACTATTTTAACTAATCATTTGGGTATGAAACATGTTACCGCTCGGCTAGTCCCAAAAGACCTGAATTTTCTCCAAAAACTCAATCGCATGAGAGTCGCTGAGGACATGCTAGAACGAGTCAATTCCGACCCAACATTCATGAAACGCATTGTTACTGGTGACGAGACGTGGGTTTACGAGTTTGACATGCAAACTAGTCAACAAGCTTCGGAGTGGCGCCTTCCAACTGAACCGAAACCGAAGAAACCACGCCAAAGTCGATCAAAAGTCAAAGTCATGTTGACTGTTTTCTTTGACTATCGCGGTGTTGTGCACTCGGAATTCTTGCCGGAAGGTCAAACGGTAAATAAAGAATATTATTTGAGCGTTATGCGGCATTTAAGAGAGCAAATTCGACGAAAAAGGCCAGATTTGTGGAATGAAAATTCTTGGATTTTGCACCACGATAATGCGCCTTCGCACAAGGCCATCATTGTGAAAGAATTTTTGACCAAACACTCAACAAATACCATCGAGCAACCACCATATTCACCAGATATGGCTCCTGCCGACTTCTTTCTTTTTCCTAAACTCAAATTACCACTTCGTGGCACCCGTTTTCAATCGGTAGAAGACATAAAGGAGAATTCGCGCCGAGAACTGAATTCAATTCCGGAAACAGCGTTTAAAAAATGTTTTGATGATTGGATTATTCGTTGGCGTAAGTGTATCGTTTCTGAAGGAGCATACTTTGAAGGTGATAAAATAAATTTGGATGATTAACAAACAGTTTGTGTATTATTGATCTTTTCCCGGTACTTTCTTGACAGAGTAGTATTTGTAAAAAGTAAAATTAATATTAAAAGTGATGTTAGTCATATTAGGACAATTTGTAAACGAAATTGTTATGGGTTTTCCAGGAACATTTATGTTTATCTGTTGAATTTGAGATGTTGATATTTCAGGGCTTGTGGTAGACAAATGGACGTAACTTAGGGAAAAGGATCTAATTCAACCATTTCACACTTGTAGAATTTGACATAATATTGACAGCAATAGAATTCAAATTTAATACCATGAAGTGCCGAAGACTTGATGTTTGTAGTATTTAAACAACAACAGTAAGTTCTACGTTTAAATTTCAATAAGTTTTTGTTTTTATTTATTTTTTTCTAACCATACTTAGACAATTTTAAAGAAAATTAAAAAGAGAAAACACACGCACTGTGCTACGAAAACGAGCAGTTGCCTTGGCTGTATGAGATTTATTTCTTGGTCCTTTCTATTCTGTATGCATTGGACAGCACTTTAAAAAAAATATCGCAGCGGACAAAAATGGGTTTTCATACGTTTATTTTGCTCCTAGGAAGAAAATGAGGCCCTTCGCGTCTTCGTTTTTCAAAAGAAATGCCATCCTTTCTGAGCATGTTTGAGAAAAAGATATAAATGCCCCTTTTAAAGTTTGACTTTTATATGAAAAACGCACAAGCTCAATACTTTTGGCCAAGGCTGTATGTGTAATGCACGTTAATACCGTCAGTGACGCTTAACGAAAACAAATAATGCTAGTATTGCTTATTTTGTAAGATACCACTGAAAAACTTCAGCTATGTTATTCTGCTAACGCATCGTCGTTCAGTTCTACTCAGTCGATGACTAGCCGGCGAATTTACGTCGTCCGTCAAGGTGGGTAAATGAATGTGCAGGCAGTTGAATGTCATTTACTCACCTAGACGGACTACGTAAATTCGCCGGCTATTCATCGACTGAGTAGAACTGAACGACGATGCGTTAACAGAATAACATAGGTGAAATATAACATGAAATTAAGGATTTTTATTATATATATATATATATATATATATATATATATATATATATATATATATATATATATATATATATATATATATATATATATATATATATATATATATATATATATATATATATATATATATATATCTGTCTATCTATATCTTCTATACATATAATAAAGCTGTAAATCCGTTTATTTGAACGTGCATCACGTGGAAACGGCTGAACGGATTTAGATGAAATTTGGTATGGAGATAACTTGAGTCCCGAGAAAGGACATTGGCTGTGTAGACCCGGAGCGAAGCGAGGCGGTTCGCTAATGTACAATGTGTTAGTCCCTAAGTTTACAAATATTTCAGATTAATGTTTGAATACGTAATTGTATTCTACTGTATCGTTGCGAACAATGGACACTTTCAATTTCAATTTTTAAATTCAAATTCAAATTCAAATTCAAATATTTATTCAGTAAATTGGCCACATACGGGCTCTTTTACACGTCAGTAATATAGAGTGAATCTACCAGCGCTTCGGACAAGACCATCATTGCGGAGAAGAAGCGCCGCAAGAAACTCCAGCAGAAGGTCATTTTTTCCAATATAAAATACAATAATACTTAAAAGTAATAATTGACACTTTTATTTTATTTACAAAAGCATTGTTATCAGTGGCTGGAGATCTGTCAAATGTCATCAAGAAGGGCCTGTTTCACAATCGAAAAATAAATGCATCACTTGAAAATAGACAAGGAGAGGGCTATCTTTTACTGACGGATGAATTTGAATTAAATGTAGTAAATTCATCCGTTAGTAAAAGATAGCCGTCTCTTTGTCTATTTTCAAGTGTAAAAAAGGGAAAGGGCTAAGTTTAATTGACAGATATGCTTTACTTGACGATTGTAAAACAGGCGGTCTCACCAAATGCTAATAAATAGAACAAACCCCTGACAAAACTGTTGAAGCCCATTTTCATAAAACTGTCATGTCAGCTCTTAAATGAAACTAAATCAAAATCGGTCTATCTATTTAGGAGCTACGATACTACAGATACACTATACAGATCACGGCTCGGTTTTGCGTCTAGGGTTAAAAAAATCACTTAAACCCTGCCTACGAAGCTAGCGGTCCCGGTTCGAATCCCGGTATGGGCAAATATTTGTGTGATGAGCGCGACTCATTGCTGCGCGAGTATTTGTTCGTGGGTCATGGTTGTTTTCTATATATTTAAGTATGTATTTCTCTATATAGGTATGTATATCGTTGTGTAGTACCCATAGTACAAGCCTGGAGCTTAGTTTGGGACTAGCTCAACTTGTGTGAGATTGTCCCCTGATGTTTATTTTTAAATAGGGTTCTGTTTTGCCGGCCACGGAACCCTAAGTAGTACAATAACCTTTGGTCTTGTATGTATGTCACTGGTTCAAGGTAGATCGGTTTTAGCAAGTGTGCGCGAAATGTATGACTGTTACACTGAAAAGTATAGTATAGCTTAAATACTTAACATAATTACTATTTTTTTTGTTATAAAAATGAAAAAAAACAATCGATTCGAGATGAAAAATTTAAAACTCTCAACGTCACACGAATTTCATGATTTTTTTTAGACCTATCAAACCCCGCCCACATGTCTTTAATCTTAATTAACTACATTACGTAACGCATTATTTTCCTCATTAATAGTAGACTAATCAAATAATGTTTTTGCGATAACATTGTATTTCTTGGCCTTAAAAAGAACTTTGTGTCGAATTTATTTGCAAAACCATATATTACTTAGACTAGCTTTTTCCCACGACTTCGTCGTTTATCGCTGTTCCTTCGGCAACTGTCCAAATGATCCGGGGAAAAGTATCCTAGGGTGATGGCACCAATGGACAAGGACCAATGATGGACACATGATACTTATTTTGAAGAAGATGAGGGTTCTTCATTTGTTTTGCGACAATAAATGACCGTATGATCTTTGAGTTAAGGTTTAAGCGTCCATTGTTGCCTGTCAGCTTAAAGTGTCAAACACTGGTGCCAAAGTGATGGAACTACAAAACATCCACACAAACTTTATTATTAAGTAAGCGATACGTTATCCGTCTTTGTATCTAATTATAGTAAATCGATCCATCGAAACGAATCGATGTTTATAAAACATCGATTCGTTGTAAATTGTAAACAATAACAAATGTGACGTTCTCAATATAAAGGGACCTTATGTATGCAGGCGGTTACGCCGTTTTTAGAACTGTTACCATAGTATTCGTAGTTACAAGAAAAAGAAGAGCGTAACTGCCTTCCTCCACAAGGTCCCTTTATACTGAGAACCAGGGACCGGACAACCCTTTCATCGGGAAAAGCCTTTCAAAGGGCTTCCCATTGAAACAGCTAGCCCAGTGGATTTGCTCACCCATTCCAATTGACAACCCATTCGATTGACTTCCCCTTATCGAATGAAGAACCTAACGATAAGGGTAGCCCTTTGAAATTGGTAACCGGTAACTGATTCACATTGATATCCCTATGTAAGGGTTTCCCTGACGTTTAAGCGCTTATTATAAAGCTTTCCCTTTTGTGGAAGGTATGTACGAGCCAATCACAAACGTTTGCCATAGAAAATCGAACCGTATTAGATCTTTTGCCGCTCCGCGCGGTAACTTCAAACGATACGCCGTCGGTAACGCATAATAAGGGTTTTATAAGGGTATTCGGTTAGCGCTTAGTTGAATGGGCTGTCATTTACTTGCTTCGAACGGGACGCAAGGTAACGTGTGTTTTATGAAGTCTAAAAAAGGTCTTAAATTGCGTATATACTAGTAACATTTTTAAACGGTTTAATAAGGGTATTGGTTAGCGCTTAATAGAATGGGCTATCGTTTGGAAATAGCGCTTTAAAAGCACATTTAAATGGTTTTGACGGGCAGAGGGTTTGGTAATTAAATCCTTACGAAAAACCCATACAAAACCCATTGAAAGGGATAGCGGGCCGGTCCCTGCTGAGAACGTCACAAATGAGCTACATTTTTACCGGACAGCGCGAAGGAAAAAGAAGGGTAATATTAACAGTCTATATATGTATATGTATATGTCTAGCTCCTAAACTATTGGACCGATTTTAATTAACGCGGTGTCGTGATTCGTCAAAAACGTGCGAGTGTCATAGGCTATATGTTCTCAATATATATATGCTATATGTTCGTATAGTTCGTGTAGTATTCGTATAGCTACAAGAATAAGACGAGCGTAACTGCATTCCTCCATAAGGACCTCACCCAGTCTCTTCAATCTGTACGTAGACGCGTTAATAGAGACGCTCAGCAGCACTCATGTCGGCTGCCATATTGGCGGAGTGTGTGTGAACAATATTAGCTACGCGGACGACATGGTGTTGCTGAGCGCCTCGGTTTGTGGGCTAAATAAGCTCATAAGCATTTGTGAAGCTTATGCGGCCAGTCACGGTCTAGTCTATAATGTAAAAAAGCGAGTGCATGGTCTTTACGGTCAGAAACAAATGCCCTCTTACTGTTCCACCGGTGAAGTTAGACGGAGTACCACTTCGAAGAGTAGACCAGTTTAAATATCTGGGGCATTTGTTGACACCTGACCTCAAGGACGACGTCGATATCGAGCGCGAGCGTAGAGCGTTGTCTGTATGGCGAATATGATAGCCCGCAGGTTTGCCAAGTGATCTAAGGAAGTTAAGATCACTCTATTTAAAGCTTACTGCACTTCATTTTATACAAGCAGCCTGTGGGTAAATTATACTCAGAAGCAGTACAGCGCTCTGCGCGTGCAATATAACAACGCGTTTAGGATTCTGAAGGGGCTGCCTCGGTATTGCAGCGCGTCAGGGATGTTTGCGGACGCACGAGTAGACTGCTTTTGTGCCACCATGCGCAAGCGCTGCGCCTCCCTGATGCGCAGGATGCGGACCAGCGCCAACAGCACCCTGAGTGTGTTCGCAGACAGGCTCTACTGTCCGTACGTGAAGCACTGTTGGAAGCATCACGTGCGGTAATTAAAATAATATAAAATAATATTCATGTGTTTACTAACATTAGTCTTTAAGCAAATCTGTTTGTAATACTGACATAATGATCCTCGTTGGTCGGAATAAATGGTTTAATAATAATAAGGTCCCTTTAAATTGAGAACGGCACATGTACACTCACATCACGGGATTGTTGAGCCACCATAGAACCCTGTCATAATGACAACGTCAAGTCACTCAAAAGAAATTACTTCAAAATTTTCCGTCGACTTTCTGTGAGAGGGTTCTATAGTGGCTCAACAATCCCGTGTGGTGACTGTACGATTAGTATCTGAGACACCGAGCGGCGTCGCTCGGGTCGAAACCGATTTTCATCGATTTTCTATACAAAAAAAAAATAAATATGTTTATGTATTTTGTTTATCGTTTAATTAAGAGAATGCCTTAAAGAATGTGCAATAAATTTTAAATAGATAAATAATAAAATGTATATTTAAATTTGGAGTAAACTTATCAATCCGTTTGAACATAGGGCCGGACAAAAGTCCGTTAACTCATCGATAACCAATCTTATCAGATAACGACTGGCCTAAAATGAACAGTAATTCCTAGCTTTTTTCATTATCAATAGATAGCGACGTATTCATATCGAGGTTGATTTTATTAATGACCACACGTGTTTAGTGTTAAAAAAACAGTAAGTATTCATTTAATATTGCGATTAAATAAACTTTTCTATGAACATTTCCGTTGTGTTGACAATTATTTAGCCATACACTTGCAAAGATACTTATCGTCGCGCAACGGAACTTTCTCGCCTTCGTTGTTTGTTCAGTTAACTAACTACACTTAACTATTTGCTAATTACATCCAACTTTTTGAAAAGTACCCTTACACGATAGGACGTCGCGTCGCGGCATGCGACGTCGTGTCGTGTAAATCTATGATGTACATTGTAAAAGTTCACGACAGGACGTATCGTGCTACAGCCAACGTCAAATAGGAGCAGCCAAAATGGCCACATATATCGCAACACGTCCTTAATAATAATAATAATCCAGCCTATATACTTACGTCCCACTGCTGGGCACAGGCCTCCACTCACAATGAGAGGGGGTTGGGCTATAGTTCCCACGCGGGCCCAGTGCGGATTGGGAACTTCGCACACACCGTCAAATTGCTTTGCAGGTGTGTGCAGGTTTCCTCACGATGTTTTCCTTCACCGAAAAGCTCATGGTACATTTACAAATTATATTTCGCACATAAATTCAGAAATACTTAGAGGTGCGAGCCTGGGTTCGAACCCACGACCCTCTGCTTGAGAGTCGGCAGGTCAAACCATTAGGGTACCACGGCTTTTCTTTTCCAACGCGTCCTTATTCCTATAGTAATAAAGATGTGTTGCGATGTATTTGGCCACTTTCGCTGCTCCTATGTAATTGATGGTGACTGCAATAATGCACAGCAGGATACTTAAAGATGACCCAATTTAGGGGAGGGTGGGGTAATTGGGAACACTTAAATTCTAACGCTTTAAAAAATAATAGAAAAATGTCACGGATATATTCAACTTTTATTGCATCATAAACTTTGCTTATCTATCTACTTATTAACGAAAATAATAATGTTAAAAATCAACGTTTTATTGGAAATAAGAACGAAAACAAAAAACATTGCCGTTCCTTTTTACCCGATACCCTATGGGGTAATTGAGAAAAAAGAAAAAGACTCGCAGCAATTAAGTATGTATTTTTCTAGCTGGTCTTCTTGTTCCTTTTTAAATACACAGTGCCGACCTTTTTTGGTTCCTTGAATTAGGTTTGTTTTAGTTGTTTAAATAATGTCGTTTTTGATACTGAGGTATTTGGTAGCAGCTTTGCGCAATTTGCGCAATATAACGCTCAATTGATATAATGCACTTCTGATATAAAACATTTTAGTATAATAAACAATTCATAACAACATTTGAACTAACATACAGAAGGTATGTTCATGTGATATAAGCATTTTTGTTATTGTTAATTAATCACATCTAGGAAAAGAATTATCCATACGTGTTAGACGTGTTCTAGGTTATCTAAACAAGTCATGTAATAAGGTTTGTTAATATATATATATATATATATATATATAAAAATGAATTGCTGTTCGTTAGTCTCGCTTAAACTCAAAAACGGCTTGACCGATTTGAATATTTTTTTTTTAGTTTTGTTCGCTTTAATACAGGGGTGGTTTATATTTACAATTGGACCCGGTAGGTGGCTCTGCGATCGCGCAGGACGACGTCTGCCGGGTCCACTAGTCTTGTATATATACTTCTGCTTTATTGTAATTAAACTAGATTGTAACTGACTGACAAAGTGGTTCCTTCCTCACCCACCAACATGGTCCTCTCCTCCTATAAAATACTTATTGAATATAACGTATTATAAGTAAAATTTCAAAGCCAAATTTAGGTTTAAGGCGCTTTAAAAATAGGTTAGGTTCGAGTCGCGTCAGGCCCGGAAGGCCAAACAATCCAGAAATAGGAGCCCCGCGCTCCGTCGACCCGCTCTCTCAGCCCTGTCTGATGGCGTACTAGAACGAAACGACATACAGTATCATACTATATAATACATTATATCAACTAAAATTATATTATTTATTCATTATGTCGGTTGAGCAGTATGCGAAATGTTCATTATATTAATTGTTTATTATACACAATAAACTTATACCAATTGTTTATTATACCAGTTGAAAAATGATGACCCTTGAAATTATATCACATATGGTTATACCACGTGAAATTATATCAAATGTTGTTATATCTAATATTACACTCCCATTAATTGTGATAATCCTCGCGACACGACTTCGTGCCATGAAGGTTCCATGCGTCGTACCACGATATGTACTGTCATGAACTTTTACAATATAAATGACAAAGAGAGACAAGATGCAGTATTTAATATCTCTCGTCTCTCTCTATCTCACTCTCTCTCTTAGTTTAAGAGCTCTGCTCTTGTCGGTGGAGCAATTTCCATTCCTCTCTCCTCTCTGCCAGCTCCTTGACCTCTTTATACGACACGACCTGCACCTTCGCCTTAATTTGGTCCATGTAGCTTCTTCTTGGTCTTCCTCTCCCTCTCCTGCCTTCAATTTTTCCCTCTATAATGTTTTTGATAAGCTTGTCGTGCCGCAATAAATGGCCAATCATTCCTCCTCTTCTGTTCTCTATAATCTCCAATATCCTTCTTTTCTCCTTTACCCTCGCCAATACTTCTTGATTCGATACCATTTCCGTCCAACAAATTCCTTCCATGCAAGTCTGTTCATTAACTGTCGCACTAAGAGACGTCAATTAGTTTTTAAGTTTAATTAAAGTTGCTGCGTCTTACTGCCGCACTCAGACACGTCAATTAGTTTTTAAGTTTAAGGAATAAGGACGAGTTGCGATATATTTGGCCATTTTGGCTGCTCCTATGACGCTGACTGTACTAAAGTGGACACATATTTTGGATATTTGTCTTGAGTTTTCCAATACCTCGACAATCGGGTAGTATTGTTTAATTTTCAGCTATCTAGTTGCAAATACCTCTTTTCTAGAGGGCAAAGTGCTGTGAATGAGCAATGATCCATCCTTATTGACGTTCTTGTTTGCCCAACTTTGAATAAAGGATGTATGTGCCATAGAATTAGTATTGCAATTGCGACTTTATTATGTTGGAGATAAGGTTTGATTTATTTTAGCGATTGTTTGCACATGCGAGAGATTTACTGGATTATGATCGATCGAGCGAACCAACATACCTATAGCTAAGTAAATGTTTTTGTAAAGATACTTTTTTTGTGACTACAATTTCTAAGTTAAGTAAAGTTTTACTATGTGTATCAATCTAGTGCCAAACTTGGCATCGATTTGATAATACTGCTTTTGGTGGCACACGAGAACTTGGCCTATATTTTACATTCATGTTTAGAAAGAAAGAAAGAAAGAAAGAAAGAAAAACATTTATTCGTGACCAATATCAGCAAAGGACAAAAAAATACACACAGTAAGAATGTAGTCACGAAATGGATGGGATATCTATCAGGACTTTTTTCAGGTACTCGATATTGATATACTAACATATTTGTATTAAAAAATTACATACAACAATAATGTTTTATACATTTTAAAACGGAGATAAGAATTATACTATTTTTAACCGACTTCAAAAAAGGAGAAGGTTCTCAATTCATCTGTATGTTGCTTTTTTTTTGTATGTTTGTTACGCGGTTACTCCGTCAATTGTGGACCGATTTTGAAAATTATTTTTTTGTTTGAAAGGGTATACTTCCATTGTCACGAAATCACAATCTGATGATGGGATCCATGAGCAATCGACGGAACTCCTCAAAAGTTATAGGCACACATACAGCGATTTTGGTATTACCTGCAAGACCTTAAGAAATTGCATTACAAAAGCACATCTTGGCGACGAGGAACTGATGATGAAGACCAGAGGTGACCACCGGAACTGGCTTGGTCGTGATTGACGCCAGCAATGAGATTTCTTTATTAAGACTATGAAGCTATGAAGCTAGTTTTATACTCATTATAACACATATGGTGAAGTGCAACTGATGGTGAAGTACCGGGAGAACTCCTCAATGATTAACGGCCCTGCATCTTGGGCAGCGACATTTTGTTAAGGGTGATGAGAGATTGGTATTAGGCTATTGTTTCTTAATGTGATGTTTATGTGCTTTAGTTTATCACATAATAATAAGAGGTGCATCACTAAAAAGCGAAAAAAAACATTTTTAACAAAAAAATAAAACCGTCTTCAAAAACCTACTAAAAAGCGTTAAATAAAAACCAGCCTCCTAGGAGTCCTAGGAATAGCCTATTTAGTGCCGAATAGGTACATAGAATATATCGAAGTCGGTGGCAAGAATCATGGTGTCATTGCTACTGTGTATACCTACTTGACACCGGCTTGGATATATTCTATGTACCTATTCGGCACTAAATAGGCTATTCCTAGGACTCCTAGGAGGCTGGTTTTTATTTAACGCTTTTTAGTAGGTTTTTGAAGACGGTTTTATTTTTTTGTTATCCAGTCAAGTGTTTTCCGTACTCCTCTAGTTGTGTTGCAAGATCGCCTCGATGCCAACAAAGCTCTGGATCATCGGGAAGTCCCCTATAATTACTGTATTGATGAGTTAGACAGTATCAAAATAAGCCTCTTTTTGTATGATAATTAGCTATCCGCCCGCGACTACGTTCGTGGAGATTCATTACTTTTGTTAAAAAGTACAGATAAAGTTTCCATTACGTAACATGAAGGGATAGAAACGCATACAATTTTTTAAACCCTTTTCACCCTGTTAATAGGATAGTTATAGAACCTTGATTTTTTTCTGATCTGTAAATCTTAGCTGCATAGTCATTAACAAGTACCGTCAACGGCAACTTTGCCTAGCCGTGGCAATTTCCGCGTCGCAATAACTTAACAATTAATTGATTATTGTAACATACCTAAAGTAAAACATATAAGGGTTTACAATCCCAATAATACTATAGTTAAGTATTTGTGAGTTATTGCGACGGGGGATTTACCACGCCAGGCAAAGTTGCCGCAGCTCGGTACGGAACAAGAACTCGCAGTTGGCCGGTCTTTTAAGCTTCACAGCATAATATAAAATAAAACAAAATCGCTTCCCGCTGTCTGTCCCTGTATGTACGCTTAGATCTTTCAAACGCAACGGATTTTAACGCGGTTTTCACCATCAGTTAGATAATTTAAAGGTGTATTTACATTAGTACCCGGAGCGAAGCGAGGGCGGGTCGCTAATAATATATACGTTTTATACTTTACACCTTTTACCGCTATTCCGTCGGCGTAGGAGTCGTTTATCTCTTATCCCTTGGGAACTATCAAATTTTCCGGGATAAAAGTACCCAATGTGTCAAACTTGGATAAGGACTATTATTTATACCAAATTTCACCCAAATCCATACAAACTTTCACATCATCTATCTAAATATATAAAACAAAGTCGGGTTAGTTACACCATTTACTCAGGAACGGCTCGACCGATTTTCATGAAATTTGGCACACAGACAGTTTATTACCTGAATTAACATAAAATATACTTTTTGTAGCCGTGGTAGCCTAATGGTTTCACCTGCCAACTCTTAAACTGAGGGTCGTGGGTTCGAACCCGGGCTCGCACCTCTAAGTTTTTAGGAATTTATGTGCGAAATATAATTTGTAAATTTACCATGAGCTTTTCGGTGAAGGAAAACATCGTGAGGAAACCTGCACACACCTGCAAAGCAATTTGACGGTGTGTGCGAAGTTCCCAATCCGCACTGGGCCCGCGTGGGAAGGGAACTATAGTCCAAACCCTTCCCAGCAGTGGGACGTATATAGGCTGGATTAATATTATTATTTATTATTATATAAAACAAAGTCGGGTTAGTTACACGATTTATAACTCAAGAACTGCTCGACCGATTTTCATAAAATTTGGCACACAGATAGTTTATTACCTGGATTAACCCAAAATATACTTTTTGTCCCGGACAATTTGATAGTTCCCGAGGGATAAGCGAAAAACGACTACTATGCGGACGGAGTCGCGGGGGTAAGCTAGCGTATAAAAAAATGGCACATGTAAGAAAAAACATTACTTGAGAACGGCTCGATTGATTTGGCTGATTAATTGATTATCTCTTTGTGTTGGTAATTAAATAAATAAATATATCAGGGACAATCTCACACAAATTGACCTAGTCCCAAACTAAGCTCTAGGCTTGTACTATGGGTACCAGGCAACGATATACATACATACTTATATAGAGAATTACATATTTAAATAGAAAATATTAATGACTCAGGAACAAATACTCGCGCTCATCACACAAATATTTAAATTAAATTAAATTAAATTATTTATTAACCAAAAACAATAATAATATATATATATATAATTACAATACCATAGGTTTCTGTCAGACTCCAAACTAGGCTGAGCCTGTATCTTGGACGCCTGCGAGCGCGATTAACAAATTGAATTAGACAGTCATTCTTATTGCTAAATGTGGACATAAACACTTAAGATAGAACTAACTAGGTATTATAAATGACTATAATGAGGTTACGCAAAGAGCGGATGTGTGTGTGTGATTGAGTGAGTGTGTGTGTGTGTGTGTGTCCGTACCGGGATCCGCACTCAGGACCGCTAGCTTCGTAGGCAGGGTCACTACCAACTAGGCTAACCGCACCATCCTAATTGTCGGGACAAAGTTTGTATGAAAGATTTTTTGAAAGATTAAGAGAGAAACCGGGGCGAGTGGCTAGTAGAAGATTAAAAAAGCCGGTCAAGTGCGAGTCGGACTCGCGCACCGAGGGTTCCGCACAAACTTGTAGGCATGTAAATAGTTCGTAAATCACGGGAATACAATATAAACAAAGTCCAGTATAAACTGACACGCAATAAGTATGCACTTTAGTACTTAGCGAGTGTCAGCTTATACTGGACTTTTTTTTTATGTGATGTAACCACAAATTAACGGTTTTCGGATTTTTTCCTTTACTTGTGCTATACGACATAGCTTTGTGCAAAATTTCATTATTCTAAGTCAACGGGAAGTACCCTATAGGTTTTGATTCCCTTGAGATTCCCTTCAATATGCGGCATAAACGGCCGTATCTTTTGATTGCGTTGACTTAGATGTTTCATTTTTTTCACTGATCCAAGGGGCTGTAGACTTATGTATTTGATATTAATTTCAACTTGATACCTCCACGCGTTCCTGAGAAAAAGGGTCTTGACAGACACAGACAGACGGACAACAAAGTGATCCTATAAGGGTTCCGTTTTTTTCTTTGAGGTACGGAACCCTAAAAAGAAAATAAAATAGTAGAAGACGATTTATGACGTTCTCAATATAAAGGGACCTTATGGGGGCAGGCGGTTTCGCCGTTTTTAGAACTGTTACCATAGTATTCGTATAGTTACAAGAATAAGAAGAGCGTAACTGCCTTCCTCCATAAGGTCCCTTTACATTGAGAACGTCACATTATAAGCATTTAAAAACTACTAATAAGACCATTGATTTAGTATATACTAGATACACAATTCAATTCAATATACTAGCTGCCAAGTGTCAAATTTTCAAACGAACGTTTCGAAACATTTACATTTTTTTAGTGAAATCGCCATTGTCATAATATTTACGACAAAACTGAACCTCGGACGAATGGAGTCGCATTTCTCATTTTTATATTGTATTAATTTTAACGCAATGATAAATTGACACACATGACCCTGAAAACATTTACATTACACTCTTGTACTCCAAACAAAACAAGATCTTATCCTAACTAGCTAAACGTAAAGTAAAACCTAATTTCCTTGAAATAAGTTTAATTTATTATATAATTGTCTTTTAGACCTACATTTAATTAAGATACTTTCTTTTTTGCAATGTAATGTAAACGGACGGTTAAATATCGATCGGTAATAGATTTAATTAACAGAATTCTATGGCTATTATTGTGGTCCTCTTTCGTAGTCGTATTAAAAATATCTACATGCATAAAAGTTTTTAGAACATTTGCTATAATTTTAGTATGGTTCTGTGTATCTCCCGTTCGTATGTTATTTCTAATGAAAGCTTCTGTTTTCTTGCACACAGCAAATACATCTTGAGATGCGTAAAAAATCCCACCTAAGTTTTTGATGTCAATTAATTTATGAAAATCGTGTCTTTCCTTAGCTAAAAGAGAATTTGTGCATATGTTGCACCGAATTGATTTTATTTATTTCCGAACTACGTATCCGGCAATACATCCTATGACTTGTTTGATGTAATCACAACAGTTTCCAGACTCATCAAGGTCTGAAGACAAAATGTCACAGTTTGCTTGAATATTTGTTTCTATTGCTGATTCTGCGTGTGATTGATCATTGATTTCTCTTTCGGTATCCTCGCGATACCCAATATAACAAATATTTTTTTTTTTTTTGTCAATAGTCAAAATAAACCAACACGATTTATTAAAAATAATAAAAGTAATAGCTACTCCATATATTTTTGTTCCGTGATAAGTCATAATTTGTATTTACAAAATAAACTCCTAAAAATCATGAAAGCATTACAATTTTAACTAGAATCTGTTTATAAATAAAGAGAAATTACGTAAAATAAGACATTCCATCCTTTTTATTTGATTTTTTGTTATTATTTTTGCAGTTTTTCACTGCATATTTCGTCATGATTGACAACTGCCACTGTCTGTGGTTGGAACAAGAATAATATCCAAACTACTGCCTAATCGACTTGGGCATTTTTTCCTGCTGATTGTGTATCTATATATACTAACCCCCTTACTAATAAACGTTGAGTAACGGCTGAGTAGTTATACAATGCTTTGTCCTTATCTGTCATTGTGACATTTGAATTCGACAGATAAGGACAAAGCATTGTATAACTACTCAGCCGTTACTCAACGTTTATTAGTAATGGGGTTAATCAATGAATAAGACAGAGATCCGACATGAACTGTGACGTCAGCGTACACGCTATTCGAGTATAAACTCCATAAGTTTTTTGCTAGAAAGTGATAGAAACAAATCTTTCAAGGCTTATATTTTGGTTATTTTATAGTTATTTTAATATATTTTTTCTCTACCGTGTTACATGAATTACTTTTTATTAAAGCAAAAAAAATGCGTATCCCTTATTCGGTAATAGATTTCGCTATTAAATAAAACCTGCATGCTTCACGCATTTCTATATTACCTGCCACCATAAATTGATTTGTCATTTTCGATATGATTTTATGAGATTTTGAAGTGTTTTTAGTCTTTATTTAATTTAAATATAAACCACTACTAAATTTAAAAATGTGATATTCAAGTACATTTACAAAGCGACCGAGGTTATTGTATAATATTTTATTTATTTACTGCGTCTCTCACCAAATATCTACCTAACCTCAAAGTCAAAGCTTTGACGACGCGGTTAGCCTAGTTGGTACCCTGCCTACGAAGCTAGCGGTCCTGGGTTCGAATAGTACGGGCAAATATTCCTGTTCCTGAGACATGGATGTTTCCCATGTATTTATGTACCTACATACATACGTATTTGTGACGTTCTCAATATAAAGGGACCTTATGGAGGAAGGCAGTTACGCTCTTCTTATTCTTGTAACTATACGAATACTATGGTAACAGTTCTAATAACGGCGTAAACGCCTGCCTCCATAAGGGCCCTTTATATTGGGAACGTCACAGTTAATATTAGTAGGATATTCTGAACACAGTTCTCTCACTCCGCCCGATCCTCAAGGCACGGCGCTCTCTCCACACGGAGAAAAAATATTTTACAATATTACCAGATTGTATCGTAGTTATGATTCTGATGCAGGAAAACAGATTTCAGCTATGGTTAACAGATTTTTTTTTATGACAAAAGTCATATTTTTATTAATACTAGAATATTCTAGTTAAAATATTCTAGTACACGAAAACTTTGATATTGTGTTGGTTACCATCTAATAGTTACAGAGTAAAATATGCATTTAGCATACAAAGGTTTTGCATACTACACAAAATTTGTTTCCTACGATACTAGGTAAATGGTAATAGGTACTAGAAATGATGTTGTACAGAAGTAGAGTTTTATATTAATGTGTAAAGAACGTATAGTTGTCACATATAATACAATAAAATCAAGTAGAATTTACAATATTCTGTTAAAGGTAACTAGATTTTTTTCTCCGTGCAAGGTCCCTTTATATTGAGAACGTCACATTTTTCTATGTTTCTTCTTTGTTGGCGACGCGGTTAGCCTAGTTGGTAGTGACCCTGCCTACGAAGCTAGCGGTCCCGGGTTCGAATCCCGGTATGGGCAAATAGTTGTGTGATGAGCGCGAGTATTTGTTCCTGAGTCATGGATGTTTTCTATATATTTAAGTATGTATTTCTCTATATAAGTATGTATATCGTTGCCTAGTACCCATAGTACAAGCCTAACTTGGGGACTAGGTCAATTTGTGTGAGTTTGTCCCTGATATTTATTTATTTATGACTCACTGAAACTCGTTGCGCTATTTTTAGGGTTCCGTACCCAAAGGGTGCCAATGGAACCCTATTACTAAGCCTCCGCTGTCCGTCTGTCTGTCATCAGGCTGTATCTCATGAACCGTAATAGGTAGACAGTTAAAGGAGGTTTCACATTGTGTATTTCTATTGCCACTATAACAACAAATATACGGAACCCTAAAAACTAAAATTGACCTAGTCCCCAAGTTAGGCTTGTACTATGGGTACCAGGCAACGATAAAAATACTTATATAAAGAAATACATACAAAAATACATAAAAAACAACATGACTCAGGAACAAATACTAGCGTTCATCGCTAAAACCGGGATTCGAACCCGGGACCGCTAGCTTCGTAGACAGGGTCCACCAACTAGGCTAACCGCGTCGTTTATAGCTTAGCATGACGACGTTGTAATCCGTCCCTTTTTCTCTTGAATAGTGAGAGGAGGATATAAGATAGGCTTATGTCTTCCCAAAATTCCTCGCTGGATGTCAAACCGGGCCAGCACAAGTGGCCCGCGACTAATTTGATGCTCGGACCTCCCTTTCTAAATGCTCTGCAACGGTAAAGTTAAGCGACATGCGAAAATACAGCTTCAATCGAAATCGTTAGAGCGGATTAATGAACGTGAGTACAAATATACTCGTAATATACATACTAGCTCTCCCCCGCGACTCCGTTCGCGTAGTAGTAATTTTTTCGGAAATTATCAAACTTTCCGGAATAAAAAATATTTTATATGTCAATCAAGGTAATAAACTATCTGTTTGCCAAATTTCATAAAAATCGGCCGAGCTGTTCTTGTGTTATAAATGGTGTAACTAACCCGACTTTGTTTTATACAGGGTGTTTTTTTATTCGTCTACAAAATTTTGGGGGTTAAATCAGTAAGTCATACTGATCAACTTTCACTATGGGACCAACACCGAAATCGCGAAAAAAAAATTGACCCTCCCATACATTTTGGCTAGTCAGCTGACGATGTTTTGTATGGGAGGGTCAAATTTTTTTTTGAGATTTCGGGGTTGGTCCCATAGTGAAAGTTGGTCGGTATGACTTACTGTATTACGCCTATGTAATTTACGAATTGTGTCCACGCTGCATCAAGCAATGATCATGTTTAATATATCCAAAGAACGGACCCATAGTCGTTATGGGTACGCATCACTTAAATACCGAAATACGAATACGAAAATACCGAAAGTACAAAATGCCCGATTGTCAAATGACCGAATGTTTAAAATCCCGAAATTACGTTTGACCGAAGAATATACCTACATCTGGAATACATACATATGTGACGTTCTCAATATAAAGGGACCTTATGGAGGTAGGCGGTTACGCCGTTTTTAGAAGGGTTACCATAGTATTCGTATAGTTACAAGAATAAGAAGAGCGTAACTGCCTTCCTCCATAAGGTCCCTTTATATTGAGAACGTCACATATAAGTTGTAGTACAACCAATACTGCTCTGTGTTACAGCCTGATGATGCACGACAAATTCGACGGTGCTCCGCTGCGCGGAGCTCCTATTCCCCGTTGTGAAGGGCGCCTTGACACGACACTAACCTAACCTAACCTATCAACGTGAAATTGACCTTATTTAGCAAATTAGTTTACCGATCTACCGATCTGCCATGCCGTAAGGTGTCATCAATGTAAGGTTAGGTTAGGTTAGAGCTGTCTTCGCGAAATAGGAGTTCCGCGCAGCGGATTACGTGGTACATTTCTTATATTTATTTAGCACTGGAGCAGACTGGTAGATATTTCAAGTATAGGTATATTCATCTTCGTGATTATAGTCCTCGTGATTATAGTCGTCGGGATTATAGTCTTCGGGATTATAGTCTTCGAGATTATAGTCTTCGTGATTATAGTCTTCGGGACTATAGTCTTCGAGATTATAGTCCTCGTGATTATAGTCTTCGGGATTATAGTCTTCGGGACTATATTCTTCGGAATTATAGTCTTCGGGATTACATTCTTCGGGATTATAGTCTTCGGGATTATAGTCGTCGGGATTACATTCTTCGGGATTATAGTCTTCGGAATTATAGTCTTCGGGATTATAGTCTTCGGGATTATAGTCTTCGGAATTATAGTCGTCGGGATTTCAGGTTTTTGGTCATACGCACTATTGGGATACGGCCTTCCGTTCATAGGCCTTATGAAATTCGGTCTTTTGAACTTCGATAATATATCATATTTCGTTATGTTTATTAAGATCTAGATCACTAAACACAATCTGTGTCTTTCTGACCATTATGTAAGTGCGAGAGCGACGGTTGCTTTATCCACTTATCCACCGCGATACTTACTGCAATACGGCGTAACTAACGAATTCAAGAAATAGCAAAATGCACCTTACCTAGTAAGTCAGTAAGGCGCATTTTACAACATATTGAATCTGTTAGTTACGATATGATGCCACAGCCGCAGCCATATCGTCCAAGGTTGTAACTCCAATAATCGGACGGACAATAATAATATGTAATAACTAGAAACCAATGTCATTTTAGTCATAAGATGCCAAGGTTTTCTATTGTAGCTTTGAATGTCACAAACAAAAGCGTACCTATGTCACTTTGAAAGCGCTTCGATTTCATGCCTTAAAGGCACGTGTTAAAATGTGGAATGGTTTCATAATGCACACTCATACAGCACTGTTTTATTATGGTAATATATATTTACGGAGAAATAGGAGTGTTGCTTTGTTTGAATAATATGTTTAGCATCACAAGGGGGTACTGTCTGTAACAAAAATATATATTTCTAGGCATAGTAATGTAACAGAGGCTGATTTTTTTTTTCATTAAACAACCGTATGGCAAATATTTCGACAGTTCTTTTAAAAACACTTTTTTTGGGTTTCTAAGCAATTATATTTTCAACATGATCGGATATATACCGTTTTTGAGTTATTGCCGAAGAACTGCGCTTCTCAACAAAAGGACGTAAGTGCCATGAAGATACGCTCTTTTGCTCTTGCCCGGTTTTTTTGTGTTGTAAGTGAATCGCTCCGAAAGTTGCATAAACTGCGCCTCCCCTTTATCTTTTAAACTGTATGTTCAAAAATATGAAAAGAACTACAAAGGTAACGTTTATGTGACGTTCTCAATATAAAGGGACCTTACGGAGAAAAGCAGTTACGCTCTTCTTATTCTTGTAACTATACGAATACTATGGTAACAGTTCTAAAAACGGCGCAACCGCCTGCCTCCATAAGGTCCCTTTATATTGAGAACGTCACTAATAAATACTTTCTAACTAAATTAAAACTGAGCTTCTCAACAAAAGGACGTAAGTGCCATGAACGCTCTTTTGCTGGTGCACTTTATTTGTAGTAATGGCGACGGAACCCTGCACTGAGCGTGGCCCGACATACTCTTGCCCGGTTTTCATGTTACATCATTGGAGTTAACTCATTTAATGATAGCGACATCATTGAGTCCTACTGAAAGGGAGCTAAAGGCTTTGTCAAACAGCCGGCTTGGCGCGACGGTAGCGTGGCGCGTTCTTAGCGCGACGCAACCGCGGCGCGGCAGTCACACTGCAGAAGATCACGCGGCGCGTCGCGTTCTCTCGCAATCTCGATCCAGCTTAACACATTTTTGTAGTTTTATTTATGGTCCAAATCATAAAACTGTACATTCTCTAACATAATCTATCAATTTTTTTTACATCCATTGTCACAAATACACTGTAAATTTGTAAACAGTGTTTGTTAAAGTTTTTGTTGAATAAAAAATCATATAAATTCCAAAAATAAACGATAGCTAGGTTTTTCAGTGTTATTTTCGAAAGTTTTATTTAGTAAAAGTGTAAAAATAATTTATTATGATATTAGTCAAATAGCCAACTTCCACGCTGAGAACGCGCCACGTTACTGTTTGACGAAGCCTTAATAGTTATGTTGACGGTTGTGCAGAGGTGCATTCAAGTGCATTCTCCGCTGGGAGAATGACGTGCTTCTAGTGAGTAGATTTAATCCCCGTTAACTGTGGTTTAACTGTGGTTTAACGTGTGTATCGTAGTTCCCAAATGGATGGACTGTTTTTGATATTCTTTAACCCCCGACTCGAAATAGAGGGGTATAACAAGTTTAACGTGTGTATCTATGTGTCTGTGTATCTGTGTATCCGTGTATCTGTCTGCGGTATCGTAGTTCCCAAATGGATTGGCCGTTTTAGATTATTCTGAGTGAGACTTAGTTGTCTGTCTGTCCATCCCTCCATAAAATTTGACATGGTTGTATAATTCAACTCGTAATATTTATTGCATACGAATTAGGAAAACGCAAATCTATATTTACCAACCATATCATCGTGGAAGTGTCATCATTATCACAATATAGTCCCCTGCCACGCGGAGTTTGTGTTCTTTCAGGCTAATAGGCCTCTAGCATGCAAGCATGAGATAAAATTTGACAGCTGCTAGGGAAATGAATACATCTATTCCATATTCTAACGTAAGACTTAACACTAAACGTTTAAAATAAAAGTGTCCCTGATAAAATCGCAATAGTCGCTTAATAATAAAAAAATTTAACAAAAAAATAAAACCGTCTTCAAAAATCTACTAAAAAGCGTTAAATAAAAACCAGCCTCCTAGGAGTCCTAGGAATAGTCTATTTAGTGCCGAATAGGTAGATAGAATATTTCCAAGCCGGTGTCAAGTAGGTATACACAGTAGCAATGACACCATGATTCTTGCCACCGACTTCGATATATTCTATGTACCTATTGGGCACTAAATAGGCTCCTAGGACTCCTAGGAGGCTGGTTTTTATTTAACGCTTTTTAGTAGGTTTTTGAAGACGGTTTTATTATTTTGTTAAAAAATTTTTTTTTCGCTTTTTAGTGATGCAACTAATATTATTATGTGACAAACTAAAGCACATAAACATCACATTAAGAAACAATAGCCTAATACCAATCTTTCATCACCCTTAACAAAATGTCGCTGCCCAAGATGCAGGGCCGTTAATGATTGAGGAGTTCTCCCGGTACTTCACCATCAGTTGCACTTCACCATATGTGTTATAATGAGTATAAAACTAGCTTCATATTCTTAATAAAGAAATCTCATTGCTAGCGTCAATCACTTACAACTAAGCAGTTCCGGTGGTCACCTCTGGTCTTCATCATCAGTTCCTCTTCGCCAAGAAGTGCTTTTGTAATGCAATTTCTTAAGGTCTTGCAGGTAATACCAAAATTGCGGTATGTGTGCCTATAACTTTTGAGGAGTTCCCTCGATTTCTCATGGATCCCATCATCCATGGACCACCTCGGAAGTATACCCTTTCAAACAAAAAAATAATTTTCAAAATTGGTCCACAATTGACGGAGTAATCGCGTAACAAACATACAAAAAAAAAAAAGCAACATACAGACGAATTGAGAACCTCCTCCTTTTTTGAAGTCGGTTAAAAAGTGGACACACGTATTTTAAATAAAACCTTAAGCGTTAAGTCTTAAGTTAGAATATGGAATAGCTGTATTAATTTCCCTAGCACCTGTCACATTTTATCTCGTGTGCCTGCTAAGCTAGTTTTGTTGTAAATTCTATGCAATGGCCTGAGACGTGTGGGAAGATTTCCCATCATTACAAATAGTTCCTATAACGTATTGGGGCAATTAAAGCAAGTATAGCCTTGCAAGATATTGGGGGCATTTCATTGTTTATGAGAAATTGTATTTTCCTTGAATGGTTGAGATAATCAGTAGACCTACATAGATCGACGCGGTTAACCTAGTTGCTAGTGGTTCCGGGTTCGAATCCCGGTGCGGGCGAAATTTGTGATGAGCGCGACTGTTCCCGAACCGTGGATGTTTTTGTAATTCTCCTGATATTTAGATTTTTAGCGTTCCGTAGTCCAGAATCTTATTTTTTTTTTTTGTTACTTAATCAGTGTCAAGGTCTGTTGTTTTTCGTGAAAAATTTAACGGATAATCGCGATGTGCAGGCCGTCAAAACATTCACGTCATTTGTCTTGTTGACAAATAATGTCAATACTAAATAGGTACATTCATTGTTGATTGTTTGAGCGGAAGGGAGCCAAACATGAGAATACGCAGTGAAGCCGTCTTCACGTGACTTTATCGTCTATTATTTAAATTAAATTTTATCGACGAAAAAAATAATTCGCAACTTTGTACCTTTAAAGAAAAAAAAACACCCTCATTTTTAATATGTGCACTTTATAAAGACACCCTGTATAGCGCCCTGCGCTTCGGCAAATATGACTTAAAATGTGACGTTCTCAATATAAAGGGACCTTGTGGACGCAGGCGGTTACGCCGTTTTTAGAACTGTTACCATAGTATTCGTATAGTTACAAGAATAAGAAGAGCGTAACTGCCTTCCTCCATAAGGTCCCTTTATATTGAGAACGTCACATATACCCTAGTAGCTTTCATCCGCGACTCCGCGTAGAAGTCGTTTTTCCCTGCTCCCTGCATGAACTGTCCATTTTTCCGGGGTAAAAAGTAACCTATGTCCTTCCCCGGAACTCAGGCTGTCTCCATACCACATTTCATCGAAATCGGTTTAGTGGTTTAGCCGTGAAAGCGTTACAGACAGAGTTACAATCGCAATTATAATAAAAAAAAATATTGTCACAATTTACATATAAAAAAAAAAATGTATTAGAATGGATAGTATGATGTCCATCCTGAAAGTCGAATCCATTCTTAATATTGTTGGAAGGAAAGAGATACCTTAGTAAAGTCGCCGTCAATAGAACTTGTGAACGATGTAAACTAAACTAAACGAACCAATTCACCATGAATACTCGATAATCATGTACTTTTAAAGATCAAGTGATATGAAATAACTATTCAATATACGTTATTTTGAATAAAAACACGCTTGGTGAATATTTGAGGTTATGTGTCAAACAGTACTAATTTGTTTACATCTTTTCGGCGACCTTAGATCTATATCTTATACCTTAGAATGTCTACGCCATCGCCGACATATTTTCTAATGTTTGTGAATAATTACAATACCTAATATTCCTTAGTTTAGTACATTATTTGGATGTATCTCGTAGGGTTTAGCCAGCGTAAGCCATGTAAGCAAACGAAAAACTATTTAATGTACAAAAATTTATCCCGAACAATTTCGCACTTTCCATTTAGAAAAATCTTTGGTAATAGTTTTTCTAATCAAATTTATTTAATTATTTTTTTTTAGATTAACCAACACTTAAATGGCCCATCTTAGAGGCCTTAGAGCTAAGCTACTCGATCAAGTCACATTTCAAACAAACAAAACTAAATCGAAAACTGTTCTTCCGTTTGAAAACTACGCCACAGATAGATAGATACACACTTATATCACCCCACTTTTTGCGTCGAAAACAAAAGCCATAAAACCCTCAGTGCCCTTGAGAAAGAAATAGCAATATTTTGAAGTAAAAAAATGCACATATTGCCTTACCAATAGTTTAAGGCAATAATAATAACCGACAATAGGCAGGCCAGCGAGAAAGCGATTAGCTATCGACTATTTCGCTAAAGAAACGAACAAAAGATATAGATCCCGTGTCAATAAAAGAGACACAGTATTACTAGTTGGTCGCAGCGACCAGAGCTAAGGATAAAACTCGCTTAGCGATACTCGCTCAGCGATGTTCGCTTGGCGGTCAGACAAAACTCACGCCGAGCAGCCAACCAGCGGTCATTTTACTCGTGTATGCCTCGGCCGCCCCGAGCGAGTGGTGCGAGCAATCGCCCGTCGCACTCGAACACTCGCTTATAGTATAGCACAGCGACAAAACTATCGGAACTAAAAAAATGTGACCAAGTGCCACAGTGATAAAATAGACCCTATATTTCGATGGAAAATCTGAACCGTTTAAAAGTTATGAGCTCTGAAAGCGATTTCGTCGGAGTTCTTAATACTTGAAATCTTGTAATGACGGAGTCCTACCGTCCAGTGATGTACAGTCACACCACGGGATTGTTGAGCCACCATAGAACCCTGTCATAACGACAACGTCAAGTCACTCAAAATAAAATACGTCAATTTTTTTTTATTTTTTTTTATTACATTATAAATCCACAGCACAAATTACAGTATAGTATGACTACTTTAAAATATACAAAACATTGGCCAATTACGGATTTTCATTTTGCTAACCAGACTTTTACAAAACCAACGTATTACCGTCGACTTTCTGTGAGAGGGTTCTATACTGCCGCACTCAGATACGTCAATTATGTTTTAAGTTTAATTTAAGTTCCTGCGTGTTATTCTATTGCTATAGCAAAGAAACTGACAGCAGCTACTTTAATGAAACTTAAAACTTAATTGACGTCTCTGAGTGCGGCAGATAGTGGCTCAACAATCCCGTTTTATGACTGTACATTCGTGCTCGGAGTCCGTTGAAGTCTTTGTCGGAGCTTGTTCATGTTTTTGCTCAGAAGTATTTTTAGGCGCTGGACAAAAAATTTAGGCAAATGATCTCGCGTCGCAATTTCGTTTTTCTTTCCGGAAAGTACCTATTTGCGTGAATTGGGGGACAGTGTGGATGGTAACGTGTCTACTAGTAATATATAAAATGGAAAAGGCATGAAATAAAAATTAAATTTAAAATTTAAAAAAACCACCGTCACTAAAATAAAGCTCTAAAAAGTAAATAAATAATAATAGCCCTTAAACTTAATGTCAGTAGTAATATTTTGATCCAAGCGTCGTCGTCACGTCGGGGGACCGCTATTAACTAATACCTATTGTTTTTATTTTATTTAATCTGCTGACTCTTAAGCAGAGGGTCGTGGGTTCGAACCCGGGCTCGCACCTCTAAGTTTTTCGGAAGTTATGTGCGAAATATAATTTGTAAATTTATCATGAGCTTTTTGGTGAAGGAAAACGTCGTGAGGAAACCTGCAAAGCAATTTGACTGTGTGTGCGAAGTTCCCAATCCGCACTGGGCCCGTGTGGGAACTATAGCCCGAACACTCTCATTTTGAGTGGAGGCCTGTGCCCAGCAGTGGGACGTATATAGGCTGGATTATTATGATTAATATACTGAGCGGTCCCCCGACGCGACGACGCTTGGATCAAAATATTACTACTGACATTATTTAAGGGTCTTTATTTATTAATTTTTAGAGCTTTATTTTTTGCCGGGGTTTTTTTTTTAATTTTAAATTTAATTTTGGTTCGTATTTGGCAGACGCAGAATGAAGCACGGCGCAGCGTCGGCGCGGTGCGCGGCGTGGTCGCTGGGGCGCAGACGCAGCTTGCTGCTGGTGCTAGCACTCCTCACCCTCGTCACCATCATAGTGCTGACTACCAGCGGACGTGAGTTTAATAATTATTACTATTATTACACTAGCATTTGCCCGCTTTACGTAGAACTCGTTTATCGCTGCTTCCCTCGGGAACTGTCAATTGTTTCGAGATGAAAATTAGCCTATGTGCTATTCCAGACTATAATCTATCTCTGTGCAAAATTTCATCCGGATCCGTTCAGCCGTTCTGGCGTGATTGAGCAACAAACATCCATCCAAACTTTCGCATTTATAATTTAAGCACTTGCCCGCGACTCCGTCCGCGTAGAGGTCGTTTATCGCTGCTCCTTCGGGAACTGTTAATTTTTTACGATGCCGGCATCCCAGCTCCTAAACGGATGGACCGATTTTGATTTAGTTTTTTGTTAGAAAGGAGACTTAATCGAGAGTGTTCTTAGCTTGGTTGGTTTGATGAGAACCAGTTAATCCGTAAGAGTTAGAGCGCTGAAGTGGTCCCGATTTATCGGGTGTTTATTAATAAAAAATAAAACCGTAACTTAACATTTATTAATACTTAAAATCTAATCATAATGATTATAGTCAAACGCTAAACTTATTTGATTTAAATTAAAGTGGTCGCCACAAAACCTCTTAAACAAGCCGTATTGTGAGTCTTCTATCCATTTATAATAATAAGCCACGCTGGAATATACTGTGACGCCATGTTTCTCCAGTTTAAAGGAAACCAGACCCACTTGAATGGGGCTCCCTCCTTTTACCAGTGGCCCTCCCGAGTCTCCACTAAAATAATAAAATATCAGCTTAGCATGCATGCACGAGATAAAATTTGACAGGTGCTAGGGAAATGAATACATCAATTTCATATTCTAACGTAAGACTTAAGGTTTAAAAATAAAACTGTCTTGATAAAATCGCTATAAAATATGATCGCAATAGTCGCTTAGTATAAAAAGGTAATAAAAGTCAGGACGAGACACTTATTTTAAACCTTAAGTGTTAAGTTTTAAGGTAGAATATGGAATTAATGTATTCATTTCCCTAGCACCTGTCAAATTTTATCTCGTATATGCATGTTAAGCCCGCAGAGGATAATCTTACACAAATTGACCTAGTCCCAAACTAAGCTCAAGGCTTGTATGGGTGCGAGTCAACGATAAACATACTTATATAGAAAAATACATACTTAATTACTTAGAGAACATCCATGATACAATGTATTCGCCCGTACCGGGATTCGAACCCGGGCCGTTAGCTTCGTAGGCAGTTCCTACCAATTAGACAAAGGATTTACCCTAAAAAAAAAAGCTCCATAGCTGGGGTTCGAACCCGCGGTTTTGGCATAGTAGGCCAAACGTTTCAACCATTTGCCTACGCGAAATTACGAGCCATATTGCGCGGGAAATCTTTTTGCGTGAAAATACGGGGAATACGATTTTTTCCAGATATGAGACCCGGCTAGATCGACTTTTCGACCCCGTAAATCTCCGTAATGCAAATATCATCGAAATCGTTAGAGCCGTTTTCGAGAACGCGAGTACAAATATATATATATATATATACGAATGTTTCTCGTTTCATATAATAGTGGTACCGGTAAGATTTTTTTTATAATGTCGGGAACCACTTGAGTGCTAATCTTTCAAACAATAATCGTCAGTATTGTTTCCATTGTAAACTCCAACCGCAAATGATAATTGCAAAATTAAACGAAATAAATAACAAAAGAATTAATTACTTCAATACCTGAGCTAGAACTAATTAATTGTATTATTATATTTTAATGTATATGTATTAAATGAGTGTGTCGTGGACTTTTAAAGTAGAGTAAAGTACGATTGATCTAATAAGTAGCTGTACATTTTAGCTTAGTACCTTATCGCACATTGATAATACTAAATTCAAACCAAACTCACTTAATACGTTACTATGACAAGGTACTAACTACCTACAACTACTTATAAAATCAACTGTACCAACCAAGTGTAATTATTTAAAATAACTTCAATCCGTCGACGAAATTTGACCAAGTAAATAATAATAATAGCAAAGGGTCTCTATCAGCACTTCAAGATACTACCTAGATGGCTGGAGCAAGGGTCTGATGCTGAAATCAGTACTTCTTGACACGGCAAGCATTGTCAGGAGGTTTCTGTTTATTTCCTGTAGCGGTAAAAATCGAGCAAGCAAGGATTATGCTTCATGCTGTTCTATTTAGCAGGATAATTTGGGTGATTATCAAAAATATGTAGGTAGGCCTTAATAGGGATGAGACGACTGGGTAAAGAAAACGAAATTCCATTTAGTCCGCCAGTTAGATTATCAAAAAAAAATGTAATAAAAAAAGACGAAAATAAATTTTTAATAAAAAATAGAACCGTCTTCAAAAAAAACCCACTAAACAAGACTAAATAATGACCGGCTTCCTAGGAATTGCCTATTTGATGGGTGCCTAATAGGTACATGGAATATATCTAAGCCGGTGTCAAGTAGGTTTACACAATAGCAATGTCACATGATTCTTGCCACCGACTTCGATATATTCCATGTACCTATTAGGCACCCATCAAATAGGCAATTCCTAGGAAGTCGGTGATTATTTAGTCTTGTTTAGTGGGTTTTTTTTGAAGACGGTTCTATTTTTTATTAAAAATTTATTTTCGTCTTTTTTATTACATTTTTTTTTCGCTTTTTAGTGATACGAGTATAACTATCACTAAAAAAATCGCGTCAACACAAAATCGGTCGAGTTGAACTAATATATCGCTTAATAACGGATCCATGCGGATGACGTCACGTGGTATCCATTATTCTTGTATACCAAAACCTTCTCCAGAATGTAACAAATACTTTGCTGAAAACCGCATCTAAATCGGTTCAGCCAAACGCGAGATAATCGTGGACAAACATACATACATACATACATACATACATACATACATACATACATACATACATACATACATACATACATACATACATACATACATACATACATACATACATACATACATACATACATACATACATACATACATACATACATACATACATACATACATACATACATACATACATACATACATACATACATACATACATACATACAAACATACAGGTCAAACTGAGAACCTCCTTTTTTTTTGAAGTCGGTTAATAAAAATAATTGGACACATTTTTTTCTTTTGTCAATCAAACAAAAAATGATGAAAATAAAGCCCGTCAAAGTTCGGGAGTGAGGGCTCGTGACGTCACTTCTGCGTAAAAATTGTATTGAAACGTGACGTTATGCGACATTTCAACTCAATATATCTATCTCCATAATTGTTTGATTACGTGAAAAAAGAAAATCAATCTATCAATCAATCATATGGTTAACAATAATTCTCTTATTATGTCAGAATTGAATTCTATTGGTTTCCGTATTAAATAAATATGGTTATTTTTTGTCACACAATGGAAGAAAATTATCGTTTCTTAATTAAGGCCTTAACAGACTACGTAATCATTTTTTGATAATCACCCCTATTAGGTATGATTTAAGTATAACATAAGCAGAATTTTAGTCATTTTACACCCTCCCCAGTTATCAGCTAAAGTGAGCAATACCCCCTCCCCCTCTTATGCTTACATAAGCATTGTTATTACTTTAAAAAAATCTGTTCAAGTTTCTTTAGGGGCTGTTCATTTATCACTTAAGACAATTTTAACCAATTTCTGACCCCCCTGCCCCTACGTAAGAAAAAATTAAGACTTTTTCAAACCCCCTCTCCCCCTCAAATCTTCTTACTTAATAAATGAACAGTCCCTTAGTGTTATTCACAAGCAAATACCGATCAGTTATTACAAAACGTAAATAAATAAATATTTCTGACGTAATCGCTATTCAGACACTCCCCCGTGTCATCAACCCCCCCTCCCCCTTTGGTGCTAACGTAATACTTAAATAACCCAGAGCCCTTAGCCAAGATGCCCATCGCTAACTAGCGTTTCTATTCGTTTCGTTTTTAAACCAATCGTGTCACTGGTAGATCACGTGACTCTCCGTATGACGTGATCTACCAGTGACGCGATTGGTTTAAAAACTAAACGAATAGAAACGCTAGTTAGCGATGGGCATCTTGGCTAAGGGCTCTGTACGGCTAGCACAAGTTGTTTTTTCTCGCTTGTTGCAATGCATCTCTTTGGTAAAGACTTTGGAGAGGGATTAGCCAATGACAAAGACGTCGCGGGCACAGAATAAATATAGCTATTTACGTTTGAAACGTCGCTCACACAGACCTTCGTCTCAACGAGACCCTAAGCGGACGTGGCAGTGCTGTTAGTGGCGGGTGTCGCGTGGAGACGAATGGTTGAGACATGCTTCTGTGTGAGTGCGACGTTTCGAACGTTTGTTCGTAGTTTCTTTACTGAGCTATATATAGAGAGAATTTAGATGTGCTAGCAGTCCAGTTTGACATGGTAAATTAAATACAGTGTAAATGAACTCTTATTTATTTCTACATTATTTGTAGTCATAACTATTAAATTGTAGTGCCTCCCTTTGGAGGCCAATATTGATCTTTTTCTTCCAGAGGCAATACTTCTTAAACAGTACCAACTGTGTGGCCTCTATCCATTTATAGTAAAAAGGTATGCTTGCGTATACTGTCACCCCGCTCTCGTTTAGTCTAAAGGATACCAAACCGATTTGTGTCGGAGTTCCTGCTCTTACGAGGGGTCCACCCGAATCTCCGCTAAAAAAATAAATCGTAGATAGAATCATAACATAAGAGCCAATAGCCATGGTACTGAAACAGCCAATAGGAACTCGTCAAACAAAGGTAGCTACATAGTGCGGTTTGTACGCGGCTTACAGTTACGTGGGGGCGTCCAGTATTTACGTGTTTAGCGGGAGGAGGGGGTTGAGCCGAATCTCACCTAATCTCACGTGGGGGACAGGGGGGTCTCGGCGAATTTTACGTCACTTTTTCCGCAAGAAACAGTGTTAAATTGCGAGAAAACTGGGTTAAATATGATAAAATAAAAATTTAAATAAATCCAACGCAAACAAGCACAAATTAATGTATTTACGTAAAAAAAAGCATATTGAAAAATCTCACGTAAGATTAGGGGGAGGAGGGGGTCGAGCCAAATCTCACCACCTCTCACCAAGAAAGGGGGTCGAAAAATCGCCAAAATCGCCAATCGTGATTAATGGACGCCCCCTACACGCCACAAGCCTGTAGGGCGTGCGTGCCCTAACACTGGTAACTGGTAATCATGAATTTAGTCAACGCTGCGCCTGCGTGTGCGCAGGTACCACCACGGATTTTAATTGACTTTGGCAATGGCGGATTCCCTGCTTGATCAGTTAAAAAGCCTCAGCGGGCTTAACACGCATGCGCGAGATAAAATTTGACAGATGCTAGGGAAATGAATACATCTTTTCCATATTCTAACGTAAGACTGAACGCTTAAGGTGAAAATAGGTATAGTCGCTTAGTAATAAAAGGTAATAAAAGTCAGGACGAGACACTTTTATTTTAAACCTTAAGCGTTAAGTCTTACGTTAGAATATGGAATAGGAGTATTCATTCCCCTAGCACGTGTCAAATTTTATCTCGCGCATGCGTGTTAAGTCCGCTGTAGGATATTCAACCCCATTACTAACAGGAGAGAATCAATATTACTTTAGCTATTAGTGAACTCGGGACGGCTAGCACACGAGGGCCGCGATTGCTTGTCGCTCGGATCACTCTTTCTAACTTATCTGTAACGATAAAGACGAACTTAGTGACCGGTACCACGAAACGGTCAACTTAATTTAAAAAATAAATAATTACCGATCGTTGATTTTATAGAGTAGGGCGATATTTTTCCCAAAAAAGATAATTCCGCGTATCAATTTTTCCAGTCTCATTTTTACCCATTCGTGATTTTACCCAATAGCATTTCTCCCCGTTCTTATTTTTCCCAGTCGCAAGTTTTACCATTGTAATTAGGTCGAAATAAGGTAGGTTAAGGTAATGTTAGCTTCGCAGCAGCCAAAGCGGAGCTCCGTCGACTCTGTGGAAATGATATTAATTATTAAGATAAATATACAGATTGGGAAATTAAGAGTATTGCATTATATCTGCTGATGAAAAAATCTTCAGAAAAATAAGCTACAGAAAAAATTTAAGACTGGTAAATTTTGCGAAATATTGCTATCAAAAAAAAAAGGGAAAAATGTCGCCATACTCATTTTATGCATACAAAAAGTATTCTACTTGACAATTTATGATTGGTTTTAGGTCTTTCGGTTGGTGATGACCACTTCCTGATATGACCACTTCCTGATATGACCATCTCCCGATATGTCCACCTCCCGATATGAAAATGAAAATGAAAAATATTTTGCATAATTATAATAATTAATATTTTTTTATTTTCTTGTATAAAAAATTCCGAATGCATTCTTTCCCTATAATATACATATTTAGGTACTGTTAAATTTTGGCTTCCAAAAATCTAACTTGACAGAGTCGACGGAGCTCCGCTGTGCGGAGCTCCTATTTCTGGGTGGTTTTGGCCCTTCCGGGCTTGATATAAAAACGAACCTAACCTAACCTACCTACGTATTGAGAAAATTTGCGATCTGAGACATAATCGGGAACTCATATATCAAGCAGTGGTCATGTCGGAAAGTGGTCATTTCGGGAACGGACATACTGGGAACTGATATATCAAGAAGTGGTCATATCGGGAAGTTGCCATATCGGGAAGTGGTCATATCAGGAACGGACATATCGGGAGGTGGTCATATCTGGAAGTGGTCATATCAGGAAGTGGTCATCACCAACCGAAAGCGTTTTAGGGCCATTCTACTTTTCTATGTCTAAGAAAACTTCCTTAACGTGAACGTAAATACATCTAAGAGCATGATTTCCGGACAGAACTTGATAATTTAGTAAAACACGGTTTTAAGATTCTGAATGAACTCGATTAACGTTTAAATAGGACTGATTTAAGACAAACTTGTAAAAAAAACACTGTTATACTTAGTAACGAACGTGGACTGGTAACGAAGTGGTAATTTGAGCAAAACTACAGATTGGTTTGTTGATCCGACGCAAAAAGAGGTTTTATAAGTTTGTACAATCAAGGGCATTAATATCTATACAGCCATCGCGTCAAATATATGTATACATGGACCTTATTGCCAGTGGCATAAAGGCGTATAGATATTTATGAGATCTTGGGAACGTATATATATTTATGTCCTAGACTGTACCTGTTTATTTGTGTATCTGTACATATACTTATTTAGGTTTCTGTGTATCTGTCTGTGGCATTGTAGCTCATAAACGGATGGACCGATTTTGATTTAGTTTTTTTGTTTGAAAGGTGACTCAATCGAGAGTGTTCTTAGCTTGGTTTGATCAAAATCCGTTGAGCCGTTTAGGAGATATGAGCTCTGTAAATAGAGGTCCCAATTTTGTTGAGGGTGTTTTAACTCGGTCAGGTTAGGTTATTTTATAATATATTCAAAAAAAGCCGGTCAAGTGCGAGTCGGACCAAGGGTTCCGCACAGACTTGTAGGTCTGTAAATAGTTCGTAAACCACGGTAATACAATGTAAACAGTGTTCAGTATAAACTGACACGCAATAAGTTTCACTTTCGTACTTAGTGAGTGTCAGTTTATACTGGACTTATTTTTTATACAAATTAACGGTTTTCGGATTTTCTCCTTTACTTGTGCTATAAAACATTGCTTCTTGCCAAATTTCATGATTCTAAGTCAACGGGAAGTACCCTATAGGTTTTGATTCCCTTGAGATTCCCTTCAATATGTGGCATAAACGGCCGTATCTTTTGATTGCGTTGACTTAGATGTTTGATTTTTTCGCTGATCCAAGGGATTGTAGATCTTAGTACTTGATATTAATTTCAACTTGATACCTCCACCCGTCCCTGAGAAAATGGGTCTTGACAGACAGACAGACAGACAATAAAGTGACCCTATAAGGGTTCCGTTTTTTTCATTTGAGGTACGGAACCCAAAAAAAATTTAAATTCATAATAAAAGGTGTGACCTGGTTGAGAATCACCATGGGACTGCTGAACAATTATCTCAAGATACTCGTAGAAGCAAGTTTGGAAATTTTTTTTAGACAGAAAAGTGCAATGGCCCTTTACATATCTACATACCTATATACGTAATCTGCGGCTTGAGGCTGTCCAGCACATATCACCCCTTGCATTTTAATGGTCTCCTTGTCTAAGAGAGCTTGGCATTTCTCTTCGGGCAGCAATGATTGTGCTAAATACTTAAGATACGGGCTGTTGCTATGTGTGTCGTTTATTGCTTCCTGTTGATATAATAATATTAATAATTAATATTTTATTAGATTGAACTTAAATTAGTGTAGGGTGAACTAATCGAATTCCGTGACTCGCTCAATTCCGTGGTAGCAGTTCTATAATTCGCCATAGATCCCTGCTAATAGAATCTAGGAACTGAAATACGACCTTTAACTTTTAAATAGGCTAAGGCAAATAAATAAATTGATGTATTTTAGGTCCCAGGTTCAACCGGCAGCGTTCTATAGCGAATTAATCTCCTAAGGCCCCTTGTACAATAGAATGTACGTCATATGGCCATTGGAATAAAGATCAATTTCAAAGGAAATAGAGTGGAATTTTTAACGTTTTATGCCATGTTAATTTAGTACATTATTTAAATAAAATTTTAATGGAAACTTCCGGTAAGATGTTCAAAAATCTACATAACATTATGATAGTGAACAAAACATTCGATAGCACATTTTTGGCAACATCCTGCAAAAAAACTGCTTCAAGTTATCAAGAATCACGAGTTTTATAAAATTGTCATTATCTCGAAAATTATGAAATTTTCATTAATATCAAATTCGCTTAAGCTTATAGCTTATGATCAGCTGTATTAGCCCTCTTAGGGCCTTATTAATATTATCTCAATTCTGATCCCCGTCACAAGATGTGTCAAAAATGACAGTTTTCTATGGACTGACGTTTACTTTGACGTATCTTGAAACGGGGATCACAGTTGAGATGAGTTTATTAATACGGCCCTTAGTTTTGCCGTTGGTTTTAGGGACGCCCTGTATAAAGCTTAGTTTGGGACGAAGTCAATTTAAGTGAGATTGTCCCCTGATGTTCATATGTGACGTTCTCAATAAAAAGGGACCTTATGGAGGTAGGTGGTTACGCCATTATTAGAACTGTTACCATAGTATTCGTGTAGTTACAAGAACAAGAAGAGCGTAACTGCCTTCCTCCATAAGGTCCCTTTATATTGAGAACGTCACATATTTACTCACCGACCAAGCGCCCCATCCAGCCACCATTACGAATCGATCTTTATTCGGCTGAATACTCTTCGACAGCAACACTTTCTTGACCGTATTAGAAAACGCTACTGCCTTTGTAAGGAACATGATTCCAAAGTCATTATCACCAGGGCCCGTGTAGTCGTACTGATCGTGCGTTTGGTAATCCAGTACGAACCGGATCATGGTGGACTCTTCAAACAAAACGTGACCCATGAGCACGGAGAACGTGAAGCTGGAATGGTTAAAGAAAATTCGCTCGGTTATCTTGAAATCTTATCAATTTCACCAACGATGTCAAATGTTAATCGACTAGTTCATTTTGACAGCTGTTAACACTCTTCTAGTCTGTTAAGTGGTTGGTGAAATCCGATATTAGTTAACCTAGAAACTAGCTGCCATGGTTTATAGAGATGATGACTGGGTAAAGATAACGAAATTCTATTTAGTCCGTCAGTTATATCAAAAAGTATTGGACACGTATTTATTATTTTGTGGATCAAAACAAAAAATTACAAAAAAGGGCGGCAAAGTTCGGGAGTGGGGGCTCATGACGTCACTTCTATGTACCTAAAAATCGCATTGAGACGTGACGTCATGCGACATTTCAATTTAATATATCCCCGTAATTTTTTGATTAAGTGAAAAAAGAAGAAATTCCTGTCCGATACTTTTAGATAATCTACCTGATCGACAAAAAAATATAGTCATCATCCCTCATCATCCCTATTGTTAAGGAGACCATTACAGATAACTAATAATTCGCCGAAAATATTTCACAATTTACCCCCTAAGTATCTCCGGAATCCTCTGATTGATCTTACCCTTATTCAAATTTCAAAGTTGCACCTTAACTAGGTTCTACCAAATTACGTAAAAGCTTCTAAAAAGAACTCATCCTTACTCGCTCATTCTACTCTTAGCATGTGTGACGTCATCAAGGCAGTGGGCTGCAGTCAGGACAGTTTGAGAGCTGATAAGGGAACCCCCACAGGTCCCAGTCTCGTTTTGGCTGAAGAAAGCCACGAAGACTACGAAAGGCCAGTCTTTTATGTCGGCTGGTCCTCCACCCACGATGCGCGGGCTCATGTCCGCTCCAACCGAGGATATGAGGATCAGTAGAAGGTACATCTTGAAGGTCTGGTGAAATTGGAAGAGTGGATTAAAATAAAAATATATCAATATATAAATCTTGCATTATATTTGTGTAAGATTTGAATGAGGTCTAAAAACTTCAGATCCATGTAATTATTTTTAGCCTGTCTCGATCTTGATCTTCCACTTTTTCGTCTTTGGTCCCTATCGTGTGCTCCTCGCATCAAATCTCTGAATATTTGTTACTTTTGTGACGACCTCTTAGCATGCAAGCACGAGATAAAATTTGACAGGTGCTAGGGAAATGAATACTATTTGATAACATGGACATACCCTGTCATGTAAAAAAAATTACAAAGGTAACGCTTAATAAATACTTTCAACCAAAATTATTTTCAACATAATCGGATATACCGTTTTTGAGTTATTGCCGAAAAACTGCGCTTCTCAACAAAAGGACGTACGTGCCATGAAGATACGCTCTTTTTCTGGTGCACTTTATTTGTATTTGTAGTAAAGCGACGGAACCCTACATTGAGCATGGCCACTTGCCCGGTTTTTCTACTTATACAATTTGTCAAGTGTTATTAATTATTATTATGGTTGTCTTGTCTATCTGTCTGTCTTTGTGTATCTCCCGTTGCTTTGTCTTTTCAATTAATGAAACAACTTACCGGATTTTTGCACCTATTTAATTAATTAAACCACTCTACATACAACGCTCTTCCACCACTCGCACTCACTTAATCAAGGAGTAACGACTCAATGATTTAATTTCAATTTTATTGCCCTTCATTTCGTACGTGTTTTTTTTACTACGCCTAGACTCATTTACCGTTGTACAGAGGTCGGAGAGGGTGTGCTGTTTTAAGAATTTGCATAACATGGACATCCCCTGTCATTAAATGATAGTTGTCCCATCTCATGTGTAATAAATTTAATTACTGAAAAACTGAAACTGTATGCTGAAAAACTTTTGCAAGGAACAGATGTAAACAATATTTTAATGTACAATTTCGCTGCACTCACTCAGTAGATGTAAAAAGATCTTTTTCAATCTCCAAGTGGATATTAAACGTTAGCAGAAATGCATTGAAAATAGATAATGTAGAAAAATTATAGTCCTGTATTATTACATTCCACAGATATTTATAAAAAAAAGCTTAGTCAGTACCTTGTTTTGACAATTCATTGTCATGTTAGTTGCATGTTATAGAAAGTGCTCATAAAATAAATAATTAATCGTGATGAATAAAGTTTTAATTTTTCATGCTTACTTTCAGGGTATATCCATATTAATGTCTACACATGACATTAATGACAAGAATATCCCTATCCGAGCTCTAGTTGTAACATACGTAGTTAGCCGGCAAACAACACAAACAAAAAAAGCCGTGGCAGCCTAAAAAAAAGCCGTGATAGCCTAATGGTTTGACCTGTCAACTCTTAAGCAGAGGGTTGTGGGTTCGAATCCGGGCTCGCACCTCTAAGTCTTTCGGAATTTATGTGCGAATTATAATTTGTAAATTTACCATGCGCTTTTCGGTGAAGGAAAACATCGTGAGGAAACCTGCACACACCTGCAAAGCAATTTGACGGTGTGTGCGAAGTTCCCAATCCGCACTGGGCCCGCGTGGGAACTATAGCCCGAACCCTCTCATTGTGAGTGGAGGCCTGTGCCCAGCAGTGGGACGTGTATAGCCTGGATTATTATTATTATTACATTTATTATACAGTTAGCCGGTCGATTTAAGCCACGCATTCAAGTAACATAATAAACTAGGTTCCAGAAACAAAATCAGCGTATTTCTGAAGGAGACGTCAATTAATTTTCAAGTTTAGCAAAGAGACAGCAGCAACTTTAATCATACTTAAAAGTTAATTGGGTCATTATACTATTTTAGGGCATATAAAACGTCCCTTACTGCGAACGTCTATTAAAAGTCATAATTTTCAGCAAAACTGGATAATTTAAGAAATGCACACAATTTTCAAATTCTGACCTACATTCCTAAATAACGTTGTAAGTATACTAAATTGTGTGGGGCTGAGTAAAAAAAAAGACTATTACAGTAACGCAGTGGTAGGGGGACGTGGGGACGTGGTAACGCAGTGGTAATTTTTGCAGCAAAATCAAGTTTTATATACAAAAAGAACAAAAATATTCATATTAAATTTCAAGTGTCATTGCCTTGAATAGTAGCAGCCGAAAAAAATACAATTTTAACTAAAATATTAAGTGCAACTGAATGATAACATAAATCTATTTAGTGGGACTTTGTGTTTGTTGTGTAATTGTTGTATATTAAATTTAAATATAAATAATAGTACATTATTGCCTAGGCGCGGAAAGTAAGGGATTGCCTGACGAGGTGGTTAGCAGGCCGAGCAACAGCGAGGCCTGCTAAAGTACGAGTCAGGCAATCACCCCCGTTTCCGCCGAGGCATATATAATGCTTTTCTCAAACATGTGAGGAAATGATACAAATATATTTGTAAAAAGTAAAATTAATATTAAAAGTGATGTTAATCATATTAGGACAATTTGTAAACGAAATTGTTATGGGTTTTCCAGGAACATTTATGTTTGTCTGTTGAATTTGAGACGTTGATATTTCAGGGCTTGTGGTAGACAAATGGACGTAACTTAGGGAAAAGGATCCAATTCAACCATTTCACACTTGTAGAATTCGACATAATATTGACAGCAATAGAATTCAAATTTAATACCGTGAAGTGCCGAGGACTTGATGTTTGTAGCTTTGACACAACAACAGTAAGTTCTACGTTTAAATTTCAATAAGTTTTTGTTTTAATTTTTTTTTTCTAACCATAGACAATTTTAAAGAAATTTAAAAAGAAGAAAACACACGCACTGTGCTACGAAAACGAGCAGTTGCCTTGGCTGTATGAGATTTATTTCTTGGTCCTTTCTATTCTGTATGCATTTGACAGCACTTTAAAAAAAATATCTCAGCGGACAAAAATGGGTTTTCATACGTTTATTTTACTCCTAGGAAGAAAATGAGGCCATTCGCGTCTTCGTTTTTCAAAAGAAATGCCATCCTTTCTGAGCATGTTTGAGAAAAAACAATTGCCACATGCATGACGGAGCATCACTTGAGTACTGCTCGACCGATTTGGATATTTTTTTAATATTATGTTCGTAATTGACAGGACAACGTTTATATGAAAGGAAATATTTGGAAAATTAAATAAATAATAATAATGGTTTTATAGCATTTCGTTTCACATAATTTTTTTCTCATATTATCATTTCATAGAATAAACAATACGCAGAATACTTACTTTGAACAACCATTGAATCACCGACACTCATTTCATAGAATTTCTTACTTCGCCGAATTTTATTTCATCGTCAGGCATTTCCAAGTGCAGGAGTTATAATTTTTTGGTGGTCAAAGGTCTAACCTAACCTAACCTACGTAACCAATGCTTAAGATAACCTGAAAACAATAAAGTTTCAGCAGAAATTAGTTTTCGATGAAATTAAATTCGGTGAAACGACACATTCGTTGAAATGAGTGTCTGCAAAACAAGTTTCATTCAAGTAAATAGTAGTTGAAACAATAATATTGTAAATAAAAATACAAGGACCAAATATATTATATGAAACATTTTCTGCAAACCGAAATTCTATGAAATTTCTGTCTGCGAAACAAGGGAACACCAATAATAATAAATAAATATCAGGGGGCAATCTCACACCAATTTAGCTAGTCCCAAACTAAGCTGTAGACTTGTACTAAACAACGCTAAACATACTTTTATTTTATTTTATTTATTCGGGAAACCAACCAGCCTTAACTAAATTACAAGATTTGGTATGCACAGTGACAAACTTTATGGCGAATTAAAGGTTACCACAGTTATACAATATAACAGTGAGTAAAGCGAAACCCTTAATTGAACATTATTAAATATTTGAAAATCCTAGTCTTTAAAGTCGGAATGTGTGTGTGTGTGTGTGTGTGTGTGTGTGTGTGTGTGTGTGTGTGTGTGTGTGTGTGTGTGTGTGTGTGTGTGTGTGTGTGTGTGTGTGTGTGTGTGTGTGTGTGTGTGTGCGTGCGTGCGTGCGTGCGTGCGTGCGTGCGTGCGTGCGTGCGTGCGTGCGTGCGTGCGTGCGTGCGTGCGTGCGTGCGTGCGTGCGTGCGTGCGTGCGTGCGTGCGTGCGTGCGTGCGTGCGTGCGTGCGTGCGTGCGTGCGTGCGTGCGTGCGTGCGTGCGTGCGTGCGTGCGTGCGTGCGTGCGTGCGTGCGTGCGTGCGTGCGTGCGTGCGTGCGTGCGTGCGTGCGTGCGTGCGTGCGTGCGTGCGTGCGTGCGTGCGTGCGTGCGTGCGTGCGTGCGTGCGTGCGTGCGTGCGTGCGTGCGTGCGTGCGTGCGTGCGTGCGTGCGTGCGTGCGTGCGTGCGTGCGTGCGTGCGTGCGTGCGTGCGTGCGTGCGTGCGTGCGTGCGTGCGTGCGTGCGTGCGTGCGTGCGTGCGTGCGTGCGTGCGTGCGTGCGTGCGTGCGTGCGTGCGTGCGTGCGTGCGTGCGTGCGTGCGTGCGTGCGTGCGTGCGTGCGTGCGTGCGTGCGTGCGTGCGTGCGTGCGTGCGTGCGTGCGTGCGTGCGTGCGTGCGTGCGTGCGTGCGTGCGTGCGTGCGTGCGTGCGTGCGTGCGTGCGTGCGTGCGTGCGTGCGTGTGTGTGTGTGTGTGTAGTTACAAGAATAAGAAGAGCGTAACTGCCTTCCTCCATAAGGTTCATTTATATTGAGAACGTCACATATACGCAGTAAAACAGACATTTAATTCACTTTTTTGTCCTAATTAAGAAATTAAGTGTTGTTTTTAGAACAATATCGGTGATATAATCTTGACTGTGTTCCTTCTATCCACTTGTAGTAAAATGGTACGCTGGTGTACACGGTGACGCTGTGTTTGTCCAGTCTGAAGGACACTATGCCCACTTGGACGGGTAGACCTGCTTTTACTAGAGGTCCACCCGAGTCTCCACTAGAAAAAAATGTTCGCAGATAAGGTTATATCACAGGGTATAGTTAAAAACTACCAGACCACGAAAACAATAATTAAAATCATTTCAAAAAGCAACTGCGTATTTTGATATTGTTGTTAAATAAAAAAATATCAGGGGACAATCTCAAAATTTACCTAGTCCCAAACTAAGCTCTAGGCTTGTACTATGGGTACTACACAACGATAAACATACTTATATAGAGAAATACACACATAAATATATAGTAAACATCCATGACTCAGGAACGAATAATCGCGCTCATCACACAAATATTTGCCCATACCGGGATTCGAACCTGCGACCGCTAGCTTCGTAGGCAGGGTCGTTACCAACTAAAGTCGCCGTCAATAGAACTTGTGAATGATGTAAACAAAACCAAACGAACCAATTCAAAATGATTACTCGATAATCACGTACTTTTAAAGATCAAGTGAGGTCTTTGCAATGATTTATACACTAGATCATTATTTTCATATTAAGTTTAAGATGGAATAACTATTCAATATACGTTATTTTGAATAAAAACACGCTTGGTGAATATTTGAGGTTATGTGTCAAACAGTACTAATTTGTTTACATATTTTCCAAGTTCTATTGACGGCGACCTTAGGCTAAACGCGTCGTCGATTAATAATTTAAAAATAATAATAATTTGCAAGTTGCTTGAACCGATTCAAGCAACTTGCAACGTTTTTAGTAACAATATTAAAATACGCAGTAGGTTTTTAAAATTATTTTAATGAAGCTTTTAATTAAATAATAAGTGGCTTGAAATGGGTGGCAGAGATAAAAAAAACTTGATCTTGTCGATGACAAATGCAATTAGAAAGTTACTGTCATTTTATATGTTTATAGTCAGAAACTAAAATTCCATTCGGTAGATGTTCAACAGCTGTTAAAGTCTTTACTTTTTGAACTGAGCTTATCCACTTAACGGAATATACAAAGCCATTGTATCTATACAATACTATTATCTGCTTTGTTCTGTAACCTCAACTGAAACTTACGCGTGAAGCGATTTTGTTCTTTTAAAGCATTTTTAATCTTCTGAAAAGACCATAGAGCCTTTAATCCATTGAAAAAAGTATTCTATTCTTTTTCTACAAAGTCGGGCGGTACTGGCGGTAGCGAAATGGAAAACGAGTTATGAATGATATTCTTTAAGTGTATTTGTAGTCTACTGTCCGAGGAAGTAGAGTCGATAAGCTATTAACCTTACAAGGCAGTTATAATCTGCTTTTACTACATACTCGTTATCATAGTTTGCGGTTAACCACTCCAATACCATTGTATTGTCTACTTTAAGTGGATAAGGTCAGTTCAAAAAATAAAGACTACGAACCTGTAAGCGTACTCTTCCAACCCTGAATCACCGGCGCATACTACTCCGGTCATGCCATCGTTGGCTAGCACCTCTTGACATTTCGCGTGGGTTGCCAGCGTCTGAGCTAGAGACTTCAGAAAAGGGCTGTTGTTATGCGTCAAGTTGTCTCTTTCCTATTCAATTACAAAACGTGGTTATTTTAAAGCATAATGGGCCTACCACACGCACAAGCTTCACCACAGTTTTGACTGAGCAAGCTAAAACTGAACACTTCGTGTCTATACAGTTTTACCAACTACACGCTCCGTGTTCCGTGTACAAACCGGCCTGCGCAGGCAAAACTGTGGTGAAGCTTGTGCGTGTGGTAGGCCCATAAGTTAAAAGCACGGTTAAAATCACAGGATTGTTGAGCCACTTAACATTCTGAATTCGGTCGGGTTGTCAAATCGTACAATGACTTAAAGGACAGCATCCAGACCGTAATCATTAAAAAAAAACAAATAGGGATGATCTGCCGCACTCAGAAACGTCAATTAATTTTCAAGTTTCATTAAAGTTGCTGCGTCTTATTCTATTACTATAGCAAAAAAAGTGACAGCAGCTACTTTAATGAAACTTAAAAGACTGTATAGATGGATTCCCCAAAATTTTCTTTCTCCAGTATTTTTAGTTCCATTCGCGTTTTTCCCCATTTTCTTTATTTTCTACACGGAACTTCTACCAACAGATCATTTCGTCACACGCATTTTTTCTACTCGTTTTTTTTGCTACACGCATCTTCACCAATGCAATTTTTCACCAATCTGTTTTATTCACATGCGTATGCTTTACCCGTAGAATATATTTCCACTGGTTTATTTTTGTCACACGTTTTAATGTCTAATCTTTTTTTTCGCTAGACGCATTTTTACCATGTTTTAGCATGAATACTAAGCGGGCGGCGGGGTCGTGAGAACTACTATAACTTCTATAGGGGTACTTATTATAATGTATAAATTTAAAACACATATAGATAGGTTGGAAACTATAAAGTTGAAATGCCGAAAATCATATGATATAATGTATCAAAATATATAAAGTTATTTGACATAAGTTATATGAAATAATATTATAGTTAAAATACATAATGGTTCATAGTAATATTGGAAAAAATGCATACGTTTACAATGCATATGTTTAGAATGTATACGTTCAAAATACATAAAATTTGAAAATATAATACCGGGTGTTTTTTATTCGTCTAAAAAATTTTGGGGGTTAAATCAGAAAGTCATACGGACCAACTTTCACTATGGAACCAACCCCGAAATCGCGAAAAAAAGTTTGACCCTCCCATACAAAACATCGTCAGCTGACTAGCCAAAATGTATGGGATGGTCGAATACGACGACGACGAATAAAAAAACACCCAGTAGTTAGATATATTAGTTCCCAGTAAGTATGTCCGTTCCCGATTATGTCTCAGATAGCAAATTTTCCCAATACGTAGGTAGGTTAGGTTCGTTTTTATATCAGGCCCAGAGGGCCAAAACAACCCAGGAATAGGAGCTCCGCACGGCGGAGCTCCGTCGTCTCGGTCAAGTTAGATTTTTGGAAGCCAATATATAACAGTACCGAGTCGACATCTGATAACTTTTTGACATAGCCTAATGCCTGGGCCACACCAGATGCGTTGCGTAGACGTGCACGTGCGCGTTCGCGTTCCACTGCGTTGTATAGTATGAATCCTCACATGAGGACGCAGCTACACAACGCAGTGGAACGCGAACGCGCACGTGCACGTCTACGCAACGCATCCGGTGTGGCCCAGGCTTAATGGTCTCGTTTTTGCAATATTTTACATGAAAATGTTTTGGTGGGATCAATTACAACTAATAGCTTTTGCTCAAGCCCCGCTCGCTTAGTATTCATGCTAAAACATGGTAAAAATGCGTCTAGCGAAAAAAAAGATTAGACATTAAAACGTGTGACAAAAATAAACCAGTGGAAATATATTCTACGGGTAAAGCATACGCATGTGAATAAAACAGATTGGTGAAAAATTGCATTGGTAAAGATGCGTGTAGCAAAAAAAACGAGTAGAAAAAATGCGTGTGACGAAATTATCTGTTGGTAGAAGTTCCGTGTAGAAAATAAAGAAAATGGGGAAAAATGCGAATGGAACTAAAAATACTGGAGAAAGAAAATTTTGGGGAATTCATCTATACAGTCACTTAAAACTCAATTGACGTCTCTGAGTGCGGCCGGCTGACTAATTTCTTTTTCTTTGTCGATCTGAGCCCTTAGCCAAGATGCCCATCGATAACTAGCGTTTCTATTAGTTTCGTTTTTAAACCAATCGCGTCACGTCATACGAAGAGTCACGTGATCTACCAATGACACGATTGGTTTAAAAACTAAACGAATAGAAACGCTAGTTAGCGATGGGCATCTTGGCTAAGGGCTCAGGTAGATCATCAAAAAGTATTGGACACGTATTTTTTCTTTTTTCACATAATCAAAAAATTACGGAGATTATTGACTTTAAATGTTTCATGACGTCACGTCTTGGTACAATTTTGTACAATTTTTACACAGACGTGACGTCACGAGCCCCCACTCCCGAACTTTGACGCGGTTTATCTTTGTAATTTTTTGTTTAATTGACACAAAAAAAAACTTGTCCAATATTTTTTGATAATCTAACTGACAGACTAAATATATTTTCGTTTTCTTTACCCAGTCGTCATTCCTATTACTATTGGAATTTGATAACCCGACCGAATTAAGAATGTTAGCAGGTGGCTCAACAACCCCGTGGTGTTACCCAGTTTGTTGGCGAGTGATGCGCTCAAACACAACGGTACACTCTTTTGAGCACCTAAATATAGGCGCTGAGCGCCTATATTGAGTCAGTTGTCCAGCCGTCACCGATTTGTCAACACGTGCGACGTCGTCATTACTGTGAGACATATGACTGCCTCACTTACGCGCACGTTAGTCCATCAATTTATCTCAATTGCTCCACAGTGCATGTTTACAGCTGTGTGTGTGTAATTTGCGAATGTAGGTGTCGCGGCACGCATCATGTCAGTGTCTTGTACGGCGATAACGTGTCTTCCCCTTTTGCTTTAGTCTAACCCCCTTACTAATAAACGTTGAGTAACGGCTGAGTAGTTATACAATGCTTTGTCCTTATCTGTCATTGTGACATTTGAATTCGACAGATAAGGACAAAGCATTGTATAACTACTCAGCCGTTACTCAACGTTTATTAGTAAGGGGGTAAGGGTACACTACATAACTCCGAAGAGCCATAATTCCGAATTGATTGAAATCCCGAATGTTCATAATTCCGAATGCAATTTTTTTAATAAAGGCTTTATTTTGATATCGCACATAAATCAAGCCTAACCTAACGTATAGCGATTCAAATATGTTTTTAATTTTAAATAGCTCCAGCTTAACATAGATTTCGGAAAAATGGAAATTCGGACAATTGAATAAAGAAAAAAAAAACGGAGTATTTGGGTGTTCCGCTCTAGGACATGCGCCTGGGCAAAGTATTCCTATCAACAATGAAATTGCACCTTACATCTATTGACGCATGGTCCTTCCTTACCGTCCATTTTCCCCACCCAGCCACCATTAACATGCGGTCTCTCTTACGAGATATATTTTTTAAAAGCAGCGCTTTTTTTATTGTTCTCGAAAATTTTACTGGCTTGGCTAGAAACAATATGCCAATGTCATATTGGAATTGGTTACTGTTGTATTTGTGGTGCGTTCTGTAATCCAGTGCGTCGCGCTTTAACGTGGCTTTTTCGAATTCCGTGTGTCCCATTAGCACGGTAAAGGTGAATCTAGAACAAAAAGCAAAAGACCCCATTAATAGGGAGGATGACATGTTTTTTTGTCTATCAGGTAGATTATCAAAAAGTATTGGACACGTATTTTTTCCACATAATCAAAAAATTACGCAATATATTATCGTTATAGTGTATCGGGGTAATTGCGTCTGCGGGGCAATTCCGGAAACAGGCTTTTGTGCCCAATCTAGAACGGTACACCGTTGTTAACTCTGTCTGGGGATTTTTTTAGTTCTATGGCTTTAAAAAGATGGCGGCGTGACGCCATTATGAATGGGCACAAACGCCTGTTTACGCAATTTGCCCGCAGACGGAATTACCCCAATGCACCTTATAGACAAGTTAGAAAAGGATAACCGAGTGAACAACTCGCGGACCACTTGTGCTGTGCGTTTAGGGGGCCTAGCAAAGATAAATTGTGACGTTCTCAATATAAAGGGACCTTATGCAGGAAGGCAGTTACGCTCTTCTTATTCTTGTAACTATACGAATACTATGGTAACAGTTCTAAACACGGCGTAACCGCCTGCCTCCATAAGGTCCCTTTAAATTGAGAACGTCACAATTACGTTAACATAACAATTTTATACATCAAAGAGAATGTTCAGGGTGCCCCTGTTATAAGTCGTTCGTCACATCACAATGGCACCGGAGGTAGACCAGCCTAAGACTGACTGAACCAGCCTAACGTGACCTCAGTAAAAGTCGCATGGTTTACAAGATATGCCAGTTTAAAGTTTAAGTTTTTTGCCAATTTAAACTTTAAACTGGAAATATTGTAAAGGGTCTGGCCGATCTACCATGTAAAATTGCCCCTGGCTGAAAATGTAGGTTTCTTACGTGATCTAAGAAGATGATGTAATTTTCTTGTAATAAGGTAAATAAACACACGTAAGAAACCTACATTTTCAGCCAGGGGCAATTTTACATGGTTGATCGGCCAGACCCTTTACCATGAACTTTTCGGTGAAGGAAATCGTGAGGAAACCTGCACACACTTGCAAAGCAATTTGACGGGGTATGCGAAGTTCCCAATTCGCTCCGTCTTAGGCTTAGGGTCTAACCTCCGGTGTCAATGTCGGCCATCTTTAAAGGGTTGACGTACGTAAAGGGCCAACGATCAGCGCGTCAATCGCTGTCAATTCCATACAAATTGTCGATTTTTGAATCGATTAGCTAGCGTAAAGCATCTTGGAGTGAATTTCAGGGCGTTTCAACCGCCGTCATTAGTGTAAAAAAATATATTGACGAAATCAATGACACTACAGCAACTTCTGATGCTGATAGAAACTACATCCCCGGTTCTGCTTCTGTTTACATCAGGAGTTGCTGGTAGGTTTCATTGATTTCGTCAATATATTTGGTGACACTAATGACGGCGGTTGAAACGCCCTGAAATTCACCCCTTGGTGTCCAGAATACTTACTCATCTATCAACATTCTGTCTTGGGTGACGTCATCAAGGCAGTGCGCAGCGGTCAGGATAGTTTGAGCACTGAGAAGAGAGCCTCCGCAAGTGAACTGAGCATCTTCTGTTACAGCCAGCAACAAAGCTATAAACGGCCAGTCCTTAATGTCAGCTTTGCTTCCGCCTATGATTTTTGGGCTCATGCTAGCCCCGACCGAAGATATGAGGAACAGAATTAGGTGCATGGGGGCCTGGGGAGATTAGGATAGGGTAAATCCGTGACAGTAACCCCAGCATCACAACTGGAAAAGAACTTTAAACAGGTGAATCTTGAAAAACATGCGCATTTTTACTGGAGTCATGTTAGGCTGGTTCGGTGTGGGGATGGTGCGTAACGCATTTCCACTCCATTTAAAAATAAAAAACTGGTCAAGTGCGAGTCGGACTCGCGCTCCGAGGGTTCCGTCGCGTACTTCAAAATATACCTTTTTATAGACTTTAATCCGTATGCAATTTTTCAAAATTCTTTGCTGATTTCTCGAAAAACTATAAATATTGAACAATTTGTTTTATTTTGTCCATAAAATATAAGTAATTATCTGTAAGTTACAAATTTTTGTAATTTTTTGAACATTTTCGGTTATAAATCAAAAAGTACGTCACGGAAAATTAAAAAAAAAATGGTTTTAAAATGTGCAGATTGAGCCCTTTCATATGACATCCCTTTTGCTATAACCAAATCACTTTCATTTTTCAACCTCCCATTATAGACCCCTTTTCAATTATTTATAAAATTTATTCCACATTTTTTTTACTAAAAGCAAATGCGGGCAAGCAAGTTATACAACTATGCCAAATTTTAAGTTAATAGCGTGTGTAGTTGCTGAGAAAAACTGCTGCTGACATACAGACAGAAAGATAGACAACGAAGTCTTCCTTTTCCTTTTTTACCATTTTGGTACGGAACCCTAAAAAAGGGGCTGGTTCGGTCTGTCTTGGTCTACCTCCGGTGTCAATATGACGAACGACTTATGAGACACCTGTGGATCCTAATTCCGTCAACCGGTTAGTCACACAGATAGCAACTCGACGGGTCCTCTGACTCAAACTCGTACTCACTCTCGTATCCACTTTATGTACACGTCCTAAAGTTTTCATATACGATGTTCGGACCGGCATTTCCCAGATTCGGATCGGGCGTGGGTAACCGTTGTAAGATTCTTCGTTTGGTCTATTTAAAAAAAAAGTATTATATGAAATATCTTACCTATTTTTTTTATATCTAATTAGTAAAACCACACGCTACGACGGTTCAGTTTTATCGTAACGCGGACACCATAATGGTTCAATCTCGTTTTATATTGCTTTTAATTTCAATAGAGTATTGCTAGGCAGAGAAAAATCTACATTTTCACCTGACTGATCGAAGTAGGGTTAAGTTTTTGTTTTTAAAGCGTATGTAAGTATGTCTTTTTCGAAAAACTAAAAAAATGACAAAAATAAATTAATTTAAAAAATCAAAAAAACCCGACTGCTTAAAAAATATCAACTGAAAAGCTAAAAAATATGACTTTAATATTGGAAAAGGTATATTTTGTTGTACAAATTTAAATACCTCCACTTGGACTATGAGCTTGTCCCCGCCTGCAACCTTTTCCAACATTTAAGTTATATTATTTAGATTATAGCCTTGTTTTTTACTTTTCACTTGATATTTCTTAAGCAGTCGTGTTTTTTTATTATGTAAATTAATTTATTTTTTTGCAATGTTTTTTTAACTTCACTTGTTATTTTTATATGTTTAACCCCCGACACAAAACATCTGTATATCTGTCTGTGGCATCTTAGCTCCTAAACGGATAAACCATTTTGATTTATTTTATATTTTGTTTCAAAGATGATCGAGAGAAATCTTGTCCGTATTTGAATTGACCGATTCAATTTATCCCTGCGTTCTTAAATGACACCAAACACTTTTTGCTTTTTGCTGCCGGTGCAAATGTTTTAAATTACAAATGCAAAAAACAACACAATAACAACATAATAATACATTTGCAAATGCAAACTAACATACTAACACAGTCTTAAGTATCATTGTTACTAACAAATATGAAAACATTTCTGAATTTTTTTTTTTTTTTTATCAACTATTAAACGAGAAACATAATATCGGCGGAAAACGGCTCTAACGATTTCGATGAAAATTGTGACATGCGGGTTTACGGGGGCGATGATCCGATCTAGCTAGGTGTCATATCTGGGAAAATTCGTTTTCGCGTATTTTCACGCAAAAAGTTTTTCCGCGCGATATTGTTCGTAATTTCGGGGCGGCTGCCACCGTCTGAATAGACTGATGGTTAGAGCGTTGGCTTATTGCGCAAAGACTACGGGTTCGAACCTGGATCGGTTTTTTTTTTGTTTTTGTATAGTAAATCGATGAAAATTCAGTTTCGACCCGAGCGCCGACGCTTGGTCTCCCAGGTCCCTACTAGAAATAAAATGTGGCGTTCTCAATATAAAGGGACCTTATGGAGGCAGACGGTTACGCCGTTTTTAGAACTGTTACCATAGTATTCGTATAGTTACAAGAATAAGAAGAGCGTAACTGCATTCCTCCATAAGGTCCCTTTGTATTGAGAACGTCACAAATGAACGCGAGCGAAGCAGCGGGTGAGAACTAGTTTAAAGAATAACAAGCTCTGTCGTTTCGATTGGCATATTTTTAAGTTTTTTTTACGTTTTTTAATCAGTTTAATTACACGTTAAAACCGTGAGTACTTAGCTTCAGTCGTGGCCAGATATAATTAGGGACGCTTGTGTTATTCCCATACAATAGGGAGGGTGACTAATTTTTTTTTCATTGTCTATCAGGTAGATTATCAAAAAGTATTGGACGCGTATTTTTTTTTTTATACGGAGATATATTCAGTTGAAAAGTCGCATGACGTCACGAGCCCACTCCCGAACTTTGACGCGCTTTATCTTCGTCAGTTTTTGTTTGATTGACAAAAGAAAAAATACGTGTCCAATATTTTTTGATAATCTAACTGACGGACTAAATGGAATTTCGTTTTCTTTACCCAGTCGTCATCCCTACTGCCCTCAAATATTACTTACCGAAATTACCACCAATCGAAAAGTACTTGACCAAATTGATATATATAATATATAATAGGTTGGAGCAAAAGTATTTTCGTATTTGGACCGTATAAGTTGTAATCAAACCTCTTCGTCTATACTAAATGTACCTGGCTAGTTTTAATACCATTAAAAGTCAACATTCTGAAATACAATAAAACTAAAAAAAAAACTGGTTCCCGGCATTTTTCAATTGTTTTTGAGCTATCAAAATGGACGTGTGTGACGAATTCGGTACATTTTAAAGCTTTATAATATAAAAGCTTAAGCTTTAAGCTTTATAATTTTGACAACATGTCAATTTTTGATATACATGACAACTTAAAAAAAATTCCTGCCTATTTGATACTCGATCATGTCAGGCTTCTCACAAAAACTAAATCAAAATCGTCCGTTCGTTGAGGAGGTACGATGCCACAGATAGATAAACATATACGTCCCACTGCTGGGCACAGGCCTCCACTCACAATGAGAGGGTTCGGGCTATAGTTTCCACGCGGGCCCAGTGCGGATTGGGTTTGCTTTGCAGGTGTGTGCAGGTTTCCTCGTGATTTCCTTCACCGAAAAGCTCATGGTAAATTTGCAAATTGTATTTAGCACATAAATTCCGAAAAACTGAGAGGTGCGAGCCCGGGTTCGGACCCACGACCCTCTAAGAGTCGGCAGGTCAAACCATTAGGCTACCACACTTTTTTCACATAACACTTTACTTTGGGACAATTCCAATTTGTGTCACCAAAAATGCATGCCGCGTGTATGAAAGGTCATCACTTGAGAACGGCTCGACAGATTTAGCAGTTCTTTTGGGGGTTCCGTACCCGAAGGGTCCAAACGGGGCACTATTGCTGTCACTCACGTGTCTGTCTGTCCGTCTATCCGTCACCGGTTTTACAGAAAAAACGGTTGGAGCTAGTCTTCAAATTTTCACAGTATAAGCATCTTGTTGGTTCAAAGCCATACAAATTGTCAAAAAAAAATAATTAAATGTTTTAAGGCTCCCATACAATAAAAGAGGGCGCGAATAAAATATGTTGACTTACCCCCGTCAAGTACTGCATTTGGAAACAGGGATGAGAAGCAAATACAGGTTTTTTACAAAATTTTGTTTTTAAATTTTTTTTAATTTCCCAATTACGTATGAACTTGAAACTTGGTGATAATGTTTATTAAGACTTATATTTTACAAACAAATACCAATATTTGGTACGGAACCCTAAATGTGGTGGAAGGTGGAACACTTGGCTGGATTTTTATTGTTTTCGTACCTCAAGGACTCAAGGACACGACAAGGTTCGCATGAAATATTTTTTTCTGGAAAATTCCGAGCGAAGCCGGGTTGCTATAAGTAATTTACGAAAATGCTCTAACTTTAAGATTGGCACTTTTATCTTGTTTCATAAACGAATAATAAGTACTATTACAATATAAAGCAGTCATCATCATTGCGTATGGCAATCATCCTGCATGGATCAAACGTCAGGTGTTTCAGCCAGATGCAGTGTATAGTTGATTTTATTTAAAATGTCGGAATCCACTTGAGAGCTTATCTTCCAATGATTGGCTTTGTTATCTATTGTGAAGCCCGACCGCTAATTAGCAGTGCAAAATGAAACGCACAAATAACAAAATATTTTATATGAATAGCAACTTTACCGCTTAAAGAAGAAGGTTCAAATTGCAATGGCAACGCATTCGAGATAGTACTGTTTCAAATTGAAAGCGGCAGCCAGGAAGTTTGTTTGTGTAACAGTACAAACAACAGTACAAACAGTACTATCTCGAATGCGTTGCCATTGCAATTTGAACCTTCTTCTTTAAGCGGTAAAGTTGCTATTCATATGAAATCTTTTGTTATTTGTGCGTTTCATTTTGCACTGCTAATTAGCGGTCGGGCTTCACAATAGATAACAAAGCCAATCATTGGAAGATAAGCTCTCAAGTGGATTCCGACATTTTAAATAAAATCAACTATAGAGTGCACATCTTCTTCTCATTCCTTTACAAGTTAGTTACTGAATTATTGGACTGTGTTGTTATTAATATTCCCCGTCTCGTTTAAAGGTACGATCGCGTTTTGTTCACATTAAAATATGTGCAGTTAAAATCGTAAACATATATTCATTCAAGTTGACATAAATATTTACGCATCCACTGTAAATAAGATCTATGTTTACATTTGGCGCGATGGCCGTATATATATTAGTGCTTTTGACTGTACTTACTTGAATATGAATTATAATTTGTCCCAAAATGGGAAATAAAATTATAGAAAATATTGTCTCAAACTATTGCTATTGACTTGAAGTTGATTAGCACTATTTCCTCGTGAATTGTACCCTTACTTTTGCTACGCTCATAGCGCGGATCATATCGCCGCGAGCGCGCAACGATTTCGCAGAGCGCGCATCGTGTTTGCCGCGAGCGCGCAACGATATCGCCGCGAGCGTGCATCGATTTCGCAGAGCGCGCATCGTGTTTGCCGCGAGCGCGCAACGATATGGCAGAGCGCGCAACGTGTTTGCGCAATGTTCACAGATTTTTTATTTCAAATAAAATAAAATTTAAAATGAAAGGGAGCTCCAATACAAAAAGTGTGATTTTATTAAATTTTATCACTCCCCAGGTCTCATGAGCCGTAATAGATAGACTGTTGAACTTTTCACAGAGTGGTGTATCTCTGTTAAATCTTGTACGATGGTACGGAACCCTTCGTGTGCTAGTCAGATTCGCACTTAACCGGTGTTTTACAAATATATTTGTACTGTTTCCCACGTTGTTTGACTGGTATTTTGACTAACCTCGTCAGTCAATCCACAGCTTTCCAGGCCACCGTACATAATGTACTATTCCGTTGCTTGTTACGTTGACATGTGTCAAGATTATATCTCTTTTAAGGGCCGCCGTTGTTGACACGTTCCACGGTAAAGGTTCGGCCACACCGGTGCTCAAAATACGCTGACGCACCGCAAACGCAGGCGGAGTGACGTGACTTTTATGTCACGTTTTTAACGCATAACGTCCAATCACCTAGAAAAACGGTTCATCTTATTAGCTATGTCCACACCAGTGCGCTTTCATGTTCAACTTGCGCTTTCAAGATTTTATTCGTCTTGCGTCAAGCGCATGCAATACGAGGGTGACACTGAATCTTCAATAAAATCCAATGTTTTGACTTTATCTTCCGCCATTTTATTTGAAAAATGTTGCACGTCAACCCAACGGTGACGGATCAGCGTGCGCTACGGGTATGCGCTGATATCAAACCAGTTTGAGCGCATGCGTTATTACATGCGCTGTGGTTGCAGAGGCATGCGTCAGAGGAAAGCGAAGGTAGAACATGAAAGCGCCCAGGTGTAGACATAGCTATTGGGAGCTACAATGCCAGCAATCTCTCCCATGACCTAGTTCCAATCTTTAGCACTAAGGTCGCCATCTATACAACTTGTGAACGATGTAAACAAAGCGCCATATTGATATTGTCTATAGTTTGATGAGTTAGTGATGCGAAAAGTAGATTAAGATCAAAAATCCTTTAATTTTTTTTTTAATCATAACCACTATAATCGATTGAGGACGACGTGTGACCAACATGTATTATGCAACGTAACGTACTGTACTGTAATGTTTAATTATAACCATTGTACCTGGTACAATCAAGCGTATTTTTAAAAACCACAGAAATGAAAATCGCATTAACACATTACTTCTCGTTATGGTCTCCTCAACTGCAAAATAATTTCAAACTTTTACTGAAATATCGAATTTCAAGTGATATTATATTGTTCAATGGGGATTAGAATAACAACTGGTGAAATAGCAAATGGATTTAGTAGTGATGCAGACATGGTTCACAAGTTCCATTGATGGCGACTTTAGGTTTGTAGGTACTTTGGATACGAATAACGATATACATACAAATTTTTCCAATACCGACAATATTGAGAGGATTGAGAGGGATAAAAATAAATACATATTATATTTTTTCCGGTAGTGTTTAATATACAATTACCGAAAATCACACTTCCTTGCTTATTATATTTATAATATCTTTTAAATTAACTATACAAAAATAAATATTTCATCCTCGTTGTCACGTGACCGCAAACAGCGCGTGACGTCACGTCCCTCTAAACAAACATTTTCACATTTGCCAAGAAACAAGATTTGCGTGAGCCCACAGAGTACTTTAGAATATACTAGTGTTTAGAGGATCGTGACGTCATAGCGACGCCATGACAGAAATTAGCGTTTTAGCGTTGAAACGCTCGGAGAATGACCGTTAAAATGAAATTTATTTTAACACCAATGTTACTAACACTATATGGGTAATGCCTGAAATAAATGAATTTTTTTTTTAAGGCATTTTAAATTAATATACGAGTGATTTTTTTTTTAATATTTTTATAGATATTATATTTCATGTATATCTATAACGTAAAAATATAAAAAAGAAAAACGTCTACACCCATATTGAACCCGGGACCGCTTCGTAGGCGAGTCACCACCAACTAGGCTACCGCGTCAAAGTGTGTCATTACTGTGCAGAACAATAGAGACTAGTTTCTTTTGGTTCCCACGTGCCGGAAACGGTACACTTACCCGTAAGAAATCAGCTTGTTTGTCGATGAGGTTTTAGCATAAAGTAAAGTAAACTTGCGTCGTGTTTTTCTAATTTTTAATCAAGATTTTTTTTTAGTTTAAAAAGTCATTAAAACGTTTTAGATATTTAATCCACTTAGATGTTTTGTATAAGAGTATTTTAGTGCCTTTTGTTAAACGTACAAATTGAAAAGAGATTTGTTTATAGGAAAGACCTTACAGAAAAAATCGGGCAAGAGCATGTCGGGCCACGCTCAGTGTAGGGTTCCGTCGCCATTACTACAAATACAAATAAAGTGCACCAGCAAAAGAGCGTATCTTCATGGCGCTTACGTCCTTTTGGCAGTTTTTCGGCAATAACTCAAAAACGGTACATCCGATCATGTTGAAAATAATTTTGGTTGAAAGTATTTATTAAGCGTTACATTTGTATTTTTTTTATATTTTTTGGACATACAGTTAAAAAGATCAAAATTTATTCAACTTTCGGAGCGGTTATATCCGAAAACATTCACTTAATCAAAAAAAAATGCTTAGAAACCTTGAAGTGTTTTTAAAAGAACTCTAAATATTTGCCATACATTGATGTTTGCTGAAAAAAAAAGTTCAGCATCTGTTACATGTATGGAGTGCCCCCCTAGAAATATTTATTTTTGTTATTTAACTACCAACTAAGTAGCGGCTTATACAAGACACCTATTCTCCAAATTTCATCAATATACATCTTGGAGTTTTTGAGTAAAATGCCTGCGACACACGGACGCTGAGGACGGACATGACGAAACTATAAGGGTTCCGTTTTTGCCATTTTGCTACGGAACCCTAAAAACCATATAAACGACTCAACTATCCAAGTTTACTAAACTGCCCGACTGTAAGTGATTGAGTTTCACCAATGATCTCATCGTCCTATGGACATTTAATTATAGACCAGGAGTCAACGACAAAAATACAGTCAATTCCGACGGTAGAGTGATAAATATATCTTTTTATTTAAACGAACCGGTTTAACAATTCAAAATGCACAATTTAAGCTCTCTGTTGCTGTCCGCTGAGCTTGTCAGCGTAAAAATAAGCACATTAGCTTTCAATAAGGTTGTTAAATGGCGAGTATATTATGAAACATGCTCGCAAATGTTTTTTTTAAGTATATTGAATATCATACAAGGTGTAACGAAAACCTTGTTCAAAATAAATTTCGTTACAATAGAATCATATACATCTTACGTTATATTTTAGTTACAAAATTGCCACCAGCCGCCGACCATTTTAGTATCATGATACATTTCTTTAAGGAGAGCATAATAAAGCTTATTTACAGCAAAAAAAGGTCATTAATACCCTATCTTGTCGTCTTTTGAATTGATGTATCACGTTACTATTCACCCTGAGTGCTGGTCGTCCGTCCTGTGAGGCACAAGTTTCATGTGACATGTTTTTCGCTCGGTAATCCCTTTCTACATAGCTTGTGACGAAAGAGACGCACTGAGCAACAACAAAACAATACTTGTGCTTGCCGTACAGACTTCACGCATTGACTTAGATTTCGTTCATTACAAACGTTGTTAAATTTAATGTCCCCTTGTCACGTACTGTTATTTCAGTATTTTCCTATAGGAGTCACGTGTTCTTTTTACCAATATTTAAATAATTATTCTGTAAATTGGCCACGTCGGGTCTCTTACGTCAGTAAAATGAATTGTCAATAGACAATTCATTAAGTGCATTAAGCTAGTAAGCGCTCTAGACAAGCGCCGCAAGAAAAGAAGGTCATTTTTTAAAACATAAAATACAATAATACTTCAAAGTAAGTAAGATTATAAGCTAATAAAGTAATAAATAATTAAAAAAAACATTTAACACAACCTTCGCATCAACAAAGTAAATGTTTTTTTTTTTTTTTTTTTTATCTTATTTGGGTTTGCGTTTGACCACAGTCTCACCTGATGTTAAGTGAAGACGAGGTCGAAGATGGTACACGCTTACCCAGAAAATAATTAGTTAATAAGTTTGAACACTGACTCCTAGACTATCATCCCAACTATCAATTAGAGAAGCCAATTACTTCCCCCGGCGATCGAAAACCAATCTAACAGCGTTTTAAAAAGTGCCATTTTAAATTGACTCTGGCTGAAAGGGTTTCTTGTCATCTATTTTTAATCTGATTTTCTCGTTGACTTGTTTAGGATAGGTCGGTCTATTAAGGTTAGGTAAGGCGGTCCCGGGTTCGAATCCCGGTATGGTCAAATATTCGTTGAACTGATTCTGGGAACAGGGAAAAATACTTTTTCACCTCACCAGCTCGGAAAGGGTTTCTTTGTCGATCAAAATCTAAGCGCAAAGGTCCACTTTAGCCGCTAGCGTCTTCGTCGTCTTTTTCTCGCTACGGTGAGGTGAAAAATGGTTTGTTTCGCACGACAAAGTTATTTGCTGTCTTGAGGCCTTGAATCCCTCGTTACACTCAGGATTCTTTTTTTGAACCACCCCTACGCTCGTGGTGCAATTTTAGAATCCTTCGCTAACTCGAGATTCAATACTGGCTCTCGCGCCAAATAACAACGTTGCAGTCTTGCATAACAAATAGCTATTCCCACGGGAATTCGGTTGTAACTGAGACATATTACGTAAATATATGACATTAGTACTAAGTATAGACTACACAACTAGTTAATAAACCAATAATTAACTTAATGATATAACTCAATGAAATATTAATTGTAATTGTAACTTAATTGTAATAGGGTTTAAGTTTAAAATCGCTTGAATCTCTTCGGTTACTTTTGTTTTCTTTTATCGATGTATGAACAGAAGCGTCTTCAGCCGTGAGGTCGCGAGCCACACAAATATTTTAATAAATTAAGTTTTAGGTTAGAGAACTTTTAAATAACAGTTGAAAAATGAAAGTGATCTGATTATAGCAAGTAGGGTGTCATATGATTTTCCGTGACGTACTTTTTCATTTATAACCAAAAATATTCAAAAAATTACCGTTCCCCCTTATCTCCGAAGTTTATGTACCGAAAAATCTGAAAATTTTGTAACTTATACGAATTGTTCATAATTAATAAAGGCCGGCAACGTACCGACAACTCTTCTTGAGTTGTCGGTGTTCATGGGCGGTGGTGATTACTTCCCATCAGGTAATCCGCATGCTCATTTGCCTCCCTCTCTAATAAAAAAAAAAAAAAAATTAATAGTTAAACTTTAAATATTTGTACTAAAGCAAGTCAATATGGACCTCAATTGTAATTTAGTTAATATAAAGGTATATTTTACAGACTTAATTACGGAGCCCCCGGTGCGCAAGTCCGACTCGAACTTGACCTTTTTTTTTTTTTTGTGGAATGATAACTTAATCAAGAATGTTCTTAGCTTGGTTTAATGAAAATCCGTTAAGCCGTTTAGGAGTTATGAGCGCTGAAAGTTTTTAACTTGGTTAGGTTATAAATTTGTGACGTTCTCAATATAAAGGGACCTTATGGAGGCAGGCGGTTACGCCGTTTGTAGAACTGTTACCATAGTATTCGTATACTTACAAGAATAAGAAGAGCGTAACTGCCTTCCTCCATAAGGTCCCTTTATATTGAGAACGTCACATTTAATTTATTTGTGTGAGCAAGCGACTACCGACTTCTGAGAATTAAAACGCAGTCAGCCTTGATAGATCGTCACGCTCTAGTAGGTTTGTCCCTAGGATGGCTCTCTTAACGAGGGAAAGAGATAACGATTGGCAAGTGCACGTGGGAGTGGAACAGAAATAGATTAGATTCTTATAAATGGAAATTTTCTAAAGAGAAGCTCGAGTTTTCCATACAAATTGTCATTTTAACCTCGCAAACAGAGGAGTTTAAGTTTGACGTGTGTATCTGTGTATCTGTCTGTGGCATCGTACCTCCCAAACGGATGTAAGGTAAACGTACCAGTGCTCGTCGCTGTCACAATAATTGACACTTTCAATTTTAAGACAATGGAGGTGACAGACAGAGTGTCAATTATTGGAACAATGATGTCTAGCATTGGTACGTTTACCTTACCGATTTTGATAAGTTTTTGGGGTTCCGTACCAAAATGGTAAAAAAGGAACCCTTATGGTGAGACTTCGTTGTCTGTCTGTATGTCACAGCAGTTTTTCTCAGCAACAACACAAGCTATCAACTTGAAATTTGGCATAGTTGTATTGTATAACTAGCTTGCCCGCATCTGTTTTTAGTAAAAAAATATGAAATTAATTTTATAAATAATCGAAAAGGGGCCTAGAATAGAGGGTTGAAAAAGTGATTAGATTATAGCAAATGGGATGTCATATGAAAGAACTCATATTTGTTCCATTCAAAACTATTTTTTTTATAATTTTCTGAGACGTCCTTTTTTGGTATCCCGTCTTTATAAAGTCGATATAAAAATGTGAAAAACGCAAAAGTCGCTTAGTAATAAAAGGTGATAAAAGTTAGGACGAGACACTTTTATTTTAAACCTTAACCGTTAAGTGTTACGTTAGAATATGGAATAGATGTATTCATTTCCTTAGTGCCTGTCAAATTTATCTCGTGCATGCATGCTAAGCCCGCTGAGCACTTAGAATAGGATTCGGGTTCGGGAAAAGTCGGTTAGACTTGCATAAGAGCGTATGAGAGCGAGCGAGAGGGAAGTACAAACACGAAGGTCTTTTTAACAGCTCACGGAGTGACCTGTGTGATGTTGCCGTCACTTTGCATTTCGCTGTCCATTGGTTTCGAAATAAGTCCCTTTATCGCTAAATGAGGCGTGATAAACGCAATGGAGAGCGGGCTAAAAAAAGGCGCGTTAAAAAATAAAAGAAAAGCAATAAATATAAATAAATACAGGGGTAGCCTAATGGTTTGACCTGCCGACTCTTAAGCAGAGGGTCGTGGGTTCGAATCCGGGCTCGCACCTCTAAGTTTTTCGGAATTTATGTGCGAAATATAATTTGTAAATTTACCATGAGCTTTACGGTGAAGGAAAACATCGTGAGAAAACCTGCACTCATCTGCAAAGCAATTTGACGGTGTGTGCGAACTGCGAAGTTCCTAATCCGCACTGGGCCCGCGTGGAAACTATAGCGCAAACCCTCTCATTGTGAGTGGAGGCCTGTGCCCAGCAGTGGGACGTATATAAGCTGGATTATTATTATTATTTTATTTAATACAGGGGACAATCTCACAGAAATTGACCTAGTCCCATAAAATTCAGTAGAATGAACGCTATCGTTAGTGCTCACTACTTGGCGCCACTGTAGAGTAAGTTCCTGAAGTATACTTAGCTATCGCTTTCAACGTTTATTATTACGGCCGTGATAAAGGTTTACATTTAAATCATATTTAATACCATAAATATACCTATATATACAAACTAACTTCTGAATTGGTTTTTCTTTCAGCTCGCTTAATTTCGCACCTCTTTTTCTTAGCTCCGCTTTTAAATCACTGACATTCATTGACCTGTAACTCATATTTGCCATTAATCTCAGGTATTGCAAAATATTCACAACATTATTCTAATTAGAAATAGTCCTAGCCACAAACAGTGACATGTGACATTTCGGATACCTCACGCTACACTAGCGCCTCTAGCGGCGAATTCACACCGTTGTTTAGACTAGACGCCTACGTAGCGACATCTGGTGTCAGAACAAATATCGAAAACCCTCATTTGGCTAACTGCGTCCTCGTTATAAGCTTTAACTATTGTCTCTTTCCGTCAACAGCTCGCCTGACCCGCGAAGAAGCCATGGAACAGAGGCTAGCTGAGATGCAGGTCCACCTTCAGTTCCTGGACTCGCTGTACCGAACAAGGCAGGTGGAAGTCATGAATATCCAGGTCAGTAGCTGTTGAAAAGAGGATTGTGAGCAGGGACTGTTATATCAGTATAATTTGGATATCGATATAATTATCGATAATTAGGTATATCGTTATCGATAAATAATTTTCGGTACATTATATCTTTATTTTGACAGAACTCCGTAATTTATGAACCGATGTGATTTTTTTTGAATTCAGTCAGGTACAAACTCGTAATTACATACCCGAATGAAACATACCCGATTCAGATTGGTCTCATTTCTATAAGAATGATAATCTGATGATGGAATCTATGAGGAATCGACGATATTCCTCAAAAATCGTAGGTACAGTCGAAGGCACTAATATCTATACACCAATCGCGTCATTATGTATCTGATTACTAACACGATTTGCTAAAAATGTATGTAACTATTAGCATCGGTACCAAGTATCGATATCTGTTTACCGATATTTAAGTTTACCGATACTGTGCGTAATAATCTTGAGCTCCGGACAACTCGCACCACGTTGGCGGTTGTGGCTGATGAAAGCTCCCAAGAGCCGCAGACGGCGGGTTCGAAGCGTCGCTTTGTGACTCTCGAGGGCGTTGAAATATGAACACTGATTATTTCCGTACACTTATTTATTGCACTATGTACAACTAGGTCACAACTATGGATGACAAATTAATGGCGTCCGCACGCGTTGAATCACAAGATGAGAAGTTGAGAAGGGTGCGTCCGTACGCTTTGAGTGACAAAATTAGAAGGAGGTGAATGATAGATTGAACCTATCAACTTTGACGTTATTACATTCACAGCTTGCTATTGGCTATGAATAGACCAATGACACGCTAATACATAGAATGACAATCAATCTAGGTCCATTAGGCTGGTGGCATACACAACGTTGTAAGATTAACACGGTACACAATGACAAATCAAAAACATGTTAATTTTCAATTAACAGATACAATTATCGATATATTCGGGAAGTATCGACATTATTATCTATCTTTTCTTAAAAATGCCGTTATATTTCGGTTATTAATATATAGTCCCTGATTGTCAGGCAACGCTGAAATCGGCGATAAAGTTTCTCATCCCCTTAATCAAGAATAATGTTTTAGAAAGGAAAACGTTCCTTCAAAGAAAACATTTCCTTTCCCAGTTGAAAAAAAAAACCGTACAGTCAAGGTCATTTAATATGTGTACACGTTTAGTACCTTGTCACTTTAACAGTTGTGACATTCAAGTGCTTTGGCAATATAAAAATGACATTAAATAGAGAAGGTAATAAAATGTTAACATATTTATGGCCTTGGCCAGAACTAGTTTTTTTATATATCAACAACGAGTATCTGCCGATTGGCCAAAGTATGTTTGGTTAAATGTATAATTTCCCTAATGTTCGTTTGCCAAAAAGGTATTTCCCGCCGCAAAAATTAGCATACAACTCTAACCTAACTTCATCATCATCATCATCAGCCGCAAGACGTCCACTGCTGGACAAAGGCCTTCCCCAAGGTTTTCCACAACGATCGGTCCTCTGCTGCTGTCATCCAGCGCTTTCCCGCGACCTTTATCAGATCGTCGGTCCACCTTGTGGAAGGCCTGCCGACACTTCGTCTCCTGGTTCGCGGTCGCCACTCTAGAACCTTTCCGCTCCAACGGCCATCGGTTCTACGAGCAATGTGCCCCGCCCACTGCCACTTAAGGTTTGCTATTCGGTGAGCTATATCAGTTACTTTAGTTCTCCTGCGGATCTCCTCATTCCTGATTCGATCTCGCAAGAAGACACCCAGCATAGCTCTTTCCATCGCCCTTTAAGTGACCTTGAGTCTTCTCATGAGGCCCATTGTAAGCGACCTAACCTAACTTAACCGTTCTAAATAGCTTTTTTGGTGATAAATAAAACAAAAATAATACACGAATAGCTTTTTAGGAAATGATAGGTACATCCGACCGAACGTATTTTAGTGAAACAAGAGGTTCCGATCAACAACATATTCAAAAATCGTTCTAGGTTTAAGGGGAGAGAACTGTTACCGCATATTGTATGCACATTTTCAGCCTAACAATTCTCTTGAAACTCAGGGGGCAATCTCACAAAAATTGACCTAGTCCCAAACTAAGCTCTAGACTTGTACAACAAACTTATAAAGAAAGAAAACATTTATTCACAACGAACACAATAAAAAAAATAACGTGAAGGTACACAGTAAAGTTGTCGCGAAACGATCCCAACTCAGCTGGTGCTGGTTGTAAAGCCAACGCTGGTCTTCCGTTGAGACCGCTTGGTGAGAACGCGGAAGGTGACACAAATAATACATTTTTCATTTCAAGTGTCAAATCACGAAACAGCAATAGCAAGTTAAAGAAAAACAACAAAAAACAACAGACAGGTGATTTTGTACAGGCTTGTATAGACGGCGTCCAGGCAAATACATAAAAAAACAATAAAATTTTGTTTATATACTGAAAGCCAAACGTATGAAACATGAACGAGTAATATAAGCCATGGATGAAAGGCAAAACCTTACGACAATCCTATTCGTCCTTTTTTATCCACAATGGAAGTACCCACTCGTATCGGTGACGTCATTCGAGCGTGGCTCCTTTGTGTCGCATAAGTCGCATTGTGCGCATATATTCACGATGCGAAACCAAGCGTACAGGCGCCATGATATACGTTAAAACATATAAAGGGTTTATCAAATCGACTAAAGGCAAGTTGACGTTTTCGTTTATATGAATTTTCCGGAATAAAAAGTATCCTATGTCCTTCCCCGGGACTCAAACTATCTCTTTACCAAATGTGACGTTCTCAATATAAAGGGACCTTATGGAGGAAGGCAGTTATGCTCTTCTTATTCTTGTAACTATACGAATAAGTAATATGGTGACAGTTCTAAAAACGGCGTAACCGCCTGCCTCCATAAGGTCCCTTTATATTGAGAACGTCACAAATAGCATCGAAATAGTAACGTATGTACATAAAATTTGTTCATTTGTTCACAAAAAAGAGGTTCACTTCGACTGTATTTAAACCCCCCCCCCCGACACAAAAAGAGGGGAGTTGCAAGTTGTATTTGTGTATCTGTGTATAGCTGTCTGTGGCAGCGTAGCTCTTAAATAGATAGACTGATTTTGATTTAGTCTATTTTGTTAGAAAGGTGATTTAACTGAGAGTGTTTTAGCTTAGTTTGATGAAAATCCGTTAAACCATTTAAAAGTTATGAGCAGTAAAAGTAAAGTGCCTAATTTAAACGGGAGTTTTTTTATTAAATTAATAGTTATTAAATATTAATTTATATTAATTTATTAATATTAGTAATACGATTCGTAAATATTTTTTATATGTGCCTTGACCACGATCTCTTCGTGATCCTTCAAACCGTCAACGGTGACTTTTTTCTTCAGGACTCAATGGTTACCAGCCATACCCCTGAACAGCTTTTGAAGATCCTGGAGCCTTCCACCACCATGTCTACAAATGTGGTGGGACTCCTGAAGAACATCACTGGTAAGTTACAGCACGACAAGTTCGCGGGCGACTGTCGTGCGGGGCCACCAGATGTCGGGGGAGGCGAGAGGCGCGCTTCCCCTCCCTTCCCCCGCCCACCCGCGCTAACTCCTAGCCTCGTCCCCACCAACGTCTGCACCAGCGCGACGATCGCGCACGAACTTGTTTGACATTAACTATGTAAATTTGAGAGAGTATTTCTAAAAATAAAGGTCCAAAAAAATAAAGAGAATAGTTAGTGACCGTCACGAATCTGTAAGTTTAATGTCAAGCGCATACATATTGGTAGCCACCTGCCAAATTTTATCTCGTGCATGGGCATGGGCATTTGTGTGATGAGCGCGAGTGATTCTAAGTCATGGATATTTTCTATGTACCTAATGTTTAGGTCCATAGTCGCGCGACAAAACTCTTACACTTAGACTCTTATATGTAGTTTGAATTTGACACTGACCCATTTGAATGTTAACTGTGTCTACGATTTTTTCTGACTAAATAGGGTGATGGCACCAGTATTAGACACTTAAAGCTGACAGGTACCAAAAATGGACACGTAAGCCTTAAATCAAAGATAACCCTTAAAAATAACCCTTATCTTTTTCGAAATAAGAATCATGTGTCCACCATTGGTTCTTGTCCATTACTGGCGCCATCCCTACGATATGTTCGGCGATATTTCCGAGCAGCGTTGTATCATTTTTTTAAATGTTCATACAATGGTTGTTTTAACTACCCATCAATCTATTTATAGGTTGGTACTTAAACACGTAGGTACATTTGAAAAGTAATTATTTCATTAATCAGCGATACTGTTGATTGAAAACTATAAACTTGCTACTGGTACAAAATTTCAATTTACCATCATTTTACTGTAGGGATAATAAAAAGAGGGGAGAACATGTATTGATCGCATTAAAATCGAAATTTCTTTAGCTTTGGATGCCATTTTCGGTTATTTTACAGTGTCCTGACCTGACTTCTGCAAAATAACCGAAAATGGCATCCAAAGGTATAGAAATTTCGACTTAAATGCGATCAAGGGACTGACGGTGGTTGAAATACTCGTGGATAATACCTACTATAGTGGTTTGTCTCTATCGCACTCCAGACTAAAATAATCAGAGCATTTTAGGGTTCCGTACCCTACGGGCGCCCAACGGGACCCTATTAATATGCCTACGCTGTCCGTCCGTCCGTCCGCCTGTCTGTCTGTCTGCCTGTCCTAACTATAAAGAGCTGTATCTTTTGAACCGTAATAGATAGCGGGTTGATTTTTTTTTTTCAGAATATGTGTTATTACGTCGGATTTACTAACAAATAAATAAAAAATAAAGTGAAATTATTAAGGGGGTCCCCATACAAAAAGCGACCCAAGCGAGCCAAGTGACCTTGGTAGAAGCGAGCTGCTACACGGTTTCAAACAAGCCCATTTGTTTGATATCTGCCAAGGGCGTTTAAGGTCATGCGAAATTTGGTTTAAAACCACTGTCTACACGGTTTTAAACCAGCTGTTTTAAACCGTTTAGCCCACGCATAAGCGGGCATGGCAGTGCTGTCAGTGGCGGGCGTCGAGACGAATGGTTGCGACGTGCGTCTGTGTGAGTGCGACGTTTCGAACGTTTGTACGCAGTTCCTTTACTGCTTTAGCTATATTTATACTGTGGATATGGTATACGGTGTAGTGGGCAGTGACTTTTAGACCCACCGTTGTCGTTAACGTCACGTGTCGTCTGCGTTCTCCTTGGCAGAAAGTAAAACGTTGCTGAGGCATTTGCCTTATGATTCCAGGGACCCATGCAGCTTCAGGAGTAGACCCGGCGAACTTGAAACCTCAACATCTCCCCTTCATCCATCAGCTGTTGCCGCATCTCCTGGACGACCCCCTGAGCCTGCGACCGGCGTACCACATGAAGGGTCCACGACAGCTGGTCGAGGTTGTGGTCGGGATTCCGACCGTGAAGAGAGATAAGGAGAGCTATCTTCTGGTTACACTTACGGTTAGTTATCTGTACGAGTAGAAAGGACTTAAGTGGAGAAACAGTAACTTTATCAGTTTCGTAACGAAAATTAACGATACAAATGTATGACTAGTTTTCGTTACGAAACTGAGCAAGTTACCGTTTCTTAGCATCAGTCCCTAAGATTCCTTTTTTCGAATCGATATACCAACTGTATAACCAAATGCCGTGGTAGCCTAATGGTTTGACCTGCCGACTCTTAAGCAGAGGGTCGTGGGTTCGAACCCGGGCTCGCACCTCTAAGTTTTTCGGAATTTATGTGCGAAATATAATTTGTAAATTTACCATGTGCTTTTCGGTGAAGGAAAACATCGTGAGGAAACCTGCACACACGGCACAATTTGACGGTGTGTGCGAAGTTCCCAATCCGAACTGGGCCCGCGTGGGAACTATAGCCCAAACCCTCTCATTATGAGTGGAGGCCTGTGCCCAGCAGTGGGACGTATATAGGCTGGATTATTATTATTATTATACCAACTGTCCTCTCTCGAACGATTTTGCCCCAAAAATTCCGAAGACTGACCATAAAAAAATCTGTTTCAGCACCTGATCACCGGAATGACTGAAGCCGACCTGAATGACACCATTATCCTCGTCATGGTCGGAGAGCCTGATCTGGAATTCGTCATAAATACAGCTAAACATATTGAAGGCATGTTAGTATCGTTATATGAACCAGTTTTAAATTCCGATGATTTACTTATTTCTAATGTTGGTAGCTAGGCTTCCGAGCGATGATCTGGTAAGAGAGCAGCTACAAATAGGGATGCATCCTAAAAAATATATATTTAGTCTAAAAGTAGATTATTATCAAGAAATATTGAACACGTATTTTTTGTCTTTATCAAATCAATCAAAATTTACAGAGAGCACGCGCATCACAGTTCGAGACTGGGGGCTCGTGACGTCACAACGTGGTAAAAAGTGTGCCACGGCGTGACGTCACGCGAAACTTCAACGCACTATTATTTTCGTCATTTGTTTTTTAATGTCAAAAGAAAAAATACGTGTCCAATATTTTTGGATAATGTAAATGACAGATTAAATAGAATTATCCGTCGGATACTGTTATTTCGCAAGAGTACAAGTACAAGTCGACAAAGTTACTAACGTTTTCTATAGAAAACCCTACAAATTGGGAATATGCATGAATTGTTTTTGCTTTATTAAAAAGTCATTCATGTAACAAACAGTAGAGCAAAATTATTTTTCGAATAACTATAAAAATAACCAAGATATAAGCCATTAAAGATTTATTTCTATCTCTTTCTAGTTAAACTGAATTTAACATGGAGTTTATATGGCCGTAGTGCACGCTGACGTCACAGTACATGTCGGATCTCTCTGACAAATTAGTAGTTTAGTTTTAAATGCTTATATTATCCCGTATTTTTGGTTAATTATAATTTTAATTTCACTTTTTGCAATTTACGTTATTATCATATTTTGTTAAGAGATGCGATAAAAATATTTCATGCGTAAGTTTAAACAAAAACTACTTTTTATACAAGTTTTCTTTAGATTGTTTAATGTGTTTTAATACATGGAATACTTAATGGTGAATTTAATGTACCGATAGAGGTAAGTAGTATATTCACTAATCTTTGCAAATGGTAACACCGCGGAACTGGCTGTCCCACGATATTGTATCAAAAAAGTGGTTCGTCTACTCAATGTTTCGCAAAAAAAAATGTATTTTGATGTGTAATATTTATTTGCACTTTTACGAACGAACAGTATATCTTTTTCTAGAAAAAAATGTCGTTTATACCTGTTGCTTGCTGGCGTGGATTTGCTTGAATTATGTCTTCAAAATAAAACAATCCTGCAAAATAAACTAGATTTATTCGTTAATATTTTGTGTTCTTTTCTACACTCCATAAAGATCCAAGCGTCACCCGCATTTTTTTTAATTTCTCACTCTATCATGTTTCGACTTCCAGGTTCCCAAAAGAGGTCGAAAGCGGTATTATAGAGGTCATCTCTCCTTCTCCCTCATACTATCCCGACTTCGCGAGCATAGAACCGACTCTAGGCGACTCGGTGAAACGAATGAAATGGAGAACCAAACAGAATCTCGACACTATATACCTTATGGCGTACGCACAGAGTCGAGGGACGTTTTATCTCATGTTGGAAGATGATGTTATAGCCAAGAAGAATTATATGCAGGTATATATTAACGTCTTCAATGCCTTTGACGGATATATCCGCACCACTGGTTCAACGCCAACTACGGATATTTCCGTCATGGTTGACAGCGCAAAATAGAGCTGAGTGTCTATGGGGTAAGGTTGATATTAGCTCTGCTGTTCAGCTATCATTGGCGTGCGTGTGACTTTTGTATTTGACATGGCTCATGGCATTGAAAAGGTTAAACACAAGATATCGTCCCCTGATATTTATTTGTGACGTTCTCAATATAAAGGGACCTTATGGAGGAAGGCAGTTACGCTCTTATTATTCTTGTAACTATACGAATACTATGGTGGCAGTTCTAAAAACGGCGTAACCGCCTGCCTCCATAAGGTCCCTTATTATTAAGAACGCCACATATTGACATGTAAATATTTTATTTATTAATTGTCAACAGGATATCAAGTCCTTCACAGCCTCAGTCACCGTCACAAGTCCCCGATGGTTCTTCATAGAGTACTGCGTCTTTGGAGGAGTAGGGAAGCTGTTCCGATCCTCAGACCTGGTCCATTTCATCACCTATGTACAGCTGTTCTACAGCAACATGCCTATAGACTGGCTGCTGGAAAGCTACTTAGCTGATAAAGTCTGCAGTATCTATAAGACCTCGGTGAGTATGATAATAATTAATAAACAAGATAAATAAAACTAAAGTTATACCCGTCACGCTTGACAGCATAAAATAGACATCTGTGTTTGACATATTGACATTAGCAGAGTCCGGATTTTTCGCGGCAAAACAAAAGACCTGTCATAATCTAGCTAGTGTTAGAAACACTTTTTTATCGATATCGAGTAGGCATTATATATAAAACTCATGCCGATATATTTACATTATTTTATAATAATTGGCGACAGTTGTTTTATTTGTGTTATTCCATCTAAATATTAACTATACTTTATCATATCAAGTAATAGAATAACCCGTCGGGTAACTAAGAGGTAAAGCTTTGAATGAAGTGACTATACTGCCTCATTGAAAATAATAGACACTTTAGAAAATGAGTATAGTATAGTAGTACTCCTATCACTATCACAAACCAAATAAAATGTCATGTGCTGCTGTGTGTACTGGCGTGGATTTCGAAGAAGAAATTGCATTTGTTTCTATATAATTTTATACACGCCTCACGTAAAATGTTTTATTATTTTTTTTATTTTATTTCGTGGACCTTTTTCTTCTTTTACACAACTATCGATATATCGATAAAAATATTTCCAACACTAGATAGATTGCGACAGTCTTTTGTATTGCCGCGAAAAATCCGGGCTCTGGACATTAGCTATGGTGTGGTGTCTTATATGTCAGACTACGGCGGTCAAAAGGTTAAGTATATAAAAACCCCCGACAAAATCGGGACCCTGCTTTCAGAGCTCATAACTCTTAAACGGCTTAACGGATTTTCATCAAACCAAGCTGAGAACACTCTCGATTAAGTCACCTTGCTAACAAAATAAATTAAATCAAAATCGGTTCATCCGTTTAGTAGCTACGATGCAGCACGTTAAACGTTTAACACCCCTTGCGTCGGGGGTTAAAAATTATTGTTATCACGTCAACTCTCGCGTTTATCTGTGACAAAGTAATGACACATTTTTAATTTACAAATTACACTTTTACAGAAAGAATGTGCGCAGAGCAAGACTGATATACGGCCAAAGTACAAATCCTCACTCTTCCAACACATAGGACTATACTCTTCTCTAAAGGGAAAAATACAGAAAGTCGCGGTGTGTATATACTTCTTAATTAACATCTTTACCAATACTAGTTGGCTGTGAGCTGTAGACCTCGCCACAAACTTAACTTTGCCGTTGAGGAAAGGTGCTCAGACTTAGAGGCTCGATACCGCTTGTGGAGTTCCTTTTCCATATGCCATAAACTTGTCTTTCAGGACTCGCGCTATCGCAAAATGCCAACCTTCTATCCTCATGATGAGAACCCGCCTTTGAAAGACATTAGGACTGATATTGAGGAGAAGTCAGAACATACCCTGAAGAGCGCGTATGCAGGAGAGACCTTCTTTTGGGGTCTGAAGCCGAAGAGAGGGGACATCATCGAGTTTACGTTCAAGAAGCCTTTGCTGCTTGAAAGGTAGATTTTTATTGCCTATTAGGGACATACAGTCACAGAAACAAAAGTTGTCTCTCTTGATCCAGAAATTTAAGGACTTTGAAACCAAATTTTTCGGGTTAGGATATATCCGCGTAATGAAGGTCTGGTGTAGTTGGCCTGTATCGAAATTAAACTTTTAGGAGCAGAAGGGACAATGTTGAACCTAACTCTGTGTGTGACCCATTAACGTAACGAAAATTAGTCATACATATGTATCGTTAATTTTCGTTACGAAACTGAGAAAGTTACCGTTTCTTCACTTAAGTCCTTAACGGTCTTAACTATGTACTACACTTTTTTGAATTTCACTTATGAACCAGGGCTTGATTTAACGTTAAAAAGTTGCTAACGTTACCCGCTGATCGACAGTTAACGTTAGCAAAATATATCGTTAAAATGTCGTTAATATATTTTATTGTTATTATTACCGGTAAATTGAGGTAATGTTAAAAGCAAAGTATTATTGATATCTATTAATGTTATTTTATTAACGTTATCCGCATCCGTCATCAGCTTGAATTAACGTTAGTTTTAACGGTAATAAACTTTAATTTAACGGTAGTTAACAGTATTTTTATGAAATTACCGTTAAGTAACGTTATTTATTATGTTATCATCTAGTGATTAACAAGCCTCGGGCTATTGTTAAAATTAACGGTAAAATTAACGTTAGTAAGTTAACATTATAATGAAATTTCTGTACCAAATAACATTAAAATTTATACCGTTACCAAAGTATTTTTATGAAATTACCGTTAAACTGTTCAACGCCATGTCAAATACAAAAGTTGTCACTCACACGCCAATGACAGCTGAAAACCAGAGCCAATTTCAACCATACGTCATATATACTCAGGTCTATTTTTCGCTGTCAACCGTGACGGATATATCCGTCAATGGCGTTGAAAAGGTCAAGTAACATTATTTATTATGTTATCTAGTAATGTTAACAAGCCCTGCCATGAACATAAAATACACACACACATAAACATTAAAAAAATCCTTTCCAGATACACATTCCGAAGTGGCAATGTCGAACATTTATCCGACAAGTTCTACGATACCGACGTTGAAGTGTTGCCAGTGAATGGCAACTATACTTTCGTTGCCAGTTTCGACGAGTTCGGCCTGGCCGACGGGTCGCTGGGGCGAGACAGCGGGCCGATCAGCGCCGTCAGGCTGAGGGTGAACAGGGACAGCACGTTCTGGGTTATACTTAGCGAGGTAACAACGCCATCTATGATCGAACCGCTATGTACGCAAAACCGTTATTTTGGTTTCGTTCGAAATGTTCGAATAAACCTGATTTTTAGGGCTATCGTGCATCGCTTTTTTCACTAGATGGCGCCTCAAGGTCGGGAGGTCTTTTATTTTTATTATTTTAATACATTTTAAATTAATAATTTTTAATATCAACACCTCACGTCCAAGAGGCGCCATCTAGTGAAAAAAGCGATGCGCGATAGCCCTCATTGGTTTGTGGAGGGGTATTTGCATAAAAGTTTTTTACGTATTAACGGACACACGTCTTCTACGTAATTAAAACATGTATATCTATTTTTATTTATACACATATCCGCTACATGGCCACAATAAATTGATACACTCAAAGCGATTCTAATATTTCAGATTGAGTTGAAGCCCTACGCCAAAGAAGACAGATGACGAGGAGACTGGGTCAGACTCGTTAGTCAAATGAAACGGGCCAAGCACAAGCGCGCCGCTGGCCAAATCAAGTGACTCTACGCACTCTCGAACAAAAAACCACGTTTTTTATTAGGAACTCGGAAGAAATTTCCGCAGTGCTACCCTGACTTTCAAAAAGTTCTGTGGCCCAAAAGGATACAAATCATTAACAGAGTATACTCGACTTATGCTCTTTTGGTTCTAGAGCTACAGTACCTATTCAGCTGTGTTTACCGCAATATTCTAGTTACGTTTCTGAAACACGCAGATCTTGTTGCTACAACCAAAACGTTTATAAACACGTAAATGTTTCTTATGTGCATCCAGAATGAAGTAGCTCTTTGTGGAGCAACATGATTATGTTTCGTAATAAAAAATCAAAATGGCAGGGATGTTTTTTGAATTTTTTCTTTGGTAGTTTCGTTCATATTTGTATTCATATCAATATAAATAAAGCACAGATGCTTTTGCGCAAAAAATAATGAAAAAACATGATAGTCAAAAAATGTTATTCTAATAAGATTTTGAACTCCCAACTTTGAAGTGACGTTTGAAAACTATTAGAAGTTAAACCTGTTTAAAAAGATCTAGGTGCTATAGAAATGTACCTTAAAATTAGTAAAATAATTATTACAACATCCGGTTTCGTAATGAATTAAGAAGCTGCAAACATAAAATAGATCTGCTGCTATACAGCTAGTAGCTGCGGACTACACTATACTATATTCAAAATCAAAATCAAAATATTTTATTGTTTAACTGCAGGTACATATGAGAATGTATTGAATTGATTCAAATACTAATGATTATTCATGAATAAAATTACAATATTGCATACGTTTTAATATAATCTTGATTTGCAATGCCATAGTATAAAAATATAACATAATAGCATTGTGATAAATCCAGAACATTGTATTAATCGTGGCATTTAATATTTATGTAGCATTTTTAAGTGTAAGTTTTATAACCTAGGTGGCAGTGTAAGACGTGTAATGCGACCAAAACGCTGTGCCAATAGGGAACATGCATGATTTTTGATTTTTTTTTAAAGTCATTTGTGTAACAAACACTAGCGCAAAATTATTTTTCGAATATCTATAAAAACAACCAAGATATAAGCCATTAAAATTTTGTTACAAAACAGAATTTAACATGGAGTTTATATGGCCATAGTGCCAGCTCACGTCACAGGACATGTCGGATCTCTTTGTCTAATTAGAAGTTTTAAATGCATCCGTACTTTTTGGCCGATTCACTTTTTGCCATCTCTTTTACGGTATTATCATATTTTGTTAACAGATGCGATAATAAAATTTCATGCGTATTCCCAATTGAGCGAGCGAAGCGACATCGATAATGGATTGCCAATCGATGATTGCTGTTTCAAAATGCTATTTCGATGCTAGTGCGGAAAGTATGTCATTACTTCACGAGTATCGAGATATCTTGCTACGAGCCGCAGGCGAGTGGCAAGACTCGGGACGATTGAAGAATGACATTTCCGCACGTGTATCGAACGACGTTTTTTAACACAGTAGCGAAAAAATAAATCAATTTCAAACTCTGAGTCGCTCATTTTATAAGCAACTTTTTGAAAACTTAAGATTGGTAAACAAATTCGTTGTAAGTTCGATCTTTCGCAGTGAACATTTTTGACATTATGAAGAGGTGTTTTTTTTAGCTTTTATTCGACTAGAATAGATTTTGTTATTATTATTGAACCCACTTCAATGAAAGTATTTTTTTCAAATGCATGTTCTATAAGACATAAACAATTGTTAATATAAAACATTGTACTATTATTACCTAAGTATTGTTATTTACGATTATTTGTGTATCGTATATTTATAAAAACAATATCGAATGTTGCCTTTGGAAAATTAAAAAAATGCTTGCAGTAAGAAAAAACGCATGGCTTAAAGGACTTAGCATCCAGGCCATAATCATTAAAAAAAAAAAAACGCTTCTTCATAATGTCAAAAATTTTGACAGGCGTTTCGGCAGCTATTCCATTCCATTCAGACAACTTATTAAGAACGGTTTTTCAATATTCAATATTAAAAAATAAACGCGTTATAATGATGAAAAGGTAAGTAATAAAATATGAAATATGTATATTTTTCGTATTCTTACATTAACGGTAGGTTTTTATGTTGATTACGATATTTAAAGGAAACTAATATTAACACTCATCAATAAGTAGCATGAATTGGAACAAGTTTAAATTTAAAAAAATTGGAAAAGTAAAAAGCACTAGTTTGCGAAAACCAACTTTCCGCACGATATACAGCTACGAAAAGTACCACTTTTTGAGCAACTGTGTTAAAAAAGTTACTTTTGTGAAGTTATCACTGGGGACGTTTTGATTTATTATAGTAACGTTATTTTTATCATATGATGTTTTTTCCAATATAGATAAATATCTAATTGTTGTTTTAAAATGTTTATTTATAATGATATCAATTCGTGACGTCCCGCCCCCACTACTTAATTTTTCATATCGCAATTTCAATTTGAGTGGTGGGGCGCGCCGTCGCGGGTCGAAAACTTGTTACAATGTAGGTTATGTTTTTTTTTTTATCGAGTACTTAAATGTAATTTAAGTACCTGTTTTAGGAATGTTTGTACTTCAATATTTTGTGGTAGTTGTAAAGCTTTTATATTTATTTACATTATTTATTAAATATTAACTATATTTATTCCAAAATCAAAGACTCTATTTAAGTATTCTTGTTAGTATGTAAAATAATGTTCTCTGAATGTGACAAACCGCGCATGTCAGGTCATTATGACTATAAAATTCTGATATTGTATAAAAAAATAGATAGGTACCAACAGAGGCTTTGTTACGAAATGTAATAACTGCCATGTTACTGGCTAGCAGAAAGGCGGGTCGAGTTAAAAAAGTTGGACAGAATAGGGGTGTAGATGATTTATTTTTTATATAAATATTTAAAAAAATCACTCGTATATTAATTTCAAATGCCTTAAAATAAATTTCATTTTAAAATTTCTCGCTAAAACGCTATCTTCTGTCATGGCGTCGCTATCACGTCACGATCCTCGAAACACTAGTATATTCTTGACAAATGTCAAAATGTTGTTTGTTTAGAGGAACGTGACGTCACGCGCTGTTTGCGGTCACGTGATAACGTGGATGAAAAAAATATTTTTGTATAATTAATTTAAAATGTATTACAAATATAATAAGCATGAAAGTGTGATTTTCGGTAATTGTATATTAAACACTGCCGGAAACAATATAATATGTATTTATTTTCGTTTAGCGTCTACGCCTCTATTGGCAAATAGTTAAGCGTACTCGTAGTCAACCGTACAAACGAAGCGAAAAACTTGTGCGACATTTAGTCGAATGTTTCCTAGAAAATTTAATTGCGCGACATGCATGCCCAACTTTTTGAACTCCAACCATTAGCTATAACCCTCTTTCGCTGCATACGCTTCATAAAACAGCCTTAGGTGTTATTATAGTTGTTTAAAAACAATAAAAAGGTGCTGTAAGAAATAACGTATCGCGCAAAAACAGGACATACTCGTAGTGTAATTCTGTGACTCCAAAGGTATAAGTCTAGTATAGCGGTATATGATTTTATGCCTTTTTCATTTCGAGCGAAGTCGAATTTACACTGGAGCCACAGAGTTTATATATAATACATATAGTTGTCAGGCCACTAAAAGTCTGAACAGGCGAACAAGTCCGCCGTCTGTCCGAAGCTTGTCAGGCCAGCCAAAATCTATGGAGCGCACACATTACGATTCATGCCTGGCCGGCAATATTCGTACGGCCGGCTTATAACTGTTAAAACACATTATCAGTGTTTAGACAGTTCGAGATCGCACTGAATCGCGTAGGACTGTCCGGCCGGGATCTTTCGATACAGATGGTCACACGTGAAGTTCGAATAAATCTCAGTCTGTCAGTCTTAAAACGTAATAGGCCCCACAGACGCTACGAATATCCTAACCCAGTTAAAAACCCCCGATATCAGCGCCTAAAAACCTTTTGAGCAATGAGCAAAATCTTCAACGGGCTCCGAGCACGTACATTTTCACTGGAGGGACTTCGTCACTAGAAGATTTCAAGAACTAAAAAAATCAGATCCCCTCATCAACTAGAAAAGAGCTGATGATCTTCAAACGGCTGAACAGATTTTCATGAAACATGGCTAAGAACACTCTGGATAAAATTATCTATGACACAAAAAAACTAAATTAAAATCGGTCCATCCGTTTGGGAGCTACGATACCACAGACAGATACACAGACAGACACGTTAAACTTATAACACCCCTCTCTTTTTGCGTCGGGGGTTAAAAATCGTAACGATCAGACTACCGTTCGATCGGTCTGATTTAACGTAAATTCCACACACTCGCTACAGTTTATCGTAGCGATCTTTACTTCAGTTCCGATGGCGAGAGACGCACCAGCGGTTGTAGGTTGAATTCACCTGTCCTGCTAAGGTAAAAGGCAGTTTTGTACACAAAACTACTGTAACAAATGCAACCTCATTACTGGGTCATAAGGTTGCAATTGCTACAGTAGTTTGGTGTAAAAAACTGCCTTTTCGCTTGCAGGGCAGCGCAATCGAAGCAAAAACTGATGGCAGCCACACACGACTAGAATGAACGGTACAGTTCATCCGTTCCGATTTATCTATTCGAAGACTGTACTAATCGTGCAGTCTGATGCGTCTGTGGGGCCTATAAAAATAACGGATAGTCTATAATTGAGATCCCTCGGCAGATTGTTAGTCTGTGGTGTGCTTTAGTCGTTCTACTATAAAATTATATAGTATCATATCTATTTATACCTAAAAACTTTCGGAATACATTACCCTATGTATAAACTAAAAATAAATAATACCCAATGCGATATCTACTGAAATAGCCTTCGGTTTTGTAATTCTTTTTCGACATCACAGATGGCGCTAGTCGTCCTATTAAACTAATTGAAAGGTGCTGCCATCTATTGTAAATATTGTGATTCAATTGGTAAACTTTGACAGCCGTTAGTTTAAAGCGTCTATTAGGTTTTCTAAACGTAAAATTAAAAATTCAGACACCTTGTCAGTAAATAGACGTTGGTAATAGTCGAGTGCTTTTAAATATTTATCAAATAGTTAAAATTCTTCGTAAAGTTAAACCAGTTGTAAAATATCAAAGTGTTATAATATAAACGTTGTCAGTATCATACGAAACATACATACATAACGTCGTGTTACTTTCTCAAACTCTTATCTGCATCTTGTTGCGGTTGGTGATTTCATTTCATTAATTATATTTTATAGTGTAATCAGTTTACCAACCGCAAAAAAACATATACGTATTTGTGAAAGTAACCTAATAAGAGAATATACTACATGCACGGCGCGCCATTTTGAGGTATTTATTATTTTTTGTTGTAAAAGTTTAAATCGGAAACAACGCCATCTAGTGAGTTTCTAGTGTAAATAATGCGTTTAAATCCTAACGTAAAACTCGGCAAAAAAGAATTGACGGTAAAAATGAAAGCGGTAATGGGTCCATTTTCGAAGTAATGTTCTTTTACGCATTTTTATTGTTTATTATTCCGATATTAATAACAATTTACTTTTAACCATTTCAACGCTAAGGACGCTTAAAAGCGTTATGAGCTGCCGCGCCTACGACGCCACCGACGCTTATAGTTGTCATAGGTACAGCTGGGCCCTATTTCTCGAAACTTATTAGACTAATAATATTAGTCCATGAACTAATATTTTTTACAAGTTTACTAGTGTACGTTTCTCGAAGCTACAGTAATAAAGTATTAGTTATTAGTTACCAACTAATATATATTAGCTAATATTATTAGACTCAATAGGTTTTTGGTTTCATGAATATAAAGAAAAAAGTATGCACTAGTAAAATTCACTAATAAAGCTATTAGTCTCGGAAGGCTGTAAAAAATATTAGTCCAGACTATTAGTGTCACATTTTAACAAACAAATATATAAAATGTGGACCGATTCCGAACGCTTCCGACGGTGCAGAAACTTTAATAGTAATTCGCCATCGTCGAGTATTTTTGAACAAAATTACGTACGTTACGTACGTTGTCTTGTTTTGTTAAAACGTCCGAAAAGCTCCCAAACAGAATTTCTCTCGCTTGTAATATGTTTCATAGAACCATTAACTTTACATCCATTTTAAAATATAAAATAACTAAATTAAACAAACAATCTGCTTTTACCGCCTATGTGCAAACGTCAAAAGAAAACGAATACAAAAGTGGCGGGAAGTTTCCCCGCTTTTTTAATACGTAAGAAGGCATGGGTAGTAGGTGCATTCAGCCAAGCCAGACTATTATTTTTTATTAGTCTACCAGTATTAGTTACTAGACTGATCATTATTTTTGAGAAACAGAAAATATTAGAACTCTTAATTTTTTCTCCAATAACTAATATACTAGTAAACTAATAGTTTCGAGAAATAGGCCCCAGAAAGAAGACTTACTGTCATATGAATAAGTTGAAATTTTGCATAGCTTTTGAAACATGTTTGGCGTGTGTGACACATCTGTATTTGACGTAAGGCGTTGGGAAGGTTAAATTATTACGAAAATGTCCGTTTTAACGAAAAACAAATTCATTAAGAGAATTGCGAGGCTGAAGCTGAAATGTCCATACAAAACGTTTCTCTCCTCTTAAACCTACTTAGTCCGATTTTTACGATTTTTGACTATGATGTAGATATAAAAACCGGGCAAGTGCGAGTCGGACTCGCGCACTGAGGGTTCCGTACACATTTGGCTGGTTTTTAGTATTTGTTGTTATTCTGTAGGGTTTGTGCTATAATCATACCAGACGCTTGTATGTTTTACCGTTTTTACGATACAACAAAACAGACAGACAGATGGACGGGCGGTACGGTACTTCGGGTACGGAACCCTATAAACTAGGTCCGTACGTTTTCCTTTCCAAGAAAATATAGGGTGTCCTACAAGTCGCACGTGACAGTGACAGTTTTTAATATTTTTTTAGTTTTTATAATTTTTTTTATTTTCATAATTCTCTTAATTCTTTTTAACGGAGTGGAAATGCGTTACGCATCATCCCCACACCGAACCAGCCTAACATGAACCCCGTAAACATCGCATGGTTTTCAAGATTTGCCAGTACAAACTTTGAACTGGCATATGTTGAAAACCATGCAACTTTTACTGAGGTCATGTTAGGTTGGTTCCGTTCGTCTTAGGCTGGTTTAGCTCCGGTGTCACTGCGAGGCGCGACTTATGGGACACCCTGTTTTTGTTGGAAAGGAAGAATAAAAAAAATTGTCATTTTTGACAGCTACGTGATTTCAGCGTCACCTCACAATCTACGGATTACATTACTTTAGTAAAATTAAATATTTAAAGAAGGGTTTGTTAAAACATTTCAGTATTCGGTAAACTCTTTTTTGCAAAGTTATAATGCGTTATTTTGACATTACCGACTAAGGTCGCCGTCAATAGAACTTGGAAAAGATGTAAACAAATTAGTAGTGTTTGACACATAACCTCAAATATTCACCAAGCGTGTTTTTATTCAAAACAACGTATATTGAATAGTTATTTCATCTTAAACTTTATATGAACATAATGATCTAGTGTATATAATGCAAAGACCTCACTTGATCTTTAAAAGTACATGATTATCGAGTAATCATTGTGAATTGGTTCGTTTGGTTTTGTTAACATCGTTCACAAGGTCTATTGACGGTGACTTTACGAAGGAACGAAGGTATCCTTAAATATTATTCGTATTTACAGTCACACCACGGGATCGTTGAGCTACTTGCTAACATTCCTTATTCGGTCGGGGTGTCAAATCGTCAAATTCCAATAGTAATATACCGTGTACGATTTGACAACCCGACGTAATTAAAAATGTTAGCAAGTTTCTCAACTATCCCATAGTGTGACTGTACATCATACATTAAAATTTTGTTCGTGTTAACTTATAATAATATAAAACTATTTCATATAGAATAGACACAGGGTGAGTTAAATAGTATGGAAATTTATCTATTATATTTACTATTAGAAATAGATAAGTTATAAACATAGTTAAAAGGTAGTATTTTTAAAAGCTTATTACATATGAAAACTGTCATTTAATTTCTTAAAAAGCGACATACCAAAGCTAGAAATTACCGCTTTAATGGTTACTTAGGTGTAAAACACTATTTGGGAATTTAGTTTGATGTTATATTCCCACCGACCGGGCCGAGCCCGTCCGACTGCTAAAAACGCATACTAAGGGCTTAGATGAACACAAAAAGAGGGAGATACGTGACCGGCGCGCGGGCTTGAGCACCTAAATATAGGCGCTGAGCGCCTATAATTAGCATCTGCGTCACAGTTGTCCGGCTGTCACCGATCTGTCAACACGTGCGACGTCGCTCGATCGAAAGGGAAAAACATGCCGCATTGCGCGTTTTTAAGGTGTTTTGACAGCTCAAAACACAAAAATAAATTACACGGGATCACATTTCATTTGTAAGTACAGTCAAGGGCATAAATATATATACGTTCCCAAGATCTCAAAAATATCTATACGCCTTTATGCCACTTGCAATAAGGTATACATATATTTGACGCGATGGCTGTATAGATATTAATGCCCTTGACTGTACAAATAAACATAAAGAAAACATTTTTTTGGCAATATACGTAATTAGTTCAAATTTTGGCCTCCATGTTTGAGCGAGCGAGATAGCGTAATATGAAACTTCGTGACGTACGCCATCTTTGCGTCATTATTGTGAGACATATGGCTGTCTCACTTACGCGCATGTTGTTAGTCCATCAATTTATCTCTATTGCTCCTTAGTGCAAGTTTACAGCTGCGTGTGTGGAATTTGCGAATGTAGGTGTCGCGGCACGCATTATGTCAGTGTCTTGTACGGCGATAACGTGTCTTCCCCTTTTGCTTTAGTCTAAGACTAAGGGTCCGTTCACACAGACCGGCTCGGAGATCATCGGCCCGCGCTTTCTTTTCACACAGACCGGCTCGTATACGCTTGGAATTGGTTGGAGCGGAGCGCGGAACAGCACGTCAAGTAGCCGGTTGGCTCCTCTTATTATTTCACACGAAGCGCGTTCAAGCATTCTTAATGACAAAAGAAATGCACATGCAAAAATAAACCTTATTACAATGACTCAAAACTCTGCTTTCCTCTCCGAGCCTGTCCGTGTGAACGGACCCTAAACGCGGCGGTACGTATAGCCGAATGTAGCCGACCGGACACGACGACAGCCGATCACAGCCATCCCCGTACAGATGTAGTGAATAATGTTTTGCCATCGTTTTTTGTCGGATAAGCTCGTATTTGCCTTCCTTTCTCAATGAGCATATTGACGAGTACTGAATCTAATTGAGAAAGCAAGATAATACTAACTTGGAGGAGCCGAAATATGAAATGTAACTAGTGTTGAGATAGACGCTTTAAATTCCCTTGGCATCTTGCAAAATGCGTTACGCTCCAGCCTGGCCCGGTCGGTAGGAATCGTACTTAAGTGACAGCAGAACGTCACTAGATGTCGCTGGTAGTAATTTATAACTAACTTCCTATTTTTCCAAATAAACTACTAATAAATATATAGTAAATATCATTGTCAATCAGTTCCCGAGTCCATTTTTAAATGGGAATCTGAAAGCTTTACGTAAGTGTAATTTATATCATGTATGTGGTGACATCTAGTGAAATATGAACGTAACTAACTAGTATTGTTTTCATGTATATCGCGTAACGCGTTAAGAATTCTTTTTCCAATTTAGAATTGCCATTTAGATTTTTTTTAGCAATATAAATGTTTGTTTTGTGCATTTTGTTAGATGATTTATTTTATATACAATAAAATAAATGTTTCAGAGTTGTTTGAAGTTTTAAATTACGTTGCCTTTTAATTATTTCAATATCCATATAAAACAGGTCGATTCATAAACAGGTTGAATAAATAATTCAAATATCCAATTACCTTTTTTCATATGAATTTATTATTATAAAATGTATCATATGTCCATCCCCGGGATTCGAACTATCACCATACTAAATTTTACCTTAAACGGTTAAACTGTTGTATAAGAATGGGAGTGCCTTTAACTAAATTCACATTAACGCGTCAAATCAAAGAAAAAATGCGTTTTCAAATCATACTTGGGTCAATCAACTATTTTTTGTACCTCGTTGCCATGGTGACGTCTCTTGGACAACTGTTTACTATGATTTTAAAGTATAAATTCACCAAACATAATTTTTGTAGTCATAACACGCCCATTATTTTACGAGTTTTCTTCTACATATTAGTACCCATATACACATATTAAGAAAGAAAGATTTTCTAAGAAACTCTATCACTGTTGTCCAGGAGACAACACGGGAAAGAATAACAACAAGAAAAGTTGATTCACCCTTATTTATCGATACATACGGCAGCTAAGAAATTACAAGTTGCCTACAACTAGAGCTCGGAAACGGTAATGTAATAAACCGGTTTATTCCGGTTACGTGAACGTTAGAACTTTATCTTAATCTAAATTAACCGGATTCGACGAGCGGCGGGCTGGTAAAGAAACGCGTATTGTTCAATCAGCTGAAACAGAACCGTTATATTCGAACGAAACCGGAAGTATACAAAGTTTTGAAAATCTAACCGGTTTTCGAACTCTGCCCACAACAGATGGCGCCACTAACCCCAGCTCTCCGCAACATGCGGCCTTGGCACTGCCAGCGTCTTGAACCCCGCTGCTGCGGGCGTAGCTCCATCAATATGCTCCAACGAAGGGTACTCCCCTTCCACAGGATAAAACGTATAATTCTGTAGCAGAGTTGTCGTGAACAGGAAGATCTCGCACTTGGCTAGTACCTCGCCCATGCAGCGGTGCTTGGACAAGCCAAATGGAAAGTAATGTTCAGGGATGTTGATTTTTCCGTTAGAAAGGAACCGCTCCGGTTTGAACTCGTAGGGATCAGGAAACAGGGTTTCATCCATCAGGATACTGGTGAAGTTACCGACTACCATTGTGTCCTGGAATAGAAAGGGTTTGTTTAATTTTTTGGACGAATGGCTGAAAATTCTGAGAAGCTTATTTCAGGAATATTAATTAAAAAAATAAACAAATATCAGGACCTCACACAAATGGACCTAATCCCAAACTAAGCTTAACCTTTTAAACGCCATTGACGGATACATCCGCACCGCTAGTTCAACGCCAACGACGGATATATCCGTCACGGTTGACAGCGAAAAATAGACCCGAGTGTCTATGACGTAAGGTTGAAATTAACTCTAGCATTAGCGTGTGAGTGACGACTTTTGTATTTGACATAGCGTTGAAAAGGTTAAAGGTGGATTCACGTTATACCGGGCCGAGGCCGGGACACGGTTAACTATGGATTACTTCATGCAAAAGTATACTCAGATAATTTTTTTTATTAAATAAAAATTTCACTTATTTATTTATTTAGACGCAGATATACTCCATTTCCATGTAATAAATAATCAAGAAAAACGAAAATGTGCTATGTTGCCAGCACAGGTAATGTAAAACGGCTCTTATACGAGTGATTCCATGCCATTTCCATTGCAATTTTCGGTTATTTTATATAGTGCCCTGACTTCTACAAAATAACCGAAAATAGCATCCAAAGCTACAGAAATTTCGACTTTAATGCGACCAAGGGACTGACGGCGGTTGAAACGCTCGTGGAGTCACCCATAAATATTGATAGAAAACTGAAAATTGCATAACAAGAGTACCCCAGGTATGTTATATCCGGCGAGCACCGTGTCCCTCAGGGCGCGGTGCGGCACGCTGAAAGTGCGTCCCATGAAATGACGCACGCATTCATGGACTATAGCTTCGTTGTATGGCATGCTAAAAAAAAAGACTGTTTAATGATAAAGACTTCGCTGGTTAATTAAATAACTTTGAATTCCACGTTGATTTTCTAAGCAGCCGTAATTTTGGTGTCACCGTCATCATTTCGGTGGTACATTTCTCATCACTACTAAAGTAAATATTTGCCCTTAAAGTAAATTTAAAGTGAAACTTTTCACCAATAGCTTGAAAAAAAATTTCCACCGAAATGAAAAAAACACTTGAATTCAAAAATTCACCCTATTACAACTATTCCAAATTTCAGTCCCATAAATTTAGCCATTTCAAAGATAAAGTCGTGGCAGTCAGACAGACGGACGAAAAAGTCAACTATAAGGGTTCCGTTACAGAAGCGAGACAACCTACCTAAAAAGTTGTGACTTCTGCACAGCAATTTTATTACTACACATTATTCTTATAGAACAAGCTTTGGCCCGCAACTCCGTCCACAAGTCGTTTATGGCTCTTCCCTCGAGAACTAACAACATTTCCGGGATAAAAACTTTCCTGTGTCAAACCAGGATAAGGACTGTACTGGGTGTCCAGGGACAAAGTGCACAAACGAATAAGGGTGAAACTACATCTGATTTTAACACGGAAAAAAAAATGCATAGGGTTTGCAATAAAAAAAATCCGTGATAAAATCACATGTAATTTCACCCTTATTCGTTTGTGCACTTTACCCCTGGACACCCTGTATTGCCCAACCCATTCAGCCTCTAGGCTTGACACAATCTTTCACAATACAAACATCGATACAAACTTTCACATTTGTGACGTTCTCAATATAAAGGGACCTTATGGAGAAAGGCAGTTACGCTCTTCTTATTCTTGTAACTATACGAATACTATGGTAACAGTTTTAAAAACGGCGTAACCGCCTGCCTCTATAAGGGCCCTTTATATTGAGAACGTCACAGTTAATATTAGTAGGATATTCTGAACACAGTTCTCTCACTCCGCCCGATCCTCAAGGCACGGCGCTCTCTCCAGCCCCACTACTCTCTCTATCTCCTCCTGAGCCTTCTTCTGGACGTCCACGTCGCGCACCATGTAGCTGAAGCCGAAGCCCATGCTCTTGCTGGTCGTCTCGGTGCCGGCCATAAACATATCCATGCAAATGGCGACCAGCTGGCCTGGGGAAAGACCTCAGATAAATGTGACGTTCTCAATATAAAGGGACCTTATGGAGGAAGGCAGTTACGCTCTTCTTATTCTTGTAACTATACGAATACTATGGTAACAGTTCTAAAAATGGCGTAACCGCCTGCCTCCATAAGGTCCCTTTATATTGAGAACGTCACAAATAAGGACAGTTAGAGTATAAAAATTACTGATGTCATCATACTCTTCGCTCTTGTTACAAATGCCATTTGTTAAACAGTGACAACTATATTTCTCCGATTTTAAAAGCGTACCCGTTTTGATAGTGTGCGTCCTCAACAATAATCCGACTAAAGTATGCGACACTGTTGTGTATATCTATGTAGCTATTCAGATGTTATACGTTCAAGTGACCGGTATAATGTTTTAGCGTTGACGTATTAAAGCAGTGCATTTCTAACCAGCGAGCCTTTAACTTGACCTCTACCCGCGTACCTAAGAACATAACCCGTAATTGTTTATCCATGTTCTACCTATACATTTTTAACACGTTCAACGCGGCATCAAATATACCAAACTTGCCGAGAATGCGGCATGACCTCTATACTTCTCATACGCAAACCCACCATGGTGCGACGTGACCTTTATTTGCCCACATCACCTACTATGTTTAAAGGCTTATATTTTTATGAAATTTGCAGATACCTTCATAATTTTTTTTCTACTAGTAGCATATATACTGTAATATACAGGGTGTTAGGTAATGAGTGGATAAACCGTGAACTGCTGATAGGGGGCACTTAGGTCGTTGTAATAATGATAAATGAGGTTTTGTAAAAGTGCCACGTTTTTCGAGATATTTGGACTTTTTTAATTTTTTAGGAAATTGACACCCTTACTCAATTTTTTGGTTGTGGTTAGTGTACTAAGATGTTTTTTTTTATTTTCTTTTTAGCTTATTATTGTTAAATAGTTGTGTTATGCGATAAACATTACCATTTTGGCGTAACTACCGCGGTTTAATTAAAAAAAATCGCAAACTTGAATTTTGCATCTTCGATAGAACATTTACCAAATTTTGAGCTCTTGCGGTGAAAAAAAAAATTACTATCACATGGTAGCCAATGAGCTAAAAAACATGCCCATTTAATAGAGATTTTAAAACAGTAAACATCTTTTTATTTAAATATTAGAATAAAAAACAACATCAGTTTTCCGCAATCGATTCGATTATTTCCTGTGATTATTTCATATTAAATTTGTGCTCCACAATTCCAAAGCGTACCTAATTATGACAAACTTTTCATTGCGAAAATAAAAATACTGGCCACTAATTTTGTGAAACTTTTTATTGAAAAAAGTAAAGATTTGTGATCCGAGCGAAGCTTTACAACCTTTTTGTTGTAATAATAACGATACCGGGCACTAACTACTTTTTTAATGCCATTTATTCGAAATTTAAAAAATATCCCGACAGCTTTTTATTCTTTTAATAAGCTTAATAACATGCCTATTTAATAGAGATTTTATAACAGTAAACATTTATTGGTTTTAATAAATAAAACTTAAAAAAGTAGGTATAGGAGTAGCAAGGAAGCCGGTTTTTCTAATGAATGATTTAACTAATGCTATCTGTGAAATAAAAAAACATAAAAAGGAAATGTTTTAATAAAGTTAAGTTAAATAATGTGCTCAAATTGACGTCCACCAGCCCTAATGCAAGCTCTACATCGTCGGATAAAGGAACGCCTGACGAATCTGGTGTATCCAGAGTTCCCTATTTCTTGAGCAGCAATTCTTATTCGCTCTCGTAACCCAGAAAGACTCGTAATTGGACGGCTGTACACTTTCTCTTTGAGACAACCCCAATAAAAAAAATCTAAGGGGTTCAAATCCGGTGAACGCGGAGGCCATAGTATTGGGCCTAACCGGCCAATCCATCGTTCTGGGAATGCGGCAGTTAAGTACTGTCGCACTCGTGCTGCGTAATGTGCGGGACAACCGTCTTGTTGTAACCACATTACTTGCCTTAGTGCAAGTGGCACATCTTCCAGAAGGATAGGTAGATCATTTTGAATAAACTCCAAGTAATTATCTCCATTTAGAGTAGATGGCAGCTCGAAGGGGCCGATCACTTCGCCATTCAAGATACCGGTCCACAAATTTACCTAAAATTAATATTTGTAATAGATAGGGGATTCATCGCGGTAAAAAGCATAATTAATTAAACCTTGACGTTTTTATCGTATTACAACAACCGTGAATACCGTGATCATGAGAAGACTTACCTTAAATTGGTACTGAGATCTATCCTATCTCATTAAGTGAGGATTATCTAACTGCCAACTGTGCAGATTGTGTAGATTCATGTAGCCATCTTGACGGCAAGATGATTCGTCCGACCACAGTATCTTGTTAAAAAAGTCTGGGTCTTCACGCATCCGACGCAGCATCACTCGACAAAAAGTTACTCTTAAGGGATAATCTCTAGGCAATAAAACTTGCACACGTTGGACGTGAAATGGGTGTAATTGGTGTACTTTTAATGTAGTATGCACTTTTCATACAGATAAACCCAGGTAATTTGCCATATCACGCACGGATAGAGAAGGATCTGCTTCAACTAGGTCCAAAACATTCTCGTCATCTCCTCGGGTGGGTCTTCCTCCACTTGTTCCACCCACACCCTGACCAAGAATTCTGCCTTCAGTGAACGCATTATGTACTCGATTAAAAATCCGGTAGTCTGGATGGCTAAATTTCGAATAAATGGCATTAAAAAAAGTACTGCCCAGTATTGTTATTATTGCAACAAAAGGGTGTAATGCTTCGCTCGGATCACAAATCGTTACTTTTATTCAATAAAAGGTTTCACAAAATTGGTGGCCAGTATTTTTATTTTCGCAAGGAAAAGTTTGTCATAATTAGGTACGCTTTGGAATTGTGGAGCACAAATTTAATATGAAATAATCACAGGAAATAATCGAATCGATTGCGGAAAACTGATGTTGTTTTTTATTCTAATATTTAAATAAAAAGATGTTTACTGTTTTAAAATCTCTATTAAATGGGCATGTTTTTTAGCTCATTGGCTACCATGTGATAGTAATTTTTTTTTTCACCGCAAGAGCTCAAAATTTGGTAAATGTTCGATCGAAGATGCAAAATTAAAGTTTGCGATTTTTTTTAAATTAAACCACGGTAGTTACGCCAAAATGGTAATGTTTATCGGATAACACAACTATTAAACAATAATAAGCTAAAAATAAAATAAAAATAAAAACATTTTAGTACACTAACCACGACCAAAAAATCGAGTAAGGGTGTCAATTTCCTAAAAAATTAAAAAAGTCCAAATATCTCGAAAACCGTGGCACTTTTACTAAACCTCATTATTAGAACGACCTAAGTGCCCCCTATCAGCAGATCACGGTTTATCCACTCATTACCTAACACCCTGTATACCGCAGGAACCGCCTCCAGTTTGGTATCATACTTTTAGAGATATAAGGCCAACTGTGAAGATCTGATTTTATGAGAAACATTTTGCCATCCCGCACTAGGATTATAAAGCTTGGTTGGGGTAATAGTGATGGGAAATATTGCAAAATAAATCATCGACAATAAAAATGAACTACTTTTATTTTAACATTCAAAATTCACTTTTTATATTTATTAATGGAATCAGAAAAAAGACAAAAATAACGAAATATTACTTTAATCAGACTGACAGTGACTAGTAATGAGATTGATCATTGCAGTTTTAAGTTTTACAGAAAATTCTAATAAGAGAAAACATACTTTAATTATAACCTTCTTGTACATATTCATAGAAACATGACTTCTCTTTGATTTAGGCAATTACCTACTGGTTAAAAGGAAAAATTATCGTAGATGTTTGTATTTGTTTGTATAGTCTTAGGTCTTACACCGATACATTGATTTATCACGACACATCACTACGCAAGACTGATCAGTCCGCGCGCTCTCACGCAGTGCGGCATGAGGTGACGGTGTATGGCAATATACTGGTCACGCCGCATACAGTTGATAATATTTCACTTCTGTGCGTCGTGAACATTATTTTGCCATGTAATGTTTTAATCAAACTGAGTCCTATTTCAAAATACAAGCATAAACCTATACTTGTCTCTTTTGTACTAATGAGATAACACATAGAAATCACCCCCGCACCACCGAGAGAACTGCTATTTTCGGCGCCGCACCCAGGTAAAGTCGCACATGGCCCTATAGTGGTCATGCCGCATTGAACGTGTTAATTTGTAGAGTAATAGCCAGTCATTACAAGTAGTCATGTATAAGTATGTACTAAAAACCGGTTACGGTTAAAATCTGGCTACACGGGGTCTATATAATGTCTATGGGAAATACTGTGGTTAGTATACGCGACTGGCATTTATTCTTTTACCAGCTCGGAAAGGCTTTGTCGTTCAAATGTGCGTGCTAAATTCCACTTTTATCCGTAAGCGTGAAATAACAAATTCGAAATTCAAACGTGACGAATTATTATTTTTTATGTTCAGTCGAGGACAGAAAGATGTTTACACTTTTGGATCTTATTACAATGGAATAAGGTGAAAAAGTGTAAACATCTTTCTGTCCTCGACTGTTCATGTTATTTTCGTTTGTTTTAGTAGTAGTTTCGCTTTCGGCCAAAGTGTCGGCGGGATTAACGCCAAAACCGAAACTAAACTAACGGTTTTTTTTTGCTGAAATGAGACCAAAATCGAAACTGAATGTTGTGTGGTGTGAGTACTTATTAGCAATGTTACCTTCAGAATAAGTCTCCTTCGGCTCTTTAGACCTCAAAACTCTAATATAAACATCCATAAAATCTTTATCTTCCGTCTCCGGATCGAAGTCCTGTTTATGTCTCTCCAACTCTTCACGCAGAAACTTCCAAATTCTCTCGTGTGTCTTTACAAAGCTTTTATACCCTGATTTTGAAGGAGCTACTATGCTCAGAATTGGGAAATGGCTGAACACTGTTCCAACCATGTCTATCGTAGAGAACAGACCAAACAACAAGTCCTGAAGAACTTTCATTTGAGGATCAGACGGTTCATATCTAAGACCTGCCAGCATAGTCCAAAGAGTATTCAAAATGTACACGTTAAAGAAGTTGTGCACATGAATGATTCCTCCTTCTTTGTTACCATTTATCATAGCTTTGACATCTTTGACAATATGCGCAGCTTCAAAACTGGCTATATCCCCCATCCCCTTCCTTCCAAAGCCGTATTCCTTCAAGTGTTTTAAAAGGAATCTCCTCTGCTCTTTCCAGAGCTCCCCGTCTGACAGCAGAACACCTCGTCTCAATCCCCAAGTTCTGGTCGTGTAGAAGATGCTATTAGGTCTTCCGTCACAGTCTTCGTTATACAACATCTCCTTGTGAGCTTCTAGGCTATTCACCATTATGATTCTGTCTATACCAATTTTGAGTCCAAGAAGCGGACTGTCCTTACAATATGTCTCTGAGAGTTTCTTCACCACTTTGTACAAGTAGGCAGTCTTCTGTCTCATGCGGTAGATTTCCAGCGCGCTCCCGAATATTGGCATCCATCTTGGACCCGGTGGGAAGTTCCGTGGCTTCACTGTGTCCAAGTACAGGAACAGGCAGATTACCAATGCTAAGATTAGAACCGTTATCCACATCTGTAACAAATAAGTCAAATGTGAGACTTGAGAACAGAGTTTCAGTAATTATTTAAAACTGTAGTCAACATTGATTAATTCCCTACGTAAGGTCTCCTTGGATTGGACATAACTTTAATCTACATAATAATATACATATAATAGTACACAGAAAAAATCTGTACGTATAAGACATTTGAGAAAAACTACTCAACAAACCTAACATGCATCACAAGAATAAAGTGACAGCACGAATAAAAAATTGCTAGAGTAATTAAATATCATGCTTAGCTTAGAGCATGTGCACACTAGCGTTTTTAGCTCTTAGACACCTGGTCAAAAATGCTAAATGTCGCTGCAATACCGGATAAAATCCCTTAGTAATAAAAGGTAATAGAAGTCAGGACGAGACCCTTTTATTTTAAGCCTTAAGCGTTAAGTCTTACGTTAGAAAATGGAAGATGTATTTGCTAATGTCAACCTTAATTCACAGATACTTAGGTTTATTTTGCGTTGTCAACCATGACGGATATTTCCGTCAATGGTGTTGAAAATTGCTGAACGAATTTTCACCAAACTTAGCTAAGAACTCTCTCGATCACTTTTTAAACAAAAAAAAAAACTAAATCAAAATCGGTCCATCCACAGACGGACAGATATAAAGATATACACGTTACACTTATAATACTGTTTGTCGGGGACTAACGGGGACAGGATACTAGTCTCATTTGATTTCACTTATTTAAACATTTATTTTTAAACAATTATGGTGTCCCTTTGTTTTGCAGACACTCCTTTCATCTAATGTGTCGTTTCACCGAATCTCATTTAAGAGCATTAAATTGTGAGCTGAGGTGACGGCTTTCCATACAAACGGCGATAACGTTTTCACCCCCTAAATGTTGATACGGTGTCATTCGGAACAAAAACTACGTCCGCACGTTTCGTTTTTTTCAATATTATTAATAAATTTCGATTTATTGTTTTCATACAACAGTAATTTCGGCCATAATCTCTTTATAACTAATCAATATTTTAAATAACGAAACGTACGGACATAGTTTTTGTTCCGACTGACCACATATCAAAAATTGGTAGAATTCGGTTAACGTTTAGGGGGTGGAAAACGTTATCGCCGTTTGTATGAAAAGGCTAGATTTTGCAGTTGGTTCACAGTCCTCTTAATCGGAAGCCAATTTCCGCTGAAACATTATTGTTTTCAGGTTATCTTAAGCATGGATTACTAGGTTAGGTTAAGTTAGGTTAGACCTGACACCACCAAAAAATAATTATAACTCGGAAATGGAAATGCCTGTCGATGAAATGGAAATTCGGCGAAGTAAAACATTCTGTGAAATTAGTGTCAGTGATTCAAGGGTAAATTGTTATAATGTCAATATAAAGTAGTTCAACAGGTTCTAATTTAGCCAAACATGCGGTTGGTGCGCCCGCGTCCCACGAGGAAGTTGCGCGGGCGCCGGCGCGTTAAGCGTTACGTCCAAACGGGTTGCGCGCGAGTTAGTTACACTGAAGTAATCACTTCTATAATTAGCACTGAAACATTATATCTCTAGTTTGATAAAAAATAAATTTTTGTATTTTTTTTTTAACAATTTTTTCTTGCCGACTGTAGTTTTCTGCACAGCCATCATCTACTCATCAAGACAAATTCCAACGAGCCCAAACACGTCGTGGCTATCTTGTTTTGTTGTGGAGTTCCTATGGCCACCTTCCGAGTCCATCATCAGACCAGCCCCATGGTACCATTATTGCATTGTCTTCAAAGTTCAGCTTAATCGGACACCGGGAGGTACAATGGTTTCAAATTTTGAAACGGACAAACTTGAAAAAAAGCGTTTAAAAAGGGCAATATTTTAAGCTGGCTTTTGGCCGCGACTCCGTCCGCGTAGAGGTCTAATCTAATTCTCCAGGATAAAAAGCATTCTGTGTGCTACTTTCATCAATATGAGTTACGTTTCAGAGATTAGCGCGCACAAACACAGAAACAGACAAAAATTCTAAAAATCATTGTTTAGGGTTAATAAAGACCCCCAATAATAATAATAATCCAGCCTATATACGTCCCACTGCTGGGCACAGGCCTCCACTCACAATGAGAGGGTTTGGGCTATAGTTCCCACGCGGGCCCAGTGCGGATTGGGAACTTCGCACACACCGTCAAATTGCTTTGCAGGTGTGTGCAGGTTTCCTCACGATGTTTTCCTTCGCCGAAAAGCTCGTGGTATATTTACAAATAATATTTCGCACAGAAATTCCGAAAAACTTGCGAGCCCGGGTTCGAACCCACGACCCTCTGCTTAAGAGTCGGCAGGTCAAACCATTAGGTTACCACGGCTTTTTCCTCCTGTAATAGTTTTTCTCAAATATCTTCCATGTACAGTCAGCATCAAATAAAAAGGAGAAGCGAAAGCGACCAAATATATCGCAACACATTGTTATTATAGGGATAAGGAAGTGTTGCGATTTATTTGTGACGTTCTCAATGTAAACCTTATAGAGGCAGGCGGTTACGCTGTTTTTAAAACTGTTACCATAGTATTCGTTTAGTTACAAGAATAAGAGGAGCGTAACTGCCTTCCTCCATAAGGTCCCTTTATATCGAGAACGGCACATTTGGCCATTTTGTACAGACAGCGATTAGTAACACTTTTATTGAAGGTAAACAAATAAAAATAGACAAAATCCCGCCTAAATTGGGAGCCCTACTTACAAAGCTCATCAGTACCTATCATAACTACATAGTATAAAACAAAGTCGCTTCCCGCCGTCTGTCCCTCTGTATGTACGCTAAGATCTTCCAAACTACGCAACGGATTTTAATGCGGGTTACACCAACAGTTAGATAATTATTCAGGTTTTGTATATAATAATACCCGGAGCGAAGCGAGGGCGTGTCGCTAGTACGCTGAAAGGGATTATGTTCGTAGCAGGACAAACTTAATATTGAGTGCTTTAAAATAGCGACAGTAAATAGTATTATTCATTCCGTGGTCGGGGTCTATTTGTAGAGACTCAGAAATTCAATTTTCTCAGAAAATTCCAGCGGTTTAGAATATTTTCAATTTGTTGCGATGCTTTTACTCGCAGCTTCGAGCTTTCTAGCTGAATGCAATTTAGATGCACCCGTGGAAATGCAAAATAAATAAAATGTTTCTCTCGAGTTCTTCAACTTACAATTATTAGGTTTCTTGAAACGAAATGAAATGACATTTATTGCGGACTCCGTCCGCGAAGTCGTCTGTCGGTTTTCCCTTGGGAACTGCCAAATTTTCCGTGATAAAAAGTATTCTATATGTTAATCCAGGGTATAAGCTATCTCCATTCCAAATTTCATCCAAATCCGTCCAGCCGTTGCAGCGTGAAAGAGTAACGAACTAACACACACATACGATAAAACATAAATCAAATAAAATAAAGTTATAAATTCGAACCACAATAAATGTTAATACCTACTAAAACTTGTTACTAAACATATTACGTAAACATTATTTGTATGTCCTATTCATAATTATCTTATTATTATTATTAGCATTTATATTTTCTTCACATGTCAATTAAATATCAATATTAATAATATTAATCATAAATTGTCGCAAAGAAAATGCCTAGATCTTCCCGGGAACGACTTATTAAGTTATTACATGATGTGTACGACGAGGCGTATTAGTTTTAAGGTGATTATCAAAAAAAAAAACCTAGTTAAGGCCTTAATTAAGAAACATTAATTTTCTTCCATTAATAATCCAGCCTATATACGTCCCACTCCACTCACAATGAGAGGGTTCGGGCTATAGTTCCCACGCGGGCCCAGTACGGATTAGGAACTTCGCACACACCGTCAAAGTGCTTTGCAGGTGTGTGCAGGTTTCCTCACGATGTTTTCCTTCACCGAAAAGCTCATGGTAAAACAAATTATATTTCGCACATAAGTTCCGAAAAACTTAGAGGTGCGAGCCCGGTTCGAACCCACGACCCTCTGCTTAAGAGTCGGCAGGTCAAACCATTAGGGTACCACGGCTTTTTCCTGGCATTGTGTTACGAAAATAACCATACATATTAATCAACTCAAGAAAGGCAAAACGAAAGAAAAAAAATTTTAAGTGCAAGACAAAATACTTATTATAAGTAGGTACTTAAGCTAGCACAACAAATTAAACGTGCAAGCACTTAAAGGCGACCAGCTCAGCAAGATGCTGCGAGTTACATTCACAGCGCTGATCTTCGCCTGGACCAATGAGTTTCCAGGAGAGTGGTCCCCTGTCGAACATACATGTATACATTCGATGAAGGGAAATTCGATAAAATAATGACAAATCTCTGTACAGTTAATGATGATATGTGACGTTCTCAATATAAAGGGACCTTATGGAGGAATGCAGTTACGCTCTTCTTATTCTTGTAATTATACGAATACTATGATAACAGTTCTAAAAACGGCGTAACCGCTTGCCTCCATAAGGTCCCTTAATATTGAGAACGTAACGTATAATTTTCAATACAGACAAAAGTAAAAGGCTTTGTAAATAATAAATAAATAAATATCAGGGGACAATCTCACACGACTTGACCTAGTCCCAAACTAAGCTCTAGGCTTGTACTATGGGTACCAGGCAACGATATACATACTTATATAGAGAAATACATACTTAAATATATAGAAAACATCCATGACTGAGGAACAAATACTCGCGCTCATCACTCAAAAATTTACCCATACCGGGTAAATGTGAGAGTCATCATCATCAGCCGAAAGAAGTCCACTGTTGGACATAGGCCTTCCCCAAGGATTCCACCACGGCCGGTTGTGTGCTACTCGCATCCATCTGCTTCCCGCGATCTTCACCAGCTCGTCGGTCCACCTTGTGGAAGGCCTGCCAGCACTTCGCTTTCCGGTCCGCGGCCGCCACTCTAGAACCTTTCCGCCCCAACGGCCATCAGTTCTACGAGCAATGTGCCCCGTCCGCTGCCACTGGTTCGCAATTCGTTGGGCTATGGGTCGATTTTGGTTCTCCTGCGGATTTCCTCATTTTTGATTCGACCTCGCAGAGATACGCCGAGCATAGCACTTTCCATTGCCCTTTGAGACTCTGACAATTACATATTTATGTAGCAGCGCAGGTTTTTTTACAAAGCAGGTGCCGCCACTTAATTATATAAATCATAATGTGACTTTCTCAATGTAAATGCACCTTATGGGGGCAGGCGGTTCAGCCGTTTTTAGAATTGTTACCATAGTATTCGTATAGTTACGAGAATAAGAAGAGCGTAACTGTCTTCCTCCATAAGGTCCCTTTATATTGAGAACGGCACATATGGTTAACAATAATTATCTTACTCGTCATGTTCTCATTAATCAGTGACCGTATTAAATAAATAAGTAAATAATATGGTTAACTTTCGTCACTTAATGGAAGAAAATTAACGTTTCTATTGAGGCCGTAATACCAATTTTTTGATAATCAATCACCCTTAAAATGTGTATTAATTTAGCGCAAAACACATATTTGGCATAGTTTTCAGTCGTTTGCCCAACAAATTCAAAGACTTATTATTTAATTTCATTGGAGAAAAACACACACCTTCCTTGGGGAGTCGGGTGCAACACACATTTTCTTAGAGCAATCAGATAAAAACACACACCTTCCTTGGGGAGTCGGGTGCAACACACATTTTCTTAGAGCAATCAGATAAAAACACACACCTTCCTTGGGGAGTCGGGTGCAACACACATTTTCTTAGAGCAATCAGATAAAAACACACACCTTCCTTGGGGAGTCGGTTGCAACACACATTTTCTTAGAGCAATCAGATAAAAACACACACCTTCCTTGGGGAGTCGGGTGCAACACACATTTTCTTAGAGCAATCAGATAAAAACACACACCTTCCTTGGGGAGTCGGGTGCAACACACATTTTCTTAGAGCAATCAGATAAAAACACACACCTTCCTTGGGGAGTCGGGTGCAACACACATTTTCTTAGAGCAATCAGATAAAAACACACACCTTCCTTGGGGAGTCGGGTGCAACACACATTTTCTTAGAGCAATCAGATAAAAACACACACCTTCCTTGGGGAGTCGGGTGCAACACACATTTTGTTAGAGCAATCAGATAAAAACACACACCTTCCTTAGGGATTCGGGTGAAAACACACATTTTCTTAGAGCAATCAGATAAAAACACACACCTTCCTTGGGGAGTCGGGTGCAACACACATTTTCTTAGAGCAATCAGATAAAAACACACACCTTCCTTAGGGATTCGGGTGAAAACACACATTTTCTTAGAGCAATCAGATAAAAACACACACCTTCTTAGGGCAGTCAGGTGAAAACACACATTCGCTAAGCATACATACACGTATTGTACCAGCACATAACATAACATATTGTATAAAAAGACGCAAAAGTATGTATATTTGGGACGAGGTGAGTGTGAGATTGTGCCATGATATTTATTTATTTAAAAACTAATTTATATTAAGCTGTTGATTTTCCATGGATTAATAAAATCATTAAATTTAATAAATTAAATTAAATAAGGCAAAATTCTATTATGCTAAATACACAAGTTAGTACGCAAAATACCAAGTCAATCCGACAATTTAGTAGTGAGTTAAAATCGAAACCAATATTTCATTATATTGTTAGTTATTTAATCAGTAAAAAAAAATTTAAAAAACCATCAAATACTTAAGAATAAATTCGTGTTCATCAATACTTTTTCTTTATTAAATAATTATGGAACCCAAAGCCGATAGCTTCGTAGTCTATAAATACCTATAATCATCCTCCTAGCGCTTCTTCCCGTTCTTCGTCGGGGTACGCTTGACCATAACCCAGATTCGGCCAGTCTGGTTATTACAGTGGAGCGACTGCCATCTGACCTCCGTTACCCATGTGACAGGGGAACCAAACCAATTGAATCATGGTTACACTTACCACCTAAATGTGCAGGTTTCCTCCCTCACCTAAAAGCGCGTGCTACACGGTTTGAAACCACGGTTTCAAACCAAGTGACCTTGGTAGAATCGAGCGGCTACACGGTTTCAAACAAGCCCATTTGTTTGACATCTGCCAAGGGTGTTCATGCGAAATTTGGTTTAAACCCACGTCTACACAGTTTCAAACCACCTGTTTGAAACCATGGTTTCAAACCGTGTAGCACGCGTTTAAGAGCATCGGTACATAAGCTAGAAAAACTCATTGGTACATGGCGACCGCTTGGGGGTTCGAACTCGGTACCTCACAAACACGAGTAGACACCGCTAGCCACTAGACCATCGACTCTACATAATAGACTACATAGTGTACGAGTACATTCCCACGAGACACTCTCATCCCGATATCCCAATCTGTAGATTTCCCACGGGGTATCAATAAACAGTATTGAAACTCGAGGATGGAGAAACAACGAAACTTGCATCAACTTCCTTGTCGCAGTGCCATTTATAGCGAAACCGGGCAAGAGCATGTCGGGCCGTGTTCAGTGTAGGGTTCCGTCGCCATTACAACAAATATAAACAACAATCTGGAAGAAGTGCACCAGCAAAAGAGCGTATCGTACTTACGTCCGTTGAGAAGCGCAGTTTTTCGGCGATAACTCAAAAACGGTATATCCGATCATGTTGAAAATAATTTTGGTTGAAAGTATTTATTAAACATTAAATATCAGAATAATTTGTTAACAGGTTTCGCTATAGGTACAGTCACGAACGTTAATTAGTGACCCATTTTGAAATAAATATTGCTTGAAGTTGTCAATGTCATTAGAGATGCCAAGTCATTTGTAACTTACAGGAAACTCCACCTTATTGCTGTAGAATGTCAGATTGACTTTGGACGTAAAGTGACAAACACCTCCGATTAAAACGCGTCCCTAATTTCAAAGCTCGTAATTCTGAAATGGCCGAATGGATTTTCCTCAAATCGAACTAAAAACACTCTATTAAATCACCTCTCTTCGTTTAGGAGCTACAATGCAGACGGATACACAAACACATAGGTACACACGTTAAACTTATACCCCTCTTTCCGTCGGGGGTTAACAAGTTAATAGAAAGCAAGCTTTGAAAACCTGAATGCATATTTTAAATGTCATCTATATGTTAAAAAAAAATTCAAATCTCTCAAAAAAAAAAAACGCTTAGACTTAAACGGCTCGTTGCAGGTCAAAAACATTAACCCTCCATCGACAATCGGGTAAAAAAAAACCCGAACCGGATTAAAATCTATTATTAAATTTTAAAATTTACCTTAGAGTGCGCAGGCGGCGGTCGGCTTTCACTGTGCCGTTTCCGGAAGTGCCCGGGTCTTATGCACGCCCCGCCTTGCGCGCGCAACATAACTATACGCTCTATATGCTTCTATATCTTCGTCCACTGGGATACATCTAAAACATCACGATTTTTTTTATTAAATAAATATCAGGGGACAAATTGACCTAGTCCCAAACTAAGCTCTAGGCTTGTACTATGGGTACTACACAACGATCAACATATTTACTTAAATATATTAAAAACATCCGTGACTCAGAACCACTTGCGATCACAACAATAATACTACCCATACCGGGATTCGAACCCTAACAACTAAGCTAACCGTCTCCTCATAGGATCCCAATTTTGCCATTCGGCTCCTGAATCCTAAAAATACGTTATTGTTATAAATAAACATCGATGTGTGTAAATACGTACGTATGTTCCCTATACACTCCAAAACGGCCAGACCGATTTTGATGAAACTTTCAGGCAATCTTCAGACTAGCCCAGCGGGTGATCCTGTGAAGTTTGACAGAGATCTGATTTACAGTTCTTTTTTTTTTGTGCGCAACAAGGCGCCGCGTACTTTCAGCATCAAGTAGATAGAATAGAATAGAATAGAATAGAATAGAATAGAATAGAATAGAATAGAATAGAATAGAATAGAATAGAATAGAATATAATAGAATAGAATAGAATAGAATAGAATAGAATAGAATAGATTAGAATAGAATAGAATAGAATAGAATAGAATAGAATAGATTAGAATAGATTAGAATAGATTAGAATAGATTAGAATAGATTAGAATAGATTAGAATAGATTAGAATAGATTAGAATAGATTAGAATAGATTAGAATAGATTAGAATAGAATAGAATAGAATAGAATAGAATAGAATAGAATAGAATAGAATAGAATAGAATAGAATAGAATAGAATAGAATAGAATAGAATAGAATAGAATAGAATAGAATAGAATAGAATAGAATAGAATAGAATAGAATAGAATAGAATAGAATAGAATAGAATAGAATAGAATAGAATAGAATAGAATAGAATAGAATAGAATAGAATAGAATAGAATAGAATAGAATAGAATAGAACAGAATAGAACAGAACAGAACAGAACAGAACAGAACAGAACAGAACAGAACAGAACAGAACAGAACAGAACAGAACAGAACAGAACAGAACAGAACAGAACAGAACAGAACAGAACAGAACAGAACAGAACAGAACAGAACAGAACAGAACAGAACAGAACAGAACAGAACAGAACAGAACAGAACAGAACAGAACAGAACAGAACAGAACAGAACAGAACAGAACAGAACAGAACAGAACAGAACAGAACAGAACAGAACAGAACAGAACAGAACAGAACAGAACAGAACAGAACAGAACAGAATAGAATAGATAGGAGCAGCGAAATTGGCCAAATATATTGCAACCTTTATTACTATAGGAATAAGGACATCTTTGCGTAGGGTTAAAAAATACTTCATTCAGAAATAAATAAAATAATAAATACAACGTTGATATTAAATTGCATATCTAAAGACGCCTGCAAAAGAAAAATAGCAATGTTTCAAAAGAGTTACAGTTGGTGTTTGTCATAAGGAGTTAGTACGCGTAGGATATGAATTAACCCCTGACGCAAAATAAAGTGGTGTATCTGTGTATCTGTCTGTGGCATATCTCCCAAACGGATTAACCGATTTTGATTTACTTTTTTAGGATTCGAGACCTCAAAAGGGAAAAAACGGAACCCTTATAGGATCACTCGTGTCTGACTGTCAGCCTGTCTCAGCCAATTTTCTCCGAAACTACTGGACCGATTGAGTAGAAATTTGGTACACATATTTAAATCAGTGACCCGGACATGTAAATAAATAAATTGTATGCATAGGGGTCACTTTGAGGGGTAAATTAGAAAAAAAAAAAAAAAAAATTTAAAACTACATTGTGTGACATATCATATGAAAGGGCTTGTTGTGAGAATCTCAAATATATATATTTTTTTAATTTATATATATATATATATATAGTTTGGAAGTTATTTAAGAAAATAAGCGAACATTGACCATTCCCCCTTATCTCCTGAACAGATACTCCTGTGACAGATATAGAAGTGACAGTTTTTTTTTTTTTTTCATTAAGTACGGGCAACTAGCTTGTCGGTCATTAAAATTTACAAATGTCAACTTAATAACTAAAAAAAATGTTTCTAAAATATTAGATGAAATAAACATAAAAGAGCTGCAGTTCCTTGATCTTTAGGATGACGACTATCGAAAAAAAAAAATTACATCTCTTCCAAAAACTTTACTTAGCCAATTCGGTATTTGACTGATATCAAATCAGCAACTTTTATTGAAACGTCAAAAACGATCCAATAGTATGAACTTTGCGAGGAGATACTTGCTTGTGACGTCAAGATTTTCAGTGATCAAACTATTTCCTTTTTTTAGTTTTTCTTCAATAAAAAATCGACGACATTCCAAAAATAAGTGAAAGCTTTGTTTTTCCGTGAATTTTCGGAAGCTTGATTTAGTGATGGTGTGAAATATTTAATTTTGACATATAGTCAAATACCTTATTGGCAATAATAATCAGAGCGTATCCGTCCTGCTGTCACTTGTCAAAATTCAAAAGGAGTCCAACTTTTGAATCATATATTTTTTGCTTGCAACTTGTATGACCATATTTCCTTTTTCCAATATCTAATCTCCTATCATGTCCCGCTTCCTACAAATATAAATGTCCTTCTTTCTTCACTTGACCCATCTATTTATTTATAAATAGCATCTTTCATCAATTGTAATGATATTAAAATATGATATTATTTGATATTTATGTTCCTTCTTGTTTCCTATATTTTTTACATGTATATTATTCTGTTATATTCTTATATTACTATTCTTATCATACTCTACTGATCCATATTCCTTTTTCCTTTTCCTTTCCTTTTTAAATAATTATATTTCCATGTCAGTTTCCCTAATTTTTGTAACTTGTAAATAAAACTTAAAAAAAAACTCAAAACTTGACAAATGGCGATGCATTCGTGCGGGTCCAGAAAAAAAAAAAAAGGAGTCCAACTAAGCTGACCGCGTCTTAGCATAAATGGTTGGATAAAAAAAAATACAGGAAACTATAGTAACAATAAACTTTACAACCAAGCGAACTGTCCCAGTTTTTCCGTAGGCCAGCTCCAATGCAGCGATAACATGGAAGTTCTTTGACCGTATACCGATAATGCATTTTACTGTTTTTAGGGTTCCGTAGTCAAACTACGAACCCTTACAGTTTCGCCATGTCCGTCTGTCTGTCTGTCCGTCTGTCTGTCTGTCCGTCCGTCCGCAGCTTAGCTCAGAGACTCTTAGTAGTAAAATGTTGTAATTTGGTATGAATATACATATTAGTTAGTATAATTTGACGGTGTGTGCGAAGTTCCCAATCCGCAGTGGGCCCGCGTGGGAACTATATAGCCCAAACCCCTCTCATTGTGAGTGGAGGCCTGTGCCCAGCAGTGGGACGTATATAGGCTGGATTATATTATACATATTAGTTACGCCGACAAAATGGTAAAATAAAATCTTGAATAAAATTTTCTTTACGGTAGGTTTAGCCTACACGTAAAGTGGGGATGTTTTTTTTTCTCTCGTGTACCCCATGGGTGTCGTTGGATAGGTCTTTCAAAAATATTCCGGGCTTGTGAAAACAACTTTTTAATTAAGGGGTCCGTTTGTAAAATATTAAGCTTTAAAGAGCTAATTTAGAGTAGAGCGCCCCCTACAGCCAAAACTACAAATACAAAAAATCTGAAAAATATATTAAATGAAAGCACATACTGGGTGTTTTTTTATTTTGACCCTCCCATACAAAACATCGCCAGCTGACTAGCCAAAATGTATGGGATGGTCAATTTTTTTTTCGCGATTTCGGGGTTGGTCCCATAGTGATAGTTGGTCAGTATGACTTACTGATTTAACGCCAAAATTTTTTAGACGAATAAAAAAACACCCAGTATAACGAGTTTTAAAGGAAAACTATCACGTCTAAGTAGACAACATTGGTTCTCGAGATATTGTATTTGTAGTAATGGCGACGGAACCCTACACTGAGCGTGGCCCGACATGCGCTTGCCCGGTTTTTATTCGATAATACTAATTTTGCATAGCGTTTGTTGGAAATGTTCATTTAGCCGTTTTCTTCCATTGCCAGTCTGCCCTGCTAAGGTAAAAGGCAGTATTTTACACAAAACTACTGTAGCAATTGCAACCTTATCACCCAGTAATGAGGTTGCAATTATTACAGTAGTGTTGTGTAAAATACTGCCTTTTACCTTAGCAGGGCAGAGTTTCAGTCAACCAAGGCACCCCCGATACGAATATTATACTATTATTAAATACTATTAAACGAGAAACATTTATATATATATATATATATATATATTTGTACTCACGTTCTCGAAAACGGCTCTAACGATTTGGATGAAAATTGCGACACGGGGGTTTACGGGGGTGAAAATTAGATCTAGCTAGGTCTCGTACCTGGAAAAAATCATTTTCGCATATTTTCACGAAAAACGTTTTCCCGCGCAATGTGGTTCGTAATTTCGGGGCGGCCGCCGCCGTCTGGATAGACTGATGGTTAGAGCGTTGGCCTACTACGTAGACTGCGGGTTGGAAGCCCAGCTATGGACATACGAGTGTGTCTTTTATTGACGGGATCTATGTCTTTTGTTCGTTTCTTGAACGAGAAAATAGTGTATAGCTAATCGCTTCCTCGCCGCGGTGGGACAAGCGCCTTTGGTTTCATACTTTATTTGTGACGTTCTCAATATAAAGGGACCTTATGGAGGAAGGCAGTCACGCTCTTCTTATTCTTGTAACTATACGAATACTATGGTAACAGTTCTAAAAACGGCGTAACCACCTGCCTCTACAAGGTCCCTTTATATTGAGAACGTCACATTTTATAGATATTAGATGGCAGGCCACCACCTGACAGGAGGTACCTACATATTGGAGGGTGGTATATTATAAACGCAAAGTTTGTGAGGACAGATGGATGTATATTTGTTACTCTTTCACGCAAAAACAACTGAAACTTGGACGAAATGTGACAGTCTTCATCCTGGAATAGCATACTTTTTATCCCGGTAAATTTGATAATTCCCACGGAAATAGTGATTAACTGTTTTTACGCGGACGAGGTCGCGGGCATAAGCTATAGTAATAACGTAATACTGCCCTGCTAAGGTAAAAGGCAGTATTTTACACAAAACTACTGTAGCAATTGCAACCTTATTACCCAGTAATGAGGTTGCAATTATTACTTTAGCAGGGCAGAGTACGTAATCTCTCTGTCCCATTTATACACTGTGCGTAGTACGCGAACGCAGGAACGCAGGAATGTATACCGTTATTCAGTGAAATCCTCTTTCTCCCTCACACTACCAATGTAAGTGAGAACGAAGCATCATTGTGGTGTATACGCGCTAGCGCACAGTGACTCCATTCATTCAACTGAGTAGCTAAACACCAACAAAACTAGACCCCTCGCTGACTATAATTAACACGTGACAAGAGATCAACTGATTCTGGTTGTTGAAATAAAAAACGGCCAGCGTAAAGGTAACCGTCATTTACACTTAATTAGTATGAAGGTAGGGGTCAATTTATTTTGGACTTGTACTACTTAATAGTTACTGAAACGCTATTCATAGACAATTGACCAGAAACAATGCCGTTTTGAGGATGCGGTTGGGTTAGTTAGACACTACTACGATGCTAGCGGTCCCGGGTTCGAGTAACGGTGAGGACATAATATTTTAGTGATCAGCATAGCTTTATTCCTGAATCATGACATGAGTTACATGTACCTAATAAGTTTTTTTGCACAGCCATCGTCTGCTCATCATCATCAGCCGAAAGACGTCCACTGCTGGACATAGGCCTTCCCCAAGGATCTCCACGACGACCTTTGTGCTACTCGCATCCATCGGCTTCCCGCGATCCTCACCAGATCGTCGGTCCACCTTGTGGAAAGCCTGCCAATACTTCGCTTTCCGGTCCGCGGCCGCCACTCTAGAACCTTTCCGCCCCAACGGCCATCGGTTCTACGAGCAATGTGCCCCGCCCACTGCCACTTAAGGTTCGAAGACACCCTATTTTAGTTGCAAACGTTGACCATTATAAAAAGACCTAAACCCTACAAGCAACATCGAACGATAACAGCTCTTTAAAAACTGGTCATCATTCATCTATCATCTACTTACCAGTGCACATAGACCTAACTTAGGAAGATGTTTCATACAATCACGGGTCTTATAGCTGGTTATTAAGAGAATACCGGCCAGTCTAAGAAGGTTTAGCTTTGTGCAGCAGTTTTATAAGAAGAGGGATCTGTTTTATTTGGTTAGCAATTGTGAGAAATAGGAATTTGATTCCCCTGCTACGTTTGGTGCCCGCGATTTGCGTGGTGAACTCAAATTCTACGCAATAAGTAGTCGGTGGCATTGAAATCGTGTTCCGAAGCCCGACTAGTGTTACGCCCGTTGTTCCGCCTGTGGTTTTGCGAATTCCCACGAGAATTCTTAGGGTGTAATAATACATTTTTGGACGCGACATTAAAAAACTTTAATTGTTGAGCCATGATAGAACTCTGTCAAAATGACAGCTCGGAGTCACGGGTTAATTTACGTCAACATTATTTATTTTATCATCACTCATCATTGCAGCTGCTCTTCGGTTTTACTTACGATGCTTGCGGTACAGAGTTTGACCCCGGCAAGTGCAAATACTTTAAGCGATGAGCGGTACTAATAATAAAATATCTCACAAAAATTGGGTGGGACAACGAGAAACATACTTAAATACATAGAAAACATCCATGAGTCAGGAACAAACGCTCGTATAATATTTGCTCATACCGGGATTCGAACCTGGGACCGCTAGCTTCGTAGGCATGGTACCAAGTAGGCTAACCGCGTCATCAAAGTCGTTATTTGTTCCTGAGTTTTGGATCTTTTCTATGTACTTATTTAAGTATGTTTTTCTCTATATAAGTATGTTTATACTAGTCTAGTGCTTTTTGTACAAGCATAAAGCTTAGTTTGGGACTAGGTAATTTTCTGCCCTGCTAAGGTAAAAGGCAGTATTTTACACAAAACTACTGTAATAATTGCAACCTCATTACTGGGTAATAAGGTTGCAATTGCTACAGTAGTTTTGTGTAAAATTGTCACCTACAGTGGTGCCAGGTCAGGGGCGCAGCGGGCTATGCTATGCTCCCACCCCCCTAAAATCGATCTAAATTAATTCGAGACACGTCCAAACTTTGTCATATTTAATTACATATCAACCAGTTCGTCGTCGAGCTCGGCTGTGAATAAGCATAAACAAAATCCCGTGACCTTCAGACCTGGTGGATTATTTCCAACTCGGGTCATAAAATTAGGTCACTAGCAGGGGTCGCATCCCAATTGTGTCCTATTTTTGGCCCGCGAGATACACGCTGTAGTTCACAGGTTTATAGAAAAAGTGTTGTATAGGGTGAAAAAAATGGCACGAAATATGGAGGGCAACATGCCATATGGGCAAATATTTGTGTGATGAGCGCGAGTATTTGTTAGGTACTGATTTATGGATGGTTTCTCTTGCGATTCAGAACTGACGATTTCTTCGAACTGCACGTGTAGGGCGCGCGACGATCTGTATCGAACTATCGACACATCTCGACCGGACAGTCCTATGTTGTTGTTGCCGTCCTATGGTACCCCCGTGGTACAGTCGCCATCATATATATTGCAGCAAACCAGGTGCTCACAAATATCTGAACACGACTCTATTGTCAAGGCGTTAGAGTGCATGTTCAGATATTTTTGGCCACTCTGATATGTACAGATATATTTGATGGCGAACTGTACAAAGGGACGTGAGACGTTGCCATCCACTCCTGGCCCTCCAACTCAGCCCGGCCGCTCGCAGCTCGGCGTCTACGGTGCGCTGCCACGACAGTGACCTTACGGAGGCCGAGACGAGACGAGACCTTATGGAGGAAGGCAGTTACGCTCTTCTTGTTCTTGTAACTATACGAATACTATGGTAACACTTCTAAAAACGGCGTAACCGCCTGCCTCCATAAGGTCCCTTTATATTGAGAACGACACATAGAAAGAGCTTCCTGCTGTGATTTCACGCGGCGCTACAATACAACGCTGTATATAATTCCATGGATACAATATGGATTTAAAGAGTGAAAGAGAGATGAGCCCACAAAGAGGTCTAATAGACCTCTTTGTGATAGTTGTTTCAGATGTAACCAAGCAATCGCCTTGTTTCACCGAAAAACTTTTCATCGAATTAAATTTCTGCTAACCTTATTGTTTTCAGGTTATCTTAAACATTGGTTACGTGTAGGGTAGATTAGACATGTGACCGTAAAAACATTATAACTCCTGCACCCGTATGGTCGCCTTTATCCCGGTGGACAAGTATGGATAAAGCATCCGTCTCTCTCGCACTCACATACTGGTCAGACAGTGACAGATGATTTATCCACATGATAAACACGACCATGATGCCTGTCGATGAAATGAAAATTCGGTGAAGTAACGTTCTATGAATTTACTTTCGGTTAATCAAGGGTTAACCAAGTAAGGTAAAAACCGGACAAGAGCATGTCGGGCCACGCTCAGTGTAGGGTTCCGTCGCCATTACTACAAATACAACCAAAAACAATCTCCAGAAACCATAAAATATTAAAAAAAAAAATATTCAAAGTTATCTTAGCCGATTTTCGGTAGGTATAAACATTTTAGTCATCTGTAACTTTTATATGTATGGGAGAAAATGTAAGTGTGACATATAGACACACGGACGGATATGGCGAAACTAGAAGGGTTCCTAGTTTGACTACGGAGCCCTAAAAACGGGACAGCTTCTTACTAAATGCATTTTAATAGTCAGTCATATTAAACTATACAATAGTTATTTTTAATACTTACTTATGATTTTTCATCCTCTCGTAGGCAATTTCGAATATTTCAATAAAGTAAAAATTAAGTACCTAAAGAAATAATTTTTGTTTTTTTTAGCTACTACGTGTAAGATACATTATTATTTATTAAATTAAACGAATCAATTATAACTCTTTTATCTTTTATACATTAATTTCGTTCGTAAAATAAAACATAAAAAAAAACTTTAATATTGATCGCCGGTTTATAAGTACATAATCGTACTAATTTCAATTTAAATAGGTATGTTGACTTTGATTATTTAATGGTTTATTGCTCATTTATTGAACATAACTTGTATTCTTACTTAATAAAACCAATAAAAACATTGCTATCTGGCAAAAATGCTAACCCTATTACCGGCTTAATTTAAAAAGAACACATATCGGATTCCGAATTCAAATTCCAAACGCTCTGTCAAGTTGACATTAACGAATAATCCGTCATAAATCTTCTTTCCTACCCTACGACTCCATAATACCAATTTGTTATTGCACCTAAAATTGGCGCTAACTTCGCATTACCCTAAACATTTACTAAGAATTTAGCGTTAGTTGTAGTCTTATCCGCCGGCATTATAAAGTTTGCGGAGTCGTCCTGAGGAGTCCCCTAGAAAAAGGATAAAAAAGAGAAAGCGATATGCGTTCTCTCTGTTTTTTGCTAACCTATGCTTGAGGATGGTGCGCGTGGGAGGGGAAACTCGGAAAGACGGTGATACCAGTATAATGGGATTGGGAGATTTTAAGGGGATTCAAGTTTAGGGGGAATTTGTATTGGTTTACGTTTTTACTTGTAGTTTGACAACATTAATTGATTGTTTGAGATATATGTGTGTATTAGCCTAATGTGAGTCACAGAAAAGTTGATATGTTGAATGAATATGTTAATTCTTGAATAAATAATTTTGTATTTGTATTTCGTATTTGTAAATAATTTATGAAGATTAAATTTGAGTTAAACGTATATTAATGCTAGTAGGGACCGGCTTTGAATTTAAGCTATTTTTTTTAACAAGCATGATACGTACCTAATCACGTTTCACGTAAGTCGTGGGTTTATAAATGTACATACTAAGAGCAAAGAAAAGGATGGCAGTTTCTTCGAATCGTTTAGTTTAGGACGATGTAAAAAACCGGTCAAGTGCGCGTTGGATTCGTGCACTGAAGGTTCCGTACACGTTTGGCCAATTGTTGGTACTTGTCGTTTTTCTAAAGGGTTTTTTTTTAATAAAATCATACCAAATTTGACGCTTCTATGTATTACCGTTTTTACTATAGAACAAATACAAAAAGTTGAAAAAGAAAAAGTTGCTGTTCATTATTTTATTATTGATTTAAATTATTTTTTGGGAAAACCGCCGTTATATCTCATATTCTGCAAAAAAATCAACGGGCTATCTTTTACGGTTCAAAAGATACAGCTCTTTAAAGTTAGGACAAACGAACGGACGGACGGACGGATGAACAGCTTAGGCTTAGTAAAAGGGTCCCGTTAGACACTCTTCGGGTACGGAATCCTAACAAGTATGGATAATTCAAAAGTTGCAAACTAAAATCTAACAGGCGCCTAGTACAACGCACCCTTCCAAATTGTAATATAGCCTATGACATTTTCACATTTTTGACAAATCATATAACAACCCATTTATTAAAATCGTTTCAATAGTTTCGGAGCTAGAGTGGGACATCCGATTTTTGGTCACATACATACATACTTACATATACATATGTGACTGTAACCTTTCTTTAGGTTTCACTCAGTTGGATAAAAAAAGGCAACAGTTTCTTAAGTAGGGGTTCTATGGAGGTTTTCTATTGTACAAGCCTAGAGCTTAGTTTGGGACTATGACAATTTGTGTCAATCTCACACAAATTGTCATAGTCCCAAATATTTATTTATTTATTATTTTATTTATAAACCAATTAGGTTATTATTTATACTAAAAATCTATATTAACGATATAGACATAGGCCATAATTATTATATTATAATTCATAAATATAACTATTATTTTTATAATAAAATATGTTTTATTTACTATTTTTATTTCTTAAACTTTACCTCGGGCCTAGTTATTATGTAATAATTTCAGAAATATTTTATTTGCGTAAATTAACTTACCGCCTGTTACACAATCGTCAAGTAAAGCGTATCTGTCAAATAACTTTTGCCCTTTCCCTTTCTTACACATGAAAATAGACAAGGAGAGGGCTGTCTTTAACTGACAGATGAATTTACTTGTCGATTGTAAAACAGGCCCTAAGACTAAAAAAAATTACTTAACGTTGTGTCTGTACCAAAATCTTATTAAAATTACATAGCCTCCTAATTTCCAATGAAATGGCGTCAAAGCTTAGCTTTGGGGGAATCTCCGGCCTGAGCTGGCAACACCGCATACCGAATGCCGCTATTGTCGCTATTTCGTATTCAGTCAGTAGTGCGCGTTCCATCGCGGCGGTTTCACGCGCGTCGGTCTGTAAACACATGATAACACGATGGATGTATTACCCAGTGGGAATTTGTTCCGTGAACTACAAGATGTCACCGACACAGGCTACTTCGAATGGAAGTTATCCCTAGAAGATTACTGGCAGCAGGTAAGGGCGAACCACCAACTTGCCGTGCGAACGAGTGAAGTTTCTACAGTATGACAGCCAGACGGCGAGTACGCTTGCGTGGTCCCACGGTCGATTTTTGATTTTTATCCCCAACCAAATTGATCGGAATTTAAACTTTACAGCACACCATTCTGCCGCCATTTATGTTCGAAATTTCGAATTTGAAAAGCGAACGTTTTTGTTTTTTTTTAATGCTATGCGCCAGGTTGTTTACGTTCGGTTGCGCCACGGCTAAAAATATCCTAATGTTAGCCTAAGCATCGGTTTGAAATGTTTACCCGTAGGATACCTACTTACTAGTAATGTTTCTTAGTAACACTTTTGTAAATTGTGACTAATTTCATCTGTTTTTGTTTTATGTAAATTGTGACTCATTTTATCTGTTTTTTGTGTAAATATCGAACAACAAATTTGTTAGAGGTCACTGTGTCTTCAAAGGACAATCGTTTTCACCCTAGCAATTAATTTAAGACACTTGAACGAAGTTTTTACTTTCACGAGCCTAATAAACGATACTGAAACTTTATTACAATTTGTGGGTATTTTTCTGACAGTAATCCAATAGACATCAAATTAGATTTTTTTAAATCTGGATTCCAATTCATGCGGCTAAAAATAAATGTTTTGTTAGGTACCAGGCCAAAAAAAGTATGTTATATCAGGTAAGTTAGGTATAAGTTTTTTTATGTCAAGCCTAGCGAGTTCTCAATAAAACAATGAATGAGTCACTGAGATTATGTACAGTCAAGGTCATAAATATGTATACCTACACTTTAGTACCTTGTCACTTTAATCGCTGTGACATTCGTATATGGCTGTTTAAACATGACATTAAATAGACAAGGTGCTAAAGTGAAGACATATTTATGACCTTGACTCTACCATGTTCATAACACAACCGCGATTAGTATTTTCTACTTTTGGATTTTTTTTATTTTTGTAGTAGGTTTTTCAAATTGTTTTCAAATTAACCACGTTAAAAAGGTACCTATTAGGTACCTACTTACTAGCTTTAGCCCGCGACTCCGCCCGCGTAGTATATCGCTATTATAATTAACAAAAAATAAAACTGTCTTCAAAAACCCACTAAACATGACTAAATAATGACTGGTTTCCTAGGAATTGCCTGTCTGGCGCCTAAGAGGTACATGGAATATATCCAAGCCGGTGTCAAGTATACACAATACCAATGTCACATGATAGGTACTAGTTCTTGTCACCGACTTCGATATATTCCATCTACCTCTTAGGCACCCACCAAATAGGCAATTTATAGGAAACCGGTCATTATTTAGTCTTGTTTATTGGGTTTCTGAAGACGGTTTTATTTTTTGTTAAAAATTAAAAAATAAACCGCATCTACACAAATCGGTCGAGTTGCTAATATATCGCTTAATCCCGGATCCATGCGGATGACGTCATTCATTTTTTGTATAACAAAACCTTCTCCAGAATGTAAAAAATACTTTTCTGAAAACCGCATCAAAATCGGTTCAGCCAAACGGGAGATAATCGCGGACACACATACATACAAACGTACCCGGGTCAAACTGAGAATCTCCTTTTTTTTAAAGTCTATTTAATACCTACACAATTGAATGCTTATAAGAAACCAGTGAGAGAGCCTGGTGTCTGAACTAGGAGACCCGTAGTTATGTTTGATAATTGTGACGTTCTCAATATAAAGGGACCAATATGGAGGCAGGCGGTTACGCCGTTTTTAGAACTGTTACCATAGTATTCGTATAGTTACAAGAACAAGAAGAGCGTAACTGCCTTCCTCCATAAGGTCCCTTTATATTGAGAACGTCACAATTTTTCACGTTGAAACGGCTGGACGGATTTTAATGAAATTTAGAACGGAGATAGCTTATATACCTACCTACCCTTTATACCCTGAAATATTATTAGGGTACCTTTAGGGTACTTTTTGTACCGTAACGAAATGGGGACCAGGGATGTCACAATTACCATTTCTCAGCAGACAAAGTCGCGGGCCAAAGCAAGTAGGTATCTGTAGGTATAAATAAATACATGCAGAGTTAACTAAATAGAATAGTACCTACCTACAGGATGTCTCTAAAATGTTGCGTCTTAGGCCGACAATGTGACTTACTCGCCATTTTTGGGACACCCTGTACGATCAAGAGACGAAAAAAGCGACGTTGCCAGCTTACCTTTCGTCAGAGCCTTTTTTAACCTAATCAAATATCCGTCATGGTTGACAACGCAAAATAAACCTGAGTACGTATGAATTGAGGTTGACATTAGCTCTAGTTTTTATTTGACATGGCGTTGAATAGGTTAAATTCAAACTGTCAGAGTAGTCCGTAGAATAATAGATTTAGGTTTATTCGCCCAACATTAGTCTGGTTGGATGGAATCACTAAAAAAATTGTCGGTTCATTCCGTTATCATTTGAGATAACGCAGTCTGTGAACAAAACCTAATCTCTTTCTGCAGCTACATTGTAATAACCTAAGTTAAAACATTCAGATTGTTAATAATAGTATTTGTGCGTTCTCAATATAAAGGGACCTTATGGGGGCAGGCGGTTACGCCGTTCTTATAACTGTTACCATAGTATTCGTATAGTTACAAGAACAAGAAGAGCGTAACTGCCTTCCTCCATAAGGTCCCTTTATACTGAGAACGTCACACTTGCCCGCGACTCCGTCCGCGTAGAAATTGACGCTGCTCCCTCGGGAACTGTCCATTTTTCGGAATAAAAAGGAGCCTATCTATCTCTGTGCCAAATTACATCCAGATCCGTTCAGCCGTTCTGGCGTGATTGAGTGACAAGCATCCATCCAAACTTTCACATTATTAGTAGGATGTGCTTAATTTATCCATCTTTCTTGTGAGATATTATTTTGTAAAATAAATAAAACTTAATAAACAGATTATGGTACAAAATAACCTAGTTTCCATTTTTTGTTCACACTTAAATGTGACGTTCTCAATATAAAGGGACCTCATGGATGAAGGCAGTTACGCTCTTCTTGTTCTTGTAACTATACGAATACTATGGTAACAGTTCTAAAAACGGCGCAACCGCCAGCCTCCTTAAGGTCCATTTATATTGAAAACGTCACAAATATGTACGTTTCGCTTTACATGCTAATTTATTCAATAATTATCAATAATTTGTGTTTGATGAGTAAATAATACTTATAATATTCACCTTTTTTAATAATGTCCGGAGGAACATTAATTGCGAAATTCCCAGACTAGCCGTAGCTCAGTGACTAGACTGAAGATGCCCCCGACAACCCGTACCACAGTATAAATACAGCTAAAGCAGTAAAGAAACTACGAACAAACGTACGAAACGCACTCACACAGACGCAAGTCTCAACGAGACCCTTGGGCCTGCGCAAACCGGCGGAGCGCAGCGCAGATCACTTTAAATTTATCATTCTTTTCTATTTTAATTACAATAAGGTATAAATTTAGAGCCGCAGCCGCAGAGTAGAAATCCCCCGTGATGCTCCGAGGTCGGTCTCAGAGCATTCAAATTTATACCTTATTATAATTAAAATAGGGAAGAATATACATTGATAAATTTAAAGTGATCTGCGCTGCGCTCCGCTGGTTTGCGCAGGCCCTGAAGCGGACTAATGGTTTCGTGGAGAAGAATAAAATACAAAGCGAAACCATTCGTCTCGACGCGACACCCGCCACTGACAGCACTGCCATGCCCGCTTAAGGGTCTCGTTGAGACTTGCGTCTGTGTGAGTGCGTTTCGAACGTTTGTTCGTAGTTTCTTTACTGCTTTAGCTGTATTTATACTTTGCTTCTACTTACAGAGCTCTTAAATTGCTTAAAGGATCATCAAAGCTAAGAACACTCGATAGGTTGACGGTCAATTTTCTAACAACAAAAACTAAATTAAAATCGATCCATCCGTTTAGGAGCTACGATGACACACGTCAAACTTTTAGCGTCTTCTTTTAGCGTCGGGGGTTAGAAATACGGTCGAATTAACAAACAAACAAATTGGCTATCCGTATCATCAACCATATAGGTAATTAACACAAGCTATGAATAGCTATTGAAGCGATATCTAAGCGAGACGGTAAGGTCACATTCCTAGACTTCCATTCTAAAACCTGCGATCAAGGCCTTAGACTTAGGTCTTAAGTCTGAATCTAGATTTACGCTATGCAACGTTGCCCGGGATATATATATATATATATTTCGCAATTTTTTTTTATATTCCTTGAAGTCCGAGGAAGGTTCTTATGAAGAGAAAAATTGGATATTTCAACTTTAAGGGGGGAAATGGGAGGGAGACCTTTAACCGAAGCGAATTAGGGTCGCTAGTAAAATAAATAAATTATGCATGACATTCAATGTCTCACACATAGCTCTTGTCTGCGACTCCGTCCGCGTAATAGTAGTTTATCGTGTATCCCACGGAAACCATCAAATTTTCCGGGATAAAAACTATCCTATCGTCTTCCCCGGAACTCAAACTATCTCCATGCCAAATTTCATCTAAATCGGTTCAGCGGTTTAAGCGTGAACAGGTAACAGACGGACAAACAGAGTTACTTCGCATATTGGTAGAGATTAGTAAAGAGGGACGAAAAGTATTTTTTGAAAAGTATAATTTAAAAAGCTTCAACGTTTTCCTTTGTCTCACTTAAAACTACATAATTGACGTGCCTTAAATGCGTGTCAAAATTCCAACATGGCGACTACGATTGTCACTAATTGTGTGCAATTAACTTAAATTACAACAGTTGCTATATTCCAATTATCTGATAGATAAACTTTGGAATATTAACCGACTGTTTCACAATCGTCAAGCAAGGCATATACGTATAAGTCAAATAAATTAAGCTTTCTTACACTTGAAAATAGACAAGGAGAGTGCTATCTTTATTTGACAGATGAATTTACTTGTTGTTAAAAGGAGAATTAAGACAGAAAAAAATATATATCAGGAACAATCTTACACACATTGAACTAGTCCCAAACTAAGCTCTAAGCTTGTACAGTTAAGGTACAGTCAAGGTCATAAATATGTGTACACGATTAGTACCATGTCACTTTAATTGCTGTGACATTCGTATAATGGCAGTTTAAACGTGACATTAAATAGACATGGTACTAAAATGTACGCATATTTATGACCTTGACATCTAATATGGGTGGGTACCCGGCAACGATATACATACCTACGTATACAGGGCGAGTCTTTATAAAATGCACATATTAAAATTCAAATTCAAATTCAAATATTTATTCAGTAAATTGGCCACATACGGGCTCTTTTACACGTCAGTAATATAGAGTGAATCTACCAGCGCTTCGGACAAGACCATCATTGCGGAGAAGAATCGCCGCAAGAAACTCCAGCAGAAGGTCATTTTTTCCAATATAAAATACAATAATACTTAAAAGTAAGTTACATTACAAGGTAATAAAGTAACAAATATTAATTATTAGAACTAGCACAAATGAAAACATTACAAATGTAAGGTCAAATACGTTACACTAAATGTAATGACTAGGAGACATACTAGCGACAAACTTAACTTTGCCGTTGAAAAACTGTTATCCCCATACATCGACATAGGTCGCGGTCAATTTACCAACATCGCAAATAAGTTTGCTATCCCAAAAAACCCCATTTCCCCGCCATTTTGAAAATTTTGGAAAAACTGAATCGGCAATAAAAAATCTTATAATTATCGAACCTGCTCACAAAATTTCACGAGAATCGGTTGAGAAATGCGACCTGCAGAGGAGAACATACGGACGGACATACGAATTAATTAATTAATTAAGCTGCGAGCTTTCTTTATTAACCTTGTAGGTCCCAACGACCTTTATTTATGACATTTGTCAAATTACCTTTAAACATTACCTAGTTGATGACAAAATATTATTTTCAGAACTAACGAAATTTGACATGCGCCGTACTAGGGGCCGATTTCTGAACCCCCTCCACCTACGTAAGGAAAAATAATACTTGGATGAACCCCCTTCTCCCCTTTTTAATCTTACGTAAGATCAGTATCTACCAAAATTGCAAAGAAAAAGTAGCAAAAATACAAAAACACTTTAATTTTTGCTTGCTTTTGAGATCTTATGTAAGACCCCCTGCCCCCTACCCCCATGTAAGAAAAATAAAACTTGTTCAGACCCCCTTTCCCCCAAATCGTCTTACGTAATAAATGAACAGCCCCCTAGGTGTACATTTTGCCAGTTCTCGAAAGAACAACACATTAATAGAATTATAATCGCGTTAGGTATTTTGTACACTATTTGTGACGTTCTCAATAAAAAAGGGACGTTATGGAGGCAGGCTGTTACGCCGTTTTTAGAACTGTTGCCATAGTATTCGTATAGTTACAAGAATAAGAAGAGCGTAACTGCCTTCCTTCATAAGGTCCCTTTATATAAAGAACGTCACATTTAACCTCCTAAGGCCCCTTGTACAATAGAATGTACAGATGGAATATACATCCATTGCAAAGGAGATAGAGTGGAATTTCTTTTGTTTTTATGTATGACAATCAAATTAGAAATTAGACTCTATTCTATTCAGAATAGGTTCATATTTCATTGGCAAACGTTGTATGGTCCTTAGGAGGTAAATAAATGTAGGATCGCACCATCGTAAATCATAGCAGGAAATACAACGTTTTATTAATAGATTCCTTTTTTTCCTTCAAACCGTATTCGATTCACATTTCTTGACAATGACGTGTCATTAATCCGACATGACATTAAATTCGTCGCCGATGCCATAGGTTCAGGTCATCGTTTATGTGTTCATCGTCTTTGTCGACGTCTTTGTTTGACGAAGAGACCTCGTCGTGTTGTTCTCCTAGTCATTACATTTAGTGTAACGTATTTGACCTTACATTTTTAAAGTTTTCATTTGTGCTAGTTCTAATAATTAATATTTGTTACTTTATTACCTTGTAATGTAACTTACTTTTAAGTATTATTGTATTTTATATTTGAAAAAATGAACTTCTGCTGGAGTTTCTTGCGGCGCTTCTTCTCCGCAATGATGGTCTTGTCCGAAGCGCTGGTAGATTCACTCTATATTACTGACGTGTAAAAGAGCCCGTATGCGGCCAATTTACTGAATAAATATTTGACTTTGACTTTGACTTTGACTTTGCGAAAAGGTACGGAGATACAAAACACCTGACAACACACACAACGCACCAAATTTCCGGATTAAACCGGAACAATCCGGGCATCTCTGGATCGCTCCAGCTGTCTGATGCAATTAATATAGTGCTTGGAACTGATTATCTCTCATTTGATTAACACGTACTTGCAGCTGCATTGTATGGGTGCATTTCTAGCCTTCTAATGCCCACTATACAACGTAATTTGCCAATGGAATATGAACCTATTCTGAATAGAATAGAGTCGATTTTCTAATTTACTTGTCAGTCATAAAAACAAAAGAAATTCCACTCTATCTCCTTTGCAATGGATCTTTATTCCAATGGCCGTATTATGTACATTCTATTGTACAGGGGGCCTTAGGAGGTTCGCGTCCGACTCACACTTGACCGGTTTTTTTCTATGATTTTACATTTGTCAATCTAGTCATGTTATTTTAAACGGAGTCATCCTCGTAGCGCTTTTTCCCGTTCTTGGTCGGGGCACGCTTGAACATGTACCAGATTCGGCCAGTCTGGTTATTATAGAGCGACTGCCACCTGACCTGCCCCTTGTGACAGGGGAACCAAACCAATTGATAAGATAAGATAAAAGATATTTATTCAGTAAGTAGGCCGCACGGGCACTTTTACACGTCAAAATCTACCAGCGCTTCCCAAGAGGAGACCACTGCTGAGAAGAAACGCCGCAAGAAACTCAACAGTTAGTCATTTTTTTAATAGAACTTACTTATGACAATTATACTACTTATTCTAGCATTATATAAACTGTAAAAATAATATAAAATATCTGCGTAGTTTTGCAGGAAAACATGTCTGAATGATACCGAGAAAAAAAAAAAAATATAACACAAAACAGTTTAACATGTCTTCCTACATAAACCGTGTCCCCTAGACAAGATACAGCGATGGTTTGAATCATGGTTAAACATTTACCACCTAAATGTGCAGGTTTCCTCACGATGTTTTCCCTCACCGTAAGAGCTTCGGTTACCGTGCAGGTAATGTACATAAGAAAAACTCATTGGTACATGGCGACCGCTTCGGGAATCGAACCGAGTACCTCACCACTAGCCACTAGGTCATTGACGCTTTTAAACGGAGTGCTTGAAAATGCCATCTGAAGGTCGTTGACTCACGTCCGCCATACTTGGAAATAATGAAATCAGCTGATTCTTTACGGCATAGTAAATTATCAAGAAATAGGTATCTAAATGATAACGGTGTCATTGTATTTGTTTGTGATAAAGTGTTTACACGATAGCGTATCATGCGTCTGACATTACGTAAGGTGAAAATTATGGGTCATATTTTTTCATTACATTGATCAACAATTTTTTTTTAAATCGGCGCGAAATTGAAATTCTGGAAAACTGGCCACAACAGTTTTTTTTTGTCTGATATATAGATAGAATTAATACAAATCATAATAAATAACATACAAAGCTACAATTCTTAAGTTTTAGTTTTTTTTAGTTATCTTTCGGAAAATCGCAGCTATGCGAAGCGAATGCGATTCTACCCGAAGATAATTTGACAGATCAATTTCTTGACTTATTCTTCACGCTCTTGCCCCCGACTCCGTTCGCGTAGGAGTCGTTTATCGCTGCTCCCTCGGGAACTCCAATTTTCCGGAATAAAAAGTATCCCATCCTTCCCCGGGACTCAAACTATCTCCACACTAAATTGCATATACCTTAAAAAAAAAGATAAAAGATAAAAGATATTTATTCAGTAAGTAGGCCGCACGGGCACGGGCGCTTACTTAAGAAATGATTGATTCCCTATACAAACTTCCCCCTTTTCACCCCCTTAAGGGATGATTTCCGGGATAAAGAGCATCCGATGTCCTTCCCCGGAATTCAAACTATCTACATACTAAATTTCATCTAAATCGGTTCAGCGGTTTAAGCGTAAAAAGGTAACACACAGTTACTCATTTATAATATTAGTAGGGATTATTAAAATAAAATTGCTGTGTGACGTCAGAGAGCCTAGACTAGAGCTGCGCTAGCTAGCTTAATCATTTTCGAAATCGACAAAATTTATGGAATTGACATAAGCAACTAGCACGACTGATTTCATTTACGTCAATTTCTACAACATTCTCTTTGAATCCGAAAACTTTCTACTAAACGTTTAAATAAATAACATTATTTCTGCTCCGTTTGTCACGTTATCATATCGTCAAATATGTCTGTTATCTTGCGATTGTTTGCTCAAAATGGATTCTGAGATATATGTGATAGCGGCAAAACGTCATTGTGTCTAAAACGCGAACGAATAATGCATAAAATAATCAGAATTAGTTTAAAAAATAGAGACAAGTTCTTTTTACCAACTATGGCCGCTTTATGATATGTCACAACCTGCCTCTGTCCGTTCATTGGTTGTAAATAGGCAGGATTTAAGAGTTCATAATACACAGCCCGACTGAGACCCTATTTACTCATCGGGTTTACATAGTACATAGTAGGTACCTGTCCAAAAATTTTTGGCGATTCCAATAACTAATAACACTGATTAATTTAAGCAGAGACTGTATATCGATAACAGAGATATATCAGTATTTCCGGACAGTTATAATTTAGGGCTCTTCAAGGCTAGAGTGAGTTACAGATAGTTTGACCTCATCTGCAATTTCCATCAGGTGAGATCGGGGTCAATCACTCTTCAGTCTTATGTAAAAAAAAAACTTCCCGAATATATCGATAATTGTATCGGTAATCAGATATCGATACTTTTATCAATACTTGGTACCGATACTAATATGTACTTACATATTTAGCAAATCGTGTTAGTAATCATATGAACCGGGTATGTTTCATTCGGGTATGTAAATAAGTTACCTGACTGAATAAAAAATATTTCAAATCGGGTCATAAATGACGGACATCTGTCGAAATATCGATATTAATGTACCGAAAATTATCGATACCTATATCGATAAAAAGATACATAATTATCTATATTTGTATCGATATCCTAATAATAACGGTATTACAGTACCCTAATTTCAGAGGTCATCATAACTGTAAAATATCTCAACGTATTATCACCAACCTTAGCTAAAACCCTCGATCAAGTCAGGCACGGAACCCTAAAAAGGGAGCGAACTTTGTATAGAAAATTATTGACAGCTACGCGATTTCAACATCACCTCGCAATCCTCTTGAGAATCGTTACTGAGAACGCGGCTATAATCAATTGATAGTTTGCGTTGGATGACTTAGATTGCTTCGTCCAAACTATGTGGGTCATCAATATTCCATTTAAAAAATGGCAATGTACTTCGTTTCCGCGAAACTCCGATAAAACCGAAGACGTGCCGATGAGTAATACTTGTTATAGTACCGGCACAGTATAAATATAGCTAAAGCAGTAAAGAAACTACGGACAAACGTTCGAAACGTCGCACCGACGTACGTATCAACCATTCAGGTGTCAGTTGCCGACTGCACGCAGCAGCAGCAGACGACGCGTCGCCGCGACACTACTGGTTACTATGTGTTTGTATGAAAGCGACGTGTCGTTAGCTACGTAGGGAACTTCATAGAAATACTTAGAAACCATGACACCTTTAAGCCTGGGCCACACCGGATGCGTTGCGTAGACGTGCACGTGCGCGTTCGCGTTCCACTGCGTTGTATAGCTGCATCCTCATGTGAGGATTCATACTATACAACGCAGTGGAACGCGAACGCGCACGTGCACGTCTACGCAACGCATCCGGTGTCGCCCAGGCATTAGTCTCCACGCGTCACCCGCCATTGACAGCACTGCCATGTACAGTCAGCGTCAAATAGATGGGAGCAGCCAAAATGGCCAAATATATCGCAACACATCCTTATTCCTACAGTAATAAAGATGTGTTGCGATGTATTGGGCCACTTTCGCTGCTCCTATCTATTTGATGCTGACTACGCTTAGGGGTCTTGTTGAGACGTGCGTCTGTGTGAGTGCGACGTTTCGAGCGTTTGTTCGTAGTTTCTTTACTGCTTTAGCTATATTTATACTGTGGTACCGGGCAAGAGCGACACTGCAGTGTTTAACTATGTTTACTCGAACCCATTCAGGCCATATTTCCATAGTTTTTAGGGTTCCGTACCCAAAGGATGCCTAACGGGACCCTATTACTAAGCCTACGCTGTCCGTCCGTCTGTCCTAACTTGAAATAGCTGTATCTTTTAAACCGTAAAAGATACCCGTTGATTTCTTGCAGAATATGTGATACAACGGCAGATTTCCAAACAAATAATAAAAAATGTAAAATAATAAGGGGAGGCGCCGCGCCATCCAAAAAAAGGTGTTTTTTCTATTGTAAAAACATACAAGCGTCTTTAGTACGATTATAGAACAAATCTATAGAAAAGCAATAAATACTAAAAACCGGCCAAATGTGTACGGAACCCTCAGTGCGTGAGTCCGAGTCGTACTTGACCGGTGTTTTCCCAGTGCTGCTAGAAACTTGATACTTGCACAGAAGCGGCAGTGCTCACAGTGTTATGTTCCGGTGTCAACCGGCCAGGAGCGTATCCTCTTACCTATATCCGCTGCCAATATTGAAATAGTGATGCGTGAAAGAGACGGAACATACGAATCGAATTTATCTTTTCTCTCTAGTCTTTTAATATCGTTACGGGGTGATTTATTGGATGCGGGTTTGAAATCAAAATTACTCAAGTTAATAGCAGGGGTCAATTGGAATTCACCCGGGGTGATAAAAAAATACTCGATTCTGTAATTGATTTTAAATTTTAATGCATTCTGCAAGCATTCTGTTCTTTAACAAGCTTTTATTTAACTTGCAATGTTAGGTTGTTTCGATCTAATCTTGTGAACTGAAGAACCACTCTGTGCCCGATTGAGCTGAGATTTGGTATCTAACTTCGGTGACCATGGGGCAAGTCTGATGATCAGTGGTCGGAATGGCTAGAGCTAATTTACCTAAACGTGATGCATGTTCCCATCTCACTCACGCATGAATGAACATGCGTCGAGTTAAAGCTTTCGGCACACCAAACGCGTGTCAGGCGCGTCGCGTCGCGTCGCGTGGCGTGAGCGACACAGCACCCGGCACACCGCAGGCAGGCGGCAGCTTCAACGCGTTTCGAACGCGTGCAAGCGCTGCGCACGCCTCGCGGCTGCGTTCGGTGTGACTTGCTGCGCAGCGCGCGCGTACCCCCACCACGCGTTTGTAAAAAAATACAACGACTAGTGCCTGCGCCGACGCCGCGCTGACGCGACGCGTGCCAGTGCGCGCGACGCGCCTGCTACGCGCACGCCACGCTGCCCGAGTTGTCTGCGGCGACTGCGGCGCGTCGCGTGCGCGAAGCAGCTCGAACGCGTGCTCTGCGCAGGCACGCGTTACTTTTTGGTGTGCTGGGTTCAATTTGATTTGTTGTTTTACAACATGCGCGGGCCCGCGTTCAAAGCGCGACGCGCCTGACACGCGTTTGGTGTGCCAAAAGCTTTAGGTAAATTAGCTCTACCTATTCCGACCACAGCTGATGATGCACTTGGAAAGTCGCCATAGGAACTCCACAAGGAAAAAATACAAGCACCGCCGTGTTTGGGTTAGTTGGGTTTGTCTTTACCAGCATATGATGACTGTTAAGAACAGTCTGCAAGAAAACTAGTCCCAAACATTTCTGACAAAGTTTTAAATCAGGTCTTCAACAGTTGCACCACGGCCACCATATCCTGATCTTGTGCAGATTGCCAGTTGTTCAAAGTCGGAGATCGATCTAAAGTGGCCGATTTACACTGCGTTTTAAATTGTGCGAGGCAGTATGTATCCATTGACTCTGGCGACGTCATGACGGCTCTAACAACCGCTCATTTATCGAAATCGGGTCTTCCGTTCACCCTTTACGAGAGAACAATGAAACATATACGTCGAGCTAGACTATTCTCGTACTTGGTAGCAATAGCACAGTACACAGGGTTAAATAAAAATTCAGTAACAAAATTTTAGGGGTTAAATCACCACCACAATCACTTACCAACTTTCACTATGGGATCAACCCCATCGCGAAAAAAATCGACCCTCCCATACAAAACGTCAGCTGACTAACCAAAATGTATGGGAGGGTCGATTTTTTTTCGCGATGGGGTCGGTCCCATAGTGAAAGTTGGTCTGTATTACTTACTGATTTAACCGCCAAAATTTCGTTAGTGAATTTAATTTTAACCCTGTATAGCTCACACTGACACAGACGCACGTCTCATTCGTCTCGACGCGCCACCCGCCACTGACAGCACTGCCATGTCCGCTTAGGGGTCTCGTTGAGGCGTGCGTCTGTGTGAGTGCGACGTTTCGAACGTTTGTTCGTAGTTTCTTTTGCTTTAGCTATATTAATGCTGTGGCAATAGTGACCCTGCCTACGAAGCTAGCGGTCCCGGGTTTGACTCCCGGCTTTGTGTAAAGTGTTCCCGAGTCTTAGATGTTTTCTTTGTATTTATCAGATAAGTGTGTTTATTGTATGGAGTGGGGGTTATCTTGTTTCATTGCGTAGTTCCTATGACCACATTCTGAGTGCAAAAATCGACAAAATATATAAATAAATAAATATCAGGGGACAATCTCACACAAATTGACCTAGACCCAAACTAAGCTCTAGACTTGTATTAAGGGTACTAGACAACGATATACATACTTTTCATACTTAAATACGTAGAAGCCATCCATGACTCAGGACCAAATACTCGCGCTCATCACACAAATATTTGCCCATACCGGGATTCGAACCCGGGACCGCTAGCTTCGTAGGCAGGGTCACTACCAACTAGGCTGACTGCGTCGTCAAAATGTATGGAATTGACATAAGCCACTGACGCCACTGATCGTTGGCTTACGACAGTCCTATACATTTTGACAGAAAAGCGCTAAATTTGGCTAGACCACCAGCGGGCTTAACATACATGTACGATATAAAATTTGACAGGTGCTAGGGAAACGAATACATCTATTCCATATTCTAACGTAAGATTTAAGGTAACGGCCGCACTCAGAGATGTCAATTAACTTTTAAGTTAGATTAAAGTTGCTGCTGTCACTTTCTTTGCTATAGCAATAGAATAAGACGCAGCAACTTTAGTCAAACTTAAAAATGAATTGACGTCTCTGAGTGCGGCAGTTAGCAGATAAAAGTGTCTCATCCTGACGTTTATTACCTTTCATTACTAAGCGACTATAGCGATTTTCACATATTTATAGCGATTTCATCAAGACGGGACACTTTTATTTTAAACCTTAAGCGTTAAGTCTTACGTTAGAATATTTATTTATTTATTTATTTATTTATTTAATTAGGTACAATAACATGTATACATTTCCTAGCACCTGTCAAATTTTATCACGTGCTTGCATGCTAGAGGCCTGGTAAATAAATAAAATAGTCATACTCAATATATTCGATAAAGTAACACGTGAACTGATGTGTAAGGCAAAACGTAACAACCATATATAAAGGAAAACCTTTATGTGTGATTCATAACTAAAACAGCATGTCCGATATAACCTTATTGCTATGTACTAGAGCTCAAAATTGTCATTTCCTACCCTACCTGTGCTACACAAGTTGAAGTGAATCTTAAGTTAAGTTAATTAGGTTTAATTTTGTGTGTTACGTGTTAACGGTAAATATTATAATTAGTAAGGTGAATCACTATGTGTTACGGAGTTGTTTGAAAACAATGTTTTATTGCATGTCTTTGAGGGAGTTAATGGATCGTTTTGAGGACGCCAGCAGGACACGTTTTTGCGGGCAATGCGCTTGAAAACTAGGAATATTTAAAGAAATAATAAAAAAACGGTGTTTTTTTATTTAAGATACTTGCTTATTAGGTATATTTACAATAATAAAGTGTTAGAGAACTTTTTCAAAATATACTTTTTTTTAATTTCTTAATTAGGATGATGACTGGCTAAAGAAAACGAAATTCTATTTAGTCCGTCAGTTAGATTATCAAAAAATATTGGACACATATTTTTTCTTTAGTCAATGAGGCAAAAAATTACAATGATAAACTTAGGGGATGTATTTATCACAAAAAAAATAATTAACCACTGTCTGCGTGACTATGTACCTATAGCAAATAACAGCTTTCTAGTATTAAGTGTCTCTGAGCTAAACTGCGGGCGGACAGACGGACGGACATAGCGAAACTATAAGGGTTCCTAATTTGACTACGGAACCCTAAAAAGGTGCCTAAACTTGTCTAAAGGTGCAAGAATGGTGTCTAAAGTTGTCCAAAGGTGCATATCAAAATTGGTTCAATCATTTCAGACATCTTATACAAACAAATCTTTCCTATTGGGTAGTATAGAATGTAAGTTACCTTCCTAGGAGTTTGAATGACGTTTCCTTTAGTCAAATGACTTCCATGACTCCACCAGTGCAAGCTCCATTTAAACTCATGCACCTCAACGTAATGGCATGCTCACTGCACTGCTCAACGCACAAATAGTTGCATAATTGCATACCACCAAAGATGCCCCCGATATCAGTGAGCTATGACGCACTGACACGACATGCCAACAATAGACAAATGACAGCAAAATGACGGAGCATTTGACGCGCTGTAATATAAATTCAAAATTGTTTACACGGCTCTAACTACATTTGTAAAATGTTTTATACCTGTTAAAGTGTTTAAAAAGCGTTGTTGAATCGTGTTTCCGGCTAGCCATTTTGTTTTAAGATGACAGGATATGTGAGATGACAAATCTAGTCTGAAGTGAAATACGGTTGAGGTCAGTATATGTAGGTTGCATATTGGACAATAATTATCGTACCAACTTAACCATCTAGTTTTCTAGTGTACATCGAAGCGACAACACCGTTGCCCGATTGCTTTTTCAATTTTAACTCGTCGATGTAATTCGTGTCGTGAAAATCGGTTTCGTGTAATGAAATTCCGTTGCTCGTGGTACCGGCTTAACTGTTGTCATTGTGAGCTGAAAGAGAAAATGTTTTTATCTCGTTCAAGGCTGTGCAACTGTGAAATAAATGATGCGATAGGCTGTACGGTTCGTGATGTGACGTGTTTCTTTTTAAAGCATTTGTTTTTTTAATTTCGAGTTTGAATTAGGTCCTATATCGAAATGTTTTCGCGAATTATTTATTTTGAAAAGCAATCGGAATGACAAGCTTTTTCTGTTTGCCCTTGAATCGCCGACACTCATCTCATAGAAATTTTTACTTCGCCGAATTTTCATTTAATCGACAGGCTCCACGTACAGGAGTTATAATATTTTGAAGAATAATAATATTGTGAAAACAGTAAGGTTTCAGCAGAAATTAGCTTTCGATGAAATGAAATTCGGGGAAACGACACATTCGATGAAATGAGTGTCTGCAAAACAAGAGGACACGGTTTCATAGGTTTTCTTGCCTATAAAACCCAAAACATAATTCATAATTCATTTATTTAAATTATAACTTAACAGTAATAAACCACAGCGTTATAACAATTATCATGTCAACATTTAATTAATTAATTAGTAAAAAATATATTCAATCAATAAGTCAATAATATGGTTTTTAAAATTATAGTTAGTGACCATTGACGGCATTAGTTATGGTGATTTTCCTTTCACACATTATCTCACACACTCTGTTGCACTCGTTCATCAGATCTCTCACCCTAGTGGCAAATATGTCGCAGTGCGGTGCGGCTTTGAGCACTGCGTTGAGCGTAGAGAGCGCGCGCGGCGCAGGCGCCTGCCGCCGCGCCACCGTGCGCGCGCGCGGCTCGGCCAGCAGCGCGCGGCGGCGCGGCCGCAGGGACGACAGAGTTTGAACGTTGGGTACAGATAGTTGCGTAAATATACCTACCAGAGTTGTGCAGTCAGTTTTATTTCTGATAATATAATCTGATAAACGCCAGAACCAAGAAGTAAACCTTGACCTTCTAGTTTTTCTTGCGGCTTTCTCACAATGATGGTGTTGTCCGAAGCGCTAGTAGACTCACTCCATATGTGACGTTCTCAATATAAAGGGACCTTATAGGAATGTAGTTACGCTCTTCTTATTCTTGTAACTATACGAATACTATGGTAACAGTTCTAAAAACGGCGTAACCACCTGCCTCCATAAGGTCCCTTTAAATTGAGAACGTCACATAATTATTACCAACGAACGTGTAAAAGAGCCCGCATGTGACAAAATTCACAGACACTTCATTTCTCTCACCCTTGTATTTTACGTGTCCTTTGGAAACAGTATTAAAAATAACAGTACCTACACGTATTTTTTGTTTTTCAAAAATATAATGGTTTGCATTTGAAATAAAAGTCATGCTAAAAGAGCGTATGTGACATGATATGCCTGAATCGAGAGTCAACCTTTGCCTATGTTTTTAACCGGCGATATAAAAAAAAGTTTTGACAGAACCAATAAGAGTGCTATTGCCAAATAACGGATATTTTCACTTGAAGTCCGTCTTGTGATTAATTCCCTTTAACCAAAAGATTTGAACAACAATTTATGGGTTGAATAACAACAACGCTTTACTTATTTATTGTATGATATTCACTTACTTTTAATTATTTTATCCGGCGTTTGAAAGCATCTAAAAATATGTATTTGATTAAAAATATATTCGTACTTAAAATCAAAATTTAATATGCAATTCGGACTTCAAGTTAGTAATGTCTGTTTTGACAACCGGAAAGACAGAGGCCATTTTATTTGAGAGAAGAAGACAACCGGAAATTGGATATTCCTACAACTTTTTTCTTTTTTCTTCCGTGCAGGCTATGATTTGCAAGAAGCATACAGGCATATCAGTGACGTCATTATTATCAAATCCCTAGGACATGCCCCGAATTAGCACAAATATGTGACATTCTCAATATAAAGGGACCTTATGGAGGAAGGCAGTTACGCTCTTCTTATTCTTGTAACTATACGAATACTATGGTAACAGTTCTAAAAAAGGCGTAACCGCCTGCCTCCATAAGGTCCCTTTATATTGAGAACGTCACATATGATGATAACATGATATAACGCTCGCAGTTCCACAAAGCCGAGTTGGTGTCAGAGTCCTGTTTCAATGCTAGCAGGTCGATCCTGGCATACATTGTCGCAGTTCAACCTAACACTAGCAGTGTTAGGTTGAACTACACTCGACGTCGTACCTTTCTCCTAGGATTTAAAAAATAATGACCACCGAAATGTGTTACAATTGATACATTATGGCTAACATAATGTTAAACATTATGACAAATGAATTTAGGACAACCGTCGTTATGGCAAAAGAATCCTTTCACATAATTAATATCGTTATTCTAGATGATGCATCGGGTGATACCTATACGCGGCGATGGTAACTGCATGTTTCGGTCGATTGCTTACTGTGTATTTGGAAACCAGGAACGGCACAGAGAGATCAGAATGCAAGTAGTAGACCGTGTTGTGGCCAACTGGAGTAGATATAAGGACTTCATCATAGGGGACCAGTCCTATGGCTTCACCCTCCGCAGTTCCGGCGACTACAGGAATTTAATGTCAAGAGACGGCGAATATGCCGGCCATGTGGAACTCCATTGCGTCAGTGAAATTTACTGTCACTACACGTTCAAGGTGCATAGAAACGGATCGAAGACCATTGATTATGGTACTGGGGAGATTGAGAAGCATCTGCTTTTTTCTGGTTACTGTGACGCGGGGCATTATAGTGTTTTGGAGTGAATTATATGTTTTTTTTTTGTTTGAATTTGTAGTTATTTATAATTGGTAACCGTGGGATGACGATTTGGATAGGATTGGCTGGTAGTGTGCACATATTGTTTGTCATAATGACGTTATGATAAAAATGCATTATGTCTTGCGAAAATTATGACAAAACACATTATGACTAACAATATGTATGTAACCCAATGCAGAAGCCGTACATATAGGTTAGGGCGGATAGATTAGACAAAAAACAAAACGCTGCGACGGTATTAGAAACGTAAGTATCGTTAGTGCGTCTGCGCACTGCGTTAGAATCCGAATCCGAAAAATGTCGGTATGAGAGGCTGCGCACTAGATCCCGATTCCGTCATCCGATTCCTCATACAAATGTTACTGCTGAATTTCACGGATTCGAACGTACTGCGCAAACGCTCTTACTGTCTTGAGATAAAAAATTGCTTTGGCTATTGATTTTGAGATAACACCTTGGCTTAAGGGTGACAGTCTAACAGGATCTCGGCCTGTCAGTCCATCGTATTAAGACACAGCGGGCTTAGCACGCATGCGCGAGAAAAATTTGACAGGTGCTAGGGAAATGAATACTTTTATTCCATATTCTAACGTAAAACGCTTAAGGTTTAAAATAAGTGTCTCGTCCTGACTTTATTACCTTTTAGTATTAAGCGGAGCGATTTTCATTTTTTTATAGCGATTTTATCAAGACGAGACACTTATTTTAAACCTTAAGCGTTGAGTTTTACGTTAGAATATAAAATAGATGTCATTTCCCTAGCAGCTGTCCTTTTTTTTTTTGAAATTTTTATGAATATAACTTTTTTTACTGTTTAACTTTTAAACTGTAGACTATATTGACACCCCAACCGAACAAAAATGTATTTGCAAAATTAACATTTCATTTCATTGTTCGGTTGAGGTGTCGGTTTGTGGTAAACCAGCATATAATATATTCCTATTAATATACCGACTCTGAAATAGCAAAAATAAAACTTCTTTTTTTTCTTGAATTAATTACAACGATCCGGTTTTGCTTGCGTCAAATTATGAAGTCATGTCTACATTGATGAAACGAAATCGATCGTTTACCAAAAATAGAGACTACTCGTTGGACATCAACATTCTTGTAGTGCCGTGCTATTCTTTAATATGCTTTTCTTCCAACTACGTAATAATTTAATCATTACTGCACTAAATACGGAGCACAAAGCGCCACTTTTCCGCTTTTGAGCAATAAAATTTCATACAAAATCCATTACAGAACTGTTTTTATTACTTTATGAAGAGTTCTCACGTCTTAGGGTATTGGGAAAACGGTTTATTTTGAATATCAGCGAGCCTAACATGCATCACAAGAATAAAGTGACAGCACGAATAAAAAGTTGCTAGAGTAATTAAATATCATGCCTAGCTTAGAGCCTGTGCACACTAGCGTTTTTAGCCCTTAGACATCCGGTCAAAAACGCTAGGTGTGCACAGGCTCTTAATAGATTTGAACGATTTATTTAATTACTAGCAATACCGGATAAAATCGCTTTGTAATAAAAGGTAATAAAAGTCGGGACAAGACACTTTTATTTTAAGCCTTAGACGTTTAAGTCTTACGTTCGAATATGGTATGCCATAAGTTTCCAATAGTTTTTTTTCTATCACATTTTTTGCGGTGTTCTTACTTGGAGCCCCTGATAGATCAACAAGCTGCTTATTAATTCTTAGACAAATTAAGTAGCGAATTGTTAAGAATAAGTCTTTTATAAACAAAGTTAACCTCAAAAACTAAAACCTAGTGTCTAGTATGACGCACCATTATTATTATATATATATAGCCTATGACACTCGTACGTTTTTGACGGCTCATACAGCACGCCATTTATTAAAATCGGTCCAGTTTAGGAGATAGGACATCCGATTTTGGTCACACACATACATACATACATAGACTGGTAAAATAATTACCCTTATTTTGAGATCGTTTGGGTTTATACATTAATATAGAAAACATCCAAGACTCTACAAACAAAAAAAACGAAAACAAAATTTCATCAAAAATAAAACCGTCTTCAAAAACCCACTAGACAAGACTAAATAATGACCGGTTTCCTAGGAATTGCCTTGGTGGGTGTCTAATAGGTACATGGAATATATCCAAGCCGGTGTCAAGAATCATGTGACATTGCTATTGTGTATACTTGACACCGGCTTGGATATATTCCATGTACCTATTAGACACCCACCAAGGCAATTCCTAGGAAACCGGTCATTATTTAGTCTTGTCTAGTGGGTTTTTGAAGACGGTTTTATTTTTTATTAAACATTTATTTTTCGCTTTTTAGTGATACGAGTATATCACTAAAAAAACCGCATCAACACAAATTCGGTCGAGTTTAACTAATAATATTAGTATATTATATCGCTTAAAATCCATGCGGATGACGTCACGGGGTATCCATTTGTTGTATACCAAAACCTTCTGCAGAATGTAACAGAAAATTTTCTGAAAACCGCATAAAAATCGGTTCAGTCAAACGCGAGATAATCGCGGAGAAACATAAATACATACAAGCATACGGGTCAAACTGAAAACCTCCTTTTTTGTAGTCGGTTAAAATGTGAAAGTTTGGATGGATGTTCGTTACTCAATAACACCAGAACGGCTGAAAGGATCTGATAGATTATAGTCTGGAATAGCACATAGGCTACTTTTCATCCCGAAAAAATTTACAGTTCTCGAGGGAGCAGCGATAAACGACTTCTACGCGAACGGAGTCACGGGCCAGAGCTTGTTATATAACATATCTACTTTCAAGGTCGCTGAGTATAACATTAGGCCTTTAAACTTGAACAAGGTCAATGTTAAGTATGTTTTAATTCAACATGACGCCATATGGTGTCAAGTTTGTATGGCAATAAAATTGTACGGCATGGAGACGGCATCACGTGGTTTAGTTTTTTTTAATATTTGATTATTAACGGCCAGATTCGCACACGTTTTTTAAATATCGAAGACGGGTGAATCGGGCATTTTAACTGCCATTGTCGGCTTCAATGCCTTCAATATATTGACGAAAAACCGGGCAAGTGCGATTCGGACTCGCGCACTGAGGGTTCCGTACACATTTGGCCGGTTTTTAGTATTTGTTGTTATTCTATAGGGTTTGTTCTATAATCATACTAAATTTGACGCTTGTATGTTTTACCGTTATTAAGATAAAGCAAAAATAAAAATACGTTGAAAAAAACATTTCTTGTATGGGGACCCCCTTTATTATTTCACTTTATTTTTTTTTTTTTATTTGTTAGTATATCCGCCGTAAATAACACATTTTGAAAAAAAAATCAACGTCCGTCGACTTTCTGTGAGAGGGTTCTATAGTGGCTCAACAGTCCCGTGTGGTGACTGTACGAGTACTTATGAGATTTTTCTTTATTATTTTTAGGGTTCCGTACCCGAAGGGTGCCAAACGGGACCCTATTACTAAGCCTCCGCTGTCCGTCCGTCCGTCCTAACTTGAAATAGCTGTATCTTTTAAACCGTAAAAGATAACCCGTTGATTTCTTGCAGAATATGTGATGCAACGGCAGATTTCCAAACAAATAATAAAAAATGTAAAATAATAAGGGGAGGCGCCATCCAAAAAAAGGTGTTATTTCTATTGTAAAAACATACAAGCGTCTTTAGTACGATTATAGAACGAATCTATAGAAAAGCAATAAATACTAAAAACCGGCCAAATGTGTACGGAACCCTCAGTGCGTGAGTCCGAGTCGTACTTGACCGGTGATAGACTGTTGAACTTTTCACAGAGTGTGTATCTCTGTTGCCACTATGACAACAAATAATAAAAAGTATTAAATTTGAACAATGGTACGGAACCCGGTTTTTATTATAGTAAAAGTAACTTCCATGTAGAAGCGATTGCAAGAGTGAACATATTAAATCTAATATTAGTTCCAATTTATCTATTATGGTCGATGAAAATGTGGTCATGGATGAAACATCGACTATTCACGATGTTGTGTTGCCAATGATATTTCAAGTGTAAATAGATAAAAAAATTGTTTATTGAACATAAAGTAATTGTTACAAATAATGTTGTTATAACAGAGGTACTGATAGCGTTGGTATCTGCTAGTTTAAACTGTATTACAGGTACATCTTCCATAGCAAGTGTACAATTCAACAACAACGTGATTTAAGAAAGTTGTAATTTTAACAAACAATTAACAATGCAAATAAAAATTATACAAACTTAAAAATGCATATTATATACTTAAAGTGTGTGTGTGTTTATTCTTTGGATCAGAGGGCTTGTTTTCAGTTGATATTTTTTAAAGCAGTTGGGTATTTTAAATTTTGATTTAAATTATTTTTCACCTAAACTCTTAAAGTTCCCGTGCACTCGATACATGGAGAAGTAGCCGAATGGTTAAGTCGCCCTGTCATCATGACAACGTCAAGTCACTCAAAAGAAATTACGTCAAAATTTTCCGTCGACTTTCTGTGAGATGGTTCTATAGTGGCTCAACAATCCCGTGTGGTGACTGTACATACCTGTACATGTACATACGGAAAATTTGTTTATTTACAAAGAGGCATGCTCATTACTTTAAATCCCGATCAAATGCTTCAAATAACACAGTACGGACCCAGTATAAGCATCTCAGTCCACCTCTGTGCCGTACGGATATCCATAAAAGGAATGCCTTCAATATGTGTATCAAAGTACAAGGTGGGCCAAAAGAAATCACCCTATTGGAAGATGCTCTCATTTTTGCAAATTCGCCAATGTCAAATCTGTTTTGACATTTGTGGACTTGACAGATGCAAAATACAAGTGAACAAGCCATGGAGCGATACACTCCCCAAGAACGCGGAATAATCGTGTCTATTTTTTTGCGTAACAATTCAAAAAAAGAGAGTCAAACAACATCGGATGACTTCTTTTGGCCCACCTTGTATAATAGACTTCCCGATAACTTGAAAATTTTGCAGGGTTTGGATTTCGAAACTGAGCTCACAAAGTTGCTACTACATTTTTTTTATAGTGTTAACGAATATTTGGTTAATAAGGATTGTAACAATTGTAATTTACTGTCAGTCAAATAAGATTATATTTTGACATCAATTAATTAAGTGTAACATTTTGACATTAATTTTACTGACATATTATTGATTTTTTTATCTGTGACACATTGAATTAGGACTTCTATGCAGGAAATTTATTATATTTTCGTTCTTATCATACTTTTAACTAACCTAAATATTCTAGTGCCCTTTCAGGGCGTCCATGTGGAACTGACTTTAATCTAAGATAACAACACCTTTCTTTTTTATGTACCTATGTGCCATTATGAGACAACAATAAATGATTGATTGATTGATTGATTGAAACATGGAGGCCTATAGCTCTAAGTCCCCGGGTTCGAGATCCATGATGAGGTCACTCTACGTTTTGCGCTTTTTGTTTTCTAGTTTTCTTTCATAAGTTAACGCCTTCATATCGCGGGCTTCATACTAAAGGGGCGTATACGCTAAACCTTTACTTTTCAGGAGAGACAAAAAACCTAATAACTTTTTTGTATATTTATCGATTGAGCTATAAATTTGCATATGACTTTTTAAATACTTCCTGGTTTACGGGAAATAATTGATTTTACGTTAATTATTTTAGAAACCTGTAATTATGTTATTACGCCTCTTTGGCTCGGCGCTAATATGCAAACACCAACTAAAAAATTCTTCAAAAATACATTGGATTTGCAGGCGTATAATATGAAACTTTCCCTAATTGATAATTTAATTTAATTCAAAATTAATCCAGTTCATAAGCTTAAATATGATGACATTTCAATGTAAAATCGTGTAAGATACCGTTATTTCTATTTTTTTTTAAATTCATACGTCTCTCTGGCTTGACAAAAATAAAAAATATAATTATTTTATTATGAGGTCGTATAATAAAATATACTACGATTGCATAGAAAATAATTCTTAAATAATTGGGCAATCGAAATATCATAATTCTAAAGTAATTTTCTCTCTATAATACCACTCTTTTTAAGTTTTATTTAGCTCATAAGGCTTGACAAAAATAATACTAAACTCCTTTGTTCGAAAGGGGAGTTATAGATTTAAAACTAGAAATTTTTGCTCTGGGTACAAAAATAGAAAGACGTATCATAATATAGTATAATTTCTTCAATAAAACAAAATAAAATCTTTCAAAAATCTGCATCATAGGCCTTCCCCAAGGATCTCCACGACGGCCAGTTTTGTGCTACTCTCATCCATCAGCTTCTTGCGATCATCACCAGATCGTTGGTCCACCTTGTGGAAGGCCTGCCAACACTTCGCCTTCCGGTCCGCTGCTGCTATTCTAGAACCATCGGTTCAGCGGCCATCAGTTCTACGAGCAATGTGCCCCGCCCACTCCCAAGGTTCGCAATTCGCTGGGCTATGTCGGTAATTTTGGTTCTCCCGCGGAGTTCCTCATTCTTGATTCGATCTCGCAGAGATACGCCGGGCATAGCCCTTTCTATTGCCCTTTGGGTGACCTTGGGCTTTCTTATGAGGCCCATTATAAAGGACCACGTCTCTGTACCATAAGTCATCACTGGCAACACACAATGGTCAAAGACTTTTGACTAGTCACTGCGGTAACCGGGACGAGAATATGCTCCGTAGCTTACCGAACGCTGCCCAGCCGAGTTGGATTCGGCGATTGACCTCTTTCTCGAAGTTGGATCTACCTAGCTGGATTACTTGTCCTAGGTAAACATAATGATCAACAACTTCGAGCGTAGAGTTTCCAACTTTTAAAAGAGAGGGTGCAACATGGGTATTTGACATAACTACTAAGTAGTAGCCATTCTATTAAATAATAAATGACATTTGGACTTGGTTTCTTCCCCAGAAAGTGTCTAATTTGGGTCTGCTACAGAATCATGTCGGTCAGAATTGGTTGTCATTTGTTCAGTCTGGTTCAGTTTTAGACAAACCACCAGACTGAACACACATTGGTGCTGTGTGATGCATTACTTGCCGATGGCTGTACAGATGACAATGGTGTAAAAAGAGGAATAAGTGGCTGTCCAAATTCAACCGAAGGAACCTGTGCCTCTTGGTCGAAATTATTGGTTGCTGCAAAAACTGAAAGAGGCGAGGTATTTGAATAAAATGGCAAGTCGTCAATACAACTTTCATTTGCATTAGAACCTGCGTTTTCCATTTCGGCTACTACTCGTACTATTTAATTTTCCTGTTGATGCATTAGCGGTGATTTCCTCAGCATCTCCAACTGGGAAACACTCAATGGCTATGAATGTTCAGAGTACGGAGCCTCATTCTGCTCTTCAAAGGAAGGTGGCGGATTTTCATGATCCAATTGAGGTCCTAAAATATGCATACAAACGGATTAAGCAGAAAAAAAAGCGTGATGCAGCTGATATTTAGTACAAAATCATGAACCTATGCAGTCAAGCAAGAAAGTGTTATATACCCAAGTGTGTTAAAAATTATAAAAACTATAAACATCATATTTGTTACAACGTTTTTATTTTGCGAGAAAGATAATAGCGGCGGCAAACCACATTCGCGTGTATTATTCATAATATTAGTTAAAAAATAACCCGCTACTTAGAATGGTTCAATAGATATAGGCCCTTAAAGGTAAATAGGACGGACGGACCGACAGACAGACAGATAGACAACGTAAGGTCCCGTTGGCACCATATTACGGAACCCTAAGAGTGATGTCAATCTCTCGCGTGCGATGTTTAATTTTGAAGTGCAAGAATCCGAAAGGTCAACGTCACATTCATAATAAATGGCTGATTTTGTAAGTAGGTAGGCATGAACTAATTTCTAAGAACTGCAGCGAATTAAAAGAAAGAAACTAAAGTCACTGGTCAATCTGTCTGTCAATCCGTATGAGAACCGACCTTAAACCTATATAAAGTGTAAAGCGAATTTCAAATCCAAAATCAAAAGGTAGTTATTTAACACAGCGATTGAGCGATGAGTGAAACGAATTTTGGAATTATAAACAATTAATATTTGATTAAATCACTTACCATTTACTTATTACTAATCTGTACGGCCGACCACGGCGAAGTGAGTGACTGTGGCGCTTGTTAAAAATGGGAGAGCAACACATCGAGAGCGTCATGCCATAGAGCCGTATACGCAAAAATGTGGGTTTTCGTTTTTAATACCATTTTCATCTATCAATTTGTTACCTTTGTGTGTAATATTTTCTAAAAAATATTGTGATATCATTATAATCAAGGTTACATGCGTATATGTCTCTATAAAACAACACAAAACGTAAAATAACATCAAAAAGTAACAGTTATACCTATTTATATCATGACATTTTTCCATAGATAACACTTGATAATTATGGTCGTATGCACATACGTCTCTTTAGCGCGACTTTATTTGATAAAGTACACTACAATTTAAAGTCGTATGCACATACGTCTTTATAGCCCGACACAATTGCAGAGATCACACTAAACATATACAGCCGTATGTACATACGTCTATATGGATCGTTGATAATGCGTAACTGTGCTAAAAAAATGCTTTTACGACTGCTGTACGTCTTTTTGGTTTGACAGCGATTTTTCTATTCCAAGTATACGCCTTAAAGTTTTTCATTATTTTAGCGAAAAATATACATCACAAAATTATGATAAAATTAGAGAATGTGTATCAATAATAGCGGAATCGAATAAGACAAAAAAAAGAAAAACCGATTTTTGCATGTACGCCCCTTTAGAATGAAGCCCGCGATATTTTAATTAGCAAAAATATATCCAAAAAACTCAAATCTTTGATAATAAAATATTTATTTGTGACACGTTTTTTTGTTGTCACACACAAATAGAAAAATACGTTTCTGTCAAAAATTTAATTTTCGTGTCAAGCTTTTCTTGCCGACTGTGATTTTTTTGCGCAACCATCATTTGCTTATCAATACAAGTCCAACGTATCCAAAAACAGCGTGGCTCTCTTGTTTCGTTGCGGAGTTCCTATGGACACCTTCTAACCGCATCATCAGACCAGCTCTAAGGTACCATGTTATAGCATTTTCACCAGTTACGTCGGGATACCAAAAAGGTCAATCGGACACCGGGAAGTGGTTAAAATCTTGCGCAAGATTTACGAACATTGCAATAAAAAACTCGCTAAAAATAAAAATAAGATTGACAAGACATATAGTAACCTCATGGATCTCGAACCCGGGGACTCAGAGCTATAGGCCTCCGTGTTACGACTCAACCACTCGGCTACTTCTATGTGTGTTAAACGCACCGAATATTAGAATCACATCTAAAACATTTGACAAGAGAACAAATGACGTTACATTATATCCGGCAAGTTTTAGAGAAGTGATGGCATATTTCGTCTAGACCAGTACACATAGTCGTAGCCGAGTGGTTGAGTCGTAACACGGAGGCCTATAGCTCTGAGTCCCCGGGTTCGAGATCCGCGAGGTTACTCTATGTTTTGTTAATTTTTATTTTTAGAGAGCTTTTTATTGAAATGTTGGTATGTTAGTTTGTTAGTCAAAGACTAAAATCAAAATAGTAAGGGGAGTCCCCATACAAGAAACGAAATAAAATTAAACATTTTTTTTTAAGTTATATCTTTTTCTCCAAAGTTACGTCGGTATACCAAAAAGCTCAATCGGACACCGGGAAGTGGTGGTCTTGCGCAAGATTTGACCTAACTAACATACGAACATTGCTATAAAAACTCGCTAAAAATAAAAATAAAATTAACAAAACATAGAGTAACCTCATGGATCTCGAACCCGGGGACTCAAGAGCTACAGGCCTCCGTGTTACGACTCAACCACTCTAGGATACTACCAAGTACCAACTAGGCTAACCGCGTCGTCGATAAAGAAATATAACCATAATATAACGATAGACAGACTTATTTTGCCGACTGTACCTCATAGCTTATATTTATTACTTATTTGGATTTGAAATAAGTGTTGTTATGCTAATTGTTATTTCACGAACACATATCGGCCTTGACATTTAAAAAAAGCCGGTCAAGTGCGAGTCGGACTCGCGCACCGAGGTTCCGCACAAACTTGTAATACGAGTACATAGTTCGCAAATCACGGGAATACAATAGAAACAGTCCAGTATAAACGGACACGCAATAAGTATAAACTCTCGTACTTAGTGTCAGTTTATACTGCACTTATTCTTCCGGAATTTTTTCCTTTATTTGTGCTATAAGACATTGCTTCTTGCCAAATTTTATGATTCTAAGTCAACGGGAAGTACCCTATAGGTTTTGATTCCCTTGAGATTCCCTTCAATATGCGGCATAAACGGCCGTATCTTTTGATTGCGTTGACTTAGGTATTTGATTTTTTACAGCTCCAAGGGAACAGCAGGCCTGAGTATTTGATTTGAATTTCAACTTGATACCTTCACGCGTTCCTGAGAAAAAGTATATTGACAGACAGATATACCTACAGACGGACAACGAAGTGTGCTATAGGGGTTTCTTTTTTCTTTTAGAGGTACGGTACGGAACCCTAAAAACAGGAAAGAACTATGTTTTTTAGGTTTTATTTAAATTTTGCTTTAATTTGACGACGTCGGCGATCAACCAAAAACGTGTAGTACGTTAGCATCGTTCGGCCGCACTCAGAGACGTCAATTAAGTTTTAAGTTTCATTAAAGTTGTTGCTGTCACTTTCTTTTCTATAGCAATAGAATAATATGCAGCAACTTTAATGAAACTTAAAACTTATGCGGCCGTTTATATTGTAAACTAAACTACGATTTATCGATAATCGACACTCCTACGCTTTCCGCTTAAAAATTAATTAATTAAGAATCTTCACAGCTATGCAACTATTAGTTTTAATACTTTACAGTTAGTTGTTTTTTCACTTATCCAAGGGACTGCAGACTTATGTATTTGATATTAATTTCAACTTGATACCTACACGCGTTCCTGAGAAAAAGGGTCTTGACAGACACACAGACAGACAGACGGACAACAAAGTGATCCTATAAGGGTTCCGTTTTTTTCTTTGAGGTACGGAACCCTAAAAATATGTAAATGAAGTTTTTCTTGGTTAAGTAGTTTAAAATTTTGATGCCTTGGTTCCTAAGTACCTAATTACCTATCTCTTAAAGTTTAAAACCCATTTGGAGTGGTCACCCATATCTAAAATGATGCATTAAACTCTCATCAAACTTACGACCTTATTACCCATATTAGAAGGAAACATTTCTCTTGGCTTGAACATCACATACCCCCTTTTAACTAAAATAAGTACAGTTATCTCAAGTATTCCTCTAAGCGCTTCTACTATTATAGGATAGTTGAAAATCCACACATAGCTCCTGACGTGCACATGGAACTATGCAAGATGTTTGCCATATATATATGACACGAGCTACGCACAGAATATCCTTACTGACTTTGGCTTTCAAATTATCTGACGCTTCAATATCAGTTGAGGCGTACAATATGTATAGACTTACGCAATATATTCCGCTTAAAAGAAAAGATATGCTTCTTGAAGTCACTGTAAAGCCTTGAAAGCTGCGAAGGGACTTTTGATCTCTCTGCGTGTTCTATAGACGGGGTATGTTTTGTGGAATTACTTAGTTTAGTGCCTACAGCACCATTGAATTTAGGCTTTATTTAGTGCTATTCGCATCCCCAAAAACAAAGTTTGATATTGCATTATCCGCCTCTCTTTCTTTCAATTTATCTTGAGCTACGAGAGAACAGGATAAAGCATTCGTAATGTCGTATAGAGAGCTTCATAGTAGCCGTCATAGTCTAGGCCAATTATTTTCCTTTGCACTGAAATTGCCTGTCATTTATGATAACTTTTTCCCTTTTACAAAAAATACTCAAAATTTTCATTTCATTTAAATCAGGAAAGTTTTAAACATGAACATTATTTCTTACAAAAAAACCTGTCACATTTTCTGGGGACAAATGTCAATGCAACGAAAACAATTTTGACTATGCATACTTAAACAGAAATCAGTTAATTACATGAAAAATTCAAAAACAAATACCCGCTCAACACTCCTATATGTCCTAACCGGGCAAGAAATCATAAATACCTTTACACTTAATTATAAACCCTATATTTTATTACAAAAGGAACTGTCATACTTAAAAATTATCAGTATAAGTAAACAACTTCGCAACTCCCGTTAACAGAGTTCTCTCTCGGAAAATCGATTCTGGCCTGACCCCTTTCGAGCGGGGATATGCCTGGATATGTCCGTTCAACTTATGGAAGAAGAGGTCAGACGCATCGACGTGTTGCTGCCAATTGCATTGCAAATTCCATTTTTCACTCGCTCAGTATTTGTGGAAACCTCGTGGATAATTCAATATCGGTTGCTTTGTGATTGTGTAAGGAAAATACATGTGCTTTTTAAACATTTTTTTTTAACTCGATCCGGTATTAGATATTTATTTGTATTCTCTATGGACCTGTGCAATTTTACAGCATAAGCAAAATGGCATAAACACAAACAGGCATTTTACTCAAAAACTACAAGATGTATATTGATGAATTTTGGAGTATAGGTGTCTTGTATAAGCCGCTACTTAGTTTGGTAGTTAAATAACAAAAATAAATATTTCTAGGGGCACTCCATACATGTAACAGAAGCTGAATTTCGTTTTAGCAAACATCAACGCGTGGCACATTTTTCGACAGGTCGTTCAAAAACCCTTTAAGGTTTCTAAGCATTTTGTGATTAAGTGAATATTTTCGGAAATAATCACTCCGAAAGTTGCATAAATCATCTTTTAAACTGTAACACTTAACCGTGTTTGAGTTATTGCCGAAAAACTGCGCTTCTCAACAAAAGGACGCAAGTGCCGTGAAGATACGGTATTTGGTGCGCGTTTTCCATATTGTTTTCTGTTATGTGTAGTAATGGCGACGGAACCCTACACTGGGCATGGCCCGACATGCTCTTGCCCGGTTTTATATTTGAACTAGCGGTCCCGGGATCTATTACCAGTTAGAGTAAATATTTATGGGAAGAGCGCGAGATATTTTTCCCGAATCTAGTTTGTTTTCTATATATTAAGTATGTATTTATCTATATAAGCATGTTTATCGTTGCATTACCCATAGTACAAAATATGTAACCACGACCTTATTATGGCGACAAGATGGTGGTTACATATTTTTAACACTCTGAACGTATCAATATTTATAACCTTGACTGAACAAGCCTAGAGCTTAGTTTGGGACGTGGTCAATTTGTGTGAGATTGTCCCCTGATATTTATTTAATACTAGCTTCCGACCCTGGTACAATTAAAATTTAAATAAATAAATATCAGGGGACAATCTCACACAAATTGACCTAGTCCCAAACTAAGCTCTAGGCTTGTACTATGGGTACTAGACAACGATAAACATACTTATATAGAGAAATACATACTTAAATACATAGAAAACATCTATGACTCAGGAACAAATACTCGCGCTCATCACACAAATATTTGTCCATACCGGGATTCGAACACGGGACCGCTAGCTTCGTAGGCAGGGTCACTACCAACTAGGCTAACCGCGTCGTCATCTCAAATAAAAATGTCTCGTCCTGACTTTCAATACATTATTGCAATTTTCACATTCTTATATTGATTTTATCAAGACGGGACACTTTTATTTCAAACCTTAAGCGTTAAGTCTTACGTTAGAATATGGAATAGATGTATTCCTAGCACCTGTCAAATTGTATCTCGTGCTTGCATGCTAGGGGCACGGGGTCAAATTAACCACTAATTCGGTCACTTAATTATCTAGTAAATTACTAGGCAGATGGGTCATTTCTAACTTACTACTAAAAGGTAATAAGTACCATCCATTCGTTAGGCCAAACTGAATTTTATAATTAATTATAAATAAAGGTGATTATGCTTTGAGTGTTCTATAAAGACGGGTGTTTTCTTTCTGGATGGTTACGTTTGCTAATTATTTTTTTTTAAATAACGTGACAAAAGTACCCCGAATGTTATTTAAAAACTGTCAAGAGCATGTCAGACCTTGCTCGGTGCAGGAACGGTTCCGTCGCCGTCTCTACAAACACTAAAAGTCGGCCCTTTTAGGCCTTACGGGTTAGGTTTTAGGGTTCAAAGTTAAAATTAAAAACCCTATACAATAAACGTGATTCTTCCGATGTTTTTTGTTCAATCATAACAAATGCTAAGGACCCGGACCACGACATTGCGCGACTGACGGCTCGGCGAACGATTTCCTAATACATTGCATGTTATGCCAACTAACCGCTGCCCGGTGAGCGTATCGACCGCGCAATGAACATAATCCGCTCATCGCCGCCGCTTCTCAGTCTACATTTATTCAGAGCGAATGACCTTAAGGTTAGACCTGTGTCCAGAAGAAATAGGGAACATATCAGTATGAAATCCATACGCTTATTGCCTTTTTGCTTTGTAACAAGCGTCAAGTGTATAACGTCATCAATTTATCGTGACCCTTGGCTGACTCACTGATTCAGTAATTGCAGGGTCTTCAACCGGTGAGTCACGGATTTGAGATAACCAGCTGGGTGTCAGACACCGGAATTTATCCTTAGCTATATCTGCCAGTTAAATGCATAAATCGCAATTATTATGGAAGATAAAAAAATTATCGGTTTAATTGTGCATTTCTATTAACCTACCCCCACGTGTAACAACACTTTTTACCCGGGAAAATTTTACAAATTCCTGTGGGATACACGATAAACGACTTCTACGCAGACGGAGTCGCGGGCAAAAGCTAGTATAAAAATAAATAAATAAATAAATATCAGGAGACAGTCTCACACAAATTGACCTAGTCCCAAACTAAGCTCTAGGCTTGTACTATGGGTACTAGACAACGATATACATACTTATATAGAGAAATACATACTTAAATACATAGAAAACATCCATGACTCAGGAACAAATACTCGCTCTCATCACACAAATATTTGCCCATACCGGGATTAGAACAAGTACCTATGTAAACAAGTATTTCTAATTGAATGTAACTTTTTCAACGCACATTGGACAAACTATGACGTCACAACCACAATTGATAAACGTTATCAATAGGATAACGATATCGTTTTTATGAACGCTACTTTAACCTGTATGGTTACAGGCTTGTTTATCTTAAACTAGCTTTCCGCCCGTGGCTTCGTCTGCGGATATAGTCTATGTCCACCCTGAATGTCCATTCTAAATGTTGGTGAATGAATTTTTGAAATCAGATGTGTAGTTCCGGAGATTACCCCTTACAAACAAAAAACAAATTTAGAAACTTTACCTTTTTATAATATAAAAAGCGACCCGCCCTCGCTTCGCTCTGGGTACTATTTTATACATAAACCTTCCGTGAATTATGTAACTGATGGTGAAAACCGCATTAAAATCCGTTGCGTAGTTTGAAAGATCTAAGCGTACATACAGAGGGACAGACGGCGGGAAGCGACTTTGTTTTATACTATGCAGTGATATTAGTATTATATAGATAGTGTAGATATGAGGCGTCAATTTCCCGTGTTTAAACACAGCTCGGGCACGCGATGCGTTCCGCGCTAACTTTTTAAAAGACTGGCAGCTTGTATTTTAGCCTGCTATGTAAACAAAAAGTTACGTCACACAACAGTGAATTTATTTTCCGACACAGCACAAGTTAACAAACAAATCGAAACCTATCCGCAAAGGGATTAAACCGTTACCAGCTACAGGATTTACTATATTTTTACCATTCTAGTCAGCTAGAATCCGAAGTTGAATTTTTAAAACCATTTTATCTCACCGTTGATACTGTGTGACATCGAAGACCATCTTATATTGGTTTTATAATCTGACTTTCGTTTTTTTTATTTCTACTGTTTTCTGTAAAACTGGTTGGATAGGCAGTTAGATTTTTCATGTCTATTGCACTTTCCAAGTGCATTTTTGTCTCGCGTTCTCTCGCTCTCCAGTGATTGGGAAAGATGAAATAAAATGCTCGCATAATTTATGATTAAATAAATAAATATCAGGGACAATCTCACACAAATTGACCTAGTCCCAAACTAAGCTCTAGGCTTGTACTATGGGTACTAGGCAACGATATACATACTTATATAAAGAAATACATACTTAAACATATAGAAAACATCCATGACTCAGGAACAAATACTCGCGCTCATCACACAAATATTTGCCCATACCGGGATTCGAACCCGGGACCGCTAGCTTCGTAGGCAGGGTCACTACCAACTAGGCTAACCGCGTCGTCAAAACGCCGTCGCCGCGATTGATAGATAATAGTTTTGTTTTTTGTCCAAATTGCCTTAGTCTCAAACTCTAGGCTTGAACAGTCGAGGACAGAAAGATGTTTACACTTTTGGACCTTATTACAATGGAATAAGGTGAAAAAGTGTAAACATCTTTCTGGCCTCGACTGTACAATGGGTACTTGTACTATGGGGAACGATAAACATACATAGTTAGAGAGTATATAGTTGTTATATACCTACATAGAGTTAGAGAAATACATAGTTATACTGGGTGTTTATTTTTTCGTCTAAAAAAATTTGGGGGTTTAATCAGTAAGTCATACTGACCAACTTTCACTATGGGATCAACCCAGAAATCGCGAAAAAAAATTTGACCCTCCCATACAAAACATCGTCAGCTGACTAGCCAAAATGTATGGGATGGTCAATTTTTTTTTAGCGATTTCGGGGTTGGTCCCATAGTGAAAGTTGGTCAGTATGACTTACTGACTTAACCCCCAAATTTTTTTTTGACGAATAAAAAGACACCCTGTATATATGTATATACATTCAGTCAACAAAGTATCGGGAATGGATGATTTGTTTATGGTTCCAAATTCAAATTTTTGTTTTTTTTGTTGTTGTTAGATTGGCACAACTGTTTTCTATTTTGGCGCGGAGTTTGAGTTGCATCTGTTATTTATATTAAATACAGTGCTGTTTTTAGTTATATCATATCTAGTGTGTATTGCGAATTTCATAATGGACAAAAACATTGAACAAAGAGTTTGTCTTAAATTTTGCATCGCCAATGGAATTTCGTGTTCGGAGTCACTGAAAATGTTACAGAAGGCTTACGGTGATTCGACTTTATCAAAAACACGTGTTTATGAGTGGTACAAAGCGTTCAAAAGCGGTCGAGATGTGATGGAAGATTTGCCTCGCTCTGGTAGGCCATCAACGTCTGCAACTGAAGTTAACATCGCAAAAGTGAAGGAAATAGTGACTGAAAATCCTCATTCAACTTTGAGAGAGATAGCCGCCGAACTTTCTGTATCTCACGAGTCGATCCGTACTATTTTAACTAATCATTTGGGTATGAAACATGTTACCGCTCGGCTAGTCCCAAAAGACCTGAATTTTCTCCAAAAACTCAATCGCATGAGAGTCGCTGAGGACATGCTAGAACGAGTCAATTCCGACCCAACATTCATGAAACGCATTGTTACTGGTGACGAGACGTGGGTTTACGAGTTTGACATGCAAACTAGTCAACAAGCTTCGGAGTGGCGCCTTCCAACTGAACCGAAACCGAAGAAACCACGCCAAAGTCGATCAAAAGTCAAAGTCATGTTGACTGTTTTCTTTGACTATCGCGGTATTGTGCACTCGGAATTCTTGCCGGAAGGTCAAACGGTAAATAAAGAATATTATTTGAGCGTTATGCGGCATTTAAGAGAGCAAATTCGACGAAAAAGGCCAGATTTGTGGAATGAAAATTCTTGGATTTTGCACCACGATAATGCGCCTTCGCACAAGGCCATCATTGTGAAAGAATTTTTGACCAAACACTCAACAAATACCATCGAGCAACCACCATATTCACCAGATATGGCTCCTGCCGACTTCTTTCTTTTTCCTAAACTCAAATTACCACTTCGTGGCACCCGTTTTCAATCGGTAGAAGACATAAAGGAGAATTCGCGCCGAGAACTGAATTCAATTCCGGAAACAGCGTTTAAAAAATGTTTTGATGATTGGATTATTCGTTGGCGTAAGTGTATCGTTTCTGAAGGAGCATACTTTGAAGGTGATAAAATAAATTTGGATGATTAACAAACAGTTTGTGTATTATTGATCTTTTCCCGGTACTTTCTTGACAGAGTAGTATGTATGATATAGTAAACATCCATGACTCGGGAACAAATACTCGATTTTTCTATACGTATACAAAGGTTTCAACTTGACACTAACCCCCTTACTAATAAACGTTGAGTAACGGCTGAGTAGTTATACAATGCTTTGTCCTTATCTGTCGAATTCAAATGTCACAATGACAGATAAGGACAAAGCATTGTATAACTACTCAGCCGTTACTCAACGTTTATTAGTAAGGGGGTTATAGTTTCTGAGAAAAAGTAAGGGCCTGCGCAAACCGGCGGAGCGCAGCGCAGATCACTTTAAATTTATCAATGTATATTCTTTCCTATTTTAATTACAATAACGTATAAATTTGAATGCTCTGAGAGCGACCTCGGAGCATCACGGGGGATTTTTACTCTGCGGCTGCGGCTCTAAATTTATACCTTATTGTAATTAATATAGAAAAGAATATACATTGATAAATTTAAAGTGATCTGCGCTGCGCTCCGCCGGTTTGCGCAGGCCCTAAGTGTGACATACAGACAGACAGACGGACGGACATGGCGAAACTATAAGGGTTCCTATTTTAACCACGGAACCCTTTAAAGCAATATACGATTATAAAGTCCTAAAGCATATACAACCTATAGTTTTAGAGAAGTGATGGAAAATTTATACACATTTTTACGTACCTAAGGACAGACTTACTTTACGTACCTAAGGCTTAGTAAAAAGGTCCCTTTAGGCACCCTTCGGGTAAGGAACCCTAAAAAGTAACAAAACATAGAGTAGCCTCATGGATCTCGAACCCGGGGACTCAGAGCTATAGGCCTCCGTGTTACGACTCAACCACTCGGCTACGACTATGTGTATCGAACGCGCCGAATATTAGAATCACATCTAAAGCATTTGACAGGAGAACAAATGACGTTACATTATATCCGGCCAGTTTTAGAGAAGTGATGGCATATTTCGTCGAGACCAGTACACATAGACGTAGCCGAATGGTTGAGTCGTAACACGGAGGCCTATAGCTCTTGAGTCCCCGGGTTCGTGATCCATGAGGCTATATGTTTTGTTTAATCTTTTTTTATTTTTTTTATATAAATATTTGAGTGTAAAAACTTGGAACTCCCTTTTTGTCAAAATAATAGCAGCGAATTATCCGTAAGAACGTACAGACGAAAAATTTACTGACAATTTCAAAAACCTGTCAAGTCCCAAGTTAAGTGTGACTGTGTGTAATATATACGATGTGGATGTACTTATGTAAATAAAAAAAAATAAAAAAAAGTCCTAGGCAATGAAAGAGACAGCGATATACGACTCGTATAGCTTACCCTTTTCTGCCTGGATTTGACTGGATTCACCAGATCATAATGCGACCAGGATGGCTAGCACAAGTGCTCCGCGACTTGCGTGTCACTCGGATCTCTCTTGCTAACTTATCTGTAAGGATAAAGAGGCACTGAGCCCTTAGCCAAGATGCCCGTCGACAACTAGCGTTTCTATTCGTTTCGTTTTTAAACCAATCACGTCACTGGTAGATCACGTGACTCTCCGTATGACGTGATCTACCAGTGACGCGATTGGTTTAAAAACTAAACGAATAGAAACGCTAGTCAGCGATGGGCATCTTGGCTAAGGGCTCTGAGCGACAAGTAGAAAATACAAGATGTACTAGACGCTCAGCGGCCCTAGACAAGATACATACGACCACGATGTTCTAGAACTGTCAACATGTGGGATGACGTCAGCTGACGATCTGTCGCGGGCCGCTAATGTCAATTCCATACATTTTTCTAACTTCACGTAAACGGACGTGCACCGAATGCAACTTGTCTAACCGTACGCGGGCTTAACATGCACGAGATAATTTGACGGGTGCTAGGGAAATGAATACGTCTATTCCATATTGTAACGTAAGACTGAACGCTTAAGGGTTAAAATAAGTGTCCCGTTTTGATAAAATCGCTATATAAAGTGAAAATCGCAATAAGTCACTTACGAATTAAAGGTAAGAAAAGAAAAGACGAGACACTTATTTTAAACTTTGAGCGTTAAGGCTTACGTTAGAATATGGAATAGATGTATTCATTTCTCTAGCACCTGTCAAATTCTGTCTTCTGCATGCACGTTAAGCCCGCCGGGGGCTAGTCCAGACGTATTACGCTAACAGCGATTTTCGAAACCAAAGGTAAGCCAACGGTCAGTCGCGTCTGCCGCTCATGTCAGTTCCATACATTTTAACGATTTTCGGCCACAAGTTTAGTTAAAAATTTACCAGATTCCAAGGGAACCTATAAATGAAGTACGCGGGCAAAGTCGCGTTCAAAAACATGTCCTATCATTGTATAATATAACAATACCATGCAAAACGAAGTGACGTCACAGCATTCTTGAAAATACAACGCGTCTTGCGCTCGAATATGGCGCCTACACACCGATTTTGTATGAACTAACAAAGTTTCCTAATTACGCCGACCGCAAAGTTATTTTTGCGAGTTTCTATAGCCACAATGGTATACCGTACGTGTCAGGAATAACGGAGGGGGGTTATGGGAGTTGAGTCTGTTGCATTATTCATTTAAGGTTGGTTTTAGTTTGTGTTGTCGTTAGTTAGTATTACAGGCGAGTTGTTTGCAATGGATGGACTAATGACGGAGTCTTCATATTTTTTCTTCGAAACATCGCGTTGTAATTTTATAAAGTTAAAAATCGGCCAAGTGCGAGTCTGACCCGCACACGAAGGGTTCGGTACCATCGTACTAGATTTAATACTATGTACTTTTGAAATACTTTCGTAAACGAAACAAGATAGGTGCTATAACAATATGTAAAGTAGGTAATTGTCTAACTGCCGCGCTCAGAGACGTCAATTAACTTTAAAGTTTCATTAAAGTAGCTGCTGTCACTTTCTTTGCTATAGCAATAGAATAAGACGCAACAACTTTAATGAAACTTAAAAAATAATTGACGTCTCTGAGTGCGGCAGTGAATTCGTTACATCCCTTTATTTAAGGCCCCCTTTAATTTAGTTTAATTTAATTTTTATTATTTGTTGTCATAGTGGCAACAGAGATACACACTCTGTGAAAAGTTCAACAGTCTATCTATTACGGTTCATGAGATACAGCCCGCGGAGTGACAAAATTGAATAAAATCACGCTTTTTGTATGGGAGCTCCCTTTAATTTTTAATTTCATTTTATTTTTATTATTTGTTGATATAGTGGCAATAGACATACGCATTCTGTGTAAATTTCAGCTGTCTACCTATTTCGGTTCATGAGATACAGCCCGGCGACAGACAGACGGACGGACAGCGGAGGCTTAGTAATAGGCTCCCGTTTGGCACCCTTCGGGTACAGAACCCTAATAAAAAGCTGATAATACTGTACATCAGCCTAAGGGCCTGCGCAAACCGGCGGAGCGCAGAGCAGATCACTTTGAATTTATCAATGTATATTCTTCCCTATTATATGTATGTACGTATGTAAACTCTTTATTGCACAAATAATAGATTTACAATTAATATTAATAAAATAAAATGTACAAAGGCGAGCTTATCCCTATAAGGGATCTCTTCCAGCTAACCTAGAGAATGAGTGAGGACAAAACAAGAGGATAGGCAACATTACATGTAACACATAAAATTATTAGATAAGATATATAATATAGATATACATACCCAATAATAATATATACCATTAATACTATACATAAATACACAATATATAATATATATAATATACAAGGTGGGCCAAAAGAAATCACCCTATTGGAAGATGCTCTCATTTTTGCAAAGTCGCCAATGTCAAATCTGTTTTGACATTTGTGGACTTGACAGATGCAAAATACAAGTGAACAAGCCATGGAGCGATACACTCCCCAAGAACGCGGAATAATCGTGTCTATTTTTTTGCGTAACAATTCAAAAAAAGAGAGTCAAACAACATCGGATGACTTCTTTTGGCCCACCTTGTACATACCTATACAGAGGCTGATAAAATAACAACAATATCTGTAATTACCCTGATATGCGAACCACAGCTGAGGTAAGATTTACTTTTCCTTTAGCCAAAACTTATAATTACAATGAGGTATAAATTTGAATGCTCTGAGACCGACCTCGGAGCATCACGGGGGATTTCTACTCTGCGGCTGCGGCTCTAAATTTATACCTTATTGTAATTAAAATAGGGAAGAATATACATTGATAAATTTAAAGTGATCTGCTCTGCGCTCCGCCGGTTTGCGCAGGCCCTTATAGGCCTGGCCACGACTTCACGCGATCGGCAGAGCGAGCGAGTTTTCTAATACATTGCGTGTACCGTCAGTTAACCATTGCGCGGTGAGCGTATCGACCGAGCAATGGTGAGAGAATTCACTCGCCGCTGTCGCCGCTAACAACGATTTCCACCGACAGGACGGCACTACAACGGATTTTACAATATTTAAACGAAATTAAACTGTCTACACAGTAATTAAAGACTATCTACCGCACTCAGAGACGTCAATTAATTTTCAAGTTTCATTAAAGTTGCTGCGTCTTGTTCTATTGCTATAGCAAAGAAAGTGACAGCAGCTACTTTAATGATACTTGAAACTTAATTGACGTCTCTGAGTGCGGCCGTATGGCTAATATATTTTTAATTACATCCTCGAAAACGGCTCTAACGATTTTGATGAAATTTGTAATATTAAAAAATCGATCTAGCTTGCCCGTCTCATATCTGGGAACGTTCGTTTCCTCCGTATATTCTCGCAAGATTTACGCGCGCATTAATAGTTAGATTAGTTAGTAATTTCACCGCCGCTGCCGTCTGGATAGCTTAATGGTTAAAGCGTTGGCCTACTACGCCAAAGACTGGGTTCGAACCCCATCTAAGGACATGTTTGTGTCTGTTGTCTTTTTGAGTAAATCTTTTGTTATTGTTTTTTTCTGATTTTGTAATGTTTATGCCTTTCATCCAAACATTTACTATCAGTCGTTTAGGCGTTTGAAACACACATACAAACATCCATACAGTCTTTGACTTTTATCATTATTAGGAGAAAGACGGATTAGTTACTATAAATTATGAATCAACCTTACCTTTGAATTATAACCTAACTTACAGAGCTCATAACTCTTAAACGGCTTAACGGATTTTCATCAAACCAAGCTAAGAACACTCTCCATTAAGTCACCTTTCTAACAAAATAAACTAAATCAAAATCGGTCCATCCGTTTAGGAGCTACGATGCCAAAAATACACAGATACACGAATACACACGGATAGCTTATAACATCCCACTTTTTGCGTCGGATTAAAAAAACCGGGCAAGCGCGAGTCGGACTCGCGCACTGAGGGTACCGTACATATTTGTCTGCTTTTTAGTATTTGTTGTTATTCTATAGGGTTTGTTCTATAATCATACCAAATTTGATGTTTGTATATTTTACCGTTTTTACGATACAACAAAATAAAAATACGTTATAAAAAACCATTTTTGTATGGGGACCCCCTTTATTATTTCACTTTTTTTTTTATTTGTTGTTAGTAACACATATTCACCGTAATAAAACATATTCTGAAGAAAAAAAAACATACCTCTATATATTACGGTTCAAAAGATACAGCTCTTTATAGTGAGGACAGACCAGACAGAGGAACGGACAGCGTAGCCATATTAATTAACCCTAAAAATCACTAAAAACGCCTAATTTACGAGTACAGTATTCAGTTTGCATTTTTGACTTAAATTGCGAGTTTTCCTACCCATTTCGGCGACAGGAAAACAGTTTTTCAAAGGAAAGCCAAGCGGAAGTCTTGTATAATTTTCACAGCGATGCATTTTTTTAACGCTCGGTTAACCTGTTCTGAATGACCAGTGAGTTTGCGTACGTTACGACTCGCTTTACACGTTACGATTGAAGTACGGAGCACAATATAACGTACAGCCCGTGACCGCTTAGAATAGGATTCGGGTTTGTATTTCTCTCTCGCTCGCACTCATACTCTTATGCGAGTCCAGCCGACTTTACCCGAACGCGAATGCTATTCTAAGTGCTCCTTAAAAAAACCCTCGGGTTTGCAATTCTCACTCGCTCGCTCACATACCCTCTTATGCGGAGCAAGACATGGGGATTCTTACCCCTTGTTCCTCAACTGAAGTACTAATATAATCTGAACCTACCTCATACGTCACTGAAAATCAGCGTCCCAGAATTACCCTTGGGATATTTTGTGGCACCAAGTTGAATAAAGACCAATTTTAGCTAGTTGTTCATTGTGTCATTATTTGTTTGATCCTTAACAGGCTAAATAAACATTTTTCATAAAAAATTTAAGGTTACTAACGCTGTCCGTTCTTCCGTCATAACTTCAAGGAGCTGTATCTTTTGAACCGTATAAGATAGCCCGTTGGGTTTTTTGCAGAATATGTGATATAACGGCGGATTTCCAAACAACTAGCTGGTAGCTGGTAGATTTTGACGTGTAAAAGTGCCCGTGCGGCCTACTTACTGAATAAATATCTTTTATCTTTTTTTTTTTACTAATAAAAAAGTTAAAAAGTTAAATAATAAGGGGAAACGTTAAAATCTTAAAAATCCGCCAAATATACACGAAACCCTAATTACGCGAGTCGGACTCGCATTTAACCGATTTTTTTAGTATAAAACCTTGTCATTTCTTTACTACGATAAATAATTGCCTCTTATCTAGTCAGAGTTGTTTAAGTTAAAAAAGAAAACTTGAAAAAAAACATAAGTTTAAAGTTATGATAGCTCGTAGCGAATCGGAATTGAGGCTCATATAAAAAGCAGGTAATATTGTAACAAACAATAATCGTGTCGTAACCGTCGCGTGTAAAGCACCTCGTCTGAATCCCAACTCAAAGCAACATTCCTTAGCCTTACGTCATCCAACCGTCAAACCAACAGAGCTGAAAATCGCTCAGCAAATCTCAGCGAATGGGGAACCCAACCTCGCTACTATTAAGGTTGAGAATAACTCGGCAAGTTATGAATGGAGTTACTATGTAGTTTTAGTAATTGTAGTACCTTTTTGGGTGTTTGCAATTGGTTCCGTGCATTGTAAATGTCATTTTATGTTTACGGTTCCGTACCAAGTACTGAAAATTAATATGAATATTTTTTATTAGTACCTTAATAGTATTGTTAATGTTAATAGTTTTTTTTTTCGGCGCACCAATTATAATTTCTGATTGATTATTTCATCGACAGGTTAAGAAAGAGAATGCCATTAGGCATTAACTCCGCCATTTGTTATTATTTTTGCGCAATAAAGATAAAATAAATACTTAAACATAATAATATCTAAGTACCTATTTTTTTTAAATAAACTATCGATTTCGATGTCAAATGAATACGGTTAACGCATATTACGAAAATATGATTAATAAATGAAAAATATAGCATTACATTGCGTCAGATGAAAAAAACATGACGTCGTGATAACAATTAATCTTCGTAGTCGTGTTTTAATTGTTTAACTAGCTCCGTCCGCGTAAAAATCGTTTATCGCTCCCTCGGGAACTGTGCAATTTTCTGGGATAAAAAGTATCCTATGTCCTTCCCCGGGACTCAAACTATCTCCATGCCAAATTTCATCGAAATTGGTGTAGCGGTTATGCCGTGATAATGTAACAAACACACTCGCATCCCTACTCCCTAATGCGAAAGTATTTGTCTGTCTGTTACCACTTCACCAACCGCTAAACCGATTTAGATGTGTTATGGTGATAGTGTGAGTCCCAGAGGATAAATAAATATCAGGGGACAATGTCACACAAATTGAGCTAGTCCCAAACTAAGCTCTAGGCTTGTACTATGGGTACTAAGCAATAATAAACATACTTATATAGAGAAATACATACTTAAATACATACCCCCTTACTAATAAACGTTGAGTAACGGCTGAGTAGTTATACAATGCTTTGTCCTTATCTGTCGAATTCAAATGTCACAATGACAGATAAGGACAAAGCATTGTATAACTACTCAGCCGTTACTCAACGTTTATTAGTAAGGGGGATAGAATACATCCATGACTCAGGAACAAATACTAGCGCTTATCACACAAATACTTGCCCATACTGGGATTCGAACCCGGGACCACCGGGACCAACTAAGCTAACCGCGTAATTCGATAGTTCCCGTGGGATACACGATAAACGACTTCTACGCGGACGGAGTCGCGGGCAAGAGCTATTTGTGACGTTCTCAATATAAAGGGACCTTATGGAGGAAGGCAGTTACGCTCTTCTTGTTCTTGTAACTATACGAATACTATGGTAACAGTTCTAAAAACGGCGCAACCGCCTGCCTCCATAAAGTCCCTTTATATTGAGAACTTCACATTTTATAATTTTAGTAAGGACATTCTGTGACATTGTCTATTAGAAATACATGTCTAGACTAACGACCAGACGTTTATACCTAACCTTTTTTTAAACCAAGACCTACATTCCATGAACTTTGGTTGTGAACCTTTAACCTAGAAGCTTTTTTATTGCAAGGGTGTGTCAATTACCGCGTCAATTGGCCCTCCAAAAAAATGGACCTTATCGCGGCAGGCGTTTACGCCATTTTCCACACGGCTGTTATACTAATGACAAGGCAATGAAAACTATAATAGCGTAAGCGCCTGCTGCCATAAGGGCCCTTTCGACGGACGACCACATTTACTTTGCTAATTAAAAGCTGTACAGGCGTATATTTTATATAACGTAAATAATACCATACCGAATTTATAACGCAAGTGCACCACGGCCACCATATCTTGGTCTCATACAGATTGCCAGTTGGTCAAAGTTGGAGATCAATGTAAAGTGGCCGTTTTACACTTACTGCCTTTTTAACCGACTTCAAAAAAAAAGGAGGTTCTCAATTTGACCTGTATGTTTGTATGTATGTTTGTTTGTCCACGATTATCTCGCGTTTGGCTGAACCGATTTAGATGCGGTTTTCAGCAAAGTATTTGTTACATTCTGGAGAAGGTTTTGGTATACAAGAATAATGGATACCACGTGACGTCATCCGCATGGATCCGTTATTAAGCGATATATTAGTTCAACTCGACCGATTTTGTGTTGACGCGATTTTTATAGTGATAGTTATACTCGTATCACTAAAAAGCGAAAAAAAAATGTAATAAAAAAAGACGAAAAAAATTTTTTTTAATAAAAAATAGAACCGTCTTCAAAAAAACCCACTAAACAAGATTAAATAATGACCGGCTTCCTAGGAATTGCCTATTTGATGGGTGCCTAATAGGTACATGGAATATATCGAAGTCGGTGGCAAGAATCATGTGACATTGCTATTGTGTAAACCTACTTGACACCGGCTTAGATATATTCCATGTACCTATTAGGCACCCATCAAATAGGCAATTCCTAGGAAGCCGGTCATTATTTAGTCTTGTTTAGTGGGTTTTTTTTAATTCTGCAAGACAGTTATAAAATCCATAGGAATCGGATTTGTTACATTGGTGTATGATCTATTTTATAAATTAATTTTACATTTTTATATAATGCTAGAATTAGTAGCATCATTGTCATGAGTTTTATTAAAAAAATGACTTAAGTTGTTGAGTTTCTTGCGGCGCTTCTTCTCAGCAGTGGTCATCCTCTTGGGAAGCGCTACTTACTGAATAATTTTTTTTGTGCAAAAATGTCAATATTGGAAAAATCCTTTTAATTAATTTGTCCTAATTAGAGATTATTTTTTTCAGGTACGTTTTTAACTACTATGGTGCGATATTAAGTAAGTATTATTTAATAAATGCTGCCATCGAATTTGTAAATTGTTATGATTTCCTGCGCATTTTTATTCAGTTCATTGAGTATTATTTATTATTTAAATGTTCACCAAGAATTTTACGATTTTTTATTCCTCAATGTGTTTTTATTGTGTACTATTTATATTGATTACTATAGAATGATGTTTGATTTAGATTTTTTTGTTATTTCTTCCCTTTTGTAGTCAATTTCTCAGGCAACCTCGGCGATCTCGGTCTGTCAGTTTGTCACACATTTCCTTTATAGCTTTCGGACGGCGCCCTCCCTCCCCACTTGGTGAGATTGGTGAGATTGGTGAGATTTAGCTTAGCCCCCTCCCCTAATCTCACGTGGGATTTTTCAAAATGCGTGCTGTATTGCGTTGGTATTATTTAAAAGAACATAAGTTGCTTAATTATTTAGCAATATTTTGTTGGAGAAACATGTTTTATTTTACGTAATTTAACCCAGTTTTTTCGCATTATAACAAATAATTAATAATGATAACTTAACTAATAAATTGTCACTTATCCGACGTCAAATTACAACATAATATGTCAAAACAACAACAATAATAATATTATATTTCTTGCGGAAAAATTACCTGATATTTGGCGAGAACCTCATGAGATTGGGTGAGATTCGGCTCGACTCTCCGTAAACGCCTCACGTAATTAATAGACGCCTCCTATTCCACAAACTTTTCTAGCAAAGGATTTCTAGCATTGTTAGCTTTAACAAAGTCCAACGGGGCTATTTCTATTGGTTCTTTACAGAACGTGTCGACTTTACGGTATAGAATACCCCACTCATTAAGATTACTTCGAAGTGAAATCTTTATTTCGACATTCCTTTTAGCGATATCGTTTGAACAGAGAAACATTGTTTCACCAGTACAGTGCCGCAGTCTCCTTGCGGAGCCATATTTGTTAAGGATTATATTGGTTGGGCAACGAATGTATTCTGAGTCATGTGGATGTTAAACGATGTGTTAAGTTCAAGTTCGTTTAAATCTAGGATACATTTATTTTAGTAGGTACAGTCGAGTTCAAAGGTATGTAAACACTTGCGTCTTATCCCATTGAAATAAGGTGCTAAAGTGTGTACATATTTTTGAACTCCTACAGTACCTACCGGCAAATAATCTATCATATTAGTATGTACTTACATCTCATACGCCTACCTACAAATGGACGTAGTTTAGCGAAAAGGATCCAATTCAACCATTTCACACTTGTAGAATTTTACATAATAGTGACAGCAATAAAGTTCAATTTTAAATACATTTTGCTTTGTGGGTTCGACCTTTTTCCCTACGTCTACTACGTCCAAATGTGACTCACCAAAATTGACAACCAAACAAGAACTAGTTGACCAATTGTATTGCTATTATTCAATTCGTTAGCTGATTAAATAAGGTTCAAAATGGTATATAACAAATGTTTGTACATATCGTAGTTTAAAAAAGTTTAGCATTTAAAAAACCATTGGTGACGTGTTCATACAAATCTCTACGACTAAACTTTGTTAATAAAAAAATGCTTGTCCTTTATTTTAACCCTGCTATAAAATAAGAATACATTAAATTTTGTTTTAAAAACAACAGCAATCTATCTATCTGGTAGGTATATTAAACACACTTTGTAATAGTAGTTTATGTGACTACTGCATAATGCCTAATTATGTACAGTTACATACAATATTTTATCTATCTACATACATATTATAAGCTCTCTATGATGTGTTCAGGAACCGCATGTTACGACCGGCATAGCGGCATTGATCAATTATTAGAACGTCAAAAATGGCGGCAACCGTAGTTTTTTTTTTAATTCAGAGACAATCTAGAGTCGGCCTGTACTATCATATCGTTCGATATCAAATTATCAAGTAACATACGAGATTTGTCAAAATTGTATGCAATTGACATTTCATTTCGAATTAAATGTCATCTCGAGTGATATTAGAATTGAGGTCAAATAAAATTGTTTTGTTTTTCAAAGATGTTCGAAATTTGAAACTCATAACTTTATCAAATCTTATATCGTTATAAGAACATTACGTTACTGCTACAGATAAGAAAATTATCATAGTAAAATTGATTGTTGTAATGCTGGTCATTGCCAACGGATTCTGAACGCATTATAGAGGACTTTAGATATATATATAGATAAAAAACCATTATTTTATGGGTGAATTACAATAACGTGCGTATTTACGGGCATAAGGTTCCTTTATATTGAGAACGTCACATATGTGTTTATGCACTGCACATTCGCTGTTACATACGCACACTGAGTCATAACAGATAACGGCTTCAACCCTGAATGTTTGTATACCATAGCCTCGTAACCATCCGAACGTACGTTACGTTATGTTATAAACTATGAATTACTACTTCAAGAAGCGTTACACTCGTATTCTGCCTTAAAATATGGCCACGGTGGTTACGAATTAATTTATAGTACTTAGCCGTACCACCCAAACATAAACAACCAGCTCTTGCCGACTTCCTGTGAATAAAAATAAATAAGGGTCGTATTTCGATACCTGATCAAATGGCATAAAAGCCATTTCGCTAAAATGGCTTTTACGCCAATTGATCCCCGTGGTAGCCTAATGGTTTGACCTGCCGACTCTTAAGCAGAGGGTCGTGGGTTCGAACCCGGGCTCGCACCTCTAAGTTTTTTGGGATTTATGTGCGAAATATAATTTGTACATTTACCATGAGCTTTTCGGTGAAGGAAAACATCGTGAGGAAACCTGCACACACCTGCAAAGCAATTTGACGGTGTGTGCGATGTTCCCAATCCGCACTGGGCCCGCGTGGGAACTATAGCCCAAACCAAACCCTCTCATTGTGAGTGGAGGCCTGTGCCCAGCAGTGGGACGTATATAGGCTGGAACTGGTAACTGGAACTGGATCCCCGAGGTATCGATTTATAAACTCATCTTGCCTGAGATTACCGTTTTTACAATAGAACAAATACAAAAAAGCCGATGAAGTGCGAGTCGGACTCGCGCACCGAGGGTTCCGCACAAACTTGTAGCCATGTAAATAGTTCATAAATCACGGGAATACAATAGCAAATGTCCAGTATAAACTGGCACGCAATAAGTATGCACTTTCGTACTTAGTGAGTGCCAGTTTATACTGGTTTTTTTATGTGTTGTAACTACAAATTAACGGTTTTCGGTTTTTTTTCTTTACTTGTGCTATAAGACATTGCTTCTTGCCAAATTTCATTATTCTAAGTCAACGGGAAGTACCCTATAGGTTTTGATTTCCTTGAGATTCCCTTCAATATGCGGCATAAACGCCGTATCTTTTGATTGCGTTGACTTAGATGTTTGATTTTTTCACTTATCCAAGGGATTGCAGACCTAAGTATTTGATATTAATTTCAACTTCATACCTTCACGCGTTCCTGAGAAAAAGGGTCTTGACAGACACATAGACAGACAGACGAACAACAAAGTGATCCTATAAGGGTTCCGTTTTTTTTCATTTGAGGAACGAAACCCTAAAAACGTTGAAAAAAGAAACGTTTCTTGTATAGGGACTTCCCTTACTATTATTTTGTTAGGAAATTCACCGTTATATCACGTGAGATTGTCCCTGATATTTATTTATTATTATTTATTTATTTATCACATATTCTGCAAAAAAATCAATGGGCTATCTTTTACGGTTCAAAAGATACAGCTCTTTAAAGTTAGGACGGACGGACGGACAGCGTAGGCTTAGTAATAGGCTAATAGGGTTCCGTTAGGAACCCTTCGGGTACGGAACCCTAAAAATACTCCGGCATCATTATAAAATTACTGTAACAATCTAACGACCTTGAAAACTATATTGTCAATATAAACAATTCTCAACGACCTCTTCACATGATATTGAATACAAAAACAAACGTAGTATCTGCTTTATCAATTCTAGCATATACAACCTTATGTGTTATTGGAGTAGGCCTAATATGCTGTAGTCGATATGTGCGCGTACGCTGTTTTTAAACAAGCAGTTTAATAGCTAAGTAACTAGGTTATGACTTATGATTCATGATTCGTAATGGCATTCCTAGTATATATCGATGAGTGATATATTTAACTACTAGGTTTATGTCGGATTTCACCAACCACTTAACAGACGATTAGAGTGTTAACAGCTGTCAAAATGTATGAACTGACAGTCGATTAACATTTAACATCGTATGGTGAAATTGGACCTTACTGTCTGTTTAATAAGCAAAGCATAAATCCCTACTAATATTTTATCCTCTCATCTGTGGAGAATAGACATGGCCACTTTTGCGCATGTGTGGAACCCAATTTTGGTCGTCCCACTCCCACCGACAAGCATTCTAGTGTCGAGTAATTTGCTAAAATGTTATTTTCTTCGGTTGTTTATGGAATTAAAGACCGGATTTTGGATGAAACTTAATGTCGCATAAATTATCTAACTAAAATTATGCGTTATCAATGTTATCATTTCAATATACTCTTGTTACTACTGTATGGCTGCCTTTCCATAGAAGCGGAGACGAGCGGTGCGGAGAGGAGCGGTGTAGGAATCAACCAATCACATTGGTTGTAATCCACATCTCGTCTCCGCTCCGCTTCAATGGAAACAGTCAAGCGGAGACGAGATGTGGATTACAACCAATGTGATTGGTCGATTCCTACACAGCTCCTCTCCGCACCGCTCGTCTCCGCTTCTATAGAAAGCAGCCTATGACTGGCTTCATTCCTAGGGTGACGCAAATAACGTATTTAACCTTTCCAACGCCATATCAAATAAAAACTAAAGCTAATGTCAACCTTAATTCATACATACTCAGGTTTATCAGGTTTATTTTGCGTTGTCAACCATGACGGCCAATAGCTATGTCTACACCTGTGCGATTTCATGTTTAACTTGTGCATTCCTCTGACGCAAGCCTCTGCAACCACAGCGCATGTAATAACGCATGCGCTCAAACTGGTTTGATAGCAGCGCATACCCGTAGCGAACGCTGATCCGTCACCATTGGGTTGACGTGCAACATTTTGCAAATAAAATGGCGGAAGATAAAGTCAAAACATTGGATTTTATTGAAGATTCAGTGTCACCCTCGTATTGCATTCGCTTGACGCAAGAAGAATTGAAAGTTGAAACCGCAAGTTGAACATGAAAGCGCACAGGTGTAGACATAGCTAATGGCGTTAAAAAGGTTAAGGATTTTTGAATTCGTTTCCTGCTTTATTTTATGCGTTTATGTTCAAGATTTATCCTAACATATTATAATGTGACGTTCTCAATATAAAGGGACCTTATGGAGGAAGGCAGTTACGCTCTTCTTATTCTTGTAACTATACGAATACTATGATAACAGTTCTAAAAACGGCGTAACCGCCTGCCACCATAAGGTACCCTTTATATTGAGAACGTAACGACTCGGGACGAGTGAAGAATCACATTTCCGCACGTGAATCGAACGACGTTTTTTAACACAGTTGCGAAAAAATAAATCAATTTCAAACTCTGATTCACTCATTTTATAAGCAACTTTTTGAAAACTTAAGATTGGTAAACAAATCCGTTGTAAGTTCGATCTTTCGCAGTGAACATTTTTGACATTATGAAGAAGGGTTTTTTTTTTGGCTTTTATTCGACTAGAATAGATTTTGTTACTATTATTGAAACCACTTCAATGAAATAATTTTTTTCAAATGCATGTTACATGTTGACATAAACAATTGTTAATATAAAACATTGTACTATTATTACCTAAGTATTGTTATTTACGTATATTTGTGTATCGTATATTTATAAAAACAATATCGAATGTTGCCTTTGGAAACTTAAAAAATGCTTGCAGTAAGAAAAAACGCATGGCTTAAAGGACTTAGCATCCAGGCCATAAACATTAAAAAAAAGAAAAAACGCCTCTTCATAATGTCAAAAATTTTGACAGGCGTTTCGGCAGGTATTCCATTCCATTCAGACAACTTATTAAGAACGGTTTTTCAATATTCAATATTAAAAAATAAACGCGTTATAATGATGAAAAGGTAAGTAATAAAATATGAAATATGTATATTTTTCGTATTCTTACATTAACAGTAGGTTTTTGTGTTGATTACGATATTTAAAGGAAACTAATATTAACACTCATCAATAAGTAGCATGAATTGGAACAAGTTTAAATTTAAAAAAATTGGAAAAGTAAAAAGCACTAGTTCGCGAAAACCAACTTTCCGCACGATATACAGCTACGAAAAGTACCACTTTTTGAGCAACTGTGTTAAAAAATAATTAACGAGATTGGTCCAGCCGTCCACGCGTGATGCCGTGACCAAGGGGAGTAGGCATTCATTTTTATATACATATATAGATGATTCGAATAACATACCTATATAATGAAACAGTGGTTGAAAACCGAATCGCATAATGGCGAACTTCAATTAATGAAATGTTCGATCATCAATTTAAGACTAAGCTTTGAATAATCTGATTGGATATTACTAATGTAATGATTTTGGTATTGTATGCACATTTACACAGAGTAAGATAACTATAATTTAATTAAACAACAACAAAACAACAAGTAAATTGCATAACTATTTAATAGATATATTATAACCCCTGACAAATTTGAACACCTTATTAATGTTATTACACTTATTACTTATAAAATGGTCCAACAGATTATTCAAGGCCATAAATATGTGTACACGTAGTACCTTGTCACTTCAATAGCTGATGTATTCATTTCCCTAGCACCTGTCAAATTTTATCGTCGGTGGTTAAAAAGTTTGAATAACTCCGTAATCTCAGCTAGGAATTCTGGAATAAACCTTTCATCTTTGCTTTACATTTTCTAGCGCTGACTTAGCCAATAACAGCCTAGTTTCCGTAGATATATTTTCTCGCTAAACGAAGGTAATAAGAAACTACTGAGCACTTTTCATTTCAGCTTTGCCTTTGACGTTGCAATTAACCGCTTTCAAACCCGTTTAAAAAACCACCGGAATGCGTTTTAAATTTTCGCTTAAGCAAATTTTTTATCTAACTTAGTCTCAAATCGCCTTAAGCCGTAATTAGTTCTGTGTTATTATCTTTAAACGAGCAGAATTAAATTTCTAAATGTTCAGAGCTTTGCTTTTTAATAAGATGGATTTAAACTAAAAATACTTTTGGAGTACCTCAAGGCACTACGTTAGGACCGCTGTTGTTTTTGCCGTATATCCAAGAGCGTTTGCGCACTGCGTTCGATTAGTAACCGAGGAATTGTTCGATCCAAAGTAGCAGTAGTAATTCAGTCATCCGATCTCTTACAAATAGTACTACTTCTACTTCGGACCGATAGGCTCGGTCACGGACGGTAGCGGTGCGTAAACGCTGTAAGACTTCTGTATTTTTCAATTGTGTTAATGGCTTTCGTCTATGCTTTGGAATTTTCTCAATATCACCTAGCAATAAGACAAAGTCAGATATATTAATGTATTTGAAATCAATCCATGCTTCTCACATGTGCACGCGTTTGACACGGTTAGGATTTTGCCGTCTAAAAATATAAATCTGGATCAACAGATTGATCCAGATGGTTTTGTTGCGATTGATTTTATCTGCTCGAGTATTATTAGTGCGTATGATATCCATTAAGATCTATTATATCGAATACGAATAATTATTATCGGGTTTCGTACCCGAAGGGTGCCTAACGGGACCTTATTACTAAGCCTACGCTGTCCGTCTGTCCTAACTTTAAAGATCTGTATCTTTTAAACCGTAAAAGATAGTCCGTTTCTAAGAATATGTGATTTTCTATCAAATAATAAAAAAGTAAAAAGTAAAATAATAAGGGGAGTCCCCATACAAGAAACGTTTATTTTTCAACTTTTTTTAATTTGCTCTATCGTAAAAACGGTAATACACACAAGGGTCAAATTTGGTATGATTATAGAACAAACCCTATAGAAAAAACATCAAATACTAAAAACTGGCCAAATGTGTACGGAATCCTCAGTGCGGGAGTCCGACTCACACTTGATCGGTTTTTAAGCTTGGTTTAATTGTTATGTTAGAAATTAAACCTTTTTATTATGTTCCGCAAAATATGCCCATACCGGGAATGTAATCCGGGACCGCAAGTTTCGTAGGCTTTACTTTTTACTAGGCTTACAGTGTCGCCATATACCGCTTAAAATATCTATATTAGCACGTACAAGACTATAAGGATACTTAAGGAGCTAGGTCGAAATTTGATCATTTCAATTTGATACTTAAATACGTAGGAATTAGAGTTTAAAGTAGATGAGGTTTGAGTTTGGAGTTGTGTTTGTATGAGATTGCTATGCACTCCGTCTCACGGATTAAACGTGAATGGCGAGTATTCTCATCCTGTGACTGTGACCTACACTGCGTAGGGTTGTCACTGCATTAAAAACATTTTTTTTTTTAATTTTATTTAAAAATGAAAAAAAAAAACTATTTTAAAACTGAAAGAAAAAAGCCCTAGTGGCATTTTACTGACAATACAGTTTTTTTTTAAAACGATAGTAAAAATGAGTAAGTTCTAGTTTAGAAGAAATATACACAAACACAAATAATAACTATGTATTACACTATTCGAAGGTTATTATAATAAGGGCGCACGGTTCTTTAAAAATAACGCACTAAAATTCCCACATTCAATTGTCATTTTAAAATTATACGTTTGTCGTTTTTTTTTGTCTTTGACTTTGTAATTACACAAAAAAGCCCTTGCAGGGGATCGAACCCTGGACCGCTAACTTCTCAAGCAAGTTTACTACCAACCAGGCTGACCGCATTTTAGGGTTCCGTAGTCAAAACGGCAAAAACGGAACCCTTATAGTTTCGTCATGTCCGTCCATACGTCCTGATTTACATGTATGGAGTGCCCCCCTAGAAATATTTAGTTTTGTTATTTAACAAATAAAACTAAGTAGCGGCTTATACAAGACACCTATACTCCAAATTTCATCAATATACATCTTGGAGTTTTTTAAGTAAAATGCCTGTGACACAAGCAGAAGCTGCCTTTTTTTCAATCAACGTGTGGCACATATTTCGACAGTTCTTTTGAAAACACTGGGGTTTATAAGCAATTTATTTGATTAAGTGAATATTTTCGGAAATATTCGGTCCGAAAGTTGCATACGTTGCATAAAAAAATTACAAAGGTAACGCTTAATAAATACTTTCAACAAAAATTTTCAACATGATCGGATATACCGTTTTTGAGTTATTGCCGAAAAACTGCGCTTCTCAACAAAAGGATGTAAGTGCCATGAAGATACGCTCTTTTGCTGGTGCACTTTTTAGTATTTGTAATTTTGTAGTAATGTCGACGGAACCCTACACTGAGCATGGCCTGAGTCCCGACATGCAATTGCTCGATTTTTTTTTTAATTCAGAATCGTCAGTGACATCCTTGCAAGTGATCAAGTGAGGGATGACTCATCGCTAAAAATAGCATCTATGATGCAATGCGCGTCATTCTGTACAATAAAAAAAACTGTTTATAGGCACCGGCTGTCCCACAAAATAAAAAAATAACTGGGCAAGAGTATGTCGGGCCATGTTCAGTGTAAGGTTCCGTCGCCATTACAACAAAGTCAAATGTGACGTTCTCAATATAAAGGGACCTTATGGCGGAAGGCAGTTACGCTCTTCTTGTTCTTGTAACTATACGAATACTATAGTAACAGTTCTAAAAATGGCGTAACCGCCTGTCTCCATAAGGTCCCTTTATATTGAGAACGTCGCAAATAAAGTGCACCAGCAAAAGAGCGTATCTTCATGGCCTTTACGTCCTTTTGTTGAGAAGCGCAGTTTTTCGGCAATAACTAAAAAAAATCAGCGGTTTGATAAGTCAGTGACTTTAAGTAAAAAAAAAAACAATTTAACATATCGATATGTGACGGTAGATGAAACGTGGATTAACCATTATACGAAAAATCAGTCAAAACAGTGGACTTCTGCTAACGAACGGGCCCCAATGAAAGCGAAAACCGTTAATTCGGCAGGAAAGGTAATGGCCATTCATATCGATTATTTAGAGAAAGGTAAAACAATAAATGGCCCTTATTATGCTACTTTGTTGGAATTTTTTTACACAGTTGTGAAAAAACAGCCACATCTGGCAAAGAAGAAAATACTATTTCACCACGACAATGCCCCAGCACACTCGTCAGCAGTCGCAATATCCAAATTAGTAGAATTGCGTTACAAAATACTGCCCCACCCACCTTATTCTCCAGATTTGGCCCCTTTATTTTTTTTTTATTTCCAAACATAAAGAAATGGCTCGGTGTGAAAAGATTTTCATCAAATGAGGAAGTCATAGCTGAAACTGAAGCATATTTTTCAGGGCCTGACAATTTTTTTTTTTTGGAAGGGTTGCATAAGGGAACATCGTTGGGTGAAATGCATTGAATTGAAAGGAGATTATGTAGAAAAATAAAATAAAAAAATGGGAAAAAGTTTTTTTTTTTACTCAAAAGTCACTGACTTATCAAACCGCCCTCGTAAAATACACACTGTATTTTTTTTATTTAACTTCCGAACTAAGTAGCGGCTTGTACAAGACACCTATGTCCAAATTTCATCAATATACATCTTGTATTTTTTGAGTAAAATGCCTGCGACACACGGACGGACGGACGGACGGACATGTTAAAACTATAAGCCATTTTGGCTACGGAACCCTAAAAAAAGTGAAAAAAAAAGTTTTCGGTAATTTTAATTTTTTATGTTTGTTAAGTTGAAAGTAAATTTTGAACCAGTTCACGTTATTTTAGCCCTCGAAGCAGAACAGAGAAGTGTTATACGTTTAAGGTGTGTATGTGTATGTCTGTGGCAACGTAGCTGCCAAACGGATTTAGTTTTTTTTAAAGGTGACTTAACCAAGTGTCCTTAGCTAAGTTTGGTAAAATTCCATTTGGCCATTTAAGAGTTAAGACTGTTATGAGCTCTGAAAGAAGGGGTCCCAATTTTGTCGAGGGTTAATTTTTTTAGGGTTCCGTACCAAATACTTAAAAACGGAACCCTTATAAGATGACTTTGTTGTCGGTCCGTCGGTCTGTCAAGACCCTTTTTCTCAGGAATGGCTGAAGCAATCTGGGTGAAATTTGGAACAGATGTAGTATTTAGTGGTCTCTAAAGTTTACGGGCCGAAAAATCTGAAATAATTCAGACTTATAGAAGTTTATCTATTTATTATAAAACAATAAAAATACTCCAGCTCGTTGCGTCTGTATATTAATACTTTATACGGTAAACTCGTCGAATCCCGTGACTCGCTCAAACCCGTGGTAGCAGTTCTATAATCAGCCATAGATCCCTGCTAATAGAATCTAGGAGACTAGACTTTTAAATAGGCTAAGGCAAATAAACAAATGATGTATCTTAGGTACCAGATTTGACCTGCAGGGTTCCATGACGGATTATAGAACTGCTACCACGGAATTGAGCGAGATACGGAATCAGATGAGATTACTTTACTTCTAAACATTCAAAATGGGGAAACAGTATTTATGCTAACCATATAAAGTACGAAACCTCGGTGCGCAAGTCCGACTCGCACTTGACCGATTTTTAACCCCTCCTTGCCTTTGTTAGCGAAAGTTAGCAAAAATCTGTTTAATTTTCTTCATAGTTATATGATCGTCGTATCATAGTTATTTCACAAAGTAAATTAATCAATATTGCCGACATAATCCCCATTCGACCCCCACCCTCCCCCATGTTATCAAAAGTAAGCCAGAGAGACCCCCCCTTCGGTGCTTACGTAATACTTAAATGGCTCCAAACTGTCATTATCAGAAGCCAAGATCACTTAACTAGTGGCTTTGTGAGCTAGACTTCGCGACTAACTTAACTTTGCCATTGGTAACTGTTATCCCCTTACATCGACATAGGTCGCGGTCAGTTTACCAACACCGCAAATAAGTTTGTATTCGCCCGGATATTAAACCCGACTTATCGACTAAAAACTCAAGGGAAACTTATTAAAAACGGTTCATATTGGATCAGAACTGCTCTACCTACACCAAAACGCGATGCGTCGCATGTTAACGTAAAATGCGGTTTTGGTGCTGTGGGAAAGGCAATACAAAAATTATTCAGAACAAAATTGACGCACTTGTATGACATTTTACCCCTCTATACAATAAATATTAAATATATGAACACCCTTGATAGCATTGGAACCCCTCAATTCAATTTACAAAAATGCCATCTGTCCATTATGCGGACAATTTTGCAAATGTCAGTGTTTGAGATACGGAGTTCGGTTCTTGAAGTATTGTTAGGTTCTTGTCTTGATAAATGGAATCTGTGGCGAGTGTCAATCGCCTCACGCTCCGACCACTCCGCCGCGCTTCACTCCGCCACGCTTTACTCCGCCACGCTTCACTTCTCAACAGAGAAGCCCAAGATGACGTCCGGCACAGATAAAACGAACGACACGTGCAACTAACACTTCCGCCAAAGTACTTCCATCGGAGCCCTACTTTTAGACCTTATTACTCTAAAATGGTCCAACGGATGTTCAGCAGAAGATACACATACAGCTAAGTTTGGTAAAAATCTATTGAGCCATTTAAGAAGGGCTATGAAAGGGGTCTCAATTCGGGAGCTTAATTTACGATGCGGTTAGCCTAGTTGGTAGTGACCCTGCTTACGAAGCTAGCAGTCCCGGGTTCGAATACCGGTATGGGCATTTGTGTGATGAGCGCGAGTATTTGTTCGTCAGTCATGGATGCTTTCTATTTATTTAAGTATGTATTTCTCTATATAAGTATGTATATCGTAGCCTGGTACCCATAGTACAAGCTTAAAGCTTTGGGACTAGGTCAATTTGTGTGAGATTGTCCCTGATATTTTTTTTAATTTAATTTTTCCTTTTTTAATGTCGTTAACGATTGTTATCTAAAGATAAAGATGCTTTTACAAGCTTTGTGCTTATCTAAAGCTTTTTAGCTGTACGCAAATGACATAAGGCCATGGGGTCGATCACGCTTGGCTGCTTAAAAAATAAAAACATGCATGGCAACACCGTATAATGTGCCGGAAGCCGAAACCGCCATTACACTGGCCACCCTAAATAATGACATTACATTATGGCAACTAAATATCAACCTTAAATGTTATAACAAAGGGTAAGTCATCAAGTTATCATGAATATAAAACTTAATACGCGGTGACGAATTAACCATTGTCTCGTCAGTGAGTATTAACGAAAGTGGTCGAACTCGGTTAACGGTTGGAGGGTGGAAACGTTATCGCCGTTTGTATGACAAAACTTGAGTTCGCTGTTGGTTCACAGTCCTCTTAATGCGGTTTTCACTATCAGAGATAGTTTTTCAAGGAAGGTTTATATTTTTGGAGACACCGAAAAAACGGTAATGTTGTAGCTAGTTGGCAAAGTTGCAGCATTTGACGGCATCAAAAAGTATTGAACATGTTTTTTTTTTCACATAATCAAAACATTACGGAGATATATTGAGTTGAAATGTCGCATGACGTCACGTCTCAATACAATTTTTACACAGAAGTGACGTCACGAGCCCCCACTCCCGAACACGCTTTGTAATTTTTAGTTTGACTGACAAAATAAAAAATACGGGTCCAATATTTTTTGATAATCTAACTGACGGACGGTTTTCTTTGCCCAGTCATTATCTCTATTACTAAACAAATATAACTCCTAAATTAACATAATTAAAGTCATAAATTAAACAAACACCACGCTTATAAAAGCTAGTAAAAAATAATCATTTCAAAAAGTGACCACCTGTGTAATTCCCGGTGAAATCGCATCGCTGGCAGCGGTACTTTCCAGCTGCGCGTTTTATTGAAAAATGAACCGTAATCGTTAGGAATAAGGACCACGTGTTTGGTTATAGCGATCTATTGTTTAGCTTCCGTCGTTTTGTTAGACTCGCTCTGTATTTGTTTAATTGTTTAGTGTGATCCAGTTTTGGTGGCGTTTATGTCCAAATACTCATAAAATTAGCTTTACTTAGAAATAATTTAAAGAAAATTGAGAAAAAAATTTATGTGATGTAACTACAAACTTACGGTTTTCGGATTTTTTTACTTTACTTGTGCTATAAGACATTGCTATTTGCCAAATTTCATGATTCTAAGTCAACGGGAAGTAGGTACCCTATAGGTTTTGAATCCCTTAAGATTCCCTTCAATATGCGGCATAAACGGCCGTATCTTTTGATCGCGTTGACTTAGATGTTTGATTTTATCACTGATCCAAGAGATTGCTGACCTTAGTATTTAATATTAATTTCAACTTGATACCTCTACGCGTTCCTGAGAAAAAGGGTCTTGACGGACACACAGACAGACAGACAGACGGACAACAAAGTGATCCTATAAGGGTTCCGTTTTTCCTTTTGAGGTACGGAACCCTAATAACAAGTGTAATGTTAAAAAATCTTTTTTTTAAAATTAAGTAATCATATCCTGCACTGAAATTTTTCAGTCAACCTATTTGCGATATACTTAACATATTTGATATAAATTCTTTTCGTCAATTAAACAGAGGCTCCCTGTTCGGATCTGAGATTAAGGGCCTGTTTAACCATCGACAAGTAAATTTATCTGTCAAATAAAGATAGCACTCTCCTTGTCTATTTCCAAGTGTAAGAAAGGGAAAGGGCTTAATTTATTAGACAGATATGCTTTACTTGACGATTGTGAAAGACGGTAATACTCAAATATGCATTAGTGAAAAAATTAAAGGACCTGTAGTATGTAAAATAATAATAAAAAATAAATAATAAATATCAGGGACAATCTCACACAAATTGACCTAGTCCCAAACTAAGCTCTAGGCTTGTACTATGGGTACTAGACAACGATAAACATACTTATATAGAGAAATACATACTTAAATACATAGAAAACATGCATGACTCAGGTACAAATACTCGCGCTCATCACACAAATATTTGCCCATACCGGGATTCGAACCCGGGACCGCTAGCTTCGTAGGCAGGGTCACTACCAACTAGGCTAAACGAGTCGTCGTGTGTAGTAGTAAAGCGTCATAGACATTGACGTTCCAAAATTGAAAAATGACGTAAGTTCCATATAAGTATTGTACACTAAAGTACTACGTACAACAGGTCCTTAAGTATTTCACCTGTACTTACATAAATAAAAATAAAATAAAAATGGTTAATTCAGATGTGTACACCGTTTTAGACTTACATGTCATTTGGTAATCTAACTTAAAGTACACGCATAGTTTGACTTACAGAGAAAACAAACAGAACCAAACTAGGCGAAGCCTGTATCTCGGGAGAACGACACAGATTAACATATAACATAACATATAACGACGCGGTTAGCCTAGTTGGTAGTGACCCTGCCTACGAAGCTAGCGGTCCCGGGTTCGAATCCCGGTATGGGCAAATATTTGTGTGATGAGCGCGAGTATTTGTTCCTGAGTCATGGATGTTTTCTATATATTTAAGTATGTGTTTCTTTATATAAGTAGTATATCGTTGCCTGGTACCCATAGTACAAGCCTAGAGCTTAGTTTGGGACTAGGTCAATTTGTGTGAGATTGTCCCTGATATTTATTTATTTATATATATTTAAAGTTTTAGGAATTACTTAAGTGCCGATTACAAGCGTTTATGCTATTAAGGGTGGCCAGAACATAATTCGAAAGCTTAGAGTTATTAATTGTATTTATTGATCATCTGAATGAACAAACTACAACTGGACTTACTACGTTTTAATAACTGTGAATGAACAATACATTTTCCGTGTCATGTGAAAGTTAATTAGAAAAGCCGTTAGAAAATTCTCCGCTTACGAGAGCGCTATGGCGCATTTTCTCTGACTAGAACTGCCCTTACTATAAAAAACCGGACTAGTGCGAGTTAAATTCGCTCGGAGAGGGTTCCGTACATGATTATCTAAGTTACATAACTTTTTTAATCTGTCCGGAATTTGTTTGTGGTAATTAAATACCAGCCTTTAGGTTTTCCTTTAATCTCGATTTTTTTTTATTCAAGGCCTAGTAGTATTATCAAATTTAAAAAAAAACATTTGAGATTCTCACAACGACCCCTGTCGTTTTAAGGAAGTCACAGAGCATTCGCGTGTAATGAGCATTCGGCGTCGAATATTCGAGTGGTGTGGACGTTGAGCCGAGCGAATAAAGCTTACAAATTATTGAAATTATTGCTCAGGTAAGAATGCTATTTTTGAATGCGTTATTGGAACTGTAATATACTCCAATATCTATTTAGGACTTCCAAACAAATAAACAAAATTTTATAGGTGTACGTATTCAGTATGTACACGCATTTCTCCGAAAATATTATTCGAATGGTGACCATTTTTTTAAGGAACAGTGCAAGGTTCATCGAAATTGGTTCAGTAGTTTTCAAGATGGAGTAAATAGCAAAAGAAAAATATTAAAAAAAAAAATGAAACCGATTGAAAAGGGTTAAATAATTCCCATAGTTCCCACGCGGGCCCAGAGCCCTTAGCCAAGATGCCCATCGATAACTAGCGTTTCTATTCGTTTCGTTTTTAAACCAATCGTGTCACTGGTAGATCACGTGACTCTCCGTATGACGTGATCTACCAGTGACGCGATTGGTTTAAAAACTTAACGAATAGAAACGCTAGCTAAAATATTGGACACGTATTTCTTTTGTCAATCAAACAAAAAATGACAAAGATAAAACGCGTCAAAATTCGGGAGTGTGCTGTTGAGACGTGACGTCATGCGAAATTTCAACTCAATATATCTCCGTAATTTTTTTAATAAAAAAGGAAATTTTTGATAATCTACTATTGACAAAGAAAAAATGCATTTGTGTTTTTTTAATGCGCTGCCATGGTTTATTTGTAGCTTTGCAATTTTTCTTTAAACGCTTAGCTGATGCTGCTCAGCGAATATTGTATTAACCTCTATAACTACAAAGAGGATTTATGTTTGGAGCCTTGGTTTATGTGTTTTTCTTTTTTTTTTAGTTTTTTTAGCCTATATAAAATGTAACTTTGTAACAGCTGTTGGTAGACACAAAAAAAAAATGCCTGAACCCGAACCCATATTAATGATGTCTTATGGCGGCGGGCGCTTACGCTGTTATAATTTTCATTGCCATGTCATCAGTATAACAGCCGTGTGAAAAAAGACGTAACCGCCTGCCGCGATAAGGTCCCTTTCAATTTGGACGACCACGTTTTATAGCTATCTTGCTGATCTGCGAAAATATTTTTTTGTCTAGAGAATAAAATGTTTTGATATATCTTAATTTCAATGCTTAGAGTATAGCATGATTAATTGATTATACCTATTTCGAATTTGCACACTAATGCCGGTTTATTAGGGTTCCGTACTTCAAAAGGAAAAAAGGAAAAAGGGTCTTGACAGACACACAGACAGACAGACAGACGGACAACAAAGTGATCCTATAAGGGTTCCGTTTTTTTCATTTGAGGTACGAAACCCTAAAAATATAGTGACGGATTTTAAATTTACTAAAAAAAAGCCGTTAAATTAACAAAATCAGTTTGGTAGGAAATGAAGAAGCGCGCCATTACCTTTGCTCTTGTTTAGACCCAGTCATCTTTATCACGGTGAATAAAGGTGAATAAAGGTGAATAAAGGTGAATAAAGGCTCGCAATTGGTCAGAATGTCACTTGTTTTATCCACATTTATTGACATAAACACGACCTTAATCCCGCAACAATCCAGCGTCACATTTTATTTATATTAAAAATCTACACGAATTTGACTTCTTGGTACTTTAAAGTTCATCAAAACTGCTGTTGGAAATTGCACCTTGATCTCTTAATGCCACGGTTGTAAAGATTTTAGGTGTACCGTTACACGAGGTTTATGCCCTTAAGGTACTTGCATTGACAACGGTCATTGAACTCTAAAACACGCGGTGTTTTTTCAATCTTTGTTTTAAGGCGTATACCCGACTACGTCGAAGCAAAAAAGAGGTAATAACCCTCTTTTTAGCACTGTTAGATTGTTAGTATGTTCATCTGTTCCTGTATATGTGACGTTCTAAATATAAAGGGACCTTATGGAGGCAGGCGGTTACACCGTTTTTAGAACTGTTACCATAGTATTCGTATAGTTACAAGAATAAGAAGAGCGTAACTGCCTTCCACCATAAGGTCCCTTTATATTGAGAACGTCACAAATAGTGTCTGCTTTCCCTGGAGTACGTAAATTTGATACTAATATCTAAGTATATACGGACAACTAATTTAACTTCAGCCATTTAGGAAATTGAGCTATGTAATTAATATATCTATTCCATATTCTAACGTAAGACTTAACGCTTAAGTTTTAAAATTAAGGTCTCGTCCTGACTTTCATTACCTTTTATTACTAAGCGATTATAGCGATTTTATCAAGATGGGTACACTTATTTTAAACTTTTTAAGCGTTAAGTCTTACGTTAGAATGTGGAATAGATGTATCCATTTCCCCTAGCACCTGTCAAATTTTATCCCGTGCTTGCATGTTAAGCCCGCAGCGTAGACAAAATTCATAATCATCAGTGTTGGCTCACGCCGCACAGGCTTGTACTTTATGTTCTAAATGACGATAAACATACTTAAATATAGATGTACATATGTACTTATACATAGAAAATATCCATCACTCAGGGACAAATACTGACGCACATCACACAAATTGCCCATGGCGGGATTCGAACCCGAGGCCGCTAGCTTCGTAGCCCGGGTGACTCCCAACCAGGCACCGGAACCGCTTACCATTAAATAAATTTTCGATAGGGTATTTGATTGACTTGTTTTTACAAACATCAAGGATACGATAACCCTATCGTCGACTTAGTCCAATGAAAGGGCAACCAAACGATACCCTTTTTAAACTTAATCGAACGGTTTCAAGCTGTTTTAATCTCTATGCGCAAGTGTTTCGACTTATTATTGCACTACCTAACAATTGATTGGGTAGCGGCTAGACAGAGATCGCCCGAATCACAGCGCGAATGCGCAAAAAAGAGAGGCGATCAATAGGGTATTACCCAGCTAATGCTAAGTGCTTAAATATTCAACTACCGAAACCCTAATGGACTTGGTAAGCTCTATGGAAGAAGTTAACTAGTTCAAAGGGGTTCCCCTAACGTTAAGGATCATTCTCACCAGCGTTTCAGCCGCCGTCACAACCGCATTATTGACGGCTTCGGGCTTCCCTGTAGATTCGAATGTCACTTGCGGCTATTCTGTAGAATGCAGAGCCGCCGCTTACAATTCTTATCAATAGCTTTTCCTTAGAAAATCGTCAATTTTGTAGCCACGGCTGTGGGGCGGTTGAAACGATATGAGAATTACCCTTAAGGTAGACACAATAATAGGGTAACCACATCGATTAGGTTACCCTATCGATATGGTTAATCAAATGAAGGGGTTTTCCAAACCCTGTTCTCAACCGGCCTAAAATACCTCTAGAGTTTATTTTGGGACTAGGTATTTGTGTGAGTCTCCTCTAATATTAAAACTCCTATTCACCCTTAACCTGCACGTTTCAGACATGCTACGAAATGGACCGCTACCTCCGCGAGGAACCTCGCGGCAAACGCCGTGACTCCCCCGAGGAGGAGTGGGCTAGGTCCCTGGTGTCACCATCTCCACCGTCCCCACTGTTTGCCGTCAGTGCTGTCAAGAGCGAACCACACAGCGACTCTGATGACCCTAGGGGTAAGAAAAAATGAAGTTATCAGGGGCAAACACAATATGGACGATTACTGGGTAAAGAAATTATATATTTGAAATATATTTTTTCTTTGTCAATCAAACAAAAAATGACAAGGGTAAAGTTTGTGAGTTTGTGAGTGGGGGCTCGTGACGTCACTTCTGTGTTAAAATGTATTGAGACGTGACGTCATGTGACATTTCGACTTAATGTAGCTCCCTAATTTTTTGATCATGTGAAAAAATAAAGAATACGTGTCTAATAGTTTTTGATAATCTACCTGATCGACGAAAAAAAAAATACTCATCATCCCTATTGCGTCAATAAGGCGTCATGCCACGATGCGAAGCCGTGTCGTGGATATCTACGATTTACCCTGTATAAATTCACGACACGTCGTATCGTGGTACGATGGACGACGTGTCGACGTCTAGATAAATGTACGTCATTATTTTTGATCGGGAAAGTTCGTATTTATCTTGCTTTCTCAGTCTGCTTCAGTATCCATCGATAAGCTTATTGAGAAAGTAATATGAAATGAATGGATAATTTTATATTTAATTCAGATAAACGTACAACCTTATATCATTTCTATTCTACGATGCATAGATATTTGAAGATAAATTTATCCGACTAAATAAGTAGTTCTTTCGTTCAAATAGTGTGCAGTACACCCACACACTGCTATGGAAACCATAGAATATTATCTGAATAAATACACATTTTTGAATAATTTAATATATATTCTTTTTTTTTAATAGTGACAAATAATGAAATAAGAGAACTAACTAATGTCAACATTTTATTAATATTAATCTCTTGCCGCGGCTTACCTGCGTATACTGTGGGTGTACAACCCTTTGTGCATGCGCCGGCTTCTTTGAAGCGGCACATTTTAATGCAAACTATTCGAGCGAACAAACTATAATGTGGTATCATAATATGTGACGTTCTCAATATAAAGGGACCTTATGGAGGAAGGCAGATACGCTCTTCTTATTATTGTAACTATACGAATACTATGGTAACAGTACTAAAAACGGCGTAACCGCCTGCCACCATAAGGTCCCTTTATATTGAGAACGTCACATATCATTTTTGGGGCCTATAGGTACGCCACAGGAGGACTGGCAGCGGGTGCCAACGCCGCCGCTGTTCACCATCACAGCAGTAAAGAGCGAGCCTGCCAGCGACTCGGACGAACCCAGAGGTAGGCCTCTATTTTAACAGTCGTAGGCCTCCCTAATACTTATAGGCCTCTTCATCATTTTAATTCCGTGACGTGGTAGTTTAGACGTAGCGCAGATATTGTAGGTTAGTTTACTAACTGTAGTTTTGTGTAACATCGGCGTCACCTATATGCAACATCGTTCGTTATTATGCGCCAGGAACGGAATGTAGTAAGTAATCAATGACACAAAAAGAAACGACCACGGAATGATACTTTGGCATCGTTATCGTATCGTGTTATATTGAAGTACGCAATAAATCGTCTGAGGGAAACTTAATCAGCTTTGATGTCGAGACACGACATGAGAAGTAAAAGACTGTATAGGCCTCTCCGTCAGTTTTATGGTACTCTTGTCTTAGTTTATAAAATGTGACTCCGAGACAAGCGATATCGCACGCAATAAAGCGTGATAATTTATCTGAATGCTTTTATGCTTTCAGGTGTTTAATTACTGTTATATGAATAATACATCATTTTTGGGGCCTAGGTCCGACACCAGAGTGGCCGCTTGTGCCTACGCCACCAAATCTCATCATCGAAGTTATAAAGAGAGAGAGTTCGAATGAAACAATTGCAGGTAGGCCTCGTAGGCCTCTCTATCATTTCTGTTTCGGAAAACGTTGTAGATTGTCGTTAGTTACTGTCATGGCCGTGCTTCCTTGAGTTTATATGCAGAAGAGTTAATAGTCTGCATCAAAAAAGTATGAACGCAGTCAATATCATGTTAGTATGTCTATCTTTGTGAGGACTGGGGAGCGCAAGATACATGTGGATATTTAAGGGTTTAAAAAAATTACTACACAAAACGTAGCGTAGTTTATAAGTTTCTTTAAAATGTTTTAATGTTATTTTTGCAATTTTTACAGATTTTTTTGTAATGATTTTTTTTTGCTTTAAATGGTGATAGTTTATATTGATTAAAAAATTAAAACGTTGCACAATAAAAATATCACAGTCGATTTGCTGTTGCTTTTCGATGAGGCTTTCTTATTTTTCGAATAAACTTAAAATAAATAGTACATTTTAGACACGTTTTTAGTGTTCCGTAGCCAAACTAGGGACCCTTATAGTTTCGCCATGTCCGTCCGTCTGTCTGTATGTCACTTTCACTTTTTCTCAGAAACTAAGTGTCATAACGTTGAAATTTTTATACGTATACATATTTTTACCGCGCACAAAGATCAATAATAAAATTTGTAAAGAAAAAATATTTTAGGGTACCTCACATACATGCAAAGGTAAAAATATTTTTTTTATCTTATACTTAACATCGAATTAGGTACCTATCATTGGATAACTCTTAAAAATAATTGTATGTATATCATTATATATTTTTAAATTAGCGGGACTGTTTAGGAAATATTGAACTCGAAAAGTATCATTTTCGCTAGAGTTGCGTGTCCCCACCCCCTACAGCCAAAACTGCAAGTACTAAAAATCTGGAAAATATTTTAAATTAAAGCTCATATAACGAATTTAAAAGGAAAACTATCACAACTAGGTATACATTATTGGTTCTTTAGTTACAGACGACTAAAATGTTTATACCTACCGAAAATTGACTTAGATAGCTTCGAATAAAAAAAATATTATTATTTATCGTTTTTGCAGATGGTTTTTTGTATTTTGTATTTGTAGTAATGGCGACGGAACCCTGCACTGAGCATGGCCTGACATGCTCTTGCCCAGTTTTTTTTTTTATTGGCTTTATAATTTTTTAGCAAAACTACCCTTAAAAATCCGCATTTTATCAAAGATAACACTTAAAAAAAGATACTGACGAAGTAAAACCTCCTTTTTTTAAAGTCAGTAAAATACATTAAACGGGTAACTTAGCATTTTTGGGGCTTATTCACTAAACAAAAGAAAACAAACATTGAAATATAATAAGTATGGAAGACTGACGAACGACAATTTTTTTTTTTCATATGTCCCACCTCCCACTCTCTTTCTAGTCTAACTATATTAAGTTTAAAATAAATTTGTGTCAAATATAAAACTGAGCATCACAGTTTTGTGTCACCTTTCTTGTCGAAATGTAAACACCTATCGACGCAAATCGGCGTTCTTTATTGCTAAGACAATTAAAAAAAGATGTACAGCGATGAAATATTATTGTTATTTCTAATCGAATTAACGCATAAGCGAGATTCGATCTTACAAAATATATCATTTTCATTGAAGTAATTTTGTAGAGAAATATTAAAATTATTAACTTATTTAAAGAAAAATCCAATCTGGCTTTTGACATTCATACATCGTAATCTGCGTCCAATAACTATAAATTTCATTATTTCTACCCAAATGATCTCTACTCTGACAAAAATCAACTGATAAGCCTATTCAGCATGGGGTTATTAAATCAACAGGGTTCTTCTACTGATCCCAAATCGGTTCCTAACTCCTAACTATAGGAAATCGGGTCGCAACTTCTTCCTGAGTCGTATTCCTGCAATTGAATAGTGTAACAAGTGCTAAGTTTTAGCTCCGCTTCCGTAAGCACTTAGCACATTTTGAGCGTGAGTTATGCTTCTATACTTATTATAATTCGATGTGAATACCATGATCGAGCGCCTAACATATTTTTGGAGCCTAGGTACGGAACAAGACTGGTCGCGGGAGACATCACCTCTGTTCGCCATCGACGACGTTAAGAGCGAGCCCCCAAAAGAGAATTCTAGAGGTAGGCCTCATAGGCCTCCATCATTTATGTTTCGGAGGTCGTAGTTTGCCGATAGTAATTGTCGTGGCCGTGCATCTTTGTTTCTATGCGGAATGCCTCATTGACTGTGCCTGAAAAAAAATCGCCGGCAATTTTCGGTTAGTCTGTCACTTTTTGTAACGTCGGGTGATCAGGTAGATGCGGATATTTAATGAATTTTGAAGGAAAATACTAGAGAAAACGTAGTGTAGTGTATAATGTTCATTCAAACATTTTTATCGCATTCCATTCATTATTTTTGTACTTATTTAAATATTACTTGCACGGATGCATTATTTTTTGCGTTGTATTTAATTTTTAGTTTTAATAGCAAATGAAAAGCTTTGCACAAATAAATAGCACGTTTGTTTTGCTGTTAATACCTTAAATTTTTTCAAGATTAATAAGCTTTTATTTATGTCATTTTATTGCTTTTGTGGTTAAACAATATCTTAAAAATCCGCATCTACTTACCTGTATACGTTAAACTGATTAATGCTACTAACGTATAATTTTAGGGCCCCATTTACTATAGAAATGTGAATTACATTATCAAGCGACTAACGAATCCTTTTTGGGGCCTAGATTCAGAACAAGATTGGCCGCTGCCACCTACACCACCTATGTTCACCGTTGAAGTTATCAAAAACGAGGCTCCAAAAGAGAACAACCCGAGAGGTAGGCCTCGTAGGCCTCTCTATCATTTCTGTATAGAACGTTGTACTTTGTTATGTGTCGTGGAAACTTGTTCTTTGCTTGTGCGTGGAAAAAAGTATGAACGCTGACAATGTGCTATTAGTCTGTCTGTATACCTATGTTCCGCCGGGTGATCCCAAGTTCGATGCGGATATTTAAGGAATGAAGATGAAAATAGGGTTCACAGAACGTATTTAGTTACTATATTGCTTTAAAATGTAAACAATTTCAGCTTTACATGTCAGTATTTATCTATTTATTATTAAAGTGTCGCTTGCACTAATGCACTTTTGTTTTCTTTATTTGTAATGCATTATTGCAATTATGAATTTATATCTTTATTAACGAATAAAAAGCATTGCCAAAGTGAATAGCATGGTTGTTCTGCAGTCGCTATCTATCTTGTTTTTTAAAGCAACTTAAAATTTCTAAGATAATTTACAGTTGAATCTATTTTTTAAACAGTAAAACTTCTCAACCACCTTTAAAAATCCGCATCTTATCACCAGTAACTTATAGTTTTTGGGGCTAGGTACGGATCAAGACTGGCCGGTGGTGCCTGCCCCACCACTCTTCACCATTGAAGTTTTAAAAAATGAGTCTCCAAAAGAGAACAACCCTCGAGGTAGGCCTCGTAGGCCTCTATCATTTCTTTATCTGACGTCGTAGTTTGTCGTTAGTAAGTGTCGTGGCATCTGGTTCATTGCTTGTCCGTGAAAAAAAGTATGAACGCCGACAATTTGCTGTTATACTGACTGTATATTTCTATAACGTCAGGTGAACAAGATCTGTGTGGATATTTAAGGGATGTAGATGAAAATAGGGTTCTCAAAACGTAGCGTGGTCCATTATTTGCCGCTTTCTGATGTGACCAATGGCTTTGATTTTTAATTTCAATTACAAATAAGCTTTGCATAAAAAATGCACGCTTGTTGTTGTCGCTTTTTCGTTGATGCTTTCTTTTATTTGCAAATGAGTTAAGTGATTATTAAATGAAGTGATATACATTATTCTTGTAATTGTAATTATAACAAATAAGCAACCCTTAAATATCTGCATTTTGTCAAAGGTAACCCTTTAAAGACTTGCATCATTTAATTTTGGTGGCCTTGACACTACATGAGATGAATTACTCTATTAAGCGCCTAACATATAATTTTTGAGTCTAAATACAGAACAAGACTGGCCGATGGTACCTACGCCACCTATGTGCACCGTTGAAATTATGAAAAATGAGCCTCCAAAAGAGAACAACCCTCGAGGTAGGCCTCGTAGGCCTCTCTATCATTTCTGTTTCGGATGTGTCGTAGTTAGTAAGTGTCGCATCTTTGTGTCTATGCCGAATGGTTAATTGCCTGTGTGTTGAAAAAGTATGAACGCTGACAATATCCTGTTACTGTCTGTCGATCTCTTGTTACGTCCGACGGTCGGGTGATCGCAAGTTCGATGCGGATATTTAAGTGATGTTCAAGAAAACAGGGCCCACGAAACATACTGTATTTGCTTCTTATAATATGGTTATTTTTTGCTTTTCGTTTGAGTTTTTTCTGTCATTAATACTCATTAAATATTTAAAAGTATTTCATTTTTTGTCTGAATAAAATTACAATTAAAAAGCATTGCTTAAAAAAGCACGATTGTCGTCAGTTTTTTTTTAACGCATTGTTTTACAAATGTGCTTCAAATTTTCGAATATCATTTAAATTTACATCTATTTTTTAAGTTATTCTAAGTTGAAAAAAAAATAATTAAAAATCCGCATCTACTTAACGAGAGCCCTTTAAAATTCTGCATATAGCGGCTAACGTATCATTTTTGGGGCCTAGGCACTCCACAAGAAGACTGGAAGCGCGTCCCAACACCACCACTGTTCACCATCGCTTCTGTAAAAAGTGAAGCTGCGAGTGACTCAGACGAGCCAAGAGGTAGGCCTCCATGTTGGTAGGCGTAGAGAAAAGGCAGTGCAAGCGCGGGGGTTTCATACTTTATATAGTCAAGGAGCTGGCCACAGAAAAACGGTTACGATTTATAGTATCGTGTATTTATTGTATTATGTTAAAGAATGTAACCCTATCTCTAAGGGTCGTATAAATAAACTGATCTTGGCTGAGATGTCCGTCTCAGGATGTGTCAAAAATGACAGCCTAATTTGACGTATCTTGAGACGGGGATCACAGTCGAGATGAGTTCATTTATACGGCCCTAAGTGTTCTAATAATATTGTACCTATGGGAAGACGCTTGAGAATGTAACACTGTCTCTTACACTGACGCTGTTTCTCATTCCTATTTCTATAGAGCAATGAAAGGTTTCATTGCTCTATAGAAACTGCAAACTGCACATAGCTGCCAGGCTCCCGAAACAATGACTGATGATAATGTGGGCAATGTGGCGCCCTAATTAGGGGGAGTTTCATTGTTCTATAAATTGCAACTCTTTTTCCGTGACCAGCTCTCCGTCTATTATGCAAAACAATGCCGTGTTATGTTTTCTTTATTAAAAAAAGAGTGATTTGAACCTACGCATTGCAACAATTTTAACGTGGAAAAATTACAAATTATTTGGTATAAAAAAATCTGGAATTGCACTGCCTATTCCGACCCATAATTGATAGGCCTCTGTTGTGATAGACCATAGCTGTTGTAGTGTACGTAGTTTAACGAATTTTATTTGTTGTTGTAGTTTAGTGGATTGTTTCTTGTTTTTGCTTCGTTTTAATAGATTGTTAGTTATATATAGCTGTTGATTGACAGAAAGACATGCAGCTTTTACAGTATTGGTTTTCGTTTGCAATTGGGAATATGCATGAAATTTTTTATAGCATTTCTTAACAAAATATGAAAATACCGTAAAAGAGATGGCAAAAGGTGAAATTAAAATTGGCCAAAAAATACGGATAATTAGACATGTCCTGAGACGTCAGGGGGCACTAAATTGCGGCCATATAAACTCCATATTAAATTCTGTTTTGCAAGAAAGAGATGGGTGAATTTCAGGGCGTTTCAACCGCCGTCATTAGTGTCACCAAATATATTGACGAAATCAATGACACTACAGCAAGTTCTGATGCTGATAGAAACTACATCCCCGGTTCTGCTTCTGTTTACATCAGGAGTTGCTGGTAGGTGTCATTGATATCGTCAATATATTTGGTGACACTAATGACGGCGGTTGAAACGCCCTGAAATTCACCCTAGAAACAATTTTTTAATGGCTTATATCTTGGCTTATATCTTTTTATAGATAAGTATTCAAAAAATAATTTTGCTCTACTGTTTGTAACATGAATCACTTTATTTAAACAAAAATAAAAATTCATTGATATTCCCTATTATGTGAATTATAGTTTTTATGTAGATTGATTGAGGCAACAAACTTAGCTTTTAAAATTGGTTACACATGTAAATATGTTCGTTCCATTGTGACCTTATAGCCTAAACGGCTTGCCGATTTTGAAGAGTGAGGTGTCATTAGCTTCGTCTTAATTGTCGAAGTGACATTGGGTATACAATATATCAATGTGGCGTCCACGAAAAAAAATTGGAGGGGAATAAAAACATTTTTTTATAACAATATGGGTATCAAATGAAAGGTAATAGATTTGTCAATTACAAATATTATGTATATTAGACTTTTATGCTACCGTTTTAATAAAACTAAAAAAGTATGAAATAAAAATAAATTAATTTAAAAAGTCAAAAAACCCGACTGTTTTAATAAATATCAACTGTGAAGCTGAAAACAAGCCCCATAATCTAAAGAATATAACTTAAATGCTTAAAAAAATCTTGCAGGCGGGACAAGCAAATAATTGGAAAAACATACTACATATGTTGTTCAAATTTAAATATTTCACTTAAAGATCACCATTTTTGTTGGATTTCACCAACCGATTTAACGGACTGTTAAATCCTAATCGGCTGTTAGTCAATACATTTTGACAGTCGTCAGACCTGTAATCGCCTGTTTAACTGTTGGTGAACTCCGGCCTTAGACTATTAGCCTGTCCCCGCCTTTTTTCCAACATTTAAGTAAATACTATTATAATTTGCAAGCCGTGGTAGCCTAATGGTTTGACCTGCCGACCCTTAAGCAGAAGGTCGTGGGTTCGAACCCGGGCTCGCACCTCTAAGTTTTTCGGAATTTATGTGCGATATGTAATTTGTAAATTTACCATGAGCTTTTCGGTGAAGGAAAACATCGTGAGGAAACCTGCACACACCTGCAAAGCAATTTGACGGTGTGTGCGAAGTTGCCTATCCGCACTGGGCCCGCGTGGGAGCTATAGCCCAAGCCCTCTCATTGTGAGTGGAGGCCTGTGCCCAGCAGTGGGACGTATATAGGCTGGATTATTATTATTACCTATTATAATTTTATCTATTTTGTGTTATGGTGCTTGTTTTTAGCTTTGATATTTTTTAAAGCAGTCGACTTATTTTTGTTTGGAAATTGTCAGCCTCACAATCCTCTTCTGTCTCGCTATCTCATTCTGGCATTACGAATACATATACTGAGAGAGTGTGACAGCGATAGACGGGCGAGTACCGTTAAGACTTTAACCCGCTGTTATATTATAAGTTGGATTTGTGTATCTGTGTATCCGTCTGTGGCATCGTAGCTCCTAAACGGATAGACCGATTTTGATTTAGTTTTTTTTGTTAGAAAGGTGACTTAATGGAGAGTGTTCTTAGCTTGGTTTGATGAAAATCCGTTAAGCCGTTTAAGAGTTATCAGCTCTGATAGTAGAGGTCCCGATTATATCGGGGGTTTTTGACTCGATCAGGTTACCGTATTTATTTGGATCAACGCGTGCGTATAATAGAGGACTGAATAAAATAAATATATTAATATATCTTAGGTTAACTGGTAGAGAATGCATTACGGCATTAAGTTCGCCTTTTGTATACTAAGTGTATTCTGTGTGCAATAAAGATTAAATAAATAAATTAATCGCGTGAGGTCATATAAGGTCATATAATATAATATACAGTGTAAAAGTTCGACCCTCCCATACATTGTGGCTAAACAGCTGACGATGTTTAGTTTGGGAGGGTCGATTTTTTTTTTCGCGATTTCGGGGTTGCTCCATAGTGAAAGTTAGTCAGTATCACTTAACAATTTAACCCCCAAAATTTGGACACTGAATTTATATCCAACCTTCGGGTTTGTACTTCTCTCTCACTCTCTCATACGCTCTTATGGCAGTCTAACCGACTTGACCCGAATGACTTGACGCGGTTAGCCTAGTTGGTAGTGACCCTGCTTACGAAGTTAGTGGTCCCGAGTTCGAATCCCGGTATAGGCAAATACTTGAGAGATGAGCGCGAGTATTTGTTCTTAGCCTTCTTACTTTGGGATTAGCTCCGTCAAATTGATCTTTAATTAATTTAATTTCTTTAATTAGAATCACGGGCAAGAAGCAATGTCTTACAGCAACGTCTTAAAGAAAAAATCATCACAAAAAAAATATTATATTAAAGAGACAAACTTAACTTTACAGTCGGTAAACTGGCTGCGACCTATGTCTACTCGTATGTCGTCTATGTATGTACAACCAGTTTTCCAACTGTAAAACTAAAATTTGTCTCAATCCAGTTTATATGTGACGTTCTCAATATAAAGGGACCTTATGGAGGCAGGCGGTTACGCCGTTCTTAGAACTGTTACCATAGTATTCGTATAGTTACAAGAACAAGAAGAGCGTAACTGCCTTCCTCCATAAGGTCCCTTTAATTTTAGAACGTCACATATTTTGTAGCAATGAAATGACGACGGAACCCTACACTAAGCATGGCCTGACATGATCTTGCCCTGTTTGAGTCTATTGACCTATATCTTTGGTATTACAGACGAGCCTAGCCCCGCCCCCCGCCGTCACGCCCCCCGCCATCACCCGCACGCGGACCCCCGACGACGCGTGCATCGCTGCGAATTCCCAGCATGCGACAAAGTGTACACCAAGAGCTCGCATCTTAAAGCACACAAACGAACACACACAGGTGAGCCGAGCCGAGTGGAGCCGAACGTTTCCGATCTGGCCACGAGTAGACCTGCCTGACCAAGGATATGTCTATAACCTTCTCAACGCCATTGACGGATATATCCGCACTAGTACAACGCCAACGACGGATATATCCGTCACGGTTGACAGCAAAAACGGTGAAACCGTATTTTTGAAATACGAGCGATACAAAATTTAAAAACGAGTGGTCCACGCCGTTCGTTTTTATTTCTATAATTAAACATTTGTTTTGATATTCGTCTGTCAAATTAATCAAAACGTCTTTATTATATTCTCTTTGGACAGCAGTTGACGGTACAAACTAAACGTTTCATTTATTAGTTGATATGGTAAACGTTTTTGGTGAACAGTATTAAAAGTGCATATAAATAATAATATTCTCGCCACATTTACAACTTTTAATTATGTCGTATTTTTATTTAATATTTATATTTAAAATATGATTTAAAAAACCGGTAATCATCGTCTTTCTGCGTACAAAGAAATACGTGAATATATGAAATCACTAGCTTTCGAGTGAGGCCTTTGTAAAATACGAATAATGGGTTCATGCTAAAATAATCGTGACATATTTTCGTGTGTTATTATTTTCTATCACTCGACTTCGTCAAAAATCGCCCCCCACGTGTCGTACACTTTTACAATATAAGAAATAAGAAATTTTATTATTCAAGTCCAATATAAACATATCCATGCATACAACGATAGCCACACTATATATCGTACATTTCTACAATACGACGTCGCATTATGATACGAAGTCACGACGTGCCTTAACGCGTTCAATCTGCTATTTTATACTTAACTAGATTTTCACCGCTACCCCGTCCGCATAGTAGTAATTTTTCGCTTATCCCTCGGGAACTATAAAAATTTCCGGGATAAAAAGAATATTTTGTGTTAATCCTGGTAATAAACTATATGTGTCCCGAATTTCATAAAAATCTGTCGAGCCGTTCTTGAGTTATAAATGGTGTAACCAACCCAACTTTGTTTTGTTTTATATATATTATATTTAGATTTTAATGCGCCAAAAGTCTTTACGTATACATACAGTAATTATGTCAAAACTAATGGAATTTTATTATCAATTTCAGGCGAAAAACCGTACAAATGCTCGTGGGACGGGTGCGAGTGGCGTTTCGCTCGCTCTGACGAGCTAACCCGGCACTACCGTAAGCACACGGGCGCCAAACCCTTCCGCTGCCGCCACTGCGAGCGTTGCTTCAGCCGCTCGGACCACTTGGCTCTACACGCGAAAAGACACGCGTAGCCGTAAGTGAACCTGGTCGCATAGAACAGTCTCCCAAGACTGATGTTTATCTATCGACTTATTTATGTGCATTCGCGTCACCTGCGCGCGGGACTTTGAGTTGTGAATATGGAATTGAGCGCGCGGGCGGAACCAAAGAATTCAGTCAACTCAGTTTGGGCTTTAATTTCTTTTTGTAATCTCTAACGGCCTGGTATTGACTGCCGTGTGTTTTCTGACAGTTGGCAGCATTGTGATTTGAATGAAACGATTTTTTATAGCAGTTAGCACAGTTCTAATGATGAGCCGTTGCCAGTTTTCCAAATTCAAGGTATAATGCCACCGGCAACTGGACAATACTGCCGGCAATGGCACATCATTAGGTGTTGACAGTTTGACAGTGTCAAAGTGAGAAGCAGCATTATAAATTCGCGGTATTTTGAAATTTGAATTAGGATCAGGAAAGTTGAATAAAATAATATAATAATTTAAATTAAAAAAAAATGTAAATGCTCTGTTGAGAGTCGAGTCGAGGATGACATTTTGTTGCTAGCTCCTAACCTAACTAACTATTTCAGGTCAACAAACATATTGTTTTAACCTATTCAACGCCATGTCAAATAAAAACTAGAGCTAATGTCATACATACTCAGGTTTATTTTGCGTTGTCAACCATGACGGATATTTCCGTCAATGGCGTTGGAAAGGTTAAAACCAGATGTTGCATTTGTCAACCGATTTTGAATAACTTGCGATTAAACAACATGGCGGCATAAAAACACAATAGTATCAGAAAAAGTAACTAACTCTTAAGTTTATAGACTAGCGAAATGCATTCTTAAGTTGTGATGGGTACCATCGTAAGTGGTGTCTTAAATATGGAGTTATAACGTTTTATTCCTGTCAAATGTGTCTGACTGTCAGAAAGCCTTTGTCTTAAGCTTACTTTAAGTCGCCAAGCGGCAAAGCGTGCCATTTTGGGATTTAGGGGACGGGCAAAACGATTGTTTTTCTGTCAATATTCATTTGTTTTGTAAGATTCAAATGTGAGACATGTAATATCTAGTAGTATTTGACAAGTACTGTCAAAAAGTTGCGCCATTATACTAATAAAAGGTAAATTGTAAACTATTCAAAAGCATGTGACAGTTTAAAAAAAAAATTGTTGCCATTTAAACTGCCAAATTTGTGTAAAATTGGTTTAAAACATAATATTCCATTGGATTTGAAAAATGACAAAAAATATTTTTTTTGTTAGGTTTTGAGAAAACTTAATTAATTTTAAAAAAAGGTCAGAAAATTTGCTTGCCCGTGCCCTAACCAAGCCCATATGTTTTCATCACGTGACATATTATTTATTGGTACGGGGTATCAACCCACCGAGACCGGTCACCTTAATTTAAGTTATAGTGGGTAAATCTACGAACAGGAGCCTTGTTAGCATGAAGACGATAGTACGGTGTGATGAAAAAAGTTGGTGAAACTACCCCTTTTTGTTATAGGGTTGTCATTTTTTAAAATTATATTTTATGCTTTGTTACGAGCGTTAACGTTGTCTTTTATTTAAAAAAGAAGTCAATGACGGATATATCCGTCAAGGTTGATAGCGTAAAATAAATTTGTTAAATTATAAATTGTTTGTTGTACAGTTCATTAGATTATCATATAAACGGTATATATTAAAATAAATTGTACCAAACTAAATTCGAAAATTGCATTGGTTTTAGATACTTGTTGAACATGTTAGGTTGTGCGTTTGAAACGTTTGTTTTTAATAATGGCAACTGACTTTTCCTATCACACTTACTAAAATGCGTCTCTTTCTCTCCAATTACTAAAAACGGGACAAAAATCTAAAGAACTCCATGAAAATACCGTAGATTCACCCTAATATGATATGTTGCGTTACCTGATGTATTGAGTCACGGGACAGTCACTCGTTCGAATATAATCTCTACACCTCTGTTTTAAGATCGGAATTCGACTGTCTTTCGATTTGTTCCATGTGAAGTTTTTGTATAGCGTGCGTTTATTTTGGACGTAGGAAACTATTGTTTAAATGTTTTTATAGTTGCTTTTTGCTGGAGACTTTATAAATAGTTAAATGTTGTGAATCCCTATTTCATTAATGTTATCATTTAAAGCAGTTAATTTTGTTCTTAAAAACATAATGCAATTTATAATAGATGATAAAAAGAAACATGCTGTAGTGTCTTAAAATAACTGTTGATCGTTGACGTTATACAAGGTGTTATAAACATCGATTATTTATTTAAACGTTGCTAAGGAAATTTAGTTTCTAACGAGTGACATTTCCGCAGACGCAAAGTATGTTTATTTTGTACTACGTTTATTATTAAGATATAATTATTAATTATGAACGTTAAGCTGTTTTGTATATTCTTACTTTTTCATTCCGATGTTCTTAGCTCCAACTGTGCAATTATAGTCTTTATTTAGAAATTGGATTTTTTCTTTGTTGCACAGTCGGGCACTTATGCTAGTGGCGCTGTGGTATAATCAGGTTAGTCTTCGCTATATACAGGTTGATTCTGACAACGTGGCTCTTTTATTAGATAGGTACACTTTATTTTATATTTAAATACGTTGTACTAACCTCAATTGATGTGACAATTGTGTTCCTACTCCAAATAATATATTTCGTAGTAACAATTTTCCGGAAAAAATCGTTTCTGACGCTAATATCGAATGATTAGGTAGGTAATTTGTTGCCGGAAAGCATAACAATTTAAAAAAATTCTAATACCTAGTGAGGTTGTGATTGCAACCTTGTCGAATTAATAATAGTGTGCATTTTATCTTTGATAATTTGTACTTTTGGAACTTACTAGTACATTTTCGTACAGTTAACCTCTGAGATAACTTAAATTTGTTGAGTGCGTAATCAGTTAAATCAAAAAAAGATTTTCTAATGTTTCGTCGATTTTCGCATATATGTGGCGCGTAACACCACGTTTATGGAAGATTTTTGTAGTTTTAATGGAATAAGCGTTGCCAAATCCCAGGGCATAAGACAGCTGTCAAGTAAATACAGGGTGATTGGAAAACGCTCAAATTAAAAAAAATAGACGATTAGTTATCTGGTTTACCTTATTCTTTATCAACATTGCTAAGACAATATTTAGACGAAAAATCTTTATAGCCGATTTGTTACTTCCTGCCTTTACAATAGGGATGATGACTGGGTAAAGAAAACAAAATTCTATTTAGTCCGTCAGTTAGGTTATCAAAAAATATTGAACACCTATTTTTTCTTTTGTCAATCAAACAAAAAATGACAAAGATAAAGCGCGTCAAAGTTCGGGAGTGGGGGCTCGTGACGTCACTTCTGTGTAAAAATTGTATTAAATTGTACCAAGACGTCATGCAACCTTTCAACTCAATATATCTCCGTAATTTTTTGATTATGTGAAAAAATAAAACTACGTGTTTAATACTTTTTGATAATCTACCTGATCAACATAAAAAAATAGTCATCATTCCTATTGGCAGGGCGAGATAACAAAATATGCAAAACTATAATGCCCTGCTAAGCTAAAATGTGATATGTCAGACAAAACTGCTGTAGCAATTGCTACCTCACTGCACACAGGAGTGGACTGAATCTGCTTTGCCTATTGAATTTGAGATATCGCCTATTAGCTTAGGACGGCAGTATATAACTATTGTTTTGGCAATTTTAAATAAAGCTCGATTTGCTTTGCTATTTCTGCTCAGTAAAAATAAAGAACGTTGCAACTATTAGGGATTCACAATCGACAAGTAAATGTATCTGCTAGTTAGAGTTAGCCCTCTCCTTGTCTATTTTTAAGTGCAAGGGAAAGGGCTGAAGGTTTATGTCAGATATGCTTTACTTATCAAACAAGCGGCTAATCTAAAACAAATTCAATTGTTTTGACTATTTAATAAATTTGTAAATTGCGCTCTTTAGTAAGGGCATGCTTTAACGTAAATTTAAAACGAATTAGACATTTTAGCGAAATTATAATTAAGTATAGCGCAATAGGAGACCGCAGAATAGGTTACAAATGGAAACTATAAAAGCAACAAAAGATCTGTCTGACCTTTTTTTATAGCTTTCACAATGAGTTAGAAAGAGATAGATCTAGATATAGATCTTTCGGTATCTTGTAAGTCGTAACAACACAACTACTAAATGAAGATGTAAAGTGCACTGGTCGCAATAACAATTTTATTTTTATGCTAGACTTTTGATACTGGAAGCTCTGGGAAGTTCTCTTGTCTCGTTTCCTCTAAAGAAATACGTAATAAAAGTAGAGAAAGATAGCTGGCGCAAAGTTCTATGCTCTGTTATTCTATAAAACTTTAAAAATTAATTGTATTAAATTCCGCAAAGCCTGATTTATCTTTAACCTTCTCAACGCCATGTCAAATACAAAAGACGTTGCTCACACGCCAGTGACAGCTAAAAAGAGCTAATGTCAACCTTAACTCATAGACACTAAGGTCTATTTTGCTCTGTCAACCATGACGGATATATCCGTCGTTGGTGTTGAACCAGCCCCAGTGGTGCTGATATATCCGTCAGTGGAATTGAAAAGATTATCTTATTGTGAGCTATTACCTTTTATCGTACAAATATCATTTTAAATACGCAATAGCTAATTCATGATACGTTTAAAGCGTCATCTTAAATACTTTATCACTTAATTAATAACCTGGCAGTAAAGTCGAGCCAGTAGTGACAGCTGGATCTACAATATTTTCAAATGGCAACCAGCACAGGTTAGGGTAAACCTTGGATCATGTTGCCAATTTCATTCCGAACAGCGCCCTCATTTTTGGATCGACTTTTTTGCCAGGCTATATGACAAGGGTGACACAATTAATCAATACATAGTATAAAATGAAGTCGCCCTCCGCGTCTGTCTGTCCCTATGTATGATTAGATCTTTAAAACTACGCAACGGATTTTGATGCGGTTTTCACAATCAGTTAGATAATTCTTCACGGAAGGTTTATGTATATAATATAACCCGGAGCGAAGCGAGGGCGGGTCGCTAGTAACCATTAAATAGACAAAAAACCCCGACAACGGGGCCTTAAATGGCCTTAAATGACCCAATTTTCGCCTATCAAACAAAAAGAAACCGTTTGGTAGCTACGGTGTCACAAACGCACAACAAACTAACGCCCCTCATTTTTGCGTCGGGATTTAAAAATAGAACAACAGCAATAAAGTCGATGATATTTTATTTATTTAATCAATTTTTTAATACCAAAATATTACAGGAAAAATTATCATTACATTTGTCAAAAATTAATTGAAATCATATATTTAACAACCGAGTTGTATATACATATAATACTAATATTTTATCAAAATGCTGAACATAAAGTAACTCCGTTAGCATTTAGAATAGGATTCTTGTTTGTATTTCTCTCTCGCTCGCACTCATGCGCTATTATGCGAGTCTAGCCGACTTTACCCGAAGCCGAATGCTATTCTAAGTGCTCACTGTACTTAGCGCGTTATTATTCAAAATCATGCGTACAGAAAAATGTACAGTTTTTTTTTTTTGTCACAAATTGCAACTTTATTTAGAAAAATCCGGCTTAAATCGCTTAGTTAATTACTTACCTTACCTTACAGGATAAAAAAAATACAAGCTTATAAAGAATGATTATCTAACTCTCATTTAAACAAAACCTTTAAAATGAATATTATTTTAATTGTTTCTGATATTTTTTTCGGTTTAATTATCAACACAGAGTTTGTGTAACATAAATAATTATTTTTATTGATTTCTTTTTCGTAAAATGTATAAAAGAAAATAAAAAAACGAATAATAACGCAAAAATCCACTTCAATAATCCATAAAAAGTACAGCATCTTTTGAAAGGTAGTCATTGATTTTTATGTAATTTTTATTCTACTTAAACGATACAAAACGATCTTTTTAATTAAAAACCATTTTTATATGAAATTGTGAATTCTTATGCGTTCCTCTAAATTGGTGTCAGAGTGTATTATTATAATACCAAATTCTAGAAATTTCTATGAATAACGACTGCCATTTTAGTGCACTGTAATGCACCGTTTTCAATCTTAAATATTTCGAAATAAGGTCGAATTTGATTAAAATAGTACCAGTGGGCCAATTTTATTGTCTTCCTGGATTCGAAATAAACAACACGTCCTTAAGTAACTGGATTTGACTTTTTAAATATGTAGGACAATTTTTTTAATTGTAAATGGCCGTGGATTCATGTTATTTGGCACAAAAATTGAGATATTTTAAAAATAAACTAGAAATTATATCTCTTCCGGTCTTCATAAATTAAATTATTAATTATCAATGGTACCACATTCGTAATATTCGTTCAAAACTTACTTGTTATCGTAAACAAAATTGTCTTACTTTTTCTAAGCCACTAAGATTCAATAAAAACAAATTGCGCTGTACTAAGAAAAACTTAAGAACTGTCTTAAACGTAAAATAACGGTTAATCCAAAAATTAAGAGCTCAATTATAATTAATCATACCAATATTATACTAAAATAAACGTAAGTTTTTATAAATAATTCCAATTTTCAATATATCCTAATATCTTCTTTGCATTTTGCAATTTTTACTGAGTCTAAGAAAACGTGCGACTTGCGATACAGACTTTTGGTATCGCTTTACCATATTATACTTAACATTAAATTATATTTGATGTACAGTTAACATCAAAAGTAGACACACTCTTGTACCTTGTCGCTATACAGCCACGTTAGCAATGTCAAAGAAGATTGTCAAATATGTTGATGCGATAAAGTACAAAAATGAGTATCTACCTTTGACGTTGACTGTACGAACGATGCACAAACTATACTTTGTCCTTGTAACCGTCAGAAAAAAATCTAGTATATTCTAGTTTATTCTAGTTTATGAGAAAGCACAATTTTTGATGAATTTTACCGTTATATACTCGTAATATTTTATTCTTTTAAAACGATTATCTGCAAAATGGTGGCATATAACCTATCTTTTTTAATAGCGTCCGAACTGCTAAAAGAAATATAATAACCGCATATTTTCTTGTAAAACACATAAAATACACATGAAATAAGCAAGTGGAATTATTGTTAAGATTGTATTTTATATTTCGATATAATTATATATCGAAAACAGGTCCCATTCTTGAAAAAATACCCAAAAAAAACAAGAAAAGTCTAATCTTTAATTTAATGTCTGCTTTTAATATTTTTAATGCAGTCTAGTTAAACTGTAATCGTAAGGAGCAGAAAAAAATAAATGTGATTCATAAGTCAGATATAATATATAGGAATTTACGTATAGATGTATAACATAACGTTTACATAGAAAAATGTATGGATGTGTGCGTATAGTGTTTAAAGACGAGTGTTTAGAACTATGTATTACATTATATAATTATATAAAATATATTATACGTGCATCGCGGCTGGCAAATGCATATTAGTAGAGTAGTTAAAGAAATATAAATGTATGTTAAGTAATCTCCGTTTTACTGATACAAATATATATTAGGTATGGTAATTAAAATATACAATTAATAATAAAAAAAATAATACCATGTGTTTAGAATCAACCTGGGGATTTGAATGGCGGAATTCAACCGATTTAAGAATGCACGATGGGTGGGATTAACCAATATGTATGTAACCCATCTTTAGAAAATAATCTTAAGACACTTTTTTTTTTTTAATTTATTTACACGCTTAATTTGCAACGCAACACATAATTTTAAGAGGATTTAAAATGTCCATGCTTTTATTTTCAATGTGTTTTGTATGCTTTACTTGTATCATTAAGTATTTCCATATTGAACTGACTATTTTTAGCAATGGTGTACAACTGCAATATTTTATTAACATATCAATATTAATAAACATGCAATTTACTCAGTGAACTTGCAATACTAACAAATTTAATAGGTTGTAAAATGCATCTAACTTACTTTGGGTGCATTTTGGCCTTCCTTGAATTTGTTAGTTACGCTGTATTGCAGTTTCACCGACGATTTGTTGTGTATCCTCTTATACTAAGGGCCTGTTGCACAATCGACAAGTAAATTCATCTGTCAAATGAAGATAGCCCTCTCCTTGTCTATTTTCAAGTGTAAGAAAGGGAAAGGGCCTAATTTATTTGACAGATATGCTTTCCTTGACGATTGTGAAACAGACGGTAAATGTCGCAACTCAAACTTCGTATTTTAAGCGCTTTCTTGGCCGGGTTTTGGCAATACTGATACTAGGTTTCTGCCAATATTTTTTTTACCTATAACAAACAATAGAGTAACGATTTTTTTCACTTAAAATCTACATCTGCCATCTACACGTGTTTCTTCATTATTCTTATCGTTCGTAGCAAATATACTCGTATTAATATATATTTTTGTATGTTTGCGAAAGAAATAGTCTGAACCAATTGCCCAGCGGGCTTATGCATGGACATCAATTCCATATTCTAACGTAAGACTTAATAAGGTTTAAAATAAGTGTCTCGCCCTGACTTTTATTACATTTTATTACTAAGCGACTATAGCGATTTTCACTTTTTTATAACGATTTTATCAAGGACACTTTTAACCTTAAACGTTTAAGTCTTACGAATATGGAATAGATGTATTTATTTACCTAGCACCTGTCAAATTTTATCTCGTGTATGTATATTAAGCCCGCTGCCGGCCATGTTAGTTTGATTAAGACTATAACACGGTTATTTGTGACGTTCTCAATATAAAAGGACCTTATGGAGGCAGGCGGTTACGCCGTTTTTAGAACTGTTACTATATTATTCGTATAGTTACAAGAATAAGAAGAGCGTAACTACCTTCCTCCATAAGGTCCCTATATATTGAGAACGTCATATTTGTTTACCTTTAGGTATAGCCTAAGAAATAATATGAGCCGACAACACTTGAATAGTAATTTAAGCGCTATCGGCTCAATTTTCTGGATAATACCAAATTGATTATTTTAAAAGCTTATGAGTGTTTTTTTTAATTTACGTGTTCAGGCTTCCATTCCGTCGTTAATAATTAACTATGTTTCTTTTAAGTAATATGTTGATGCAATAATTAATTAATTAATTTCTATTACATAAGTTGCACCGATTTATGTTTTCAATGCCAAGCTCCACTTTTTTAAACATCATTTAAATAAATGCAATTTGATTAAACATCGCGCGATATTATTATTATATTACTATTTTTTATTTTTATTATAACTGTACTACTTACGCTATAGTAGGTACGAGAATGATTTATATATATTACTTTTAAAGGCATAAATTTATGTTTACATTGTGACTTGTAAATACCTTGTTTTTTATCAATAAATATTATGATTATGATTGTGTCCATAATGCTCACATTTAAAGTGATTAATTTATTTTTTCGTAAACATGTTATGCCACTGTTAATCCGAGAATATTTCGAGTCGTTGCTATGACTACTAATGTATCATTACCATAAAATGTTTACTTAGGGCCTGCGCAAACCGGCGGAGCGCAGAGCAGATCACTTTAAATTTATCAATGCATATTCTTCCCTATTTTAATTACAATAAGGTATAAATTTAGAGCCGCAGCCGCAGAGTAGAAATCCCCCGTGATGCTCCGAGGTCGGTCTCAGAGCATTCAAATTTATACCTTATTGTAATTAAAAATAGGGAAGAATATACATTGATACATTTAAAGTGATCTGCTCTGCGCTCCGCCGGTTTGCGCAGGCCCTAACTTGGAAAATGGTCAACTTGCTAAAACTATAGTTAGCTTATAATGTAAATAGTTTTTGTAATTCAGCAACATTTGTGTTCATCTTTACCTATTCGCGAACAGGATGTTTTTAAATATTTTATAGACAATTTTAAGTCTGCATTTTTACTTTTTTAGGATCTTGTAGTGAATTCCAGTGCATCTTAAAACGGTTGTCGTGGCCTTTAGGCAAATAAATATCGCATATTAGCAATGATATCAAATGTAAAAAAAAAAAAACATTTTTAGGTTAAAAAGAAGAAGGTTATCGACATGTTATTCAGGAGTCTACAAATATGACAGATAACAGAATTACAGGGGCATGCATACGAGATAAAATTTGACAGGTGCTAGGGAAATGAATACTATTCTATATTCTAACGTAAGACTTGATGCTTAAGGTTTAAAATAAGTATCTCGTCTTGATAAAATCGCTATAAAAAGTGAAAATCGCTATAGTCGTTTAGTAATAAAAGGTAATAAAAGTCAGGACGAGACACTTATTTTAAACCTATGCATTAATTACGTTAGAATATGGAATAGATGTATTCATTTCACTCGCACCTGTCAAAGTTTATCTCGTGCATGCATTAAGCCCGCAACTGGAAGTACGGTATATCTATTACCTGAAGGTGAAAAGAGACAGATATATGAAACGCCGAGTTCTGCTCTGATAATTATAATCGTATTTGCGAGATAGTATTTAGAGCTCAGAATTGCATATACAGTCAAAAGCACTAATGCCGAGCCATCGCGCCAAATATATGTGTACATATACCTTATTATCAGTGGCATAGGGGCACTTTGGCCAAATAAGTCAGAAGGCCAATGTGAGGTAAATAAATTGGCGGAGAACAGAGAAAAGTGGCGATTACTCCACCGACAAGAGCCTAGCTCTTAAGTAAAATTAATAAGAGGTGTGTTGACGTTTATGTCAACTTTGACTGTAGTGGTATTTGTAAGTTTAAAGGAGTTCTAAATTTGAATCTTCATTTTCTTTTAAACGAGGTTTGTAATGTTTTGAAGAAGGAATTATTCATTGCGTACTTTTGTTTATATCAGGGCTTGATTTAACGTTAAAAAGTTGCTAAGGTTACCCGCTGATCGAAGTTAATGTTAGCAAAATATATCGTTAAAATTTTGTTAGGATATTTTAGTGTTATTTTTATTGGTAAATAAATGTAACGTTAAAAGCAAAGTATTGTTAATATTAACGTTATTTTATATATAACAAAAACCAAATTTTGAACAAATACCAAATTTGGAATCGATCGGACATAAGGAAGTTAGTCAGATCCCCTCATCAACTAGAAAAGAGCTGATGATCTTCAAACGGCTGAACGGATTTTCATGAAACATGGCTAAGAACACTCGGGATAAAATTATCTATGACACAAAAAAAAAACTAAACGAAAATCGGTTCATCCGTTTGGGAGCTACGATACCACAGACAGATACACAGATACACAGACAGACACGTTAAACTTATAACACCCCTCTCTTTTTGCGTCGGGGGTTAAAATGTATACCGTTACGAAAGTATTTTTATGAAATTACCGTTAAGTAACGTTATTTATTACGTTATCTAGTAACGTTAACAAGCCCTGGTTTATATGCTAACGGTACACCATATGCCATTCCGAGGTCTCCAATATGTCTATTGTTTCGACGTCATTATCAGCGTTCGTATACCTGTCTACTTGTTTGTACACTTAAAATATCATTGCAAATTAGGTAATTTGTTAACGCATAGCGCAAAACGTGGGTCAGCAATTTTACCAACTTACTGGTATTTGTCAGTTTTTTTAAAGCGTAATTTTGCCATTTCACAGACTTAATTATCAGTTATTGGCTGTGGATTATTTTGAAACGCAGCGACTGATTTTGGTTACGTGTAATATTTTTTTTACAATGCAATTAGTTGGTTCAAGATAAATTTACATGATTACGCGTGACTTGAATTTGTTTAATTTAAGATTATAATTGCATTAGACTATCCTTACTTAAATGACTTAAATACATAATTTAAATGTGAAAGTGTGTATGTTCCGTTTATCACAAATGATATTTTTATATACTAAGGATTTTTAGAAACCTTAAGTACATAAATAAATAATAAACGCTAACCTACAACAGATGGCGCTTTCTTTTACCAAATTGTCCGTTAGATGTCGCTGTTCAAAGCTAAATCGCGCTAGGTTTTCTTTCGTAAATATATAAAGTCTTTAGTACTAAATTTTGACTATACATATTATCTTTCGTAACTGGCTGACAACTGTAAACCGTTGAACCTAGGGACTTGAAATTTGGTGAAGAAAAAGAAAAAGAACGGAAGACCCGAAGGAACAGCGGAAAAATTTAATAAAGTGGTACGAAACTGCGAAGTTCACCGGGGCATCTAGTAATGATAAAAGCTAGTGAGCGGTAGACATCGCGACCAACTTAACTTTGCCGTTGGAAAACTGTTATCCCCATACATCGACATAGGCCGCGGTCAGTTTGCCAACACCGCAAATAAGTTTGTAAACGCAAAACACCCCAAAAGCCATTTTGAAAAAAATCGGAAAACTGAATCGACAAAAACATTCCGTATAATCATCGAACCTGCTCACATAATTTCACGAGAATCGGTTGAGAAATGCGACCTGTACCTAGAGGAGAACAGACGGACATACGAAAGCATTTTTGCTCAAGATGAAACGGAGATGCTTCGCTCGCTCGATCAATAAATGAAGTATACACACTTTCAAACGCGCCATCAATAGTTATTTATTGTGTACTGAGGATGGTCTTTTGAATTATGTCTGATATTTATTACAAAGGCTGGCATTTATGGTATAGATGTCGCTGCGTTTCACTATTAACGGCAACGTACGATCATAGATTAATTCCCAAGTCGCCTCCTAAGGCCAATGAAATTTGCCAATGGAATATGAACCTATTCTGAACAGGATAGAGTCTATTTTCTAATTTAATTGTCAGTCATAAAAACAAAAGAAATTCTACTCTATCGTTTGAAATTGTTCTTTATTCCAATGGCCGTATTGTGTACATTCTATTGTACAATGGGCCTTAGGTGGATAGAACAATAACGTACTAAGTCAATTCAAATTGACATAAAATCGTTCTTGTCATTTATAATCCAAGGGTTAATTTACAATGAGCAAAATAGCTGGGTTTCATTTTATTGAAAAACTGACGCTATTTTTTGCAGTTCATTAAAGTAGTTGATTAAAAATTGAGAACGAAGGCCTTGAAAATCAGCATCGATTCGATTCGATGCACACGAATCAATTCTGCTGCGTACGCTCCATACAAAACAGTCATGTTCTATAAACAATGCGAATCGGTGCTGATAGCGATTCAGGTCAGGTCGAAGTTTCTCGGGACCTTTTGTTTTGTTCTATGAAAATAACTTTAAAATAAAATCGATTTAAAACTTTTACTATTAAAGGGAGGAAAGATAGGTAAATTAACCTAAACATCTTAAAAACTACTTATTTCTGTAATGCCGCTTAGGTTTTTATGCGTAATAAATTATGGGTTGCATAATGACCCTCATTTGAACACTGATTAAGGCTTCGTGCCATTTGTGACCTAATCCTTGGGACTTAAACTTATCCTAGTTTCATAGAATAAAGTGAAACTCCCACAATCCAGTATTCTAAGTTAGACGCTTGTTATCGCGGAAGTTACTGTTATAATAAGTTTATTCGCTTTAAGGGTTAATTTAAAATATAGCTTGTGCGACGTCGTGGCTCGGTCAGTGCGTCTCTTTCTAAAATATTGTTGCGAAAGAGATACATTGATTAACCCTTATATGAGATGCTTAAAACCGTGGCGGCCATTTGTGATTGTCACACTTCCCAGCAAAGTGTACCCCTGCTCATTCGAGTTGCCTTACAAGGTATTAAAATTCGATTCTGATTAACTAAATCGTCATGTCACGCATTTCATATGAGCGGCGGAGTTTAGGTGAAAAATTCAATTAAATTATTATAAGTTTCGCATTTATGTGATTGAATTTTTAACCATAACTTTTGGAAGTCGTGCATATGACGTCAGCAAATCACAAACATGTATCGTAGTATAATAATAATGTATATTAAAGCACTCTTCCAGGGAGGCGAGACTGTATATAGGTACATACATATAGTTAACCTATCAAATATTTACAAATAAAGTAATATTTTTGTTCTTTTAGTCGATATTCGGTCGTGTGTTTCGTGCTCGTTTCGAGCCTGTGAGTTTATATGTAGCATATTATTGCATTTTATATTAATAAAGTTTTCTTATATGTGGATATAAACATGTTTTATTGCTACAGCAGTTTTAACCTTATTTCAGGAGCCGTTTGCAAAAAGTTAAGCTGGGTTTTTCCGTTTTTCTTGATAGTTGAAGTTGTAGAGGAGTTTCTCTAATATACTTCATGACTGGCGAGTGGCGTATTTAAATCCTACTTATTAAACTAGAAAAAATCTCACGTTGTCGAAAACGGCTCTAACGATTTCGATGAAATTTGCAGTAATGCGGCTTTACGGGGGCGAAAAATCGATCTAGCCAAGTCTCATACATGGGAAAATTCGTTTTCCCCGTATTTTCACGAAAAAAGATTTCCCACGCAATATGGTTAGTAATTTCGATGCGATCGTCGCCGTCTAAATAGACTGATGGTTAGAGCGTTAGACTACTATGCAGCAGAGTTGGGCGTTATTTAGATAATTTCTTATCTAGATAATTATTTCAAATAAATTTAAGATAAATTCAATCACAAATAGTGCGTTGACAACTTTTTTATTTAGATAAATTATCTAGATGTAGATAACCGACCTCGTTTGTTATTGAAGTAAGCTTATAATAATAAATGTACACAGAATGTCACGTCGGGTCAAACCGTCACACTGACCGTACTACTGACATTCATCTTTTATTTAAACTCCCAACTAATTTATCTAGATAAAAATGAAACTGATCTAGATAAATAACAAATGACGGATTATTTAGTTACTTCAAATAAAATATGATTTAGTTATCTTCCCGGTTTTTCGTAAATAGATAATTTTTGCCCAACTCTGCTACGCAGATAGGTACTGCGGGTTCGAACCCCAGCTATGGATCGTTTTTTTTTGTTTTTGTATAGAAAATCGACGCCAATTCGGTTTCGCCCCGATCGATCGTTCACCCAGGTACTCTGTATAAAGCGCCATTTTGTCATGATCAGCGAGCTTAACATGCAAGCACGAGAAAAAAAATTGACAGTTGCTAGGGAAATTAATACATCTATTCCATATTCTAACGCAAGACTTAACGCTTAAGGATTCAAATAAAAGTGTTTCGTTGTGACTTTTATAACCTTTTATTACTAAGTGACTATTGCGATTTTCACATTTGTATAGCGATTTTATCAAGACGGAACACTTTTATTTTAAACTTTAAAAATATGAACTTAACTTAATTACAGAGGTAACGCTTAATGCATACTTTCAACAAACATTATTTTCAACATGATCGGATATACCGTTTTTGAGTTATTGCCGAAAAACTGCGTTTCTCAACGAAAGGACGTAAGTGCCATGAAGATACGCTCTTTTGGTGGTGCACTTTATTTGTATTTGTAGTAATGGCGACGGAACCCTGCACTGAGCGTGGCCCGACATGCGCTTGCGCGGTTTTTAATTTTAACTCCAGTTAGGTGTATGTTAGTAGGTACAGAACCACAATCCACAGAATTAACGACAAAAAAAATATATAAATAAAATAAATCGAGATCGTAGACCGAAACTACGTCCATTTCTCCGGTTAATCCTGTCAATTTAGCAAAAGTCACCGGCTTTCCCTTGGGATAGCAATCTAACAAATTGCCAACCTTCGTGTCTAGTGAATTTGGACCAAGGTTCGTTCCCTGGGGCACACTACTCGGAGAGTGTAAGTGTGGCCTATGGTCTACTGGGACGCATTTTGAAGGGTTCTGTCTGTTATTCTTTTACGCAGTACCTGTGTACAGTCAACCAGGATAGTGCTGCTGGTAATTTTAAGAAACGAACGGTCGAAAGTTTCATTTGAAAATGAACCAGTGAAACAAAAAGTAAAAGTCGAGTAACCCTGCAGCATCAGAAAGAAAGAAAGAAAAACAATTTATTCAGCACACACACAGCTCAAACAACGTATATATACAAATAAAGTGCTACTAATACAAAACATAATAAAATTCGAACACATACAGAAAGACAGGTATGGTAGGAGCCAGCAGTGTGTGGATGAAAGGGGTCTGACTCAGCTATCAGGACTCAGGAGGTCCTAATATAAGTAGCTTATGACACTTCTTGGTGAATACCGAGTCAGATCTGGTATGGAGTACTGCAGTCACCTTTGGGATGGTTCAGCTAAATACCAACTTGCCATACTTGACTCGGTGGAACGCAAAGCTAAGAGACTCATCGGCCACGACTTTCTTGAAAAAGCTAAGCTTCACAGCCTAGCACACCGGAAAGTTTCCTGCTTGTCGGTGTTCTACAGACTGTACTTCGGCCGTCTCCTTTCTACCATCGGACTTCCAGGCGCACCGCGGGATGCCATCCGTACCTGGTTCAAATTCCGCTTTTCGAACGAAGCGCTTTCCATCATCTTTCATAATGCGTACTGCAAAAGAGTGGAATGCGCTTCCGGCGTCTCTATTTCTGAGTGCATACAATCTGAACCTATTTAAAGCTAGGGTGAATAGGCATCTTCTGGGTGAGCTCGCTACATCGTAGACTGAATCTTCGTCCTCCAAGGGCAAGAGTTAGTCAAGAGCAACGCCCATTATCAATAATAAAAAAATATTTTTTTTATCTAATGATAATAATGATACCACTTAAATCCGTTGAGCAAGGTGTTTAACCTATATACAGGAGGTCACAAAGAAACATGGATATATAAAGTAAGGCCAACGAGACGAGATACAGAATGTAAACAAGCTTTCAGGAGTTCAACACATTATTATTTGAAGAAATTACAAATTTTAAACTTCCTATTCTAGGACGATTCTTCGGCGTTTCAACCGCCGTCATTGTCGTCATCGCATATATTGACGAAAGTAACGATTACTATCAACAATTTCCGATGTAAATAGAAGAAGCACCGGGAGTAGTTCTCATTGCATTCAAAATTTAAATAAACTTGTTAGTTTTATTTGGAATAATATGCGAAGACGACAATGACGGCGGTTAAAACGCCGAAGAATCGCCCTCTAGTCATCGTCGTCTGGATCAGAAGAATATTTTGTACGGCTTACCATTTTGTCTGGAATAGGGATACATAATGACCGGGTAAAGAAAACGAAATTCCATTTAGTCCGTCAGTTAGATATCAAAAAATATTGGACACGTATTTTTTCTTTTGTCAATCAGACAAAAAATGAAAGCGCGTCCAATTTCGGGAGCGGGGGCTCGTGACGTCACTTCTGTGTAAAAATTGTACCAAAGAAAAAAAATACTTATCATGGCTTTTTTGTACCGTTGAACTCGAAGGTCGGTAAATACAAAGTCCACGTGGACGTTGTATTTAAAACTTCAGCGAAATATCTTCACCCTTGCTTTATATTTTACCGAAGAAACTTTTCAAATTAAACTTTCGAAGAAATTCCCGGTAACTTCCTTCTGATTACTGTATAGGATATAGAAGCAAGATGGCTAAAACAAATTTGAGGGTCTGCTTTGAATGCCGTAGTGCGAAGTTACGCTAACTCCTTCCCTGTCTCACGATTTAACTATTGACCAATGAAAGGGATACTGCATCCGAACCTTCGCAATGAGAGTTTGGCTGAGTGGCGGCCACTATGTATGCCACTATTGGCTATTGTTTATCTGAGAAGCCGGCGACTGTGGCCGAGTGTGCGCGCGAGGCGAGCCACTAAACGCGGCCACTAGTAGCGAGCGCGGGCGACTACCGCAGCTTGTGGCTCAGACGCGGCCACTCGAACGCTCGGTGTGCGCCGATGCTATACAAAATGTATGAAAAAACTCGTCCGCAGCTTGTGGCGGAGTGGCGGCCACCAGTGGCCTAATGTGCGGGCAGGCTTATGGCTGTACACACTAGCGCTCGTCCTGTCGCGGGGTGTCTCGACGAAAGCGTACAGCCGGCATCACGGAATAAACAGTCTCACAAGCACCGTCATTAATATAAAGTTAAAAAGTAAGTATAAGTTTTTAACCATTAGTTAAGCACTTATTCAATTGTTTTTAACCCACGACGCAAAAACACGGGGGTTAAAAGTTTGACGTATGCATCTGTGTATGTCTGTGGCATCATAGCTCCTAAACGGATCGATCGACTTTCATTTAGTTTTTTTTGTTAGAAAGGTGACTTAATGGAGAGTGTTCTTAGTTTGGTTTTATGAAAATCTGTTAAGCCATTTAAGAGTTATGAGCTCTGGAAGTAGAGGTCCCGATTTTGTCGGTGTTTTAATGCAGCTAGGTTATATGATTAGCCGCACTCAGAGACGTCAATTAATTTTTAAGTTTCATTAAAGTTGCTGCATCTTATTCTTTTGATATAGCAAAGAAAGTGACAGCAGCAACTATAACGATACTTAAAAATAAATTGACGTCTGAGTGCGGCAGTAAGTTTATCATCATGCTGGACAAAGACCTTCCCCAAGGTTTTCCACGATCGGTCCTCTGCTGCTGTCATCCAGCGGTTTCCCGCGATCTTCATCAGATCGTCGGTCCACCTTGTGGAAGGCCTGCAAGTAAGTAGTAAGTTTATAAATAAACGATTTTCTTTTATTATTTCTCCACTTTTTTTTTAGCATCACAATTCGTGAAACTCAACCCGTTGTTCAAACGACAGTTAACCCGTGCTACCGGCCGTGAACACTCGTTAACTCTTGGTTAACGCTGGTAGAATGGCTAGATAGATAATAATATGCGACGTTCTCAACATAAAGGGACCTTATGGATTAAGGTAGTTAGGCTCTTCTTGTTCTTCTAACTATACGAATACTATGGTAACAGTTCTAAAAACGGCGTAACCGGCTGCCTCCATAAGGTCCCTTTATATTGAGAACACATATGCAGTAGACACGTTTAAAACGTCTTTGCTGTACTTTGTACGTATATGCATTGAAGGGAGGACCACTAACTCCTATAATACAAGTTTGACTTAGTTTAGGAGTTAGGTGGCAATACGTTTATGATGTTGTACAATTCACTAAACAAAATATGTAATACTGTATATTTATAGGCATAATATTGTACCTTCTTTTTATAATAAATATTCTTATAAAAAAGCCGTGGTAGCCTAATGGTTTGACCTGCCGACTCTTAAGCAAAGGGTCGTGGGTTCGAACCCGGGCTCGCACCTCTGAAGTTTTTCGGAATTTATGTGCGAAATATAATTTGTAAATTTACCATGTGCTTTTAGGTGAAGGAAAACATCGTGAGGAAACCTGCACACACCTGCAAAGCAATTTGACGGTGTGTGCGAAGTTCCCAATCCGCACTGGGCCCGCGTGGGAACTATAGCCCAAACCCTCTAATTGTGAGTGGAGGCCTGTGCCCAGCAGTGGGACGTATATAGGCTGGATTATTATTATTATATTATTATTCTTACTTACATAATAAATACATGTGATAGTACTTACACATCATTTTTAGGGTTCCGTACGTCAAAAGGGAAAAAAGGAACCTTTATAGGATCACTTCGTTGTCCGTACTGTGTCCTGTCTGTCTGTCTGTCAAGACCCATTTTCTCAGCAACGCGTGTATCAAGTTGAAATTAATATCAAATACTCAAGTCTGCCATCCATTGGAGTTGTGAAAAGAAACAAAATTCTAAGTCAACGCAATCAAAAGATACGACCGTTTATGCCGCATATTTTGACACTCGCAAATAAATAATGAAAAAGCTATTAACCTACTCCTTGTTTAACATAAATATTTTTTGTAGGTTTATATCGACTACCTGTCAAAAAGTACTAATATCCCACCAAAAACATGAATGTAAAAAATATGCCAAGTTCTCATGTGCCACCAAAAGTAGTCAAACCAATTTATTGCGACCATTTATTGCATAGGCATACGCCTCATGAGAAGGCTCAAGGTCACTCAAAGGGCGATGGAAAGAGCTATGCTGGGTGTCTCTTTGCGAGATCGAATCAGGAATGAGGAGATCCGCAGGAGAACTAAAGTACCTAACTGATATAGCTCACCGAAAAGTTTTAAGATAGATTTAAGATTTTGTGGCAGAGCTTTAATAATACCCGTGTATGTTCTCGCAAAATAAATAATTTCAATTTCAATAGCAAACCTTAAGTGGCAGTGGGCGTGGCCCGTAGAACCGATGGAGCGGAAAGGTTCTAGAGTGACGACCGCGAATCGGGGGACGAAGTGTCGGCAGGCCTTCCACGAGGTGGACCGACGATCTGAACGCGGGAAACCGCTGGATGACAGCAGCAGAGGACCGATCGTTGTGGAAAAGCTTGGGGAAGGCGGACCACCTTGCGGCTGATGATGATGATGGTGGTGACGATTTAATGAGTTTTGAACTCTAACTTGGCAGTTGTTAATTATATGTGACGTTCTCAGTATAAAGGGACCTTATGGAGACAGGCGGTTATGCCGTTTTTAGAACTGTTACCATAGTATTCGTATAGCTACAAGAATAAGAAGAGCGTAACTTCCTTCCTCCATAAGGTCCCTTTATATTGAGAACGTCACATATCTATTATTTTTTAGTATTCTATAATTTATTTACACGGAGAATTTCGTTTTATTCCACCAGATTTATATTTTAAACATTTCTACAATTCTCATGCAGCGGGAAGTTAACCCGTTATTTAAACGACCATTAGCTTGTGCCACCGGGCCGTGAATACTCATTAAACCTACGTTAGTTAAGGCGATAATAGCTGTTGCTCACCTGCTTAATAAGATAGCGGTATCTCCTTCGAAACATCTGTAAAATGTGCGACCTTATTGCTAACGGGAGAGAATCGAGTTTGCTTTAGTTTGTATTTGAGATATCACATTTTGCCTTAACGCATCTCGGTGCCGGTAAAACATTGCTATTTTCACTGTTTTTGTTTTGGTTTCCTGTGAAATGTGTTTGGAAATTCTAAACAGAATTTATTTAGACGTCTACATTATTAGCGGAGACTGGGGAAGATTGATCACCCCTTTTGAAATCGGAGTCTATTTTTTTTACTATCTACAGTATTGGAAAACCTCTTAGGTCAAAAGATTCCGTTTTTATTTGTAAAATGACGGTGTACAGTCGAGTACAAACATATGTATACAATTTTGCATCCTATCCCGTTGCAATAAAGAGCAATTCTGCCGTGCTAACCCAAAAAGGCTTATAGGCGTTGTCGTTACAACGCCTATAAGCCTTTTTGGCTTAGCACGGCAGAATATACTACACTGAGAAAAATATTTAACCAAACTAGTTCGGTTTATTCAGAAATAACCATAATTTGATAAGGCGTTCTTAAAGTTTTGTTGATTTAACAAACTGTTTGTCTGTAAGGAACAAAACAGTTAATGTTATTTAACTCGACTGATTTGGTTAGGTATTGCCTTAGTTTTGTAGTCCCTTGTTTTAGCTACACGTTGACGAAGTTTGGTTTCATTTAACAAACTTTTCATCAATCCTTTTTCTCAGTGTACATATCTTTGTACTTGACTGTACGCTTTGAGGCTGGGGCTGATTTGGGGGGGAGGGGGTCTGAACAAGTCTTATTTTTTCTTACATGGGGTGGGAGTGTAGAATGTACTTACGTAAGATTACAAAATCAAACAAAAATTAAAGCGTTTTTATATTTTTTCATCTCAGTAGCTCGGAAAGCCCCTTTTTATTATTTAAAAACAGATAGCCAAACTGCATTTTATCCACAAGAGTGCAAAGAATATTTGAAATCCGAACGTGTTACTTTTTTAAACATAATAACATGTAAAGGCCAGTCTAGACAGGACAATTTTCGCCCATCTGATTAAATTGTCTGATCAAATCAGGTGGTGTGGACGCAAAAATAATTTTATATTGAATTGTATTCAATTAAAGTCATATAGTGCAAACAACTTTATCACATGACTTTATCTTAAAACTTTTAAAATCCTACAAGCAATTTTATTTTAATAATTCCATTTTAATTATTCTGAACGCACCACACTCATCAAAACTCATGAAGTCTGATTTTACATACTTCAGTTGTTTTCCTCGCTTTTTTTTTCATTACACAATAAATCCACAGCACAAATTACAGTATAGTATGACTGCTTTAAGTTATACAAAACATTGGCCAATTACGGGTTTTCATTTTGCTAACCAGACTTTTACAAAACCAACGTATTACGCTAACACAGTAAAAATGTTTATAAACGGAAAAACAATAATTTAAATTGAGGATAAGAGAGAAGAAGTGTGTGTGTGTCGCTTCGCTCGTGGTTCAACCCTAGTATCCGTTCGCTAGCTCGTGTTTCAATTCCACATTCGCGGTTAAAATACAACTTTTCACCCTTGTAGGTACATATAACAAATAACTATTGCTGCACTACTTTTTCTCAGCAATTTTGGTAGATACTGATCTTACGTAAGATTGAAATGGAGGAGGTTCATCCAAGTTTATTTATATTATAGGGGGAAGGCGGGTCAGAAAGTGGTTAAAATTGTCGTACGTAATATAATAAATGAACACCCCTTAACAGTTACCGCTTTAAATTCAAAGGCATACAAAATTTTATTACATTCGGTGCCAAAACATTAGATAAAGGGTCAATATTCTATGGAAATGAAAGATCCCAGCGCCGAATGAATTAACAATTACTTCTAAAAGTTAAGGATTGATTACCTTTCTTTTCACCTCATGAATACATCGTTTTAAATAAAAGAGTGTATTTTAATACTTGCCTTACCCTCAATGAACAAAGTTTCTGAATCTCATAAAGATGCCTTCAATTGAGGGGTACATATACGGCGTGAAATAGGAGAGTTAAGAGGATTGTGAGGTCACGGCTTTCCATACAAACGGCGATAACGTTTTCCACCTCCAAAATGTTAATTTCGAATTTTTGATACGGTGTCAGTCGGACCAAAAACTATGTCCGTACGTTTCGTTTTTTTTTCAATATTATTAATAAATTTAGATTTATTCCCGTTTTATTGTTTTCATACAAAAGTAATTTCGGCCATAATCTCTTTATAAGTAATCAAATTTAAAAAAAAACGAAACGTACGGACTAACGGCCGCACTCAGAGACGTCAATTAAGTTTTAAGTTTCATTAAAGTATTTGCTGTCACTTTCTTTGCTATAATAGAATAAGACGCAACAACTTTAATGAAACTTAAAAATTAATGGACGTCTCTGAGTGCGGCAGATAGTTTTTGTTCCGACTGACCACATATCAAAAATTGGTCGAATTCGGTTAACGTTTAGGGGGTGGAAAACGTTATCGCCGTTTGTATGAAAAGGGTAGATTTTGCAGTTGGTTCACAGTCCTCTTAATAAGAATTAAGTTTATGTAGTTCAGTAATTAATTACTAACCTATGAATAACTATCTCATGCGTTATTTACACTTAACAATACGATACAGTCAACAGGAAAAAACTGATGAAATAGAGTCTCCAAATATATACAATATATATTGAGTCAGATGTCACTGACTATCGTAGTTTAGCATAAAAAAATTAACCTCCTCACCTTCCTCTTCACCTTGTTGGAGGTACTTTTCGCGGACGCCACTCGAGAACTCTTCGGCCCCAGCGGCCATCTGTTCTGCGAGCGATGTGCCCCGCCCACTGCCACGTAAGTCTAGCAATTCAGGGCTATGTCGGTGACTTTGGTTCTCGTGCGGATCTCCTCATTCCTGACACGATCACGCAGAGATATTCCGAGCATGCTCCGAACGTACAGAGCCCTTAGCCAAGATGCACATCGCTAACTAGCGTTTCTATTCGTTTAGTTTTTATACCAATCGCGTCATTGGTAGATCACGTCATACGGAGAGTCACGTGATCTACCAGTAACGCTATCGAGACGTAAAAAACGTTGCAAAACTTACACTACGCCCTCAGTACGTACGTACAGGGATGAATCAACTTTTAAGGTCCCCATTTTTCGAAATGTTTCACTAATTATATTTTTTTATAAAAACTGTTAATTAGCTAACGTCGTGGCTTACACGTTTATAAAATCAGACAAATAGGCTAACATTTAAAAAAAAATCTAAATTCTTACAATTTTAAATAAAAATATTATAGTTGGTAACGCAGGGAATGAATTTTTCCCTGAGTTACCAGGGTTTTTCGAAAATTAGGAAATATTTGAGGTGTCTAACATGTGGGATCTGTAAATATGATGGTATGATTTTAACATTCATAAATTATGGTTAATCATAAGTCACCAGGAAAGTTTTAGTGCCTCAAAAGAAAAGGAGTACCTTAAAAGTTGATTCACCCACACTCAAGGTCATAAATATGTGTACATTTTAGTACTTTGTCTATTTAATGTCATGTTTAAAATGCCGAATGTCACAGCGATTACACAGACATAAAATCACTACCTTTCTTTTGACTTCGGGTCGAGTCGGGTAAAATGGCAGTTCCAATTTTGAATTTATCTTCGAAACCAATAGGCGCAATCTGCCGTTCTGATTCGCTACGAATTGGCTTGGGCTGGGATTCGCCGCATTTTTTCGGCCAATCGACACAGTTTAGTTCAAATTTTTCAAAGTTCGAACCAGTTGCCGTTATTAGAATTCATAAGGAAGTTACAACTGATTTCTGACCAATGTCCTCTACAAATTATATTTTCATCCGACTTCAAAGTTTCTCAATCTTGTTTTGTTTGTATTGTATGTGACGCAATATCTTCTTTGTATGAAATATATCTAAAAAAATATTAAAAAAAATTCTCTCGTATATTCATTTAAAATGCCTTAAAATAAATTTCATTTCAAAATCGTATTTTCTACTTGTCACTCAAAGCCTCTTTTTCCTTACAGATAAGTTAGAAAGAGAGATCCGAGTGAAAGAAAGTCGCGGAGCACTTATGCTAGCCATCCTAGTCGCATTATGATCTGGTGAATCCAGTCAAATCCAGGCAGAAAAGGGTAAGCTATACGAGTCGTATATCGCTGTCCCTTTCGTTGCCTGGGACTTGACAGGTTTTTAAAATTGTCTGTTAATTTTTCGTCTGTACGTTCTTACAGATAATTCGCTGCTGTTCTTATTTTGACAAAATGGGAGTTCCATTACCGTGCGCCAGAGACCCAGCATTTTCAATGGCTATAAAAGAATTCTCACGCTCAAAAATAAACATGAAAAAAAAAAAGATTTAACAAAACATAGTGTAACCTAATGGATCTCGAACCCGGGCGCTCTGAGCTATAGGCCACCGTGTTACGACTCAACCACTCGGTTACGACTATGTGTACTGGTCTCGACGAAATATGCCATCACTTCTCTAAAACTGGCCGGATATAATGTAACGTCATTTGTTCTCTTGTCAAATGTTTTATTTGTGACTAGTTTTCCGCCCGCGACTTCGTCTGCGGAGAGTCAGTAATTTCGTTACAAAGTAGGTACTTAGGTACAAATAAAGTTTTCAGTATCATAAAGGGATAGACTTTCCAAAAATAGTACATTGCCTAGGCGCGGAAAGTAAGGGACCGCCTGACGAGGTGGTTAGCAGGCCGAGCAATAGCGAGGCCTGCTAAAATACGAGTCAGGCAATCCCTCCGTTTCCGCCGAGGCATATATAATGCTTTTCTCAAACATTTGAGGAAATGATACAAATATATTTGTAAAAAGTAAAATTAATTTTAAAAGTGATGTTAATCATATTAGGACAATTTGTAAACGAAATTGTTATGGGTTTTCCAGAAACATTTATGTTTGTCTGTTGAATTTGAGACGTTGATATTTCAGGGCTTGTGGTAGACAAATGGACGTAACTTAGGGAAAAGGATCCAATTCAACCATTTCACACTTGTAGAATTTGACATAATATTGACAGCAATAGAATTCAAATTTAATACCGTGAAGTGCCGAGGACTTGATGTTTGTAGCTTTTACACAACAACAGTAAGTTCTACGTTTAAATTTCAATAAGTTTTTGTTTTTAATTTTTTTTTCTAACCATAGACAATTTTAAAGAAATTTAATAAGAAGAAAACACACGCACTGTGCTACGAAAACGAGCAGTTGCCTTGGTTGTATGAGATTTATTTCTTGGTTCTTTCTATTCTGTATGCATTTGACAGCTTTAAAAAAAATATCTCAGCGGACAAAAATGGGTTTTCATACGTTTATTTTACTCCTAGGAAGAAAATGAGGCCCTTCGCGTCTTCGTTTTTCAGTAGAAATGCCATCCTTTCTGAGCATGTTTGAGAAAAATAGTATTGTTTCCTTACATTTTTTCGCTATTTAGTACTTGTTTAATTATTATGTGACCGAATTCATTATGATATAAAAGTAGCGTGTTGTGAAATACTTATTATTAAGGAGTTCCGATGGTCATGTCTGGTCATTAACTTCACTTTACCAAATGGTGCTTTTGGGGTTGTAAATGTTCTTACAGAAGTTTGAAAATTGTTGTATGTGTCCATTAAATTTTTGAAGGGTTCCGTCAATTTCCGTGGGATTCCATTATCAGATCCTCAAAGATTTTCCAAAAACGCTAAAACTCGTATTTTATTTTTAGTAGTCTAGAAACCAACTTTCATCATATATATAACTTCAAAAATAACCAAACTCTCTAACAAATTGCCACCCCCAATTTCACCCCCTTAGGGGTGAAATTTCCAAAATCACCAAAAATAGTAAGTACTCTAGGTTTGTAATAGTAGCCTAAACACCGATTTCCTGAACTTCAAAACTACTTCACTCCCATACAAACTTTCACCTCCCATTTCACCCACTTAGGGATAGTTTTACGGAAATCACCAAACGTTTTATTTTTTCATTTGTTTACCAACCTTTATACCTATATCCGCGTTTTGAACTTCAAGAATGACCAAACCCCCATACAAAATTTAACCCCCCATTTCAGCCCCTTAGGGATAGTTTATCCAAAATCACCGAAAGTAGTTTATTTTTATTTTTAACAGTAGCTTATATACCATTTCCGCGTTTCTATCTTCAAAAATGGACGACTTTCATCGTCGATTTTGATGAAATAAACCCACTTAAGGATAGTTGTTTCAAAAATCGACAAAAGTTGTTTTTTTATTTGTTAACAGTAGCTTATATACCAATTTCCACATTCCAATCTTTAACCCCTAATTTCATTCCCTTAGGGGTAGTTTATCTTAAATCACCGAATGTAGTATTTTTTATTTGCTAACAGTAGTCTTTATACCAATTTCCACGTTACTAACTTAAAAAACGACCAACCTCCCATTCAAACTTTAACGCCCCATTTCCACCCCTCAGGGATAGTTTAGCAATTTTTTTTTTATTTGTTATTTTAAGTATATGTAGGAAGATTCAAAGGTCAAACTTCATTGGTTTTTATTTTATAGTTGTATGAAGTCCTGTAATTTTAAACCCTCTTTTTTGCGTCTTTGGATGAGACAAAAAAATGCTGAAACAGGTATTTTTGAGTTTTTTTTTATTTCATACAAACTTAACCCCTCTTTTTACCCCCTTCTTATAAAATTTACGTGATGCGCGGTCAAACAAACAAACAGACCAAAATTTTACAAAATGATTTTAATATGTTCAGTTACTTATTATAAGTCGCCGTGGTCGGTCTTTTTTATTCTTCATTACAGAATTTTTGGTCTTAACGATTTTATTATATTATATGTATAGATTAGTAGACACAATACCATCGATACTATCCCCCAATTCACACAAATATATATACTTTCCGGAAACACGAGACCCTTGCCTCGATTTTTATTTCATGCTATATATGCGATGTTTCTTTAAAAATAAGTTTGACCGAGCGAGCGCGAAGCATCTCCGTTTCATCTCGGGCAAAAATGCTTTCGTATGTCCGTCTGTTCTCCTCTGCAGGTTCGCATTTCTCAACCGATTCTCGTGAAATTTCGTGAGCAGGTTCCATAATTATATAAATTTCTTTTGTCGATTCAGTTTTTCATTTTTTTTTCAAAATGGCGGAGATACGGGGGTTTTTGCGATTACCAACTTATCTGCGGTGTTGGTGAACTGACCGCGACCTATGTCGATGTATGGGGATAACAGTCATCCAACAGCACAGTTAAGTTTGTAGCGAGGTCTACAGTTCACGAGCCACTCGTAATATTTTTCGGCATCAGCATTTCCATTCTAAATTCGGCGATAAAATTACTCCCAACCCTTTTTAAACTCTGATCGTGAATTGGACAAGAGATAGCTCTGACAGGAGACGAGTTCCAATGGTCTACCCTAGCCGGAAGAAAGGAAACAAGCGCCATAAAATTACTAACGTAAAGTGAACCTTAGGGGACTAAGATTAAGGTTGTATTTACAATGGGATTTTTATAACACATGTAGGTTTTTAAGCGTAGATGTTCAATTGGTTTTTCCGCTAGCGTTTTTTTATCTGGCATCACTGAACGAGTTAGGGTAATGAAGTTCTATTTTTGAATTATGGGTAAAATTGGTCGTTTTAAAAAAAAGTACGCATAGTTAAGGAATAAAATTAATAACGATAATTGTTTCTATTACGTCACGAAAATTAGTCATACATTTATATACCGCCCTCATACGCCAATAGGCGGTATCTCAAATTCAATAACCGAAGCAGATTCAATCCTCATCCGTTAGTAATATGGTTGCACTTGCTACAGGAGTTTTGTCTGAGATACCACTATTTGTCATGGTGTCTGTTTTCGTGACGTAATGGAAGCAGTTAACATTGTTAATTTTGATCCTTAACTATGCGTACTTTTTTGGAAAACGCTTATAAGTTTGTAGGGGAAATTTTAAAAAAGTCGTTTGTGACTTTTGGTGAGGTATTTTGCTTAAATTAGCTCTACAAAAAAGGTTTAAATATTCTAACCTAACCGAGTTAAAAAAAACCCTGACAAAATCGTAACACCTACTGTCAAACTCATAAGTCTCATCATCACTCTTGGCTTAACGGATTTTCATCAAACCAAGCTAAGAACACTCATTAAGTTACATTTCTAATAAAAACCGGTCAAGTGTGAGTCAGACTCGCGCACCGAGGGTTCCACATTCAAGACCGTACTTCAAAAATATACCTTTTTATGTACTTTAATTGTAGTATGCAATAAGGTCCATTTTCGCCTTGCCTAAATTTTAGTGCAGATCTTTAAAGTTTTTTGTAAATTTCTCGAAAACTATAATCTATAAGTTGTAAATTTTTCGGTTCATAAACTTGAGATAAAGGGGGGAACGGTCATTTTTTGAACATTTTTGGTTATACATCAAAAAGTACGTCACGGATAATTATTAATAAAATAGTTTTAAAATGTGCAGACTGAGCCCTTTCATATGACACCCCATTCGCTATAATCAAATCACTTTCATATTTCAACCCCCCATTCTAGACCCCTTTTCAATTGTTTATAAAATTAATTTCATAATTTTTTTTACTAAAACAAATGCGGGCAAGCAGGTTATACAACTATGCCAAATTTCAAGTTGATAGCTTGTGTAGTTGCTGAGAAAAACTGCTGTGACATACAGACAGACAACGAAGTCTCATAAGGTTTCCTTTTTACCATTTTGGTACGGAACCCTAAACAACTAAATCAAAATCGGTCTATCCGTTAATCTCCTAAGCTACGATGCCATAGACATACAAAGACACAAATACACATACATATACGTTGAACTTATATCCCCCCCTTTGTTTTGAGTCGGGGGTTAAAAAGGGCCTTGTACAAGATAAAACAACATAAGGGGTTAATTAACGTTTGCGTTTACTTGACTCCGTTTGCGAGGTAACAAGTTCAAAGCCAAGGGTTCCTTTAACGTGTAAAGAGGTAGTTAATTAATGAAATTATTACCCCGTTTGTACTTTATTAACCGACTGCGCAAAGCGAAATGAAGGGTAATGTGTTTAACAGTCTATGTATGTATGTCACCTGAAAATCGGATGTTGCACTGGCTCCTAAACTACTGGACCGATTTGAATAAAGAGGTGTCATGTGATTCGTCAAAACCGTGCGAGTGGGTTTACCCTTGAATCACTGAATACAAGTTTGTGCGGAACCCTCGGTGCGCGAGTCCGACTCGCACTTGACCGGCTTTTTGTAATTGATAATCTCTGAAACTACTGAACCGATTTTAATAATTCTTTCATCATTAGAAAGCTACATTCTACAGTAACATGGGCTATATTTTAACTTATTTAACGCAAGCGAAGCCAGGGCGTGAAGCTGGTTTACCTATATATCTATATGTCCTGCTTTAGAATGGATGGGAAAACAAGACATCCCGGTCATGCGCTCAACGAATTAGTGTGATTGATGGTATTCCCGGATTTCACAGGAAAATGGGAATGCTAAATAAGAAATGGATTAAAATTGCGGACGAACGTAATTTTTTTGGGAGCGAAAATATTTTTGCTGCTGGTTGACGACGCGGTTAGCCAATTTGATAGTGTCTACGAAGCTAGCGGTCCCGGGTTCGAATCCCGGTATGGGCAAATATTTGTGTGATGAGCGCGAGTATTTTGTTCCTGTGTCATGGGATATTTTACTATATAGTTAGTATGTGTTTCTCTATATACGTATGTTTATCGACGCCTAGTACCCATAGTACAAGCCTAGAGCTTAGTTTGGGACTAGGTCAATCCGTGTGAGATTGTCCCCTTATATTTTATTTATTTATATTATATTCGTAGTTATACCGTCTATTATTTTTATTAATAGTCTAATAAAATAATAGTCAAATAAGCATATCTAACGGACAAATTCTTCCCTTTTCCTTTCTTACACTTGAAAATAGACAAGTAGGCTAACTGTAACTGGCAGATAAATTAACTAGTCGATAGTAAAATAGTCAATTAATCATCATCATCATCATCAGCCTACACTAGTCCACTGCTGGACATAGGCCTCCCCCAATGAGCGCCATAGCGCCCTGTCTTCAGCTTGCCGCATCCAGCATCTGCCTGCAGTCTTTCGCAGATCGTCATCCCACCTGGCCCGAGGGCGTCCTACGCTACGTTTGCCGAGTCGCGGTCTCCACTCAAGAACACGTTTACCCCAGCGGTTGTCGGTTCTTCGCGAGATATGGCCGGCCCACTGTGCACTGCCACTTCAGCTTGCTGATTCTTTGAGCTATGTCTATAACTAACTTTGGTTGAATGGCTAATATTAGTTGATGGAATTTACATTTACGACAGGTGATGGCTTTGTAGTCAGTGGTAAACAACGATTCTTTAGAAGATTACCTGCAATAATAAATATTAAGTAAACCGAAGCGGCGTCATTTCGAATAGTGACGGAACCCAATGTACAGTCAAGGTCATACATGTGTACATTTTAGTACCTTTATTTAATGTCTTGTATTAATGTCACAGCGATTAAAGTGACAAGGCACATATTTGTGACCTACTGTACAGTCAAGGGCATAAATATATATACGTTCCCAAGATCTCAAAAATATCTATACACCTTTACGCCACTGGCAATAAGGTCCATGTATACATATATTTGACGCGATGGCTGTATAGATATTAATGCCCTTGACTGTACTACAGTACAGTAGGTCACAAATATGTGCCTATTATATTCACTAGGACTTGTATATTGTGTGATGCGGGCTTAACGTACATAGTGCTAGGGTAATGAACATCTACTCCATTACCTTACCAAAATTTGTCCCTTTAATCTGTGGGACTCTAATATTCTTCGATTATTCCTAATTTTCGCATTTCACTTCCATCCCCAAACGACCTCCATGCCTACCCCTAATAAAAACTCAAGGGAACTTTCGTAATTAATTTCATAGGCATTGTAGGAATATCATGTAAAAGGAAATTGCTTTGGAAACTTTCCTCTGATATTTAAAGCGCCAATTATCTGTTCTCAATTTCGTAATCACTTTTTTATTGTTACGGGAATTTGGGAACTTAAGTATTTTTTTTTTATGTTTTAGGATCCATTTTAACCGACTTCAAATAAGGAGAAGGTTCTTGTGTATATTTCACTTGACTGCCCATGAAATATGTATTATGGTGTATGTACGCTTCAGCTTAGGCAAAAATGCTTTCATGTGTTCAGATTTCAAGATGTCTGCCTGTTCTCTACAGGTCGTATTTCTCAACGGATTCTCGTAAATTGTGCGAGCAGGTTCGATGATTAATATATTTTTTATAAAGTTTTTCGAAATTTTTCAAAATGGCGGTGATATGGGAGTTTCTGCGATTACCAAGTTATTTGCGGTGTTGGGGAACTGACCGCGACTTATGTCGATGTATGGGGATAACAGTTATCCAACGGCAAAGTCGCGGGGTCTATGTACAGCTCACAGAGCCTCACAGTTCACCCTATACTTCACCCTGCCTACGAATAAATGAAAGCGCGAGTCCGTTATTAAATAAATATGCCCACAGTTTATTCACATTTCACCTCATTAGGAGTCATAATTATGTACTCACAACACAAGCGTACTAAAGAACATGTAAAATATTTCTCCCCACAAAAAAGCTGCCTTGTAAAACATTTATGCTTCGTAATTTTAATTACAACCTCAAGAACGAGGTTCAACGTGCTCAAAAAGGTTTCATGGCGAATCTTTTTATAACAAAAAATTGGAGTGTTAAAAAATTAGTCTTTGGCATTAAAACTCGAGTTGATTTTTGGTATCCTTGCCGAGTCCTTTTTATAAATAAATCAAACTCTGTGGCACTGAAAGCGTTAACGAAAACTCGTTATAATTCCAAACTTGAATTTCAAAAACAATTCGAGCCCAGATAACACCGTCCCGCGTAGGCTGATCCCCGATTACCTAGCATTTGCTCTTTTCAGTTGGATTGGTTGGTGGTTTAGAGGGGGTGGGTAGGTCAGCTTAAACTGGTGGGTTTGCACGTGAGTAACCTGAGTCCAAGTTGGCGAATCAATCAACTCTGCGACGCGGGCTATGGTTTAGGTGTTACTGCGCCTGCGTAGAGATAGGGCGGGGAAAAAATATTTCGATAGTGTTGGAGGACATATTCTAAAAAATTTGGTGTCGATATTATTTTAAGAAAGTTTTGAACTTTTGGTTAGAGCAGTTATATAAAACGTAATGATACTTTCTTATTTTTGCTAAATGTACATTACTTATGATATTTAAAACATAATTATTTGCGGGCTTCAATATTCAACAAGATCTAAAAACACAAAGGACATAACGACTTAAAATAAAAAGAAGTAATTATTTGTAGCATCATTATTTCTTGACATCTAAATTCTAAGAAACTGTAAAAAATAGAAATAAAAGTATGCTGGTTAGCTTACCCATTACGGCCGGAATTGGTTGATTATTGAAATGTATTTTGGTCTTTGAATGTATAGAACATTAAAGCACAAATTCTAACCACGACATAGAGTGCCATACGGCACCGCTAGTCTATAATGGGTTAAAAGGCTACCTATGAATTATTTAACATCTGCTATTACTACCAACTACACTGATCAGAAATGTTATTAAATTCAAAATATTTATTCAGTAAATTGCCCACGTTGCTCTTTTACAAGTTGGTGTAAAACTTAAACTTGAAAAATTAAACGGGTGCTATTACCTACTAACCTAATTAATATTTATGCCTTAGGCCAGCTTTTAAAACTGGCTCAAGTCCTATTTGTTCATATTTATTCTAACAAACCTTTTTATATTAGCTCTACTTAACTCTTTACTTTTTTCAATAAATTAAAAATTAATATTATTTAGATATCGACACCAATTTTTCCCATGCCTAGCTCGTGAGATCCCGCCGAAACACAGTCACTTGACAGTCAGTTTACCCGCGCATTCCGAACAAGCCTGACCCATGCCGCCCGCCGCTACGGACGAACGAGGTACGTCAAACTTCCAAAAAAATACACCTGGCTGAATACACTACACCCATAGCCTGAAACAATTTTAAAACGCCCCTGGCTGTATTTAAAAAGGAATAGACTTTTTAAACGCGATTCGAAATTTGACCGCGACTGTGAAACGTTTTTTCAAGGTTATGGCTGTTTGGGTTTCGTGTGTTTTTCTTTTAAACATGGCGTTGGCATTTTCAGATGTTAATGTCGAATTTCAGAGGATTTAAAATTTTTATAAAATGTTTTTTTTTGTGTTGAAATACGACGTAAATTTGTTGTAACTATTGTAACTTATAACCAAGGCACTAGCGAATTTTTTCAGCGAGTTACACTATTATGACATTGTTTTTGTTAATATTATGCAAAATTTAGGTACCCAGAAGCACTTCATAATATGTATATTTAACTTTTTTATACGTGTACGATTTTTTTCGACTGTTATAAGATGTAAGTTAATTAAGTATTGACATTTTAAAATATTTACCTTTAGATCATTTTGGCAAATTACTTAAGATATGTCATGCTAAGTGGCATGACCTTTTTGACAAATTTTTCGTGTTAATAAATCCGAGTTAACGAAACTACTACTATTGTTGTTCACTGAATGTGACGTTGCTGTTTTTTTACAAAACGCGTAAACCCGTGATGAGCGCAAACCGATAACAATGCTGTAATGGTTATAACATAACTGTTTACCATGGCAACGATTATTACAAAACTGTTATTAAAAATAATAATGCAAAATAATTTATTCGAAGCTACTATAAGCCCATAGAGACCTTACAGTCTTAAATATGTTTCTATAAAACTAAAAAAAAATAAGTCCAAAGCACGTTACCATAAATAAAAAAACAGGAAAATCGATTTCGTTATCAATTAGAAAACAAATATTATCAAATCATAGAAGAGTGAGATCTTTGGATATCCTCTTAAAGTCTGTGGCATCGTAGCTCCTAAACGGATGGACTGATTTTGATTAATTTTTTTTTGTTAGAAAGGTGACTTCATCGAGAGTGTTCTTAGAGCTTAGTTTAATGAAAATCCGTTCAGCCATTTAAGAGTTATGAGCTCTGAAAGCAGGGGGCCCGATTTTGTCAGGGGATTTTAACTCGGTTAGGTTATATATACCTTAATGACATTCCCACGTTTTTGTCAAATCATAATGACTTAATGACACCCCACATTAAATTGGTATAGTTTAGGAGCTAGAGTGGGACATCCGATTTTGTGTAGGTACCCTTTCAAAGCCAGCTTAGTATCAAGTAACAGATAATATTGAATTTTGGTAATAAATTAATATAGTTTTAAAGATTCAATTTCATTTGTTTTTGATTGGTCAGTAAAATTCATTTTAAATTTAGAACAACCCGCACGATTGTCTTAGCCGTCTGCGGGCTTAACATGCATATACGAGATAAAATTTGACAGGTGCTAGAGAAATGCACATCTATTCCATATTCTAACGTAAGACTTAACGCATAAGGTTTAAAATAAAAGTGTATATATATATATATATATATGCTATTTTTTTTATTTTTTTCCGTAATAATTCTGACATGTTTTCCTGCAGAACTACGCAAATATTTTATATTATTTTTATAGTTTTATATAATGCTAGAATAAGTAGTATCATTGTCATAATTGAATATTCTATAAAAAAAAATGACTAACTGTTGAGTTTCTTGCGGCGCTTCTTCTCAGCAGTGGTCTCCTCTTGGGATGCGCTGGTAGATTTTGACGTGTAAAAGTGCCCGTGTGGCCTACTTACTGAATAAATATCTTTTATCTTTTATCATTTCCCTAGCACCTGTCAAATTTTATCTCGTGCACGCATGTTAAGCCCGCTAAAAGGGATACATAGACTGTTAACCACATTATCCTTCTTCAGGATTCGCTAAGTCGGGTAAAAAGGTCCAATAGATCTAAGAAAGCAGCGCTTGGCAAATAACCGCGGCGTGTTGCCAACATTGCGCATTGATTTATTCTTTTTTTGTACTTAGTCAGCGGTTTAGATTTTACTTGATACGCCGCCAAAGGTTTCTTTAGGTGAGGACGCGGTTAGCCTAGTAGGTAGTGACCCTGCCTACGAAGCTAGCGGTCCCGGGTTCGAATCCCGGTATGGGCAAATATTTGTGTGAGTGCGATTATTTGTTTCTGAGTCATGGATGTTTTCTATGTACCTATTTAAGTATGTATATCGTTGTCTAGTACTCATAGTACAGTCAAGGACATAAATATGTGTACATTTTAGTACCTTGTCTATTTAATGTCACGTTTAAACTGTCATATATGAATGTCACAGCAATTAAAGTGACAAGGTACTAAACGTGTACACATATTTATGCCCTTGACTGTACAAGTCTAGAGCTTAGTTTGGGACTAGGTCAATTTGAGTGAGACTGTCCCCCGATGTTTATACTAGGGCGAATTAAACCGGAAATAACCGGTTTTACAAATGACTACCCCTTTTAAGCAATTGAAGCGTGAACCATACTACCTAACGAAGTAAAGAACGCACATTTTCATAGCTTCACCTTTTTAAACTCTGTATCGTTGTTAATAAGGTTGGTAATAGCACAGGTTAAATAATTTTAAGCCTTTTTTCTAATAGGAAATAATAGTTTCAGTGTAAACTGGGAAGTTTGCGCTTTGATTAATGAAGGGTTTAAAAATGAAAGGCAAGTTAATAAAAAAAACAGTCAAGCGCGAGTCGGACCCGCGCACTGATAGCCTGTCGACTATTATTACAATATGTGATAACGGCGGTTTTCCTAACAAATAATAAAAAAAGTTAAAATGTATAATAATAAGGGGAGTCCCCATACAAGAAACGTTTCTTTCTCCACGCTTTTTTATATTTGTTTTATCGTAAAAACGGTAATACAGTATACAAGCAATACAAGCGTCGAATTTGGTATGATTATATGTGACGCTCTCAATATAAAGGGATCTTATGGAGGAAGGCGTTAAGCTCTTCTTATTCTTGTAACTATACGAATACTATGGTGACAGTTCTAAAAACGGCGTAACCGCCTGCCTCCACAAGGTCCCTTTATATTGAGAACGTCACATATAACAACCTATATATAAAAAACACATAAGTATAATAAAATCCGGGCAAATATGTACGGAACAGTGCGGGAGTCCAAATCGCACTAGACCGTTTTTTTTTAATATCTTCTATGTACATACTTTCCTTTATTATATTATATAGATAAGTAGCTACAGTCGAGTTAATAAATATGTGTACACGGTTACTACCTTGTCACTTTAATCGCTGTGACAATTCATATATGGCAGTTTAAACATAACATTAAACAGATAAGATACTGAAATGTACCATGTTTATGAACTCGATTGTACTTATTCAAATAACTTGGCCTACGGAACCTTGCACGCTACAGAACTCTAAAGAATATTCTATTACGCTCGTAAACTCTGTTCAATATCGTTGTTTTCGTTTCTTATTTCTTGCTTATTCTTATTTGTGTTGCTGAAACAATTCGCGAAAGTTAATGTCCTGTGATTGCCGATTGGTTATTTTTATTTGTTTATATCAGATGTTTTATCAGGTAAATAAAATGTCGGTAACTTTATGTTACTATGCTCAATATAATAATATTACGTATGGTTATTAGAGACCACAAGATATTAGTAAATTAATTTAAAAAACCAAAAACCCGACTGCTTTAAAAAATATTAATTGAAAAGCTAAAAACAAGCCATAATCTAAATAATATAACTTAAATGTTGGAAACGGTATTGCAGGGGACAAGTCCAAGTGGTGATATTTAAGTGAAAATATTTGCCCACTCAATTTTTCTGAAATTCTTAGTTATAAATTAAGACTTGCCTCTACAAAAAAATATTAATACTACTTCTTAAAAAAAAAGGAATTGAAAAGTTCAAAAAAATTAAATGTGTTATGAGTACTTATAAGCTAGCGACACCTAGTTTTTATTCATAAAGTGGGTGATATCTCTGTCTACTATTTGCATAAGTTTCAACTTTTTGCACTTTGTACTTCATTGGACATTTATCTACGTGAACGAAGTCGCGGGCAGCTCTTATACAAATATCGTTTATATAACAGTATATGATAAATTACATATTTTTGTCATTTTATACATAAAAAGTACAGTCAACCGTAAAAGGCAATTTCGCTACAAACTAATTAAACTTGTTTTAACATTTTAATATTTGACCTATTAATCGCCATGATGTAATTTCCGTCAATTTAACGCAAAATTAAACATTGAGATAATACAGGGACTGATTGAAAGCGAAAACACTATCGCGTGAACAATTGTCATTGTTCCACGTGCTTTACGAAACCGAATCTTATTACGGTGTATTAACGAATCAATTACAAAATGGCCGGTTGTTATCATAACTTGGTCATTGATACCCGATGTGAGTCCGTATCTGTTTGTATCTTTATAATGTTATAGTATTAGTACAGTCGAGGCCAGAAAGATGTTTACACTTTTTCACCTTATTCCATTGTAATAAGGTCCAAAAGTGTAAACATCTTTCTGTCCTCGACTGTACCTGCGAGTCGTCGCTAGGGTCGAAACCGAATTTTCATCGAATAAAAAAAAAACGATCCATAGCTGGGGTTCGAACCCGCAGTCTTTGCGTAGTAGGCCAGCGCTCTATCAGTCTATTCAGACGGCGACAACCGCCTCGAAATTACGAACTATGCGCGGGAAACCTTTTTGCCCGAATTTACCCAGATATGAGACTTAGCTGGATCGATTCGCCCGTAAACCCACATGTCGCAATTTTCATCGAAATCGTTAGAGCCGATTTCAAGAACGTGAGTACAAATATGTGTACGTATTATATTCATACTTTCTCGTTTATAAGTAGGATAAAGCTGGCACACGGCGCGTTGCTGCGCATGAATCACACAAAAATGTTGATTCGATCGCTATCAAACTTCACAGGTTCACACGTTGAGCTAAAGTGAAGATTGCCTGAAAATTTCATCAAAATCGGTCCAGTCGTTTTGGATTCCATAGAAAAGTACCTACACACATCGATTTTTATATTATTATGTGATATAGATATCTACTATCTCATTTGTTGACGTAAATATACCTATTTATACTTAATATGGTGAATAAACATATCGCTTTTAAGTTCGTATTTTTCTTACCATTTCATTTGTTAGAACTTTACCTCAAAAGCATAACCTTCTTGTAGCGATTCACAGAATCGCATTTCACCTCGGCTGGACAAAATCTCAATAGCTTTTTTTACTTGAAGCAATTTTTTGCGTGGATGTTTACGAGTAGGTACATTAGTCTATTTAATTTGTCTCATCTTATTTTCCGAGTAAGCTACTATAAAGTAAGGCCAACGAGACGAGATAAAAAATGTAAACAAGCTTTCAGAAGTTCAACACATTATTATTTGAAGAGATTATATACAAATTTTAAACTTCCTATTCTAGTCATCGTCGTCTGTATCAAAAGATTCGTTAGAAGAGTCCGAATCAGCCGTATTTATGACAAAATTGTATTATCAATCATGTTCTCAATTTTGCTATGCAAATTGTTCTCTATTTTTATGATAACATTGATAACATAAGTACAATTTCGCCATTTGTTAGCAGATACATTTTGGATTCCTTCTTGTAGTAATTTCTTCGCATCTTCAAATTGATGTGAGGTATTATTGCGAGGTACGTGTAATAACAACAACAAAATAACAAGGAAACGAAAAAAAAACGTGTCACTTCGAACGCAATCGAAACAGGAACGAACTTCACAAAATGGCGGCCCTAATGTTGACAACTTCTGTACTGACAGCTTTCCTGTACCACGAATCACGCAACGACAGCCGTCATCGACCAACTGAAGATATTATTGCGTACGGGAAATAAGGACAGATATAATAATCGCTCGCTATCGCAATATAACTCAGTAACGGTCAGTTTGTATACAATCTTTATCTAGTCTATGGGCCTTGTTGCCTGAAAATAAATAAATAAATAAATAAATAAATTGGCCGTACTTTAGTCGCATTTCACCGCGATCGACTTTTGTTTGGAACGTTGTTTTATTTGACGCGTTAATTAATTTTTGCAATTAACTTCGGTAAGTATTTTTAGCGTTTATAGCTTTAGTTTTATTTCTTAATTGCTCTCATTAAAATATTATCTTAGACTAATAAAAAATATATTAAAAAATACTGGCCAACTATGATATGATCGCGACGAAATGCTATTACAAAATTTGTGAACGAGGTATACTGCGGCTAAATATATTTGCTAGTAGTAAAATAGATATATAATAGTAGTATATAATACTAGATAGATTAAATGATATATTAAAATATGCCATCGAGGTGAAATGCGACTAATGCTATTAGTGTATAATAACCTAAGCGAGTTAAAACACCCCCGATATCAGCGCCTAAAAACCCTCTGAGCAATGAGCAAAGCCTTTAACGGGCTCCAAGCACGTACATTTTCACTGGAGGGACTTCGTCACTAGAAGATTTCAAGAATTAAAAAATCAGATCCCCTCATCAACTAGAAAAGAGCCGATGATCTTCAAACGGCTGAACAGATTTTCATGAAACATGGCTAAGAACACTCGGGATAAAATTATCTATGACACAAAAAAAATTAAACGAAAATCGGTTCATCCGTTTGGGAGCTACGATTCCACAGACAGATACACAGATACACAGACTATAAACTTATAACACCCCTCTCTTTTTGCGTCCGGGGTTAAAAATAGACGATGGTGACACAAAGCGAAAATAAAATAAACGATCGAGGTGTAATGCGATTCGGTGAATCGCTACAAGAAGGTTATGCTTTCTAACAAATCTGAATCTGAAAGCGGGGGGACAATTTTTGGGGGATTTTAATCTATTGTATTTTTATGACGCGTATAAATATTTTTCTTTCTTTATTAAATTCCTTTCCTTCATAACCTTGTGAACATCGCTCAACGAAAAGGAGGAGGGGCGTATCCCATTTGAAAATCAATGGAAGCGGATTTTCCCCTGCGTCATTTGCATCCCCTAATGATGTCCTGAATGCCCCCCCAGGGCAGGGGTGCTTGTTACGGGGGGTAATGCTTCAGAAAAACATTTCATAAGTTTGCTTAATGTGCAATAAGTGGAGAGCGCTAATTCGACAAGGTTTTAGACACCCTTATTCGGCTTTATGAGTTAGCCAAGTTGTTAGTGAGCCTGCCTACTAAGCTAGCGGTCTTGGGTTTGATGTCTGGTGTAGGAAAGTATTTGTACGATGCTGAGTCTTGGATGTTTTCTATACATATACCTATTTAAGTATGTATTTCTCTATGTTGGTCTGGTAGGTATCTTTGAGCCCGTTGTTGGAATATATTGTTGCATGCACGAGATAAAATTTGATTATATTCTAAGTCTTAACGCTTAAGGTTTAAAATAAAAGTGTCCAGCCCTGACTATTATTACCTTTTATTACTTTACTTTAGCTAAATTTACTTTTTTATAGCGATTTTATCAAGACGGGACACTTTTATTTTAAACCTTAAGCGTCGTCTTACGTTAGAATATGGAATAGATGTATTTAATTTCCCTAGCACCTGTCAAATTTTATCTCGTGCATGCATGCTAAGCCCGCTGGGCACTGTACCAATAGTATAATCTTAGAGCTTATATTGGGACCAGGTCAATTTTAATGAAATTGTTATGTATAAAGTTTTTATTTATACATATCAGTCAAGGTTATAAATATAGATACGTTCAGAGTGTGAAAAATATGTAACCACGACCTATTATGGCGACATAAGATCGTGGTTACATATTTTTGAGGATTTGGACGTATCTATGTTAATAACCTTGACTGTACATACAGTAACGAAGTTCCACGCGTTGGCATGTTAAACGTTCAGATTGCATCGATACACAAATGCACGTGAAATGCATTAGGTAATTTGGACAATCGGCTGTTAACATAGCAGCTACAGCGAAACGCTGGCGCAAGTTAAAAGAGCACGGTGATGAGCCATTGCCAGCAGTATTGCCCAGACTGAGAACATTGCCGCCAACGTTGCCGGCAAAAATAGGTCTCGGCAATGACGCAGGTAAATACGGGTGTAGACACTAAACGAAAACAAATACATATTATATTTTTTCCGGTAGTGTTTATTATACAATTACCGAAAATCACACTTTCATGCTTATTATATTTATAATATTTGTTAAATTAATTATCCAAAAAAAATATTTCATCCTCGTTATCACGTGACCGCAAACAGGGCGTGACGTCACGTTCCTCTAAACAAACAACATTTTGACATTTGCCAGAAACAAGATTTGCGTGAGCCACGCCACAGAGTACTTTATAGTGTATGTACCTAATAGTGTTTAGAGGATCGTGACGTCATAGCGACGCCATGACAGAAGTTAGCGTTTTAGCGGGAAATTTTAAAATTTAATTTATTTTAAGGCATTTTAAATTAATATACGAGTGATTTTTTTTAATTTTTTTTGTTAGATATATTTCATGTATATCTACAAAATAAAAATATACGCTCATGGTCGCGCGCATCTTCGCTACAATGATGGTGTCCGAAGCGCTATAGATTCACTCCATACCTATTACCGACACGTGCAACCCGCGTGTAACATGTGTCCAATTTACTGAATAAATATTTTGAATTCTGCGAGCTTGCGATGGATCGCCATGTGAATGTTGGTGGAAATGGGCTGGTAGTCCCTGAGCCCGCTCCAAAATTGCCTACGTCATATGTCATCACGATAAAATGCATGGCACACGGTCGGAAAAGTTGTGCTGAGCGAGGATCAAAAGATTATCGCACTTAAAATTGGCCGGAACTTTGAGAAAATCCTTCACTTGCGGTCAAAATTTCAAGGTTATATTTACGTCATGTGACATCACTATGACACTGGCATCATTTAGCCCTTTAATCGTAGAGAGTCAACATGAGTCTGTCAGTTCTGAAATGGCCGGAAGTACCTACTTAGACGGTGCCAAAGATAGCCAATATAGTTTAATAAATTTATAGTTTTCGAGAAATTGACAAAAAACTTTAATGCGATAATCTTTTGATCCTCGCTCAGCACAACTTTTCCGACCGTGTGCCATGCATTTTATCGTGATGTCATATGACGTAGGCAATTTTGGAGCGGGCTCAGGGACTATGGTGAGATTTCAATTCTCGCCTCGCTTCGCCGATGGAGTAGCGTCAGTCAAAAACGCCATTAACTCATGGTTTACATCTCGTATAATCGCCAACTGATGCATACCTACTAGTTGTGTGTCATGGGATATCAGATGTTAGTAATGATCAGTCTAATGACTGTCATTGTTAATGATGACAGAGAATCATTAACTATCCGGTATTGGTTATAGCGTAAATTAACAAATATTGTATTTATCACGCCCACTGTAATTATTATGCTAATTTAAAAAAAAACCCGCGACGCAAAGGGGCTGTTCGTTTATTACGTAAGACAATTTTAATCAATTACTGACCCACCCTACGTAAGAAAAATAAGACTTGGATGAACCCCCTCCCCCTTTTTTAATCTTACGTAAGATCAGTATCTACCAAAATTGCAAAGAAACAGTAGCAAAAATATAAAAACGCTTTAATTTTTGCTTGCTCCCCCCTCCCTCCTACCCTCATGCAAGAAAAAATAAGACTTGTTCAGACCCCTCCCCCCCAAATCATCTTACGGAATAAATGAACAACCCCAAAATAGACGGGTGGGGCCGAGTGGCAAAGATACGAGGTGGCAAAATAGAAATTCGGAAAGAGCACGTTGAAAATAAAATCGGCAATTTCCAAAACTCCATTTTCCAGGTCACCAGCTTTTCGGTTGGGCCATCTTAAGTAATCCATAAAAGATAAAAAAGATAAAAGATATTTATTCAGTAAGTAGGCCGCACGGGCACTTTTACACGTCAAAATCTACCAGCGCATCCCACTGGAGACCACTGCTGAGAAGAAGCGCCGCAAGAAACTCAACAGTTAGTAATTTTTTTTAATAAAAAATATAACAATGTCACTACTTATTCTAGCATTATATAAAACTATAAAAATAATATAAAATATCTGCGTAGTTCTGTAGGAAAACATGTCAGAATTATTACAAAAAATATATATATACACTGTATATTGTATTTTTAGTAAAGTAGTATACCTAGTCCTCGACCCTATAGTACGCTTTAGACATCAACGACTTTTTCAAGTAATTTTAAGTGCTGGAAGGGGTAACTCTAAAACTACGTCGGGTAATTTATTATAAAAATGAATGCACCTACAAATGATTTATATACTTTACGGACACGAAATTTTATTATGGCAATTTTTGTTTTTATTCCTAGTATTTAAATTATCTATATCAGAATTCATCATAAACTATGATCATTGTTTTACGGAGATAATTTTTAAGTCACCCCCGTTTTTAGCCTTCCCGTTCGGGTCATTTGGACACGTCAAAATTCCACGTAGCTTTTCAAGTATTTCCCGCCATACAATTTATTATTGCGCAAAAAGAGAATCCAGAACATTCTCACTATATTAAATACACTGCGCAACCTGGAATTCCAACCTGCTCGTGTATTACGAATGCTTTTATAATCTTCCGTTAAAATTATGGCTTCATGAGAATCAAATTCGTGTTTTGTTCGTTAACTTTGCAGAACCTTGTTTTCCACGTAACGAGCATTTAATTTTTGACTGAAGCAACAAATACATTGCGTCAAGTTTGCGTTTTCTTAGCGTAACGCTCCGTGCGTTTGCGTGACGTTAGCGTTGCGTTTATTTACCGTGTGTAGTGTGAGTGCGGAGCGTATGTGTGACGTTTCATTGCATGTGAGTTTAGCTAAAATTACTAGAAAATAACCTGGACTAGTTATCCCCGCAACTCCATTAAATGACGTAATCCCAAACTAAGCTCTAGGCTTGTACTTTGGGTACTAGGCAACGATAAATGTACTTATATGTGACGTTCTCAATATAAAGGGACCTTATGGAGCCAGGCGGTTACGCCGTTTTTAGAACTGTGACCATAGTATTCGTATAGTTACAAGAATAAGAAGAGCGTAACTGCCTTCCTCCATAAGGTCCCTTTATATTGAGAACGTCACATATAGAGAAATACATACTTATCCATAGAACACATTTATTACTCAGGAATCGTTCACATCATACAAATATGTGCTCATTGAATTCGAACCGAGACCGCTATTCATGTTAAATTATTTGTGCAATGCATATAAAGGTATGTTAGGTACTGTTACAGGACAGGAAAAGGTAACTAGAGGAAATCTCGAATATCCGAGCCGGAAACAGCTTTATACATAGTGAACCGCCACTAAGCTGCTCCGTAACCGCTCGCGGAGGCATCACAACGAACCTCGCAGAGCTATTTCACTACAACACAAACATAAATCGTTTTAAACGTAACCAGGTTAAAAACTCCCGACGAAATCCGAACCTCGTTTCAGAGCTCATAGCTTAACAGATTTTCGTCAAACTAAGAACCGAAATACGAGATGAAATGGTATTAAAATTGTAACGGCCACTTGCGCAGTCCAGAGTTAATTTAAATAACCCCGAGTTAAATGCTAACGCAGGGTTAAGTTTTTTTTTGTACTGCCTAGAGTTAACACTTAACAATGGGTTAAATATGTAATTATTTAACCCGCCAAAAATGGAGGGTTAACTTTCTAACTCGAGTTTTATAACTTTTATAACATAACCGACCGAAAATGTAATTTATTTATTTATTTATTTTCAGGCTACAAGGCCCATAGATAAATACCTTACTGACTAAAATACATATATTTATAACAATATCTTGAACTATTTTGGCGACAAAACAGCGTGGCTCTGTTGAATCGCAGCGTTCGAAGTCATGTGAATGTCACTTCAAATCTGACAGAAAGAAATAGACTTATGCAAGTTACTGTTATGTGAGAGAGAAGAATACTATGTCATTCGTTATTCGTTCTCTTGTATTTCGCCGGGCGTAAGCAGAGGGAATGAATTGCCAACATGCAGAATAAAATTTTCGGGTTAGTAAACCCTGGGTTAATTTCTTTATATGCAAGATAAACTCAGTTTAATAAAATAGTTTATTAACCGGGTTAAGCTCGGAGTTATTTTATTATCTAAAAAATACCGTGCAAGTGGCCCTAACTATACAATCGTAAAGTACCTTCGCTGTATTTGAAAGTTGCGAGCTCTTGAAGTTGTGGAATACCGGTTATATATTGGATCCTTTTGGAATTTAGAATCCCGGGCGATTCGCACTTTTGCGTTCTTTCGCTTCCTTGTCGGATCTGATGCTTACTCGATTACGGCGAAGCATTAAGGAGGGTTTTGATTTGAAGAATCTCTGGTATTTATATTTGACTAGCACTTGCCCGGAACTCCCTCGGGAACTATCCATTTTTTCGGGATAAAAATTAGCCTATGTGCTATTCCAGACATAATCTATCTCTGTGCCAAATGTCATCCAGATCAGTTCAGCCGTTCTGGCGTGATTGAGTGATAAACATCCATCCATCCATCCAACCAAACTTACTCATTTTACATATTATAAAGCAGAGGTAAAAATTTTTTTTTTTTTTTGAATTGATGTTTGTTGTTGAAAAAACATTATGTGCATGTCATTATCAATTTTTAGATTAGGGGGACCGTTTAGAAAATATTTAACTCGAAGTGTCATTTTTGCTATAGAGTTGCGTCCCCCCCCCCCTACAGCCAAAATACAAGTACCTACAAAAAATCTAGAAAATAATTTAAATGAAAGTACATACGAATTTAAAAGGAAAACTATCACGACTATGTAGACTTGATTGGTTCAGAAACAGACGATTAAAATGTTTATACCTACCAAAACTCTTCTAAGATAACTTTAAATAAGAAAATAGTAATATTTATGGTTTTTTGATATTGTTTATTGTTGTATTTGTAATGCTTTTGCCCAGTTTTCTTTATTTTTTGGTCTGTTTATCTGTCTGTGGCAGCGATACACTCAAAACTACTGAACGGATTTTCATAAGTTTTCACAAATGGACGGAGTGATTCATGAGGAAGGTTTATAATTCGTTAAGGTTTAGCGTGCGAAGGTCGCTAGTACCCATATAAACTATATTCATTTGGCATAACGAAAATGGCCGCCGTTCATTAACCGAAATACGCAAAATCAATGCGATTTGGACCGCTTCCAATGTTGGCTAGAGTTGCCAAAAGGGACAGTAAGGGTTCATGTCGATTGAAAACTGCTATGTTATTCTGTTAACGCATCGTCGTTCAGTTCTACTCAGTCGATGAATAGCCGGCGAATTTACGTCGTCCGTCATGGTGGGTAAATGACATTCAACATGCACATTCATTTACCCACCTTGACGGACGACGTAAATTCGCCGGCTATTCAACGACTACGTAATGTAACAGAATAAACGCATATCGATTGAAAATTGCTATAGGTAGAGTCAAGGATGATTTTTGTTTCACAAAAAATATCCTAGCTGTTTGCTTTTGAAAATAGAAAGATAAATTTATTTGGAAGGAGTAGGTACATAAAAAGCACTATACCACAGTATAAATATAGCGAAAGCAGTAAAGAAACTACGAACAAACGTTCGAAACGTCGCACTCACACAGACGCACGTCTCAACGAGACGCCCAAGTGCGACGTTTCGAACGTTTTTTCGTAGTTTCTTTACTGCTTTAGCTATATTTTACTGTGACTATACGGCCATCGCACCAAATATATGTATACCATATTATCAGTGGCATAGGGGTGTGTAGATATTTATGTTATCTTGAGAATGTTTATATATTTATGACTTACTGTAGGTACTTACAAAAAAGTGGAAATCAAAGAAGCTTGATTTGTTCCTTAGACATTAATGTTTCCTTTGTATTTATGTATGGCTTTCTCTATATACGTGTCTATCTATAGAGAAATATATACATACGTATATATGTTATTGCCCATAGTAGGTACAAGACTAGAGCTTAGTTTTGGACGAAGTCAATTTGTGTGAGATAGTTTACTGATATGTATGTATGTATTTATATCGATATCGAAAAGTGGGTACGGCGTAGTTTAAATTTCGCCCTGTGTGTGCTTAGCTTTAACCCCCTCCGCAAAAAGGGGCGTTATACCCACGGGTCAGATACCGGTAAAATTTCCAAACCGTTATTATGTACTTGGCGCAAAACCTTTTCATTTCGGTTTCGTTCGCATAAACCGGCTTTTAAACCGGTTTTTGGAGGAACTTTTATATAAAGTTATTTTCAAATTAACCGGTATCAAGCAATAAAACCGGTTAATCCTGATGTACGATAAACAAGTGCCTTCACATCACAAGTCAAAAACCAGTTGCAACGCGTTTGTTTACCGACTGACCTCGCGCGACCCGCAGCTCGTGGATTAAACCAGTTAATTTAGGTTAAAATGAAGTTCTCAAAACGTTCGCGTTGCCTAGAAAAGTTCGGAGCAGAACCGAAATAAACCGATATTAACCGCTATTTTTAAAACCGGTTCCGAGCCTTGGTCATACCTGTGTTTCTGTGTGTAGCATCGTCTGTGGCAATTCCCTATTTTTAGCTTTTTTTTCTTAGAAAGGTGATTTAATCGAGTGTTCTTAGCTTGATTTGATGATCCGGCCATTTAAGAGTTAGTATGTATGAGCTCTGAAAGTAGAGGTCCCGGTTTTTTCCGGTTTTTTTTAACACGGTTAGGTTAGGTTAAATTTTAACTATCTCGTAAGTGACTCGACACAAAAGACTGCACATTCAGTTTTCCCCTCACCAGCTCGGAAAGGCTTTCTTTGTCGGTCAAAATCTGCGCGCAAAAGTCCACTTTAACCGCTAGCGTGGAAAGTAATGGTGGTGTGCGCGGTGGGGGCTGCGCGAGCGCGGCCACAGCTGATGTGACGCTCGCGCAATAGGCAATTTGACTAATGTCAAAATAAATAATTTTTACACTACCACTAAATCAAGCTTTCGAAAATAACACGAAAAACCTAGCAATCGCTTATTTTTGGAATTTAAACGATTTTTAAATCAACAAAAACTTTATGAAGGAACACTGAAAATTGTGACGTCACAGGTTCCTATTTTCATACTAACTTCATACTACCGGATCGTTTTGACGTTTCAATAAACGTTGCTGATTTGACCAGTCAGTCAGCTAGCCTATTATTTTTCCAACACCAGCTGTTATTCTCGTTACGGTGAGGTGAAAAATTGTGTGTTTCGCTCGGCAGCAAAGTTATTTGGGTTTCCCTAGGCTCGTGGTTAAATAGAATCCTTCGCTAACTCGGGATTCAATATTGCCTCTCGCGCCAAACAACAACTTTGCAGCCTTTAACAAATAACTATTTTAGCTTTAAATTGCCTTTTCCCTTGTTTACGATATCGGATGTAACGGTTTATATCGCCACCGTTAAGGAGTTGGCTTAACGATCATACTTAAGTTATTAAAGATCCTTAACTTTAGGAGTTTCGTTGTTGGCGGCTTTGTGTTATAAGTGGAAAGTTTTTTAGTGTTATTTGTTTATTACTTTTTGTGGTTAATGCGTTATTTTTAGGGTTCCGTACCTCAAAAGGAAAATAGGAACCCTTATAGGATCACTTTGTTGTCCATCTGTCTGTATGTCTGTCAAGACCCTTTTTCTCAGGAACGCGTGGAGGTATCAAATTAAAATTCATATTAAATACTTAAATCTGCAATCTCTTGGATCAGTGAAAAAATCAAATATCTAACTGCCGCACTCAGAGACGTCAATTAAGTTTTAAGTTCCATTAAAGTAGCTGCTGTCACTTTCTTTGCTATAGCAATAGAATAAGACGCAGCAACTTTAATGACACTTAAAACTTAATTGACGACTCTGAGTGCGGCCGTATGTCAACGCAATCAAAAGATACGGCCGTTTATGCCGCATACTCAAGGGATGCTCAAGGGAATCAAAGGTACTTCCCGTTGACTTAGAATCATGAAATTTAGCAAGAAGCAATGTCTCAGAGCACATTACAAGTAAAGGAATTAATCAGAAAACCGTTAATTTGTCGTACATCACATAAAAAATTTCCAGTATAAACTGACACGCACTAAGTATGCACAGTCATTCTTAGTGAGTGTTAGCTTATACTGGGCTTGCTTAAACCCGAAGACGAAACCAAATTTTTTTTTTTTGTGTTACCGTAAAAAAATAAAGGCGATATTGCTATGATGTATTAATAGCATTGAGAGCTTTCGTAAGCTCTCCGATGATGCACGATAATTGACGCCAAAGCTGCAGAGCTTCGAAAGACTTAGTGGTACAGTCGTGGACAGAAAGATGTTTACACTTTTTCACCTTATTCCATTGTAATAAGGTCCAAAAGTGTATACATCTTTCTGTCCTCGACTGTACACACAAGATGATTTTGTATTTTAAGCGTGTGCTACACGGTTTCAAACCACAGTTTTAAACCAAGTGACCTTGGTAAAAGCGGGCGGCTACACGGTTTCAAACAAGCCCATTTGTTTGATATCTGCCAAGGGCGTTTAAGGTCATGCGAAATTTGGTTTAAAACCACTGTCTACACGGTTTCAAACCACCTGTTTGAAATGGTTTGAAACCGTCTGGCACGCGCTTTATGCGTTCTATATAGAGGGTGTTCAGAAATTACACGTTTGGTTAATCAATAATAAACAAAGTAATCAAAATCAAAATAAACTATCACGATCTAGTAGACTTCATTGGTCTAGAGTTAAAGGTGACTAAACTAAAATGTCTAAATAGACCAAAAAATTTGCATAATTTCTAATAAAATTTCTCATAAACAGGTACATAATTAGTATTAAACTCAATGACTACTAATTTGCTAAAATAGGTCAATCTCAACTTGAAAGGTTAGGTTAGAGTTGCGTCCAGGTGCGCAGCACCTTAACTACGCGGAATAGGAGCTCCGCACAGCGGAGCTCCTTCGACTTTGTCGTATATTTTTTTTATTTATTAAGCATTATGCTCTCCGTGTTTATACCAAATGTATATTATGCATGAAAAACTTTAAATGACTATTATACTATTTGTTTATTATGCCACTACATATTGATTATTGATCAAAAAATCCGACCGTTGGGAATACTAGAACGCCATAAACATGTCTACATCCCCTGAAACATCTAAATCTCGTAACAGATTCACTTTCGACTGTCGCCGAATTTATAGGGTGTAGATAAAGCTGTATATTGACGACATAATGCCAACGTCTCTCGGGGATTCACGAGTGTTACGCGTGTCGCATTTAAGAACCTTCTAGCCGTAAAATAGATTACATTGTGTTTTCTATTGGCGCAGAAAGTTTCTTGAAAAAAATGGGGAGATTTTTTAGGGTTCTTTTGCTTTGGTGAGCGATCATTACAAACAAAGTCGCTTCCCGCCGTCTGTTCTGTATGTACGCTTAGATCTTTCAAACTACGCAACGGATTTTAATGCGGTTTTCACAATCAGTTAGATATTTCAAAAATACAGTTTTTATCTTGATATGGACCGCGAAAGACGTATTCTCCTGCTCCTACCTACTGCTAAAAAGAAACTACCGAGTGGTGCGCCGTGCACCGCTGCGGTGCACCGTACACGGCACCGTGCCGGCGCACCGTACACGGCACCGTGACGCCGTACCGTCGCACGGCGGCGGCCCCGCGCCGTTATACGGCGTACGGCGCCATTGTCTTATTATTATCAAAGTTATTATTAATCGTCATAAACTTATTATATTATTAACAAATAATTAATTATTCTTACCGTTTAAGGCACTAATTGTAAGTTTTTAATATTTCATCTTAGATCTTTTTACTTCATTCAAATTCATCATCCAAATTAGATATTTTCTATATTTTTTTATCTGCATTGTTCGCAGGTGCCTTATTTATATATTAAATTGATGAAGAAATCTTAATAAACATTCCTGCCCTGGAGTCTCCCTTTCTCTTACCATTCCCGCTGTCCCTAACGCGATACTGTGTGACATCTTTACACAGGATGTTCCGTGACTGACTCCTGTCTCCGAATTCCTGGCACATTTGATTTCGCTTCGCTTAGCTTAAAATTTATTGGAACGTGAACGTGTACCGTATGTTTGAGTAATAATGTGAATCGTCGTGTGTCGCTACGGTTATAGTGTCAATTGGGATTGTTTAATAATAAATAATAATAATCCAGCCTATATGCGCCCCACTGCTGGGCACAGGCCTCCACTCACAATGAGAGGGTTTGGGCTATAGTTCCCACGCGGGCCCAGTGCGGATTGGGAACTTCGCACACACCGTCAAATTGCTTTGCAGGTGTGTGCAGGTTTCCTCACGATGTTTTCCTTCACCGAAAAGCTCATGGTAAATATACAAATTATATTTCGCACATAAATTCCAAAAAACTTAGAGGTACGAGCCCGGGTTCGAACCCACGACCCTCTGCTTAAGAGTCGGCAGGTCAAACCATTAGGCTACCACGGCTTTTTTTGGGATTGTCGGGGAATAGAGTTTTAAAGCCGTTCTGCATTATTCGTCATCATATCAGCCGAAAGACGTCCACTGCTGGACAAAGGCCTTCCCCAAGGATCTCCACGACGGCCGGTTTTGTGCTACCGCATCCATCGGCTTCCCGCGATCTTCACCGATCGTCGGTCCACCTTGTGGAAGGCCTGCCAACACTTCGCTTTCCGATCCGCGGCCGCCACTCTAGAAACTTTCCGCCCCAACGGCCATCAGTTCTACGAGCAATGTGCCCCGCCCACTGCCACTTAAGGGTCGCAATTAGCTGCATCATTAAGTTTTTGAAATATTTATCTATTTCGGATATTTCGACACAAGTATATTTAACCTTTGTTTAACTTTCGTTTTCAACTTGAAGCCCCCCTAGGGGTAAGGCGAAAACCGCTTGAAATAGTATGTTTTAATACACTGTTACAATCACTTTTTATCATTAGATACCATCTAATTGTTGTAATTTATTAGAAAATGAAAATGCCAACCCAAAATAATCATGTCTTCCATAAAATGTCTGCTAAATAAATAAAGATATTAAAACAAAACTATTGGGTCAAATACAAAATTAATGAATTTGGTCTCTTAAAATTACCTATTCTTTCGAATTAGAATGTAAAAACCGTGAGTTCTTTTTTATGAACAATCCCAATTGCTCGATTGTAAATAAATGTGACGTTCTCAATATAAAGGGACCTTATGGAGGAAGGCAGTTAAGCTCTTCTTATTCTTGTAGCTATACGAATACTATGGTAACAGTTCTAAAAACGGCGTAACCGGCTGCCTCCATAAGGTCCCTTTATATTGAGAACGTCACATATAGTGTTGTGACAAAGGTACTCCCTTGAATCACTTGGTACAGTCACGAACGTTAACTTGATACTCATTTCAAAAAAATATTGCTTGAAGTTCTCAATGTCATTAGAGATGCCAAGTAACTTACAGGAAACTCCACCTTATTGCTGTAGGATGTCAGATTGACTTTGGACCTAAAGTGGGTCCCAAATTAAAGGTCGGGACTGTACACACTGTCGAGCTAGGGTAGCCTGTAAGATAGTTGTGTGTATAGCTAGCGGTCCCGGGTTCGAATCCCGGTATGGGAAAATATTTATGTGATGAGCGCGAGTATTTGTACCTGAGTCATGGATGTTTTCTATGTATTTCTCTGTATAAGTATGTTTTCACTTCTCATGCTCTTAAAATGTTACTTTAGTCTCTGCATATCGGGACTAAAGCTCCTTTTTAATCTCTAGGGATTAAAGTAATTTTTTTTTTTTTAATTTACTTGGAAACCCATAAACAGCCAATCGCGGTGTAAGTGAATGGAGGATTATTACAGAATAAGTACTTGCATAGAAACCGGAATATAAGAAAGAACAAATGACGTAGGTTTGACCTTTTTATATCTATGGCATTCATAACGAGTTAGAAAGAGATGTCCTTATAGGTATTCTTTCGTTTTCCATCATGTTGCCAAAAGGTTTTAGACGTCAAATTTAAATAGACCGCGATGAGCCAGCCATGGACCACTACACGAACCTACACTACTACAAAATAAAAAAAAAGGGATATGCGAATAGTTAATTTTGTGTCAGGGTGACTTCTTCATTTAGTAGCTTTATTAGTTTGACAGCGTTGTGAATATATATCGATATTTTCAGATTTTCAAAACATGAAAACTTGATACTAGAATTATTGTCGACTCAGCAGCAACACTGGCGTTGACAGATCCTTGTGACAACATGATGGAAAACGAAAGAATACCTTTAAGGACATCTCTTTCTAACTCGATATGAATGCCATGCCATAAATAGAAAAAGGTCATATACGTCTTTTGCTGTTTCTTATAGTTCGGTTTCTAAGAAAGTACTTATTCTGTGCTATAGACAATTTTAGGGCGTGGAAATAACCTCAAAATGACAACTGTGCAAAAATTTAAAAAAAAAAAACTATTTAATTTCGTGAAACACTATTAATGATTTGTCATAATGGCTTACTGAACAATCTACTATTATCGTTGTGTAGTAGGTACCCATAGTATAAGCCTGGAGCTTAGTTTGGGACTAGGTCAATTTGTGTGAGATTGTCCCTGATATTTATTATTATTTGAATAAATGTATAAATACTTATGTTTTAACCCTCCGCGCAAAACAGAGGGGAGTTATATTAACGTGTGTCTGTATCTGTATGTGGCATCGTAGCTCCTAAACGGATGGACCGATTTTGATTTAGTTTTTTTGGTTGAAAGGTGACTTGATCGAGAGTGTTCTTAGCTAAGTTTGGTAAAAATCCGTTCAGCCATTTAAGAGAAATGAGCTCTGAAAGTAGGGTCCCTATATATATTCCTCTTTTATATATTACTAGCTTTTGCCCGCGACTACGTCCGCGTAGAACTCGCTTATCGGTTTTCCCTTGGGAACTTCTTAATTTTCCGGGATAACAAGTAGCCTATGTATTAATCGAGGGTATAAGCTATCTCTATTCCAAATTTCATCCAAATCCGTCCAGCCGTTGCAACGTGAAAGTAAATAATATGAGTATGATTTTTCCATACTTTCCGTGCGGTGTCTTTTACTTGAATTTTCCGTATTTTCTTTTTCCTCCTTCACTTAAGTAAAACCCTTTGATTTCCCGAGGGAGCAAAAAACTTAATCAAACTAATTAAAAAACGATTTCAACTCCAAACTTCTTGAGAGGAAAACAGTCTCGAAATCGAGACGTATAGCTCGAGAGACCACTTCGTATCGCCCTATGTTGCAAGACAAGTTTTTTTAATCACTTTTTAATTCATGATCAGATTTTGCTAGGACAGAGTTGTAAATAAGGGGAAGAGACGTTTGTCCACCAGTGGGACACCTTTAGGTGTTAAAAAAAGTTCCAAACTAGACCCAGACTGGTAATTACTGTGACGCACCTTTATACCTTTATAGCCGCATGTTTTAGACGAATTATATGTCACCCCATTTATCTAAATCAGTTTAATAGTTTCGGAGCTAGAGTGGAACATCCGATATTTGCTACATACATGTATGTATGTGTATACTTACATAGACTGTTAAAATTGGCTTCGCTGAGTCAACAACGAGTTGAAAATTGAGTTGTTTAAGAGATTTTACCCAAGGAGAATCCGTAGAAGGCTTTAAACGACTTTAGCTCTCGGTTGATCGCAAAATTTTCGAAGTAAGAAATTTAAACTAAGCAAGAAAGGGAAATAGCAGCACATAGGTTTGTCAATTAACTCACCAAAAACCGTGGGGAGTTTGGTTACCTTAAAATTCATTGTTTTATTTTTAATCGATAAAATGAAAATTCAATTCCAATGCCAATAATGGTATTCTAAATCGGCAGTCATTCCGTACGTCAAAATAGTAAGACTAAAATTTTAAATTGGCTTGGCTTTTGCATCCCAGGCCACATTTATTACTTTTCCGATGACGTTTTTAGAGGCCATTTGCCTCGCTGCCAACCACAAGTTTTCGATGCAATAAAAGGCCGTTTACCTTATAATGTAGTAACTTTCCCGCGATTCATGCGTAGAATTTATTAATCGATATTACCTCGGGAACTGTGAAGATACAATACGATAGTAAAAATACATTACAATCATTACAGAGCACCATAAAAACAAACATGGAAAAATACAATAACAAAACACAGGCATACGCCTTTCATTTATCTGCCAACGGTAAAACCACAGACAGGTGCCATTCCGAGGGCGCTAATATGTCTACAGTATATTTTAAATAAATAAATAAATATCAGGGGACAATAAGAAATTATGAATTATTGGGTTATTGGGGAATTTTATGAGATAAGACATCTTACAGTCGGATCTCGGATCACAGCGTGTGAAGGAATCAAAACAGCGTCACGTATATCATCTGTTTAATAGTTTCAGTGCCGCGAACTTAATAACGAGTCAATTTCGAGTATAAATTGGATAGCGTTATGCAGAAAACAGCCAAACTGATATAAAGTTGAAAGGCAGATGGATATTATCTGCATAACGCTATCCAATTGGGAGGTCTGGTGGTAAATGGTTTTAAGTGCTAAAACGAGGCACTGTGAAATAATGGCGTATAACTCCTTGTCCATTCTCAAGTCTACGAAATAAAAAACGTTAATTTTTCAACGTTTTTAAATTTGCCAATAAACACGGTGTTTTCATAAACATTCCGCTCAACTAAAACTCAAACTAATAAAATAGATATATCAGGGACAATCTCACACAAATTGACCTAGTCCCAAACTAAGCTTTAGGCTTGTACTATGGGTACCAGGCAACGATATACATACTTAAATATATAGAAAACATAAATACTCACACAAATATTTGCCCATACCGGGATTCGAACCAGAAACCGATAGCTTCGTAGGCAAGTTCACTACCAACTAGGCTAAACGCATCGTCAAATAATAAATTATAAGGTTTGAAATTATAATGACTTCTGTCCGATATCTTTTTCCTTAACTACGCAATCTGTGCCATGGGAGTCCAAAAGGAGTCAGTATTGTATAAAAAACGTACAATCGGGCACAGAATGTATTTAGGATTTGTAATATTAGGGAGAATAGTGCGAGTCGGACTCGCGCACTGAGGGTTCCGTACATATTTGGCCGGCTTTTAGTATTTGTTGTCATTCTATAATCATACCAAATTTAACGCTTGTATGTTTTACCGTTTTTGCGATACAACAAAAATAAAAATACGTTGACAGACGGACAGACGGATAGCGTAGGCTTAGTAATAGGGTCCCGTTCGACGCCCTTTGTGTACGGAACCCTAAAAATGATATAACTAAGAAATCCCAAGAGAAACCGAGCACTTTCATCATACTAAAGTTACTAACATATACGTATCTTAGGGAATGGCCACGACTTGGCCACGGCGGCATGGCGACTATTTCTAATATTGCTATTACATTGCGTGCAATGCCAACTAACCGCTGCGCCATGAGCGTACCGACCGAGCAATGAAGAGAGAATTCGCTCAAAATCGTATCCTGGCAGTTACATAGTAACAGTCATTTTGCGTTCCCGGCACGTTTCTTGGCCGTTTATTAGGTACTGTAATATAAATATAATATACAACATATAGTCCGGATAAATTGCTTTGGCGATTGTTTTGCTCTTATTCGCATTGTTGAACATCGTTTTTATTTCTTTCTTACCTTTAAACAGTCACTTTAAAGCCACATGCGGAAAAAACACTTTTCGTCCCTAGGGCGTAAAAGTACTTTTTTCCTCTAGCTCATCGTTTTCGGAAAAATTGACCGTTATTAATTTCGTGGTAGGTGGGTGAATCAACTTTTAAGGTACCTACTCCTTTTCTTTTGCGGCACTAAAACTTTCCTGGTGACTTATGATTAATAATAATTTATGAATATTAATATCAGACCTTCAAATTTACAGATCCCACATGTTAGACACCTCAAATATTACTTAATTTTCGAAAAACCCTGGTAACTCAGGGGAAATGCACATTTTTCATACAAAACCTAGGGACAACATCATCCCATTCATCCCCTGCTTTACCAACTATATTATTATTTAAAATTTAACTATTTTAGAACAACATTTTTTAAATGTTAGCCTGTTTGTCTGATTTTATAAACGTGTAAGCCACGACGATAACAAATTAATAGTTTTTCTAAAAAAATATAATTTGTAAAACATTTCTAAAAATTGGGAGTACCTTCAAAGTTGATTTTCCAGGTACCTAATTATGAAAACATTCCACATGTTTTTGCATGTTTATTTTAAATTTGACATTTGGAGACCTGTATGTACGTATGTGTGGTTGTTTGTTCCCTTTTAGAGGGTAAACTGATGGCCCGTTCTCTAACTATTGTCTCTGGGAACATTAATTTTTAAATAATCCAAACATACTATCATAAAGATACATATTATCACACACGGCTTTTAAAGCTTGTTAGGGTTCCGTACGCAAAGGGTGTCAAACGGAACCCTGTTACTAAGCCTACGCTGTCCGTCCGTCTGTCCTAACTATAAAGAGCTATATCTTTTGAACCGTAATATAAAGCGGGTTGATTTTATTCAGAATTTCTAACAAATATATTTTTTTACAAAGTTAAATAATAATAATGATAATAAATAATAATAATACAAGAAACGTTTTTTCAGCGCATTTTTTAATTTTTGTTGTATCGTTAAAACGCTAAAACATACAAGCGTCTGGTATGATTAGCAGTGATCGGGAATTCGGTAAGATATTTACCTGAAGTTGGCGAAAACCCCCCAAAAGTTTGGCAAATATGGAGGCGGCTTCTTAATTAAATCGTTTTAATAATATATGTTCCGGGATTCCGGAATTGCATAAAACGATACGAGAAAGTAAAAATACACAAATGACAATGATAATGATAAAGATAATGATGATGATGATGATTATAATGATCGTGATAATGATAATGATACTTAATAATGATTTGCTGCTAGAAAAAAAATATTAAAATAAAAAAAATAAAAAAATTGGGTCCGTCTGCATACCGTTCACGCCGCCAAACTTTAGGTTATGATTATAGAACAAATCCTGTAGAATAAAAACAAATACTAAAATCCGGCCAAATTTGTACGGAACCCTCAGTGCGCGAGTCGAACTCGCACTTGACCGGTTTTTTTGTTATTTCATAATATGACGTCATTTGAATTAAAAATATATGAAGTTACGCTTAGGATATGTGCGTGGAACTAGCGGACCCGACATAAAGTATCGATTACTCTCACGCCGTTTAGCGTGCGTTGGCCTGGTCGCACCACAATACAAAACAATTACGCAGGCCGCGTTTACACCGTACTGGATTTTATTTATAACGTTCTCAATATAAAGGGACCTTATGGAGGCCGGTGGTTACGCAGTTTTTAGAACTGTTACCATAATATTCGTATAGTTACAAGAATTAGAAGAGCATAACTGCCTTCCTCCATAAGGTATCTTTATATTGAGAACGTGACATTTACACTAAAACCAGAGTACACCAGAGCAGTATCATGTATAAATTCTATATGTTAACGTAAAATTCTGTCAAAGCTTAATTGTAAGTATACATATCTTAAACTCTTTCTAAATGAGAAACAATTGTATACTATAGCTATGTCTACACCAGTGCGCTTTCATGTTCATCTTGCGCTTTCCTCTGACGCATTCCTCTGCAACCATAGCGCGTGCAATAACGCATGCGCTTAAACTGGTTTGACAGCAGCGCATGCCCGTAGCGTACGCTGATCCGTCACCGTTGGGTTGACGTGCAACATTTTGAAAATAAAATGGCGGAAGATAAAGTCAAAACATTGGATTTTATTGAAGATTCAGTGTCACTCTCGTATTATATGCGCTTAACGCAACACGAATTGAAAGTTGAAAGCGCAAGATGAACATGAAAGCGCGCTGGTGTGGACATAGCTTATAACTATCAGGGGATTCGACAATCTCACACAAATTGCCCTAGTCCCAAACTAAGCTCCAAGCTTGTACTATGGGTACTAGACAATATACATACTTATATAGAGAAATACATACTTAAATATAGAAAACATCCATGACTCAGGAACAACTCGCGCTCATCACACAAATATTTGCCCATACCGGGATTCGAACCCGGGACCGCTAGCTTCATAGGCAGGGTCACTACCAACTAGGCTAACCGCGTCGTCAAATATGTATATATGTACTATTTGTACTCACATTCTCATATCTGGTAAATTCGTTTTCCCCGTATTTTCACGCAAACAGATTTCCCGCGTAATTTCGGGGCGGCTGCCGCCGTCTCAATAGACTGATGGTTACGTTGGCCTATTATGTAAAGACTACGGGTTCAAACCCCAGCTATGGATCGTTTTTTTTTGTATAGAAAATCGATGAAAATTCGGTTTCGACGCGAGCGAGGCTCGGCCTCCCAGGATCTTATGTATTTAATTTGTTGCCACACTCCAGTAAGGCATTGAGGAGTTCCTATAGCCACCTTTCGTCCCCATCATCACATCAGCTCAATGGTACCGTATTATTGTACTGTCATCGGAATAACATAAGTATGCAAAATTTCAAGTCAATGCGACATCTGGAAGTAGGTTAAACTCGACTTCTAAGATTTAATTACATTGTTTGTTATTTACTTATGGCCGTATTAGTAAACTCAATTCAATTCAATAAAAAAAATGGCATTGCCGTCTGTGGCAAGTGTCAATCGCCTCACGCTCCAACCACTCCGCCGCGCTCCACTCCGCCGCGCTCCACTCCGCCGCGCTCCACTCCGCCGCGCTCCACTCCACCGCGCTCCACTCCGCCGCGCTCCACTTCTCAACAAAGAAGCACAAGATGGCGTCAGGCTCAGCAAAAACAATCGACACGTGCACCAACTAACACTCACGCCACAGAACTCCATTAATAAACTCATCTCAACTGTGATCCCATCTCAAGACACGTCAAAGTAAACGTAAATACCCAACACTGTCATTTTTGACGCATCTTAACCAAGACTTATATTAATACGGCCCTTAGTTATATAAGTGTGTTAAGCAGCTTCTCGTGTAATCTACGTTAAGACCAATTAAAGCACACGTGCGGTAAAAGCTTTTTCAAAGCTTCGCAAGCTTTTAGGATTAAAACATAAATTAAAGTACGTATATATTCTCCTATTTTAAGACTTGCTTTTTGTTTTAGTTCCCGTGTCAGTGCCAATTATAGCAACCTGTCTGTTTGTCCTTGCTTGTAGATAAAGGCATTTTGTTATCAGTTTAAATTCCTAAATAGGACAAAAATGATAGAAAAAAATAATTAAAAAAAAAACCGAGCAAGCGCATGTCGGGCCACGCTCAGTGTAGGGTTCCGTCGCCATTACTACAAATACAAATATAGTGCACCGGCAAAAGAGCGTATCTTCATGGCACTTACGTACTTTTGTTGAGAAGCGCAGTTTTTCGGCAATAACTCAAAAACGGTATATCCGATCATGTTGAAAATAATGTCGGTTGAAAGTGTTTATTAAGCGTTATCTTTGTTATTTTTTTCATATTTTTTGAACATACAGTTTAAAAGATAAAGGGGAGGCGCCGTTTATGCAACTTTCGGAGCGATTATTCCCGAAAATATTTACTTAATCAAAAAAATTGCTAAGAAACCTTAATGTTTTTAAAAGAACTGTCGAAATAGTTGATGTTTGCTGAAAAAAAATTCAACTTCTGTTACATGTATGGAGTGCCCCCCTAGAAATATTTATTTTTGTTATTTAACTACCAACTAAGTAGCGGCTTATACAAGACACCTATACTCCAAATTTCATCAATATACATCTTGGAGTTTTTGAGTAAAATGCCTGCGACACGCGGACGGACATGACGCAACTATAAGGGTTCCGTTCCCGCCATTTTGGCTACGGAACCCTAAAATGAAAAAAAATATCCTCTCGCCTAAAATAACTTATATTATATATACTATTTTAGATTTTTTCCGTAAATGTTTCAATATTGCAATAATTTAATATTGTAATAAATGTTCATTGTATTTAAAAAAAAATTGTTACGTTGTTAGTGGCGGCCGACTAACAAAGGATGCTGCAATATTTCCACATATTAATCACGCGTGTCCTACCCTCGTTCCCGTGATTCTGGATAGATTCACCCTGATACTCGGCCGCAAATATGTCCAACTTTAACGTTGACTTAATTAAGTCACTAGTGACAACTTTATTAGTGCTAACTGCATTCAGAGACGTCGTTTAACTTTTAAGTTCGATTACTTGCTGATGTCACTTTCTTTGCCATAGCAATATTAAGACGCAACAACTTTAATCAAACTTAAAAAATAATTGACGTCTCTGAGTGCGGCAGTAAGACGCAGCAACTTTAATGAAACTAAAAATTAATTGACTGACTGCCGCACTCAGAGACGTCAATTAAGTTTTAAGTTTCATTAAAGTAGCTACTGTCTATGTCTTTGCTATAGCAATAGAATGAGAAGCAGCAACTTTAATGAAACTTAAAACTTAATTGACGTCTCTGAGTGCGGCAGTTAGTGTTTAGTTGCTAGATAGCAAGTGACGTTAAAATACGAACTCAAGCAAAAATGAGCTTTCTATTGTGCGTAATATAGACTAACAGTTCGCCGGCAGCTCCAACTCTGTCAGACAACTAAGTTAGCTAATGATTGCGTTAATAAAGCACGGCCGTAAGCCAATAGCACTCGATCAACACAAAAAGTTTACGCAGCGAGCTTAACATTCATGCACTAGATAAAATTTGCCAGGTGCTAGGGAAATGCATCTATTCCACATTATAACGTAAGACAACGCTTAAGGTTTAAAAGAAAAGTTTCTCGGTCTGACTTTTATTACCTTTTGTAACTAAGCGACTATAATCGATTTTCACCTTTTTATAGCGCTTTTATCAAGACGGATTTTAAACCTTAAGCGTTAAGTCTTACGCTAGAATATGGAATAGATGTATTCATTTTCCTAGCACCTGTCAAAATTCATCTCGTGTATCATGCGAGTTAAGCCCGCTGATGTGGTTACCTTAGGTTCGTGCTAAGGGTACATTATTTAAAAGCGATACGTACACTATAAACTAGCTACATATATGTAAAGTCTGGTTAATATAGTTCAGAAAGTTAGTATCATTAAACTAGAATGACAGACCCCTCCGTGTTGCAGTCTACTAAGTTAGCAACTTGGTAAGTTTGAACTTGCCTCGTGTAAACTTGATTAGAGAAATGAGAAATAACACGTCAGCGCGAAGATAAAGCCATTGTTTCGAGCAACAGCTCGTGAAATTGGGCGATTTTAATGACTGTGCGTAATCGATATTATAACACTAGTGTCACAATGCCTGCCGTGACGCAACAGGTACGTAAACTACTATTTTAACTTTCGACGGTAAACAGAGGGGTGTTATAAGTTTTACGTATGTGGGTGGCATCGTGTCTTTATACCCGACTACGCGACGCAAAGGAGGGTAATGTGTTTATCAGCCTATGTATGTATGTTTGCTCCTTTGTGGCGCTCTAGAGACCAAACGCGTGGGCCGATTTTGACGATTCTTACTTCAATACGATTTGTCTTAATCTTGCGAGTATCACTAAAGACATGACTGTTATCAAAATTCAATATGGCGACCACCAGACGCCATATTGTAAAAAAATAAAATATAAAAGCTTTTAAACATAGTTTGTTACAATACAAGTCAAGTTAATATAGTTGATTGTTGAACACAAAGAACTACTACTACGAGAATAATTTGTTTATTTGTACAGTCAAGGTCATAAATATGTATACACTTTAGTGCCTTGTCACTTTAATCGCTGTGACATTCATATATGGCTGTTTAAACATGACATTAAATAGACAAGGTACTAAAGTGTATACATATTTATGACCTTGACTGTACCTATATATATTAGTACTCGCGTTCTTGAAAACGGCTCTAACGATTTCCACGTAATTTGCAATGGAGGGGTTTCCGGGGGCGAAAAATCGATCCAGCTAGGTCTCATGTCTGGAAAAATTCATTTTCCACGTTTTTTCACGAAAAAAATTCCCGCGCAACATGGTTCGTAATTTCGAGGCTGAATAGACTGATGGTTAGAGCGTTGGCCTACGCAAAGACTGCGGGTTCGAACCCCCGCTATGGATCTTTTTTTTTTCTATAGAAAATCGATGAAAATTCGGTTTTGACCCGAGCGATGACGCTCCATCTCCCAGGTACTAATAATAATAAGAGATTAGGTAATAACCGGACCGCTTTAAAATAAAACTGTCCTCCTAACCTAAAAAGCGGTATCTCAAATTCAATAGCCAAAGCAGATTCAGTCCTCCCCTGTTAGTAATAAGGTTGCAATTGCTACAGGAGTTTTTCTGAGATAATGCCATTTTGCTTAGCAGGGCAGAAGAAGCCCCCTACAAAATCGGGACCTCTTCTTTCAGAGCTCATAACTCTTAAATGGCTGAACGGATTTTCATCAAACCAAGCTAAGAACACTCTCGATAAAGTCACCTTTCTATATATAAAACGGAATCAAAATTGGTCCATCCGTTTAGGAGCTAAGACGCCAGATACATACACAAGTACACACGGTAAACTTATAAAATACCTCTTTTTACGTAGGGGTTAGAAAAGTATAGCGTAGAACTCGTTAACGAACTCCCCGCTAAAATAACCCGGCGCTACTGAAATGCAATTTTAAATAATTGGACGAGGCGTGGAAAAGGCGGTGTTATAAGTTATAACTTTATGCTATAAAATTATAATAAAATTGCGATTTAGTTTAAAATATGCTGCATCCTATTTTAAAGGAAACTTTTGACTGTAAATCTCTAAGCTTTTGACACTAAGCTGGAAGTACAGTCACACGGGATTGTTGAGCCACGTTCATAATTCGGTCGGTTTGTCAAATCGTACACGGTATATTAGTATTGGAGTTTGACGATTTGACACCCCGACCGAATTAAGAATGTTAGCAAGTGGCTCAGCAATCCTCTGGTGTGACTGTACTCGTACTAAAAGGAGGAATTAATGATGTTATTTTTAGATAACTTTACGAAGCAAAAAAGGGTAACTTTATTTATAAGTATATAGTACCAGTACCACGCTGAGCCGGAACCGTTTTGCGTCATCTGGCATTAGTGCAGTTTTTATTATTTTTGTCCATTTATTTATTTGTGTTCTGTAGTTTTGTTAGATGTATGTAAATAAACGTTCTTTCTTTCTTACTTGAAAAAAAACGATACATAGCTGTTGTTCGAACCCGCAGTCTTTGCGTAGTAGGCCAACGCTCTAACCATCAGTCTATTCAGACGGCGGCAGCCGCCCCGAAATTACGAACCATATTGCGCGGGAAATCATTAGAGCCGCTTTCGAGAACATGAGTACAAATATATACACATATATTTTATTTAATAAGTAAGGCTCGATTCGCACGAGCGCTTTTTTAACGCTCAACGCCTGTTTTCTGCAATCCCATTCGTTGACCTTTAGAATCCTACCAATAGGATCGCGGAACGCAAGCGTTGAGCGTTAAAAAAGCGCTCGTGCGAATCGGGCCTAAGCTAAGGTGTGGGCGTTCTTCGAAAGTTATAGTAATTTCGCAAAAAACACCTTACTGTACACTCAGCATCAAATTGATGGGAGCAGCGAAGGTTGCCAAATTTAACACACCTTATTACTATAGGAATAAGAATGTGTTGCGATATATTTGGTCGCTTTGACTGCTCCTATCTATTTGATGCTGACTGTACGAAGCCAAACAAGTTTCTGTCAAATAAATATTGTCAATGGTTTGACCTGCCGACCCTTAAGCAGAGGGTCGTGGGTTCGAACCTGGCCTCGCACCTCTAAGTTTTTCGGAATATATGTGCGAAATACAATTTGTAAATTTACCATGAGCTTTTCGGTGAAGGAAAACATCGTGAGGAAACCTGCAAAGCAATTTGACGGTGTGTGCGAAGTTCCCAATCCGCACTGGGCCCGCGTGGGAACTATAGCCCAAACCCTCTCATTGTGAGTGGAGGCCTGTGCCCAGCAGTGGGACGTATAAAGGCTGGATTATTATTATTATATATTAAAAATATTGTTGAGAAACGTGATGAGATATCAAGTTGAAGCCTTCGACGTACAAAAAAGTTTTTAATTTAATTAAGCAAATGATTGTGTTACTGCCGCACTCAGAGACGTCAATTAAGTTTTAAGTTTCATTAAAGTAGCTGCTGTCACTTTCTTTGCTATAGCAATAGAATAAGACGCAGCAACTTTAATGAAACTTAAATCTTAATTGACGTCTCTGAGTGCGGCAGTTAGAATGTTAACAGAATGAGTTTGTTTAAGTACATTATTTTATTAATTATTAAATTGCACGCAATTTCTTTATCTTTACCAAGCGAAAGTCATATTAGAAACAACTGTATAACTAACAAATTTTATAGGTTGTAAAATGCACCTTACTAACTTACATTGTAAGGTTCATTTTGCCCTTTCTTGAATTTGTTAGTTACGCGTATTGCAGTTTCACCGACGATTTGAATCGCTTTTTTATTGCGTTACAAATAGTTCAAAGTAAAACGCTACTGACATTTTATGACATTAATGAGTTTTCTAGGAAATAAACAAGTCGCTGGAGCGAAAAGAAAATTGCTTTTTTCCTGAGCAGCAATTTCTCCGGTAAATGCTTATTTATATTAAGTTTGTTTTCAACACATTTTTGAAATAACTAGCAAATATTTGTGCGCTTCATTTTAAAATCATAACTATCACTACATAGTATAAAACAAAGTCGCTTCCCGCCGTCTGTCCCTCTGTATGTACGCTTAGATATTTCAAACTACGCAACGGATTTTAATGCGGTGTTCACCAGTACACACTTAACTCGTGGCATTAAGGTAGCACTCGACAGATTAGTGATGAGACAAGTTTTCTATCTTTTCAGATAAGATAAAATAATAAATTAATATTACCTACATGGTCTTAACATATGACGAAGTAGGTTTGATCACTAGTTTAAAAACATCAATGTCAATATTATGATATTGTCATTCCTTTAATTAGCATTACGAGACGTGTCGTGAAACCTAGATTTTTTCCAAATAATGAAGGAAATCATTAGAGAGCATTCAGAACTCCTACTACAAGGTGACAAGGTAAAATGCACCCGTTGCAATGTTTGTATAGGGTGTTTTTTTATTCGTCGACAAAATTTTGGGGCTTAAATCAGTAAGTCATACTGACCAACTTTCACTATGGGACCAACCCCGAATTGCGAAAAAAAATTTGACCCTCCTATACAAAACATCGTCAGCTGACTAGCCAAAATGTATGGGATGGTCAATTTTTTTTTCGCGATTTCGGTGTTGGTCTCATAGAGAAAGTTGATCAGTATGACTTACTGATTTAACTCCCAAAATTTTTTCGACGAATAAAAAATCACCCAGTATAGTTTGCAAGACATTTAATATGAACAAGCACGTAAAGTCTTGAACTTGTAAAAATTTTGAACAAATATTAATTGTTTATCACGAATGTCATATATTAAATGATTGAAAATACTTTTTTTTCAAATTGGTTTCTTTTCTCGACTCTTACAGGAAGAGAACATCACTAGTCTGTTAGAAACTGTCAAGTGCCACCTAAATGCCACGAGTTACCGATGTGTACATCAGTCACATAATTTTTCACAAAAAGTTTATGTATATAATAAAACCCGGAGCGAAGCGAGGGCGGGTCGCAAGTAACAATATAAAAGATATCACGTATACAGGGTGCGGTCAAAATAGGATACTGGTTTAATTCTGAAAAAGTATGAAAACTTCTTGCATATAATTAACAAGCATCATAAATTCGTAGAATGATAAACGCGTTCCGCGTTAGTCGGAGCGGGACGGAGGATTTAATAATTATCCTTGAAATACGAGTGCTGGCCATTACAGGGCCTAAGTCACGAGTGATTGTCCTGAAGTTATCCATCCGCGTAGAAGTCGTTTATCGCTGCTCCCTCGGGAACTACAATTTTCCGGAATAAAAAGTATCCTATGTCCTTCCCAGGGACTCACTATCTCCATACTAAATTGTATATATCTTACTTAAGAAATGATTGATTCCCCATATAAACTGCCACCCCCTTTTCACCCCTTTTTCATCCCCTTTTCACCCCCTTTTCACCCCTTAAGGGATGATTTCCGGGATAAAAAGTATCCTATGTCCTTCTCCGGGACTCAAACTATGAAATGATTCCCTATACAAACTTCCACCCCCCCTTTCACCCCCTTAAGGGATACTTATAAATGTTTCTCGTTTAATAGATAGATAATGAACAATGTACCTAATAAATGTTATGTTTAATAAAGAACGACATTTTGGCATGGAAAATAAATAAATAAATAATAAATAAATATCAGGGGACAATTTCACACAAATTGACCTAGTCCCAAACTAAGCTCTAGGCTTGTACTATGGGTACTAGACAACGATAAACATACTTATATAGAGAAATACATACTTAAATATATAGACAACATCCATGACTCATGAACAAATACTCGCGCTCATCACACAAAATATTTGTCCATACCGGGATTCGAACCCGGGAAAACGCTCCTCGCTTTTGTTTGGAACAAAACAAACGAGTAAGAAAACCCCGTAATGTCGCTAAAGAAATGTTTACCGCAAGAAACATTCCAGTGAAAAACGACCTTTACAGTAGGACACGGTTAATAAGGCGCGCGGTTTAAGCAATTATACACTTTTGGTCGACGGCGTAAGCGCTTTAACGAGCGACTTATTAATTGGGAATATGCGTGATTTTTTTTTATCGCATTTTAACAAAATATGAAAATACCGTAAAAGAGATGGCACAAAGTGAAATTAAAATCGGACACAAAATACAAATAATTATAAGCATTTAAAACTACTAATTAGACAGAGATCCGACATGAACTGTGACGTCAGCGAGCACTACGGCCATATAAACTCCCTTTTAAATTTCCGTTTTGCTAGAAAGAGATAGAAACAAATCTTACAGATTCACCCCAAAAGAACCGGCGGTTACGTAACACAATCTTGAATATGCATTTTTTTTTGCTTTATTAATATATGTTTACAATTTTTCACCTTATTCCATTGTAATAAGGTCCAAAAGTGTATAACATCTTTCTGTCCTCGGCTATACCAAACAACAAAAAAAAATATTTTTCGAATACCTACTTAACTATAAAAATAATCAAGATATAAACCATTACAGATTTCTAGCTAAACAGAATTTAACTGACTGAATTCATGCAAATCCAGTACGGTGGAATTAAATCATTCCGATTGCATTTTACGTTCGAAATCAAACCGCTTGCCTACTTAATTCAATTGTTGCATATTAGGAACATTGTTGAAAGCACAGTCAAATTCCGATCATATTACAAACTCACATTTGCGGCTGGCAAAACTAGAAATATCACCATTAAATAGGTAATCTGCCCACAAACACTGGGTATTTCGAAACTTCGGTATGATAATTAACACGTATTAAACGAATATAGTACCTATGACCCATAAATAACATATAATAAGACAAAAAAATCGCGTACCATCATACTCAGCAAACACTATAATAAATATTCAAGTTATCATGTATATATAATATATTTCAATTATGTTAGTGTTTCTTTTTTTGTGTTTTTTGTTTATTTTTGTGCAATCATGACGATATACCTAAATATTATAAATAAATAAAACATTCGAAATCGAGAGGGACGTTATCAAACTCCTTAAACAAAATTAAATATGCATGTGGCAAAATATACAATTAGTCCCATTTCAAATTAAATGGTTTTAAATTGTACGAATGTGGCGCCGGCAGCGACGGTAAACGTAAATTTGCATTCGTAATTTGAATTCCGATCGTACGAAACAAAAGCAGTGTGTTGCTAATCTGTCTGAAGTAGGGATTGAACGGTCCATCGAAAACCGGAAAACCAGATTTTCAGTTTTTCGGTTTTAAGAATTTTGTGTTTTGTTGCAAGACGGATGGCAACAGCTTCTCCGCTTAACAGTTCGCAACAAAAACTTATCGTAAAATGATGATTTTTTTCCATAGACCAAAATTTCGTTTCTAATATTATTAAGTAAGTTTGTCTGTATGTCAGTCTGTTTAATACGCCTTCACGGCTAAACCGGTTCACACCAGTTTTGATAAAATTCAATATGGAAATAGCAAAGCCCATAACAAGACCAAACTTTAAAATAAATATGGTTGCCAAGGATAAAAACAGTTATAAAAATTTTGAATTTCAGAAAATAAATACGTATTAATCTTTAAAATAAAACCTATAAAACCGATTTTGGAATAACCATCCCTACTCTTAATGGCATAAGTTCATCACAATCACATTCTAACTGGCCTGTATTGTATTGTTTATGAGAATTTCAAATTTCGAATTTAGAAATTCCAAACGTGGCACGTCAATTAATAATTACATTCAGTGAAATCTCAACAATACTGTTACGGGCTAAAGTCGAAGTTGGTTTGTTAGTGCTCCGCGATGTTGAGGGTATAAATAATTTAAGCTTCCATTTTCAATATTCGTTTCAGTTCTTTACGAGTTGCCAGTTAATAAGAATCACTTGAGGATTGCTGTGTAATGCCCTTACTAATAAACGTTGAGTAACCGCTGAGTAGTTATACCATGCTTTGTCCTTATCTGTCATTGTGACATTTGAATTCGACAGATAAGGACAAAGCATGGTATAACTACTCAGCGGTTACTCAACGTTTATTAGTAAGGGCATTAGTGTGTAGTGGTAATGCCAATACAACAATAATTCAGGACTAAAATTGACGCACACATGTCACGGTGCTCGTAACTACCGTGGTTGTAATCTATAATGTACATAAATACACACATAGGCAAAGACAAAGCCAAAACGATTTAGCTATTTCAGCGTATCAGCAATTAAAAAATAAAAGTCAATATACAGGGTGGAAAATATAGGTCAGAAATTTGGTTTCACACCGTAGGTACAGTCACCACACGGGATTGTTGAGCCACCATAGAACCCTGTCATAATGACAACGTCAAGTCACTCAAAAGAAATTACGTCAAAATTTTCCGTCGATTTTCTGTGAGAGGGTTCTATAGTGGCTCAACAATCCCGTGTGGTGACTGTACCTATTCACTTTGGCGTATAATAATTGATTAATATTTCGACTAAGTACCTACTGAATGGTTACGGAATTCGTTGCTCACCGCGATGGATTTTCAGTGTGCAATAAATATTAAGCATAAGTACAATACTTTGAACAACATTTTGGAGGTAGTTTATATTTATAATTAAAAGCGAATTTTAAACTTCTGGAATAAGACCAATGAGTGTTTTGTCGCAAAACTAATAAGTATTACAACATTATTTTTATATAACTACCAATTCCTTTTTTAGGGTTCCGTAGTCAACCTAGGAACCCTTATAGTTTCGCCATGTCCGTCCGTCTGTCTGTAAATCATACTTACTTTTTCACAATATCTATGTCACAAAAAATTTTATTTTGTATACGTATAGAAATTTTTTTCGCACAAAGAACAACAATAACATTTGTTAGATTATTTTTTTATTATTTAAACATGTAAAGCAAAGGTAAAAATATTTTTTTACCCTGTAACATTAAATAAGGTATCACTGGATAGCTCTTAAAAAAACATTATGTATTTGTCCTTATCTATTTTTAGATTAGGGGGACCGTTTAGAAAATATTGACCTCGAAAATCATAGAGTAGCGTGTCCCCCCCCTACAGCCCAAATAACAAGTACTAAAAATCTGGAAAATATCTTAAATTAAAGTACATATAACGAATTTAAAAGGAAAACTATCACGACTAGGTAGACTACTAAAACGTTTATAATTTCACCGAAGATCGGCTAAGATGTTGAACAGAAAATTGGCTAATATTTATGGTTTTTCCAGATTTTTTAGTATTTGTAGTAATGGCGACGGAACCCTCCACTGCGCATGGCCCGACATGCTCTTCCCCGGATTTTTTATTTTATTTTGATCTGTTTCTTCTTCATATAAAAACAGTTATAATATATTAAAATAATAAAACAGTAGTTACAAATGCTACCCAAACCATATAAATAATAAATTACGTAAAGCATGTACATTTTCTCACTCTAACATATGTGACGTTCTCAATATAAAGGGACCCTATGGAGGGAGGCAGTTACGCTCTTCTTGTTCTTGTAACTATACGAATACTATGGTAACAGTTCTAAAAACGGCGCAACCGCCTGCCTCCATAAGGTCCCTTTATATCGAGAACGACACATATAGTCGCGTCTCCTTGTAACAAATTGGGTTATTAAAGTCTGTCCCGCACAGGTGTCTGTGTGAACTTTAAAAATGTGTCTCATTTTTTATAAAAGCTGACCCTTTCATACGTTCGCTACGATTAGAGAGCAGGGTGGCACGAGGTTTCGTGTTTCGTTTTTAATTAGATTGTTGAAATTCTAGCTTGCAACATGAGAGAGAAACCATTGGATTAGGAAATCTTTTTCTAATTGGAAAGTTTTTACTGGATCCATATTAATTAGGCTGCTTAGAAATGTAAAAAAAAATCTTCTGTATATAGGATCTGTAGGCACATGTCTGAGTCAAGTCTGAAACTCAACAGTCACACCCGTATCTATAAACAAGAAAAGTAATTACTTACTTGAGACTTAAGTAACGATTTTTATATGACTTTTAACTTTACTCTTACTCAAGTAATTAAGTAAGTCTGTGAAGTGTCTTTTTCAAAGGCTTGTCAACTAAAGGACACCCTGTATATTTATCCCCGCTCAAATAGATGGTCCTATGTAATAATATAAAATAATAATAATCCAGCCTATATACGTCCCACTGCTGGGCACAGGCCTACGCTCACAATGAGAGGGTTCGGGCTATAGTTCCCACGCGGGCCCAGTGCGGATTGGGAACTTCGCACACACCGTCAAATTGCTTTGCAGGTGTGTGCAGGTTTCCTCACGATGTTTTCCTTCACCGAAAAGCTCATGGTAAATTTACAAATTATATTTCGCACATAAACTCCGAAAAACTTAGAGGTGCGAGCCCGGGTTCGATCCCACGATCCTCAGATTAAGAGTCGGCAGGTCAAACCATTAGGCTACCGTGGCTTTTTTTTTTGACAATTAACAAACTTGAACCTTGAACCTTGGGGGTAAAGGTAGCGAAAATTATCAATCGCCAGGGCCCTTAGCCAAGATGCATTACGCTAACTAGCGTTTCTATTCGTTTCGTTTTTAACAAATCGCGTCACTGGTAGATCACGTAACTCTTCGTATCACGTGATCTACCAGTGACGCGATTGGTGTAAAAACGAAACGAATAAAAACGCTAGTTAGCGTAATGCATCTTGGCTATGGCAACGGGTATGTTATTCTGAGTCAAGGAATAACCGGCTAATTTCACTTTTTTTTAACGTTTTTTTGCATTTGTTTAATCGTAAAAACGGTAATGCATACAAGCGTTAAATTTGGTACAATTATAGAGCAAACCCTATAGAAAACCGACAAATACAAAAAAACGTCCAAATATGTATGGAACCCTCAGTGCGCGAGACCGAGTCGCACTTGACCGGTTTTTTGTTTTGGTATGCAAGTGCGGCTATTAATCTTAACGGCTAACGGCCGCGTTCAGAGACGTCAATTAACTTTTAAGTTTGATCAAAGTAGCTGCTGTCACTTTCTTTGTTATAGCAATATAAATACGCAGCAGCTTTAATGAAACGTAAACATTAATTGACGTCTCTGAGTGCGGCAGTAATTCGTCGACGAATAGATAGACTCTACAAGTTGAAAACGCATTTTATATCCAATTAAGCTAAAGAACAATTCAAATATGGGAGAAATCATTGTCTGCTAAAGGTATTCAATTAATAATTCTTCACAATTAATTACACCCTTCTCAAGTTGACTGACAGTTACGGCCGAGCCTAGAATATGTTGACATTGAAGGGCCCTTAGCCAAGATGCACTACGCTAACTAGCGTTTCTATTCGTTTCGTTTTTAAACCAATCGCGTTACTGGTAGATCACGTGACTCTTCGTATCACGTGATCTACCAGTGACGCGATTGGTTTAAAAACGAAACGAATAGAAACGCTAGTTAGCGTAATGCATCTTGGCTAAGGGCCCTGGCGATTAATAATTTTCGCTACCTTTACCCCCAAGGTTCAAGGTTCAAGTTTGTTAATTGTCAAAAAAAAGCCACGGTAGGCTAATGGTTTGACATGCCGACTCTTAATCTGAGGATCGTGGGTTCGAACCCGGGCTCGCACCTCGTAAGGTTTTCGGAGTTTATATGCGAAATATAATTTGTAAATTTACCATGAGCTTTTCGGTGAAGGAAAACATCGTGAGGAAACCTGCACACACCTGCAAAGCAATTTGACGGTGTGTGCGAAGTTCCCAATCCGCACTAGTCCCGCGCGGGAACTATAGCCCAAACCCTCTCATTGTGAGTGGAGGTCTGTGCCCAGCAGTGGGACATATATAGGCTGGATTATTATTATTATTATTATTATTACTAAAAAGAAAAGAAAAGAAAAAAGTAACTATACTCAATTAACGATTTTCGATAACGAAAACGAGACGAAAACGAGTTATTTCTTTTGCTCAAGTAATAACTATAAATATGGGTGTTTGTAATATAGCTTGACCAAATAGAAAATACGTCCATTTTAAAACACAATAGCTAGCGATGTATTGGAAACTCAAACGGTTCGAGTAATAAAGTAGAGCACATCAGATATCTTTGAATAGGTCTCGAACGGGATTCGGTACAGCCAATATATCTCGAGTACCCCCGTTGCAGTGCAAATACATAGAGTAGAATAGACTAGTCTTTATAATTACTAACTAATAATAAATATCAGGGGACAATCTCACACAAACTGACCTACTTAGTCCCAAACTAAGCTCTAGCCTTTTACCATGGGTACTAGACAACGATATACATACTTAAATACATTGAAAACATCCATGACTCAGGAACAAATACTAGCGCTCACACGGGGAAAAAAATCTAGTTACCTTTAACAGAATATTGTAAATTCTACTTGATTTTATTCTATTATATGTGACAACTATACCTGTTGTATGCTAAATGCATATTTTACTCTACACTTACTTAACACAATATCACTCACAACACTTTTACTTAACACAATATCAAAGTTTTCGTGTACTAGAATATTTTAACTAGAATATTCTAGTATTAAAAATAATAATAACAAAAATATGACTTGTCGTCATAAAAAAATCTGATAACCATAGCTGAAATCTGTTTCCCTGCACCAGAATCATAACTACAATACAGTCTGGTAATATTGTAAAATATTTTTTTCTCCGTGCACAAATATTTGCCCAGACCGGGATTCGAACCCGGGACCGCTAGCTTCGTGGACAGGGTCATAACTAGGCTAACCGCGTCGTCAAAAACGCCTCGATTAAGTTAATAATATCGGCGAGCCTAACATGCATAGCAAGAATAAAGTGACAGCACGAATAATAAGTTGCTAGAGTAATTAAATTATCATGCTTAGCTAAGAGCCTGTGCACACTAGCGTTTTTGGCTCTAGACTCCCGGTCAAAATCCTTTATGCACAGGCTCTTAATAGATTTGAACGATTTATTTAATTACTCTAGCAATACCGGATAAATGTATGAAGGTGTTAGCGTTTCTACAAGCGCTGACGCTATCCCCTGATTGAATGAAAAGTTTTCGTACATATTAGCGTTTTTATGATTCCGTACCCGAAGGGCGTCCAACGGGACCCTATTAAGATGCCTACGCTGTCCGTCCGTCCGCCTGTCTGTCTGTCTGTCTGTATGTCCTAACTATAAAGAGCTGTATCTTTTGAACCGTAATAGATAGCGGGTTGATTAATTTTTTCGAATATGTGTTATTGAATAACACATTAAAAAATAGTAATAAAGTAACAAAGGGGGTCCCCATACAAGAAACGTTTTTTTTTAAACGTCTTTTTATTTTTGTTGTATCGTAAAAACGGTATAACATACAAGCGTCTGGTATGTTTATAGAACAAACCCTAGAATAACATCAAATACTAAAAACCAGCCAAATGTGTACGGAACCCTCAGTGCGCGAGTCCGACTTGCACTTGCCCGGTTTTTTTTTAATCCAGTAGCGTTGCTGTTTCCCTCTATGCTCGTTCGCAATCCGTTTTCGACATCACAGAAACGAATCGGCTTGTCATACATTTGATACGATATTTCTATTTGCGCCGTTCTCAATATAAAGGGACCTTATCGAGGAAGGCAGTTACGCTCTTCTTATTCTTGTAACTATACGAATAACATGGTAACAGTTCTAAAAACGGCGTAACCGCCTGCCTCCATAAGGTCCCTTTGTATTGAGAACGTCACCTTTGTGCAGTTCAAATTGAACTGAGATAGCACGCCTTTTTTTTTTGCGCCGGTCGCTCGCCCAAGTAGCATACAAGCTGTGTAAGAGCTTATACAGCCCTTTTAGACCTGAAACTAGAGCTATAATGGCTCTTATATAGCTTTTGTGATGCTTGGGCGGTGCGGATTTATTGTTACAGTATAGTTAGAAGAGAGAAAATTTAAATTTAAATAATATATAAAAAAAATGGATTGTAATTTTGATTGAATAACAAATTTTAATTTAGAGTTATACCAATTTTTCTAACAAATAGGATTCATTTTAACGTCCTAATTTTATTTATGAATTGAATATTGTAACACCAATATCATCCACCCGCCGCTTGATGGCGTAACCAGTACGCAGGGCGCTGCCTATAGTCGTCCGCTCACCGTTGGATGGCGCCACTAGTAGATTAACTCGCACAATCGATTGTCACCCCAAGAATAATGCAAGACTAACCCCGACGCCGTTAGATGGCGTTACCTGTGGATTAACTCGCGCAATCTATTGTCCAACCTAGAATGCTAAAATACCATCCACCGATATTGCATTGTGTCGAATCCATAGGGCCCTAGTACCTAGTACGCTATACAATTTCACCCTGTTGAGGCGTTTTAGTGTCTTCGGTATTAGCATAGCAATCCTAGGCTGTGTGCTTCCACCCTAAGTTGGGACACTACGAGCGCTAATTGCCAAAACTATATGTATCTCTCTCTCGCCAAATATATACTGTTCTTGCGTACTGGCTGGTTCTTTCTACGTTCCCCGCTTCCCCCCGCTTCAATCGCGTTTAATTTGGACTCGATTGAAAGAACTGTACTAATTTTGTGGTAGAATAAAGGCTTTTTAAAGGAGAATGGGCAAAACGTCCCCACCCACCAACAGAAACGAAACATGTCTCATTTAATAGATCTTGGCAAGCTGATTATTTTTTATTATGACGACAATCGTCCTATGTATGGGGTTTTCTTGGAAAATAATGTTTTGTTTTTATATATTTTTTGATTAAGAAAGTAACAGAAACGTTAAGTTATTAACAATATTACTAAGAAAAATATTTAAAACAGGACTACGTTGCTCGTTTTTGTGAAGAACTTGTGTAAAAAAAGTTATTTAGAAATAAATGAAACAAGACGTTACAAAATAGCTCAATAGATGGCTCTGTCAGAGTATTAACGATAAGAGATTATAAAACGATGAAGTATTAAAACATCGCTTGTTATAAAATAAGTATAGCGTTTTAAGCTTTTTTCCATTTACTTAATAATTATATAAATTGACATAATCAATTATATAAATTGACTAGCTTTTACCCATGGCTTCGCTCGCGCGCTTATTGCGTTTAATAAAAGGAAGCGCCATCTGTTGTCGAGATAGTTGTTTCTACCAGATACAGGATGTCGCTAGTGACTACGTAACTATAGCTTGCTAAATATGGTTTTCCAAGAAAACCCCATACTTAGGACGATCGTCGTCATAGTAAAAAATAATCAGCTTGCCAAGATCTATTAAATGAGACATGTTTCGTTTCTGTTGGTGGGTGGGGACAGTGCCCATACATTTCTGCCCATTGTCCTTTATTTATTTTATTTTATTTATTTATAGTTAGAAAGGGAAATCGACAAACAAGTTACAGTCCAATTATAAGGCTTGTAATTCTAGAAATGAGTATTTTGTCGCAAATTGTTCTTTGACGCCATCTTGTTTTTAATCAATTTTAAAACAAAGACAAAATGGAACGAACCGTGAATATCACCATTCGTCGCGTTCGTGTTTTCGACCGACCTGCGAGTTGGACTCGCGCACTGAGGGTTCCGTACTTGGCCGGTTAATAGTTAATATTTGTTGTTTTTTTATGGGGTATTTTCAATAATCTTACCAAATTTGACGTATAAATTGTTCGCTAATATATTAAAAAAAGTTTATTGTCTGGGGACTCCCCTTATTTTTTGACTTTTTTATTATTTGTAAGGAAATCCGCCGTTATATCAAATATTGTACAAAAAAACGGGCTATCTTTTACGGTTGAAAAGATACAGCTCTTTTAACACGGACAGACGGACGGACCTCTCTTTCTATTGGTGAAAACCGTATGAAAATCAGTACAGTATTTTCAGGGATCAGCCCGAACAAACACAAATTCAGCACGATTAATCCTAAAGCTAATCACACATTAATTAATTTAATTATACATAACATCACATTACACTTAATATTATAAATGCGAAAGTTTGTGTGTTTGTCACTTCTTCACGCTTAAACGGCTGAACAGATTTGGAAGAAATTTGGAATGTAGATAGTTTATACCCTAGAATAATATATAGGCTGCCTTATATATCTCGAAAAATACCACTGTTTTTGCAGAATGGCAAAATTACTGATTCGCGGGCAGCAGAAGTCATTTACAACTGCTCTCTCAGAAACGTTTAAGTTTCAGGGATAAAAAGTATCCTATGTCCTTCCCCGCGACCTAAGCTAACTTTATACCGAATTTCATGAAAACCGGTTCAGCGGCTTTTGTATTTACAATATTAGTAAGATTCGTTAAGTAAATACAAAGTTTTTTTTTTAGTATAATATACGTACAGTCGAGTATAAAGATATGTAAACATGCGCCTTATTCCATTGAAATAAGATTCAAAAGTGTGTACCTACTTGTATTTTTGAACTCGTCTGTCAGACACAACCTCTGCCCTGCTAAGGTAAAAGACAGTATTTTACACAAAACTGCTGTAGCAATTGCAACCTTATTACCCAGCAATAAGGTTATTATTGCAGTAGTTTTGTGTGAAATACTGCCTTTTACCTTAGCAGGGCAGAGCTGACGCTACGTACTTGAAAAGCGCGGGAAACGGCGAGACTGGAAACACCTTTTCAATCATCCATAGGGTTGTCAAGTTACCCGGAGTAATTTTATGTTTTTTTTTTTATCAGAAATGGGTTTGCGTTTGACCTCAGTCTCACCTGATAAGTGACGACGAGGTCGAAGATGGTACACGCTTACCCAGAAAACGCCTATTCACTCAAACACCAAGGTTATAGGATTCCGGGAATACAGACGCAGGGAGAGCATTCCCTTGGTAGTGCGAATAAGAAATGACGCAGCAAACACTTCGTCCGAATGGAAATTCGAGTACATGAGGATGGAAGCTCTCCGCGTCTGGAAGACCGATGGGAGAAAGTGGAGGGTGGGATGAGGTCGTGTAGTTCCTGGGCACACTCCATAATACACCTTGTAAAATACCGAAAGACAAGCGACTTTACGCCGATGTTCTAAACTTTGAAGTTTGGTTTTTGAGCGAATCGTCGGCTATGAGTCTCCTAGCTCTTCGGTCCACGAAGTTCAACGCGTTCAGCTCATATTTGGCAGGAGTACAGGTGGCAGCAGTACTCCATACACGAACGAATGGTTTCATAGTTTCACCATCGTTTGTCTGTCTGTCTCTACGACAAACACTATTGCTCAGAAACTATCAAAGTTGTAATACTGATGTTTTGCTTACATAAGATTACGTGCACAAAAACTATATAAATGCGAAAGTTTGGATGGATGTTTGTTACTCAATTACGCCAGAACGGCTGAACGGATCTGGATGAAATTTGGCACGGAGATAGATTATAGTTTGGAAATAGCACATACTTTTTATTCTGAAAAATTGACAATTCCCGAGGCAGCAGCGATAAACGACTTCTACGCGGACTAGGTAGTTATAACAACATTATACAGAGTGAGTCTTTATAAAGAGCACATATTGAAATGAGACATTGAATTTTTTATCGACGTAAAAAAAAACTTTTTTTTTATCTTTATGACTCTTGAAAAAATATATTGCAACTGTGTACCACATGTAAGCACAAAATATAAAAAAAAAAATAAAAAAATATGATTTTTTTCTTCGACAACATTTAATTTAATGTCCCCTCATTTTAATAAATATGTGCACTTTATAAAGACTTAAAGAAAGGATGAGATTTTTTTTATCTTACGAAACTGAGTAACATAGGTATATGTTTTAAAAATTCATAGTGTACGTTATATCGTTTTCTCGTTTTGGATAAGCATTGAACTCTTGACTTAAATACCTAATGTGTCGGGTTAACCCCCACAGCCAAAACTAAGTAATATCTTAAACGAAAGCGCAAAGGTTTAAAAAAATAAAAATCAACAGATTTTGGCAGAAAATATTTTTTGTTTATGACTTGCGGCTTGCGACACCCATTTTTTTAACAAACAATTTCATACCAGGCCAAAAGAAATTCGCCGTTTACTTGACCAGTTTCCCAACAACTGAAAAATATTTTACGCACACGTGAAATAAAGTGCCAGCCCTGCGGGGCGTAAATCATTCATTTTCGACCCGCTCCGCAATTTATCGCCTCACAAAAGCTTTTCTTATCTTCCCCTCAATGGAGTACAGGTTGACTTCACCACAACGGACAGACAGGTAATGCTTTCGTATATGTAGTACTTGTAGGGTTAAATGTGGATAATAGATGGCAGTGTTGTAATGATTATTATCACACAGGATAATGCCAATTGGGAGACACTTTATAGTTATTTATTCAACAGTCGCATAATGAAGCCTCTTACGATTCGAGTGGCTAACTTAAGATCACGTGGTAAAACGATATAAATACATAGACATTAATTTTATCATATTTTTAATAATTGACTGTTTGGCGGATTCGTCAGTGCCTCTATTTCCAATAATAATAACCAAAATCCCGCCGCCACTTTTCACGGATAAGTGTTATTAAGAGATTTATTTTTTCCTCGCAAATGTGTTGATAAACGTACGAAACGCGTGAGCATTGGTCATTACACTCCCGGCTCGATTACGCCCTCGCTTGCAGATCGGGTTGCACCTACTAATGATGGAACTAGTTGGACAATTTTGGGGGTTTAAATCAGTAAGTAATACTGACCAACATTCACTATGGGACCAACACCGAAATCGCGAAAAAAAAATCGACCCTCCCATACATAATGGAACTAGTGGGAATAGACCGTAATGACCAACTTAGCTCACTCGTATTATAATGCTCATTACATCCTCACAGCTTTCACATTTAATTTTTATAACCCCTATATTTTATAGTAACTATACAGGCTGTCCAAAATCTCGACGTCAAATTGACAGCGGAAAAGATTCCCCAGATATAATAAAGAATATATCAATTTATTGTGTTCTTGTGTCAGTCGTTTACACGTGACGGCCTGCCACGATACACGGCATCTCCATTAACGCATTGAGGGCTTTGTCCTTGGATATTAATAATAAATTGGCTCCGTATTGTGTTTCGGGCAAATAACGTGGTTGTGCTTTAAAATTGAGTACATCAATGGCTTTGGATTAATTACGACAACATTGACATTCATTAGCAGGAAAATGTGAAACGATTATATCCTGTCGAGATTATACAGGATGATTTTAATCAGGTAACATGTAGTTTGAGAATGCAAAATTATTTTATAAATGTTTTAAGATTATAATTATTGGTTGCTTCGGATGGAAACAACTTGGATTTTTTATAAGATTTGATTTTAATTATAATAAAAGCTCAATCGGTATGCGTTTTTTAAAGTAAGGCCAACGAGACGAGATTTACCCCCTTACTAATAAACGTTGAGTAACGGCTGAGTAGTTATACAATGCTTTGTCCTTATCTGTCATTGTGACATTTGAATTCGACAGATAAGGACAAAGCATTGTATAACTACTCAGCCGTTACTCAACGTTTATTAGTAAGGGGGAAAGAATATAAACACGCTTGCAGGAGTTCAAAACATGTTTGTTTAAAGAAATTATACACAAGTTTCAGAACAACAAGCTTTCAGAAGTTCAACACATTATTATTTGAAGAAATTATATACAAATTTTAAACTTCCTATTCTAGTCATCGTGGTCTGTATCAGAAGAAGATGATTCGTTAGAAGAGTCCGAATCAGCCGTATTTATGACAAAACTATATATCGTATTATCAATAATGTTGTCAATTTTACTATAAAAATTGTTCTTTATTTTTATGATAACACACAATTTCGCCATTTGTTAGAAGATACATTTTGGATTCCTTCTTGTAGCAATTTTTTCACATCTTCAAATTTATATCAAAACAATCCAATCCATTTGTCCTAATTGGATTGAACGTTTCTTAATCCGAAATAACCAAAACAAATGTTTCAATATATGTAGTATAAACGTTAACTGTTTGCACTTAAGGTTCAAAAATGAGTGTAGCAATACTGTGTAGCAAAGGAAGGCGCGTTGAAATATCTCAGCATAGATAGAAGGAAAAAAAATCCAATGTAATTTGAAGGAATAATTTATTCGGAGTTGGACCATTGGCGCGCAACTTAAGAGATACAGGCGGTTTTTGTTAAGCCCTGACTTACAAGATAAAATATAAAACTAATTAACACGAGTCCCGAGGTGATTTGGCCCGAGCTGCAGGCGAGGGGCAAGACTCGGAACGAGTGAAAATGACAGTTCCACCCGTGAGTGCATCAATCGACGTGTTTTAATACATTCGCGAAAAAAGTCATTTACAAAACTAATCGTGAATAAATAAGGCGGGTTTTTGTTTAACTTTTAAAATCAAGACTATTGCGAAATAGCAATAAAGGCGTGAACAGGGCGAGTTTTTTTTACAAAATTAAATGTGACGTTCTCAATATTAAGGGATCTTATGGAGGCAGGCGGTTACGCCGTTTTTAGAACTGTAACTATAGTATTCGTAACTATACAAGAATAAGAAGAGCGTAACTGCATTCCTCCATAAGGTCCCTTTATATTGAGAACGTCACAAATAGTTACTTTACTGCGCAGGCGGGGAAGTAGGGAATTGCTCACAATAAACTAATGTGTAGTAAGTTGTGAAGTTTCCGAGCATGTGTGAGAAAGTAATATGTGCCGTTCTCAATATAAAGGGACCTTATGGAGGAAGGCAGTTACGCTCTTCTTATTCTTGTATAGTTACGAATACTATGGTAACAGTTATAAAAACGGCGCAACCGCCTGCCTCCATAAGGTCCCTTTATATTGAGAACGTCACATATTTTCCGTTACTTTGCACCAAGCCCGATATCGGACGCTGAAATAAGGCGAGACTAATAAATCTCGCTACAGAAACCTTTTCTACCATTTTGATATTCGCATTGATCTGTATCGGAAGAGATTATCTTGACAAATGCAAACAGACCCTTTTTAGAGTTCCCTACTTAGTCAAAATAACTCGAACATTGTATAGTTGGGTCACACACAGTCGCAGTAACAAAAGTTGTCTCTCCTGTTCCAGAAAGTTAAGGACTTTGAAACCAAATTTTTCGGGTGAGGATATATCCGCGTAATGGGAGTCTGGTGTACTTTTGGCCTGTATCGAAATTATATGATTTAAAGACTCCCTAAAAAGCCGTGGTAGCCTAATGGTTTGACCTGCCGACTCTTAAGCAGGGTCGTGGGTTCGAACCCGGGCTCGCACCTCGAAGTTTTTCGGAATTTATGTGCGAAATATAGTTTGTAAATTTACCATGAGCTTTTCGGTGAAGGAAAACATCGTGAGGAAACCTGCACACACCCGCAAAGCAATTTGACGGTGTGTGCGAAGTTCCCAATCCGCACTGGGCCCGCGTGGGAACTATAGCCCGAACCCTCTAATTGTGAGTGGAGGCCTGTGCCCAGCAGTGGGACGTATATAGGCTGGAATAGTATTTTATTATTAAAAACTCCCACGTCGTTAACTTTTAGGAACAGAAGGGACAATAATGAACCTAAATCTGTGTATGACTCAGTATGAATGAACACTATCAAGTCTGGGCCCTTAGCCAAGACGCACTACGCGTCACTGGTGGATCACGTGATTCTTCGTTTGACGTGATCTACCAGTGAAGGGATTGGTTTAGAAAAAACCGTGTATTCCCGTGATTTACGAACTATTTACATACTTAAAAGTATGTGCGGAACCCTCGGTGCGCGAGTCGGACTCGCACTTGACCGGCTTTTTTTTAATAATATCTGCGCGGTACATTTCAGTCGGCATTTTCTCAATATTGAAGCTAAATTGCCCTAAACGCTTTAAGTTGACTCAAGGAAATAAAAGTTGAATTATTCGAGTATTTGCAAATAGATCTTACATTCATAGTAGGTAATTGAGCATTCCCGTTGGAATTCTCTTGTGAAAAGTGGCTTATAATGAGGATGGAATTTTCTGGAACTATTCCGAGAGCCCGCTGTAAATCGTCCTACCTTTTTCAACACCATGTCAAATAAAAACTAGAGCTAATGTCAACCTTAATTCATACGTACTCAGGTTTATTTTGCGTTGTCAACCATGACGGATATTTCCGTCAATGCCGTTGAAATAAGCAGAGGTCGGAATTTTCACGGTAAAACAAGACTGTCGCAATCTTGCTAGTGTTAGAAACGTTTTTTTATCGATATCGATAGTTGTGTAGGTAATAGAAGAAAAAAACGGTCCACCAAATACAAAAAAATATTTAATACACAATTTTACGTAAGGTTTGTATAAAATTAAAATGACATTCAATGTCTTATGGAGTAAAAAATGTCTATAATATTTGAACAAATCGTTTTATTTTTCCCGTGAAATATAATCTATAACTCTATAAGTTAGGCATTTTTCCAATTTTTCGGTTCATAAACTTCGAGGATAAGAAAGGGGCACGGTCAATTTTTAAATATTATTAGTTATAAATCAAAAAGTACTTCACGGAAAATTGTAAAAAAATAGTTTTTAAATGTGCAAATTAAGCCCTTTCAAAGGACATCCCTTTTGCTATAATCAAATCACTTTCATTTTTCAACCCCACATTCTAGACCCCTTTTCAATTATTTATAAAATTAATTTCACATTTATTTTACTAAAAACAGATGCGGGCAAGCAAGTTATACAACTATGCCAAATTTCAAGTTGATAGCTTGTGTAGTTGCTGAGAAAAACTGCTGTGACAGACAGACAGACAACAAAGTCTCACCATAAGCGTTCCTTTTTTACCCTTTTGGTACGGAACCCTAAAAACGGTTATTGTGACTTAGACGATTTTTTGTGGGTAATGATGAGTATTATTTTATATATCTTCAATAGTTTTCGCAGCGCACGCCAAATAATGACTCTTATAGGCAAATTTGTGTTAACTTGGTTTACATTGTAATTTACGTAGGGATCTCTAATTATTTTGAAAATAAAATACAGGCCATGTTACTCGCTGATAATGTAGCTTTCTAAAGGTTCTTTTTAATCAGTTTAGTAGTTTTGGAGACCATTCATAACAAACATTAATTACAGAAAAGACTCATTATAGTTTCAGAAACTCTACCACTGTCTAACTTAAAGATTTACCTTTGAAACAAGTTATATTGAAAAGGACAGCTTGACGATTCTCGCAATTAATTTAAGTTGCTTTGTTTATAGATTTTCTACCATGTTTAAGTAAAACTTTTAAAAAGGTGATAGTTCTTAATTGGAAATAAACATATACAACTAGCTTTAGCCCGCGACTTTGTCTGCGGAGAGTGAGTACATTCGTATGTTAAAATATAGCTTATGTCCACCCGGAAAGTCCTTTCTAAATGATGGTGAAAGAATTTTTGAAAGAAACTTACAAACTTTTTTTTTATTTGAAATTAGTATAAAATTGCAGTCAAACCAAAATCCCGAAAAACTTAGAGGTGCAAGCCCGGGTTCGAACCCACGACCCTCTGCTTAAGAGTCGGCAGGTCAAACCATTAGGCTACCACGGCTTTTTATCTCGGAAGGTTATAGGATATAATTTATTAATTGTAATTGCAGGCAAGTTTTGTTGTGATTGGAGTAATTTTCGAATAATACCAAACGTATTTTTATTACTATTGCTTAAATATAAAATTGCAAAATGTTGAATAACGATATACACCAGATTTAATAGAGTACATTAACGAATTTCAATTTAATTTTTATTATCAATTTACGTAAGAAATGCGGCGTTGTCAGCTCGCCTTTGACTCGGCATATATATTTTTTTCTTTTTCAGATATAACACCCAAAAAGAAAATCAAGCCTCTCAACTTTGTTAGCAGAGGTAAGTGTTTTAGTAAGAAATTACATTTTACGTTATAACCCATATTACGTTACGACGTACATTGTCAAAGTTCACGTCAAAGTCACGTCGTATCGTGCCACGATACACGGCGCGGCGTCGTCGATACGATGCTGTGGCTAAACTATTACCTCACGTCTGGCCGCGCATTGTACTGTCGAGGACAGAAAGATGTTTACACTTTTTCACCTTGTTCCATTGTAATAAGGTCCAAAAGTGTATACATATTTCTGTCCTCGACTGTAAATACCACGATACGACGTCGTGTCGTGAACTTTCACAATGTATTGTACCCAAGTAGCTAGCATACAAGCTGTATAAGACTGTTAACCATAACATAACATATAATTAAGTATGGCACTCAAGGTCGTTTCATAAAGTGTTTTATGTAATGCTTATTTTTAAGACTGTTTGTTGCCTAAATTAAAAAAAAAACAGCCCTTAAAATGCTGAAACGAGGTATAATAGCTGTATAAGCTCTTATACAGCTATTGTGCTATTTGGGTAATTGATAAACTCTGAAACTACTGAACCGATTTTAATAATTGTTTCACTATTAGAAAGACATTATCCAGAAGTAACATAGGCTTTTTATTAACCCCCGACGCAAAAAAGAGGGGTGTTATAAGTTTGACGTTTGCGTGTTGAAGTGTGTATCTGTGTGTCTGTCTGTGGCATCGCGTAGCTCCTAAACGGATGGACCGATTTTGTTTTTTTTTTTTTATTAGACAGGTGACTTAATCGAGAGTGTTCTTAGCTTGGTTTCATAAAATCCGTTAACCTGTTTAAAAGTTATGAGCTCTGAACCCGATTTTGTCGGAGCATTTTTAGTATTTCATAGGTTATATTATAAATACCGAAGTGAAGCGGTCGCTAGTAGTAAATTGCACTGACAAAGACCTTAAATGCACCGTCGCATCATTAAAACCACAGCTTATGGATACTGTGTGCATAATAGCACGTAGTAGAACGAAGTTAGATACTCCCGATATGACCTAGTTTGAGAACTATCCCAGAGGAAGTAACGAATTGATTTTCAATAATTAAATTTGGAACTAGTTGGACCTTAAAGAGGATACTAGACTACAACGTTTGAATCAGAAACAGAATAAGTACTTGCATAGAAACCGGACTATAAGAAACAAAAAACGTATGTTTGACCTTTTTAGGGTTCCGTAGTAACTAGTAACTAGGAACCCTTATAGTTTCGCGATGTCCGTCTGTCCGTCCGTCCGCAGCTCAGAGACTCTTAGTACTAGAAAGCTGTTATTTGGCAAGAATATACATATTAGTCATGCCGATGAAGTGAAAATTTAAAAACTAATTTTTTAGTGTAGTTAACCCCCCTACACGTAAAGTGGGGATGGTTTTTTCTCGTCTACCCTATGGGGTGTCGTTGGATAGGACATTCAAAAATTTTGAAAACTATTTTTCGATTAAGTCACACGAACGTCCAGTACTAAAAAATCAAAAAGTCGGTAGGTACCTACTGCGATTAGTAACTTTTATGTCAGGGTGACCTTTTTAATTTTTGTATGATTGTTTTACAGCTGTGGTAATTATTTATGTAAATATTTAAATGCTTATTAATTGTATTATAACTTGACTGGCAACCTAAGCTCGCCCGTTAACAATTCGAACAAAAGAAATAAGTTTTTAAAAATCGCCGACGAGTGGTTTAAAAAGTTTTTTTTTTAATTGTTCGTTCGATCCGGAATATTTCAAGCAGATTCCGATCAAAAACCAATTAAGTGGCGGGAAATAGTTATTCAGTTATTTGGTTACTGGATTTAGATCGAAATACTGTTGCGTTTTAAACTTTAATTGAAACGTGTCACCCACAGGCTTCGCAGGTACTGTATACGTCCCGGGATGTGTGCACAATCGAATAAGGGTGAAATAACATGGGATTTTATTACGGAAATAAAAGGAAATTGTATAGGGGTTAAAATAATAATGATTGTAAACTCTATGCTAAATTAAAAAAAAAAAAATTTTTTCATGACAGAGTCACCCTTATTTGTGTATGCACTTTATCGCTGGACGCCCTGTACAAAAGCCATATTATATATCTAGACTAAAATTACATTATTTATCCATAGCTTCTGCCCGCGACTTCGTCCGCGTTTAATTTAGAATTGGGTCCAGAGAGAAATGAAACATGTCGCTACACGCCTTACACCATTTATATCAGGTCAGGACCGGCCTTACAGTCTTTCCCCTCTGCCGAGGTATGAGATCTAATGATCTTGCACGTTTATAAAAACTACCCATTTAGTCGATTATTTGATATACACAAATTGTGAGAACACTTCAAAAAGGACCAACCTCCCATGCGAACTACCACCCCCTATCTAATTCCCTTAGGGGTAGTTTTTCAAAAATTGCCGGTAGTAGTTTTTTTTTATTTGATACCAGATGCCTATGTACCAATTTCCACGTTCCAAACTTCAAAAATGACCAAACTCCCATACAAACTTTAACCCCCCATATCAACCCCTTAGAGGTAGTTTATCCAAGATCGCTGAAAGTAGTATGTTTCATTTGTAAATAGTAGCCTATATGCTAATTTCCACGTTTCTATCTTCAAAGATTGATGATTTTCATACAAACTTCCAACCCCCCTTTTACCCCCTTAGGGGGTGAATTTTGAAAAATCCTTTCTTAGTGTACCCCTAGACAGTGTTGGCAAAAAATCAATTCAAATTGACGATTGAGGATTGAGGATTGATCGATCAATTCGAATTAACGATTGAAGATTGACGAAACTAATTCTAAATCTACTAATTGAAGATTGAAGATTACTAATCTTTAATTCGAATTGATCGGTCAATCCTCAATCCTCAATCGTCAATTCGGATTGAGGATTACTTTGTATGTACCTACTACCTACCTAATGTCCTTTTTATTTAGGCAATTTTTCGAAACTGACCAAATGCGTTAAAAACCGGTGTCTGAGTTTACCAAAGGTTCCGAGACATGTTTCCGACGGCAATATGAAGGATGTCCTTTTTGGAACATTTTCGGGACTCGAATCATCCGAAGAATTAGCACGTGCCATTAGTTACCTTGTACCTAAGTAGATAACGAAAAAGGCTTGGATTTGGATGGCGGCCATGATATATATTTTACTAAGTCGACAAGGGTATAATTTCCGTGTTTCCGGGGACGCAGACTTTGAAAATAATATCAAATTTGGAATTCAAGATGGCGACCAATATGTTTTTTTGTCAAAGTCGTCATGGGTATCGTTTCTTAGTTTTTGGGTACGCAGATTTCGATAATGATATCAAACTTGGAATTCAAGATGGCGGCCATGACGTTTTTTGAAAAGGTCGTCATGGGTATCGTGTTCTTAGTTTTTAGGGACGCAGATTTCGAAAAAGATATCATATTTGAAATTCAAGATGGCGGTCATGTTTTTATGAAAAAGTCGTCATGGGTATACTTTTCTTAGTTTTTGGGACGCAGATTTCGAAAATGAAATCAAATTTGAAATTCCAGATGGCGGCCATGATGTTTTTTGAAAAAGTCGTCATGGGTATCGTTTTCGTAGTTTTTGAGGACGCAGATTTCGAAAATGATATCAAATTTGAAATTCAAGATGGCGGTCATGATGTTTTATGAAAAAGTCGTCATGGGTGTCGTTTTCTTAGTTTTTAGGGACGCAGATTTTGAAAATGATATCATATTTGGAATTCAAGATGGTGGCCATGATGTTTTTTGAAAAAATCGTCATGGGTGTCGTTTTCTTAGTTTTTAGGGACGCAGATTTTGAAAATGATATCAAATTTGGAATTCAAGATGGCGGCCATGATGTTTTTTGAAAAAATCGCCATAGGTATCGTTTTCTTAGTTTATGGGGACGCAGATTTTGAAAATGATATCAAATTTGGAATTTAGAATTGCGGTCATAAGTTTTTTGAAAAAGTCATCATGGGTATCGTTTTGTTAGTATTTAAAGACGCAGATTTTAAAAATGATATCAAATTTGGAATTTAAAATTGCGGCCATGATGTTTTTTGAAAAAGTGGTCATGGGTGTCGTTTTCTTAGTTTTTAGGGACGCAGATTTTGAAAATGATATCAAATTTGGAATTCGAGATGGCGGCCATGATGTTTTTTGAAAAAATCGTCATGGGTGTCGTTTTCTTAGTTTTTAGGGACGCAGATTTTGAAAATGATATCAAATTTGGAATTCAAGATGGCGGCCAATATGTTTTTTGTTAAAGTCATCATGGGTATCGTTTTCTTAGTTTTTGGGTACGCAGATTTCGAAAATGAAATCAAATTTGGAATTCAAGATGGCGGCCATGATGTTTTTTGAAAAAATCGCCATGGGTATCGTTTTCTTAGTTTTTGGGGACGCAGATTTTGAAAATGATATCAAATTTGGAATTTAGAATTGCAGTCATAAGTTTTTTGAAAAAGTCATCATGGGTATCGTTTTGTTAGTTTTTAAGGACGCAGATTTTGAAAATGATATCAAATTTGGAATTTAAAATTGCGGCCATGATGTTTTTTGAAAAAGTGGTCATGGGTGTTGTTTTCTTAATTTTTAGGGAAGCAGATTTCGAAAATGATATCACAAGGTTCCCAGTGGTTTGAAAACATGTTCCTGATATCAGTATTTTCGTCCGCTGAGGTGTCCTTTTGTCACTTACTTACTGGACTTAAAGTCGCTATCTGAGGTGCCCAAAGGTTCCGAAAAATGTTTCACACATTTGACGTATTTTTACGACGTAAAAAAAGCCCCTTTTTGTATTTTTTTTTTGTACTTTTGGCTTAAATTAATGATATCATTTTCAAAATCTGCGTCCCCAAAAACTAAGAAAACAACACCCGTGACGACTTTTTTCAAAAAACATTATAGCCGCCATCTTAAATTCCCAATTTGATATCATTTTCAAAATCTGCGTCCCCAAAAACTAAGAAAACTATACCCATGACGACGCTTTCACAAAACTTATGGCCGCAATTCTAAACTCCAAATTTGATATTATTTTCAAAATCTGCGTCCCAAAAAACTAAGAAAACTATACCCATGACGACTTTTTCAAAAAACTTATGGCCGCAATTTTAAATTCCAAGTTTGATATCATTTTCGAAATCTGCGTCTCCGAAAACTAAGAAAACGATATCCATGACGACTTTTTCAAAAAACATTATGGCCGCCATCTTGAATTCCAAATTTGATATCATTTTCAAAATCTGCGTCCCCAAAAACTAAGAAAACGATATCCATGACGACTTTTTCAAAAAACATAATGGCCGCCATCTTGAATTCCAAATTTGATATCATTTTCAAAATCTGCGTCCCCAAAAACTAAGAAAACGATACCCATGACGACTTTTTCAAAAAACATCATGGCCGCCATCTTGAATTCCAAATATGATATCATTTTCGAAATCTGCGTCCCCAAAAACTAAGAACACGACACCCATGATGACTTTTTCAAAAAACGTCATGGCCGCCATCTTGAATTCCAAATTTGATAACATTTTCGAAATCTGCGTAGGTACCCAAAAACTAAGAAAACGACACCCATGACGACTTTAAAAAACATCATGGCCGCAATTTTAAATTCCAAATTTGATATCATTTTCAAAATCTGCGTCCCCAAAAACTAAGAAAACGACACCCATGACGACTTTTTCAAAAAACATCATGGCCGCCATCTTGAATTCCAAATTTGATATGGGTGATTCCATTATCGCGGGTGCAACATTTTGACGCATGTTAAGTTTCATAATAATAAAACAAAAAATATTTTAAATAAAAATCTTCTTGTAAGTGCTACGTTTCAACAAGTTCACTTTATATTTCGTGAAAAGAATTTTATTGAAATATTTAATATAGTCAGGAATGAGGTTCAAAGTCCTATCGCGGGTGCAACAAAGTTGGCCGAACCTTTCTAGATCATTAAACAAAAACACAAAAGTCTGTTAATTGTGAAACGTTTATTATGTTATGCCTTCGTATTTCGTAAGGCGTTAAACTAACCAAGTAAACAAGTATATTTTTTTATAGGAAACAAAAATAAACACAGAATTATTCACTTTTAAAGCAATCGCGGGTGCAACATCAAATTATCGCGGGTGCAACCCGTCTAATTTAAGTGAATACAAACATCAATAAAACTTTTACAGGAATAAAATAAGAGATCAATCAATGTTTATTACTAATCAGAACACTTCTTTGTCACTTATATTAATTATTTCTTTTCAAATACGTCAATATTCGCCGAAAATTCTACAAACGTATTTTTTCCGTCAATCTTTTTCTCTGGCGCTTCCAACTTCGCGATAATATCTTCAAATCGTACGTCTGCTATGTCATTAACAATTTCAGTGAAATGCTTGCCATCAACCGTCGTCAGGAATTGTACTCTAACCTCTCCATCTTCGTCCATATCGCTCTGACACACTCCTACATAGCGGTATTGAGTACTTTTTTTGCCAGACTTACAGAGCAATTGCACAAGCACGTACAAACCAGCGCTAATATCTCTTGGTAAGACATCAGCACAGGCAGAACCAGTTTCAGGGCATGTTTCTGCGAGTATTTTTGAGGGTTGAAGAGACGAATCACGAGCCCTTTCTTGACAGAGATGGTCTGCATAAAGTTCAGGGTTTTCTTTTAACTTTCGCCTATATTTCTGCGAAGCAGTCTCTTTCCTTTGCTCTTCTGCCATTTTAGCCGATCTTTCTGTAAAAAAATACGGAATATAATATAACCACACATTAAATATATGTCACCAATCATGCACACCATATTATTATTATTTAAAGCATAACAAAAGAATAAAATATGTGATAAATCAGGCAATACGGTTACTTGTCAAAGAGTTGCACCCGCGATCCTAACATCACGATCGCGGGTGCAACCAATTTAAGTTTAAGTAAATTTCAATTCAACTAACATTATACTCCTAAAAACGATTTAAATACGTTTGGCTTTGATTTTTTTTTACTTTTACAAAGTTTGAAAACTATAGGATTTCATTTCTGTGAAAAACACAAACTTTTATATCTTTTGTATCGCGGGTGCAACAAGCTAACAGTGACTTTTTATATTCAATAATGCTTAAAAAATAACAACAAGTACTTACATTTTTTGGCACATAAGAATAAAACAATATTTTCACTACACATTCAGCCGGTAGAACATAACCTCAAACTGTCGGTAACAGCTCTTTCGCGCCAGTGTTGCCACGTTGTGATTTTGCAGATTCAGCCAATTCTTCGAATGATAATGTTTCCAAGCGCGCCAAAAATTTAAATATGAAGTAAAATAAAAAATAAAAAATGTTTTAATAAATTGATACCTTTTTCTTTGTACCGATATAAAAAAAAGTAACAAATAGCGTGATTTAGAAATTCATGTCAAAAATCGTCTATAGCGGAATCGCCCATATCATTTTCAAAATCTGCGTCCCCAAAAACTAAGAAAACGATATCCATGACGACTTTTTCAAAAAACATAATGGCCGCCATCTTGAATTCCAAATTTGATATCATTTTCAAAATCTGCGTCCCCAAAAACTAAGAAAACGATACCCATGACGACTTTTTCAAAAAACATCATGGCCGCCATCTTGAATTCCAAATATGATATCATTTTCGAAATCTGCGTCCCCAAAAACTAAGAACACGACACCCATGATGACTTTTTCAAAAAACGTCATGGCCGCCATCTTGAATTCCAAATTTGATAACATTTTCGAAATCTGCGTAGGTACCCAAAAACTAAGAAAACGACACCCATGACGACTTTTTAAAAAAACATCATGGCCGCAATTTTAAATTCCAAATTTGATATCATTTTCAAAATCTGCGTCCCCAAAAACTAAGAAAACGACACCCATGACGACTTTTTCAAAAAACATCATGGCCGCCATCTTGAATTCCAAATGTGATATCATTTTCGAAATTAGCTTCCCTAAAAATTAACAAAACAACAAGTCTAGTAAGTAAGTCCCAAAAAAGGACACCTTTGTAAAGTAATCTTAGGGAAATGGTTAATCTAGATTAAGAATTGATTTAATGCGAATTGAGGATTGATCCGTTAATTCCAATTGATTCAATCGGATTGACGCGTCAATCTGAATTAAATCAATTCGAATTGATCAATTCGGATTGATTAATTCGGATTGACGCGTCAATTGGATTGATCAATCCGGATTGATTTAGTTCAGATTGATGCCAACACTGCCCCTAGACCATGCCAAATTTGGAATCTCTAGACCCAGCGGTTTAGGCTGTGCGTTGATATATCAGTCAGTCAGTCAGGACTTTGAATTTTATATACATATACAGATTATGTCGGTTGAGCAGTATGCGTAAAGTTCATTATATTAATTGTTTGTGTAATAAACTTATACCAGTTGAAAAATTATGTCCCTTGAAATTATATCAAATATGGTTATACCATGTGAAATTATATCAAATGTTGTTATATCGAACATTACACGCTTTTTACAAAGCTTTTATTTTAACTTGCAATATTTGTATGTTTGTATGTTAGTTTGTTTGTTTAGTTCAAATCTTGTAAACTGAATTACAACCACTTTCCGGTGTCCGATCGAGCTGCAATTCGGTATAACGTGACTTCGGGTATAATGTAATAATATCGTACAGTCACCACACGGGATTGTTGAGCCACCATAGCACCCTGTCATAATGACAACGTCAAGTCACTCAAAAGAAATTACGTCAAAATTTTCCGTCGACTTTCTGTGAGAGGGTTCTATAGTGGCTCAACAATCCCGTGTGGTGACTGTACCATGAAGATGGTCTGTTGATGCAGTTGAAAGGTGGCCGTAGGATGGATACAACAAACCCTTTAGAAAAACATATACTAAAAACCAGCCAAATGTGTACGGGACCCTCAGTGCGCGAGTCCGCAATTGACCGGTTTTAACATACATACACGACGAAGTTGGGTTTTCAAAGCTTGCTAATAAAATAGTACAGAAAGCTCGCCAGCGCTATGTTAAATAAATCATTGTTATAGCGGCGGAGGCTAACGTTTTTTAGGGTTCCGTACCCGAAGGGCGCCCAACGCTGTCAGTCCGTCTGCCTGTCTGTCTGTCTGTCCTAACTATAAAGAGCTGTTTTTGAACCGTAATAGATAGCGGGTTGTTTTTTTTTTAGAGTATGTGTTATTACGGCGGATTTACTAACAAATAAATAAAAAAGTGAAATAATAAAGTCCCCGTGCAAGAAACGTTTTTTTTCAACGTGTTTTTATTTTTGTTGTTCGTAAAAACGTTAAAACATACAAGAGTCTTTGGTATGATTATAGAACAAACCCTATAGAATAACAACAAACACTAAACACCAGCCAAATGTGTACGGAACCCTCAGTGCGCGAGTCCGAATCGCACTTGCCCGGTTTTTTATTTTTTGTTATTGTTCAATCCCGCTTTTGTTTAGTTTTTAAATTATTTTTCTCAAACATGCTCGGAAATGACCGCGTTTCTTTTAAAAAGCCGGTCAAGTGCGAGTCGGACTCGCGCACCGAAGGTTCCGCACAAACTTGTAGGCATGCAAATAGTTCGTAAATCACGGGAATACAATAGAAACATGTCCAGTATAAACTGACACGCAATAAGTATGCACTTTAGTACTTAGTGAGTGTCAGCTTATACTGGGCTCTATTTTTATGTGATGTAACTACAAATTAACGGTTTTCGGATTTTTTCCTTTATTTGTGCTGTAAAACATAGCTTGTTGCAAAATTTCATGATTCTAAGTCAACGGGAAGTACCCTATAGGTTTTGATTCCCTTGAGATTCCCTTCAATATGCGGTATAAACGGCCGTATCTTTTGATTGCGTTGACTTAGATGTTTGATTTTTTCACTGATCTAAGGGACTGCAGACTTATGTAATTTTGATATTAATTTCAACTTGATACCTCCACGCGTTCCTGAGAAAAAGGGTCTTGACAGACACACAGACAGACAGACGGACATCAAAGTGATCCTATAAGGGTTCCGTTTTTTTTCCTTGAGGTACGGAACCCTAAAAACGAGGACGCGAGGATGAATGTTACTCGTATATGAATTTTTTATTATACCAAACGATACTTTATATGTTACAAGCGTATGTCATATAGTGCATTATATCCATTGAGCGTTCTATTACCTAATATCATGACATTTTGTTGTTATATGGATCGATACGCAACCATTTTCCCATTACGCAAAAACGCGCTACTTCCTTCCCAAAAACGCTCCGCTGACGCAACCCGCCAATATCCATTTATTTGTAAAAAATATGAGGATAATCTTCCAGTTCAAACAGTTCTGTTTACACGTCGTCCAACGGGATTCACCTGTTTCATCTGAACTGGTAATCCTAGGGCGTGGGTAACGTGATACCGTTACCAATACGTGATACCGTGTGTTAGCCGAAAGTTTGGTTTTGCCGAAACCGTTTAATTTACAGGTGATATGATATCATTTTGGCAGATCGAGCATAATGTTAGAAAAAGCCCGAGCGTACAACTTAGATAATGTTTGAACTGGAAAACGTTAATCCGTTATTTTAATAACAAGAAAACTGGTCAAGTATAATGTCTACGGTAATAATGCGGTTTACCCTTGAATCGCCGACACTCATTTCATAGAATGTTTTGCATCGCCGAATTTTCATTTCATCGACAAGCATTTCCACGTGCAGGTGTTATAATTTTTTTATGATCACAGGTCTAACCTAACCTACGTAACCCATGCTTAAGATAACCTGAAAATAATAAGTTTTCAGCAAAAATTAGCTTTCGATGAAATGCAATTCGGTGAAATGCATCACCGAAAATAACATGAGTATTTGCAAAACAAGGGGACACGAATTTATGCAAGGTTACTGTATTAATAAAATAATAATAATCCAGCTTATATACGTCCCACTGCTGGGCACAGGCCTCCACTCACAATGAGAGGGTTTGGGCTATAGTTCCCACGCGGGCCCTGTGCGGATTGGGAACTTCGCACACACCGTCAAATTGCTTTGCAGGTGTGTGCAGGTTTCCTCACGATGTTTTCCTTCACCGAAATGCTCATGTTAAATTTACAAATTATATTTCGCACATAAATTCCGAATAACTTAGAGGTGCGAGCCCGGGTTCGAACCCACGACCCTCTGCTTAAGAGTCGGCAGGTCAAACCATTAGGCTACGACTTTATTAAATCAAATGATTTTTAACTGTTCAATAAACGTAATGCTTTACCGGGTCGAATTGTGGGATTGATTGGTCCAATAGTTACAATAAACATCCGATTTTTGGTGACACAAATACACTGTTAACATTACCCTTCCTGGTTTCGCCCAGTCGGGTAAAAATCGGTTTCGGCCTCGTCTCCACAGCCCCACACTAACCTTGAAGTGAACGTCAAATATCGGGTAGCGACGGCCGCAGCGTGAATCGGCAACCACAGAATAATAGGTTATATGCATGAAATTTTTTCATCGCATTTCTTAAAAAGATATACCGTAAAATATACGGAAAAAAGTGAAATTAAAATTGCCACAAAAATACGGATAATATAATTAAAAACAAATTACGAGATCCGTGACGTCAGCGTGCACTACGCCATATTAACTCCACGTCACATTCTGTTTTGCTAGAAAGATAGAAGCTAATCTTTAATGGCTTATATCTTGGTTATTTTTACAGTTATTCGAAAAATGTTTTTTCTCTAGTTTGTTACATGAATGACTTTTTATTAAAGCATTAAAAAATCACGTATATTCGCTATTGTCAAGTAAACTACAATCCGATGAATTGCACTGCTTGCAAATATACGTTATAAGGTAAAAGCACCTATTATGGACAGTGCTCCAGTTATGAACAATCCAATAAATATAAGCTTCCGTGATGTATACGAGTATGTTATTGTTAAAATTAATAGTGTTAGCGTTAAAATTAGATTAAATTACAATGAAATTGTCGGTATTGCCAAGTTTTCTATAAAAAATTGTTATTGTTCATCACTGGAGCCTTGTCCATAATAGGTGACTTCACCGTACGCCCCCTCCCCGTTTGATGATAGGCTCTCTATTTGAGGGGGTAGGGGGGTTCCGCTGCCTCCCAAAGCGTCCAATTTCAAATACCGAATCGGTTGAGCTTTACAGACGAGGATATTATAATTAATGTCCTGTATGTACGTTTCTTTGAGCCCTTGTAGAGGCTGAACGGAAGAAAAGAGGTCATTTTTAACCCCCGACGCAAAAAGAGGGGTGTTATAGGTTTAACGTGCGTATCTGCACGGAGAAAAAATATTTTACAATATTACCAGATTGTATTGTAGTTACGATTCTGGTGTAAGAAAACAGATTTCAGCTATGGTTAACAGATTTTTTTTTTTGACAACAAGTCATATTTTGTTACTAGAATATTCTAGTTAAAATATCTAGTACACGAAAACTTTGATATCGTTTTGGTTACCATTTAATAAATAGTTACAGAGTAAAATATGCATTTAGCCTGCAACAGGTTTTGTATACTACACAAAATTTGTTTCCTACGATACTAGGTAAATGGTAATAGGTACTAGAAATGATGTTGTACAGAAGTAGAATTTTCTATTAATGTGTAAAAAACGTATAGTTGTCCCATATAATACAATAAAATCAAGTAGAATTTTCAATATTCTGTTAAAGGAAACTAGATTTTTTTCTCCGTGTGTGTATCTGATCCTGAATGTGTTGTTGGATGTGGCTACTACTTAATGACGATGTGCTTGCGAGTATGGGCGATGGTACAGTTCGCCATCGAATATATCTGTACATATCAGAGTGGTCAAAAATATCTGAACATGCACTCTAACGCCTTGACAATAGAGTCGTGTTCAGATATTTGTGAGCGCCTTGTTTGCTGCAATATATATGATGGCGACTGTACGTGATGAATGTATGAGGTTTTGTATGAAGATGCAGAGCCTTCAAGTGTCTCCTAATTGATTAATGTTCTATCATTTTTATTGTTTACGGTTTTGTCGCTCTGTTTATACTATTTTTATGATTTCATCTAAAATTCACAGTGCTTTAGTCTTTACTGTTATGCTGTGTAATTTCTTTGAATAAATAAATAAATAAATAAAAAATCTGTTTGTGGCATCGTAGCTCATAAACGGATAGACCGATTTTGATTTAGTTTTGTTTTGTTAGAAATGTGACTTAATCGAGTGTTCTTAGCTTGGTTTGATGAAAAACCGTTGTCATTTTAGAGTAATGAGCTCTGAAAGTACAGGTCCCGATTTTGTTTTGGTTTTATCAACTATTTTACCTTTTACATTAAAATGTGTCGTTTTTTACCAACTTTTTTATAGTTATTGGATTGTTTATAACTGGAGCACTGTCCATAATAGGTGCTTTTACCTTACTTAAATAGAAAACATCCATGACTCTGGAATAATGCGCACTCATCACATAAATATTTATTATTATTATTATTAATAATAATATATGGATTGAAACCCGGGACCGCTAGCTTCTAAGGCAGTCACTAGCAATTATTTTGAGAATCACTAGATACAATGTATGACTGTACTATGTTGGCAATGTCAGTAGCATCCGGAAGTCGTAAAGATTTTATTTCCGATCATAAAATACCCTTTACAATATTTCTAGCGGATTGTATGGTTAATTCTATTTTATAGCCCCTTCATCCTTTTCCTTATTGTATTATTTTTAGGGTTCCGTAGACAAATTACCTAGGAACCCATATAAAATTTAAAAATTACAGTAGCCCATACAAGAAACGTTTTTATCAACGTTAGCTTATTCTGCAGTATAAACCTTGAAAAAATGAGAAATAGTAAAAACTGGCCAAGTGCAAGTTGAGCGGTACGGAACCCTCGGTGCTCGAGTCCAACTCGCTCTTGACCGGTTTTTTTAAGTGTTGTGGTTTGTTTCTAAACAGCAATGGTACAGTCAGCATCAAATAGGTAGGAGCAGCCAAAGTGGCCAAATATATCGAAACACATCCTTATTCCTATAGTAATAAAGATGTGTTGCGATATATACTAGTATAAATAAAGCACATAAAGCCATCTCTTTCGATTTGCGTGTCAGCGTGGCACCATAGCCCTTTAAGGCCGCACTAAATTTAATAAACTTTTGTGCAACTGGGCTATTGTCCCGTCGTCGACACACTAGAATAACGTAGCATTGTATAATAGCGAACAGATAGCATTCTAAACGAGTTGTGTATGAAATAACAACGGCAGTTGAAAAGCGAACTTGTGTGCAGTTTACACGCGCCAGTTGCGTGTTTAGTAACTGTCGGGCAGCTACTCGCATGCGAGTTACTCATCTGTATGCTTACTACCCATACTACCCTTTGAAATGCGAACGTAACTCTATTTATTTGTTGCACTCACACACACACGCACACACGTACACACGCACACACACATACGCCACGCTAGCTAATAAAATGGACTTTTGCGCGCAGATTTTGACCGATATATAGTATATAATAAGACATTAGAAGATACAGCAACTAAGACGTAAGTTGAATCACAAAAGACCAAAAGCTGTTGACTGCCAGCTTTGGTTGCTGTAACTAATATTATGTATATTTTATTCAATTTTCTTCAACTAAGTGGCTAGCAAGCCGTGGTAGCCTAATGGTTTGACCTGCCGAACCTTAAGCAGAGGGTCGTGGGTTCGAACCCGGGCTCGCACCTCTAAGTTTTTCGGAATTTATGTGCGAAATACAATTTGTAAATTTAACATGAGCTTTGCGGTGAAGGAAAACATCGTGAGGAAACCTGCACACACTTGCAAAGCAATTCGACGGTGTGTGCGAAGATCCCAATCGGCACTGGGCCCGCGTGGGAACTATAGCCCAAACCCTCTCATTGTGAGTGGAGGCCTGTGCCCAGCAGTGGGACGTATATAGGCTGGATTATTAAGTTACAAGCTCGCATTTTTCTCAGTGTATTTGTGTGTTAATCAAAACTTATGCCGTACAATCCAAACCGCATTACAACCTCTAAATTCATTAAAGAGACCCTCAACATGTAGTTTCAATGTTACAACAACGATCTGTCACTAATGTGACGACTGAGCATGTGACAAGTGAGCTGTCACATACACGCCATTTCAGCCAATCAGAGGCGGGTGTAGTGGGGTGGTGGGACAGCATGTCATGTCAAGGGCTAACGTGATTTGGACAATTTGAGAGAAAATAGGCCAAGTTCATGTAATTCAAAATTCATAAATTGAAAATTAATTTATTTCAAGCAACAATTAAGACTCGTATTATTTTATATTATTATATTATAGTTACTTATACAAACATATAAATATTTACTGCTAATCGTGGGATTCGTAGGGATAAAAAGTAACAAGTAATTTAATTCGTGTTTTAAATAAATAGTAACATTTAATAAAATCTTGTTAATTTAATAAAATTTTATGATTGTTATATTATATTTTATTTTATAAAATCTTCTATATTGTATATGTATTTTCTTTTTGTATATTGCTTTATTCGTTTTCTTTGAAGGTAGCTAATGTTTGTTTTGTTTATTAGTTCTATTTTAAAATGATTGTTTAAGTTATTAGAAAAAAAAAATATTGCCTAAAAAAACAGAACATATTTATATACAAACGAACAAACAAACAAAAAACTTATCAAAATATTAGAAACCCTGTCACACATCATCATATATTCTTTAATACATCATCATTCAGTCCTAGCATTCTAGCATTTTAAATTCAGGTTAATTCATTTATTGACACACACCAACACAAAAGCAAATGGCTCGGGCTCAGCATTGAGCTGCGCTTGCACACAGCGCTCTATTTCAACCTGCGCAGCTGCGCCGACTCACTAGGAAAGATACATAATTGATTTGTAGTAAAGTTTCAGGTGCAGAGTATTTTAACTTCATTCAAAACTCATATCTCACCTCATTGGTAATAAAGTTCATCTTACACTGTTTACATAATTCAAAAATCGCAAACTAAAACCGGACTGACGACTAGTATGACGCACTCTTATAATTTCTAGTACCTGGGAGACGAAACCGAATTTTCATCAATTTCCTATACAAAAACACAAAAATAAAACCGATAGTTGGGGTTCGAACCTGCAGTCTCTGCGTAGTAGGCCAACGCTCTAACCGTCAGTCTATTCAGACGGCCCGAAATTACGAACCACATTGCGCGGGAATTCGTTTCCGTGAAAATACGAGGAAAACGAATTTTCCCAGACATGAGACCTAGCTAGATCGAATTTTCGCCCCCGTAAACCTCCATGCCGCATTATTCATCGAAATCGTTAGTCTTTCGAGAACGTGATTACAAACGTCGTAAGTATAAGATATAGTCCATGACACTCGATGAATCTACACTGCATTTATCAAAATCGGTCCATTACGCACCTTCAGAATGAAAGTGACCTAAACCAAAATGCTTAAGACTTTGAATTAGGTCTCTGTAATAATAATTTTATGACTCGAAGTAGACTTAACATTTTGTATTAGATCACTTTCATTCTAAAGATTCGATTAGTTCAGGACATAGTGTGGAACGTCCGATTTTTGGTGATATACAAACCTACATACATTATATGTGACGTTCTCAATATAAAGGGACCTTATGGAGGCAGGCGGTTGCGCCGTTTTTAGAACTGTTACCATAGTATTCGTATAGTTACAAGAATAAGAGCGCAACTGCCTTCCTCCATAAGGTCCCTTTATATTGAGAATGTCACATATATGTATATAGGTATGTAAAAATCATTAATAGACTGTTGAAATCATTACCCATATTTTGGCTTCGTTCAGTCGATTAAGCATATACTTGTAAAATTTCAACCACATCTCCATAATACTCTTTGTGCAAAATGGCGGCTACATATGAAAAGATGGACGACAGAATTACAAGGGTCTTATTTTGATATTTTCGTGCGGATTTCTTAAAATATGTGCAGGCTCGTAATCCGTGGACAATGGAATCATGTGGCGTACGAGCTTGGGATTTTGACAGCCATATTTTATGTTGTAATAAAACACACCGCCATCTTTAATTCGCGTTATTCACATTAGAATAAACTTGGTTTTATGTGATTTAATGGCGTCTCTATTAGGAGTATTTTTCGAATTATTCCTACTGCAATTTACTTATTATAATTAAGAAGGACTATTGATAAAGGCGTTATAAACGAGCTCTAACATTTTTTATGGCGACTATACAGTATAAATAATTTTTATTCAATAGTCTTATTGACTAGACAAAACTTGTGTATTATCCCAATTTTTTTAATTATTAATTTACAACAGTTCTGAACTTGGCCGTCTTTTCCAGTGAGGATGGTGAACCCGTGCCGCCGCGCGATCGCGTGCGTCCTGCTCGCGATCACGGCGGTCGTCGCCGCCGCGAGTTACGATCGCGAGCGACTCGAGATCGCCAAGCAGATACTGGAGGAAGTGCCGCTTATTGACGGGTGAGTGAGATAGAATACACATATAGGTAGAGCCCTTAGCCAAGATGCCCATCGATAACTAGCGTTTCTATCCGTTTCGTTTTTACGGACTTCAAAAAAGGAGGAGGTTCTCAATTCGTCTGTATGTTGCTTTTTTTTTTTTTTGTATGTTTGTTACGCGATTACTCCGTCAATTGTGGACCGATTTTGAAAATTCTTTTTTTTGTTTGAAAGGGTATACTTCCGAGGTGGTCCCATTGTCACGAAATCAGAATCTGATGATGGAATCCATGAGAAATCGAGGGAACTCCTCAAAAGTTATAGGCACACATACAGCGATTTTGGTATTACCTGCAAGACCTTAATTACAAAAGCAAAATTATTACAAAAAGGCCTTAATTACAAAAAGGCAAGAATCATGGTGTCATTGCTACTGTGTATACCTACTTGACACCGGCTTGGATATATTCTATGTACCTATTCGGCACTAAATAGACTATTCCTAGGACTCCTATGAGGCTGGTTTTTATTTAACGCTGTTTAGTAGGATTTTGAAGACGGTTTTATTTTTTTGTTAAATTTTTTTTTAAAACCAATCGCGTCACTGGTAGATCACGTGACTCACCGTATGACGTGATCTACCAATGACGCGATTGGTTTAAAAACTAAACGAATAGAAACGGTAGTTAGCGATGGGCATCTTGGCTAAGGGCTCTGATCAGTCATTGACACCATTTCTTTAAAACGTCGATGGTTTTTTTACGTTACACTTTTTAGGGTTCCGTAGCCAAAATGACAAAAACGGAACCCTTATAGTATCGTCATGTCCGTCCGTGTGTCACAGGCATTCATATATTGATGAAATTTGGGGTACATAGCCGAATTTTTTTTTGCAAACATAAACGCGTGGCACATATTTCGACAGTTCTTTTAAAATCACTTTAATTTAGTGAATATTTTTGGAAATAATCGCTCCGAAAGTTACATAAATTGTATCACAGTTTTAAACTGTATATCAAAAATACTTTCAACCAAAATTATTTTCAACATGATCGGAAATACCGTTTTTGAGTTATTGCTGAAAAACTGCGCTTCTCGACAAAAGGACGTAAGTGCCGTGAAGATACGCTCTTTTTCTGGTGCACTTTTTCCAGATTGTTTTTTTAATTGTTGTAATGGCAACGGAACCCTACATTTAACATGTGCCGACATGCCCTGGCCAATTTTTTAAACCTGTTGCAGCCACAACGATCTTCCGTGGAACATCAGGAAGTTCCTCCGCAACCAGATCAACGAATTCGAGCTGGATACTGACCTTAGGGTGGTGGAACCGTGGTCCATATCGAAGTACTCCCACACCGACCTGCCCAGGCTGCGGGAGGGGATGGTGGGGGCCCAGGTAGGTTACTCTTTTACCCTATCATAACTCCTCATAACATGTCTAACAGTCCGGTAGTCCGAAGTGTGTCAGGTCACGCGGCCAGTCAGCTAGAATCTATGAAGAAAGTGTACGAAATCGTAAGAGAAAATGATTTTCTGGGAATCCCTTCTTTTGCCTTTATTTTCTTCTTTTTCTTTTTTTTTCTAAAACCTTAAACATTTCAAGATGATTTCAAAAATCTTTGCACGGTTAGGTTTATTTTATAACAATACTGAAAATTATACGGTTTCAGAAAAAAAAAGCCTTTATGTCAAATGATTATATGGCATATGAATTTATGACAAACAAATAGAGACCCGATACTCTGTGTTATACGACGTTCTGAGAGACCATATCAGTCTATATAAACCCTTCCTTACAGTCGTTAGAAAGGGGCGGTGGAGAGCCCAAGCTGCATAGCACTCGCTTGGGCTTTGTCCCACTGCGGGCTTAAATTTGACAGTGCTAGGGAAATTAATACAACTATTCCATATTCGAACGTAAGACTTACCGCTCAAGGTTTAAAATAAAAGTGAAAATCGCTTAGGTAATAAAAGTCAGGACGAGACACTTTTATTTTAAACCTTAAGCGTTAAGTCTTATGTTAGAATATGGAATAGATGTATTCATTTCCCTAGCACCTGTCAAAAGTTATTTCGTCCACGCATATTAAGCCCGCTGCAGCTGTATAACTTTTTAAGCTGTGCCAATACCAGCCGACGGGCAGTTAGTTAAACAAGTCACTTTACAATTCGTCGTCGAATTAACCGGCGCTAAGTTGTGCAACAAGAGCAAAAAGATAAAAAAGATAAAAGATATTTATTCAGTAAGTAGGCCGCACGGGCACTTTTACACGTCAAAATCTACCAGCGCTTCCCAAGAGGAGACCACTGCTGAGAAGAAGCGCCGCAAGAAACTCAACAGTTAGTCATTTTTTAAACAGTTGACTTATGACTTGTTATGACAATGATAATAATAATACTAATTCTAGCATTATATAAAACTATAAAAATAATATAAAACATCTGCGTAGTTCTGCAGGAAAACATGTCAGAATTATTACGAAAAATACATTAGTTTGGACCTGTGAGGCAATTTTTGCGGTTCGTGCTACAGATAGATGCCGTAAAGTAAGTACAGTAAGGGTGGTGACGCATATATCAATAGACTGTTATTTGTTTGAGTTTAATTTATTTGAAATAATGTACAAGAATAGGTGTTTGCACCATGAATGCCGCGAGGCGACTCTACACATAACTACTCTTGTTTTTTTATTGTTCCATTCTTAATTTCTTTATTCGATTTCAAAAGAATTAAGAATAAAACTGACATACATAAAGCAACAAGTTCTACAATTCTACATACAAAACTACTTGTTGCTTTACATCCCTCGCCCCTCTTGAAAAAAACAACGCCTAGCTAATAATTTATATCTACCTAAGGAGGAGTTGCAGGTCTTACAAAGCCACACTGTTCCCAGCTAGGGAATAATTTCCTGTACAGTTATGTCAATAATACTATAGAACGGAACTTTCTTACGCGAACAACACTTAACTGTACAGTGAAATTTCGACTTTCGGAAAAACCTCCGAAAAACGAAAATCACAGTGGATTCCCTATCTACCCATCTCGTACCTTTCACGCACCACAGATAACTAGTCATGCTATACTAAGAGTATATGACATATGTAAAAATAATTACCCCTAACTAGGTTTCATGGTGGTGTGTACTAGGCTTACAAAGAGGCGAGATGGTATTTTTATGTCCATAGACATCTGACAATGAATTGACAAGTCATCGTCATTCCCTTAACATGTCACAGAAGAGACATATGGGTCCATGCCCCATAGGCATATGTTAAGGGTCCGACTTTGACCAAACAATCTATCATCCATAACCTCCTAAGACCCAATATATATCAAAAAAGGGACAAATTGTCAAAGTGTCAATTCTTATTGACTAATAAGTTATCTCGTTTTATATTAACGAAATGGGCCTCAGTAGGTTCTAAGGAAAAAAACACTCGTATGAAATAAATTACCTAAGCACTTTCACCCCCCCAGTACGCAACATTATTATTCTAGCTATATTTCATATTTAATACTAAACTACTCATAACTTATACATTTCAATGAAATAGTATGCATGTGTCACATATCTCGGCCTGAGATATGGTCACAGCATCTTCGCAGAGTGATGGTGAACTGCATTTCTTCTGATGGAGCAGCCAAGTGACTGCAGCACCAGACTTCGCAGCTCCATCCTCCTGCGCAGCTTGTTGCTCTCGTTCAGAAGTGTACATGAAACGATGCAAATGTTAAAGACACCTAGTAGCGAAAACACAAGCAATAAGATACCTCATTATAAGAATAGCTTTATTTTTTTTATTAAATAACCACTAATGACCAATTTTCACTGCACCATGGCTTGTAAAATTCATCATGGTGATCAAAGGGAATATCTCATTATGATACTATATACAACGACATCAAGTCCAGGTAGCAGCCTCCTACTGCTTCCAGAATACATGTGGCAGGAATGCACGCCCATGTCTCACATCAGTCATCTCTGCTTATGGTCATCAGGGTTTCACAAGTTCTCAGCTCGGCATATATGAAAAATAAAACACAGCTAAATAAACACATTAAAACAATTATACACATATTTTATAAGTAGCAAGTATGAACAAGCTTTCATACGATATCGCTTCCCTTAACCCCACTATTCGGCGAAATTCGTAACGCACGACTTGTCAACCACGAAGTACACATGCCCTGCACTATGACGGCTGAGACCAACCAAGTCTCTTCCCACCTTATAGGCTTAAAGGGAATTACCATCACACTACAAAGACAAGCGCCATCATGGAAACATGCCTGCACCACAAATGTAGCCTGACCTATTCACCCTTCTTTCCATGGTTGTTCATGCTTGCTTCAACTGTACAAGTCTGTAAAATAAAATTTACCATTAAATAAATATATACAACTAAATCCTAATCTTAACCCTAGAATTACACACTAAGTTATAATCCTACTATAAAATTTTTTCAATCTATTCCTGTGAACAATTACATATTTAGCAATATTACCCAATTTCTTTATTTTATAATTGTTATTAGGTAGAATATTAACAATTTGATAGGGTTTCGTAAGATATGTCGGACCCTTTTTTTTTACAAACTTGGCTATCACTCTGCCACAATTGAATTAAAATATTGCTACAAAATATATCATATTGCTGTGCTATCTTCACGTCGACGCTAATCAGAGCATTTAAAATAAAGCCTAAAATCCTATCAACACATTGAATCCATTCGAAATATAACTTAAGACATCAATTTCACATCAGCATCTATAAAAATTTGTTTTTTCTCAACATCACAAGTATTTATAATCACGTAATCCCGCTCATCTCTTCGCGTTTCGTATACTACACTCTATGTATGACCAATGACCTTAATTATTACAAAACCTAACACCCCAGTTCCCTAGAAAATTATCATGGCTATAGGCGAGTGCCCGAATCTACGTATGGATTCATATGGGTTCGACCTATGCCATTGTATATATAAAATATCCCCATGCGAAACGCGAAGAGATGAGACTGTTATTTGTTTGAGTTTAATTTATTTGAAATAATGTACAAGAATAGGTGTTTGCACCATGAATGCCGCGAGGCGACTCTACACATAACTACTCTTGTTTTTTTATTGTTCCATTCTTAATTTCTTTATTCGATTTCAAAAGAATTAAGAATAAAACTGACATACATAAAGCAACAAGTTCTACAATTCTACATACAAAACTACTTGTTGCTTTACAGTACCCATACACTTTTTCAAATGGTAAAGGAGACTCGAAACTACGCACGAGTAAAACCGGATGTTTCGGACCGTTCAGAAACGCTGGCCTCCGGAAAGACTTGGCAACTCTGCGTCTTCTACCGTCTGCACAATGGGGAGTGTTCCGAGGAACTGTTGAAACTGGTGCCAACGGCTTCGGCAGGAAGTTCATTCCCATTACCATGAGTCACTGCGCTCAACCACGCACCGGTTCTAGAACGTGTCTAGCGCGTGCTATAAGAACGTGGAATGAACTTCCCGCTGAGATTTTCCCAATGTGCTACAATATGGCTTTTTAAAACGGGTGTCATTAAACTTCGAGACCGGCAACGCATTAGTGACGCCTCTGGTGTTGCAAATGTCCAGGCGGCGGTGACCACTTCCCATCAGATGACGTCTGCCTGTTTGTCTGTCAATGGCAATAAAATAAAATAAAAAAAACCGGGCAAGAGCATGTCGGGCCACGCTCGGTGCAGGGTTCCGTCGCCATTTCTAGAAATACAAATAAAGTGCACCAGGAAAAGAGCGTATCTTCATGGCACTTAAGTACTTTTGTTGAGAAGCGCAGTTTTCTGGATATATATTTACCAACTCTACGATTTTTGAAGGTTAAATAAGAAAATCGTTTTATTTTTATTAAAGATAAAGTACCTACTTAGTGCTGCAGACCGCTTTGCCATGAAGAAAACCGGGCAAGAGCACGTCGGACCATGCTCAGTGAAGGGTTCCGTCGCTATTACTACAAACAAACACAAATAACAATGAACAACATAAATGTTACTTAGCTTTCTATTCAAAGTTATCATAGGTGATTTCCAGTAGGTATAAACATTTTTAACTCAAGAACTTCTACTTAGTCGTGGTAGTTTTCCTTTTAAATTCGTTATATCCCGTTTTATTTAAGATATTTTTCAGATTTTTATTATTTGCAGTTTTGGCTGTAGGGGGACATTTGACTCTAACAAAAATTAGCACTTTAAAGCTTAATATATCACAAACGGATCCCTTAATCGAAAAATTGTTTTCACAAACCCGCAATATTTTTGAAAGACCTATCTGACGACACCCCCCACCATGGGGTACGAGTAGACGAGAAAATAACTATCCCCACTTTACTTGTAGGGGAGGTACTTAAAAAAAAAAAAAAAAATTTACCACTTTGTCGGCGTGACTAATATGTATTTTCATGCCAAATAACAGCTTTCTAGTACTAGGAGTCTCTGAGCTAAGCTACGGACGGACGGACAGACGGACAAACCGACGGACATGGCGAAGCTATAAGGGTTCCTAGTTTGACTACGGAACCCTAAAACAGTAATTTTATGCACGGAAAATCGCATATGACTCGCGGAACATAAAGAACCCAACGACACCTCATTTGTCAAAATTTAATGGATAGTATAGGATAGGAACATTGATAGGAACTCCGGGGTGACAGATGAACATACATATAATAGAGAAATGGTGTCCCCTTGTTTTGCAGACACTCATTTCGTCGAATGTGTCGTTTCACCGAATTTCATTTCATCGAAAGCTAATTTCTGCTGAAACCTTATTGTTTTCAAGTTATCTTAAGCATGGGTTACATAGGTTAGGTTAGGTTAGACCTGTGACCACCAAAAATTATAATTCCGGCACGCGGAGGCTGTCGATGACATGAAAATTCTCCGAAGTAAAACGTTCTATGAAATGAGTGTCGGTGATTCAATGGTAAACTAGAGAATTACATAATTTAATACGTAGAAAAAAACCATGACTCAGGAACAAATATTCGCGCTCATCATACAAATATCAGCCCACACCGGGATTCGAACCTGCTTCGTAGGGTCACTAGACTTACCAACTAGGCCAACCGTATCGTCAATACCTACCCAAACCCTCCCCTATAATTTATAGCGGGCATAAATTCAAATTTACCCCTACTTACCTATTCGGGGGTTGTTTTTGCCCTTTTCGTCTTAGATAACAAAGGGCCTTACTTAAGTTTTGTTTTCATGAATTTAAATCGTGACTGAAGCATTGTACCTATTTTGCGCAGATGGTGTACCGAAATACCTATATGTAAATGATTGCGAATTCTCACCGGCATATAATAATATGTATAGCCGGACCATTTTTTTTATTTTGAACGTAATTAATAACTTTAGCAATCTTAAAAAACTGGGCAAGAGCATGTCGGGCCACGCTCAGTGCAGGGTTCCGTCGCCATGACTACAAATACAAATAAAGTGCACCAGCAAAAGAGCGTATCTTCATGGCACACGTCCTTTTATTGAGATGCTTTCGGCAATAACTCAAAAACGGTATATCCGATCATGTTGAAAATAATATTGGTTGAAATTATTTATTAAGCGTTACCTTTGTAATTTATTTCATATTCTATGGGCATAAAGTTTAAAAGATAATGGGGTGGACACAATTTATGCAACTTTCGATCCCGTAAAAAAACAAATGAGTCGTAAAACATGGCGTCCTGTGTATACACGATGTGGAAATTACACATCGTAAACACCGTGACCATTATTTTGAAGGGAGAATTGTATGTGGATAACGCTTCTTGAGGTAGTAATCCATAGTTTTTACCACTACAAAAATACCTCGTCACAAAAGTCACCTGTTGCTGTAACGTATTACCTCGATTGGCGTACATCGATCAGGGTCTCGTATGACTTACCTTGCGACCCGTTTAGATCAATTTGCTCGGCTTACACGCAATCCCGAAATGGCGCAAAAGCTCAAGTTGAGATGGCGACAATCCGTTCACACTAATCAAACCACGGTGCTTATCTCGGGTTAAAATATGGCGTAAAAAAAAAGTGAAAAATTGCAAAATTGCAAAATGGTGGCCCATAAGGGTTGCAAAAAATTTAATTTAAATCTAGTTTTACACCCGACGCAAAAAGGGGTGTTTTGTGTTTGATGTGTGTATCTGTGTTTGTATCTGTGTATATGTCTGTGGCGTCGTAGCTCCTAAACTGTAGGACTTTGATTTAGTTTTTTTTTGTTAGAAAAGTGACTTAAGAGCGTTTTCAGTTTGGTTTAAGCCGGGTCCAGACGGGTGTAACGTGTAATGTAAGATTACGTGTAATTAGCGTCAACTGTGTGGACGGCACACGAACGGCCTTTGTGTTCGCGCTATAAACCGACAGCCGATGGATCACGCGCGAGCGTTACATGTAACGCTCGTAGTGCCGTTGACACGCAGAATTCGTGTTACATTACACGATAGATTATACATAACACGTTACACCCGTCTGGACCCGGCTTTAATGAAAATCAGCTGAAAATGAGCTCTGAAAGTAAAGGTACCGATTTTGTCTGGGGTTTTTTAACCCGGTTAGGATAGGTTATAATTTGTGACGTTCTCAATATAAAGGGACCTTATGGTGGAAGGCAGTTACGCTCTTCTCATTCTTGTAACTATACGAATACTATGGTAACAGTGCTAAAAACGGCGCAACCGCCTGCCTCCATAAGGCCCCTTTACATCACGTTTATGTTCTAAATTATCACCATTCTCGCTTTAACATGAAAAAAACCATTAGGACAAAAAGCAAATGTCTCATCTTTTACATGAGGTGTCAAGTAAAATGATAGTTTCTTGCTTAAAAATAAAATGTTCTCCCATGTCTTTCCTCAGGATTCAAGCTACCATACCTACCGGATTCTGTTATATTTATGAAACCCTGATCGGTTACATCGGCACCCTTTTCCGTCGTGTCCCATACAAAAACCCATAAAGCATTCTCCCCTACGTCAATACGTCAACAGAAGCCATTATCAAATACCTATGCTCGGAATAAATGATGCTGTATATTTAAAGGATATGCAAGCCGATCGAACTTGAGCTTTAGACGGTGGAGTTAAGGTAAATGTTGAGTTTGTACTGAAAACGCCACAGCTGTTACAGTGGGTGTTTGCGTTTAACGTTAGAAATTAATTTGAGTATAATTTGTTTTTTTTTGTGTTGATGTTTGGTTAAATACTGTTTTACTACGACGAGGTAAAAGAGCAATTAAAATAACCTAACCTAAAATATTATTGATTTAAGGATTTAAGATCATATGTTTTAATAATCAATAACAAAATCAGGTTCCTAGCTGAACTGGAAAAAATAATAAAGGGAAATACGGCCTATATGAGTTCGTGTGAATATACACGCTGCAGTGTCGCTCGGCTTTTTCTTTGAACTTGGCCGGACACACTACCGTGTGTCTAGATCCAAATATTTACTTCAACAACCTCGTAGCTCACTGATTCAGTAACACAAAATACAAACCTTATCTTTAAAACTGAAGTTAATTTTCTTTCGTTTGAGTAATTTGTGAAAGTAATAAGACAAAATCTAACTTTAAATACCGACTCACAATACTGTCCCAAATTTAAAGGACACAATTTCATTAAAAGACTAAACTAATTTTAACTTTAATGTGCTTTAATTCAGATTGTATTTGCAAATAGCAGTTTTTTTATTATGTGTCCTTGTTACCAAAGCAAGAACACGCGAAAAGGGACCGAATATCAATACATTTACAAATTTATAAGCTTTCTTAGGATTCAATTGAATTTTGCTCAAAAAATACCTTGAGTTAGCTACACAAAAACGTACCTTACAACTTACAAGCAAAGTTTCTTTTGTATTGTAATCCGCGTAAGAAAGGAGCGATTTGCTTTTCGTACTATCGTGGTTTGAATCTTTTTGAAGCATTTGCTTTCTAAAATGGACTTTATAACAAGGGTGGTAAGGTTGTTTAGGATTTATTCAACGTAATCTGATAAAGGAATGTGGAGTTTTCGTTCAGTATTTGTAGGAAGCTGTTTGTTTGAACTTTTATCGGTGGAATAAACTTATAGCGAAGATTTTCAGCTATGCGTGTTCATACGTGGAGAATAGAGTCGTAAATTGCCAGTTTTTTAATGCCTAACAAATTACATGATATTGTTACATACACTTTAGAAAACTGTTAAGTTAAGGCTTATAAATACATTACAATACATTGCTTTAACTTTCAGTATAGTGCCAAACTTGGAACCTACCTATTTACATTTCTACTTTTGGTGGCACATGAGAACTTGGCCTATTTTTTACATTTATGTTTTTAGCGGGATCTAAACTTACATAAATCAAATTTATTTGTCTGGTATTATCTTGTTACACCCCGTATACAGCGCCGCTTCATCGACGCGACGTCTTGCACATCCTGTATATGAATTATTCAACCGGGCCAACGAACCTTCTATGGCATGTCTATTCTGAAATCTGAATATTGAAAAAAATACTGGGCTCTCTTTCGCTCATAGCGGTAGGAAAGAAATACAATAGGTCGAACTATTTTTTTTAATGTACTTATGGTGAATCAAAATAAATTGTCTGCCCTCACTTCTCAACATTTCCTTTTTAACCGACTACGGCAAAATTAAAAAGCAGGGTTATGATTTTAGCAGTCTACTTTGTTAGTATGTTTATCTGTCTATGTAGCTCCTAAACTTTCCATCACATTCCTACAAATGTAGTTCTCTTTTAAACCGACCTCAAAAAAGGACGTTATGTTCGGTGGTATATATTTTTTTTAAGTATATCAGGGAGAACTGGAAATGTCTCACAATAATGACGACGTCGCACGTGTTGACAGATCGGTGACGGCCGGACAACTGACTCAACACAGGCGCTCAGCGCCTATATTTAGGTGCTCAAGCCCGCGCGCCGGTCACGTATCTTCCTCTTTTTGTTTTCATCTAAAGCCTAAACCAGAAAATTAGAAAATGAACTAATACCTCACTACCTAATAAATAACTTATAAATATCATGTAAACGCTGGATATTGTCTAGGGGACACGGTTTATGTAGGAAGACATGTCGAAGTTTACCAATTTAATCAATACATATCTATCAATCACTATGTATGACACATAAAATATCATAAAATACTTGAAGGGAATGACGTATCATATACGAAACTTTATGAGAGTTTAATGTAATTATTACTATGATGTAAAGGGACATGTCGAAAGAAGGCTGCAAATTGAACCTACCAGTACTAATTTCACCATACGATGTTAAAGGTTAATCGATTGTTCATACATTTTGACAGCTGTTAACACTCTGTCTGTTAAGTGGTTGGTGATATCCGACATAACTCCATAACAATCCATCTGCCCTGCAGAGTTTTAACCGCAGTAAGTGTAACTCGGCCACTATATATTGACATCCAACTTTGAATAACTGACAATCTGTATGAGATCAATATATTGTGGCCGTGGTGCACTTACTCCGTTTCAAGAGTATTGTGAGATGATGGCTTTCCATACAAACGGCGATAACGTTTTCCACCCTAAATGTTAACCGATTTCGACCAATTTTTCATACGGTGTCAGTCGGAACAAAAACTATGTCCGTACGTTTCGTCGTCAAGAACGTTAATTTGGGACTCATTTAAAAAAAATATTAATATTTTAACAGTAGCATCCCAATATATTTATGAAAATATTATGTATGTTATTAAGAACCTAGACTCTTTCGTTAAAAATTCTGATATACATAATATAAATACTAGGAATAAAAATAAAATTGCCATAAAAAAGTTTCGTGTCCGTAAAGTATATAAATCATTTGTAGGTCAATGCATTCATTTTTATAATAAATTACCCGACGTAGTTTTAGAGTTACCCCTTCCAGCACTTAAAAATTACTTGAAAAAGTCGTTGATGTCAAAGGCGTACTATAGGGTCGAGGACTATCTAACGGACAAAAATGCTTGGCCTAAACCAGAAAATTAACTAATGTTTAATGTTCAATAGCTTACCTACTACTCGTACATACCTCATAAAAATCATGTAAACGCTGTATCTTGTCTAGGGGACACGGTTTATGTAGGAAGACATGTCAAAACTGTTTTGTGTGATATATATATAAATTTTCTCGTAGTCATTCTGACATGTTTTCCTGCAAAACTACGCAGATGTTTGATATTATTTTTACAGTTTTATATAATGTTAGAATAAGTAGTGACATTGTTATATTTTCATTTAAAAAATGACTAACTGTTGAGTTTCTTGCGGCGCTTCTTCTCAGCAGTGGTCTCCTCTTGGGAAGCGCTGGTAGATTTTGACGTGTAAAAGTGCCCGTGCGGCCTACTTACTGAATAAATATCTTTTATCTTATCTTTTATCTTTTATCTTATCTTATTGCTTGAAGTTGTCAATGTCATTAGAGATGCCAAGTCTGTAACTTGCTTATTGCTGTAGAATATCAGATTGACTTTCAACCTAAAGTGGGTCCCAAATTAAAGTTCGTGACTGTACAGCCAAGGTTATATAGATACGTCCAAAGCCTCAAAAATATGTAACCACGATCTTATGTCGCCGTAATAAGGTCGTGGTTACATATTTTTGACACTCTGAACGTATCTATATTTATAACCTTGACTGTACTATTCTATATGTTACTTGTTTATTCATAGGAGAGCCAGTAAACTTGAAACTTAAAAGCTGGTTCAAAACAGCCATTTTAATTGACTTAATGGATGAAATGTCAGCCCCTTTGATCTTTGAAGTGACTAGACCGGAGCTTTCTGCGCTTCGTTTGAGAATCCACTGACGAATAGGAAGCTTTTCATTAAGTGCAACTTGATTGGTCAGCGTTTTAAACTTCGAATGCTACGACGAAAATAGGTTAGAAAGAAGCTGGATTTCAATTGTGTCACAGATTTAGTAAAAATAATAATGAGCACACTATATTGTGGTTGCAGAATCACCGAACCTCGTTTCATAGAATGTTTTACTTCGCCGAATTTTCATTTAATATGGTGTGTAATTTCGGGCTGCCGCCGTCTGAATAGACTAATGGTTAGAGCGTTGGCCTACTACGCAAAGAATGCGGGTTCGAACCCCAGCTATAGATCGGTTTTTTTTTGCAAAACGAAGACATTAATAAATAAACACTTTATTAAAAACATTATAAATACAAATAATATTATAGAAACTTATTCTTCACAATCTTCTGACCAAAGTCATCGTATTGCTCTTTAGTTACCCACAGTTTACCCGTTCCGGACATACCTGGAAATTATTATAATAAAATCAAACAAATTCAAGCGCGACCGTCTCGCGGGGGGGGCAGAGTTGGGGGGAGGCATCCAAGGACCAGGCCTCGGATACATATTGCACCTTTAGAATGAAAGTGACCTAATTTCAAAATGTTTAGATTTTTAATTAGGTCTCTATAATAATAATTTTATGACTCGAATTAGGAAACTTAACATTTTGTATTAGGTCACTTTCATTCTAAAGGTGCGATATATAATTTACAAACGGTTATTAACGTTGTTATAGGTTTACCCTTGAATCGCCGACACTCATTTCATAGAATGTTTTACTTCGCCGAATTTTCATTTCATCGACAGGCATTTCCACGTGCAGGAGTTATCATTTTTTGGTGTTCACAGGTCTAACCTAACCTAACCTACGTAACTCATGCTTAAGATAACCTGAAAGCAATAAGCGAGCCTAAAGTGATAGCAATAAAGTGACAGTACGAATAAAAAGTTGCTAGAGTAATTAAATATCATTCTTAGCTCAAAGCCTGAGCACACTAGCGTGTTTAGCCCTTGGACGTCAGAAACGCTAGTGTGCACAGGCTCTTAATAGATTTGAACGATTTATTTCATTACTCTAGCAATACCGGATAAAATCGCTTAGTAATAAAATGTAATAAAAGTCAGGATGAGACACTTTTATTTTAAACCTTAAGCGTTCAGTTTTATGATAGAATATGAAATAGATGTATTAATTTCCCTGGCACCAGTCAAATTTTATCTCGTGCATGTACGCTAAACCCGCAGTTTCAGCAGAAATTAGCTTTCGATGAAATGAAATACGGTGAAACGACACATTCGATGAAATGAGTGTCTGCAAAACAAAAGTACACGGTAAATATGTCCTTACTTGACGCAAAACATTTTCATTTCGGTTTCGTTCGAATAAACCGGTTTTTTAACCGGTTTTGGAGGAGTCTTTACATGAAGGTTTTTTCGGCTTAGTTAATTATATATATTAATAAACTGGTTGATGCAAGGTCTTAGGGGACGCCGAGCGCCGTCGCTAATTTTGATCGCGCGGCTACTAGATGGCGCCTGGGTGTTGCACCTGGGCGCTACATGGGCTAGAGCTAACCCTGTCATGTGACATGTAAAACTAGATAAGGTCTCTGTGAGCTGTAGATATCGCGACAAACTTAACTTTGTTGGAAAACTGTTATCCCCATACATCGACATAGGTAGCGGTCAGTTTACCAACACCGCAAATAAGTTTGTGATCGCAAAAATCAACTCCGTCATTTTGTGAAAATTCGAAGAACGGAATCGACGTAAATTCCATATAATCGAACCTGTTCACAAAATTTCACGAGTATCGGTTGAGAAATGCGACGTGTAGAGGAGAACGGACGGACATACGAAAGCATTATTGTCCAAGCTGAAGCGGAGACGCTTCGCTCGCTCAGTCAACAAGTTAAATAAAAGTAACGTTGCCTGCGAAGGTGGCGCCACCTAGCCACGCGGTCGCGTACGCTTCGTCCGACACAGCGACGTTTACTGTCCGGTCCATCTTGCGGTCGAGTTCTATTTGTAACCTTAAAACAATCAGTATAATAAGTAAACACTCATAGATCAATCAATCACTCCTAAAATCAATAAACAGGGGACAACCTCACACAAATTGACCTAGTCCACTAAGCTCTTGACTTAAAACATGCTTTTACATCCATGACTCAGGAACAAAACTCGCGCTGATCACACAATTTTTTGCCCATATCGGGATTCGAACCCAGGACCGCTAGTTAGTTAGTTAGTAGGTAGGTTACTACCAAACCAAGCTAACTGCGTCGTTACTAGTTAAACTCAGGAACTACAAGTCAAATGTAACACCTATCATTTTGCGTTAGGGATTATATAAAAGTCCTAACATTAAACACAAACCTGTTCGTAAGCCCTGGTATCATAGACATACCGCCGCAGGGTACCACGCAGTTCAGCATGATATCGACCAGCTCAGGGTCACACTTTAAGCAAGCAGTGAAGACAGCGTCCTGCAACGATAGCAAACCCGTCCGCTCAGGAGCCGCAAGACCTGGCTGGAACAGCAGCTCTCCTGAAAACAACCAGATAGGTAAACCTGTAACTCACTTTTCGATTCGTTATCGAAGTATTAACTGGCAAACTTAAGTAGCGCTAGTAGACACACCTAAGAGTAAGGTACCCACTTTGGCCGAGTTGGTTTGACGACGAAATTGGCGAATAAAATAATGCACCCACTAAAGCATTTTAATAGGCTTGTGGGGCTGGAAATGTCTCTTCCCTTAAACCCAGTCCGGTTTTATCACCTTTTGAATATGATTGTAGATATATTGACGTATGATGACGACGCGGTTAGCCTGGTTGGTAGTGTCCCTGCCTGCGAAGCTATCGGTCCCGGGTTCGAATCCCGGTATGGGCAAATATTTGTGTGATGAGCGTATTTGCTCCCGAGTCATGGATGTTTTCTATATGTTTAAGTATGTATTTCTCTATATAAGAATGTACTTCGTTGCCTAGTACCCATAGTACAAGCCTAGAGCTTAGTTTGGGACTAGGTCAATTTGTGTGAGATTGTCCCTGATATTTATTATTATTAGTACCTGGGAGACCGAATGTCGTCCGAAACCGAATTTTCATCGGTTTTCTATACAAAAATAGGAAAAAAACCGATCCGTAGTTGGTATTCGAACCCGCAGTCTCTGCGTAGTAGTCCAACGCTCTAACCATCAGTCTATTCAGACGGCAACGATCGCATCGACATCACGAACCATATTGCGCGGGAAATCATTTTGCGTGAATTTTCCCAGATATTAGACCTAGCTAGATCGATTTTTCGCCCCCATAAACTCAAATTTCATCGAAATCGTTAGAGCTGTTTTCGGGAACGTGATTACAAATATACAAGGTGGGCCAAAAGAAGTCATCCGATGTTGTTTGACTCTCTTTTTTTGAATTGTTACGCAAAAAAATAGACACGATTATTCCGCGTTCTTGGGGAGTGTATCGCTCCATGGCTTGTTCACTTGTATTTTGCATCTGTCAAGTCCACAGATGTCAAAACAGATTTGACATTGGCGACTTTGCAAAAATGAGAGCATCTTCCAATAGGGTGATTTCTTTTGGCCCACCTTGTATATACAAATATGTATGTAAATATTTCTCGCAAATGCTTCTCGTTTAATAAGTATGATTATATTATGTGAATATGTGGTAGATATTTTGGAAAAGTATGTTTTAATGGATAAGGTAACCCGTATAATCCACTGACACATTAAGATAACCCTGGGCCAACAACAAAAGGGAACAGTACCAGCAAACCAAGCTTCATCACCCACTTCGATTTCTTCACCACTGGGTAGCTTGTACTTCCTCCAATAGTCAAACCTGTTAGCGGAAGCGTTCTTTGTAACGTACACGACGTTGTTCCTGATGTCATCCAGGACTTCAAGCGGTACCTACAATAGAAAGAAAGAAAGAAAGGAGGACGAGGAGGAGGGGACACTGGCTCGGTATCATGCTGAGGTGTCAGACACCTACAGCGCTGATTATCAGCCAACACCGTCGGTGACTCGTACATATACGTGTAAACTACTTATTATAATTTTAGTAACGAAAAAAAAGAATAGTAAAACGCATAGGTACATAAATGCGATATTTTAGCTTCGGTAAAAAAAAAGAAAAAACAGGTTATTTTAAAACCAACAGCGTATATAAATTTGTCAGGTGCCAGGGAAATTAATACATCTCTTCCATATTCTAACGTAAGACTGAATGCTTAAGGTTAAAAAATCTGACTCCTGACTTGTATTACCTTTTATTACTAACCGATTTTATCCGGTTTTGCTAGAGTAATGAAATAAATCGTTCAAAACTATTAAGAGCCACACTAGCGTTTATGACCGGGGGTCTAAGGGCTAAAAACGCTAGTGTGCACACGCTCTAAGCTACGCATGATATTTAATTACTCCAGCAACTTTTTATTCGTGCTGTCACTTTTCTTGTGATGCATGTAAGGTTCGCAGGTAGGCATACCAACATTATCATCTAGATTCTATAGATTCTAGAAGTTGGTAGTGACCTTGTTTATAAAGGTAGCGGTATGAGCAACTAGAGTTTAGCAAAAAAAAGTTTGTTGGAACAGGAATTACAATATTATATCAATTGGGAATCCCCAAATTATATTTTTAGGTAGGTTGAGTCATCCTCCCAATTACATTCCTAACAGCGCCCTCAATTTTCCAAACGCTTTTTTGCCATCCTAAACTTTTTTATGAACACAAGTTTAAAGAGTATTTGTATTTTAAGTACCTTTATATTTCTTTTTGCGAGAAGATCTTCTATGTATTTATTTAAATTCGTGGCTGGTAAGTTGTTGCTCATTATGGCAAACGACATCATACCACCTTCGTAAATGGGAACTATGTCTGTTGTCTGGTATCTAATAAAAAATAAACACATTTATACTAGATTTTATTAATGCGAACTAAATTTACAGAAAAAAAAAATCAGATAAGTATGTAAGAAATTTAATAATAACCGCAAGCAGGCCTCGGAACCGCTTTAAGAAATACCGGTTAGTACCGGTTTATTTCGATTTTTCTCCGAACTTTTATTGAAAACGCGATCGTTTTAACCTTTAGCTTTACCTACATTAATCGGTTTATTCGATAAATGTCTATAGGATCAAACTGGTCCGTAGGATTTGTAAAAACGGAGCTGATTGATACAATAAAATTAACGAACGTGAAATAGAAGTTTTGTTACTATTAAATAAAAAACTAAACGGCGTTAGTTTATCGTGCGTCCGTATTAACCGGTTTTTATTACTCTAAAGCGGTTAGTCCAAAAAATATTAAAAAAAAACCGGTTAAAAATCTAAAATCAATATGAAAAGGTTTTGCACGGCAAGATTACGGTTTGAAAATTTAACCGGTATCTAACAATTCCATACCCTGTTATCAGTGGAGCTGATTCATTAATACTTAACAACTAAATATTTACTTACCCCAAAAAAAAACAAAAAAACGGTATATAGCTGGGGTTTGTTGAACCCGTAGTCTTGGCGAAGTAGGCCAACGCTCAAACCATTAGACTATCGGACTGGCATGGCGGCCGTATCGAAATTACGAACCATATTGCGCGGGCAAATCTTTTTACGTGAAAATACAGGGAATACTAATTTTCCCAGATATGATACCTAGCTAGATCTATATTTGGCCCCCGTAAACCCCCCTCACTTTATTACGACCTATTATGGATTTAAACACTGATTCAGTTAACTGTCAGGTTAACATATTTTTATATAATAAAAATATCATCTGTTGTGCCGACCCTTGTTTTCAATAGACAAATAATAATAGATTGTTCTCCACGGATAACGGGTTATGGATTCGTACCCAAGATCTACGGTGATCCCGGAGGTGTGTCCGGAACCATAGAGAGCGAGAACCGCCTGAGGTTGGACGCAGAACGCTGGCACGTTCAGAGTCTCAAAGATAACCTCACAGCATTTCAGTCTGCAACAAAAAAAGAAACAAATTAATTAATATCCATACCTACTTAATAATTTAATAATAATAATCCAGCCTATATACGTCCCACTGCTGGGCACAGCCCTCCACCCACAATGAGAGGGTTTGGGCTATAGTTCCCACGCGGGCCCAGCGCGGATTGGGAACTTCGCACACACCGTCAAATTGCTTTGCAGGTGTGTGCAGGTTTCCTCGCGATGTTTTTCTTCACCGAAAAGCTCATGGTAAATTTACAAATTATATTACGCACATGAATTCCGAAAAACAGAGGTGCGAGCCCTTACCAGTAATCTATTGCACATTCATTCCAAGATGGCAACACGCACCTCCAAAAACTTACTGTTATTTACACGAACAACAACCAAAACTGTACATTTTCTATCGTTTGCAAAGCGGAAACAACAACAGACTATAAGTAGTTAGTCTACTAGCCTGATTCCATTTACAGCGCCTTGAACACAGCTAAAACCTTTTTGCAATTACTTTTTTCTCGCTCTTTGAACGCTTTGTCCCAGTCTCGCGGGACGCAATCCTTACACGGTAAATGGATGGCAATTAGGCAAGTAGTGTTGTACAGTCGAGGACAGAAATATGTATACACTTTTGGACCTTATTACAATGGAATAAGGTGAAAAAGTGTAAACATCTTTCTGTCCTCGACTGTACCACTTTATTTTATACATATAGAAATATATATACCTTTGTACATAAGTTCTAAAGGGTGATTTTAACACTCTATGTATGTATGAACAGTCTTGGCCAAAAGTATTGAGCATCCATGCGTTTTTCATATAAAAGTCAAACTTTAAAAGGGGCATTTATATATTTTATTATAGTAAACTGTATACATACTTATCATCGGAAAAATTAGTAATATTTATTGACGTCAAGGGAAATTCCGTGGAAAAAATACAATTAATCATTTTATTGTAAAACCCGACTTTTTCTGGCTTCAGTATTCACACGCAAATAGCTACTTCGAAATAATATTATCTACTTATGATACACTATATTTTACGTCTTTGTGTATTTTTGAAATTGAAAAATAATACTTTATTTGTAAGTTACAGAGGAAAAAGTGGGGTGCTCAATACTTTTGGCCAAGGCTGTATGTACGAGTATACATGTATATTATGTACCTATCTATGTAGGTACTTAAGTGACCTATAATCTGATGTCCCACTCTAGCTCCTAAACTAATAGACCGATTTTAATAAATGGGGTGTCATATGATTCGTAAAAAACGTGCGAGTGTCATAGGCTATATAGAAATTGTAAGGGTGCGTTATACTAGTCGGCAGTCGGGAGTTTTTGAAACTTTTGAATTACCTATGAAATTCGATCCCTGTTTCGTCGGATTTTCAATATCAAATGAAACTATGCAATAATATGTGACGTTCTCAATATAAAGGGACCTTATGGAGGAAGGCGGTTACGCTCTTCATATTCTTGTAACAATACGAATATTATGGTGACAGTTCTAATAACGGCGTAACCGCCTGCCTCCATACGGTCCCTTTATATTGAGAACGTCACATATTCTCTATGATGATGAGAATAGCTATAGCTTTAACTTTAGATAAGAGGATATTGTACTATAAAAAAATTGTCAAGCACGTGTCGGAAGCACACTGATTTTTCTTTAGGGTTTGTACTATAATATCATCAAATTTCATGCATTATTTGACTATTTTTAAATTATTCTTTGGGAAATCCGCCGTTATATCAATACATATAATATATGAAATGAAGCCGCCCTCCGCGTCTGTCTGTCCCTACGTATGCTTAGATCTTTAAAACTACGCAACGGATTTTGATGCGGTTTTCACCATCAGTTAGATAATTCTTCACGGAAGGTTTATGTATATAATAGAAACCGGACCGAAGCGAGGGTGGGTCAATATAGGCTATATTTTAACTTATGTAACCGAAGCGAAGCGACAGCCACTTATCACATATTCAAAAAAAATCGGCTATCCACGGACGGACAGCGTAGTTTAGTAATAGGATTCCGTAAACAATAAAAACAATAATAATAAATAATAATAATCCGGCCTATATACGTCCCACTGCTGGGCACAGGCCTCCACTCAAAATGAGAGGGTTTGAGCTACAGTTCCCACGCGGGCCCAGTGCGGATTGGGAACTTCGCACACACCGTCAAATTGCTTTGCGGGTGTGTGCAGGTTTCCTCACGATGTTTTCCTTCACCGAAAAGCTCATGGTGAATTTACAAATTATATTTCGTACATAAATTTCGAAAAACTTAGAGGTGCGAGCCCGGGTTCGAACCCACGACCCTCTGCTTAAGAGTCGACAGGTCAAACCATTAGGCTACCACGGCTTTCTAATATAAAAACAATACCTAGAGCTAAAAGAGCGGGACTTCCAAATCAGATTGGTCGTCGTAGTGCCCTAAACCTGAATCAGTGTCAATTTTATATACGAAACTGTTTGGTTGGCCCCGGACGTGTCATGTTTGTAAAGCCAAACAAAAGTTAGGGGGGGAATGGGGGTTTTGGAACGAATTGAGGGTTATAATTAGGTGAGAGTGGTCTGTTAGGGGTGAGGTTATGCGTGAGAATCGCCGTTTAGATGTAATAAAGGAATTTGGCGCGTGGAGTTAGAAAAAGTTGAGGAAAACCGTTTTAAGGTTAGCTGGAAGAGATCCCTTATAGGGATAAGATCATTTGTACATTTTATTTTATGACTGTTCATTGTAAATCTATTATCTGTGCAATAAGTAGTTTACATACATACATTAAGAGGCATTACCAATCCACCTTGAATAAACAGTACAGTCAAGGTCATAAATATGTATACACTTTAATACCTTGTCACTTTAATCGCTGTGATATTTATATATGGCAGTTTAAACATAACATTAAATAGACAAGGTACTAAAGTGTATACATATTTATGACCTTGACTGTACCTGCGAGACCGAGCGTCGTCACTTGGGACGAAAGCGTATTTTCATCGATTTTCTGTACAAAAAAAAACGATCCATAGCTGGGGTTCGAACCCGCAGTCTTTGCATAGTAGGTCAACGCTCTAACCATCGATTCAGGCGGCGGCAGCCCCGAAATTACGAATCGTATTGCGCGGGAAATCTTTGCGTGAAAATACGAGGAAAACTAAATTCAATTGCGAAAATAAAATTCGATATACATATACATATAATATACAAATGTTTCTCGTTTAATAAGTATGATAAAAGTCGTGGTAGCCTAATGGTTTGACCTGCCGACTCTTAAGCAGAGGGTCGTGGGTTCGAACCGGGCTCGCACCTCTAAGTTTTTCGGAATTTATGTGCGAAATACAATTTGTAAATTTAACATGAGCTTTGCGGTGAAGGAAAACATCGTGAGGAAACCTGCACACACTTGCAAAGCAATTCGACGGTGTGTGCGAAGTTCCCAATCCGCACTGGGCCCGCGTGGAAACTATAGCCCAAACCCTCTTATTGTGAGTGGAGGGCTGTGCCCAGCAGTGGGACGTATATAGGCTGGATTATTATTTATTATTAAGTATGATATTTTAGGACAGAGGGACGGACAGCATTAGGCTTAGTAATAGGGTACGGAACCCTAAAAAGACTAGAGTAAAGAAGATTTAACTAACTTTTCTTTCATAGATGTATTGGCAGCACAAGCTAGTATGATGGACCGGTCCTCAGGAGCCACCTTCAGCTCACGATACATGATATGGTGGAGAATTCTCTCCATATTTTCCCAGTGGACTATGTTCCCCTTGTGTACTGGGTAACTTATCTCCAGCTCATCTGATCTCTCAATGGCGTCATCACCTTAAAACAGAGAACAATACTACTAAATAAAACCTTAAGCGTTAAGTCTTACGTTAGAATATGGAATAGTTGTATTCATTTCCCTAGCACCCGTCAAACTTTATCTCGTACATGCATGTTAAGCCCGCAGATACACAGATAGATACACACCCCTCTGTATGATAGTACATTTATTTCAACTAACATAGGATCATTGTTAGTAAAACAATAAAAGCCGCGGCAGGCGGTTACGCCTTTTTTCATACGGCTGTTATACTAATGACAAGGCAATGAAAACTATAAAAGCGTAAGCGCCCGCCGCCATAATGGTTTCGGGGGTCCTCTTGTTTCGAAGACACTCATTTCATCGAAAGCTAATTTCTGCTGAAACCTTATTGTTTTCAGGTTACCCTAAGCATGGGTTACGCATGGGTATATTAAGCATGGGTTACGCATGGGTATATTATGCATGGGTTACGCATGGGTATATTAAGCATGGGTTAAGGTTAGACCTGTGACCAGCAATAAATTATAACTGCATGTGGTGCCTATCGATGAAATGAAAATTCGGTGAAGTAAAACATTGTATGAAATGAGCAGATATAGGAATCCACGGGGCAACATTTTATTACAGGTAGGGAGTTCCTAAATCGATAAACTCAATTATCGACACTTGTTCCATATACTAGTGGTCGCTCCCAGCATTGTTTGTATTTATCGTAATATTGTTCTGATGACGAGAATATGAAGTCCACACAAAGCATATTTTAAATGATTTATTTATTTAATAAGGTACTCCAACAACAAACGTATGATCGCTAGGTTATAGCTAGGGTGTAACAATGCACTATGAAATAGTTAATATTATCTCTTTATCAAACCTCTTTAGATAATTAGATAGAAGTAGCTTACCTACTTAGACACTCAAAAATCGTTTTGAAAAAAGAAGAAAAAACATATTTTTACAAACAAAACTTGGAGTGATCATTAGCATATGGAACAAACATCGATAATAGAGTTTGTCGATATAGGAACTCCCTACCTGTCATTAATTTTTGCCCCGTGGATTCCTATGTCTGGAAATAAGCGTCGGTGTTTCCACCGCCCTTTCGATTTGGACGACGATTCTTTAGTGTTAGTATAAGTTATACTAGTAATGTTTTACCTATGTAAACGTCATATGGTTCTTTCCCATAGGAGCCGTTTAAGTAATTAGGTCTCCCGACCGCAGTTCTGAAGATCGCTACTGGATGATTGTCACAAGCGAACCCCGCTTTGATGGAGTAGCTTCCATTGTCTATAACCACTGGCGGTTTCTCAAACGCCATGTTTTCTTTACACGTTGCGACGCGGCGTTGTATCAGTGGTTTATTATTTTAATCGTTTTCCTTTCGTTTAGGTAACGGTCTCTTAAGTTTATTAAGGTTTTTTTTGAACGACAGTTGACTTTGTCAGTGACGTGAAGTTTTGGATGGTTGACTCGATCTATTTTTAAAAGGTTGAGGTTTTATATCGAAATGAAGTAAGAAATTATCCTATCCTATTATACGAGCAAAGTTTGTATCCCCAAAATCGATCTGTCAAGGTGTCATTTTCGGGAAACGGTGAAATCTTCTTAGTGCATAACTACAATACTAGGTGCTATGGAAATGAATACATCTATTCCATATTCTAACGTAAGACTTACCGGTTAAGGTTTAAAATAAAAGTGTCCCGTCATGATAAAATCGCTATAAAAAAGTGAAAATCGCTATAGTCGCAGTACCTAATAAAAGTTAATAAAAGTCAGGACGAGACACTTTTATTTTAAACCTTAACCGTTAAGTCTTACGTTAGAATATGGAATAGATGTATTCATTTCCATAGCACCTGTCAAATTTTGTCTCGTGCATGCATCTTAAGCCATAGGACGGTAGCGAACCGGAATGACTTGAAGAGCAGAACTTTACCTATTTAGCTAACTTTTGCCCTCGACTTCGACTGAGTAGAAGTTCTTTATCGCTTACCCTCGGGAACTAACAATCTTCCGGGATAAAATGTATGGTTTAATCCCATTTTGCCAGCGATAAAAAAGTATAAGGATGTGTGCCTTTCATTATTTGGTTAAAATCTGTTGGGACATTAAGGGCCGTTTTTCTTCGGGACTTATCAACCTACCTATACGTAAACCATGCTTAAGATAACCTGAAAACATAGGTTTCAGCAGAAATTAGCTTTCGATGAAATTAAATTCGGTGAAACGACACATTCGACGAAATGAGTGTCTGCAAAACAAGGGGACGTGGTTCGATGGATTGACGTTTACTGTGACGTATCTTGAGACGGGCATCAGACGAGATGAGTTTATTAATACGGCCCTAAGAGTTACGAGCTGAATAAAGCTCCAAATTTTTTCATAATCATCATCAGCCGCAAGACGTCCACTGCTGCACAAAGGCCTTCCCCAAGGTATTCCACAACGATCGGTCCTCTGCTGCTGTCATCCAGCGGCTTCCCGCGATCTTTATCAGATCGTCGGTCCACCTTGTGGAAGGCCTGGCGACACTTCGTCTCCCGGTTCGCGGATTCTGTCACCATATTGCAATAAAAAAGCCACTGGACTATAACATTTTATTCAGAAGAACTTATGATGCACTCTGGAAGCCCCTTGGTCTTCATACTCATGACGTGTCATCCAACATCCGCGCAAGCTGTCCAGAGAAGCCAGCATGGCGCCTCCACTCCACACAGCATGTGTGCCCATGGATTCTATGGAACACGAGTACCCTGGCTGGTTTCCGATCCTCAGGGTCAGCTCGCGGAGGAGACGCTTGTTCAGACCGGTGAAGTTACTGGTACCACCTGGAAAGAAACTAGGTCAAGAGGCAGTTCTTCTTTGCTGGCAACGCATTTGTGTTCATGGTATTTCAAATGTATATGGGTCTAGTATAAAATGACCTTCCAGCAAGCTTAACATGCTTGCACGAGATAAAATTTGACAGGTGTTTGGGAATTGAATACATCTATTTTATCCTCTAACATAAGACTTAACGTTTAAGGTTTAAAATAAAAGTGTCTCGTCCTGACTTTTATGACCTTTTATTATTAAGCGACTAGATCGATTTTCACTTTTTTATAGCGATTAAATCAAGACGGGACACTTATTTTAAACCTTAAGCGTCAAGTCCTACGTTAGAATATGGAATAGATGTATTCATTTCCCTAGCACCTCTCAAATTTTATGTATTTTATGTAAGCCCGCAGTGACATAGCCTACTAGCTTTTGCTCGCGACTCCGTTCACATAGAAGTCGTTTGTCGTGTATACCAAGGGAACTATCGAATTTTTCGGGATAAAATCTATCCTATGTCCTTCCCCGGGACTCCGACGATGTCCAGGATAGAGCGAAGTGGAGAAGTAAAATAAAGAAAGCTGGCCCTACCATCGGATTAATAATAGCTAGGTAGAGAGACATAATATTAGAGGGATTGTGTACAAGTATATACAGATGGCTACTATAAATATATCATAAATATTTTTAAACTTATTAATAAAAAAAATTAGAAGCTTAGTCCCTTACCAGCAGTGACAATATTATTACAAAAAAACGACCGATGATCAACATCACAAGTGCCGATCGTCTTGCAGATGTTATCCACAATGCTGGGGCAGTTGATCCCCTGCAATGAAGGTCGGAAGAGGGTCTCTGCGCATTGGAACCGCTCCTGGTCGACGAGGATGTGCTGGCCGTCAGGGAGGTCGAAGCGGACCTTGGTGTCGGCACCGACCATGCGAGAAGCCAGCTCTGACTCGTAGTCTTCGGCCACGTAGCAGATTTCGGCCTGGGAAGATAGAATAACGCATCGTTTTTACTGAGTCGAAGAATAACCGGCTGATTTAAATCATCCATTGATGCGTAAATGACATATAAAACTGCCCGCACTTTCATTTAGTCGCCGGTTTCAAGCGAACCCATTCAGCGCCACTCACGACACGTTGTCGTTCTCTGTTCGTAGAGAGTTTTCGCTACATACGAGGAATACACGGCTTCGCGCTACGAGTGAGTGTACGAATGGGTTAAATGAAAATGCAGGCAGCCAATATCACACACCTTGACGGACGACGTAAATTCGCTGGTTATTCTTCGTCTCAGTCGACGTGGAGGTGAGATGATAACAGAATCACACTGCAGGCCCCCTAGCATGCAAGAGATAAAATTTAACAGGTGATAGGGAAATTAATACATCTATTCCTTAATCTAACGTAAGACTTGATAAAATCGCTATAAAAATGTGAAAATCGCAACAGTCGCAGTAATAAAAGGTATTAAAAGTCAGGACGAGACACTTATTTTAAACCTTAAGCGTTAAGTCTTACGAGTATGTTATGGAATAGATGTATCAATATCCCTAGCACCTGTCAAATTATATCTCGTGCTTGAAGACTTACCTTTAATCTCTCAATGAGGTCAATCTCCCTGTCGGTGGTGAAGGAATACCCAATATTTAACAACAGCGCCTGGAGCGCCTTGGTCATAGCTATACCGTTCAATGGAGACGCCTTTATTGAATGTTTCAATGTAAAGCTGCAAGGAAAAGAACTATCATTATATTATTACTCGGGTCGAAACAGAAAAAAAATGGTCCATAGCTGGGATTTGAACCCTAGTCTTTGTGTACTACAACGCTCTAACCATCAGTCTATTCAGACGGCGGCAGCCGCCCCGAAATTACGAACCATATTGCGCGGGAAATCTTTTAGCGCGAAAATATGGGGGAAACGAAACGAATGAAGGAAAAAAGTTCGTGTCGAATATTTTTTGATAAGTAATCTAACTCACGGACCAAATTGAATTTCGTTTTCTTTATCCAGTCATCATCCCTATTTGTCAAAACCTAAAGAAACTAAATCAAAATCGTTCTATCGGTTTGAGAGCTACGATGCTACAGACAGACACAGATAAACCTCTATTTCTCTACCTCCTGAAGATGAGAGTGGTTATTACCCTTCGAACACGGGAGCAGCATAACAACACGAGTATCCGTTCTCCCAGACCAGCCCAGTAGTCCGCCCGCTGGCGTGAACCACGAGAGCTGGTGATGGAGCCAGATATATGCTGTCCACTATGAAGTTCTCGAACAAGATCTCAGCCATTTTCTCCCTGTAAACAGAAACATTAGATGTCACATCTGGATCCTGGTCATACATTACATAATTATCGAAAGTCATAATTTTTATATACCGATTTTTTTTTTATATTTAACTTGTAGACAAGGCTACGTTACGAGTAGGTTAGATTTCTTATAACAAACTTGAAAAATAACGGTTTCATCAAAAATTACTTTATGATTTGCGATTATGACATTTATGACTTAACACATTATGACTTAAAATAATTATAGCAAATCGTGGAGCTAGCGTAACTTCTTTTAACATGCATTCACGAGATAAAATTTGATAGGTGCTATGGAATTAATACATCTATTCCATATTCTAACGTAAGACTTAACGCTTAAGGTTTAAAATAATTGTCTCGTCCCGACTTTTATTACCTTTTATTACTGTGAGACTATAGCGATTTTCACATTTTTATAGCGAGTTTATCAAGACGGGACACTTTTATTTTAAACCTTAAGCGTTAAGTCTTACGTTAGAATATGGAATAGATGTGTTCATTTCCCTAGCACCTGTCAAATTTTATCTCGCGCTTGCTAGGGGGGCCTGAGGGCCGTTGTGATTTGCAAACTTTAGACATACTTGTACATTGCCAACTCTAAGGACATGGAATACCATGGTATTCACTGGTCCGTTACAATGATGATCTTACGAGTCCATATTGGCTCACCGAATAATTTCTAGTCCAAGTATACCGTTAACATAATCATCGAAAGTCCTAAAGTGAATTTTACTGAAACCGTTCTGATTTAAGATTTTTTAAAAAAAAAACCTAGTCTAACCCTATTTTCCAGATAGATATAAAAATTCTGAAACAACGGTTTCAGTTTAAATATTTTAGGACTTGCGTGATTATGAATAACGATACATTCGGACTACTAATTATTATGCGAACTTTGGCGCACCGTGATCTTACTTGTGTTCTCCTGGTGTAAGAGGGGGTATAGCATGCATGACCTTCGTCTCTTCAGGGGCCTCCAGCAGCGCCTTGTAGAAAGTGTGATACCATAGTTTTTCCATTTCATCCCAATCCTGAAGCAAGGAAAATCATTATGCATGAACGAGATAAAATTTGAGAGGTGCTAGGGAAATGAATACATCTATTTCATATTCTAACGTAAGACTTAACGCTTAAGGTTTAAAATTAAAGTGCCTCTTCCTGACTTTTATTACCTTTTACGACTATTGCGATTATCACATTTCTATAGCGATTATATCAAGACGGGACACTTTTATTTTAAATACGACGGGTGTATCGTGTGTAGTTTAGGAGTTCCTATGACCACCTTCCCTCTTCATCATCAGACCAGCTCAATGACACCATAATATGTGACGATCTCAATATAAAGGGACCTTATGGAGGCAGGTGGTTACGCCGTTTTTAGAACTGTTACCATAGTATTCGTATAGATACAAGAATAAGAAGAGCGTAACTGCCTTCCTCCATAAGGTCCCTTTATATTGAGACCGTCACATATTACATTGACATCGGGTTTACATACTTTCCAAATTCAGCCCATTCCATTATCTGGTTCAAAATTACTTGCAAAATTCCAGGACATAGTCAGGACAAGTAAAGTTAAATAAAAACTTGTAAAAAAAGACAGGTGTCCAGGGACATTAGTGCTAATGAAGTTTTTGCAACTGGGTAAAACCGCCATAGGTCTATAATTAAAGCACCTGAATAAGACCTTCTTGGATCGGCCATGTCAACGTAGAGATGCCTCTCTTCGCGATGGCTTCCTGGCCGCAGTATATCTCGGGGACGCCATCTATGAATCCTGGTCTTCTGAACCTGTCAAAACACCAAGGCTTCAGATATAAAAGTGGGTTGGTCTGTTCCGCCAGTAAGCAATCGAGCTTAAACAATCGAGTCACCGGAAACGAACAGTCAACTGAATTACATAAGTAGGTATGCAATTTTTTTTGGGTTCCGTACCCAAAGGGCGGTCAACGGGACCCTATTAATATGCCTACGCTGTCCGTCCGTCTGTCTGTTTGTCTGTCCTAACTATAAATAGCTGTATCTTTTGAACCGTAATATATAGCGGGTTGATTTTTTTTTTTTAGAATATGTGTTATTACAGCGGATTTCATAATAAAAAAAAGTGAAATAATAAAGGGGGCCTCCATACAAGAAAAGTTTTTTTCAACGTATTTTTATTTTTGTTGTATCGTAAAAACGGTAAAACATACAAGCGTCGAATTTGATATGATTATAGAACAAACGCTATAAAATAACAACAAATACTAAAAACCAGCCAAACGTGTACGGAACCCAGTGCGCGAGTCCGAATCGCACTTGCCCGTTTTTTTTAGATTATATGAAAACGTTTAAAGGGTGCTACTAGATTTATACCTATACAAGGTAATTCTTAATATGCCCATTGCCCACGCTTGGGCCTTACCTTCCAACAGTAGACTTGAACACAGCTCTAGGAAATGTGTCGACAGCAAACCCAGCTCTGAACCATTGGGATCCTGTGTCCAAAACCACAGTTTTAATATCATCAAGAGACATTTTCTATTTTAACGTGACCCACTTGATTTCTTAATTAATGATGACATTATGGCTTGAAGTGGTTTAGACACACTAGCGTATTATTATTAACATTAGAGATATAATTGACAAAATAAATGAATACAAAAATTCAAAAATCAACAGAAGACTTTACACAGGCGTTCTATCGTGCGTGAAACAGTTAATCGTGTGCGAAAGAACGCGCGTGTAAGATGTCGCTAGGGGAAGGGATAGAACGCACGATAGCTCAGCAGTAATGCGTGCAATCGCGTGAATCGAGGGTGCTTTTACACTTAAAATATTATTCTTTCGCGCGCGATTATTAAAACTGTTCATACTGCACACACTCCAACACGCGCCAGTTTATAGACTAATATTTAAAAAAATGTTCTAAAATAGTACAATTTAAAAAATAATATACTTGGTAACGCATGATGTTGTTGTCCCCAGGTTTTGTATGAAAAATGTGCATTTTCCCCTGTGTTACTCTGTTTTTCGAAAACTTGAGAAATATTTGAGGTGTCTAACATGTGGGACCTGTAAATTTTATGGTCGGATTTTAATGTTCATAAATTATTATTAATCATAAGTCACCAGGAAAGTTTTAGTGCCGCAAAAAAAGGAGTACCTTAAAAGTTGATTCACCCATTCATTGTTTTAATTATAAATAAAGGCACAGATTCAACTAAGTCTGAAATCCGAAAAAAGTGAGATATATCTCTGAAACTGAATATCATTGTGAATGAATGTAATTTTTGCTGTAGGTAAGCTTAAATACATCGTAGCGAAACCCCTTTTGTTTCTTAATAGCACCCTTTGTTTAAAAGCCTTGGATACTAGAAAAATAATAACTGAGCCGGGGCAGTGACAAACGACGCGAAATTCTCTTTTAAAATGTAACTCATTTTTGCAGCCACTGTATAAGGTTTCGTTTCGTTTTAAAAAAGTACCTGGTTTTCAACCGACTTCAAAAAAAGAGGTTCTCTTCAAATGTATTTTTTTATCTGTTGCTGGACATCAATGAGAGAATTATGTACAGTCGAGGACAGAAAGATGTATACACTTTTGGACCTTATTACAATGGAACAAGGTGAAAAAGTGAATATATCTTTCTGTTCTCGACTGTACAGCAGTGTACCACTGAGCCACAGAATAAATATGTGACGTTCTCAATATAAAGGGACCTTATGGAAGCAGGTGGTTACGCCGTTTTTAGAACTGTCACCATAGTATTCGTATAGTTACAAGAATAAGAAGAGCGTAACTGCATTCCTCCATAAGGTCCCTTTATATTGAGAACGTCACATATAGCTAAAGTGGTAAAAGAAACTACGAACATACGTTCGAAACGTCGCACTCACACAGACGCACGTCTCAACCATTCGTCTCGACGCGACACCCGCCACTGACAGCACTGCCATGTCCGCTTAGGGGTCTCGTTGAAGCGTGCGTCTGTGTGAGTGCGACGTTTCGAACGTTTGTTCGTAGTTTCTTTACTGCTTTAGCTATGTTTATACTGTGACTGAACGGTGATGGGTCATATATTGATGTAAGTTACGAAATATCTTCGTCAATTATGGATTGATTTAAAAATATTGGGAATAGGCTTACAAGGACTTTTTTCTTTCTTCAAGTTCTTAAATATGAGTATGGTTTGACGGACTTTATCGTAAATGTTTTTTTTTAATATATCGGTCACTTTCAAAGAATTTCAAGCATAAAACATACTTTAACTGTTTATGAATTAGAGGGTAATGTGATGTCTCCTTGTCCTCAGTTCTGGTCGGCCTTCGTCCCCTGCTCCTCGCAGAACCGTGATGCTGTCCAGCTAACCCTGGAACAGATCGACGTCATCCGCCGCCTGGTGGAGAAGTACCCTCATCAGATGCAGCTCGCTACCTCTGTTACTGGTAAGCAACCTTCAATGACATAAAACCTGTCAAGTGCGAATCGGAAGAGCGACGGCTCTAATTTTTCCTATAATGTTTGTTAACCTAATTTCACTTGTTATAATATAACGTTTATAGTAATAATAATCGTTTGTCCAAATAATTACTTGACATAATGTTTAATTAACTATTTTCTCTTGATATAAAGTTTTTGTTCCTAATTATAATTTGTCCTAATTATAACTTGATATAATGCTCGTAGTTACAAAGAGCCTAGCAGGTTTGTCTTTAAATCCGGTAAAATGTCAAAGTTAAAACTAACACTCCTCGCTTCTAACTTTACTAACTTTTACAAATTAAAATAATTTAACAACCGTAATTATGTCTTAAATGTGTTAGGACTATCGATACACAATGGGAATTAAACATTTAAGATACTAAACATTATAGCTAACACCAATTAAGATAAAATTAATTTGTTAATTAATTATAATTAAAAAAGATAAAAAAGATAAAAGATATTTATTCAGTAAGTAGGCCGCATGGGCACTTTTACACGTCAAAATCTACCAGCGCTTCCCAAGAGGAGACCACTGCTGAGAAGAAGCGCCGCAAGAAACTCAACAGTTAGTCATTTTTTAAATGAAAATATAACAATGTCACTACTTATTCTAACATTATATAAAACTGTAAAAATAATATTAAATATCTGCGTAGTTTTGCAGGAAAACATGTCAGAATGACTACGAGAAAATTTATATATATATCACACAAAACAGTTTTGACATGTCTTCCTACATAAACCGTGTCCCCTAGACAAGATACAGCGTTTACATGATTTTTATGAGGTATGTACGAGTAGTAGGTAAGCTATTGAACATTAAACATTAGTTAATTTTCTGGTTTAGGCCAATCATTTTTGTCCGTTAGATAGTCCTCGACCCTATAGTACGCCTTTGACATCAACGACTTTTTCAAGTAATTTTTAAGTGCTGGAAGGGGTAACTCTAAAACTACGTCGGGTAATTTATTATAAAAATGAATGCATTGACCTACAAATGATTTATTTACTTTACGGACACGAAACTTTTTTATGGCAATTTTATTTTTATTCCTAGTATTTATATTATGTATATCAGAATTTTTAACGAAAGAGTCTAGGTTCTTAATAACATACATAATATTTTCATAAATAAATATATTGGGATGCTACTGTTAAAATATTAATTTGTTTAAAAAGTTCTCTTAATGAATCACGGGAATTTAAGTTATATATAGAGCGAATGGCCCTTTTTTGTAACACAAATATAGTTTGTATGTCAGCTGCTTTTCCCCAAACCAGAATACCGTATGACATAACACTATGAAAATAACTATGATAAACTAAGCGAGCTGTCTCAACATTGGTAAGTTGTCTAATTTTCCTAACGGCGTAAGCGGCCTTACTTAATTTGCCTGCTAGAACTGCTATATGGGGACTCCATTGCAAATTATTGTCTATAGTTATGCCTAAGAAAAGTGCCTTATCTACCATTTCTAAACACTCGCCATTAAGAAAAATACTAGAATTTACCGGTTTAACATTAGGCAAAACGAACCTAACACATTTAGTTTTCTTAGCATTGAGTAGTAAGTTGTTACTCGTAAACCAATTAAGTACTTTAACAAGCGCGGCGTTTATCCTACTGTAGTCGACGGATTTTCGGTCTACCTTGAAAATGAGTGATGTATCATCAGCAAATAGTACAATATCACAAAGTGTATCTACTATGGGTGGTAAGTCATTTATATAAACCAAAAATAAGAAAGGACCTAATATAGAGCCCTGGGGCACACCTAATTTAACTGCAGCGCCAGCAGACTGCGTATTGTTTACAACAACCGTTTGTGTTCTATCACTGAGGTAAGAAGACATAAGTCTTAGAGCATTATTTGATAGACCATAATGTTCCAATTTTAAAATAAGGGTCGCATGATCAACGCAATCAAAAGCTTTCGAAAGGTCACAAAATATTCCTAATATTAATTTGTCAAATCACTTTTAGAACAAAAATGTGACGTTCTCAATATAAAAGGGACCTTATGGAGGAATGCAGTTACGCTCTTCTTATTCTTGTAACTATACGAATACTATGGAAACAGTTCTAAAAACGGCGTAACCGCCTGCCTCCATAAGGTCCCTTTATATGTGACGTTCTCAATATAAACGTACCTTATGGAGGTTTTTAGAACTGTTACCATAGTATTCGTATAGTTACAAGAATAAGAAGAGCTTAACTGTCTTCCGCCATAAGGTCCCTTTATATTGAGAACGTCACATATAATTATGGTAAAAGAAGGGACACCCATCCCCACATAACCCTCGTTTTTTCGTTTCGAAAATAACGACTTTAGAAAGCTGTAGATTCAGCGGGAATCCAAACCGCCGCAATAAAACGAAACGACTACCTATTGGTTAACACGCCTCAGTAAAGGGTGGCACTCACATCCCTTCTCGGTTTCAAAGTAAAGCGGAAGCGGTACAAACAACCATCGACACGTTTTCGAACCGCCTTTACTATTCGAAAACGTATTGTATGACGAAACAGTAGCACGCTCAAAAACAAACTAAAGTTTCCATGTAATAATATCACTACTCGTACATAGTATCCTAACCTATCCTAACCCAGTTAAAAACCCCCGACATCAGCGCCTAACCTCTCAGCAATGAGCAAAAACTTAAACAGGCTTCGAGCACGTACATTTTCACTGGAGGCACTTCGTCACTAGAACATTTCCAGTATTAATAAACTCCCGATAAAATCGGGATCAGAGCTCATAACTTTTAAACGGCTTAACGGATTTTCATCAAACTAAGGTGAAAACACTCTCGATTAAGTCACCTTTCTAATAAAACTAGATCAAAATCGGGCCATCTATTTAGGAGCTACGTTGCCACAGACAGATGCACAGATACACACGCAGATATACACAGATACACACTCAGATACACACACAGATACACGCAGGTACACACACAGATACACACGCAGATATACACACAGATACACACGCAGATACACACACAGATACACTTACAGATACACACACAGATACATACACAGATACACTTACAGACACACACACACAGATGCACACGCAGATACACTTACAGATACACACACAGATACACTTACAGATACACACGCAGATACACTTACAGATACACACGCAGATACACAAACAGATACACACGCAGATACACAAACAGATACACACGCAGAAACACAAACAGATACACACGCAGATACACACACAGATACACACGCAGATACACACACAGATACACACGCAGATACACACACAGATACACTTACAGATACACACACAGATACACACGCAGATACACACACAGATACACACGCAGATACACTTACAGATACACACACAGATACACTTACAGATACACACGCAGATACACAAACAGATACACACGCAGATACACACACAGATACACACTCAGATACACACACAGATACACGCAGGTACACACACAGATACACACGCAGATACACACACAGATACACTTACAGATACACACACAGATACACTTACAGATACACACACAGATACACAAACATATACACACGCAGATACACAAACAGATACACACGCAGATACACTTACAGACATACACACAGATACACACGCAGATACACTTACAGATACACACGCACATACACTTACAGATACACACGCAGATACACTTACATATACACACGCAGATTCACTTACAGATACACACGCAGATACACACACAGATACACATACAGATACACACACAGATACACTTACAGATACACACGCAGATACACATACAGATACACACACAGATACACTTACAGATACACACGCAGATACACATACAGATACACACGCAGATACACTTACAGATACACACGCAGATACAGTTACAGATACACACGCAGATACACATACAGATACACATACAGATACACACACAGATACACTTACAGATACACATACAGATACACTTACAGATACACACGCAGATACACACACAGATACACACGCAGATACACACACAGATACACATACAGATACACACACAGATACACTTACAGATACACACGCAGATACACTTACAGATACACACGCAGATACACTTACAGATACACACGCAGATACACTTACAGATACACACACAGATACACTTACAGATACACACGCAGATACACACACAGATACACACGTCAAACTTATAACTTTTGTTTTCGTCGCAACAAAAACAAATAAACAGTCGCTTCCCGCCGTCTGTCGCTCTGTATGTACGCTTAGATCTTTCAAACTACGCAACGGACTTTAATGCGGTTCTCACCATCAGTTTGATAATTTTTCACGGAAGGTTTATATACATATACATAATAGTAAACGGAGCGAAGCGAGGGCGGGTCGTTAGTTTTACATATTCTTCACCTGTACTACTTGATGACTATACAAAATGTCAACTTCAAAGTACACGCTAGGAATGTACTGCATTTTAGTACTAAATACAGACACGGGGGCGATGTTTAAATCTCCATACATTTTTTCTCGATGATGACACGTCAACGTTACTTGGCCGATAGAAGGAAAAGGTCGTGCTAGAGGCAAGGTACTTGTACGTCGTCATTTTAAAGACCTTTTTTTTACCTACCGAAAATCTAGTTGTAAAGAATAATAAATATCGGGACATTAACTCAAGACCTAGTCCCAAACTAAGCTCTAGGCTTGTACTATGGGTGCTAGACAACGATAAACATACTTATATAGAGAAACACATACTTAAATACATAGAAAATAAACAAGACACAAAAACAAATACTCGCGCTCACCACCAAATATCTGCACATGGGATTCGAACCCGGGATTCACTACCAAAGTACCTACCAACTAGGCTAACCGCGTCGTCTTTAAACAAAGCAATATAGGTATTTGCAAACTATTTTTCTACCAAATGTTCCGAAGTATACTCGTAGTATTTTATATAACTGATACATAATGAGAGGTCTTAAAACACGAGTGTGGTTTTATGTAATGAGCCGAAGGCGAATTTCATAATAAGATCACACGAGTGTTTTAAGGCTTAATTATATACAGTTGCATACATTACTTTATCTACACATATCATAAGTACATTACTTTATCTAGACATATTAAGATGTGTTCAGAAGCCGAAGGCAAATGACCTGCATAGCTCAAATTCAAGATAGGTAACAGGCGGCACAACAAACAAATGACGACAAAAATGGCCGCGAAACCAACCTGTGTCACGAATATGAATGTTTTTTTTAATCATAGACAAACTAATAAAGTCCCTATTCGAATGTCGTTCGAAATCAAAATGACGTACGATATTTTACTTAAAATATACCGAGTTGACGTTTCAATTGATACTAGAATTAGGGCCTGTTTAAATTGTGTTGGTTTTGGCAGATGTTCCAAATTTGAAACTCATAACTGTATCAAATTTTATATCGTAATTAGATCATTACGTTACTGCTACAGATAAGAAAAATATCATAGTAAAATTGATTGTTGTAATGCTGGTCATTGCCAATGGATTCTGAACGCATTATAGAGGACTTATGATATGTGTGTAGATAAAAATACTTAAGTTGTCGTCAATAGAACCATAAGAACATAATAACATGCCGATTCCACCGAGCTGAGTCCACGAGTTTTGTTCAGTCGATTAGGGTCATTAATTAGTGAACAGACAAACATAGCCTCCTTTCCGACGAACAGCTGTAAAGATAACAACTTCAGACAAAGTTATACATTACAGGGCTCTAAAGCTCACCACAGACAAACAGTTCGCGGGCCGACCTCGGCCAGCAGGCTTATCATTCAAGCACGAGATAAAATGTTACAGGTGCTAGGGAAATGAACACATCTATTCCATATTCTAACGTAAAACTTAACGCTTAAGATTAAAATAAAAGCGTCTCGACCTGACTTTTATTACCTTTTATTACTAAGCGACTATTGTGTTTTTTACATTTTTATAGCGATTTTATTAAGACGGGACACTTTTATTTTATCCTAAAGCGTTAAGTCTTGTATTAAGACGGGACACTTTTAAACCTTAAGCGTTAAGTCTTACGTTAGAATATGGAATAGATGTATTAATTTCCCTAGCACCTGTTAATGCTAGGGGGCCTGTCAGATATCGTATTAGAACTACGCGTTTCTCTTACGTTTTACGAGTGGGACGGACGATTTCTTCGATTTCTTGTGGCACGCTGCACGCGGCGATCTGTATAGACAGTTCTCGTCCGGAAAGTCTGTCTGCGCCTCACGGCCAAATACGCCATACCGTGCGGTCTCGAACTGGCCCCCTAGCATGCAGGAGATAAAATGTTACAGGTGCTAGAGAATTGAATACATATATATTATATATTCTAACGTAAGACATACTTAAAGCTTAATAAAAGTGTCCCGTTGATAGAATCGCTATTAAAATATGAAAATCGCTATAGTCGCTTAGTACAAGGTAATAAAAGTCAGGACGAGACACTTTTATTTTAAACCTTAAGCGTTAAGTCTTACGTTAGAATATGGAATAGATGTATTCATTTCCCTAGCACCTGTCAAATTTTAAAAAGAATGTATGTTTTAACAGTTTTAAGCTAGCCGTGCGAATATTGCCGGCCAGGCATGAATCGTTGTAATGTGTTCGCTCCATAGATTTTGACTGGCCGGCCGCCTGACAGGCTTCGGACAGACGGCGGCATGTTTGTCTGGGCCGCCCTTAACACACCGCCGCCATAAAACCAAATGACTACCGATTGGTTATCAGACCTCAGTAAAGGGCGGGGTTCACGAGCTAGCTCGGTGTCTCTCGTTCAAACCGGATTATCGAAACCGGTGAATAATAGACTCAGGTCGCTCGATTCCGGTTATCTTGTACAGGCTTTGGATACTGTACGCTTAGATCTTTCAAACTACGTAACGGATTTTAATGCGGTTTTCACCATCAGTCAGAATTTCTTTACGAATGGTTTATATATGTAACTACCTGGGGCGAAGCGAGAGCGGGTCGATAGTAATTATAAAAAAATAAAGACGAAAATGCTTTTATCAACACACATATCATAAACCCTCTATAATGCGTTAAAAATCCGCAAATTATGACTAGCATAATGATAAACTGTTTTGTTAGAGAAAATTTCTTATCTGTGAAAATGTTATTGCTTCATAATAACATCAAAGTCGATATCATTATTATATTCAAATTTCGAACATCTTTGAAAAACAAACCGATTTTATTTGACCTCAATTCTAATATCACTCGAGATTACATTTAATTCGAAATGAAATGTCAATTGCATACAATTTTGACAAATCTCGCATGTTACTTGATATCGAACGATATGATAGTAGAGGCCGACTCTAGATTGTCTCTTAATTTAAAAAAAAACTACTGTTGCCACCATTTTTGACGTTCTAATTTGATCAATGCCGCTATGCCGGTCGTACCATGCGGTTCCTGAACACATCATAGAGAGCTTATAATATGTATGTAGATAAATATTATATGTCATCATCATCATCATCATCAACAGCCGCAAGACGTCCACTGCTGGACAAAGGCCTTCCCCAAGGTTTTCCACAACGATCGGTCCTCTGCTGCTGTCATCCAGCGGTTTCCCGCGATCTTTATCAGATCGTCGGTCCACCTTGTGGAAGGCCTGCCGACACTCCGTCTCCCGGTTCGCGGTCGCCACTCTAGAACCTTTCCACTCCAACGGCCATCGGTTCTACGAGCGATGTGCCCCGCCCACTGCCACTTAAGGTTTGCTATTCGGTGAGCTATATCAGTTGCTTTAGTTCTCCTGCGGATCTCCTCATTCCTGATTCGATCTCGCAAGGAGACACCTAGCATAGCTCTTTCCATCGCCCTTTGAGTGACCTTGAATATTATATGTAACTGTACATAATTAGGCAATAAAACACTCGTGTGTTGTTATTATGAAACTCGACTGTCGGGTCGTTTCATAAACACACTCGTATTTTAATGCCTCTCATTATGCACCAGTCACATAAACTACCTACTATTCCTCACAGCTCTTTTCCTTGATCAACTAACATACCATTTTGCACAAAATGGCGGACAAAATGTCATTTAAATCGCTCTCTAAAAATGTATAAGAATATAATGCAGAGCCGACCTTTTTGCCAGACCGTGGTGTATTTTTAATTACTTTCTGTGAACACGGCTTTTCTCTTTTGGGGAACACAATGGATATCTAATACCATGGAGATAGATGGCTGGAAGATACCGTAGTTTATTAAAATATTTTGTTTTTGTACTTAGGTATATTAACTGCTCAGAACAGGGAAAACTGGAAAAAGTGGGGGGGGGGGGATGCCTTTCCCTAACAGGCCAGGAATTTTACTTGTCGATTGTGAACAGGCCCTTAATGATCTCAAATAGATGAAGACCCGGATAAAATCAGGGCTCCTATTATAACACACAGACACACGGACACACAGATACACAGATACTTAATAGCTTCTTAATTAATTGAAGAAATAATCATTCCTTCCAGCGTTTTAACGTCTAAGACGTCGAATTATCTTTCAAGGATCCTTACAGTATTCTTTATTATATCTCGCCATTTTGGATTCCAACAAGAATAAGGAAAAATAATCAGTCTTAACCAGTCTTTCTTTACTTGGAAACGTGTTATAAAGCGTTGAATCGTTTTCTGAAGATTTAGTAAGTTCCTATAAAAACTCGCGCGCTGAGGGTTCCGTCACACCATATTTAAATGTCGGTGTATAAGAATGGAGTCCGCGTTGCGACCGCCGCGGCCGTTTCTTTATTCACTACTGAGGTGACAAAAATATATGAGTTCATGACACTGACCAAATTAACGTACCTACCTACCACAAATCTATTATGTATTTCCCAGTGATTTGGCGCGGGCTGACAGCGCTGTGTGCAAGCGCGGCTCAATGCTGATCCCGAGCCATTTGTGTTTGTGTGTGTCATAACTTAAAATAAATTAACCTAAAATGAAATGAAATGAAATGAAATGAAATGAAATGAAATGAAATGAAATGAAATGCTAGAATGCGTTTGAATGACAGATGTATTAAAGAATGTATGATGATGTATGACTGGGTTTCTAATATTTTGATAAGTCTTTTGTTTGTGTATAAATATGTCCGTGTATATGTTCTGCTTAAGTGTTTTTAGTGTGTTAAGGCAATATTTTTTTTTTTTTTTTATATCTAATGCAAGTTTTATTTCACCGTGTACGTATATTACTCGTAAGATGAATCCCTATTGCCCTTGGTCACGGCATCACGCGAAAACGGCTGAACCGATTTCGCTAATTCTTTTTTCGTTGTGAAAGAAAGAAAAATTGGATATTTCAACTTTAAGGGGGGAAATGGGAGGGGGAACTTTAACCGGAGCGAGGGCGGGTCGCTAGTAAAATGTGACGTTCTCAATATAAAGGGACCTTATGGCGGAAGGCAGTTACGCTCTTCTTGTTCTTGTAACTATACGAATACTATGGTGACAGTTCTAAAAACGGCGTAACCGCCTGCCTCCATAAGGTCCCTTTATATTGAGAACGTCACAAATATAAATAATGCTTGTGCGTCAGCGTGAGCCCGACTCACACTTGACTGGAATTTATTAGTTTTTCTTTAGGATAATGCACTTTAATCATACTAAATTTGACGCTTGTGTGTATAACAGTTTTACAAAAAAAAAACGTACTACGACACACGTCGTGTAGTGAACACTTACGTCGTAGATTTTCACGACACGACATCGCATGACTTGATCGAGAATGATCTAAGTTTGATAAATATCCCTTGCGCCATTTTACAGTTATGAGGTCTGAAAGGGGTCCCGAATTTATCGGTGGTTTTTATAGCGAGTTTTTTTTTAATAATCGGTAAAAAAAAAAAAAATAGTGTCGATCTAAAGGTGAATTTACGTTACACCCGGCCGGGACACGATTTTTGACCGTAATCTGGTGTAGTGTAAGTATACCTTTGTAAGATAAGAAGTAATTCGTTGACCGTACCACCGGGGCAATAATTACTCCATAAAAACCGCGCAAGCGCATGTCGGGCCACGCTCAGTGTAGGGTTCCGTCGCCATTACTACAAATACAAATAACGTGCATCAGCAAAAGAGATCTTCATGGCCTTTACGTCCTTTCTGCAGTTTTTCGGCATTGACTCAAAAACGGTATATCCGATCATGTTGAAAATAATTTTGGTTGAAACTATTTAGCGTTACCTTTGTAACTTTTTTTGGACATAAAGTTTAAAAGAAAAAGGCGGGACACAATTTATGCAACTTTCGGAGCGGATTATTTCCGAAAATATTCACTTAATCACAAAAATTGCTTAGAAACCTTGAAGTATTTATAAAAGAACTGTCGAAATATGTGCCACACATTGTTTGCTGAAAAAAAATTCAGCTTCTGTTACGTGTATGGAGCGCCCCCCTAGAAATATTTATTTTTGTTATTTAACTACTAAACTAAGTAGCGGCTTATACAAGACACCTATACTCCAAATTTCATCTATATACATCTTGTAGTTTTTAAGCAAAATGCCAGAGACACACGGACGGACATGACGAAACTATAAAGGTGGACATTCACGGTCAGTTAAACTGATCAGTTGAACTGACGTACATCCAAATCTGACCGTGAATGTGAAATCTTAAGTTGAAATTATACGAACTCAAGGTCAGCTTCTGGATGTAGGTCAGTTAACTGATCAGTTTAACTGACCGTGAATGTCCACCTTTAGGGTTCCGTTTTTGCTATTTTGGCTACGGAACCCTAAAAAGTATACTTAGATTATTTGACCGTGTCCCGGCCGTGCTCCGGCCCCAGCCTGGTACACCAGGCCTGGTACCAGGCCTGGTACGTGAATCCACCTTAAAGCTATTTTTTTCTTACAGATATTCTCCAAGCCCACAGCGCCAGGCCTAGGAAGATCGCCTCCCTCATCGGCATAGAGGGGGGGCACTCCATAGGCAACTCACTTGGGGTTCTACGGAGCTACTACCAGCTTGGTGTGCGTTACATGACCCTGACGCACACATGCAACACTCCTTGGTACGTGTCAATACTTACGTACGACTGGAGCGATAGTTAAAAAAAACATGAGAGTTTTTTTAGGGTTCCGTAGATCAACTAGGAGCCTTTGTTATACTGTGTCTTCTATAGTCAGTTTTTCAAACCATCAAAGTCATAAGGTTCTAATCACAAACTAAGCTCAAGGCTTGTACTGTATGGGTACCAGGCAAAGATACAGATACTAGATATATGTATATAGAGAAATACATACATAAATACATTGGAAATATCCATGTCTCAGGAATAAATACTCTCACAAATATTTGCCTATACCGGGGTTCGATCGGGACCGCTCTTCGTAGGCATATTCACTACCAACTAGGCTTACTGCGTCGTCTATATACCTACATATAGATTTATTTAAGGTCTGTAAGTAACCAATATTTTTTTCTTTATGTGATTAAAATTATGATTATTTTTCGTTTCACAATAGCAATTGTATACTACACACAATATTTCTCAAAGTAAAATCACTACATATTATATAACAAAGTCGCTTCCCGTCGTCTGTCCCTTTGTACGCTTAGATCTTTCAAACTATGCAACGGATTATAATGCGGTTTTTACCATCAGTTAGATAATTTTTCACGGAAGGTTTATGTATATAGGTAATAGTGGAGCAAAGCGAGGGCGGGTCACTAGTTCATTATAGTACAGTGTAGTATCAGAACAAATAGCTAAGTTTTGTTACAAAGTCCGTGCTAAAATCTCACGCACCCTACACAACCCCTGGGGCCCTCTTGAGCCCCCAAACTAGCTGGATATTAACGGCTGTGTCCAGAAGGGGGGGAGGGGCTATTTATCTAAACCCGGGGGCAAGGGGGCTCGTACTTAAGCATGTTTACTCAACATGTGGTGAGGACTTAGTGGACAAGATGGCGGAAGTTATTCTCAAACTGACCTAGTCCCAAACAGACTCTAGGCTTGTACTATGGGTATTATGGGTACTATAATAAAATAATGACTTCTTCCTTTATATTATTTTATTAAATTTAATTACAAAGTTAGGCGACTCTAAACAAAACTACATTTTTATTTTTCATTCTTTTTTTATTTTATTCTTAATTTCTTTATTTGATTTAAAAGAATTAAGAATAAAACTGACATACATAATTCAACAAGTTCCAAAACTCTATGTACCTACCTACTTATTGCATTACAGTACTATGCGACGATAAACATACTACTTATATAGAGAACTAGCGACAGGTAGCGACACGCTTTGCTTCGGTGAAATTAGTTTAAATATAGCCTATTAAATAAAATATAGCCGATGTTATTTCGGATTATGTGCCTTTCAAATGGTGAAAAAGTTATTAAAATCAGTTCAGTAGTTACTGAGTTTATAGATTGCAAATGACTCTCTTTATGGTACTAATTAGTAAATATTTACTGCCGCACACAGAGACGTCAATTAATGTTTTAGTTTGATTAAAGTTGCTGCGTCTTATTCTATTGCTATAGCAAAGAAAGTGCCAGCAGCTACTTTAATCAAACTTAAAAGTTAATTGACGTCTTTGCGTGCGGCAGATAGACAGAAAAAACATACTTATTTAAGTAAATTCAGTTTCATCAATGAAACTGGCGATTAAATGAATGTGAAGGCAGTTGAATGTAATTTACACACCTTGACGGACGACGTAAATTCGCCGGTTATTCTTCGACAGATAATGTAAAAGGTGAGACGGTTTAACAGGTCCGTCAAGATTCAAGTTTGAAAACGAAGTTTATTCCTGAGTTTTGCAGTTTTCTATGTATTTAAGTATAGTTCATTGGGGTTATTCCGTGTGCGGGGCAATTCCGTAAAACAGGCGTTTATGCCCATTCTAGAACGGCGCGCCGTTGTTAACTCTGTCTATAAAGCAGGTGAACTTTTTAGTTCTACGTTTTTAAAAGAGATGGTGGCGTGACGCCATTATGAATGGGCATAAACGCCTGATTTACGGAATTACCCCGCACACGGAATAACCCCAATGCACCCTAGGTATTTATTTGTAATTATAAGTACGTGTGTTGTATACTAAGTTCCCATATCACAAGCTTAGAGCGTGGGACGTGGTATTTGTTCAACGCTCCACTTATCACTAAAGACTCGCCCTAATCAAGTGACATCTCAACGTAAGGCCGCGTTCCACCGACATTAGAACGGTCCCAGATTACCGTGTTATGTGAACACGGCCTTATAACAAACTGGGACGTTAATTGTCAACGAAAGGTTGTTTACCAGTTCAAGCGAGGCGACGCGGTTAGCCTAGTTGGTTGTGACCCTGCCTATGAAGCTAGCGGGCCCTGCTTCGAATCCCGGTATCGGCAAATAATTGTAGGATGAGCGCGAGTATTTGTTCCTGAGTCATGGATGTTTTCTATATTTAAGTATGTATTTCTCTATATAGGTATGTATATCGTTGCCTGGTACCCATAGTACAAGCCTAGAGCTTAGTTTGGGACTAGGTCAGTTTGTGCGAGGTTGTCCCCGATATTTATTAATTTATTTCGTTAGTATATTGAAAACGATCTATTAAACGGTTTTGTCGTGAAAACTTAACAAATTAATAATCACTATCGCATTAATATTACTACATATGGGTTTAAATTAAAAAAGCCCGTCAAGTGCGAGACGGACTCGCGCACCGAGGGTTCCGCACAAACTTGTAGATATGTAAAATAGTTCGTAAATCACGGGAATACAACATAAACAAAGTCCAGTATAAACTGACACGCAATAAGTATGCACTTTCTTACTTAGTGAGTGTCAGTTTATACTGGTCTTAATTTTCATGTGATGTAACTACAAATTAACGGTTTTTGGATTTTTTCCTTTACTTGTGCTATAAGAAATTGCTGCTTGCCAAATTTCATGATTCTAAGTCAACGGGAAGTACCCTTTAGGTTTTGATTCCCTTGAGATTCCCTTAAATATGCGGCATAAACGGCCGTATCTTTTGATTGCGTCGACTTAGATGTTTGATTTTTTCACTGATTCAAGGGATTGCAGACCTAAGTATTTGATATTAATTTCAACGTGATACCTCCACGGGTTTCTGAGGAAAAGGGTATTGACAGACACACAGACAGACAGACGGACAACAAAGTGATCCTATAAGGGTTCCGCTTTTTTTTTATTTAAGGTACGGAACCCTAAAAACATCATAATTTTGGGCAACCGACCTAACGTATGAGGATAAGGTTTACGTTTAAATGTCACTAATCTTACTAGGTAGTTACTACTATAATAAATGCGAAAGTTTTGATGGATGTTTGTTACTCAATCACGTCAAAACAGCTGAACGGATCTGGATGAAATTTGTCACATAGATAGATTACAGTCTGGTATAGCACGTAAATGGACAGTTCTCGAGGGAGCAGTGATTAAACGACTTCTACGCGGATGAAGTCGCGGGCAAAAACTAGTACTTATTATGTCATCTCATACCCACTGCGGGCTTAACATGTATGGGTTAAAATTTGACAGGTGCTAGGGAAATGAATACATCTATTCCATATTCAAACGTAAGACTTAACGCTTAAGGTTTAAAATTACCTTTTACCTTTACCTTTTATTACTATTCGACTTTTGTGATTTTCATATTTTCATAGCGATTTTGTCAAAACGGAAGAGTTTTATTTTAAATCTTAAGCGTTAAGTCTTAACTTTGAATATGGAAGAGTTGTATTCATTTCCCTAGCACCTGTCAAATATAATCTCGTGTGCGTGCTAGGGGGCCAGAAACTGTTAACTTTAAAGTGACTCAAATATCTGAGCTAAAGCTTAGCTATATCTTCGCTACCAGTGGTAAACACGTGTAACCATAGCGTTGGGATCGGACAGGTGTACGCTAATCCCACTATAACCGGCTATGCGCACGTGCCCATTTGGCTGCCGTCGCCAAACATTCACAACAACGAACACAAAGAAGAACCTAAAAATATGTGACGTTCTCAATATAAACGTACCTTATGGAGGCAGGCGGTTACGCCGTTTGTAGAACTGTTACCATAGTATTCGTATAGTTACAAGAACAAGAACTGTAACTGCCTTCCGCCATAAGGTCCCTTTACATTGAGAACGTCACATATAATTATAGTAAAAGAAGGGACGCCCATCCCCACATGACCCTCGTTTTTTCGTTTCGAAAATAACGACTTTGGAAAGCTGTAGATTCAGCGGGAGTCCAAACCGCCGCTATAAAACGAAACGACTACCTATTTGCCATCGTGAATAAAATTAAAATTAATTAAAAATACAAAACATGCAAATACAAAGCTATACATATGTTACTTAAACTTACTAATTTTAAGGGACAAGGAATGGAAACAGTCAAGCGGAGAGGAGCCGTGTAGGAATCGACCAATCACATTGGTTGTAATCCACGTCTCGTCTCCGCTCCGCTTCAATGGATACAGTCAAGCGGAGACGACTGTATCAAATTTGTATAGTACGCTACTCATCCGCTCGTCTCCGCCTCAGTGGAATCACATACCTCTTTTCACAGCTCCGCTCCTCTCCGCTCCGCTCGTCTCCGCTTCTATGGAAAGGCAGCCTAAGCGCCCGCCGCCTTAAGGGCCCTTTCGATTTGAACGACCACATTTAAACTAATAGTAAAATATGTACGGAAGGTGTTTTTTAGGGTTCCGTACCAAAATGGTAAAAAGGAACTCTTATGGTGAGACTTCGTTGTCAGTCTGTCTGTGTGTATGTCATAGCAGTTTTTCTCAGCAAATACACAAGCTGTCAACTTGAAATTTGGCATAGTTAGTTATATAACTTGCTTGCCCGCATTTGTTTTTAGTAAAAAAAAAATATATGAAATTCATTTTATAAATAATTGAAAACGGGTGGTCAAAATTTCTAGTTTTACTTTAAAGATCTGTACTAAAATTTAGGCAAGTCAAAATGGACCTTATTGTATACAATTAAAGTACATAAAAAGGTATATTTTTGAAGTATGGACTTAAGTCCCTCGGACGGAACCCGGTGCGCGAGTCCGACTCGCACTTGACCGGTTTTTAAACAGAACTTGCTCAGTCATAACATAACTCATAGAATGTAAACTTTTCGGCGTCTCTGAAATCCCTCCTATTCTGAAAGTTTCAAACTGTATCGCAAAAGTAAGACTAAGTTAAATATACCGAACGAACGACAAAATTCCGAGCAAGGATCTCGCTGGGGTGTATTCTTAAAATTAATTTTACTTACGAATATAGTCCGAGGCCGAGCGTTGTTACGAGTACAGTCACCACACGGGATTGTTGAGCCACTATAGAACCCTCTCACAGAAAGTCGACGGAAAATTTTGACGTAATTTATTTTGAGTGACTTGACGTTGTCATTATGACAGGGTTCTATGGTGGCTCAACAATCCCGTGTGGTGACTGTACCTGTGAGATCGAGTCGAAACCGAATTTTCATTTTCACACAAAAAAAAAAAAACGATCCATAGCTGGGGTTCCAACCTGCAGTCTTTGCGTAGTAGGCCAACGCTTTAACCATCATTATATTCAGGCAGCGGCAGCCGCCCCGAAATTACGAATCATATTGCGCGGGAAATCTTTTTGCGTGAAAATACGGGGAAAACGAATTTTCCCAGATATGAGACCTGGCTAGATCGAATTTTCGCCCCGAAATCCGAAATCATTAGAGCCGTTTTCGAGAACGTGATTACAAATATATACGAGTATATAAATGTTTCTCGTTAGTATAGGATAACCTTAATTCGGCACTGGCTTGAAAGCTGATTCCAAAACAAACTTCGTACCAAATTACTTCAAATTACTAATTCAAATTGCAATGCTTTTAATGTAAAATAATTCATTTGAATTATGCAAACGATAAAACAATAACATATTGCAGTATTACGGTTAAAAATCTACGCCAGATAATGCTGCAACTGACGTTTAATTAATTAATATTTAGAAACCATTACTGCGGGCTTAGCATGCATGCGCGAAATACAATTTTACAGGTGCTAGGGAAATAAATACATCTATTCCATATTCTAACAAAAGTGTTTAAAAAAAAAAGTAAAAAGAAAGCAAAAAGAGAAAAAAAAAGATAAAAGATATTTATTCGGTAAGTACACGGGCACGACTAAGACACGACGGGCACGGGTAAGACTTAACGCTTAAGTTTTATAATAAAAACGCCCCGCCTTTTTTGGGTAGGTACCTCTCTTATTAAAGTGGGGATGTTTTATTTCTCTCGTCTAACCCATAATGAGGGATTGATTAAGGGCTCCTTTTTTGAAATATGAAGCTTTAAAGTGCTAATTTTTGTTAAAGTACTTAGAGCCCCTACAGCCAAAACTACAAACACTAAAAATCTGAAAAATATCTTAAATGAAAGCGCATATAATGAATTTAAAATGAAAACTATCACGACTAAGTAGACTTTATTGGTTCTTGAGTTACAGACGATTAAAATGTTTATACCTACCGAAAATCAGCTAAGATAAGTTTGAATAGAAAATTTGCTAACATTTATGTTTTTTTTTTGGAGATTGTTGTTTGTGTTTGTTGCAAGGGTCTGTACACAAAACTGCGATGCGACGTCACATTGCAAAAATCTACGACGCAAATATGATGAAATGTATAATAAAGTGCGCAGAAAGCTCGTAGATTTTTGCGATGCGACGTCGCCTCGTAGTGGTGTGTACAGGCCCTAATGGCGTCGGAACCCTACACTAAGCATGGTCCGACATGCTCTTGCCCGGCTTTATTAAATTGTAAGAAATGAACTCTCATAACTTTCTTAGAATAGCACTTCCATAGACCTTTGTTGGCAGTGACAGTCGAGATACAATTCGCAATGGCGAGAACCAGAATCGTATCAAAGACGTATCTCTACTGTCGTGGGAATAGGCCACAAACTTCGAGTGCAAGAATAGAAATAGCATCACGGATTACATATTGTTCTGCAAGGACTAGAGAACAAGTTAAAACTTATTTGACTTTCCATGGTATACTTTCTGAGGGGGAAATATTTGGGGGACTTAAACTTATTAACTATCAGCTTCATTTGTAACTAAGTAACAAAGTAATAACGTAATCATATCTTAGAAGTCGATTAACCTACTAACAAATCTACAAACATTTGGGGGACTTTAATTTATTAGTAAGCTTCTCATCAAGTCATGCTAAGGTTTTCATACATTGTCAATGGACTCTTTACAAGGGACCATTTAATCCCCTTTCAGCTTTACGGGTATTTTTGTAACACCCGGTAATATTGGAACAAGTCAAGTTGGAATAAGTCGGAATTAATCCGACAGAGAGGCGATATTCTTCCCAAAATAGATAATTCCGCTTAGCAATTTTTCCAGTCGCATTTTTCCCGTTTTTAAATTTTTCTCAGTCACGAATACCATTGCAATTAGGTCGAAATAGGTAGGTTTAGGTTATGTTAGCTTTGCAGCAGGCCCGAAGGGCCAAAGCACACAGAAATAGGAGCTCCGCGAGAACGGAGCTCCGTCGACTCTGTGGAAATGATATTACTTATTCAGATAAATATATTGGGAATACACAATTATGAGAATTGAATTGTTTCTGCTGAGAAAAAAAAATCGGCAATAAGCTATGGAAAAAAACTAAGAGTGAAATTTTTTTTTTTTTTTTGGAAAAGTGACTTAATCGATGTTCTTTGTTTGGTTTGATGAACATCCCTTGGGTCATTTCAACTATGAAAGTTGGGATCTCGATATTGTCGGGGTGGTTTAAATCCATGCAATAGTTTATAGTAAAGCTTTATAGCTTATTAATCTCCTTTGTTCATAAACGCGCAATAAATTATATTTGAGTATGCTTTCTCACTTTCTGTCAAACTCAACCGTCACTACGAACGACAAGGAAAGCATTAATCAAACTCTAGGCTATCGTCCGTTTATGAATTAGGAATTTTATTTTAAGACGCACGAGCAAAGCGAGTAATTTATAACTGATTGAATGTTCTCTATTGAATAAAAGCTTAAACATAAGAATCAGATGTGATGTGAAAGCTCTGCCAATTGCTCGTACGGACAGCAAAAAGCTTTGCGAACAAAAGCTTTCTTTGTCATTTATTTTTTGTTTTTCTTTAGGGCTGACTCATCCAACGAAGCACCAGCTGTTAACGGACTATCGGAATTCGGAGAGGTAAGCGCGATTTTCAACCTTATAGCTATAGCAATAAGCACTATTTTATATGACAAAGCTTATGCGAATGTTTTATCGCAAATATAACTCTGTGTATACGTGAATAAGGCTTTATTTTGCATGATGAAACAAGAGATTCAAATGTCCCACGCATATTTACGCCGTGTTGCTTTGGGATACAGTCTAGTTTTGTATTTATTAACGTTTTTGGGTTGTTGTTACTGGAATGCCGACTGTGCCGTTTGGGGTCGGTTTATTATTGGATATTGATTGCTGGGCGCTGAAGTGTATGTTTTTTTCTTCGATAATGGACAGGTTTTGTTCGTAAGTAAATGGAGTAATTATCTATATGTTTCTCTTGCGTATTCTCTTGGGTAGTATTACGGTGATGGTTAATGAGGCTCCTGCCTAATGTTGGGGGTTAACGGATATTATTTTTAACCCCTGACGCAAAAAGAGGGGTGTTATAAGTTTGACGTGGGTATCTGTGTATCTGTTTGTGGCGTCGTAACTGGGTGGATCAACTTTTGGATGCACCTCGTTGCCATGGTTACGTGTCTTAAGTTACTCTTTCAAACTATAAATTTAAAGGATATAAATCTACATAACATGATTTTTTTGTGGCAATTGCCCATTATTTCGTGGGCTTTCTTCTAAGCATGTTAGTATTATACTCGTATTATAAACATATTTCTAAGTAAGAAACACTTTCACTGTGGTCTCCTATGTTACGGGACAGAATAACAACAACACAAAGTTGATCGACCCAACTTCTAAGCGGATATACCGATTTTGATTTAGTTTTTTTGTTAGAAAGGTGACTTAATATAGAGTGTTTTTAGCTTGGTTTGATAAAAATACTTCTTTTTTTAATAGCCTATTTGGGTGTCCCGCTGCTGGGCACAGGCCATAATCTCCACGAGTCCTTGTTCAGTGCTTCTACCGGCCAGTGCTAAGGAATGCATCCAAGTCGTCCTGCCATCTCCGTTTAGGCCTCCCCAGCCTGCGTCGCCTATTTTACGGCACCCACTTGGTAGCTAAAGCCTCACCGGTCCGGGTGTATGACGGCCGAATCCCACTTGAGCCTGGCGGATTTGTCGCCGACATCGGCTATGCGTGTTTTGGAGCGGAGTGTGGTGTTCCGGGCACGGTCTGTCCTTTTAACACCTAAAAAAAATCTATCTGGACTTCTGACTCTCAGTGTGTGTTCAAAATCTATTAAGCCGTTTAAAAGTTATGAGCTCTGAAAGCGGTTTTGTCGGGAGTTGTAATAGGTACTTGACTACTTTTTTTTATTTACGTAAAAATTGATTTTAACCGATTTTTACCCGACTAAAGAGGGTAGGTAATGTTTTTGACGGGAGCCTTTTGCTTCGCCAAAATATATTTGGTCGAATGTATGATTTCCCAAATTTTCATTTCCCATAAAGCTTGTCTTTCGGTATTTTACAAGGTGTATTATGGAGTGTGCCCAGGGGCTACATGACGTCATCCCACCCTCCACTTTCTCCCATCAGTCTTCCAGACGCGGAGAGCTTCCATCCTCATGTACTCGAATTTCCATTCGGACGACGCGGTTGATTGCGTCATTTCTTATTCGCACTGCCAAGGGAATGCTCTCCCTGCGTCTGTATTCCCGGAATCCTATAACCTTGGTGTTTTCAAGAGTGAATAGGCGTTTTCTGGGTAAGCGTGTACCATCTTCGACCTCGTCGTCACTTATCAGGTGAGACTGAGGTCAAATGCAAACCCATTTCTGATAAAAAAAAAGCTATTTGTATTATTTTTATTTTCAGGATAGGTGCCAAAAAAAGCTATTTAGATCGGTTAGGTTAGGTTAGAGCTGTGAGCGCCGTAGAATGCTAATTTTTGCAAAGGGAAATAACTTTGGACAAAATTAAAATTTGGGAAAAAAAAAAGCCGTGGTAGCCTAATGGTTTGACCTGCCGACTCTTAAGCAGAGGGTCGTGGGTTCGAACCCGGGCTCGCACCTCTAAGTTTTTCGGAATTTATGTGCGAAATATAATTAAATTTATAAGTAAATTTACCATGAGCTTTTCGGTGAAGGAAAACATCGTGAGGAAACCTGCACACACCAGCAAAGCAATTTCGCGGCGTGTGCGAAGTTCCCAATCCGCACTAGGCCCGCGTGGGAACTATAGCCCAAACCCTCTCGTTGTGAGTGGAGGCCTGTGCCCAGCAGTGAGACCGTATATAGGCTGGATTAAATATTATATAAAATTTAGGAAATTATACATTTGACCAAAAACATTTTGGCCAAACGTGTATGTATGTATGTATATGTGTGTATGGTTCATCGTTTCGTCATAGAGTCTAAACGGATGGCCCAATTGCAACAAACGAGATGTCATTAGATTCGCCATATCTCGTACTTTAATTTAAAACATCAGCTTTACCCTTTCACAATCACCATTTACAAAAACCTGTCAAATTCTGGCAGGAAGAGACAACGCTATAGCAGTTACATATCTATGTCCCGCTCACTGGGAATAGACAGATTTTCCACAAAACGGTTTCAGAGTCGTTTTCGACGCAACAGCAAAGACTAAATACCTTGGGGCAGACGTGGGCGTGGGCATAAAGTTCCCACTAATTTTAATGGGTACCCATAAAGAATCCCGTAACCATATTAAAACTTACGTTAAGCGTAATGAATTACTCCACGGCTTAAAGCATAAGCGGGAGCGGTTAGGTTCCGAATAATTTGACGTTCATATCCGTTGGACAAACGTATGTTAGGACTAATGTCGCATTACCCTGTCACTTTCTGATTGAGGTGACATTAAGGTTAATAAACGTTTGTGCAAATGTTTTTGTGATGAGAGCGAGTATTTGTTCCTGTATTTAATGTATAGGTAGGTACTAGTATTTATTTATATGAATCTAAGTACATATTTATTTCTCACTAATAACATGTTTCTCCCTTTCTAGGCTTTGTTATATGAATTTTGCGAACGCATTATTTAGTTGCAGCGGATTTCAGGATCGCTTTATTTAAGCGTAAAAAACGAAGCTGGTCTAAGTAGCATTAAGCCTAAATTAATTACAAGGGGCCCGACTTGCAGTTCAAAACAAACACGCTTTGTTATACAAATCACACACACATAGTAGGTAAGTTAGGTTCGTTGGGTAGCTTCAGATGTCCGAAGGGCAAACCGTCCAGGAATAGAAGCCCCGCGCAGCGGTGCTTCGTCAACTTATTAAATAAGTGAGAAATTTTTAAAATACATATGGCGGTTGTGAACTTAGACCACTTATCAACGCAGAAAAATACGATCAACAAATTTTACATTATAATAAATTATAAAAACATAAATAAAGCTTTCGCTAAAAAATGCGAGACTGAAATCCGCTGCAACTGAATAATGCGTTCGCGAAATTCGTCTAACAAATATTTTATTATTAATATTACTTAGTGTAGAATATTGACAATCGCCACTCGCCTCACTCTTGCACCACACGCCGCATATAAAACTGAAATTTAAACCATCGTTCAAAAGTGTTGAGTTACGCGACAACGCGGGAGCTCTGCTAGTGAAGTTTAGGGTACCGTAGCCAAAATGGCAAAAACGGAACCCTCATAGTTTCGTCATGTCCGTCCGTCCGTGTGTCACAGGCATTTTACTCAAAAACTACAAGATGTATATTGATGAAATTTGGAGTATAGGTGTCTTGTATAACCCGCTTATTAGTTTAGTAGTTAAATTCAAATTCAAATTTTCAAATTCAAAAACATTTATTTCGGACATAATCCATAGTTTGTTAGTAGATTCGATAACACATACATTAAATAACTTAAATTCTACGGTTAGGTTAAAACACTAAAAAAAAAAAAACACACAAAAAGCAAAACCAAAACACACATCAAAAGCGACGAGGCGTCGCCGCTACTGGAACGTGCAGGCTTACCCAGTGCTGCAGCAGCGGCGAGTCCCAGCGCTGGGCCAGAGTGCTCAGAACGCTATTCGGGCTGGAGCGAACCCTATTTAAGAGGGAGGCACAAATAACAAAACTAAATATTTCTAGGGGCACTCCACTCCATACATGTAACAGAAGCTGAAATTGATTTCAGCAAACATCAACGTGTGGCACATATTTCGACAGTTCTTTTATAAACATGCGTCTTATTCTATTGCTATAGCAAAGAAAGTGACAGATACTTTAATGAAACTTGAAAGTTAATTGACGTCTCTTAATTGACGAGCCATTAATGCTTTAAATGACACTTCAGCATATTGATGAGCCAGTGGCCTTTTACCTGCCGCAAAGACACACATTCCATTCTTTTCTATTGGCATAATATGTGACGTTCTCAATATAAAGGGACCTTATAGAGGAAGGCAGTTACGCTCTTCTTATTCTTGTAACTATACGAATACTATGGTAACAGTTCTAAAAACGGCGTAACCGCCTGCCTCCATAAGGTCCTTTTATATTGAGAACGTCACATATTATTTCGTCGCACCTGTCTTGTGTGTAGTGTACAATAGTCATTTGGTACGCAAGGCTGCCAAGTTATTTGGCGCGAGAGCCAGTATTGAATCCTGAGATAGCGAAGGATTCTTAAATTGAACCACGAGCGTAGCGAGTGGTTCAAAAATAGATACCTGAGCGTAACGGGGATTCAAGGCCTCGAGACCCAAATAACTTTGCTGCCGTGTGAACAGACAATTTTACACCTCAATGTAGCGAGGAAAACACTTGGTGTTGGAAAAACCATTACAGCGTCATGTCTGTTGTGGTTGTCCTCGCGCAGCACTAAGGCTTCCAAATACCGGACGTTTCTTAAAACCGGTATTAGTGCCGGTATTCGATTTTCAATACCGGGATCCCGGGATCCCGTCCGGTATTGAGAAATTAAACAAAATTGTACTAAAATTGGGAAAAGGGTGGGAATTTTTGTTTTAAAAAATCGTTAAATAAAATACTTAGTTTAATTTCACTAAATTTGCTATATCTGCTGGTTTTTTTAAACTCGAAGTTTGCATTTAGCAGTATTCCGACCGACACCAGCAGTAAAGTTATCCCATATGCTTGAAATGAGTTGTTTACTTTTAAACTCTCTCTAGGTACCTAAGAAGTTTCTTTGGAGTTGACCTGCACATGGAAACTCATGTCATGTCTAAACTATTTTATTAAGAACAGTATCTAAGTTAGATAGCTCAATTAAAGTCATTACTTGAAAAGAAACTTAAAAAACCTTTCCAAATATAAAATTGTATTTTAACAAATTTGATATCTATGAACAATAAAAGCATTTCATGAAAGACTGAGGTAGGCCACTAAACCCAGAAATATAGATCCATAGTTGACTGACACTTTTGTTTAGCCATTATAAATAAGTAAATATTTAAGCAGAAAATAATACAATTAAAGAAACATAAAAATCATTACATTAAATCGACATGATTTGATCACGTCAGTTTAAATGTTACTTAAATTATACTTACGTGTATAATCACTCAAATTTCAAGACGCACAAATAATCGTGTCTAGACATACAAATACTAAGTCGCGTGTAGTTTGACGCGACAACCGTTGCCAGTCAACTGGCTCTGCAACAGAAAATGTAATGCAAAAGCGTAGAGCAAGACAAAAAAAGCGCGTGGCGTGTGTTAACGCAGACAGAGTGAATGTCCGGCTATATGATAGAACGATGCTGCGAACAAAACGAAAGACATAATGAATATCAAAATTAAAAAAGAAAAACAACTCAAACAAGCATAATTTATCGAAAATTCTTCATTCGATACCGGTATTAAAAACACACCTAATATTTGGCGGTATCCCGGGATCCCGGGATTCCGGGATCCCGGTATTGGAAGCCCTACGCAGCACCAACTTTCCACGCTAGCGGTTAAAATTGACTTTTGCGCGTAGATTTTGCCCGACAAAGAAAGCCTTTCCGAGCTGGTGAGATAAAAACGGGTCATGCACAGTCAGAAACAAAAGTTGTCTCCCCTGTTCCAGAAAGTTAAGGACTTTGAAACCACATTTTTCGGGTTAGGATAGTATATCCGCGTAATGGGAGTCTGGTGTAGTTTTGGCCTGTATAGAAATTATATGAGTTAACAACTCCCACGTCGTTAACTATTAGGAACATGCTGAACCTAAATCTGTGTATGACCCAAACGTTATTCTTTCTGTTATACAATACATCATAATTATATTCCCCTTGTCCCCAGAAAGTGGTGAAGGAGATGAACCGCCTCGGTATGCTGGTAGACCTGTCCCACGTCGGGGAGAACACGACCAGGGCTGTGATCAAGCTGTCTAGAGCACCTGTCATCTTCAGCCACTCTTCCGTCTACAGCCTGTGCGCGCATAAGAGGAATGTGCCCACCGACATCATCCACTCTTTGGTAAGATTTCTGCTGCTGTACTTATCACTGAATCTATTTCGTTATAGTAGTCTATTAATTAAGTAGAGAGGGACCGAGTAACAATCGAGTTGCGGACAATTTGTGCTAGCCGCCCAACAGGCTTAGCATGCATGCATGAGATTAAATTTGTCAGGTGCCAGGGAAATTTATACATCTATTTCATATCCTAATCAATAAATCAATCAATATAATTTAATTGCGGAATACAGTTTACAAGATGTTACAGACAAATTGAAAAATAAACGCAAGACGCTTAAGGTTTAAAATAAAATGTTCTCATCCTTACTTTTATTACATTTTATTAATACGACGACAGTTTCACGTTTTTATAGCGAATTTATAAAGACGGGACACTTGACGGGACCAGCTCAAAGACGATTCCAAATTTCAGCCCATTCTATACGGGGACTGGTTCAAAATTGACTGGCAAGATTTGACCTGAACAAACACACATACATACATACATACATTGCAAGTTAATTAAAAGATAAATATATAGACAAAGATTTTATTTGTGCAACATGAGTTAATTTTTATAAATGTGGTTATACATAACACTGATTTACAAATTTTAACTATTTTATATGCTTTTGATGAAACGCCAAATTCTTAGCAGTATTTGAAAAAAAATCTATCACGTTTTATTTTTTAGTTTTTCTTTTAAATATGTAGTGTAATGTGACGCGTTAACAAAGTAACATGGCTGCCTTAAGAATACCACTACATTTTCCCGGCACATTGCACTGACATTGTTACGAGACGCAGACGTGCAACTGTAAGTTAGTGCACTTATTTACACCGCTCGATTGTTATAAATAAATAAATATCAGGGACAATCTCACACAAATTGACCTAGTCCCAAACTAAGCTCTAGAGGCTTGTACTATGGATACTAGACAACGACAAACAAATAGAGAAATACATACTCAAATATATAGAAAACATCCAAGACAGGAACAAATACTCGCGCTCATCACACAAATATTTGCCCATACCGGGATTCGAACCTGGGACCGCACTACCAACTAGGCTAAACGCGTTTATTCGATTCGATATTCGATTCGATATTCGATTCGATTCGATATTCGCGATTATTCTTACAAATGTAATGATAGTATTTGTGACTTTCTCAATATAAAGAGACCTTATGGGGGCAGGCGGTTACGCGGTTTTTAGAACTGTTACCATAGTATTCGTATAGTTACAAGAATAAGAAGAGCATAACTGCCTTCCTCCATAAGGTCCCTTTATATTGAGAATGTCACATTTATTCTTATGTTTTATTAATAAATTTGTTTTTAACAGAAAGAAAATGGCGGCATCATCATGGTGAACTTCTTCCCCGACTTCGTCAAATGCGCACCCAACGCTACCCTGTCCGATGTTGCTGGTAAGTAAATAGTTATTTGTTATGCAAGACTGCAGAGTTCTTATTTGGCGCGAGAGCCAGTATCCCTTAAGGGATTATTTCGGGGATAAAAAATATCCTATGTCCTTCCCCAGGATTCAAACTATCTCCATACCAAATTTCCTCTAAATCGGATCAGCGGTTTAAACGTGAAAAGGTAACAGACAGAGTTACTTTCGCATTTATAATATTAGTAGGGATTATAATAATAAGAGAACAAGCACACACAACATTTCACAAAACAATTTAACATTAAAAATCACTAACAACTAACCAAAAAAAAAACTTTTCAAACGTCAAAGTTTGACAAAGCGTTTTAATCCCAGCGCCTCCACCACGGTACTCTATGGATGGATTTTACGGCACGTTCGGAGAGCGAATAGAGCTGCCCTCAGCGCCCCCGGTTACGCTCGTGGAACGACCAGCACAAATTGTCCACTTGTTTGTTGGACATCCCTTTCTTACTAGTATGTAACTATAGAGACGCACTGTGACAAGCGGGAAAATACAGCTTCAAATTCTTGAGAACTCTTTTAATTTTATAACATTCCTGCCCTCAAAGAATGCACTTCGCAATGTAGACGTTAACAAGGCTACCTTAAACTTTTATATTCTTCAACCTTTTTCCAATATTAATGTCTTCTTTATTAAAAAAAAGCTAAAGTATCAAATATTTTTGAATCCTTACATAGTACAAAATAAAGTCGCTTTTCGCGTCTGTCTGTTTATCTGCTAACTCCTAAACCACTCAACGGATTTTGATGATTTTCACCATAAGTTAGAAATTTTTTCACGGAAGAATTATGTATATAATAGTACCCGGAGCGAAGCGAGGGCGGGTCGCTAGTAAAATATTAATTCAGTTTAATATTAGTTAATTCTGTTCAGCACTTTTGTTTCTCTATATAAAATTCATTGTTACAGTCAAAGTCAAATATTTATTCAGTAAATTGGCCACATACGGGCTCTTTTACACGTCAGTAATATAGAGTGAATCTACCAGCGCTTCGGACAAGACCATCATTGCGGAGAAGAAGCGCCGCAAGAAACTACAGCAGAAGGTCATTTTTTCAAATATAAAATACAATAATACTTAAAAGTAAGTTACATTACAAGGTAATAAAGTAACAAATATTAATTATTAGAACTAGCACAAATGAAAACATTACAAATGTAAGGTCAAATACGTTACACTAAATGTAATGACTAGGAGAACAACACGACGAGGTCTCTTCGTCAAAAGCCATAACTGGAATAATTAACTACAGTCATTGCATACAGTCAAGGTCATTAATATGTATACACTTTGTCCCTTGTCTCTTCAATGTCATGTTTAAACTGCCATATATGGATGTCACAGCGATTAAAGTGACAAGGTACTAAAGTGTATATATATTTATGACCTTGACTGTATTCAGCGGTGCAAGACACGCCTCGAGCTACATTTACTGATCAAGGTCAAGTTAATCCAGCAGTTCTGCAGTTTAAAGTGCAATAAAGCGCATCCTTTATACGAGTATAACAATGTCAACGTAGCTTTAACTCCAAACAACCATCCGGATGGCACCAATTGTAAGTTTAAGTGATGTCCGTGAAGTTAGCAGAGCATTTTCCGGAAAATCTAAATTAAATCGAAGTTCTATTGGCATCAGCGGGTTTAGCATGCATGCAAGAGATAAAATTTGACAGGTGCTCGGGAAATGAATACATCTATTCCATATTCTAACGTAAAGCTTAAGGTTTAAAATAAAAGTGTCTCGTCCTGATTTTTATTACTTTTTTTTACGAAGCTATTTTATCCGGTATTGCTAGAGTAATGAAATAAAGCGTTCAAAACCCTGGACTCGCTTAAATCGGTTTCGATCTAACCACGGGAAGACAAATCACCACCTGCACAAGTGGGGATTGAGTCACCACAATGCGACTGCGGAGCACCTGATCAGACCCTCTCCCACGTGGTAAATGATTGCCCACTTCGCTGTTTTCCTGGAGGCATGGAGGAGCTGCATAAATTTACGCCCGCCGCAGTAAACTGGCTGAAACATCTGGACATTGACGTTTGATCCGTGCAGGATGATTGCCATACGCAATGATGTGACTCTATACAGTAACCCACATTGACACCGGAGGTAGACCAGCCTAAGACGGACCGAACCAGACGCTTTTTTTTTACTTTTGATTTTTTTTTAACGGAGTGGAAATGCGTTACGCATTGTCCCCACACCGAACCAGCCTAACATGATCTTAGTAAAAATCGCATGGTTTTCAAGATTTGCCAGTTTAAAGTTCTTTTCCAGTACAAACTTTAAACTGGCATATCTCGAAAACCATGCGACTTTTACTGAGGTCTTGTTAGGCTAGTTCGGTCCGTCTTAGGCTGGTCTACCTCCGGTGTCAATGTGGGTTACTGATATTGGGACACCCTGTATACATATACCTATCTTTCGGGTAAATTCAAAGCGTTGTCAAGAACAAAATTCATCAACTTCCCTTTCAATAATGAAAGCGTTCCCAATATTATTAAAGGAAAAATACAAAGTTATTAAATTCCTTTGTTGGCGAAATGATTAAATATCGGGGAAATAGAATACAAAAAGCCATTCAAACTTAGGCAAGTGTAAATAACAGGAAATAAGGGTTTTAATGAGAATTTCGCTACCAATAAGTGTTGTTTACACTTGCGGACAAAAGAAAGCGTTTGGGTGAATTTTAAAATAATTGTAATTTTTTTTACCCTTCGTGTATCGTAAATTATTCATGCAATCATTTGGTTAATTTTTTTCACATAAAGGAAACTTTTACGGGTTTTTAATTGAGTCCATAGACAATGAACACACGGGAGCGGAGCCAGATTTTCGAATTAATTTTTTTATTTTATTTGTTAACAAAATATGATAATACCGTAAAAGAGGCAAAAAGGTGAAGTTAAAATTAAAATCGGCCAAAAAATATGGATAAATTAAGCATTTAAAAAGTACTTATTAGACAGAGAGACGTCAGCGGGCACTACCGCCATATAAAATCCATGTTTAATTCAGTTTTCCTAGAAAGAGATAGAAACAAATCTTTAATGGTTTAGATCTTGGTTATTTTTATAGTTATTCGAAATACATTTTTTCTCTACTGTTTGTTACATAACTGAGTTTTTATTCATGAAAAAAAAATCCATTGTGAATATTTGAAAGCCTTGACACAATAATAAGTCGTTTTTTAAAAGTTTTGCGTTTTTTTATTATTGAAGTAAAAGCGGAATTCTCAAATGTTATCTATTAACCCTTAACGTTATATTGTCTTTACATACATGTATGTAATGCAATGTTTGTTTGTTATGGGAGTTCTTTTCCAATAATTTGAAACTTTAAAATGTTTAAATATATATTGTGTAAATAAAGATAATTATAAAATTATTATTTAGCCAACGGCATTTTTAAAAAAAGTAATTCGGAATTAAAATTAATTACTATTGCTGCCAGTATTACAGTATTAGTATACAAATAAATTATCTCTTATCTCTTGTATTTTCGGCAAAATGCCACGGGGGGCCTTTTTAAATTTTTCATAATTGGTTTTGTTTAGTGTTATTTTTATTTATTGTTTTATATTAATAGTAGAGGTATTTTAATAGTAGAGGCCGGAAAATCTTATAAACAATAATAATTGCCTAATTAAATAATAACGTTTCTTTTTATTTTAAATGTGATTTAATTGTATCAAACCGACCCTTTTTCTTGCACGCATGTGTACAGACTTTGAGGACCTATTCCATATTGCGCCCTCTGACCGGGTCGAGTCAATATTAGGATAGTGTGGGTTATTCTTAATCGCGATTGCGATTTCGACGTCGACATTAAAAAGTTTCAACCAAAAAGTCGGCATATCCTTATATTATAAATGCGAAAGTAACTCTGTCTGTTACCTCTTCACGCTTAAACCGCTGAACCGGTGTAGATGAAATTCGGTATGGAGGTAGTTTGAGTCCCGGGGAAGGACATAGGATAGTTTTTGTCCCGGAAAATTTGATAGTTCCCGTGGGATACACGATAAACGAGTTCTACGCGAACGGAGTCGCGGGCAAAATATAGTTCTTTAATAAGGCATAAAAACCGGTCATGTGCGAATCGGACTCAAGCACTGAGGGTTTCGTACACATTTGGCCGGTTTTTAGTATTTGTTGTTTTTCTATAGGGTTTGTTCTATAATCATACCAAATTTGACGCTTGTGTGTATAACCGTTTTAACGATAGAATAAATACAAAAAAAAAAAAAACCTTTCTGGCATGGGGATTCCCCTTATTTTTACTTTTTGACTTTTTTTTTAACATACAGGACAAATGTGTACAGAACTCTCAGTGCGCGAGTCCGACTCGCACTTGACCGGTTTTTCTCGTTTGCTTGCGTAAAATCGACTAGACTAAGTGACCATCTAAATAACAAGACATTAATACTGCAATTGTGACGTTCTCAATATAAAGGGACCTTATGGAGGCAGGCGGTTACGCTGTTTTTAGAACTGTTACCATAGTATTCGTATAGTTACAAGAATAAGAAGAGCGTAACTGGCTGGCTGGCGTAGCTGGTCCTCTATAAGGTCCCTTTATATTGAGAACGGCACAAATAGTGGCTTTTGTGTCCAAAAGACGAGCTAGTTGGGAGTTTATTATTGTCAAATTATTATTCAACTTTATGCATGTGTTTTGTAACCCCCGATGCATAAAGACGGGTGTTATAAGTCTAATGTGTGTATGTGTACCTGTCCGTATCGCAGCCCCCAAACGTATGGACTGCTGGTATGATGATAGCAACGGAACTAGCCATAGAAACTCAAAGGCTAATTTTATTTTAGAACCATAGAGTTTGGACTGTAAACTAGTGTTTTAATATCGATTTGATCGTTAAAAGTCGGCAATTTTTTTTTTATGCAATAGAAATGTATCACAATGACGACTCCATTTCTTAACGCTCAAAGCCCTGAAACCAAGCGCACACCATCTGTTTTCCCAGCCGGCTAAAGCACACAAACGCTTTGGTATATTATTCAACGCTCATACGGAGTTGTGGTTGCCTCTTACGTCATCTCAGTCACCTCGATTCATTGTTATGGCCGTACACATTCCCCTAACATGCTGGCCCTGCACCTTGGCCCAATGTGTACAGTCAAGGGCAATATATATACGTTCCCAAAATCTCGAAACTATATATACGCCTTTATGCCACTAGCAATAAAGTTCATGTATAAATATATTTGAGGCGATGGCTGTATAGATATTAATGCCCTTGACTGTACTACGGCCATTTTGTACCTTCTTTTCTACGAAGTTCAGAAAAGGTGGTTCTCAATTTGCCTGTAGTTTTTGTATCTATGTATATCTTTGTCAATTGTGAACCGATTTTAATGATTATATTTTATTGGATGTTATCTCAAGATTGTTACCATTTTAATTTCGTAAAGATCTGGTTATGGAAAATCAACTCCTTTACAAATTGGTTGAGTTATAAATTTAACGTGTGTATATCTGTACGTAGCTCCTAAACTTATAACCCGAACTTGATTTAATTTTTTTTGTTTGAAAGGTGACTTGATCGAGCGTGTTCTTAGCTAAATTTGGTGAAAATCCGTTCAGCCATTTAAGAGTTACAAGCTCTGAAAGTAGGGTCCGAATTTTTCGCGGGTTTATGTATTTTTTAAATATAAAATGTGACGTTCTCGATATAAAGGGACCTTATGGAGACAGACGGTAACGCCGTTTTTAGAACTGTTACCATACAATACAATACAATACAATACAATAACTCTTTATTGAACACCACATACAGCAAGAACAAGAAATACAACAAGAAAGAGAAGTGTTACATAGTGAGTCAACAGGCGGTCTTATCGCTAAATAGCGATCTCTACCAGACAACCTTACAAAGAAGAGATTAAAAATAAACATCAAAAACTGGCAGGCGGTGCAACTAAAAATATTAATAAATGAAATCAATAACAAAATATACATAAATAAATAGTTATAAACATAAATAAACTTAAACAATAAATATATACATAAATAAATACAAAGGTACAAATGTACAAAGAGCAATACTCAGGGAAAAAGATAACAATGTCAGCCACAGCAATAAATGGAACAGAAATAGGAGAAACAAAACTAAAAAGGGAAGGAAGATAATTAAGAAAGTGATAAAAGATGTTCTTTAAGACGGAATTTAAAAATAGAAAGCGATCTCGCTTCTCCTAATTATACCATAGTATTCGTATAGTTACAAGAATAAGACGAGCGTAACTGCCTTCCTCCATAAGGTCCCTTTATATTGAGAACGGCACTTTCTTGTCTAATTGTCATTGTCTTCATACTAACAGGCTTTCTGTCCAATGAATATAATATGATTCATGAACGCAGTCCCAGCAAGCTTACAGGTGCTAGGAAAATTCCATATTCAAACGTAAAACTTAACGCTTAAGGTTTAAAATAAAAGTGTCTCCGTCCTGACTTACCTTTTATTACTAAGCGACTAGCGATTTTAAATTTTTTACACCGATTTTATCAAGGACACTTTTATTATAAACCTTAAGCGTTAAGTGTTACGTTAGAATATGGAATAGATAGTTCCGAGCGGGTTACGACTATGATTGGCTCTATTAATATTGACGGACATAAGCGGTACACTAATCGTCTGGCAGCTTGCGTCTCAATTTGGTAGTCTAATTCGTAAACCTAGCTCTGTAGCTTAGGGTTGCACTTCACCGTTCAAATTAACTTTGATTTGATTAAAAACTAACGCAAAATTATATATAATTTCATTTTAAATGACAGTCACGTTGTTGAGCTAGTTGCTAACATTCTTAATTCTGTCGGGTTGTCAAATCGTACACGGTATGTTACTATTGGAGTTTGACGATTTGACAACCCGGCCGAATTAAAAGACAAAATTTTACAAATGTTCAACTGCCATATTTTATTTTATTATTATGATTTTGACTCTTATTGATTGATAGTTGATAGTCCGTTAATAATTAAGAATAGATGTAAGTTATCATTGTGTGCCCTTACAGGGCGTCATGGACCGTCCATATTTTTTTTAAATACAGACGTATAAAGAACATACGCCTTTTTTGAAGTCAGTTAAAATATCTATGCAGTTTAAATTAAATTCTTCAAAAACTATTCGTCTTCTTAATTTTTTTTAAATGTTTTTATTGTGCCAACCCTAGTCGGCAATCACAAGCACGAGCTCCTATGCTGTATAAATTATCTATTAGGGTGGCTTGCAAATGGTGTTTGCCTGTTACTCAAGCTCAAACTCAAGCGCATGCTTAAGTACTTGTTACATAAAGCTTTAATTAGGTTTGTTAGATATTTTGTACATTTTTCTTTTATAGTACACTCAAGGTCATGTGTACACGTTTAGTACCTTGTCACTTTAATCGCTGTGACATTCATATATGGCAGTTTAAACATGACATTAGATAGATATACCTGCGGTCGAAACCGAATTTCCATCGATTTTCTATACAAAAACAAAAAAAAACCGTTATCCATAGCTGGGGTTCGAACCCGCAATCCTTGTGTAGTATACCAACGCTCTAACCATCAAATAATAATAAATCATTTATTTCGAACGAATTAAGATTCCAATAACAATTTGCCTAAAACCATTCACTACCGATGACTCAAAACTCTAGGACATTTTGTAAGGTTAAAGAAGTTTAGGGCACAGAACCTGTTTCTTAACTCGGACACATAAAATCACGTGGCGGCGCCTTAATTCTATCAAACTTTTAACGAAGTGTCGCGTTTAGTTAGGCAGACAACGTGTAAAGCCGTGGTCTTTCGTCCCCTAGCATGCAAGCATGAGATAAAATTTGACAGGTGCTAGGGAAATGAATACATCTATTCCATATTCTAACGTAAGACTGCAGAGGACTGAACCAACTGCAAAATCTAGCCTTTTCATACAAACGGCGATAACGTTTTCCGCCCCCTAAACGTTAACCGAATTCGACCAATTTTTGATATGTGGTCAGTCGGAACAAAAACTATGTCCGTACGTTTCGTTTTTTAAAATATTGATTAGTTATAAAGAGATTATAGCCGAAATTACTTTTGTATGAAAACAATGAAACGGGAATAAATCCTAGTTTTTGTAATAATTTTTTGTTCCGACTGATACCGTATCAAAAATTGGTCGAATTCGGTTAACATTTAGGAGGTGGAAAACGTTATCGCCGTTTGTATGGAATGCCGTCACCTCACAATCCTCTTAACGCTTAAGGTGCAAAATAAAGGTGTAAGATATAGGTAGCCTTGTAATGGGAGTCTGGTGTAGTTTTGGCCTGTGTCGAAATTATATGAGTTAAAAACTCCCACGTCGTTAACTTTTAGGAACAGAAGGGGCAATGAACCTAACTCTGTGTATGAGCCACAAATATTTTTTTTTATTCTTCGAACTTTGAAAATCGAACGTCACACTTGTATCTATTCTGTGACGTCACCTAAAGGGTTTTTATGAAGCTTGACAAACGCCACGCTCGTAGCAAAGCGTGACCTTATTTAAATCGAACACGTAGATCGTATTTAAGTTGTAAAGAAATTTAAAGCGACTTTAAAAATTCTGTATTTTAAATTAGTTTTACTAAATTATTTTTTTTGTATAAATTGGTGATTGTACTTTCAATAGTACCTAATACCTTCTTCTTACCTAATACCTAATACTCTTACCTTCAAGAAAGTCTCCACAAAGTTAACATTACCGTCACATAAATTGAATACCACATAACTCGACTTTATGCCCTTAATAATAAGGTTAGTGGTTATCAATAAAGAATTTGATGCAAAAATTTTATGAGTATGTTATTTCGGTGCTGTAATAAAAAAAGTTTTATCAGAAGGGCTTTTATGGTCTAAGTGTTGTTGGCTCAGGGCACTTCTATAACAAAATATGTGACGTTCTCAATATAAAGGGACCTTATGGAGGAAAGCAGTTACGCTCTTCTTATTCTTGTAACTATACGAATACTATGGTAACAGTTCTAAAAACGGCGTAACTGCCTGCCTCCATAAGGTCCCTTTATATTGAGAACGTCACATATAATTAGAATTACAATAGGGACGATTACTGTGTAAAGAAAATGAAATTCTATTTAGTCCGTCAGTTAGATTATCAAAAAATATTGGACACGTATATTTTCTTTTGTCAATCAAACAAAAAAAATACATAGATAAAGCGCGTCAAAGTTCGGGAGCGGGCTCGTGACGTCACTTCTCTGTAAAAATTGTACCAAGACGTGACGTCATGCGACATTTCAACTCAATATATCTCCGTATTTTTTTTGATTATGTAAAAAATACTTTTTGATAATCTACCTGATCGACAAAAAAAAAATTGTCATTATTGTAAAGAAAATACCGCAGTACAGTCAAAAAATTAAATATCTATACAGTCATTGCGTTCAAATATATGTACCTATACACGACCTCATTGTTTGTTAGTATCATAGAGGTTTATAGTTATTTATGGCATCTTGGGAATGTATATATATGACTTTTACCACCTGCTTCACAATCGTCAAGCATATCTGTCAAATAAATTTAGCCCTTTCCCTTTCTTACACTTGAAAATAGACAAGGAGAGGGCTATCTTTAACTGACAGATGCATTTACTTGTCGATTCTGAAACAGGCACTGTACAACCATCAAATATACTAGAGCAAACAAAATTAATCATCATCATCAACATCTCAGCCGAAAGACGTCCACTGCTGGACATAGGCCCAAGGTTTGCCACAAGGACCGGTCCTGCGCCGCTTTCATCCATCGGTTTCCCGCAATATCCACCTTGTCTGCCCACGCTGCGTCTTCCATTACGCGGACGCCACTCGAGAACTCTTCCGCCCCAACGGCCATCTGTTCTGCGAACGATGTGCCCCTTAAGTCTAGCAATTCTTAAGGCTAAATCCAATAGTCCTAATCAAATTAGTTTTTGCAAATTTATTCCTAATTATAGTTTTTAGTTTAAACTTCTTAGGTTAGTTTAAACATGCATGAAAACAATAGGCCAAGTTACAAGCCACATTACTTACAAATACACTTGAGGCCACTACATTTATTAAGCTTATATTATTAATAGCCTAAGTTTCTTGAAAACTTAACTCGGAAGCCAATATGGCAACATCGACCGAGACTTAGCTTTAAAGTTAAAGGCACCACAGACTAGCTGTTCAGCGGCCGATCTCAGCGTCAGTTCATCGCGTTAGTACACAGACTATCTGTTTCTCGCACGATTTCATACATTTGTAAACCCGGGCCGCAAAAAAAAATCAGTCACAAAAATAAAACTAAAATAAAACTGTACAAAGTAAATAAATAATATTGTTTTTATTTTATTTACTTACCGGTCCCCTGACGTGACGACGCTTGGATCAAAATTATACTGACTTAAGCTTTAAGAGCCATATTTTTTTAATTTTTATAGTTTTTTTTTTTCGGGGGTTTTTTAAATTTTTAAATTGATTTTTATTCACCATCGACACTATCCCCCAATTCACGCAAAGAAACACGAAATTGCGACACGGGATCTTTGCCACAATTTTTTAGGGCTCATTAGACTACGCGATATTCAGACAGTCTAAATGGAAAGGGGAGTTAACGCCTCTCGCTTCAAAGAGTGAGAGGCTTTAACTCCCTCTCCATTTAGACTGTCTGAATATCGCGTAGTCTAATAGGCCCTTTTGTTCAGCGCCTACAAAACCTCTGAGCAAAAGTTTCAACGGGCTCCGTGAGATCCGTCACAAGATTTCAAGTATTAAAAACCGATAAATCGCTTTCAGAGCTCATAACTTTTAAACGGCTTAACGGATTTTCATCAAACCAAGCTAAGAACACTCTCAATTAAGTCACCTTTCTAAAAAAATAAACTAAATCAAAATCTATCAATCCTTTTAGGAGCTACGATGCCTCAGACAGACACACAGACACATAAATAACACTCCTCTGTTTAAGAATTAGGAGCTCTAAAATTAGGGGTACCAATTTGGTCGGGTTTTTATCTATTTAATATTTACTAGCTTTTGCCCGCGACTCATTCCGCTTAGAAGTCGTTTATCGCTGCTCCCTCGAAAACTGTTAAATTTTCCGGAATAAAAAGTAGCCTATATCCTTCCCCGGAACTCAGGCTATCTCCATACCAAATTTCATCGAAATCGGTTCAGCGGTGTAACCGTGAAAGCGTTACAGACAGACAGTTACTTTCGCAATAATAATATTAAAGACCGTTTTTTCCAATCCCCAGATAAAATCTGACACTTGAAGTTATTACTTTCCATCTTATTGTCATATGATAGAAAAGGACTGAACTGAAGTTGATCTGACAGATAATGTTATTTGAAGATTGAAAAATCGGCCCTAATATGGATTGTCTGAGAGATAAGGTTATGTGTGTGTTTTTAATTACTGCAATGAAACTATTAGCATTATTCATTATTTAAACCCCCATTTCAACTTTAATAAAGTACACTGTGGCTGTGGCTAAGTTATTCGGAAACGACACGACAAAGTTATTCAGTCTCAAATTGAATGGATAACTTAACGTCGCTCCGGTTTGAACTGTATTAAGTTTCTTGTTTCTAGTGTTTTTAATCAAGATGCAATTAAGCTTCAACAGAATACAAGGTACAGTAAGTACCACGGCATTGTTGTTGAGCTTGCTAACGTTCTTAATTCGGACCGGTTGTCAAATCGTACACGGTATTACTATAGGAATTGGACGATTTAACAACCCGACCGAATTAGGCGCGTCACACACGGAGCTATAATATATATTTTACAATATTAATATATATTATAGCAAGGCATCTTACGATATATTTTCGTATAATTTAGTTTTTTAATTTTTATTTTGTATATTTTAACACTAGGGTTAAGTTCTATTCTTACTAACACATGCTATGGAGTCACGCCCTGAAATAAAAAGATTTATTTATTTATATTTATTATTAAGCCGTGGTAGCCTAATGGTTTGACCTGTCGACTCTTAAGTAGAGGATCGTGGGTTCGAACCCGGGCTCGCACCTCTAAGTTTTTCGGAATTTATGTGCGAAATATGATTTATAAATTTACCATGAGCTTTAAGGTGAAGGAAAACATCGCGAGGAAACCTGCACACACCTTCAAAGCAATTTGACGGTGTGTGCGAAGTTCCCAATCCGCACTGGGCCCGCGTGGGAACTATAGCCCAAACCCTCTCATTGTGAGTGGAGGCCTGTGCCCAGCAGTGGGACGTATATAGGCTGGATTATTATATTATTATTATTTATTATTAGGTATATTTTCCGTACTAGTTGACAGACTCCACACACGCAGCTATAATATATATTAATATATATATTATAGCTCCGTGTGTGACGCGCTTTAAGGATGTTAGCAAGTAGCTCAACATTGTGTGGCTGTACAATATAGCGGACGCAATCAAGGCGATTACAGACTAGCGTTTTTGCGCATCTGTCACTAGTCTAAAAGCGGTCTTAGGCTGCTTTTCCACCAGATGTGCTAAGCTGCGTATCTAAGTGTATGTTATCAACCAATTAGGATGGTTTATTTTCATAGCTTGGCTTAGCTTAGCGCTGTGGTGCTGCGCGAGCGCGGCCACAGCTGATGTGACGCTCGTGCAATTGTTTTTCCAACACCAAGTGTTTTCCTCGCTACGGTGAGGTGAAAAATTGTGTGTTCGCACGGCAACAGAGTTATTTGGGTCTCGAGGCCTTGAATCTCTCGTTACGCTCGGGATTCTATTTTTGAACCACTCGCAGGGCTCGTAGTTCGATTATAGAATCCTTCGCTACCTCGGGATTCAATACGGGCTCTCGCGCCAAATAACTTGTTGCCTTGCATAACAAATAACTATTATTTACGTGACCCTCCGCGCTGCTGCCACGTCACTTTCCACGCTAGCGGTTAAAGTGGACTTTTGCGCGCAGATTTTGACCGACAAATAAATCATTTCCGATCTGGTGAGGTGGAAAAATATGTATTAAAATATTTTTTTTGTTCGCAGAGCACTTCCATTTCATAAAGAAGATGATAGGCGCTGATTATGTAGGCATCGGTGGTGACTTCGACGGTGTTAACAGGTCAGTAATAAAAAAAAACGGCCAAGTGCGAGTCTGACTCGCGCACGAAGGGTCCCGTACCATCAAGATTTAATACTATGTACTTTTTATTATTTGTTGTCATGGTGGCAACAGAGATACACTCTGTGAAAAGTTCAACAGTCTATCTATTACGGTTCATGAGATACAGCCCGCGGAGTGACAAAATTTAATAAAATCACGCTTTTTGTATAGGAGCCCCATTTAATTTTAAATTTAATTTAATTTTTATTATTTGCTGTTATAGCGGCAATTAAAATAAACACTATGTGAACATTTCAACTGTCTACCTGTTACGGTTCATGAGATACACCCGGATTAACAAAAAAAACACGTTTTTTGTATGGGGTCCCTCTTTAATTTTTAAATTTATTTAATTTTTATTACTTGTTGCTATAGTTCTGTGAAAATTTCAGCTGTTTGCCTATTTCGGTTCATGATATACAGCCCGGCAACGGACAGACAGACGGACGGACGGACGGACAGCGAAGGCTTAGTAATGGGTTCCGTTTGGCACCCTTCGGGTACGGAACCCTAAAAACTACTTATAAGTTAATCTATATTTTTGTTAGAGTATATTCATTTCCAAAAAAAGTAAATTAGCGTTTATATAGTTGTTTTGAAGAAAAACAAAAGGTATTTTTCAATACTTATAACAATTACTGTATGTACAGTCACCACACGGGATTGTTGAGCCACCATAGAACCCTGTCATAATGACAACGTCAAGTCACGCTAAAGAAATTACGTCAAAATTTTCCGTCGACTTTCTGTGAGAGGGTTCTATAGTGGCTCAACAATCCCGTGTGGTGACTGTACATGCAATCTCTTGAGTTTAAAATGAGTAATTGGTTGAAACGAAATCTGTGAAACGCCAGTGTCCAAACTTCTGCTTGGCTTAAATGTGTGGTACTATTCTAATTCGTTTTCAAGTCGACGTCGAATTTACAAACCAACATAACCTGGAGTCTGGTGGCCTAGCCGTGATGCATTAGGTACGCTAACGATTTTCGAAATTAAAGATAACCTAACCGAGTTAAAAACCCCCGATATCAGCGCCTAAAAACCCTCTGAGCAATGAGCAAAACCTTTAACGGGCTCCGAGCACGTACATTTTAACTGGTGGGACTTCGTCACTAGAAGATTTCAAGAATTAAAAAATCAGATTCCCTCATCAACTAGAAAAGAGCTGATGATCTTCAAACGGCTGAACAGATTTTCATGAAACATGGCTAAGAACACTCGGGATAAAATTATCTATGATACAAAAAAAACTAAATGAAAATCGGTTCATCCGTTTGGGAGCTACGATACCACAGACAGATACACAGATACACAGACAGACACGTTAAACTTATAACACCCCTCTCTTTTTGTGTCGGGGGTTAAAAATGGGATTGACATAAGCTACAGGACAACACCGGCTAACACCGCCCTGCTAAGGTAAAAGGCAGTTTTTTTACACAAAACTCTACTGTAACAATAGCAACCTTATTACGGGGTAATAAGGTTGCAATTGCTACAGTCGTTTTGTGTACAAAACTACCTTTTACCTTAGCCTGAGGTCTGTCTGTCTATTGTCTGTCTATGGCACACAACGATTCATGGCTGCGGGCTTAGCATGCATGCACGAGATAAAATTTGACAGGTGCTAGGGAAATGAAAACATCTATTCTATATTCTAACGTAAGAAGAAGGATGGTCCCTACTAACGTGATTTTTTTCCCAAATCCGAAGAAAAAATGAATCGTGTGCTATTTTTTTTTAATTCCCTGATTACTTCCAATAATTTCTAGTCGTTCGTGTTTTTACAAGATATCATTAAATTAAAATGTTTGTATGTTAGTTTGTTTGTCAATGTATCACAATATACATACCGTAATATTAACTTTTTTATATATTTGTTGTTTTAAAATTTAAAGAACAGCAGACTTTTTTTTTTTTGTCAAATCTTACAAGTTTATTTAGAACCACTTCCCGGTGTCTGATTGAGCTGAAATTTGGTATACCTGCGTAACTTCGGTGATAATACAATAATATGGTACCATAGAGCTGATCTGATGAAGCAGTCGGAAGGTGGTCACAGGAACTCCGCAACGAAACAAGATAGCCCCACCGTGTTTGGGCTTGTTGCATTTGTCTTGATCAGCGCATGATGCCTGTGCAAAAAAAAAGTACAGTCGGCAAAAAAAGCTTGTCCCGAATTATTTTTTTTACTGTCGGTGACTGAAATTCTCACAAGCACCACCCACTCGGAAACGAGATCACCGCGTGACTTAATTTTTATCATTATTTATAATCATAAGTGCGCTTTCATAGCGATAGGGCCTTAATGATTTTAATGAAATTATATGAAGTGAAGATAGCTTGAGCTCCGAGAAAAAATAAAAAATACTTTTTTACAAGTTAAGGAATTACAAGTTAGGTATATATACGCTGTTACAGAATAAGCCGCTTTGAAGGTATTTGCAATTGGAGAAACTAATAGCCAAGTTCCGACGGAGTTATCTTAAATAGTTCAAGTTTCGAACTTGGCCGTTTGTTTTAACTAGCCAGACGGTAGGTATAAGTACCAAAAACATTTTGCTTTTAAACAAAAATATCGTATATATATCTCGTATTTATGAAGATGCATTGTAAGTTTTTTATATCTTCATATTAAAGGAATGCTTTAATATATTATATAATTTATAAATAATAAATATGAGGGGACATTCTCACACAAGTTGACCTAGTCCCAAACTAAGCTCTAGGCTTGTACTATGGGTACAAGGCAACGATATACATACTTAGAGAAATACATACTTAAATATATAGAAAACATCCATGACTCAGGAGCAAATACTCGTACTCATCACACAAATATTTTCCCATACCGGGATTCGAACCCGGGACCGCTTGCTTCGTAGGTAGGGTCACTACCAACTAGGCTAAGTATTATAATTATGTAATTAAAAGATCCACAAAAACGTGTCTGCGGTGTTAACACGCATGAACAAAATAAAATTTGACAGGTGCTAGGTAAATGAATTCATCTATTCCATATTCTAAAGTAAGAAACGCTTAAGGTTTATAATAAAAGTGTCTCGTCCTGACTTTTATCACCTTTTATTACTAAGCGACTATAGTGATTTTCACGTTTTTATTGTGATTATATCAAGACTGTGCACTTTTATTTTAAACCTGAAGCGTTAATTCTTACGTTAGAATATTGAATAGATGTAGCTGTCAAATTTTATCTCCTGTAAGCATGTTAGGGAGCTTGCGGTGGTTTATCAACACTGCCCTCCAAACCTAAAAAGCGGTATCTCAAATTCAATAGCCAAAGCAGATTCGGTCCTCCCCTGTTAGTAATAAGGTTGCAATTGCTACAGGAGTTTTGTCTGAGATAATGCCATTTTGCTTAGCAGGGCAGAACAATCGATTTCAGTCGACAATATGCGGTCGTCAATGAGCACTAGGACTGGTCCTCGACTTCGATTGGATTCGGATGGATTCGGTCATCTCCGTCAATTTGCTAATGAACTAACTAATTCGCCGATTGATGGATTGTAATTGAAATTGGACTGTTTTACCAATGAATAGCTATAACTTATCCTACTAAATATAAATGCGAAAGTTTGTGTGTGTGTGTTAGTTGGTTACTCATTCACGCTGCAACGGCTAAACGGATTTGTATGAAATTTGGAATGGAGATAGCTAACCTGGATTAACATATAATACTTTTTATCTTGTCGTCAGCTGACTAGCCAAAATGAGGAAGATCGATTTTTTTTTTTCGATTTCAGGCTTGGTCTCATAGTGAAAGTTGGTCAGTATGACTGATTTAACCCCCAAAATTTGGACACTGGATTTAATTTCACTTATAGAGAAATAAACACAGTTACATCGATGTGTATACTTATATACCGGTGTATGTATATATTTATATATATATATTTGCTATTTTTTTATTTTTTTTCGTAATAATTCTGACATGTTTTCCTGCAGAACTACGCAGATATTTTATATTATTTTTATAGTTTTATATAATGCTAGAATAAGTAGTATCATTGTCATAAGTGAATTCTATTAAAAAAATGACTAACTGTTGAGTTTCTTGCGGCGCTTCTTCTCAGCAGTGGTCTCCTCTCGGGAAGCGCTGGTAGATTTTGACGTGTAAAAAAAAGTGCCAGTGTGGCCTACTTACTGAATATATCTTTTATCTTTTATTGATTTCCCTTATTGCCCTCGAATATTCGGTCCCCTGGGATGTCAGCTCATCCATCACAGTTATAGTATAGTACCTATAGCCGTCGAATACTGTTTATTTGCCTCTTCGATCACAAGTATTCCTGACCGATGACCGCCCTCTCGATTACCGATGTAAATTGAGATTAATGCAGTGTCAATACGCGGATCTTTTAGCTTAATAATTAATAATAGACGATTTTTTTATATTTCTTATAGATATACATGAAATATATCTAAAAAACAATATTTTTTAAAAATACACTCGTATATTAATTTAATATGCTTAAAATTTTCATTTTAAAATTTCCCGCTAAAACGCTAACTTCTGTCATGGCGTCGCTATGACGTCACGATCTAAACACTAGTATATTCTAAAGTACTCTGTGGGCTCACGCAAATCTTGTTTCTTGGCAAATGTCAAAATGTTTGTTTAGAACGTGACGTCACGCGCTGTTTGCGGTCACGTGATGAGGATAAAATATTTATTTTTTTATAATTAATTTTATAGATATTATAAATATAATGAGCATGAGTGTGTTTTACGGTAATTGTATATTGAACACTATCGGAAAAAATATAATATGTATTTATTTTCATTTAGTGTCTACACGCCTATTACCTTTCAAAATTATGTGTGTAACCTTCCGAGGTTTACCTGAAGGTCCCAACGGAAGACCAGCGCCGACTTTAATGCCGGCATTACGCTGAGTTGGAACCATTTCGTGACTAAATTCTTTCTGTGTGTATTTTTCTGTCCTTTGCTGATATTTGTCACGAATAAATATTTTTCATTTTCTTTTCTTTATATCTCTATATATCTCTCTCTCTCTCTTTATATCTCTTTATATCTTTCTTCTGGCCATTTAAAAATGTTTGCATGTGTCAAGAAAACGAATAATCCAACGTTGGCATGGTTTTAGGGTTCCGTACCAAACTGGACCTTTTTACTATTCCTACGCTGTCCGACCCGTCCGTCGGTCATTCCTTGATTTTTAGGGTTCCGTACCTCAAAAGGAAAAAAGGAACCCTTACAGGATCACTTTGTATTGTCCGTCTGGGCTGTGTGTCTGTCAAGACCCTTTTTCTCAGGAACGCGTAAAGGTCATCAAATTGAAATTCATATCAAATACTCAAATCTGCAATCCATTAGCGCTGTAAAAAAGTAAGTCAACGCTATCAAAAGATACGGCCGTTTATGCCGCATATTCAAGGGAATCTCTAATATGTGTTATAACGGCGCATTTCCAAACAAATAAAAAGGTTGCTCCTCCATACTGAATGGTTTTTTAAAATTTTTTTGTTTTTTTTTTCTGTCGTTAATACGGTAATATGCCCAAGCGTTAAATTTGGTGTCATTATAGCAACCCTAAAAAAATACAAATAAAAAATTAGGCCAAGTACTAAAAGTGTGAGTCGGTACAGAACCCACGACGTGTCCGACTCGCACTTGACCGGTTTTATTACTTCATCACGTCAAATAGACTATTTCAATAAAAAGAGGAATCAGAAAACACCTAGTTTATTAACATCTCCCAGCGGTTGCACTGCTACGGGAAAAATTGAAAAATGCGCGCAAAAAAACTCAACCCCCCACCCACCCCAAGCAAACAAGCTTTGAATTTTTGCAACTGATGAACAACCAGTCTTTAGGATTCCATATAAAAAAAACGCTTAAATATATGTATAAGATGACGTTATATATCCGTCCGTCTGTCCGACGGTCTATCAAGACCCGGTTTCTCTCATAATTTTGTTAAGGCAGTGAAAAAAAAATTGGACAACGATTATTCCTAATCTATCCTGTAAGATATCAAAAGATGTATTTAGAATGGGTACTCATATTTTTCTGGTGTTTAAAATATGACTTGAGATACTATGAAACGGAAAGCATTCTGCCTTATCTAACTTATATCTTATCAATATATATATAAATCAATTGCCATGCGTTACACACGGAACTCTTTTGTTTTCTTTACCTTAATACCGGGGTGGTTAAAAAAAAGGGAACACTTAAAAGAACAGTCGAAATATCTAAAAAAAATGGTACGAAGTCATCTAGTATTTCATATCCGTACGGAACCCTCGGAGCTCGACCCCGACTCGCGCTTGACCGGTTTTTAGTTTATATGCAAACGAACGAACGTGTCATTTGTTTAAACGCCCGTATTTAAACTTCCACGTCTCCTGCTCAGAAGCTTTGCAAAGCTTTTATTTCGGAACACGCTAGCCTCTCTAATTATCGAGTTTCCAGTAGATTTGCTGGAGCTTTTTTTGAAAAGTTTTATTTGCCAACATTAATCTAGATACACGGAAGTGTGTCTGGACAAGTTCGAATAAAAAGTTGAGCGACACTGCAGTGTGTATTATTCGAACCTATTTAGGCATACTTCCCACCCTCATATTTTTTCTATTGCATCTAGGGACTTGTTCTTTCCCAGATTACTTAAACCTATAACTTGAAGCCCAGTAAAATTTTCTATAGAACCGATTATATGGTTTGTAACATAAATCGTGTAATCTTTTGGGTATTTTTGTAAACTGCCAAGTTAGAGTTCAAAATGCATTAGTCGCAATAAATTGCTCTGACGATCAACAATCTAGTGCAAAACTTGGCACCTTTATAGGTATTTCTGCAGCACTGCTGCTGCTACTCGCGCTGCCCGTAATAATTCTTCCGAGAGCAATGGGTGTTTACATGCTGCCTCTATCTCACTGGAGTGCCGGGCAGCAAAAGTAGCAGCGGCAGAGGCATGAGACTCGTTTATATACTCGTGCAGCGCGCCACTTCCCTGCTCACTGCGGCTAGCAGCCGCATGTAAACGTGACATTAGATGTTACTTTTGGTGGCACGTGAGAACTTGGCCTATTTTTAAACATTTACGTTTTTGTTGGATTGCTAGATTTACATGTGCTCATCCTATTTTATTTTTATTCCGCTTCGTGCAAAAGTTTGAATACCTAGTTTTTATAATGGCGCGAGCAACTAGTGGAAATTGTCGTTTTCTGTATAAATGTTACCAGTTTCAGTTGTGTCGATAATTTATTTTATGTTCCATGTAGGTACTTATTAAATTATCCAGGATATAAATCACTAGCTTCTGCCCGCGACTTCGTCCACGTAGATTATCCACGAAATTGCCACTTAAAATTATGCCACTAAGTAAATAAATTACCATCCAACTTTTTTCCACATTGTATAAACTCCGTTTTTTCACACTCTCTAAACTTCATCTTTCCACTCTGTATAACCTCCATCTTTCCACACTGTATAAACTCCATCTTTCCGCTCTGTATAAACTTCTATTTACGCTGTATAATATTTTTTTTCACGCTGTATAAGCTCCTTTTTCCAAACGGTATAAGCTCCTTTTTTCACGCTGTATAAACTCCTTTTTCCAAACTGTACAAACTCCTTTTTTCACGCTGTATAAACTCCTCTTTCCACACTGTGTAAACTCCTTTTTCCACGCTGTACAAACTCCTTTTTCCAAAATTTATAAACTCCTTTTATCACTCTGTATAAACTCCTTTTTCCACACTGTGTAAACTCCTTTTTCCACGCTGTATAAACTCCTATTTTCCACGCTGAATAAACTCTAACTTATTTTACATTTTTCCTTACCCAGGGTCCCCCGAGGCTTGGAAGACGTGTCGAAATACCCGGAACTGTTCGCTGAACTCCTGCGCAGCGGGCAGTGGAGTGTGCTAGAGCTGAAGAACCTGGCTGGACTCAACATGTTGCGTGTGATGCGGCAAGTCGAGAAGGTGAGATCAACCTCAAATAAGTAAAAAAAAATTGTAACACACTTTGTTTCCGACTGTACTACTACTACTATAATACTGATGATAAACTCGCTATAAAAAGACCAGTCAAATGAGTCCAAACTCGACGGGTCTACTGTTAGCCATTGAGGAGTTCCTGTGACCACCTTCCGTCTCCAGCATACCAGCTCGATGGTACCACATTATCACAATGTCATCGGAATAACATTATGCAACATTTCAAGTTAAAATAGACTTGTAAGATATTCTATTATTAGTTGTTAGTAAATTACTTAATTATATAGTAGTACCCGAGTAGCAAAAAAGCTGTATAAGAACTCTAGTTTTAGCATTTTAAGCGGTGTATAAGCTCTCATACAGCTTGTGTGTTGCTTACTGCCGCACTCAGAGACGTCAATTAAGTTTTAAGGTTAATTAAAGTAGCTGTTGTCACTTTCTTTGCTATAGCAATAGAATAAGACGCAACAACCTTAAAGAAACTTAACAATTAATTGACGTCTCTGAGTGCGGCAGTTAGGTACGTTAATATCGACTTCTAAGAATTAGTAGACCGATTGTTAAAACTTTACTTTTTATTTATGTAATTCCGACGACAACACTACAACATGGTGCTGCTTGCTGGCACGATAGAGGCGGCAAGTAACCATAGGAACTCCTCAGTAGCAAATCGGCGAACTAACCATCAGCGGGCTTAGTGCCAGGGAAATCAATACTATTCCATATTCTAACGTAAGGCTTAACGCTTAAGGTTTAAAATAAAAGTGTCTCGTCTATTACATTTTATTACTAAGCGATTTTAAACGGTATTGCTAGAGTAATTAAATAAATCGTTCAAATCTATTAAGAGCCTGTGCACACCTAGCGTTTTTGACGCTAGTGTGCACACGCTCTAAGCTAAGCATGATATGTAATTACTCTAACAACTTTTTATTCGTGCTGTCACTTTATTACTGCGTTGCTTGTTAGGCTCGCAATGTAAGAAGTACAGCCAACAAAGTGGGTCATTATTTTTTTTTATATATACTTATCTACTTTACAAAAGTATAATTTTCTCTGTTAATCTATATTAAATTTCCAGGTTCGCGACGAAATGCGTACGAAGGGAATAGAACCCGAGGAACACACTGACTCACCCGCAGACAACGGCAACTGTACCAGCAACGCTTTCTACACAGACCAAGTGTAAAATGTACACCTATCACAGTATACATATAGCTAAAGCAGTAAAGAAACTACGAACAAACGTTCGGAACGTCGCACGTCTCAACGAGACCTAAGCAACAATATAATGATATGCAATAAAGCTTTTGAATTTAGAATTTAAGCGAGCATGGCAGTGCTGTCAGTGTGACGCGTGGAGACAATTAAGACGTGCGTCTGTGTGAGTGCGACGTTTCGAACTTTTGTTCGTAGTTCCTTTACTGCTGTAGCTATATTTATACTGGTAACTGGAAAACCGCTTAATTTTCATAATTTACAGTTTGTTTAAGTTAATAATTACGTGAATAATTAATTAACACATTTATTTTCCTATTTTAAGTTAATTTTATTAATGGTGGTTATGCGATTTTTAATGGTATAGTTTCTCATTTTTAAGATAAGCTCTAACCTTCCACAGTTATTAAAAGATATACGAGATTGTTTAGCATTAGTGGCTAATTTAACATTGGTCTAGGCGATATTGAGGTTCATTCTATCGATATGTTACTTTTTTTTATATTCCAGCCACACACCTCCACAATACCAACACTTAAAAACAAAAGAAAACACCTTTAGAAATGTAAAAAAAACACTACCCTAGGTTCTGTTCTGTGAGCTGGAGACAGGCCAACGAAAGGTGAACCAGGAAGAACGCGGGAATTTAAAAAAATCATGACAAGGTAACACAGGGTCAATCACACAGCCGCAATTTTCTCAGAGAACTTTCAATTTGACATACGACATGATACCTCAGATAGACACACATAGAGACAAAATGTTGCCAATCAAACTACGAGGTTCAACTTTCGTTTGCCAGACTAATCTGTACACCACTAATGCCCAATCTGATGTGGGGTCGGTCAGGATCCCCATGAACACCCCGGTACGAGTATCGTATCACATTCCATCAACAATCGTTTCCGGCATATTGCGGAGAGTCGCGTCGTGATGTTGAGCTCTTTTAATATCGACTCGTTAGTCCGCATCGCAGTCCAAGGTATACCTAACCTTCGCCAACACCACTTTTCGAAGGAGTCGTGTTCAAGTTTCAGCACCATACGTAAAAATAGAGAACACCAAGGCTCGAACCAAGCGCCCTTCGTTATTCGTCGTATACTACGGTTCTTCCAGATTTTGTCTAGGTTAGCCATTGTCTTTAGCCATAGTAATCAACGAGCCCAGATACACAAACTGACTGACTCAAGTGCGGAAGTAACTGGAAGTACTTGAGCCCTGTCCACCACCATTATTTTTATCTTAGAACGGTTGATATTAAGACCGAGCTTGGCGCTTTCAACTTCAATTTTCTTCGGGTGAGTTGCCATTTCCTTTCATCTGAACCAAGTATTGTTGTCTGCGTATCTCAGGTTGCTGACCACACGACCACCAACTGCAACACCAATGCTTTCCACATGATATATTCGCCATATAGGTTGTATAATTTGGGAGACAGACAGAGAGATCCATTGAGGGAGGTATGCGTTAGAAACGTGGCGTATAATTCACGTCACTGCTCCAACGTCTTTTGAACTCCGGTGTGGCCGGTTCGTGTTTAGTTTGACGTATCTTGGAACGCACTTCAGCCAAAATCATGTTTATTAATACGGCCCTAAGTCTCGTATCCAGCCAACTTATTTACTAATAACACTAATATTTTCTGAAAAGGTCGGATCTTCAAGCAAGATTCATTGTTCTTACGAATTTTTACTGTTCATTTATTTTATACCTACGTATCTGCTCGCGGTACTTAACCGCTAGGGCTGTCACTAATTTAAAAATATTTTATTTCCAGCTTGATATAGTATACCCGTATAAACATAATATAGTGAATGGATATATGTAATCAGTGTTAGATGCATGATAGATGGTCTTTTAAGTGCGCACTCTTTCCGAACGAATCACGTAAAAAGGGGGAAATATTTGCTACCGCTAATTGATCTAGAATATACCAAAAGAATACTATTGAAATCGGTCTTAACCAGAAAACTAAAGTTACTTACTACTTAAACGAATTGTAACCGTGTTCAAACCTGAGTAGTTAAACTCACCGGCGATCTTTTATTTAAATTAAACACCCAATTTCGTCTTTATACGTGATTCCGAACACTCTATCCTCACTTCTCTAACCCACGGGTTAACATATCACGTCATCTACGCTCCTTCTTTATTAAAACATTTAAAACAAAACATAGGTCTTCCATATTGTTTTTTATTTTTGGTCGGAAGAACCTACATTAGATAGTTTAAAATTAATACCTAACTTAGCAACTTAGCGACGAAACATGTAAAAAAACTCATGTCAACTTCATATTGCAAATTACCTACTTAAAACATTGACAGCATAGCTGCTTAACTCCAAACAATCAAGTCGCTAAAGTAACTAAACTGTTCGCTGCCAAGTTGCTAGGGCTGGCAATTGAAAATTAAAATTAAATAAAATTTCGATAACCAACGTTTGATTTAGATGAGTAAGGAACGAATGGTTTGATATAAGGGTAGGTAGCAAATAAATTAAAACGTTAAAAAAAACGGAATTAAAACTCGAATGGTGGATTAAAGTACTTATGATTTTTCTATAGATGTTTTTTAAGGTAGCTGATTGATTGTTGCCACTTTTCTTCGCTTGATATCATAGGTATTTGTAGGTTATATTATATTGCTGTGTGTTACATTGTGTGTCACCTTCCATCTGTAATATTATAAGTATATCTCAGACGTATTAATCGAATTTAAATAAAAATACCTCGGTTTACTTTAGATACAGCTTGTTTCAAAAAAGTTTTAATCCGATCTAGCTTTGATCTTTTTTTTTTTTAATTCTATAAATTATTTAACGCTTGGATAATTTATCAATGGTATCAGATTTTTTTCTTTTTAACCGATTAATACGTCTTTAACTAGAATTAGGTGACTGTCGTTTAAGATGTGCCAATTGATAAACCTTGTACTGTATCGAGTATATTTTTACCGAATTTTCGTAGTTTATATTTTAATCTCGTACGCGTGCTGTTTTATACAATTCAACTGTGACAACCTATACTTAACTAATTTAAATAAAAAAAATGTAATTTAACAAACATACTTATTTTATCTTTAATCTTTTAACATATTATTGTGTTTTTGTTCGTTAAAATGATTATGCAGAAAAAAAAATTTTTTTTCATTAAATATTTATTATTATATTACCTATTTATTTATTTATCGTATGAATTTAAAATAGTAATGAATTAAGGGACTTGACAGACTTAAATATAAACAAGTTTTGAAAATGACTAACCATTGTCAACAATTACGTTCGCCGTAAAGTATTTTTTAAACTAAATGCAAACTTAACGGGACTAAATGTATTATTTTAAATCGATTCAGCAGAGAATAATGTCGATTCGACACAACCAAAGATATTTTATTGGTCTACCCAGTACAAACATTTCCCCGGTAATTTTGTCACTTTAACAGAGACTTTACGAAAGAAGAGACTTTTTTAAAATTATTTGTCATAATGACAATAACTGCACACGTCGTACGAGACCCACTCGAAATTGAGCTGTGAATCTTATTATATATTATAAAAAATAAATATATTAATATATTGTGGAAAATCTATTTCTTAGAAATTATGACTGAACAATTTTTGAAACTTTATCGTGTAGCATAACTAAGTGTTTGTTTAACTGGCCGACGTTTTGTGGTTGTTTATGAACACAAGCGCACACAAATAATTGCAGCACACACGCACTCACACTTTAAACACAATATTTAAAATGGAATTGACAACCCTTGCTAAAACCCACTAGCGACGAGTATTACGACTATAACCATTCTAATTTCAGTCATACACATCAAGTAATAAAGTCGAATTTCCTTTATCAAAAGAAATTTCAAAGTTGAAGAAAAAATTAAACGATAAAAGTCAATGCCAATTTCAATAGTAATATTTTTCTATACATTTTTTTTTAATATATTTATGTATTGTGCGCTTGTGAGTTTGTCGCGCTCATTGCTGCCCTAACACTCTAACATATTTTCTCTACTCTATACGAAGCAATGGGCCAGACAAATTGTAACTTTTTTATATTATAACACTGTTTAAACGAATAAACACATTTCCTGTATACTGAACACAAATTATGAGTTTTATTTATGCCCCTACTAATCTTGATAACTAACTAAACTTTAAAAAAAAGCCGTTGTAGCCTAATGGTTAAGCAGAGGGTCGTGGGTTCGAACCCGGGCTCGCACCTCTAAGTTTTTCGGAATTTATGTGCGAAATATAATTTGTAAATTTACAATGAGCTTTTCGGTTAAGGAAAACATCGTGAGGAAACCTGCACACACCTGCAAAGCAATTCGACGGTGTGTGCGAAGTTCCCAATCCGCACTGGGCCCGCGTGGGAACTATAGCCCGAACCCTCTCATTGTGAGTGGAGGCCTGTGCCCAGCAGTGGGACGTATATAGGCTGGATTATCATATATTATAACCTTTAAATGCCTTTGCACACAGCGTATTTCATACGCGCCGAAATTATACGCTTCGCCTATGAATTTACTACCTCAAGAAGCGTTACACTCATACAATTCTACCTTAAAATGTGGCCACGGTACGATTGATTGTTGATACTTGTGGCAGTGTAATTTCAACACCGTTTATACATAGGACGCCATGTTTTACGATTCAATTGTTTTTTTTCGAGACGGGACGCGTGCGTTCGTCACGAATCACGAGTGATCGGTTGGCAAGCTAAGCCAGTAAATACCTTCTTAGTGCTTCACAACGCGTGGAAGGGGTGAAACGGATCTAGTAGGTAATATGTGACGTTCTCAATATAAAGGGACCTTACCTTAAGGGAGGAAGGCAGTTACGCTCTTCTTAATTTCTTATTCTTGTAACTGTAGGACCACTATGGTAACAGTTCTAAAAACGGCGTAACCGCCTGCCTCCATAAGGTCCCTTTATATTGAGAACGTCACGCGTTCATGAACGCGCGTAATCGGCGCGTATATAATACGCTGTATGCGTAGCGTAGGCTCCAAACAATTTACCATGTAGTTATTATATTATAGTCTGTGGAACCGTGTAAGATCCTTTAGGGTTCCGTACACGAAGGGTGCCTAACGGGACCCTATTGCTGAGCCTACGCTGTCCGTCCGTCCGTCCTAATTTTAAAGAGCTGTATCTTTTGAAACTGTCCATCAGGCGAGATCGAGGTCAAATGTTTGCCTACCGTACAAAAAACCGTAAAAGATACGTAGTTGATTTTTTTAGCAGAATATGTGATATAACAGTGGATTTCCTAACAAATAATAGAAACCCCATACAAGAAACGTTTTTAACGTCTTTTTGTATCTGTTCTACAGTAAAAACGGTAATACACACAAGCGTTTTTGGTATGATTTGAACGAAACCTATAGAAAAACAACAAATGCTAAAAACCGGAAAATGTACGGAACCGTCAGTGCGCGAGTCCCACTCGCACTGTGATACAAATAGGAAATTGAAAAAGTTGACACCATTGTAAGTTTCTGATAGAATTTGTCTTTCTTGTTCTGACGCAGGACCACACCGTCGGCATGACCGGCGAATAATTTTAATCGAATTTGAAATCTATACCAATACCACCTGTTCCCCGCGACTCCGTCCGCGTATCATTTTTCGCTTATCCCTCGGGAGCTATCAAATTTTACGAGATAAAAAGTATATTTTCACTTCTCATGCTCTAAAAGTTCGTCTTTATGTCGTGCGGAGGCGACATAAAGTCGCTTCTTATGCTCTAGTGCATAAAGTAAAATCTTCGTCGACGACCTAGGCAATCGGTCCAACAGCCACACGAACAACTTTAACTTCATAGAATAACCTCTTTATTTTTCTCAAACATGCTCAGAAAGGATGGCATTTCTTTTGAAAAACGAAGACGCGAAGGGCCTCATTTTCTTCCTAGGAGTAAAATAAACGTATGAAAACCCATTTTTGTCCGCTGCGATATTTTTTTTAAAGCGCTGTCCAATGCATACAGAATAGAAAGGACCAAGAAATAAATCTCATACAGCCAAGGCAACTGCTCGTTTTCGTAGCACAGTGCGTGTGTTTTCTTCTTTTTAATTATCTTTATTGTCTATGGTTACAAAAAAAAATTAAATCAAAAACTTATTGAAATTTAAACGTACAACTTACTGTTGTTGTGTAAAAACTACAAACATCAAGTCCTCGGCACTTCACGGTATTAAATTTGAATTCTATTGCTGTCAATATTATGTCAAATTCTAAAAGTGTGAAATGGTTGAATTTGATCCAAATTCAACAGATAAACATGTTCCTGGAAAACCCATAACAATTTCGTTTACAAATTGTCCTAATATGACTAGCATCACTTTTAATATTAATTTTACTTTTTACAAATATATTTGTATCATTTCCTCACATGTTTGAGAAAAGCATTATATATGCCTCGGCGGAAACGGGGAGATTGCCTGACTCGTATTTTAGCAGGCCTCGCTATTGCTCGGCCTGCTAACCACCTCGTCAGGCAATCCCTTACTTTCCGCGCCTAGGCAATAATGTACTATTACATATTACGTTTCGTTAGTATTCTAAGACCAAGGCAAGGATACCCACAGCCAAAGTACACAATAGAGCTTCATGAAATAAACTTATCATTTTCATTTCGTCGCATTTTTTTTATCATGTTGCTGTTTCATTTCCTCGCAATCGAAGTGAAAAGTAGAGTGTACAACTCGTCCATAAAACCCATTTAACACTCGACTTTATATCCATCCTCGCTCGCAAGCTCGCTTGGATGGATAATCGTCTCGCGTGAAATGGTGCGTTTTATGCACTTGATGTACCATCTATTATTTGTGTTAATCCAGGTAGTAAAATATGGCTTTCTTTGTCGGTCAAAATCTGCGCGCAAAAGTCCAGTTAGTTAACTGCTAGCGTGGAAAGTAATGGTGGTGCGCGCGTAGGGTGCTGCGCGCGCACGGCCACAGCTGATGTGACGTTTTTCCAAGACCAGTCGTTTTCCTCGCTACATTGAAGTGAAAATTTGTGTTTCACACGGCAGCAAAGTTGTTGTTAAGTCTGGAGGCCTTGAATGCCTCGTTACGCTCAGGATTCTATTTTTACACTCGTTAGGCTCGTGGTTCAATTTTAGAATCCTTCGCTAACTCGGGATTCAATACTGGCTCTCGCGCCAAATAACTTGCAGCCTTGCGTAACAAATAACTTATTGTGTTCGGTTGATCTCTGGAGTTACTGAACTGATTTTATAAATCCTTTTACTAATTTTAACCACATTATGCCTGACTTATTTTTTTTTACCGGAGTGAAGCGGCAATTCGCTAGTTCTCTGATTACCGGGTCCAGTCAACCGATAACCGTATTACCAGAAAGTCAGGCAATCAGTAGCCGAGACATTGACAAATCGTCGCTCAAGTCCACAGACTACAAACAAATAATGAAGTACAGTCAATCCCAGAAACAGCTGTTTAGGTACCTTGTAGTAACGTAACAATGGAGTGGTTTGAATTTAGTAAGGTCTGGATGTGTGTATCTGTCTGTGGCACGGTAGCTCCTAAACGGATGGACCGATTTATTTAGTTTTTTTATTATTAGAAAGTTGACTTAATCAAGAGTGTTCTTAGCTTGGTTTGATAAAAATCCGTTGATCCGTTTTAAAGTTATAAGCTCTAATCCCGATTTTGTCTGGAGTTTTTTAACAATGGAAATCTTCTGGTGACTGACTAAGTCACCAGAAGATTGTTGCTGATGTCGGGGGTTTTTAACTCGGTTCGGTTAGGTTCTATCAACAAAGCCGTCCACTGCGGGACATAGGCCTCCCCCAAGGTTTGTCACAAGGTCCGGTCCTGCGCCGCTCGCATCCATCGGTTTCCCGCAATCTTAACCACGTCGTCGGTCCACCTTTACTTCATTTTTTTCTATGCCTTACCTTATTGATCGAGCGAGCGAAGCGTCTCCGTTTCAGCTCGGGCAAAAATGCTTTCGTATGTCCGTCTGTTCTCTACGGGTCTCAACTGATTCTCGTGAAATTATGTGAGCAGGTTCCATAATTATATGGAGGTTTTTGTCGACTCAGTTTTCAATATTTTCAAAATGGCGATATTGCGATTACAAACTTATTTACAGTGTTGGCAAACTGACCGCGACCTATGTCGATGCATGGGGATAACAGTTTTCCAACAGCAAAGTTGAGTTTATCGCGAGGTGTACCGCTCACTAGTATTTTGTGGTTTTACTTTATAACGCATCGTCATCGAGAAAATGTGTATGTCGATTGGCAGAAAAATAAAAAAATTCTAAGAAATAAAATATTATACTTTATACAAGTAAAAAAAAACTTCTTTATTCGTTATTTAACAACAAGTAAAAAAAACATAAAAACAATCAACAAATCAGGTAAAATCATGTCGAAAAACGTAATTATACAGCATGGAGTTCCGTCGCCGTTACTACCTATGGTACAAGAACAACAAAACTATCGCAAAAAATACAATTCTTTCTTCAAATGAATTTCAGTAAGTACCTATAAAAATTTTAGTCGCCTGTTATTACTCAAGATCCACTGACTGAAGTCTTCATAATAGTGATAAATTATCCTTTTTAGGGTTCCGTACCTCAAATGGAAAAAACACGGAACCCTTATAGGATCACTTTGTTGTCTGTCTGTATGTCTGTCAAGACCCTTTTTCTCAGGAACGCGCGGAGGTATCAAGTTGAAATTAATATCAAATACTTAGGTCTGCAATCCCTTGGATCAGTGAAAAAATCAAACATCTAAGTCAACGCAATCAAAAGATACGGCCGTTTATGCCGCATATTTAAGGGAACCTCAAGGGAATCAAAACCTATAGAGTACTTCCCGTTGACTTAGAATCATGAAATTTGGCAAGAAGCTATATCTTATAGCACAAGTAAAGGGGAAAATCCGAAAACCGTTCATTTGTAGTTACATCACATAAAAAATTAAGTCCAGTATAAACTGACACTCACTAAGTAAGAAAGTGCATACTTATTGCGTGTCAGTTTATACTGGACTTTCTTTATGTTGTATTCCCGTGATTAACGAACTATTTACATACCTACAAGTTTGTGCGGAACCCTCGGTGCACAAGTCCGACCCGCACTTGACCGGCTTTTTATTACTATGTTCATTATTGGTCTCTGCGCGCGGTATAAATAAATGTCTATCTACAATATAACAGCTTAACTTTGTCAATTTCTGAAGTGGCTGTGACGGCAGACAGACGGTCGGTCATGGCGAAACCATAAGGGTTCCTAGTGACAACGGAACCCTAAAAAGGACATCTTACATTAATGTTACACTTGAATTATACGATTCATCTTGGGGACCGCCAATTGATTATGAGAGCTTAAAAACCAAGAGCGTTGCCAAGATACATAACGCTAGTAATAACGATGTTCAAACACTGTCAAAATGTACGAGAGTGGCGGTTACTTTATCAACATTTATCCCTCGAGATAAAAGCAACCACAAAACGGCGCAAAAACGCCTATGTTCCTGTCAATAGGAGCGTAACTAGCGCAAATACAATGAACATTTCCAATATGCCTGATTACCATCGGAGCCAATACGTGCCAGAGAGTATCCTGTTGTATTCTGACAAAGCCTCTGTCGGGCCCACGGCAGCGACAGCGGGACAACAGTTGTATAGGACTGCCTCGGCATCCGCAGTTAACATCATAGGGTCTCTAATCGAATCTAAACGATCCTTATAAAAAGATATAGGTCTAGGTTTGCCAAAATACATAATATCCCTCGCTATATCTAGGCTAGCGTTAACAGCCCCTGTTTTTTCTTTACATATCTCAAGCAGAGTCCATTCTTTTGCTGGTCTCAGTTCTGTGATATGCAGGGCCAAGCACATCCACTTCCAAATTTCGTTTACGTTATATATCATGTCTTCTATGTCGCCCCTTTCTGAGATAAAGTAAATGCCAAATAGTCCTACATCGCTAAAAGGCAAGTAGAAGCTCTCGAAACTTTGGCACAGAGATGTATCCGCACAACGTTTCGCCAGCTCAGGCATTGGACCGCCGACACCGAGGCTCTTTTCCCAAGAACCAATAACATTCTTCATGAGCCTCATTGAAGTGTATTTTTTACTGTCGGCTCCCGGTGCTTCAAACGCGATGCACACATGAGCAAACGGCATAGAGTCGTCGCGATAAGTCATCTCTGATCCCGTAAATCGACACGGTCTGGCTTCACTCGACACCGAACGAACCACCATCCTCCCTAAATAGCAAGCGAGGTCAGATACCACTTTTTGATGGCTGATTCTGCCTGACACTCCAAAAACAATCCGCCACGTCTCATATTGTTCCCGTGCGTATTGAACGGCCATATTACAATCGAAATTACGTACGTTTTGCGATGTTCCAATAACTGTTTGCCCTAATGAAGTTCCCTGGAAGGCTGTCCTCAACAAGTTCTCAAATACAACTTTTTTTGGGTTTACTTCGGTATCGTTACACTGGAAACTCATGCTATCTTGTTCAGCAAACACCTCGCACTGACTGAACAGGGGCTCGGTAATAATTTTGCTAAGGATGCAGAGGGCGACAGGAAGACTGGCAGAGGGACATATGGCTTGGAACCATTGAAGCTCTTGCGTGGTATCTGCCTTCAATCTTATACTGGAATAAAGAGCTTTTTCTTCAAGAGCGCACCTGTACATTGACTGAAAACCCTTGTAAACCATGTGCTCTATGAAATTATTGATCCCATTATTAGCAGGATTTTCGAATCGTGGACCAGTTTCTATCATCATGGTGGCGGCACCAAGTTCCTCGTAGGTTTCTTGTGTGGCTACTCGGATACCGTTCTCCAGCGTGGTTAGTTGAGTCGGAGCTTCCCTGATGGTGCTTGGACCGCAAGTTGATAATGAATAACGCATGCCACATTTAAACGAAGGCAAGATCCTAGCTAGCATTTTCAGATATAAATAAAATTGATTGTTTTGATTGTTATTTTGAAACTTGTAGTGATTGTGTTCTTGTCAAGCTTGTCAAAGGTTTTCAAGGTTGTAAATGTAGTCTGCTTGGTCTATGGTTGTTTATAAACAGGAGTGAAGAGGAAGGAGTTGAATATTCCTATATTCACATCTATGATAGTTCGATACAGTATCGAACTATCATTTTAGCTTAACCCTCCTTTTTTTTCTTTACCCGACTACGGCAAAGCAAAAAAGGAGGGTTATGACTTTTACAGTCAGTTACGAGTAGTATGTTAGCTAGTAGTTCTTCTGTTCCTTCGTAATTCCTAAACTATTCATTATATTTTAACAAACTAGGTATTATGTTTCGCGTAGGCTATGGGACGTCATACTATATCCAACATGTCGGATTTGACATGCATAATTTTTTTTTAACAAATGTAAGTATAGTTTGTAGACAAAAAAATGTATAATTTATATAGAAGTGACAGCTAAAAAAGCTTGAGTTAGCATTGAGCAGAATTACAACAGAGGCGCAATAATTGCATACTAGCGGAAAAAACTAAAATATATGTGTGTTAATTTGACCAGTAAACAATACATTCAGTCAACAAAGTATCGGGAATGGATGATTTGTTTATGGTTCCAAATTCAAATTTTTGTTTTTTTTGTTGTTGTTAGATTGGCACAACTGTTTTCTATTTTGGCGCGGAGTTTGAGTTGCATCTGTTATTTATATTAAATACAGTGCTGTTTTTAGTTATATCATATCTAGTGTGTATTGCGAATTTCATAATGGACAAAAACATTGAACAAAGAGTTTGTCTTAAATTTTGCATCGCCAATGGAATTTCGTGTTCGGAGTCACTGAAAATGTTACAGAAGGCTTACGGTGATTCGACTTTATCAAAAACACGTGTTTATGAGTGGTACAAAGCGTTCAAAAGCGGTCGAGATGTGATGGAAGATTTGCCTCGCTCTGGTAGGCCATCAACGTCTGCAACTGAAGTTAACATCGCAAAAGTGAAGGAAATAGTGACTGAAAATCCTCATTCAACTTTGAGAGAGATAGCCGCCGAACTTTCTGTATCTCACGAGTCGATCCGTACTATTTTAACTAATCATTTGGGTATGAAACATGTTACCGCTCGGCTAGTCCCAAAAGACCTGAATTTTCTCCAAAAACTCAATCGCATGAGAGTCGCTGAGGACATGCTAGAACGAGTCAATTCCGACCCAACATTCATGAAACGCATTGTTACTGGTGACGAGACGTGGGTTTACGAGTTTGACATGCAAACTAGTCAACAAGCTTCGGAGTGGCGCTTCGTGGCACCCGTTTTCAATCGGTAGAAGACATAAAGGAGAATTCGCGCCGAGAACTGAATTCAATTCCGGAAACAGCGTTTAAAAAATGTTTTGATGATTGGATTATTCGTTGGCGTAAGTGTATCGTTTCTGAAGGAGCATACTTTGAAGGTGATAAAATAAATTTGGATGATTAACAAACAGTTTGTGTATTATTGATCTTTTCCCGGTACTTTCTTGACAGAGTAGTATAACAAAGATAATCCCTGATAATATAATTATTGCGAAAGTACCTCTGTCTGTCTGTAACGCTTTCACGGCTCAACCGCTGAACCGATTTCGATGAAATTTGGTATGGAGATAGTTCGACTCCCGGGGAAGGACATAGAATACTTTTTATCCTGGAAATCATTCCTTAAAGTGGTGAAAAGGGGGGTGGAAGTTTTTATGGGGAATCAATCATTTCTTAAGTAAGGTATATACAATTTAGTATGGAGGTAGTGAGTCCGGGAAGGACATAGGATACTTTTATTCCGGAAAATTGGAGTTCGCGAGGGCGCAGCGATAAACGAGTTCTACGCGGACGGAGTCGAGGGCAAAGCTAGTATTTTAATAAATGGGATGTCATATGATTCGTCATGAGCGTGCAAGTGTTATAACTGTTATAAGGGTGCGTCATACTCTACGGATTTTAGTTTTTGAGGTTAGGTTAGGTTGTCATTATATACCGTGCACAAAAGCGACAGAAATATTGATGTGTTCATATTTACAAGGCTGTTCACGAGGACGCCTGAAGCTAGGGTGATAATTAAGAAGTTTGTAGAGAGCTCTTAGTCTGTGTCCTCATTAGGCGAATGAGCGCTGTGTGAACACTTCATTTAAAACATGTATGGAAGCAAACTGGAGGACAAACTAAAGCTCACACAGCCTTCTAACTGAAAAGTCCCGAATATAACTCCGCAAACTTTAAATAATTTTTAACCCCGACCCAAAAAGAGAGGGGTGTTATAAGTTTAACGTGTCTGTCTGTGTATCTGTCTGTGGTATCGTAGCTCCCAAACGCATGGACCGATTTTCGTTTAGTTTTTTTTGTGTCATAGATAATTTTATCCCGAGTGTTCTTAGCAATGTTTCATGAAAATCTGTTCAGCCGTTTGAAGATCATCAGCTCTTTTCTAGTTGATGAGGGAATCTGATTTTTTAATTCTTGAAATCTTCTAGTGACGAAGTCCCTCCAGTTAAAATGTACGTGCTTGGAGCCCGTTAAAGGTTTTGCTCATTGCTCAGAAGGTTTTTAGGCGCTGATATTGGGGGTTTTTAACTCGGTTAGGTTAATTTACTGAAATATTGGCCTAAATGAGACGAAGATCCGGTTAACAGAAAAAGAGCTGGTCATGAGGAATCCGAAAAGCGCTTTGATATTGACTTTAAAATAATAAAGATCAAAATATTATGACTTTAAAAATAATAGTTATTTGTTATGCAAGGCTGCAAAGTTGTTATTGAGTCCGAGAGCCAGTACTGAATCCCGAGTTAGCGAAGGATTCTAACCATGAACCACGAGCTTAAGAGTGGTTCAAAAATAGAATCCTGAGCGTGAGGGATTCGAGGTTTCGAGGTTCAAATAACTTTGCTGTCGTGCGAAACACAATTTTTCACCTCACCGTAGCGAGGAAAACACTTGGTGTTGGAAATACAATTGCACGAGCGTCACATCAGCTGTGGCCGCGCGCGCGCAGCACCCTCCGCGCACACCACCATTACATTCCACGCTAGCTGTTTAAAGTGGACTTTTGCGCGCAAATTTTGACCGATAAAGAAAGCCATTCCGAGCTACAGGTGAAAATAATTTTAATTTTTATATGTATCTGCTTAAATTGTTGAAAATACGAGCAAAGGATAAGAATATGGTAGCCAAAGAAAAGGTCTATCAAGATAAACCCGAAATGATGGTGGTATCAATAACAAATTCCAAAAATTGAATGGATGTTATGTTGAAAAGTTACAAGTTTCACGTAAAATCCTACGGCTTGACACGACGCCCCTTTAGTGGTCTCTATGCGCGGTATAAATAAGTATTAAGGTGGTCCAAAATGGTTTGTAGAATATATTAAATTATTCCTCCACATAGCTAAGTTTTGTTTACTATAAATCAGTTGCTTATTTGTCAAATTTGAACTTGTTAGTGGACATTTACTGGTCGCCCAAAACTTTAGTTTTGGTAAAATTTCACTCTCATACTAAAAGACATTTAGTAAACTTAACGAGGGTTAAAGACAGAAATTCTTTGCCTACTGCTGCAACACAGAATATAGTGTCACAATCTGTCCAAAGCATAAAGCCTCTCTCATTTGATGTCTATACTCGTAGCTATCCTCTTGGGAAGCGCTGGTAGATTTTGACATGTAAAAGTGCCCGTGCGGCCTAATTACTGAATAAATATCTTTTATAAGATGCATGAAACTCTATATTTTTATATAAACCATTTTAACAGTACAGGCGAACGACCAGTAATAAACACTTATTAAATTCCACTAATATTTTGTGTAGTAAGTTCTGTTAGTTTGTTACTCCTTCACGCTGCAACGGCTGAACGGATTTGGATGAAATTTGTAGTGGATATAGCTTATACCCTTGATTAATACATCGAATACTTTTTATATATAAAACTCTGTACTATTTTCGTGTAGTTTGGAATAAAAAGAAACTAGTGGAGAAACAATATTAAACACTTTATTTTTTTGGACCGCTTATTTATTGGTTTGACTACGGAACCCCAAAAAGGATATTTAAGATTATTATAATTCAATTACAACAGGGATTCGTCCTGGCACCGCCAATTCATTACAAAATTCGTAAGACTTACGATAACGATGTTCAAAAACAACGTAAAAGAACCTGACATCTGCGAAATTTGACGGTTGGGAGGCGGGGAGGGAGGGTAAATATCATAACTCATAAAGGCACTAATTGAATCCAAATAAAGCGCACAATGTTTGAATGGAGGTGGATACAACATAATGTCACTCTCTGACCAATGTGTTAGTGCGAGAGCGACGAATGCTTTATCCACAACAAACCACCGCGATAAAGGAGACAGGAACAGGAACAGGGGGCAGGAGCATTTAGATGTATTATCAAACCGCGATTAGAAAGGGATTCGAGAGTACCGTTAGCACAACAGTACTTATAAATGATTAAATATAATCATAAGTCAATCTTTGATATCTTCATAAGTGTAGACACTTATTGATAATATAATTAATAGATTTACAGAGTACACTTTGCATATTTGGACTCTATTCTCGGTAAATGTTGTCATTTGTTTTATAAAAAATATTAATATCATATCTATCAAATCTGTCACATCATTTTCGAGTTATAAAATTGCCGTAGCTGTTAAAAAATAGTACGTATGTAAAAAATATGAATCGCGGTTAATTATTACACGGTCGGTATAATTAATTATTATGGTCTTTCTAAAAGTAATTACTTATTTACAACATTTGTATTTTATTTAAGTAATATAATTTGAAGTTTTTTCCATACTTTATAACTTCATTGTACAGTCACCACACGGGATTGTTGAGCCACTATAGAACCCTCTCACATAAAGTCGACGGAAAATTTTGACGTAATTTCTTTTGAGTGACTTGACGTTGTCATTATGACAGGGTTCTATGGTGGCTCAACAATCCCGTGTGGTGACTGTACTAAAATAACAATTTCATTTATCTGCACACTCTACCACTGACAATGTCATATCGTGCATTAGTTCAAAAATGACATATGAGCTCAATCCCTTTCTAAACGCGGTTTGATAATACAAGGTGCATTTTGAATAAACAATTGCGCATCAGATCTAAGAAAACGGACCGCCATGGTCATAAAAATCCTACTTTCTAGAATCCAAATCGGACACGGAGCAAAAACGCCTATACTTCTGTCAACGGGAGCGACTAGCGTAAATTTAATGAACATTTCCAATATGCCTGATTAGAATCGGAGCCAATACGTGCCTGCGGCTATCCTGTTGTATTCCAACAAAGCCTCTGTCGGACCTATGGCGGCCACAGCGGGGTAACAGCTGTATAAGATTTCCTCGGCATCCACACTTAACATGTCAGGGTCTTTTAGAGAATCTAAACGTTCCTTATAAAAAGCTACAGGCCTAGGTTTGCCAAAATACATAATATCCCTCGCTATATCTAGGCTAGCGTTAACAGCCCCTGTTTTTTCTTTACATATCTCAAGCAGGGTCCATTCTTTAGCTGGTTTTAATTCTGTCACATGCAGGGCCACGCTCATCCACTTCCAGACTTCTTGCACGTTATATACCATGTCTTCTACGTCTTTCCTTTCTGATATAAAGTAAATGCCAAACAGCCCTACATCGCTAAAAGGCAAGTAGAAGCTCTCGAATCTTTGGCACAGAGACGTATCCGCACAACGTTTCGCCAGCTCCGGCATTGGACCGCCGACGCCGAGGCTCCTTTCCCAAGAACCGATAACATTTTTCATAATCCTCATTGACATGTACCTTTTACTCGCGACTCCCGGTGCTTCAAACGCGATGCACACGTGGGCAAACGGCATAGAGTCGTCGCGATAAGTCATCTCTGATGCTGTAAATCGACACGGTCTGGCTTCACTCACCGTCGAACCCACCACCATCTTCCCTAAATAGCAAGCGATATCAGCCACTACTTTTTGATGGGTGATTCTGCCTGACACTGCGAAAACAATCCGCCACGGTTCATATTGTTCACGTACGTATTGAACAGCCTTAACAACGTCGAAATTACGTATATTTTGCGATGTTCCGGTAACAGTTTGCGCTAACGGCGTACCCTGGAAGGCTGTCCTTAACAAGTTCTCAAAAACAACTTTTTTTGGATTTGTATCCGTATCATGAAGCTGAAAACTCATGCCATTTTGTTCGGCTGTCGCCTCAGTCTGACTGAACAGGGGCTCACTGATGATTCTGCAAAGGATGTTTATGGCGCATGGGAGGCTAGGAGATAAACATATGGCTTGGAACCATTGAAGCTCCTGCGCGGTACCTGCTGTGAATCTCATACTGGAATAAAGAGCTTTTTCTTCAAGAGCACACCTGTTCATTGACTGAAAGCCTTTGTAAACCAAATGCTCTATGAAATTATTGATCCCGTTATTAGCAGGATTTTCGAATCGTGGACCAGTTTCTATCATCATCGTGACGGAACCAAGGTCCTCGTAGGTTTCTTGTGTGGCTACTCGGATACCGTTCTCGAGCGTGGTTAGTTGAGTCGGAGCTTCCCTAATGGTGCTTGGAGGACCGCAAGTTGATATTGAATAATAACGCATGCCACATTTAAACGAAGGTAGCTTAAAGATCCTAGCTAGCATTTTTTGGTTTCTATTTATAAATCTAATTCCTCCTTTTGATAGTTATTTTGAAAACTTTTAGCGATTGTGTTCTTGTCAAGCTTGTCAGTGGTTTTCAAGGTTGTAATGTTGAATCTGCGGAGTCTATGGTTATTTATAAAGTTTTATTATAACGGATGATTCATTTCAAAGCTAAAAAAATAAAAAAACGGGCGCTGTTCAAAAGGAAATTGGCAACATAGCCCAATGTGTTACCCTTGTTTTTACTTATTATGTTGGTGAAGCATAACAAAGGGGTGAGTTTAGCGTGTAAGATGAAAGTCGGGATGGATGGACCTTTTTCACCGACGCCGACGAGCTGAATAGTGCGAATGAGCTGGACCATAGGCGAAGGGGAGACAGAGTACCCCGTCGAATATCAGACGAAATCTCTCCTGACGCCCGCCTATATAAGTACTTTAGATTTAACTTAGATATAGTTGATGTAAGTATGTGTTCCATGAGCATTAGAATAGGATTTCGATATTAAACAGTTAGTTGTAGCCAATGATGTTATATAAAAAAGGTAGATAAATTATACGCGCTTCAATAGAGGAACATTAAAACTAGGCCAATTGGCAAACCTTAACTCAGTGACGCGTCGACAACGGAAGCGTGCAGTAAGTTAAATGGCAAATAAGAAGTCAATCCTGTCAGCTGTCATCCCAGTACTAAGTGAATCAAAATACAAAGATCTTGATGCAATTAATTCTGGGATGACAGCTGTCAGGATTGACTTTATTTGCCGTCCACTACTATAGTGTGCAGAGCGACAGATTATGCGTCCAATTAAAGAGAAACGAAATTAGCATACCGTCCTGCTTTCACATGTCATCTATGAATCAGGTGTCATTGCAATAGGTATAACAGATTTATGTGGGCGTAAGCCGGCTATTTGTACTAGAGCTCCCGACACACGTGTTACACGCCGGGTATCCGTGTTAGCCCCGTGTCCTTAGCCCCGGCGGTATTAAGCGTCCGAACTACACAGATCCGTGTAAATAAGTCTGTGTTTCAGCCCGCCCATGGGTATGCACGGGCCCTAATTACCCGTAGGTATTACCCGTTCGCGACGGTTTCACGGCGCGGGCTGTTTGTTAATAAGGGCGACTATTGTAAGTAACTGTACAAGCCTCGGTCCATTCATACACCCGCGAATGACGGTACCTCTTTTCATATTACATCGTTGGTTGTAGCTTTCGTTCGTTACCCTGCCAACCGCCCGTAACAAATGGTATACATACTCTTTGATGTGAAATACTGAATTCTTCTCGGATAACCAACATCATAACATTCATAACCTGTACACGTGACTGTCAACTTCTTGTTGATGTGTGTCATTTTTACATTCTTCCATTATGTTAAGGGCTTACAAGTTGAAATCTTTGTGGAATCCGATCAAAACGTGCATACGGCACTACCCTTACACCTCTGAATTCCTTCAATTTTTAAGGAATCAACCACCAACCACCGTCTCGTTCCTCAATAATGGGTTGAGAATCGCTTCGGAATGTAGAAAGAGCCCCGAAGTGTGCGTCGGTCTTTTTATTGACGCAGGTAAGAACTTGGATAAACGAACAAATAGGCGGGCGGTTTTCAAATATAAATGTACCTATGAATTTTTGTGATGCAATGGAAACGTCAACGTTTAACTTCAGTCCTTAACTAGGTATAGGTACACTCTTTGGAAAACTGCCCAGGTTCTCATGTAAATTGGAAAATCGAGTTTCTACATCAAAGGGCACATTAAACTGTCACTTGTCACATGTCAAATATTTACGTTGCCCGCTTACGTCAATGTACGTTAAATTATGAAGAGGGGCGGAGCGTCGCGGATTCGAAACCATCTAGCGCGTTTTGCGAGAATACTGTTTGTTAGAATTTCTTTCAGTCGTGTAATTTAATGTTGATTTTTGTTGTACGCTATTATTTTTCGAATTTATCTGTTCGCGTGTTTGTAATGGATTCTGCTTTAGATCGCTTATTTTATTATTGCCTTCTTTTAATATTTATACTCGGTTTTTACCTCGAACGTATATTTGGCTGTTCGCTATTTAATGATGGCGACGTTGGAGACCGCGGAGCCGGTGGTGACGATATGATTCCTCACAGTGAAAGTGATGATGATATTAACGAACTCAATTTCCTTGGTGATCAAAATGAAAATGATAATGAACATGAAAATAACGAAGAGTGTTGTATAAGCTAGTTTTGTAAGTGATTTCCTCGACTGTTTACACTTTACCCGTGAACCTCGAAAACAATAAAACGGTCGCGCGCGCCATAAATGTCCAAAACCGCGGGACTTGCACAACTTTCACGCTACTTATTTGCTCAGATACCTATCCCTTTCTAACTAGTTAGCTACGATAGACACGCACTGAGCAACAAGCGAGTAAACACAATAGAAACGGCCAAGGTTGTCGACAAATTAGGTAGTGCTGTTTGACACATAACCTCAAAATGTCATCAAGCGTGTTTTTGTTTAAATAAATAATTAATAGCTATTTAATCTAAAAATTAATATGAAAGTAATAATCAAGCGTATAAATCATTGTAAAGACGTTTCTCGATCTTGAAAAGTACATGATTATACAGGGTGTCCCGCGATAAAATGCACAAACGAATAAGGGGAAACTACATGTGATTTTGGCACGCCCCTTAAAAAAAAATTTGTATGGGGTTTACAATAATAATTATTTAAAGGGGTGTTATTATAAATTTAACGTTGTTGACACCGAGAAATCGACTTCTGCGCAGGTAGAACCCGCGCATCGGCCATGTTGGTTCTACTTACGTGCCGGTGATTGTTATATTTGTGTATATGTGTATGTCTGTAGTATCGTAGCTCCCAATCGGATTGGTTTGGATTGTCCTGGTAAAGTCAGTTAGACTCCAGAGAGAAGTACAAGTCAAAGGTTTAATTAGGTATTTTAAAGAACGGTGGCACTGTACCTATAACTATTTATGATAAGCCTAAAGCAGGGCTTGATTTAACGTTAAAAAGTTGCTAACGTTACCCGCTGATCGACAGTTAACGTTAGCAAAATATATCGTTAAATTTTTGTTAATATATTTTAGCGTTATTTTTACCGCTAAATTGAGGTAATGTTAAAAGCAAAGTATTGTTAATATTAACGTTATTTTACTAACGTTATCCGCGTCCGTCATCCGCTTGAATTAAAGGTATTTAACTTTAATTTAACGGTAGTAAACGGTATTTTTATGAAATTACCGTTAAGTAATGTTATTGAATAGTCAAACGAACTTACCTGTAAGTGAAGTTCGACGATAATTATGCGAAGTTGTTGTCTCGTCCGAAGATGATGATTACAAGTGTAGTATCGGCTTTATTCACTCGCTGGCGCCACATAATTTTAAAGAAAAAATAACACAAAAAAGAACTAAAAACTGATATGTCTATTCCACTTAATTCCATTGTTTTCTTTATCCAATGGCTAATTGTATTAGTAGAAACCTTCTTGAAAGGTTTTTTAAAACTAATAAACAGATAATCTGTACTTCTAATTTTCTCAGTAATTTTAATATAATTAATTTAACGGTGGTAAACGGTATTTTTATGAATTTACCGTTAAGTAATGTTATTTATTATGTTATCATCTAGTAATTAACAAGCCTCGGGCTATTATTAAAATTAACGTTGGTAAGTTAACATAATAACAAAATTACTGTATCAAATAACATTATTTATACCGTTACCATATATTTTGAAATTTACTGTTAAGTAACGTTAATTATTATGTTATCTAGTAACGTTAACAAGCCCTGGCCTAAAGTATACCTATTAACAAAAGTTGGATAAAATAAATATAATACATTATAGGATTAAGTAGGAACATACAAAAATAAAAATTAAAGTTTACTCGTATTATATTATATAACACACGTGCAATATAATTAATAAATATATACCTATACCTAGGATTACAAGCACTCTTCTCCCCTTTATAATAAATGATTACTGTATTAAGTTAAACTAACATTATGGAATGCACTAAAACGTTTGAGGTTTAAAAAAAAAGCCAACTACTCGCACACCTGCTGGGGTACCTATCAGATTTACCTGGTCGCCAAAGGACAATATCGCTCAAACGTCTGGATTGTGTAATGTCTTTGTTATAAAGACATGAACGTCTATACAATACGTCTGGATCTTAGAATGTTACAATTTAAAATAATCTAGCAGCAAAACGTATCTTATAATGTCTTTATTACTTAATAGACATTAACGCTAAATGGCCCGGTAGCGTAACGACTTTATCTTAGAATGCCTTAATTACCAAATAAACATGACCGCTTAACGGTCCAGAAGTAAGAAGTCTGGATTGTGTAATGTCTTAATTACTAAACAGACATGAACGCTAAATGGTCCGTTAGCAAAACGTGTGGATCTTAAAATGTCACGTGTAAAACCAAAATTACATACCTATAATAACATATTTGTTAACGTAGACACATTACATTTCCAGACGTTTTGCTACTAATGCATGGGCTTGAAACGGTTTGAAACGGTGTAGACAGTGGTTTTAAACCAAATTTCGCATGACCTTACACGCCCTTGACAGATGTCAAACAAATGGGCTTGTTTGAAACCGTGTAGCAGCTCGCTTCTACCAAGGTCACTTGGTTTAAAACCATGGTTTCAAACCGTGTAGCACACGCATAACTCGTTCTGTGTTCAATGTCAACCAACTAATTAATGGACTATTTAGGTACATTTCCAGATGTTTTGCTACTAACTTATTCTGCGTTCATGTTATCCAACTGATTTGATTTTCGGCTAATTAGGTATTCTAATCATACAGACTATTTACATTTCCAGACGTTTTGCTGCTTGCTCATTCTAATTTTGAACCATCCAGCTGAATTGACTCTCAGCTGATTATATATTTTACTTTTATGTTATCTAGCTGATATTGACCTTTGGGGATGTTAAATCCTGATGCTTCTGATAGGTATTCACCTGCTGCAGGCGCGATCTAGGATGCAATCTTGCAGGGGCAATTTTGTAAACCATAGAAAATTGCCTTTGCTTGCCTCTACACATCGCAATTAAGGGTCAATCGCGACAGGTGTGTGAGTAGGCCGCAGTATACATTTATCTATTTTCATTCACCCGTTCAATCCATTATTAGTGGCTGTGTACCTTCCGTTTACAATCAATAATCAAACCACGGATAGATTATTCCATTATTTGGCCAAATTTTAATCTGAAGTCAAATCTATCCGCCGTTAAAATATTGTGGACAGACATAAATCGACCAAAGCCAGCCAATCCAATAAAGTTTAAAACGTCTTCTTTCAGGCTCGAGGTACGAGAACGACAGTGACAATGGCATCTCGCATTTTTTCGAGCACATTGCTTTTACAACTACCAAATCTCGGACCAAAGAGGCCTTGAACGAACAGATGAACTGCACAGGGGCCAAATTCGGCTGTTTCACCACCAGAGAAATGGTCGGTTACTACGCCGAATGTTTACCAGAAGATCTTCAACTCGTCGTAGATATCCTATCTGACTGCGTGTTTAACAATGCTTTCAACGAGAACGATATCGAGGCACAAAAACCCGTAGTGTACGAAGAGTACACCGTCAGCGACCGTGACACATCGACCGTTATGTTTGATTACCTCCATGCTACTGCTTATCAAGGAACTCCTCTCGGTCAAACGGTTCTAGGCCCGAGCAAAAACCTTAACAGCTTTAACTCGGGATCTATTTTTAGATACGTATCCAAATACTTTGTTCCTCATCGCACCGTTTTGGCTGCGTCTGGGGGGATTCAACATGAGACTTTGGAGAAATTCGCCAATTTATATTTGGGTCATTACGAATGTGTCAAATGTCAAGATCGTGATATATATCGGTACACTGGATCCGAAGTTCGTTACAGACAAGACGGTATACCTTTCGCTAACATCGGTTATGCTGTTGAGGGACCGTCATTTTGCGATGACCAGAAGACTGTCATTGATGTAGCTGTCAGCATGCTTAGCGGGTGGGACGTGGGTCAATACGCTGGTGTGGACCATGGAGTGCCCCTGGCGAGAGCCGCTTGTTGCGGCCATTTTTGCGAAGCTTACAAAGGATTCGCAATATATTATAAAAACGCTTCGTTATGGGGATTACAATTCCTATCAGCCGGTCTACAACAGGAAGACATGCTATATACTATCCAAGATTACTTATTGAAAATGTGTATCATAACGACGGCTCCTGATTTGCAAAGAGCTAAAAGACATGAGAAGACAAAGATTTTAAGTAAAACGGAGTCGGCCAAAGCAAGTTGTTTTGATATAGGTCGGTATATCTTGTACAATGGGGAGAGGCCTACGCTTTGGGACCGCGTGTGTGCTATAGACTATGTGAGTGTGGACCAGTTTAAAAAGGTAATGGAGAGTTATTTATACGACAAATGCCCCGTCGTGGCCGCCGTTGGACCTTGCGAGGGGCTGCCGGAGTACGTCAGAATCAGAGGCCACACATGGTGGATGAGATTTTAATATATATTTGTTTGGGGTTGTTTTGTTTTTACTTCAACGTCCCAACCAGCCTTAGTCGTCTTTATCGCGGTGGATAAATTTGGATATAGCCGTCTCTATTGCACTTACCCACTGGTCAGAAAGTGACGGATGTTTTAACCGGGTGCGTAACGGTCGCTAAAACAAATTGATATATTATTGGTCGATATAACGATTAATACTTCAGGAAAGATACGGCTTTTAAAACATTAATTTATAATAGCCTGTTTTTTTTTACTCCCTTTTTATAAGATATTCTAAGACACTATATTCATGAATCCAAAAAACTTTCCACCCGGAAGTAGGTATATAAACATAGTGTCAAATGAGCAGAAGGTGAAATCTAACAAAATATTTACACGTAAAGCCACTAAATCAGCAAAATATATGGCTCCGGTTATATATACCCTTAAATGATAGAAAAAGTTAGTAATAAGTAGTGCTTTGATAAAAATGACATAAAACTATTTATAAGTTTTTTATAAGGAATTATTATTTACCACCATAAAATCCACCTTCCGGTATAATTTTGTGTATGATTTGCTTGCAACGTTTATATTTATTGTAATCAGCAAGGAATGAAGATAACTGTAGCCAATTACGATTTTTAAATACGGAAATATGCAAAATGAAAACAATATTCTAGTTAATCGAATATAAATGAGACATCCTGAGTTATTTTTTGTGCGATTAATCTTGAATATTATAGATCAAATATTAAGTAAGCAATATGAACACAAAAATGTTTAAATAATTATTTTTAGTAAAATTTTCAGGATTTTTTTAATTTTTTTTTTTTTTAAATAACTTATTGACTCATAATTAGTTGGATTATGTTTTTACCTAATTACTAGAATTATAATATACCTGATACACAAGAAAAATCAGCTATTATAAATTATTTCCGTTTCACCATACTAGCGACCGTAACTTTCCTGGAGTATAAGGGATCTAATGGGTGAATTTCGGGGCGTTTCGACCGCCGTCATTAGTGTCACCAAATATATTGACGAAATCAATGACACCTACCAGCAACTCCTGATATAAACAGAAGCAGAACCAGGGATGTAGTTTCTATCAGTATTTGAAGTTGCTGTAGTGTCATTGATTTCGTCAATATATTTGGTGACACTAATGACGGCGGTTGAAACGCCCTGAAATTCACCCTAATGTACTTTTGCTATATAAATATTTGACATATTCTGATATGATCTATCATGAGGTATAATGAACTTGTAATGAACTATTAATCTAACGGTAATATAGTATAACGTATATGTGATATAACTGTGTTCGATATAACGCTCAGTGGATATAACGCTCGCTCAGTGGATATAATGTAGTACTGGTATAACCTGGAATACATACTTATATTATAACCTACCTATTCTGCCTTAAGGCTGGTCTCCGTTAGATACGACGACGAGCGAAGCGGGAGTGTTAGGAAGAACTGCGACCTAACAGCGCGCGAGCCGAGCGAGCGCAGCGAGCATGCCACGGCCTCGGCCTACGAAGAGCCAGAACCGTGTTTTTTTTTTATAATGCTAATTCATTTACATAGGCGCTTCCACGCATGATCCCTTGCAGAGGTAATATTTTATATCTTATAACATATATCACTAATACGTATATAATTCGTTCATTATATTAGGTAAACATTATATCAAACATTTATTATACTTATTGAACATTATATACCATGTAAATATGTACTTTGTTGTTATATTAATAGTTTATTATGCCCCTTGAGTGATTATATTCTATGAAATTATATCAAATATTGTTATATCTAGTGATAATATATCAAAAGTTGTTATATCGATTACACACCCGTTTTAGCCACGATTGTCCACGACGAACACGAAGGTTCTGTTCTGCCTTATTCTTCCTTATTGGTAATTCTCCATCGGTTCTACGAGCAATGTGCCCCGCCCACTGCCACTTAAGGTTTGCTATTCGGTGAGCTACATCAGTTACTTTAGTTCTCCTGCGGATCTCATTCCTGATCCGATCTCGCAAAGAGACACCTAGCATAGCTCTTTCCATCGCCCTTTGAGTGATTTGAGCCTTCTTATGAGGCGGAGTTTGATGACGCTTCTTTGGAGCGGAAAGGTTCTAGAGTGGCGACCGCGAACCGGGAGACGAAGTGTCGCCAGGCCTTCCACAAGGTGGACCGACGATCTGATAAAGATCGCGGGAAACCGCTGGATGACAGCAGCAGAGGACCGATCGTTGTGGAAAACCTTGGGGAAGGCCTTTGTCCAGCAGTGGACGTCTTGCGGCTGATAATGATGATGATGATTCTCCCGATTGGTCTTCATCAGAGATCAGGTATTCAGGAGATAATTTTCCTAAAGTTCGCGGCCGTATGAATGAAGAAAATTATCATCTTTTACTTTTTTTTACATGAACAGTGATTGACCCCGAGCTCACCTGATGGAAAGTGCAGATGAGGCCAAAGATGTAGCTCACTGGTTCAGTAACAGCCGATTCACTCTAGTCTTGAAGAGCCCTTAATCATAACTGTCCGGAAATACAGACGATGGGAGCGAACTCCATTCCTTAGCAGTTCGCATTAGGAAAGATGAAGCGAATCGCTTCGTGCGGGCCAAAGGAACACTGACAACATAAGGATGAAGACGCTCCCCCCGCCTGGACGTCCGCTGGCAAAAGGCTTTTCATATTTTGTTAAAAAATGCGATGAAAAGATTTCATGCATATTCCCAATTGCCGTCACAATGACAACGCCATCTATCGCGGCGTTAAGGAACTTCTTATATACTCGGACATCCTGTCTCGTTAACCAAGGAAACGATATGCAGTGGTTTTGTATAATTTTACTAGACTGCGCTGATTTTTTGAACCGTAAACAACTTACCTTTTGATTTAGGATTTCTTGTTGTATTCCAATTGTATTCGCTAAAAATCATTTGGGTCATACACAGTCAAAGAAACAAAAGTTGTCTCTCCTGTTCCAGAAAGTTAAGGACTTTGAAACCAAATTTTTCGGGTTAGGATATATCCGCGTAATGGGAGTCTGGTGTAGTTTTGGCCTGTATAGAAATTATATGAGTTAACAACTCCCACGTCGTTAACTTTTAGGAACAGAAGGGAAAATGTTGAACCTAAATCTGTGTATTTGTTTAAATAAACGGTTTTTAGAAACAAAATCTGCGTGTTTATGAAACATGTAGAAACAGCTGTTTATCGGCATGTTTCTGTGCTTCCGCTGGAGAATCCCCGAGTATCTGAAACATTGTTTCTGTTTCCGAAAGTTGTTTTTGTGTATCAAAACATTGTTTCTCAGTAATAGATACATGGCTAGGCGATTCACTAATGTCTTACCAAAAACCGTTTCACAAACTGCTGAGTTTCACGGTATTTGACGGTCGTAATATAATAAAAAAATTGTTTTAACCAATTGTTACCGTTACATCTCACACAAAATGTGTCAAAAATGACAGTTTTCTATCGATTGACGTTTACTTTCGACATATCTTGAGACGGGCACAGTTGAGATGAGTTTATTACACGGCCCCTAGTTTAGAAGTGTCCAAGGAGATAAATTGAAACAACGTATGTACAAAATTATAATTTATTACTTACGCAAATCTAACATATAAAAATATAAAAAAACGTTGAGTATAAGAGTCTGAGAGCACATTTTCTAATACATAAACTAAATATAAGACATTTACGTTAATTGTTTTATAAAAAATATTCAGAGTATTTAGACCGTACGAAATCTTATGTCCATTTGATAAATTGGAATTTCGAGAATCACGCTTAGTTTATACGTAGGTTAAAATCTAACTACGTAACAAGTAAGCGTAATCCTGTAATAAATAAGTTTCAAGTTTAATTATTGACCAAAATGCTTAAATTTAAAGAAAAATGCACATCTCATGTTAAAGTAATGAAGAACGGAAATTTATACAGAAAAATACTATCAAAATACATTTTATCTAGAGAAATTCGATTGAGCAACTAATTGAGAGTAAAAAATCAAAAAGAATACAAAAAGAAAGAGACACATTTTAACCTTTTCACCTTTTAACCTTTATGCCACATTCAGGTAATCAGTGAGTTGTTATATGCTTTATGCACTTCGCGTCGGAAAATGACGTCCTGGCTGGCACGCAAAATTTAAAAGGTTAAAATTTGAAATAGCCTTTAGTTTATTTTTTAACACATCCACTGCTTACATTCGTGTTTTGTGTTGATTTGTTATGGCATTATTTGTTGCGGCTGTTAATGCGTGAATTCGATAAACGAATAAAAGAAAAATTATAAGAGGTTAAAATATTATAAGGTTACAAAGTGAATGCTGCAATGTGTTGATACAAAAAATTTCGTATTATTATTCGTATTATATGATATTTAGTAAACAGGATCCATAGCATTTTTTTAACCTTTTTACTTTTATTGAAATCTTTATATTATTATTTTTAAACAAATTGAAACCCAAATATAATGTGAAAAGAAAAATGTTCCTTACCACACAGAGGGCTACATAGACAAATTCTTACAGGTACCCTACTCTATGTAAATAGACATTTATTAAATTACTAAATTGACACACTGAGGATTAGGACAGATATTATTTATATAAACGCGTTAATTAATAATAAGACGGCGGCTGAGAGCTAAAAACGTTGATGGTAAAAAAAATGTTTTTAATTTTTCAAATATCTATGGCACTACTAAACAATTATATTTTTTATTTTGTACTAGATTAATACAAGTTTTTTATGCAGACGACTGTGCTATAAGGGCGGTCGGCAACGAAAGTTAGTCTGAATAGCCGCCGTCTATAACGTTTAACGTTCACCCTCAATATTTTACAAAATACGTGATTATGTTATTTCTTACAAATCTTTCAAGTCGACAATTTTTCTCGTAAATCTAACACATCACGACACAAAATAAATAAAACAGTATTTATATATATAGCTTAGCTGCTCATATTTAAACAGATACAGTATAGTGTGAAAGAGACGATATACGTTCATATTTCGATATGAAAGTATTCAAGCCTTTTAAAGGCTGTCAGTTTTGCTACAGCCAGCTAGCTGTAAATGTCCGAAGCAGGGGGCGCACTTTTTGTGTCGATGACGTCAAATTGCATACAGGGTGATTCATGTAAGATCAGTAATAAAATAATAAAAATAAAAAAAAAACCGTTATAAAACTGTTATAAAATTGTATTAGTTTTACTCGGTACTGACATTGAGATGAACAGTACCAAAAATCATTGAGTAATATCATCGTACAAAATAAACATAATTATAATGAACGATTCTCGCCGAATTGACATTAAAAAAGAAAATATCGACTGAATTTGCATTTTTTAGTTATAAATCGTAATATACATTGTGCTTTGTTATATTATAACACGGTCCGGTACCGGTACCGTTGCAACACGGTCGAAACGTCGAGGTATTTATAACGTTTATACGCGATTAAGTCCCGTATTAGATTTATAACAGTATGTGTGAACCTTTTAACCGCCATTGACGGCTATAGCCGTCATGGTTGACAGCGTAAAATAGACCTATATGTGTTTGAGGATGGTTGACTTTAGCTATGGTGTAGTGTCTTATATATCAGACTACGGAGGTTAAAAGGTTAAGCTTTATTTCAATTTTACCGCGGTAACTTATTAACTTAATACCTGATCATTGCTAAGTGAGAGCACCCAAAGTAAAATTTCGTCACTTTGACGTCATCGGCACGAAAGGTTCACCTCCTGGTCCGACGTGAAAGTGACTTTATAGACCTATCTGTTAATGCCAGACGCTGGAGTCCCGCAATGTCTCTAACTACACATCGCATTGAAACTCGCCGATACTAGACATATTTATATTATTAATAGAGAGCAAATCATTGGAATAAATTATATAAAACACAGACGCACGACACCAATCTATTAACAATACTTACAATAATATTATGAAAAATCTCGAATGAAACTTGATTTCCAATCTGCCTTTAAATTTTATGCCGAAAATTACGTCAATTTTAATAATGCAGTTTTTATAAAAATGAAATGTAATAAGCCGACTCTTAGTGGTCCCTATTCCTTTACAGGCCATTGACCCAATACAAAAGGTTCAAAAATTCAAAAGATTTTTTTTCTGCTCCCTTACGGATACCTTTTAGGTCACAACCATTTTCCTACTCGTATATTAAATGCTTATCACCCTGTTATACTTTAAATCAATTTTTTAACCTTTTCGCTTTACCAACTTTTAACCTTTTCACCTTTCGAGGCTTAAGTGTAGGTTAAAATTAAATAACGAAGGCGAATAACGCTCGCTGTATACTCTTAAAATGTTCAAAAGCCTACTTTTAAAAATCACAACATTCTAAACGGTATCACAACTTGTGTTACAATGCCAGCCTTTTTTTTTAAATTACGAGATTCTATCTCCTTACCGCACCACAATTCGTGTACAATACTGGCCTATGACTTTTCGACTCAAATTTCATTCGAATATCAATACTTAGACATAGAAGAGAAAGGATAGTATCTACTGTTATACACTTACATAGTTAATTATATATGGCGTATATTGTACGAATTGACAGAACAGATCAGTTTGATAGAGTAGACGGAATATGGTGGACAAGACATAATTTTACCTGACCTTACGTAAAGTGAGAGACGCCGTCATATTACTTATAGTACAATATAAAGTGATTTACTATATTTATCATGCCTTGCCTAGCATACCCAGAAAGTGAGACTTAGAAACATAAGACGCTTATACTAACTCTAACAACGTCATGAAATATATTTTGATTATTTAAAACTTATTACATTTCGTACTTGAGCGCTTACTTAACTACATGGAATGTATAAAAAAATACAACACTTGATTAGACTCGGCCCCGGATCCAAAAAATATATATATATATATTAAAAAAATCACTTGTTGGGCCATCTGTCTATTTGGCCACAAAACTGAGTATTGCTCTTTGTGTTAAACACTTATTTTGAATAACATCGACACTTTTTGAACACACAGGCAAAATAAACAATAACCCGAATCCAAAATGACGTCAATAAATTTATAAGGGTGATTTTAAAATTTGCAAATCAGCGGTTCATAAAAACCACAATTGTTTGACTTTCTAATTATTTTTATACTGTTTTAGACCTAGGTTGATTCGCTGTAAAATCTTTAAGCCGCACCAGACTTTTGTTTTCTAATTTAAAAAAAAAGATATTTTGCTCGCGAGTCGATGAAACAAAAAAGTGTATGTGCCACGTCTGTTTTCGGATTATGTTCGGCCAACTAAGCTGCTATATTCAACTCCAACTATAGGTACGAGCATTGGTATAAGACATTTTGGTAAATATTAAATCATGTTACAACTACAGCTACCAAAACGGAATATCAGTGACTAAATACGTCAACTATAAATAATTATAACTAATTCAGGTGATTATGCATTCTTAACTAACGGAATGTTTAAAATCTTAATTTTTTTATTGTTAGTTTCATGACCCCTTACAAATATGGTTAGAAATACCCAAACCTTTACTTATTACGGACGTTTTTTTTTTTTTAACTTAGTCGCTGTTCAAAATATACATAAGACTTCGATATGAAGACAGTTTTAAATCTACGGTCAGAAATCTAATCGTTATATCGACGATATTTTAAAAATCATTAAATGTACCAAATTATTTTTTTAACCTTTTGACCATGTGATTGAATACTGTGAAATGCAAAAGGCATGTATTCTACAATTCTGTGCCATGGCAAGCGAGTAAAGGTTACGATGTCGTCGATATATCGAGTGACTTCCAGGGACGGAAACCTTAAAGGTTTCTTGCTTATATATAAACTACCTTTGTAAACATTCGGATTAACTATATGTATATCATACAAGGCGCCAAAGTGGCAAGTCTTATTATGGTGGAATGTTTGCTTATGCTATAGATATAGCCTATTTACCTTTGAGGTCGTTTAAATAATTTAAAAGAGAAGCTTTAAAATGCTTTTTTTCCAAGAACTCGAGTCCTTGTCAATAAAATCGTTTACACAAATCCAAAAGTAAAAGACTGGATGTTGTATTTTAAAATGTACACGATAAAAGGTTAACTGTCAGCCAAAAATACCAAATTAAAAAAAAGGTCTAAAGGTTCAAATACACATTAAATACATGACACTTCAAAATAACATCGGGCAGTACAAAATATACATAAAAAATGGGTATTTTTAGTTTGGCTTACAATCGAGCTTTATTGTCCTTTATGTATTATTGTTTGGAAATATACGTTTGACTTACATTTATATTTGCTAAATATATTTCTAACCTAAGCGACCATACGATGGGAATCTAACGTTAAAGCTTCACTAGATTACATTATTTATATCTTAAGTTATATGGAATGTTAATACTATACACCAACGACATTTGAGAGGTCATTTAATCTCAAATAATTTCTTTTTTCGCGAAAATGATTAATATTTAACTTGGCTTGACACTACCGTGCCCCTTACACCGACTGACTGTCGCAAATAAATTCAGAATTTTAAATTAAAATTCAATGGAAATTTGAGGTATTCAAACTTAAAATACCTAAAAGCCCTTGTAAAAAAAAATATTTATACACCATAACTAGTACGTATAAAATTGTTTCGATCCATTAAAAATAAATCAAAGCTTAGTGTAAACTTAAGAGCTAAGTAAAGCATATTTTTCATACATGAATAATATACACAACTACTTCGTTATTTGTACTGTTAGGTTAAATGTGTTCTCCAGATTTTTTTTCGGGACCAATTTTGTACAGCGATGGCAACTATGTTGTTTTAAACTAATCTAGCTGCCTATCATTAAAAATTGTACTTAACAAAAAAAACAGCACCTTCTTCAGTGCCTTCCTAATCATCTGTTATTTATCTAGCTATCCTTGTCATGTTAAGAGATTCGCAAAACACTATGCAATTGAGAGCTGCCGTCGTTAAAAAAAATAGACATGAGAAATCTAACACTTATCTTTGAACTACGTAAAATAATTAAATAATGTCATTGTGTAAAATACGTAGGGTGCGTAAAAATATATTTTTGATAGAAATAACATGGTAACAAATAATAAGTACCAGAAAATTAGAGCATTTAGAAACTGGAGTCGACGACGCAAAATTGCCATTTTGCCGCGGTGTAAGATCAAATGATCTCGCGCGTTTACAAAAAAAAAAAAAGATCACTGGAATTCTCATAATCGTTTTCGGAGAGTAACAAGATTCAAAAAATGCTTTTCTATGCTGGGTTTTGTGGAATTAAAATGCAAACATCAATTTTACAGAAATGCATTTTCACGATCGATTTTAATTTATTTCAATTATTTGTGTATTTTTTTTTCATGGACTCTAAAAACATCAATTGCCAGATCGATTTATAAACAGCTTCCGTAATATTTACAAATGACGATTTGCATAATAAGGAAAGAATGCTTATAATTCATCTCTGTTTAGCTCATTATTAAAGCTATTCACAAAAAAGGGTCAAACATGTCTTCGGTTTGTATTTTATCCTAAAACTTGAGGTTCGTTTATATATTTATAATTAATAATGATATACGCACATGTTAATTGCATATGTTGTTTTTAAGAGGATTGTGTGGTGACGGCTTTCCATACAAACGGCGATAACGTTTTCCATCCCCTAAATGTTAACCGATTTCGACCAATTTTTGATACGGTGTCAGTCGGAACAAAAACTATGTCCGTACGTTTCGTTTTTTTTCAATATTATTAATAAATTTCGATTTACTTCCGTTTTGATTGTTTTCATACAAAAGTAATTTCGGCCATAATCTCTTTATAATAAATCAATATTTAAAAAAACTAGACGTACGGGCATAATTTTTGTTCTGACTGACAACGTATCAAAAATTGGTCGAATTCGGTTAACATTTAGAGGGTGGAAACGTTATCGCCGTTTGTATGAAAAGGCTAGATTTTGCAGTTGGTTCACAGTCTTCTTAAGTGTGCGTGATTTTAAGTGGTGTGGCGTAGGAATTAGAGCATTATGTGTAGCGATTTATACCTTATCCCCTTTGAAATACGGCAGATGATTTTGTATAGAAAATTGTGCAATTGGCGACTCCAGTTCTAAGTATTCTAAGACAACGCGGTTTTTTGTTAAAACCACTAAACGATACTACTACCTTACTATACTATAGTATACAAGTGAATTTGTATAAGTACTTATACAGGAATCATTTTTCTTACATAGTAATCGATGGCAATTACATTTGCATCGAAGGTACATAAAATAAATATGATTTTTATAAGCCTTTTATTTTAATTTAGGATTTAATTTTTAACCTAAATTAATATCTGTCTACGCCTGGTTAATCTAAGACGTTAGTTTAGCAATAAGACCTCTTTAAAACAACTGTTTCCTAAAATAAACATTCACAACCTTATTACAATTTCTTACTCTATGCCAACTTGTCAAATGTAACTGACGTATGCACCTCAAGTGTAGGGTGAGCATGAGGTTAGTTAGTACGATTTATTAACTTTATATTATTAATTAAATAATTCAGGAATAAAGTAATTAGTAATTACTACAACACACGCATAGTTAGAATTAATTTTGTCCAGGGAGTAAGAGAAATTGATTCCTGTATACTATTATAAAATCACCCTGTATAACAGAGGTATCGTTAACCGACTTTTTTAAAGGTTTGGTCAACAAGAAACATATAACACCCTACGCTACTTCGAAACGCACACCGCCGTAACACATTTAGTATGGCGCTACAATCTTAGAATCTTACAATAGTTAACTATAATAATCGGATAATTTATTTTTGATAAAACATTTTTATTTTATTTTATTTCTCATAGGTGATGCCATTCAATTTAGTTTTGTTTTTCTTTATAAAGTTAATGATAATGGGTTTCGTATTATTTTGTGTTATTCGATTAATATTTACTTACTGTCATTTCGGTTGTTATCAAAAAAGGAATTCAAAATTGTAATAATGAGGTATCATAAAAAAAACGTTCTCGTTATCACATATAAATTAAATAATACCAAACGTTTTTCGAAGTGGACGTTATTTAAATGGCCCAATTATCTTTCACGTCCATTTTGTTAATATTGTTTGTTTGTTGGTAAAAGGTAAATTTGTAAAAAAAAAAAAAATTGTAGCACCATACCCAATATTTACAGCAAGAACACGTAAAATTTCAAATTTACAAAGTAATTTATTAATATAGTCAAAACAGAGAATTTATGGTTGTAGCGCCATTTTGTAAAATGATCATAAAAACGCTTGTCTTGTAAGTTAATCGAATGGACCAAATTTAATGCCATTTTTTACCAGACTAACCAAAAAGGAGGATAATGTTTTTTGGCTGTATAAATATGCATCGATGAGCATCTGTAACCTCCTGTAGGCTAAACGGTTTAACATGTTTTAAAGTGCGGGGGGTATCGTTACATTGGTATTCACCCAAAGAGTGTCATAGGTTGACAACGCGGTTAGCCTAGTTGGTAGTGACCCTGCTCACGAAGCTAACGGTCCCGGTTCGAATCCCGGTATGTGCAAATATTTGTTTGATGAATGCGAGTATTTGTTCCTGAGTAATTAATGTTTTCTATTTAAGTATGTATTTCTATATATAAATAATAAATAATAATAAATAAATATCGGTGGACAATCTCACATGGATTGACCTAGTCCCAAACTAAGCTCTAGGCTTGTACTATGGGTACTAGACAACGATAAACATACTTATATAGAGAAATACATACTTAAATACATAGAAAACATCCATGACTCAGGAAGAAATATTCGCGCTCATCACACAAATATTTGCCCATACCGGGATTCGAACCCGGGACCGCTAGCTTCGTAGGCAGGGTCACTACCAACTAGGCTATACGCGTCGTCATATATAAGTATGTTTATCGTTGTCTAGTACCCATAGTACAAGCCTAGCGCTTAGTTTGGGACTAGGTCAATTTGTGTGAGATTGTTCTTATATAGAGAAATACTTAATTAAATATGTAGAAAACATCCATGACTCAGGATCAAATACTCGCAAACATCACACAAATATTTGCCCATACCGGGATTCGAACCCGGGACCGCTAGCTTCGTAGGCAGAGTCACTACCAACTAGGCTAACCGCGTCGTCAAATAACAATAGAAGTCTAACCTTTTAGTTGTAATAAAAAAAAATTAGTGTTTATGAATTTTGCAATAATTTTCAACGAAAACTTAGTAATAAACACAAATCAAAAAAAAATCCCCACGCTACAACAAAACATCTCCGATTCCACAAACATATTACTTTGTAAAATTAAAATAATGTAAATTTTGATTTAATTTCTCTTCGTTGAACGGAAGTTTCATCGCATCAGTCTTTGAGTAAAAAAAACTGACTTGGCTAATGCACTACCCTTATAAGCATTTATATTAAAAACAGAGATTTTATTTATTGCTCAATATACATTATATTTAGATTAATTCTATGATTAAATGCTATTTATTTGTATGATAATATTTGATCGCTGGCGTTATGGCTATGAAAAATGTATTTAAATCCAATAAATCAATAAAAACATTGGAATATAATAATTAAAAAAAAAACCTACATATTCACGAGTTTGAGATTCAAATGGAATGTTTCTGAAAAAAAAATCACTCACTCATTTTTTTATTTCAAATCGTTTGAAAATAAAAAAGCATACCGACTAGGTCGCATAGCAAAGAGCTCAAAATACGAATCTAAAATAATTTCTTATATTTTGAGCGATTTTTAAATGATAATTTTACAATGATTCTTATTAATATAGTACCATTTTTGATTATTCTAAACGCCTTCGCTGCCGGCGACGCATATACGCGTCCTGACCTTCCCCCAGTGCCATGAACGCACATGTGCGTTGTTACAGTACTCGAGCGTCCTTAAAGGTGCGGTACCTGAGGAAAGACAGGCTAAGAGGCGGCAGCGAATGCGAAGTTTCCGCGATTCTCTGATTAAATAACGAATCACATTGGATTTTAATTTTCTTACTTACAATTCACTGTATAGCTGCTCTTTGCTTGTTCAAGTCAGTGAACTTTCAATGTACCTTTACAAATTGATTAATGATTATACAGTATAAAACTTTTCGTATTAACATAACAAAAACCTCGCTTGTAAAAGGTTTTTGGCACACAAATAAGTTAATATCTTGGCAGAAAAGAGTTTATAAATGGCGACAAATGGAGTTACAATATTAAACAATCATTTGATTTAAAAAAATGCCACAATTAAATATTTTTTTTTATAAGCATGAGTCTAGAGACACCGTAGTATCCAAAATGCGGTTGGTGAAATAACTATAGTGTTTATTTGACAGTATACATAAGGATCAAAGTCAAAAAAATCTTAAAAGTACTTCGTATTGCATTCACATAAAAAAAACTTTTAGCGTTTAAAGCAAAAATAAAGAATTTTGAAATTAAACCTAATAGTCAACTAACAGTTAATAGATAACTAATGGATGCATTGAAATAGCTAATATTGTTTTATTTTTATTATTATTCAAGAATCTTGGCAGTACAATTGGTGGATTTTGCATTTGATCGACTTTACCGCCTGTTTCACAAGCGTCAAGTAAAGCGTATCTGACAGATTTTGGCCATTTCCCTTTCTTACAGTTGAAAATAGACAAAGAGAGGGCTAACTTTAACTAAAATTTAGATGTCGGTTGTAAACCACACCTGTTCTTGCTCCATGATTATTATAATTTATTGAAGAGAACATCGTGATTTTATTGATATTTTAATTGTAAATATGAAAATTAATTAAACAATAATGTATTCATTACTAAATTTGCATTTGACACTCATTTATTTTATTAATTTTCTCATCAAAAAAAAAGCCAACCACTCCAGAATACTACAGTGTCCAAAACCCATACAATTTTTAAAATCGCCACATTTTTAAACTCTTCTCCCCCCCTGGACCCCCTTTATCCCCGTTTATCCCCGTTCATCCCCGGATCGTGAACACGTGACGTACCCACCGGCTCTGCAGCGTGAAGAGGCGGTACAGCTGCTCCGGGGTGGAGAGATCGTCGCCCCGGCATCATGCGGTCTCCGCGCCAGGGTCCGGGCGGGGGGGTGCCTCGGCCGCCGGGGAGGGGGAGGCGAAGCTGGAATATTAAGACGGGGGGTTAGAGGTTACAATTGCAAGTTCAAGGTTACAATTTCAAGTTCAAGGTTACAATTACAAGTTCAAGTGCAAATAATTTAATTGCGTAATTGGCACACGAAACAGTGATGTATAGGATAACAGCTCGCGAGGCGTTGTTCTAATAATAAATACGTTTCCGACAAACATTACATTTTCGGGACAAGCTTTTTTTGCCGACTGTACTTTATTTTGCACAGTCATCATCTGCTTATCAAGACAAATTCAACGAGCCCAAACACAACGGGTTTATCGTGTACAGTTTAGGAGTTCCTATGACCACCTTCCGGTTCCATCATCAGATCAGCTCCATGGTACAGTCACACCACGACGTTGAGCCACCTGCTAACATTCTTAATTCGGTCGGGTTGTCAAATCGTCAAATTCCAATAGTAATATACCGTGTACGATTTACGAAGAATGTTAGCAATCGGTTCAACAATCCCGATGTGTGACCGCGCCCTATTATTGCATTGTCACCAAATAAAAAAAGCTTGTAAAAAGATTTCGCTTATTGCATGTAACTTAATATTTTTAGCGTCGGCAATACTGACAAAAAATGTATCACACTGGCACACAAAGAAAATCGTTTGCATATTATTTAATAATGTAAGACTGGGTTTACAGCACAGCTATGCAAGGCATTAAAACATAACGTATTTATCCTAGCTTCGAAAAATAAACAAACACAAATAGTTTATTAATTACAGCAGAAACATATTCGATATTTACTATTCGACTTTTTTTCTTATTTGTTAGGAAATCTTCTGCAAAAAAAAATCAACGGTCTATCTTTTACGGTTTAAAAGATACAGCTCTTTAAAGTTAGGACTGACGGACGGACAGCGTAGGCTTAGTAAGTGTCCTGTTAGGCACACTTCGGGTACGGAACCCTAAAAACAAGCTAACGCAAATTCGCAACAGTGTCATATTCAAAACATAATCGAACTCGCCAAAGCAAATACAAACAAAAGGAATTACAAACTCAAAATAGCAATACACGTTGTATAGGCAACATGTCTGGCTTCAGTCATTTGAATGGTAGATTTACAAAGGGACGTATTTCGCGCCCGACTGATTTCACATTCAAATTAAGCCGAAACCAGGGTTAACAGACGCCAGGATGTATCCAAACATGACAGGAAATTCAGACATTCGTCAGGGCTGGAATTTCAAAATAAAGTAAATAAATAAATAAATTATATTGAACAATGAACCAACTACGAATTATTATCTTTTGATTTTACACGGATCCCATGGGGCGTTTTCTAAAATTAACAACGGTAATTGTTTCAATTACGTCACGAAAATTAACTATGCTGCTATAAGACAAAAATGGTGGTATCTCAGACAAAACTCATGTAGCAAGTGCAACCATATTACTATTGAATCTGCTTCGGTTATAGAATTGGAGATACCGCCTATTGGCGTATGCGGGCTCTATATTAAATGGATGACTAATTTTCGTGACGTAATAGAAACAATTACCGTTGTTAATTTTAGTCCTTAACTAAGCGTACTTTTTTTTGAAAACGCCCCATGACCAGATCTAGACGAAATTAATTTAATTTATGACGACGCACTTAGCTTAGTTGGTAGTGACCCTGCCTACGAAGCTAGCGGTCCCGGGTTCGAATCCCGGTATGGGCAAATATTTGTGTGATGAGTACGAGTATTTGTTCCTGAGTCATGGATGTTTTCTATATATTTAAGTATGTATTTCTCTAAGTATGTATATCGTTGCCTGGTACCCATAGTACAAGCCTAGAGCTTAGTTTGGGACTAGGTTAATATGTGTGAGATTGTCCCCTGATATTTGTTTAAATGAGACAAAATGTTAAAATCAGCGAAAATATTTGGAACGTTAGGCACCCTTCGGTTACGGAAGCCTAAAAAAGGGCCGTCAGGAATTTCAAATGCACAGCCAATGAATGTGTAATGTAGTGACCGAGGTTCCGGGCTCTGTTCGAGCGCAAATTCCACCCGGACACGAGCTCACGTGGCAATTCAGCCGGATAATCGAATGTACGCGGTGAAATCCAGCTTGTAATACATGTGTGTGCCCTTTGAACACGCAAAACGCTTTGATTGATGTCGGGATACATGTTAACAAGCGCCTGTCAGTAATGAGAATTTTGCGGCACCCGGCCATTGCCGTACAGGTCATGTAATGACAGCGGCATTTTGAAATTAGTGTTATTTGTACCTGTGTTTCATAAATCCCGCTGTCTTTACATGACTTGTGGGTGTGTGCGTGGCCTCAGCTCTCGTGGAACTACCTATACCAACCATCAGACGCCGGGTTTATTACAAAATTATCTTAAAAAACTGTCCTAGGGCAACATATACTGGTAGTTATTACTTTATCGAAACACCTTTCATCGAAAGTATCATTTCGCAGAATTTTCAGTTCATCGAAAGGCATTTCCACGTGCAGGAGATATAATTTTTTGATGGTCACAGGTCTAACCTAACCTAACCTACGTAACCCATGCTTAAAATAACCTGAAAACGATAAGGTTTCAGCAAAAATTAGCTTTCGATGAAATGGTACGTTCGATGAAGTGAAATTCGATAAAATGATGAAATACCCAACCTATACTCATCTATTGCATCCTCGGCATGATAGGGAGCAGAGTAGACTGCCTCTATATGCGTCACTGTTGTGGGCTACACGTGCCCTGTATTTAGTTATAAGTATTAGTTTAATGTATTAACATTTATGATTAAGAAAACACTAACATTATATGAGGTGTAATTTACTCGAAATAAATGATTTATTATTATTATTATACAAACTTAAATAGTTATATAGAATCAGTGTCATTCTTTCATATGTGAAACGTCAATAACTATAATGTTGTCGAGTTACCATTTTTTTTTTAATTGTACAATAAAGATAAAATTACAATTCAACAAAACACCTCATAAACCACTCAAGGGTTTGTGCGAGGGTAATACGCTCTAAAATACTACCAAATTACATATGACAAGTACACTTCTATCCACATTATATTACAGCTTATTTATAAAGTAAGATTTAAGTTTATACTTAATATTATTGGGAGTAGCGCTATCTCTAAAATTAACATCAAGGTCGTTTATGAGACGAGGAATCAAGTAGGCGCTGGTTCTCTGCCCATACACATTGGTATATCCAGTAGTGGCTAATTTTCATATTTTTTTTGTGGCATTGAAATGCGTTGTTATTTATATTTAACTTTGTCACATTGTCTGACCATTCTGTCACAAATATTTCTTCTTAAATAAATATGTAAAAAATATAAATAAAGCTTCAAGACAACTTAGACATATGTTGCGGAAGCCTAAAAATTTAATTAAATACTGAAAATAGTAAAGATAAAAAAATAGAGTTCTTCGCATATCAGTAATACAAACTTACGGTTCATCCTTGAAATCGGCGCTGCCGTAAACCCCGTCAATTCGCCAAGACTTTTCATCCACGTTGGGCAAGCTGCAACAATTCAACACGATATATAAGAACCACTCAATAAATAAACAAAAGGTGACAATGTTACATAAGACCTAGTTCAATCACTTTTTACTTTTCGTATATTTTTATGTAACAAACTTTTTATTATTTTACAATCCAACTAAAATCGAATCCACAAATAAAATTAGACACCAACAGGTTAGTTTTTATCCTTCAAAATGATTTTCAAAGGTATTTTAGTGAAAACAAAAAATATGGCGAACAAAATGTACGAAACGTTGCTGTCGAACTAGCTCTTAATAATACTAATAATAAAAGGGCATACATCACATACAGAGGATACTAGACTTACACCCTTATTAAATTGAACATCAGAAGACTTACGCCCTTTTACACCGGAACCACAGAAATATGCACGTTTACCCCCATTAGCTGAATTGCCCCGTTTTAGGTGCATTTGCCCCTAAATTGGTTTTATAAATAAATCAAACTCACGGTTCTTCCTTGAAGTCGACCACGCCGCCAAAAGAGCCATCAGTCCGCCAGGACTTGTCATCGACATTAGGGACACTGTAACAACCATGAAGACTCCATAACTTAATAAACAAAAGGGAATAATCACCCGTTATGATCCTTATTTTACTTTGGTTGTACCCCTATTAGAATTATATTGTTTTATGACTGCCCAACCTTTACTGTCAAATTCATAAGAGCTATCGAACGTTAGTCATACGATAACAGAAGGGGTAAAGAGTACAATGGGTCCAAAGAAATCGCAAGTGCGCTGACGGTCTTTGAGAAGAGTAGGCTCGTTTTTGAAGGTCCGTAAGTTGTATCTGTTCAATATATTTTATGACTACTACAAACAACAAAATATGTCGTGGGCAAAAAAAAAACTTAAACCCTTAACCATAATTTCTTACCGCCATGGTTGTGTGGCATTCTTGTCCATTTGCCCCTTCGCGCTTTTGCCCCACTCACCTTATTTTTGACTGCTTGTAGACTGTTTTTCCCGTTTACATGCGTTTGTATTCCAGCGGCGGTTCACTAAGTTCTTCTTCAGCTTTGAAGTGAGTTCGAATCGGGATTTAAATTATAAATCTTTGTTGTAGCATTCCCTGACCATTACGAGACCCGCTTGCAAGTGTGCCCCTTACATACACAAAATAGACACACTTACCCCTACGCACTTTTGCCCCTATCTGTCTTTCGGCTGTGGTTTTTACCCTCTACTCAAAATAGGAGGGGGATTGTATCTAAAATTTGTCTGTGTGTCGATCCGTCACCCCCTAAAGCAGTTTTTTTTATTCTTAATTAAAAAATTACCTGTTCATATCAGCCTGGTTGGCCAGCTGCGCCAGATACGCGGCCTGCTTGCGGTGGTGGTACATGTGCACCCGCAAACACGACGGGTTGCGCATCCGCTTGTGGCAGACCTCACACTGCAGGGTGCCCTCGCGGATATCGTGCTTGTCTCGGATATGCACTTTCAAATTGTACCGGTTCGCAAAGAACCGGTGGCAGGAGGGGCATTTGACGGCGGTCGTTTTGCAATTCCAGCCTTTTGGGGGTAGGGGAATGTAGGTTAAATTATAGATTCGAAATGATAATTAAATCAATAATGAATGGGATACACCATATTTAAAAAAAATATTACGCTAGAAATATTAAAATTCAAAAATCAAAAAACAAAGGGACCGTTTCGCAATCGACGAGTAAATTTATCTGCTAGTTAAAGTTAGCCTTTTCCTTGTTTATTCTCAAGTGTAAGAAAGGGAAAGGGTCAAATGTATCTATCAGATATGCTTTATTTGATGATTGTGAAACAGGCGGTTAGAGGAATACTTTACTATGCCACATTTAATAAAAATATTGTATCGTTTGAAATTAATTTGAATTTTTTTAACACAATAATATTAAAAATTTAAATTGCACCACCGAGCTAATTAATGTTTATCAAAGTGATTCAATTTAATAAAAATCTCGTAAGTTTCCAGCTAAACAAAAATATAACAAACAATGACAAAACGCAACAAATTACAAACAATATTAAAATATAAAACAGTCAGGGTAAAAACGCATGAGGCTCCTGTGAGAAATATTCGAATTTTTCCAGTATCGAATTATGATTCACCAATAGGCTGGTGTCCTGGAAAATTCTATTTAGTCCGTCATTTACATTATCAAAAAATATTGAACACGCATTTTTGCTTTCGTCAATTCAACAAGAATTGACGAAGATATAGTGCGTTGAAGTTCCGCGGCACACTTTGTACCGCGTTGTGACGTCACGAGCCCCCACTCCCGAACTTGCCCGTTATAGCTGTCTAATTTGATTGATTTGATACAGTGACAAATACGTGTTCAATATTTTTTGATAATCTAACTGACGGACTAAATAGAATTATTATTTTTTTACCCAGGACGCATTCCTATTATAATTAATTACATTTTTGGCATAACTATAGCTTATACAGGGTGTCCTATAAGTCGTACGTCACGTTGACACCGGAAGTAGACTGACCGACGTACCGACCCAGCCTAAAAAGGCCTCAGTAAAAGTCGAATGGTTTTCAAGATATGCCAGTTTAAAGTTCAAGTTTTTTGTCAATTTAAACTTTAAACTGTAAACTTATTGAAAACCATGCGACTTTTACTGAGGTCACGTTAGGCTGGTTCGGTGTGGAGATGACGCGTAACGCATTTACACCCGTCCAAAAAAAAAAAAAAAAATGGGCCCACGCAAAAATCAAAAGGAATGACTTTATGTGCTTACGCGCAAAGAACGCAAAATGAAGATAATAGACTTTTTAATTTGTTTATACATATGTTATTCTGTATGAATTTTCTGAATCTCGCTGAATAGCGGATGGCGCAATTGAAAGTGAAATAGATGCGACTAGGGAGTGGTTCAAGTGACAAATTATATGAAAGTATAACAAATCAGAGCCCTTGGCCAAGATGCCCATCGGTAACTAGCGTTTCTACCTATTCGTTTCGTTTTTAAACCAATCGCGTCACTGGTAGATAAAGCGCTACCAGTGACGCGATTGGTTTAAAAACTAAACGAATAGAAACGAATAAGATAACATGAAAACAATAAAGTTTCAGCAGAAATTAGCTTTCGATAAAATGAAATTCGGTGAAACGACACATTCGATTAAATGAGTGTCTGCAAAACAAGGGGAAACTGTATGACCTAAAATCGGGCTTAAATGGCCAAAACGAATCTAACCAATTTATCATTATCACTCCATAATCCTGTACTTTTCAAGATCGAGAAATGTCTTTACAATTATTTATACGCTTGATAATTACTTTCATATATTTTTTTAGATTCAATAACTATTAATTACACTTTTTATCAAATAAAAACCGCGCTTGATGAAATTTTGAGGTTATGTGTCAAACGTTACTAATTTTGTTGACGTTTTTGGCCATTTCTATTGAAACCGATCATAGTTTTAACTGAAAACGGGGTATGCTTATTATAAAGCCGGCTATTAATCGACACTTGAAAATTCAAATATTTGCCACATCCTTGCCCTGTTAAACTTACCAGACTCTTTGGCAGACTCCGGCATAGCCAACACACTATGGTACAGTTCGTTGTCGAAATCTATTAGAGGCTCACTGGGCAACCGAAAAAAAAAAGAAAAAACAAAATTTAAAAAAATACAGTGCTATATAAAGCTAGTGCTGGGAATGCAAAAAGACTAGCCCTCTTATTAATAAACGCACATTGGCTAAAGTTTACTTAAAACATGTTGTGTCCTTATTTTCATAGTGACATTTGAATATGACAGAAAGTGACAAAGCACACTGTTTATAAAATATACTTATTGTGTGTTATGAATAAGAGAGTAGAAGTGCCCAAAAATAATTGCTAGTTTTATTCGTGGCACATATAATGGCACCAAACTTCATAACCCTGGCACCGATCAGATACCAAGCGTGAGCTATTGTGGCACCAATTACCATTCGTGGCGCATAATATGGCACCATCCTTGGCACCAAACTTCATAACCCTGGCACCGATCAGATACCAAGCGTGAGCTATTGTGGCACCAATTACCATTCGTGGTGCATAATATGGCACCAAACTTCATAACCCTGGCACCGATCCGATACCAAGCGTGAGCTATTGTGGCACCAATTACCATTCGTGGTGCATAATATGGCACCATCCTTGGCACCAAACTTCACACTTAGTCAAGCGTGAGAGCTATTGTGGCGCCTATCACCATTCGCGGCACATAGAACGACACCACTCGTGGCACCTAGTTCCATACCTGTCAAAAGCGTACTCGTTGTTCTCAGGGATAGGGGCTTCGATGACCGGCCGGGGTTTTTTCTTGGCACCAGTCACGCTGGTTTTCGTTGGGGTGTTTTTCAGCAACCTAATACAAACAAAATTAATGGGACCGCTTTTTTCATATTTGAGAAAAATGCTCGTTGGCGGGATGGTGACAAGCTCGATATTAACTTCGTTAATTGTATTAATTTGCACCATTATTGGATACGGTACGGTCGCATCATAGATCTTTAGTACCTTAGCTCTTACCTTAGCCTTTACTCTTAGTTTGTAACTGGTCAATGTGTGTTGACTTGACATCGTCATTATTCAGTTCGCTTTGCGTGCTGTATAGGATTTGTTATGGGGAGTGTTCTCAAGAGTTGCACGAATTATTACCGGCCGCAGAATTCCACCATCGTACTTCCGTCCAAATTTCATCAACATCACCTTGATGAATGGTGTTCTTCCACCGTGCGTTTCACCAGGCACTTTTTGCCTCGCCGTTGTCTGATATATAAGACACCATACCATAGCTAATGTCAACCTTCCTCAAATACGCTTAGGTCTATTTTACGCTGTCAACCATGACGGCTAAAGCCGACAATGGCGTTCGAACGCATTAAAGCTTTCGGCACACCAAACGCGTGTCAGGCGCGTCGCGCTTTGTACGCGGGCCCGCGCATGTTGTAAAACAACAAATCAATTGAACCCGGCACACCAAAAAATAACGCGTGCCTGCGGCGGGCACGCGTTCGAGCTGCTTCGCGCACGCGACGCGCCGCAGTCGCCGCAGACAACTCGGGCAGCTTGTCGCATGGCGTGCGCGAAGAGGCGCGTCGCGCGCGCTGGCATGCGTCGCGTCAGCGCGGCGTCGGCGCATGTACTAGTCGTTGTATTTTTTTACAAACGCGTGGTGGGGATACGCGCAGCATGTCACACCGAACGCAGCTGCGACGCGTGCGCAGCGCTGGCACGCGTTCGAAACGCGTTGAAGCTGCCGCCTGCCTGCGGTGTGCCGGGTGCTGCGTCGCACACACCACGCGACGCGCCTGACACGCGTTTGGTGTGCCGAAAGCTTTACGCCACAAACCTTTTCAACGGGCTGCGAGCATCGTCCATAATTGGTGGTTCCGGCCCAGTTTCGGTTGCGATGGTGTCTTCGCCGCCTGGCACCCACTCCTGCTGTTCAGGGGGCTGCTCCTTGATCTTCGGCTTTTGCTCCAAGACCGGCGGGGGAGACTCGCTTCGCTGTGGACAAAGAGGAATGTCAGTTCTCGTTCTCAGCACATACAATGTATCTAGACGCAAAAGTTCAACGTGTATCTGTGTGTTTGTATATCTGTGTATTATCAAACCGCGATTAGAAAGGGATTCGAGAGTACCGTTAGCCCAACAGTACTTATAAATGATTAAATATAATCATAAGTCAATCTTTGATATCTTCATAAGTGCAACTTATTGATAATATAATTAATAGATTTACAGAGTACGCTTTGCATATTTGGAATCTATTTTCGGTAAATGTTGCCATTTGTTTTTTAAAAAATACTAATATCATATCTGTCAAATCTGTGAATAACCCGGAACACCCCTAAGTTAATTAGTTCTTTACAAACGAAGACAAAGACACATAATTAGTTTTTTTAAACCGACATCCAAATTATTATGATTAAGGTTCCGTTACCACCCCTGAGGCCTATCCAATAATTTTTTTTTATTAAAAATCGGTCCACAATTCGTGGACATATTGCGTAACACACATCAACAAAAAACAGTCAAATTGAGAACCTCTTTTTAGGGTTCCGTACCTCAAAGGGAAAAGGAACCCTTATAGGATAATTTCGTTGTCCATCAGACTGTCTGTCTGTCTGTCAAGACCGTTTTTCAAGCTGTGAAAAAATCAAACTTCTAATTCAACGCAATCAAAAGATACGACCGTTTACAATGTATATTATGATCCTCCCAAGGGAATCAAAACCAGTAGAAGCAATGTCTTATAGCACAAGTAAAGGGGTGAATCCGAAAATCGTACATTTGTAGATACATCACAAAAAATAATATTTTTCTGTTCGATTTTTCTATTCGACAGCAAACAGTCGAAGTCGGAATGGAACGCAAAAACTGGCGCCCATTTTTTAAAAACTTCATTTTGTCACCCCTTTAAAAGGGTAATTTAAAAGTGATGTCAAATATCCTTTGATTACCGTACCCATTAATTTACCCAGCAGTGGTACCCTCTATCCAATATTTTACATTTGATGAGTCGATACACAGGGACTCATATTTCTGTGTATGTATATATCTAGATTACAGGGGTGTCTAATAGGGAGTCGTAACTAGGAGGGGAGGAGATTCTAATCGATAGTCGGGTTTGTTGAGTCGATTGGAATCATTCGAGCGGTTAAACGATTTTATCTGCGTAATGGGGTACTAGTGCCACAGTATAAATATAGCTAAAGCAGTAAAGAAACTACGAACAAACGTTCGAAACGTCGCACTCACACAGACGCACGTCCGAACCATTCGTCTCGACGCGACACCCGCCACTTGACAGCACTGCCATGTTCGCTTAGGGGCCTCGTTGAGACCTGCGTCTGTGCGAGTGCGACGTTACGAACGTTTGTTCGTAGATTCTTTACAGCTGTAACTATATTTATTGTGCTAGTGCCGTTAGTCCAACGGCCGCACTCGGAGACGTCAATTAACTTTTAAGTTTGATTAAAGTTGCTGCTGTCACTTTCTTCGCTATAGGAATAGAATAAGACGCAATTTCGATGCGATCGTCGCTGTCTGAATAGACTGATGGTTAGAGCGTTGGACTACTACGCAGAGACTGCGGGTTCGAACCCCAGCTATGGATATTTTTTTTTTGTATAGAAAATCGATGAAAATTCGGTTTCGACCCAGGTACTTGGATTAAAACGAAAGATGTTATCCCAGGAATTTGTACGGGCCTAAAGCAACGTCAACGGAGTTGAATCATGAAATATCAGGGGACAATCTCACACAAATATTCCTAGTTCTAAAAAACATTAATTAGTGTCTCTTTTACTAAAGCAGGTGTACAAAGCAGTACTTCTGCCTAGTATAGTATTATATTATCTGTACTTCTGCCAAGTTGGCGTACAGGTTGGTAAAAAACGAGGGTGAGGAGCCATAAGCAAATTGTGAATGTGTACGTCGAAATATAAAATGTATAATTCGCTAAACAGTTTCCGAGTAACATAATTTACCATCATATTTTCTAACTACTCGAATCTTAATATATAGAAAAAATCGGGCGGAGCACATTGCTCGTAGAACCGATGGCCATTGGGGCGGAAAGGTTCTAGAATGGCGAATGCGTACAGGTAAGCGTAATTGGCAGGCCCCCGACAAGGACCGACGATCTGATAAGGGTTGCAGGACACAGCGACCGCAGGACCGATCACGGTGATCTTTGGGGAAGGCCCAAGTCCAGGAGTTGGGCGTTTTTTTTTTCAAAAAAAGTGTAGATCGTTAAGGAAAAAATAAAGAAATTTTAACATTTTCCGGTTCGTCACGAAAATTAACGATACTAAAATGTATGATTATTTTCGTGACGAACCGGAAAAAGTAAAAATTTCTTAATTTTTTCCTTAACGATGTACACTTTTTTTGAAAAACGCCCAGTTAACGTGATTCCAAATGAATATGGTACAGATAAAAGAGGAAAGTCAAAACATGTGCTCATAAAACAAAAGAGCATCCAAAATTCAAAGGCTAATTTCAATCCCCGTGCGCGATTTAAAACCCGTGTTAGAAGTTGGCTTTTTAAACCTGCATTGTGTGAGTTTTATGAAAATGCCATAGACAAACAATGGATTTTCATTTCAAAGACATTCCTTTATGCCTGCACCCTTCCAACGCTAAATTGAACAAAGAGTCCTAATTTTCATCCGAACGCATAATTGTTATTTTTTTATTATCTCGTGTTTTTATCACGGCTTCGGCACAATAATCTTACATCTCTTACTTTCGTAATACAGAATGAAGGAGATGCAACCAAAATATTTGAATAACCGCCAAGTTAAGTGCCGCCGCCATTAGAGCAACTTTGCCGCTCAGGGGATCCGAACCCGCGCTAGTATTTAAAGTAATTTAGCGCTTCCACTGAACCACAGTTACATAAGATATCACGTAAAATCACTAAAAGATAAGGGAAAATTCTAAGCAATTATACATTACAACTTAATAAGTACATTAAAAAATATTTTACTTACTTTCACTATAATTTGCGAACGGCGAAACGGCCACTGCTCGTCGGGTAGCATATTGCCCCGCTTTTCAAGAAACTTTCAAAAAAGAAACAAAAAATGTTCCAAATTCGAATCGACTCAAAAAAAAACAAAAAACCTTCCAAATTTGAAATTGTTAAACAATGTTAAAAGGACGCGTTCACGAATTCGAAAAACAAAAGCGCGTGAAGTCTGGCCAGAAACGAGGGTAAAGTTAATCTAAATTTAAATCGTTTAGCCTCGAACTCGAAATTGTATGTAGTTTTGGTTAGGCAGGTGTGTCGCCGGCGTTGAACGGGGTATGTGCAGAGAGAACTCTTCTGTACGTGCTCGACAGTGAAAAGCCAGACGTAATGTGGCCCGTCCATCCCGGACGGTTCGGCCCTCGATGCATTGATTGTAAAATATGACTGCGCACACAGAGTGGTTGCAATAGACAACAGTCGATGAGCGCACAGTAGTTCAGCTTATAGCATTTAATTACTTTTTCACTTCTCATGCTCTAAAATTTCGTCTTTATGTCGTGCGTAGGCGACATAAAGTCGCTTCTTATGCTCTAGTGCATAAAGTAAAATCTTCGTCGAAGACCTAGGCAATCGGTCCAACAGCCACACGAACAACTTTAACTTAATAGAATAACCTCTTTATTTTATTTCGTTTCGTTAGTATTCTAAGACCAAGGCAAGGATACCAACAGCCAAAGTACACAATAAAGCTTCATGAAATAAACTTATAATTTTTATTTCGTCGCATTTATTATTATTATTATTTTTACCATGTTGCTGTTTCATTTCCTCGCAATCGAAGTGAAAAGTAGAGTGTACAACTCGTCAATAAAACCCATTTAACACTAGACTTTATATCCATCCTCGCTCGCAGGCTCGCTTGGATGGATAAACGTCTCGCGTAAAATGGTGCGTTTTATGCACTTGTTGTACAATCTACTATTAAATGGTGATGACGATCGTTATTGGTTGAAATGATTTTAATGTTTGTTGGCGCCGCTGTTGATGATGGCCAATATTAATAGCGACGTGTCATGGAGTCGAGACTCTGGCCGTGCTGGGTTCAGCCAGTTTACATCCACGCCAAAAACGCCGCTGTAACACACTGGCTGGCAGACGGCTCACGGCAGTGCTGCACGCGCAGATTCGTCGCGCGGGAACTTTAACTTTTTAATTGATGTATAAAAAATGGCGGGGTTCAACTATTTACCGTCAATTGAGGTTAAGCTAAAACTTTGTAAAATATATTATTATTAGCATTAAAACTCAAGTTACACCTCTTTTAAAAATGCTGTCTCCAATATATATTTTTTTAATTTTATTTCTTTTTGATAATCATGATTGGAATATTTAATTTTAATTTTGAATATAATGCAAATTTATATTGTATTTTTTTGTCATGTAATAAACAAAACAAATAACCTAGAGTAATAGGGGTGTAGACGATTTTTTTATATTTTATTAAAAAAAAAACTACTAAAAAAAATATTCACGCGCATATTAATTTAAAATGCCTTAAAATAAATTTCTTTTTAAAACTTCCCGCTAAAACGCTAACTTCTGTCATGGCGTCGTTATGACGTCACGATCCTCTAAACACTAGTATATTCTAAAGTACTCTGTGGGCTCACCCAAATCTTGTTTCTTGGCAAATGTCATAATGTTGTTTGTTTAGAGGAACGTGACGTCACGCGCTGTTTGCGGTCACGTGATAACGAGGATGAAATATTTATTTTTGTACAATTAATTTAAATGATATTATAAATATAATAGTCACTCAAGTGTGATTTTTGGTAATTGTATATTAAACACTACCCCCTATTGATTAGACATTTTTTTTTTATCAAAAATTATTTTTTGAAGGCTGTATTTTTTGCAGTCGTCAGCTGCTTACTAAGCCGTTTCAGAGTTCTATCTTGATGGGTCTACGTTATACAGTAATGATCCGGTTGCCACCTGGCGACGTGACACAACAAAAAGGTTTATATACGTAGGTACCTATTTCAATTTAACAATATTTTTATTGTTTATATTTCAACGGCCTCGTCGCTGAATTTAGCGTAGTGCGATTGCGTTGATGTGAGTTAAAAACACATTACCTACCTAACTAAAACTAATAAAAAGCAAAAAAAAAATACAGAAAATTTTCCAACATAATAAAATGTACACATCCCCGACCCCAAAAATAAATCTACAATATTATCGAACATAAAATTAAATAATTGAAAAACATTCAACCGACATCAAATTACAAAGCAGTTCTGTTGATTTACCAAATCTAGACGAAATTAATATAGCTTATCCATATACCTTTCTAAAAAAAGTCAAAATCGTTCCATCCGTTTAGGAGCTACGATGCCACAGAGAGACAACACAAATACACACGGCATTTAGCATCGGGAGTAAAAAAATCTACAATTGGCCCAGTATTTCGTAAAATACCAAAAAAACGGTCGACTTGTGAACCTCTTTCTTTTGAAATTTGAAAATTAAACGTAGACATGAACTACTGCATCTCGCTACACTGTGTCGTAACCTATAGCAACAGGGCCTGCGTAGTGCAACGAACGCACACAATTGTACCGCCTCATTAACGCTTACAGGGGTGTACTTTTTACCTAGCCGGTAAGTAGCTACACCGCAACGAACTGTTTTATTGATCGATCTACAATTTGACAACATTACACTAATATTGATTACTGATCCATATAAAATCATCATTTATCGAGTTCTATTGTCTGTTTTAATATTCAAGCAACATTTTTTAATAGTTTTTTTTTGGCGGCTGAACTTATTTTTTACTGTTTAGCTTCTTTACGTTTATTTTTACTGTTTAGCTTCTTTACGCAACTTAGCGAAGTCAAAAAAGGGTACAGATTTAACAATATATGACCAAAATCGAATGTTCTACTCTATCTCCTAAACTACTGAACCGATTTTAGCTCGTAACTTTTTAAAAATATATTTCGTGACCAATCCGATTAGTTCTTCAAACAGTTTCGATTAATGACAACCAATCGGCACGCACATTTCGTCGACCATTCTAGCAAATGCTCAAATACATTAAGTCTTTCGGCAACTTAAAACTATTTTAAAAAAATCTCTATTTTTTTTAACGGAGTGGAAATGTGTTACGCATCAACCCCACACCGAACCAGCTTAACATTACCTCAGTAAAAATCGCATGGGTTTATGATTTGCCAGTTTAAAGTTCTTTGCAAGGACAAACTTTAAACTGGCATAATGTTGAAAACCATGCGACTTTTCCAGAGGTCATGTTAGGCTGGTTCGGTGCGTCTTTAGCTGGTCTACCTCCGGTTTTTCTGTGACGTGCGACTTATGTGACACCCTGTACACCATCAACTTTGCCCAAATGACGATAATTGGATAGCCTTTAAATAGAACTCTGTCAAGCAGTAGTGCCTGCACCTTTGTTTTGACGATAAGATAGCTACTGAAATAATTCCATCCATTCTAACCCTTACTAAAATTCAATCTAGCATGGTTTTAAATAAAAATTGTCACGACAAAAAACTAGCGCGATTTAGTCTTCCTTAATACACATAACAGCGCCATCTGTCGGCTTTCTCGTGAATCACATTGAACTATGAAGCACTAACTCATATTATAAGAACAAGTATCACTAACCTCTCGTCCACCGGTCAGCCCTTTTACTTGGAGCAGTTCCGCGGTGTGGAGGAACCCTGACAACTCCTGCTGCCTCACGTGGACTTCACCGCGGTACATGAACTGGAGTAGCTGCCTCAATTCCTGGTGGGCCACGTCTTTGAGGATCACGATGGGGTGCTCGCAGGGGTTCATCTGGGGACAGTCTTTGATTAGAACCGGTTTTTTTTATTGAATCAGTTCAACAGATTGCCACGACGACGCAGAAAAAAAAACTAGGCCCATAGATACATTTTAAAGTTTACAGACTAACATACATATACTTTGTTAATAACATACATAATTATAGAAAATATTCAACAATTATTATAGCGGCAAAGGCCTATGCTGATTAAAAAAAAATACCACGTGAACAAAAACTACTAAAAATAAGAATGAAAAAAAAACAATATTTGATTCGACGGATCCACTATTAGCCTCTGAAGAGTTCCTATGAACACCTTCCTTATCCATTACTGTATTGTCATCAGAATATTATGCAAAATTTCAAGTCATTCCACCATTACAAGTAGGAAGTAGGTTAAAAATATCGACTTGCAAATTATTACAATGTTAGTTATATAGTTACAAGTGATAATATACACCGTGATTTTTTTTTAATTTACGATAACTTCGGCATATTACTAGGTACATCCATAGAAACTAAGTGGTAGATTAGATTTTTAAATAGTGTACAATATATTTTTTTTTACTTTAAAACAAAGTAATTAAATGTTGTATCTACATTCATTGTAAAAGGGCCTTTTGAGTTAAGTAAGTTAGTGTCAATTATGACAAATTTTGAATGACATCCACACACACATACGTAAAGTTTTATTTACCAAATCACATTGACGTTTAGGTCATAACAGAAAATATTTTCTTCTTTTCTTGATTAAATAGCATACATTCAGTCAACAAAGTATCGGGAATGGATGATTTGTTTATGGTTCCAAATTCAAATTTTTGTTTTTTTTGTTGTTGTTAGATTGGCACAACTGTTTTCTATTTTGGCGCGGAGTTTGAGTTGCATCTGTTATTTATATTAAATACAGTGCTGTTTTTAGTTATATCATATCTAGTGTGTATTGCGAATTTCATAATGGACAAAAACATTGAACAAAGAGTTTGTCTTGAATTTTGCATCGCCAATGGAATTTCGTGTTCGGAGTCACTGAAAATGTTACAGAAGGCTTACGGTGATTCGACTTTATCAAAAACACGTGTTTATGAGTGGTACAAAGCGTTCAAAAGCGGTCGAGATGTGATGGAAGATTTGCCTCGCTCTGGTAGGCCATCAACGTCTGCAACTGAAGTTAACATCGCAAAAGTGAAGGAAATAGTGACTGAAAATCCTCATTCAACTTTGAGAGAGATAGCCGCCGAACTTTCTGTATCTCACGAGTCGATCCGTACTATTTTAACTAATCATTTGGGTATGAAACATGTTACCGCTCGGCTAGTCCCAAAAGACCTGAATTTTCTCCAAAAACTCAATCGCATGAGAGTCGCTGAGGACATGCTAGAACGAGTCAATTCCGACCCAACATTCATGAAACGCATTGTTACTGGTGACGAGACGTGGGTTTACGAGTTTGACATGCAAACTAGTCAACAAGCTTCGGAGTGGCGCCTTCCAACTGAACCGAAACCGAAGAAACCACGCCAAAGTCGATCAAAAGTCAAAGTCATGTTGACTGTTTTCTTTGACTATCGCGGTGTTGTGCACTCGGAATTCTTGCCGGAAGGTCAAACGGTAAATAAAGAATATTATTTGAGCGTTATGCGGCATTTAAGAGAGCAAATTCGACGAAAAAGGCCAGATTTGTGGAATGAAAATTCTTGGATTTTGCACCACGATAATGCGCCTTCGCACAAGGCCATCATTGTGAAAGAATTTTTGACCAAACACTCAACAAATACCATCGAGCAACCACCATATTCACCAGATATGGCTCCTGCCGACTTCTTTCTTTTTCCTAAACTCAAATTACCACTTCGTGGCACCCGTTTTCAATCGGTAGAAGACATAAAGGAGAATTCGCGCCGAGAACTGAATTCAATTCCGGAAACAGCGTTTAAAAAATGTTTTGATGATTGGATTATTCGTTGGCGTAAGTGTATCGTTTCTGAAGGAGCATACTTTGAAGGTGATAAAATAAATTTGGATGATTAACAAACAGTTTGTGTATTATTGATCTTTTCCCGGTACTTTCTTGACAGAGTAGTATGTCTCGTAGAATATTTTGCCAGTGTCAACTTAATAAAATAATTGCAATTAACCGAATTTCCTTTAACCTTCATGTTGTGCATACGTAAGAATCAGAAACTCTTTACTTGCAGTATTTCAAAAGCAAGTATTTGTTTATGGATAATGAACCTTTTACATTGATATAACGTGTATTAGTGATTAAATTAAAATGTTAAATATCTTAAAAATATTACGAGTTAAGATACTAGTGTCTTAGATAATTTAACTCTATTTCACTGAAGAATGTTCCCTTAAAGTTATCGTAAAAAAAAACACGGCGTATAATTATAAATATGAAAAAGTCAAAACCCCCCGACAAAATCGGGACCCAACTTTCAAAGCGCATAACTCTTAAATGGCTGAACGGATTTTCATCAAACTTAGCTAAGAACACTCTTGATTAAGTCGCCTTTCAAACAAAAAAAAATCAAAATCGGTTCATCCGTTTGGTAGCTACGATGGCACACATAAAGACACAAACATACACACGTTAAACTTAAAACTGTTTCGCTTCGTGGGTCATAAAACAAAGTATGAAAAACCACACGCTATTCGAAATTTAATATCAATGAAATACTTCTCGTTCATAAATGGACGTAGCTTAGGAAAAAGGATCCAATTCAACCATTTCACACTTGACATAATATTGACATCAATAGAATTCAAATTTAAATAGATTTACTTTGTGGGTTGGATCCTTTTCCCTAAGCTACGTCCAAATGTAATAGAAATACGATTCTGTCGTAACGCAGAATCAAATTAATTAGTGCGTCTAGCTCCCAACTTGGGCGTTTCCACCCCCGTTGAGAGCGGGGGATTCCAGGGGGAGGCAGTGGGTACAGAAAGGGGGAGGCGCTGGTAGACCCAGACATGTGATAGTGCCTACTTACTGAATAAAGGTGGACTCAAGTTACACCGTACCGGCGCCGGGCCGAAGTCGGTACGGGTCCCGGACGGGACACTGTCAAATGTGACGTTCTTAACATAAAGGGACCTTATGGAAGCAGGCGATTACGCCATTTTTACCATAGTATTCGTATAGTTACAAGAATAAGAAGAACGTAACTGCCTTCCTCCCTAAGGTCCCTTTATATTGAGAACGTCACAAATAATCTGCGTATACTTTTGTATGAAACAATTCATGCTTGAAGTATACTTATTCTAAATATACTTCAAGCATAGCATGTGTAACATGAATCCACATTTAAGTTTTATTTTCATTTATTAACCTTTCTATCCAGTATTGAATTCGCAAAACTTAACTTAAGCGCTTGGCAGCTATAACAATGTATTATTTATCGACACAATTATAGTTATTTTACTCATTCTTTAGGTATACATTTCTTGCGACATTAAAAATAACAAAAGAGCAGCAAGCATTTTTATACCGGCAGTCCAAAGTCTCATGCCTGACAGTACAAAAATTATAGACATAACTATTCAACTGTTTTTATTCTTTAACATACAGCGATGACCACATAACTAATTTGGAACCATTGAGTATTTGGCGTTTTTTTATATCTATGTTAGTTAGGACTAAAATTAAGAAAAGGTAACTTTTCCACTGAATTACGAAAATTATTCATACATTTAGTATCGTTAATTTTCGTAACTCATCGGAAAAGTTACCGTTTCTTAATTGTAGTCTTTAACAAGGTACATAAAAAAACGCCCATTTATATACTCGTACACCAGGGGATGCCTTACGCACAATTTCCTAACCACAAAAGTCTATCGTTTTTAGGGGGAGGCGAAGTAATACACATATAAATCGCTAACACACAAATGCAAAAATTGCTGTTATTCCTACGCACTTACATGGACACCACTTAAATACAAACACTAACTTGACATCACGCACGCAAACAAACAAAATATGTACTTAATCAACAATTACACATGCAATAATTAGCAAGACATATATCTGACCTTTTCTTATTTATGGCTTTAATAATAAGTTAAAAACAAATGTGCACAAAGGCTTTCTTTCCTTTTTTTGAAGGACTTCGTCCACAGATTACATACGAAGCCTACGAAACCTCATTTATCGAAATATATTGGATAGTCGATGAGCTACGAGGGAACAGATAAACATACGAACATAATATAATTAGAAACACATTGACATAAGTTAGCGAGCGATTTTACGCAAGCCATTTATGAATCAATCAGGGAATCGATATATTGGTGTGCAAGAAATAATACACAAAAACACATGAAACTGATCGAAATTCATGGTGAAAAATAATACAATCTATAATGTTACGCCATCTTTCTTTGAATTTGATACGTTTTGATTTTCGCTGCACGCTAACATACCTTCAGTCAACAAAGTATCGGGAATGGATGATTTGTTTATGGTTCCAAATTCAAATTTTTGTTTTTTTTGTTGTTGTTAGATTGGCACAACTGTTTTCTATTTTGGCGCGGAGTTTGAGTTGCATCTGTTATTTATATTAAATACAGTGCTGTTTTTAGTTATATCATATCTAGTGTGTATTGCGAATTTCATAATGGACAAAAACATTGAACAAAGAGTTTGTCTTAAATTTTGCATCGCCAATGGAATTTCGTGTTCGGAGTCACTGAAAATGTTACAGAAGGCTTACGGTGATTCGACTTTATCAAAAACACGTGTTTATGAGTGGTACAAAGCGTTCAAAAGCGGTCGAGATGTGATGGAAGATTTGCCTCGCTCTGGTAGGCCATCAACGTCTGCAACTGAAGTTAACATCGCAAAAGTGAAGGAAATAGTGACTGAAAATCCTCATTCAACTTTGAGAGAGATAGCCGCCGAACTTTCTGTATCTCACGAGTCGATCCGTACTATTTTAACTAATCATTTGGGTATGAAACATGTTACCGCTCGGCTAGTCCCAAAAGACCTGAATTTTCTCCAAAAACTCAATCGCATGAGAGTCGCTGAGGACATGCTAGAACGAGTCAATTCCGACCCAACATTCATGAAACGCATTGTTACTGGTGACGAGACGTGGGTTTACGAGTTTGACATGCAAACTAGTCAACAAGCTTCGGAGTGGCGCCTTCCAACTGAACCGAAACCGAAGAAACCACGCCAAAGTCGATCAAAAGTCAAAGTCATGTTGACTGTTTTCTTTGACTATCGCGGTGTTGTGCACTCGGAATTCTTGCCGGAAGGTCAAACGGTAAATAAAGAATATTATTTGAGCGTTATGCGGCATTTAAGAGAGCAAATTCGACGAAAAAGGCCAGATTTGTGGAATGAAAATTCTTGGATTTTGCACCACGATAATGCGCCTTCGCACAAGGCCATCATTGTGAAAGAATTTTTGACCAAACACTCAACAAATACCATCGAGCAACCACCATATTCACCAGATATGGCTCCTGCCGACTTCTTTCTTTTTCCTAAACTCAAATTACCACTTCGTGGAACCCGTTTTCAATCGGTAGAAGACATAAAGGAGAATTCGCGCCGAGAACTGAATTCAATTCCGGAAACAGCGTTTAAAAAATGTTTTGATGATTGGATTATTCGTTGGCGTAAGTGTATCGTTTCTGAAGGAGCATACTTTGAAGGTGATAAAATAAATTTGGATGATTAACAAACAGTTTGTGTATTATTGATCTTTTCCCGGTACTTTCTTGACAGAGTAGTAGCACAACAAGGTATTTTCTTGGAGCTTCTTACGGCCTGGCCCCGACTTTGCGAGCGAATTTTCTCTTCACTGCTCGGTCGAGACGCTCACCGCGCAGCGGTTAGTTGACGTTACACGCAATGTATTAGAAAATTCGCTCGCCGCTCAGCCGGTCGCGCAAAGTCCTGGCCAGGCCCTTAGGCCTACTGTCCACGACACGTAGCTACATAGACGCCGCAAAATACGCCGTGCAGCTTTCATGCAGCCCGTACTGACGTTGTCCACGAAGCGTAGCGTAAGCGTATCGAAGCCTACATTTTCTTTCATTCTTGATGATGTCGTCCAACGATGGAGACGTTATTTTGGCTTATCATATGCGAAGTCGCCGAAGACGCCGTTTATATAGGATACATCCATATATAGAACGGCCGAGGATACATCCATATATAGAAAAGAACATAAATTGTAGACCTTATTATTGTAATGACACGGATATTTTTCCACTATTTAAACAAATATTGCGGCCATTCGCGCCATTTTTAACCCCCGACGCAAAAAGGTTGTTATAAGTTTAACGTGTCTGTCTGTGTATCTGTCTGTGGTATCGTAGCTCACAAACGAATGGACCGATTTTCGTTTAGTTTTTTTTTGTGTCATAGCTAATTTTATCCCGCGTGTTCTTAGCCATGTTTCATGAAAATCTCTTCAGCCGTTTGAAGATCATCAGCTCTTTTCTAGTTGATGAGGGGATCTGATTTTTTAATTCTCGAAATCTTCTAGTGACGAAGTCCCTCCAATGAAAATGTACGTGCTTGGAGCCCGTTAAAGGTTTTGCTCATTGCTCAGAAGGTTTTTAGGCGCTGATATCGGGGGTTTTTAACTCGGTTAGGTTATTGATAAAAACACAACGTGCTATTCCTTGTGACGTAGCCCGGCGTATGACATGCGGTAGTTACCTACGGCAAGTGGCGTGAAGCTTGCAATACTTTGTTACACGACGACGACGACGCGGTTAGCCAAGTTGGTAGTGACCCTGCCTACGAAGCTAGCGGTCCCGGGTTCGAATCCCGGTATGGGCAAATAGTTGTGTGATGCGCGCGAGTATTTGTTCCTGAGTCATGGATGTTTTCTATATATTTTTGTATGTATTTCTCTATATAAGTATGTATATCGTTATCTAGTACCCATAGTACAAGCCTAGAGCTTAGTTTGGGACTAGGTCAATTTGTGTGAGATTGTCCCTGATATTATTATTATTATTATTATTATATAACATTTCGTAAAAAAATGCCTTAAAAATGGTTCGGCATATTTTCCTTCTCATAGGACATTTTGTTTTCAAAATGTTTTATTTAGGGCCTGTTTCAAAATCGACAAGTAAATTCATTTGTCAGTTAAAGATAGCCCTCTCCTTGTCTATTTTCAAGATATGCTTTGACTTGACGATTGTGAAACAGGCGGTTATTATCATGTTACAATATTTGCTGATGACTACCTACTTTTTGATTGGTGGGCGTTTATCATAAAAAGTACATCGTCAAGGAAAAAAATTAAGAAATTTTACCTATATCCGGTTCGTCTTGACATAAACATTCGCAAGCAAGCACATCGTCAAAATTCATACTTCGTTTTTTTTTCACATTAGAATAATTGTGACGTTCTCAACATAAAGGGACCTTATGGAGGCAGGCGGTTACGCCGTTTTTAGTACTGTTACCATAGTATTCGTATAGTTACAAGAATAAGAAGAGCGTAACTGCCTTCCTCCATAAGGTCCCTTTATATTGAGAACGTCACAATTAATAACGGTCAAATGAGCCCACGTTTCGTTTTATTTCGCCGATAATACTGAAAAATGTTTGTCTATGCGTTCTTATTCTTATTATTGATTACATACTCATAGCATATATTATATTGTTGTATTACATATCTAATTTTTTACTTCGTACGACGATAACGTGCGACAAATAACGGTAATTTATTTTAATCTGAAATAAAACGGAGTATCAGCAGGAAGAGGCAAAAGACCGCGTAGGTTTCCAAAAGCAAAGGGAAATAGCCATTTATTATATTTATATTATAGACTAGCCCGGCCCGGCTTCGCACGTGTTCAATTTTCCAAAAAAAAAAAACCTCGTGACAATTACGAACAACAAAAAAAAAATTTGCCCAATCGGTCGAGCCGTTCTCGAGTAATGTAATGCAAGGGTTCCGTAGTCAAACTACCCTTATAGCTTCGCCATGTCCGTCCGTCTGTCCGTCTGTCCGCAGCTTAGCTCAGACACTCTTAGTACTAGAAAGCTGTTATTTGGCATGAATATACATATTAGACACGCCGACAAAGTGATAGATACGTAAAATGAAATCTTAAAACAAAAAAAATAACGATACCTCCCCTACACGTAAAGTGGGGATGGTTTTTTTCCCGTTTACCCTATAGTGCGGGTGTCGTTGGATAGGTCTTTCATAAATATTGCGGGTTGGTGAAATTTTTTTTATTAAGGGATCCGTTTGTGAAATATTAAGCTGCAAGTGCTTTTTGTTAGAGTCAAGTGTAGACCCCAAAGTTCAGCCAAATTATAAATACTAAAAGATTAGTATTAGTAGATTGTACAACAAGTGCATATAAAACGCACCATTTTACGCGAGGCAACATGATAAAAATAATAATAATAATAAATGCGACTAATTAAAAATTATAACTTTATTTCATGAAGTTTTATTGTGTTCTTTGGCTGCTGGTATCCTTGCTTTGGTCTTAGAATACTAACGAAACGAAATAAAATAAAGAGGTTATTCTATGAAGTTAAAGTGGTTCGTGTGGCTGTTGGACCGATTGCCTAGGTCTTCGACGAAGATTATACTTTATGCACTAGAGCATACGAAGCGACTTTATGTCGCCTACGCACGACATAAAGACGAACTTTTAGAGCATGAGAAGTGAAAAAATGTTTATACCTACTGGAAATCACCTATGATAACTTTGAATAGAGAGCTAAGTAACATTTATGTTGTTCATTGTTATTTGTGTTTGTTTGCAGTAATAGCGACGGAACCCTTCACTGAGCATGGTCCGACATGCTCTTGCTCGGTTTTTATTTATACAGGGTGTTTTTTTATTCGTCTACAAAATTTTGTGGGTTAAATCAGTAAGACATACTGACCAACTTTCACTATGGGACCAAACCCGAAACCGCGAAAAAAAATTTGACCCTCCCATACAAAACATTGTCAGCTGACTAGCCAAAATGTATGGGATGGTCAATTTTTTTTTCGCGATTTTGGGGTTGGTCCCGTAGTGAAAGTTGATCAGTATGACTTACTGATTTAACCCCCAAAATGTTCAAGACGAATAAAAAAACACCCAGTATAGATACCTGGTACCCATAGTACACGCCTAGAGCTTAGTTTGGGGCTAGGTCAATATGTGTGAGATGTCCCTGATATTTATTTATTTATTTATTATAGTTACAAAAATTGTCTTAAAAAAAATTTATTGTTAAAGTTGACGTAAAATAAAAAGATTAGTTATAACTGCGAAACTTTGTATGTTTGTTACTTCTTCACGTTGAAACAACTGGTCGGCTTTTGATGGAATTTGGAATGGTTATCACCACCCTGAATTAACACGTACCCTACCTTTTATATATTTCGACAGTTCTTCTAAAAACACTAAGGTTTCTAAGCAATTTTTTGATTAAGCGATAATTTTCGGAAATAATCGCTCCGTTAGTTGTATAAATTGTGTCCTCCCTTTATCTTTTAAACTGTATGTCCAAAAATATTTAAAAAAATATACAAAGGCAACGCTTAATAAATACTTTCAACAAAAATTATTTTCACCATGATCGGATATACTGTTTCTGAGTTATTGCGGAAAGTTATTGCTGAGATACGCTCTTTTGTCGGTGAACTTTATTTATATTTGTAGTAATGGCGACGGAACCCTGCACTGAGCGTGGCCCGACATGCTCTTGCCCGGTTATTTTACTAACAATTTTTATTTCACTTAGGTACTCTTTGGCCGCATTTAACTTCTCAAAATAAAAACACAAAAGGCAATATAGCTCTGGACATTACAAACGTGAGTATGACTTTAGTTAATCACCAATATTTTAATTGCTATATCATTTGCAAATAATGATACACTAACAATAATTAAATATCACATTGTTTTGTGAGGAATCATTAAAGATGCCATTAAAGATTTGGACAAATCAATCAAGTAATGGACCATATTAAAAATATTTGAAATCTAAACAATTATAATTAAAATTAACAATTAAAAAGAGAACTGGTCAAAAGCGAGGCGGACTCGCGCACCGAGGGTTCGAACCACCCGACTCACGCTTGGCCGTTATTTATTATTTGTTATTATCATTTAGCATTCACACTATATCACACCAAAGCTTGCAAATTGGAATACAGCTGGGTTGGGCAGCATATGGGAAATTGCATCGAGTCTTCACGTCGACTATTCCACAGAGCCTGAAGACAAAAGTCTTCAATCAGTGCGTCCTACCTGTCATGACATACGGAGCCAAACGTGGACACTTACGATAGGGCTGGTCCACAAATTTAAAAACGCTCAGCGAGCTATGGAGAGGGCTATATTGGGAGCTTCTCTGAAGGATCGGAACCGTAATGAGGTGATCCGACAGAGAACTAAGGTTATCGATGTAGCCCATCGAATTAGCAGGTTGAAGTGGCAGTGGGCCGGCCATTTGTGCCGCAGAACCGATAATCGCTGGAGCTATCGTGTTCTTGAGTGGAGACCACGAATCGGCAAACGTAGTGTAGGACGCCCTCAGGCTAGGTGGAGCGACGATCTTCGCAAGGTGGCTGGCAGAGCTGGATGAGAGTGGCCACGGAACGTGCTCGTTGGCGTGCAATGGGAGAGGCCTATGTCCAGCAGTGGACTACTATAGGCTGATGATGATGATGAAATTGGAATATATACTTTAGGACGTGTACCTAAAGTGGATATTCGGATTTCATAAAATTTCATATACGAGGTTGAGTCAGAGACCCGTCGGTATAAGTTTTTACTAATAGACCAAAAACAAAAAACGTGAAAAACCGGCCAAGTGTGAGTCGGACTCGCACATGAAGGATCCCGTACCATGCACAAGACAAGAGATACAGCAATTTTAAGGTCGAGCAAAAAAACACCGAAAAAATCGCTTCTTGTATGGGGGATTTAATTTTTTTTTTATTAATTTTGTTGTTATATCGGCAATGGAAATACACACTGAAAATTACAACTGTCTAACTATTACAGTTCGGGAGATACAGACTGCTGACAGACAGACGAACAGACGGGCAGTGGAGGCTTATTAGATTTACATTTCTTTAAATTCAGATGACTTATGGGCGGAAGGACAGTGTAGGCTTAGTAATAGAGTTCTGTTTAGATAGAATATACATTTAATTTGGCACCCTATGGTTATGGAACCCTAAAATATCAAAACGCACAACACATGCAGGTACAGTGCAATAGCATTCAATATCCTTCTGATTTGTCCTTCTCTCACTTGCTCTTATACCTCTTATGGGAGTCTAATCATCATTACCTGAAACATTTTTTAAAACCTCTTGCACTGGTGTCAAATTGGTAAACATTACTTAGCTATTATAAAATCCTAGACACTAGAAGTAAATTTATTATGTTTGCAATACCAAATTGTTCGTCAACGTTGTTTAACCTGATACATCTATATGCATATGAATGACAGTAAGCCCAACAGGCTAAAATTAAGACATCTGTCAAATTTTACTTGACTAACACATTTTAGAACTAACAAAATTTGATGTAGGCCTGAGGATATTAGAAACACTTTCTCCATTTACAATATGTATGTGTGTGTGTTTTTTAGAATACCTGACCGAATATTAGCCGGATACAGGCATCTATTAGTTGTCATAACACACCTATGCCCCTCTTGATCTGATGCACATGTGCAATGCTAAAAATCTCTTGGAAACATATCCATAGTAAAATTTACTATGTCAATTATATGTGTAATGTTCAACTCAAACAAATATAAATATTAGCTGACTCAGCCAATTTTCAGTCTGAATTATACACTAAATTGCATAGAACTATGATATTATGCTCCAGAAATATGTATAGTCAGTGTTTTTAATCTACAAAGACACCTCAGCACCTCAATTAAAAATTAAAACTGCAACATTCTGTAAACTGTGCATGTATGTTAAAATATAGCAGCTATATGCATTTTCCTGTATTATAAATTGGACATATAATTTATGTATGTAACGCTAAAATATGATTTACTGATGCCAGTTGGGAATTTTAGACCAGAAGCAGGGGTGTAGCTACCGCCATATCAGCTGTATCAACGATATGTTATATATATATATATATATATATATATATATATATATATATATATATATATATATATATATATATAATATATTATATATATATAATATATATATGAATATATAGGCCCCAAAAAATGACTAACTGTTGAGTTTCTTGCGGCGCTTCTTCTCAGCAGTGGTCTCCTCTTGGGAAGCGCTGGTAGATTTTGACGTGTAAAAGTGCCCATGCGGCCTACTTACTGAATAAATATCTTTTATCTTTATCTTTTTCCAAATGTGTTATCAAAAAGCTTCAGTGAGGTAGAAGGGCCCATCAACTAATTTTCATACAGGGCCTGTGTAGGACAAGCTACACTACTGACCAGAGAAGTCCATTTACTTGTTACTCCAAATTGTAAAATATTGGTTTATATCTTCTCAGAATTGTATAATACTAGTAGGATGAATATTCAGGTGTTTCAACCACCTCATTACCGTTTTTAATTATATTGACGAAATCAATGACACCTACGGGCAAATTCTGATGCTAATATAAACTACCCCCGGTTCAGCTTCATTTACATCAGAAATTGCTGGTAGGTGTCATTGATTTCGTCAATATATTGAAAACGGTAATGAGGCTTTTGAAACGCCTGAATATTCACCCATTAATCAAAGTAAAGGAGAACACTTCTTATAGGTTATTGAAATATTCAATTCTGTAACTATCATACATAGTTGTGCGCAGTAAACAGAACCAAACTGGAAAGTGTTTGTTTTGTTTTATTTTTTTATATAAAGCAATATAGGTATAGTACTTGTTTCTGTACTGAAATAACCAGAAAATCTAAGAAAGCCAGTGAATGGACTACCTAAGGCAAAAATACCTACTCAGTTCTTTGCAATCAACTTGCAAATTAGTGAAGATAATTCAAATTAAGTTATAATAGTATCAACAAAACTGTTGAACAATATTTGCTTAAGAATTCTCTTTTGCATTGTTAATATGTATTTTAGTATTTGGCAATTAAGAAGGATAGTTAAATGAATATTCATAATTTCATTATTTATTTTAAAATAACCGATTAATAATACAGTAACAACAATTCGCCATTTCAAATATCGAACGCGCGTATTTATCAGTACCATAAACAAACAATATTATTTGTATTAAACCAGATAAACTAAGGCACAGGCCAAACAATGAAACAAAAAACAGTGAGTCATAGTCCGTACCTTGAATAATTCCTTAAAATAAGGGCTGCATACTGATAAGATGAGTTTGTGAGCATGGACATACTGTCCGCCAGCCGCCAATGTCACGTCTACTAGGTCTTCTCCCTCAAGCAAGGCGTGGAAAGACTGCGAAAGATTCGAGTGGAAGTCATTCCACCGCAACGAAAACTGCTCCGGCATCGCCATCTCCTGAAACCACCACTCACGTAAACACTAACGCCCTTATAACTGTAAACGTAATGACTCGACCACTTTCAGGGAACTACGCGTCCAAACTACTCACTGAAACTCGGATGCCTACGTTAACCAGCACTGCGCTATCGATCTGTATTGTATCCACGCACCCTAAATATACATGATTGCAAATCTATAACTAATTAAAACAAAGCTACCCGCGAATTACGATCTTTGTGATCTGAGACGAATACTGTTGACTGGCATGGCAATACACTACACGGAAAAAAATACCAAAATGTCGCTTGCTCAGTCCGTTCGTTGTCTGACAACAGCCGGATTGGAATGCGTGCGTGTAAAAAAAATATTTTCAGAATTCGATTCTAAGTTATTTATTTTAGGTGTATGAAAAAAAGGCGTTTTTTTACCATCGAAAAAGTAAATCAATTATTTTAATTAACTACATGATAAATACAAAATAAAAATGTTTTCTCTTATGTTGGCAATTTTGATTACATATGTTCATCAGTCTGTGGCAAGGACATCGCGCACCACTTTTTTCACTAGATGGCGGCCCTGGGGATATGGTCTTTTTGAAAGTTGACGTTAAAAGCTATGCCAATACCTGAATTTTTAATCTCACGGAAAAAATGTAAACAAAAATAAGTCACTCCGCAAAACAAAGATATATAGATAAGTCACTGTCAAAGTGACATTTCAGGGGATCTTAAAGTATGGGCGGGTAAATTTCCGGGCGTTTCAACCGCCGTCATTAGTGTTTTCAATATATTGACGAATTCAATGACACCTATCAGCAATATATGATGTGAACTGAAGCAGAACCGGGGATGTAGTTTCTATTAGCATCAGAAGTGGCTGTATTATTGGTTGGCCAATTATGATAAACGTGTTTAATTGTGTTTAACACCATGTTTTTCTCCACCTCCGATAAAGAGCAAAGACGTGGTCGTTTCTTCACACGAGACAACATACAAGTCTTCCTTTGACCGAGAAGTACTCGGACCAGGGTCCATCCTTCCACACAACAGTGAACGAAAAACGTAACAATGAACAACATAACAACCATAGAAAACGTAACAGCAATAAAAATTAAACAGAACAGCCACTGGAAAGCGATTACGGGATCACGGGAGCATTAAATCTCGAATGTTAAGTGAAGCGAGTGACGTGTCACGTTAAGCGGCCCGCAACTTTATGAGCCGGGTGTATCGAGACAGAAATACCAGTGCAATAAATAATTTATATATACGAAAACAGTATTCTCTCTTTCAATTAATAGAACAAAGAGTTTATGTCAAAATAAAGTTTGCCATCAACAAATTAGATCATTTTTTCTTGATTTTAAGGGGAATTTCAAAAAAATAGCACACCTTTCACTTTTTCTTCAGATTTGGGAAAAAATTGCACGTTGGTTGGGACTTGGGACCACCATTCTGAACAAGAAAAATAGAATTCCTTATATGTCCCCAAAAAGATGTATGGAATTGTCCGTTTTGTTACCTAAATTCAATACATTTCTTGTTAACAAAACGGACAATTCCATACATCTTTTTGGGGACATATCAGGATTTTTTTTTTCTTGTTCTGAACTTCTGAATAATGGTCCCAACCAAAAGTGAAAGGTGTGCTATTTTTTGAATCTCCCCTTAATATACATTTTATTTATACAAAGTCGATTTCTTAAAAATGTGCTAAGTATGAATATCTTCAATGCTTCAATTTTTTTTCGTTAACGGCTATATATATATATATATATAGCAAGGCATCTTACGATATGTTTTCGTATATTTTAGGCATATTTTCCGTACTAGTTGACAAGAGTCTACACACGCAGCTATAATCTATAAAGTGTCGTATTATATATATATATATATATATATATATATATATATATATATATATATATATATATATATATATATATATATATATATATATATATATATATATATATATATATATATATATATATATATATATATATATATATATATATATATATATATATATATATATATATAATATTTATTTATTTTTATTAAAATACCAAAATATATATATTATAGCTCCGTGTGTGACGCGCTTACGTGTCATTTTATGTGGTAGTACTGGTTTCTAAACCACATACAAATCAAATACAATTTCAAGTACACCACCATAACGGTATTGAAGAACCAAATCTGAGATCCAAACTTTACTGTAGTAACATTTCTTTACGTCACCGTCAAATGTCAATCAGACAGAAACGTATGTGTATACGCGGCCGCGAATCCGCGTTCAAGGCTTTAAGTTTTATTATTTTATTTATCGCCATAACAGAGCTATGGCCATGAAAGTGGCTCGTGCGTTTATCTCGCAGCTATGACCGGAGTCGTGACTATCGGTAAGCGTTTATGACGTAGCTTAATCAATGAGTTAAGCGTTAGTTGATAATTACTAGTTGCGGCGCGATGTCGGAACACGGACCGGACGAGGCGGAGGCTGACCGGGCCCAGCTTATAAAGCGAGCGCTGAGCGCAGCGTTCTACGCGCTAGCATCGTTTATGATAACTGTAGTGAACAAAACAGTGTTAACGACATACGCGTTCCCGTCGTACCAATTCCTAGGCCTCGGGCAAATGTTGGCAACTATTACAGTGCTATGGTTCAGCCGGAGGATCCACCTGGTGCAGTTCCCGCTTCTAGATATGGGTGTCGCGCGTCGCATTTGGCCGCTACCACTAATCTACCTCGGCAATATGGCTACAGGCCTTGGAGGTACGAAAGAACTGAGCTTACCCATGTTCACAGCGCTACGTCGCTTTAGCATACTGATGACCATGATTGGCGAAAGATGTGTGCTGGGGATAAGAGCGTCATGGCCGGTACAAAGCAGTGTATTCGCTATGGTCTTCGGAGCTCTTTTAGCCGCTGCTGATGATGTCACATTCTCCTGGTCAGGATATACTTTAGTTCTACTAAATGACGGTTTCACCGCTGCCAATGGGGTCTTTATGAAGAAGAAACTAGACTCAAAAGAGCTTGGAAAGTACGGTCTAATGTACTACAATGCTCTGTTCATGATTGTTCCAGCTGCTCTTGTTGCCTGGCACACGGGTGACATAGAAGACTCCATCAACTACCCACTTTGGTCCGACAAGCTCTTCTTAATCCAGTTTCTCATGTCATGCGTAATGGGCTTTGTTCTTTCGTACAGTGTGATGCTGTGCACGCAATACAACAGTGCCTTAACAACTACGATCATTGGCTGCCTTAAAAATATTTTAGTTACATACTTGGGAATGGTGATTGGAGGGGATTATGTGTTTTCGTGGCTTAACTTTGTAGGTTTAAATATAAGCGTATTGGCGAGTCTTTTATACACATATGTCACTTTCAAACGTAAGCCTCAGGCTTACAGCAAGCTGCCGGAAGTTATGGCTCGAGTGGACACCGTATAGCGGTACTTAAAACTATACCAGACCCAGTGCTCTACGCTATTTGTATAGTATTGAGTTACCAAAGAACTGTAGTGATGGATTTTGTGACTTCCAAATCGCCGATGCATTTGAACAAAATTCTATGTCATTATGTAAATTATTTTGTGTTAAGTTTTATTAAGTTAGTTAAAGTATCTAATTAACTTTTACTAACATTCATTGCAATTGTGGGTGTCTTCACAAAAAAGTTAACCTTTAACCGTTTTTTTTTTTTAAATATTATTTTTAATAGGTTGATTATCTTAATTATTAACAATAACGCCAGGGTTACACTATGTTCACGCCGCGTGTCGCCACGCGCTGGTTTCATACATTTAGCCACGGCGGGAGCAATATAATCAATCCTATACTATATAAAAACGATTAGCGTGGCGACACGCGTCGTGGGGCTAGAATAAACGCGACATAAAGAATTTAAGCATATTTAAAGCTGAAGTTGAAAAAAAATTAAAATATTCATACAAATATTTTCAATTAAATAATGCTGAATCTGAAGTCCTTACACTGTACCCGAAACCTAAAAATACAATAATGTACAATATGTTATATTTCAGTTTTTCTTGGTCATAAAACGCAATGCATCTTTAATTTGAGACAATATCAGACATTATAAACGTGTAAATACTTGAAAAAAACGGTAAAGGGTTTACTTTTTAGAAAACGCCTTTAAATACAGTATCTCTTTCTATGCTCAGAAGCAACGAAGACAGGTCAATTCTAAATTGAAATGTGACTTTTATTGTCTGTTTCACAATCGTCAAGTAAAGCATATCTGTCAAATAAATTAAGCCGTTTCCCTTGAAACACTTGAAAATAGACAAGGAGAGGGCTATCTTTATTTGACAGATGAATTTACTTGTCGATTGGGAAACAGGCCCTTAGTGTCGAGCTAGTATATAAAGAATATTGTTGCAAAAAACTTATTGTTACGCAAAATAACTGAAGGACAAAGAGTTAGTATAAAATAAAAGATCTCCGGAGTAATTTATTTTGTGTGACTTGAATCTATGTGACGTGCTTCTATGCTGGCTTAACAATTGATGTATACATTGACCATTTTATTGCTATAGAATGTAAATACTCTATTTGAATAGGAACTAAACAAAATATAAACAAATCAAACCAAATGGCTCTGCTAAACAGTACCCGACTGCCCGAAGGAGGGTTATGTTTTTTCGAGTTATGGCGTGGTTGACGTATCAGTGTTCTGGATGGCTACCACGAAGCATTTCGAACGTTCAGATGCACCATCCCTTACAGTCTTCAATTGGCTATTTGACTGACTGGTCAAATCAGCAACTTTTATTGAAACGTCAAAACAATCCGGCAGTATGAAGTTAGTATGAAAATAGTAAAATGTGACGTCACAATTTTCAGTGTTCCTTTATAAAAGTTTTTGTTGAATTAAAAATCGTTTGAATTCCAAAAATAAATGATTGCTAGGTTTCTCTGTGTTATTTTCGAAAGCTTTATTTAGTGGTAGTGTAAATATAAATTGTTTTGACATTAGTCAAATAGCCAATTGTGATTAGATCGTGATAAAAAGGAGCTGACGTAAATTAATTTCGATTTTCAAAGTAGCCTGTTTCTACTGACTGAAGAACTATGTCACGTGTTTTATTTTTTGTTTACATTTTAGTAAAGTACCTAAAATGGAGTATAGCTGAGTGTGAAAGAGATAACTGTATATCTGCAATGAATCCTTCTGCACATTTGCCATACTGTGTCTAAACATAATTTTTAAACTTGCTTGTAGTTGAGATCAAAGAGTTGGTAGTCATTATAGACTACTGGACAGAAGTTAGTATAGTTACTGTTAAGAACTGAAGAGGACATTATTACTGTTTATAACAGGACACAATTATGGCGCGCGTCAAAGCACTTACGCCGTTGAACTAGAGTCTATAATTGCTTAATCCGCGCGCCATATTAATTGGGTCCTACTATACTTTTATTAAAATAATAATATAATTAGCTACAGAAAATTAAGTGCACTAAATGAAGTCAAATGCGGAACTAATTCTTATTATGGATTCTCATTAGTTTGACATTTATGATCCTGGTAATAAAACGAATTAACCCATCAAGCCATTTATGGATTAATCCACGCACGGAGTAATCCGTCGAGGCTGACCGGATAAAAACACTCGTCTTACACAAATTTCATTCATCAACTAAATTATGTCATTTTCACTTCGCTCTTTTAAAATCACCGAACATTTTCCAAGCGTGTTGGCATATATCTTGCCACGCAAAATGTGAAAGCATAAAAATCAATAATAAAGTTAATAAGTATAAAATAAACCCGACTGCAAAAAAGAATGTTTAATTTATAATACAAAATAGCCTATAACCATCGAACAAAGACGAATCGATAGACACCTCATTTGTCAAAATCGGTTCATTAGGTACGACGCTAGAGTGGAACATGCATACATTAGAGTATAGTATAACGTAATGCGGCGTCCCTCTAGTTAGGGTTAAGGAAAGGATGGTGTAACAAAAAACATCATTTGATATTAAAAAATATGTATAATACCTAGGTATGAATTGTATTTGAAGTAGAAGTGCCATAGCATACTTTTATAATATAATATAATAATTTTTGTATTTTGAATAGCAAGAGACGACAGACAAAGCCTGTTTCACAATCGACAAGTAAAGCTTTCGGCACACCAAACGCGTGTCAGGCGCGTCGCGTCGCGTCGCGTGGCGTGAGCGACGCAGCACCCGGCACACCGCAGGCAGCAGGCAGCGTTTCGAACGCGTGCCAGCGCCGCGCACGCCTCGCGGCTGCGTTCGGTGTGAAACCACTTCTAGACGGTCGGGTGGTTGGGCCAACCGAGAAGGACGCAGCTATCTGTCAGTATGAGATAGTAATATTTACATCTCGTTCCTACAAATAGCTGCATCCCTCTCGGTTGGCCCAACCACCCGACCGTCTAGAAGGGGTATTACTTGCTGCGCGGCGCGCGCGTACCCCAACCACGCGTTTGTAAAAAAATACAACGACTAGTACGCGCGCCGACGCCGCGCTGATGCGACGCGTGCCAGCGCGCGCGACGCGCCTGCTTCGCGCACGCCACGCGACGCGCTGCCCGAGTTGTCTGCGGCGCGAAGCGCGCGTTTGGTGTGCCGAAAGCTTACATGTATGTCAGTTGAAGTAGCCCTCTTGTCTATTTTCAAATGTAAGAAAGGGAAAGGGTTAAATTCATCTGTCGGATATGCTTTATTTGACGATTGTGTTAATTCGTTTTTTAATCTTCATTTTAAACTATCATTTACTGCCGGTACAATTCGAGTTCTCCGTTATAAACAGTTTAAAAATAGAACAGTGTTGCAATGGCTATCGTTTTAGTACTCACCTGTTGGCACCACTGTAGGGCGTGAAAACCGTTTACATTTAAATCATATTTAATACCTTAAATATATATATACCTAAAAACAGTAAACAAACTAGCTTCTGAATTAGTTTTTCTTTCAGCCCGCTTAAGTTTGCATGTCTTAGCTCTGCTTTAAAAAAAAGTATGATAAGTATGCCTTTAATTCCTTAAAAAATACATAAATTAAAATTAAAAAATGTCACATTAAACGCTAAAGAGTGCGTCTCGAGCTCCCATATGAATGTGATAACTGATAAAGCTAATACCCGTATATAATACAACACAACAATATACATACAAATACAATATATATGTGACGTTCTCAATGTAAAGGGACCTTATGGAGGAAGGCAGTTGCGCTCTTCTTATTCTTGTTACTATACGAATAATATGGTGACAGTTCTAAAACCGGCGTAACCGCCTGCCTCCATAAGGTCCCTTTATATTGAAAACGTCACATATACATACACAAATCTTTCTCGTTTTATAAATAAGATAAAAAAAAACCCTGACAACATCGGGGCCAACATCTACTTTCAGAGCTGATTACTCTCAAACGGCTTAACGGATTTTCATCAAACCAAGCTAAGAACACTCTTAATTAAGTCAGCTTTCTAATGAGAAAAACTAAATCAAAATCGGTTCATCCGTTTAGGAGCTACGATGCCACAGACAAACATACAGATACCCATCTTTTTGCGTCGTGGGCTAAAAAGTTGATTCACCCATAAATACACAGATACAAATGTTAAACTAAAGGTGGACATTCACGGTCAGTTAAAACTGATCAGTTGAACTGACGTACATCCAAACACTGACCGTGAATGTGAAATCTTAACTTGAAATTATACGAACTTAAGGTCAGCTTCTGGGTTCAGTTAACTGATCAGTTTAACTGACCGTGAATGTCCACCTTTATAACAGTTTTATTTTCGCGTCAGGAATTAAACAAACATACTATGTCGTTTTATTATTAACTACATCTGAACTGTAATATAAGTCGTACAGTCAGCTGCAGAGAAAAGTAACCCCCCCTGCTAAGTAAATTGTACGCAGGGGTGGTTACTTTTCTCTGCAGCTGACTGTACGTCACAGTGACACCAGCCTAAGACGGACCGAACCAGTCAAATTCTTTGACGAGTGGAAATGCGTTACCCATCATCTCCATATTTAACCAGCCTAAAATGACCTCAGTAAAAGTCGCATGGTTTTCAAGATATTTCCAGTTTAAACTTTAAACTGGCATATCTTGAAAACCATGCGCCTTTTACTGCGGTCATGTTAGGCTGGTTCGGTGCGTTTTAGGCTGCCTTTCCATTGAGGCGGACACGAGCGGAGCGGTGCGAAAAGGACCAATCACCTTGTACAGTACCCACACTAACGCATAGCACACGGAAACTAGAGGAATCTGATTGGTCCTTTTCACACCGCTCCGGTCGTCTCAGCCTCAATGTAAAGGCAGCCTTAGGCTTGTCTACCTCCAGGTGACGTGCGACTTATGGGACAACCTGTATTTAGGAAAAAATAAAACGTTATTTTATAACCCAGTCTATTGTATTGTTATCGTTATCTAGGTCTTAACAGTAACTGCGGGCTTAGCATGCATGCACGAGATAAAATTTGGCAGGTGCTAGGGAAATGAATACGTCTATTAGGTACATATTCTAACGTAAGACTAACATCACCATAAAAATGTGAAAATCGCTATAGTCGCTTGGTAATAAAAGATAATAAAAGTCAGTACGAGACACTTATTTTAAAACTTGAGCGTTAAGTCTTACGTTAGAATATGGAATAGATTTAAATTTTATCTCGTATATGCGTGCTAAGCCCGCTGTATAATCCTCTGTCTAGTAGAGAAAGACTACTTCTACTTAGGTACTTAGTTAAAAAAGATGTATTCTTAATTCTAGAATTCAAAATATTTTTTATAAGGAATCGAATTCATTTTATCCTCTGAAAGTCGAAATGAGTATTTATATACCGTGCCTATAAATATTGTACAATTTTAGTACATAATAATAGTTACATGGTTAGAAGCAATGATATTGATCTTTTGTTTTCCATGGCTCTTTTGACAGGAGAGTCACTAGATGGCGCTAACAGTTTTAGTTACTTAAATAGTCATACGATTCGAACGCGGCGGGCCCATGGACAGACGTGGGCGGGGAGGAGGTAGCCATACTTCATTTGTTTTGGTACCAACGACCAAGCCCCGTATAGGTATCGCATCGCCACGAGAGTGGAGGCCACGCACACATTCAACAAGTCATGTAATGACAACGAGATTTTGAAATTAGTGTTCTTTTATCGTACCGATAGCAAGTTCAACAACAAACTGCAAGTTTGACTAAAAGTTTTTTCAAGCTATTTAGTTTCAATTATTTTTTTTGAAAAATATCAGATTTGAATAAAACAGATCACAATATTATATCATTTGACATACCATCGTGACAATATACGCAACGTTATCCGTTTAAAATACTTAATTTTATTCAAATTAACGTTTATCTGAATGAATAAAGGATAGGTGAATAATAAACGCAAAAATGTTAATATTTTTTTTTATTTTAATAAAAGTATTTATGTATGTGTTGTTTTTACATACATTTTCATCACTTCGTCATTTCGTTATCAAACCTCTTCAGACAATTATTGCATCATGTGCAGCAACTGCATCTTCCACAAATAATCAAAACGGATGGTTATTTGAATAAATACGGAAACAAGGTGTTTTCTGGCGAAACGATGGGTCGCGGGAAAACATTAAATGGACAAAGTCGGGAAATTATATTCAGAGTATTCTATCATTATAGATATTACTTATAAAATGACGGTGAACATCGATATTATAATTCAATCGTTCACATTCACTCATTCGTCCATTCACTACCTTTTTTGCTATTAGTACTCTATGTAGCTGTGTGTGCAACCATTCTCCTCAACTCTCGTGGCGATACCTATATCTGGCTTCTATTGGCTGAGAAACGAAATCATGTAGTTTTAGTCAATTACCTAAAGGGCGGCCGCAAATTGGGCCACTTGTGGCCGCCACTAAACGCGACCACTAGTGGCTCGGCTAAGCCACTAGACGCAGCCACCATTCGCGGCCACCGGTGGCTGAGTGGCGGCCACTAGTGGCTGCCACTATTGGCTATTGTTTATTTGAGAAGCCGGCGACTGTAGCCGAGAATGCGCGCAAGGCGAGCGACAAAACGCGGCCACTAGTAGCGAGCGCGGGCGACTACCGCAGCTTGTGGCTCGGACGCGGTCACTCGAACGCTAGGTGTGCGCCGATGCTATACAAAATGTATGAAAAAACTCGTCCGCAGCTTGTGGCGGCCACTAGTGTAGGCTTAATGTGCGGCAGCTCAAAATGTAGTCGGTGGAGGCGTCTAGAAAGGAAGGGAAGCGCGTCATGATGTACTTACTACTCGCCGCGCCCCCCACCGTCCTTCCCCCGCGGAACGATCGCACGCGAACTAGTTCGACTGATTATTGGTAAATTAAATCTCACTAACGCCATCTAGTGATTTCTTCATGAAATTTTGGTGTCGTTATAGATGCGTAAGCCAGTTCGACGCTAGCCGTTTACAAGATTACTATAGCATTATTATGAATTATTGTAATTTGTATGGCGTAATAAGCTTATTAAATAGCGTGAGGTAATTTCAATTCAAGTTGCTAGACGGTCAAAATTTTAGGAATGATGCTACATTTAAGTCAATTTATTTAGATTAGGTGGTTTTTACTTTTCAGATATCTTATCTATGCACAAATTTGTAACTAAAATGCCTGCCCGTCTTTTGTCTTAACTTGCATAATATTATAATGTATCGAGTGTCTAATAGTATAAAAGATGTAACGTATAGTAATATGTTACATATCAACTTGTCAAGGATTCATCGTAAGTGAATACGATCTTTACCGACTAAAACCGAGACGTGCCGAAGAGACATATATGTATATTGAATTACAACAAATATACATTGAATTATATTTTACAAGTTTAAACATAGCATAGTATAACGATTTTACGTTTTATCTCTTTCCTACAATCGTACGTGAGTACCTATCTTGAGGGCCGCGGTGACATGTTAGACAAATAACGCTATTCTTATAAATACATCCTTATGTAATTCTGTTTTCGACGAACAGGTTATGGGCCCATTTGGTTTTTTTTTATGAAGCTGGTACAAAGTGATAAAATATTTTGGCTGTCTAGCGAGTTAGTGTCCATAGTTTAATTTAAAGTTAAAAAGATCTTAAGACAGAAATCTTGTGTAGCTTCATCGGCTACCTAAAAAAAAATGTATGAATTCAGATGTTGGTAGACTTGGTGAATTTCATGAAAAAAAGTGTGTTGGCTCTGTTTAAGGCAACGAAGTGATATCAGACTATGCTTTTGATTTTGTGCGTCGGTCCTAGAGAAGTAGCATTTTGCATACGTAAACGATTACGTGATTTAAAGAAAAGGATTGACATGTGTTCGTCTATATTTCAATTTATATACGCGAGCAATTCATCAGTTTTCCAGTCATTGGGTAAATGCAGGCCATTCACGATCAAGTTTGCAGCGGACTTAAGGACGCAATTATATGTTAGAGCAAACACGATGTATTACATCTCACTCTAACGCAGTGTTGTAACGTTCAACGCAGTGCAGGCTTGTAACGTTCGTTCGCTCAAATAGTGTGCATGGCGCCCGCACTTTTACGATTCGCGTGCTTAACCCAGTAGTTACGGGACTTTTGAAAATTGGATCGTGAATTTGAACTTTAACTCTTTAAATTAAGGTTCAAATCCTATGAAAAAAAGTGTTCTTTTAAAAGAACAGTAGTTATAAGTGGGTTAACCACATGTCGCGATTTACCAGCGCATACTGCGGGGTGTACAAGCCTGTGTGTGTGTGCAAGTGGTTGTTTCCCTGCGAAACAAAAGCGCGCGAACAATTATGATGCGCCATGCGCACCGTTTGAACGAACGAACGGTAAATGCCTGGCCTCCACGGACAGGCTTGCTTGCACGTTCGAACATGTGTACCTGTAACTTGAGCTTTCGGCACACCAAACGCGTGTCAGGCGCGTCGCGTCGCGTCGCGTGGCGTGAGCGACGCAGCACCCGGCACACCGCAGGCAGGCGGCAGCTTCAACGCGTTTCGAACGCGTGCCAGCGCTGCGCATGCCTCGCGGCTGCGGTCGGTGTGACATGCTGCGCGGCGCGCGCATACCCTCACCACGCGGATGTAAAAAAATACAACGACTAGTACCCGCACCGACGCCGCGCTGACGCGACGCATGCCAGCGCGCGCGACGCGCCTACTTCGCGCACGCCACGCGACAAGCTGCCCGAGTTGTCTGCGGCGACTGCGGCGCGAAGCAGCTCGAACGCGCGCCCGCCGCAGGCACGCGTTACTTTTTGGTGTGCCGGGTTCAATTTGATTTGTTGTTTTACAACATGCGCGGGCCCGCGTTCAAAGCGTGACGCGCCTGACACGCGTTTGGTGTGCCGAAAGCTTTACATGTTCGAGCATACTGGTACACATGTTCGAACTTGCTCGAATAAACGTAAAAACGACAAGCTTGCACGTGGACACCATGCATAACGTGTTTGATCTGCATTACGTAGATTGCAACGTGGCTTGCCGTATTTTTTTGAATTGATAAAGCAAATTAAACTCCAGCTAGTTAACAAGAGTTAAGCAGCGATCACACCACCCTTTAGCCCTAACGAGAGGGACGCCGCAATACGTTGGAATGAGATGGAGATATCTCTATACGTATCTAACGTATTGCGGCGTCCCTCTCGGCAGGGTTAGGGTTAGGGTGGTGTAATAGGGCTATTAGAGCAGTCATATTTCGCTGCTTGGAATTTGGCGGAGTTGAATGATCCTACATACGGCTGTTCGTACGTTTTAAGCTTTTTTTGACTGATCATTTTTAAGTGTAATAATAGATATTTTATTATTGAATATAATGTATAGCTTGACTTGAGCCACATAATTATCTATACGAATATTATATTATAAATAGGAAAGATTATATGAAGCTACATTCTCCAGAAGTAGCATAGGCTATTATTTTCATTTATTTTACGGAAGCGAAGCGAGAGCGGAAACCTAGTAATTTAGTTATATTATTATGAAACATTACCTTATATTTATGTCATGTAATAATTGGATAGCGTTATGCAGAAAACAGCCAAACTGATATAAAGTTGATAGGCTGTTTTCTGCATAAAGCTATCCATTATTATATTGTTTCATTGTATGCCATCTTGTTTGTGCTATGTAGATTCTGTATGTAACAATACACAATGGTATGATGACTGGGTAAATGAAACGAAATTCCATTTAGTCCGTTAGATTATCAAAAAATATTGGACACGTATTTTTTCTTTAGTCAAAGTTCGGGAGTGGGGGCTCGTGACGTCACTTCTGTGTAAAAATTGTATTGAGACGTGACGTCATCGTTGCAACTCTATATCGATATTTCCGTAATTTTTTGATTATGTGAAAAAAAATACGTGTCCAATACTTTTTGATAATCTACCTGACCGACAAAGAAATTTAGTCATCATCCCCATTGGTTTATTATCCAATACATTTTGGTTTGAGGTGCTAACAACTCTCAATGACCTTGAAATGGAACTACATGCTACATTTTTGTTGATACCGTACTAGCAGAATCACATAGGTACGTAAAAATGTAACGATTTTGAAGCTCATATTGCCGTTTTCTCTTATCTTATGCGCTCTCCCTACCCCAATATGCAGTGTTTGCACTGTTATGCTCCAGTGTTAGTGGGTAGGACAGCCAAAGAAATTACTATGAAATGCCATTTTTTTAAATTGAAATAAATAAGATTTAGGAGAAATACCTATACGATTTTCTTATAAGCGAGTGTCCTTGAATGTCATTGAGAAATTATAGCAATAAGGAAAATTATATTATACTATATTTATTCAATTTACACAAGTTTTAAACTTCATATTAATGGCAAAATGTTATTATTATTATAATACTTAATATTAACGCCTACCCGTGATTATGTGGAAAATATATTGTGTTTTAATTTTTACGTTTTTTTATGTTTCCTATTACTCCTTAGTTTTTTTATACCAACACGTACAATAACTTTATGTTGCTGACGCCACATGTGGGTAAAAAAAGTCTTGAACTTTTTTTTTCACGAAAAAGAATGTAATAGGGATGTTACCTGGGTAAAAAATAATTCTGATTATCCGTCAGTTAGATTATCAAAACATATTGAGCACGTACTTTTGGCTTTATCAAATCAATCAAAATTGACAAAGATAACGCGCATCAATGTTCGGGAGTGGGGGCTCGTGACGTCCCAACTTAAAAAATGTGCCACGGCGTGACGTCACGCGGAACTTCAACGCACTATAATGTTCGTTATTTTTTGTTCAATTGAAAAAAGAAAAAGTCCGTTTAAATTTTTTTTTGATAATGTAAATGACAGACTAAATAGAAATTTTTAGGACACTAGGTACCCTATTAATCGAACTAGTGTGAAAACTCAAAGCATATTATGTTATGTATATTAACCAAAACTTTATACAATCTGACTATTTTTACCAGTATTTTTCTTACATATCTGTCAATGGTAACTGTCAAAATAGTTCATCTGGTTCATCATTTCATTCAATAGACGTCCACTGGGCTTGGGGAAGGCCTATGTCCAGCAGTGGACGTCTTTCGAATGACCGGTTGCATCCATCGGTTTCCCGCGACCTTAACCTTGTTGGAGGTCTACCCGCGCTGCGTTTTCCGGTACGCGGACGCCACTCGAGAACTCTTCAGCCCCATCGGCCATCTGTTCTGCTCTCATCTATTTAATACATGTTTGCTATGATATGCAAAATACGATAATTGTGACGTTCTCAATATAAAGGGACCTTATGGAGGCAGGCGGTTACGCCGTTTTTAGAACTGTTACCATAGTATTCGTATAGTTACAAGAATAAGATGAGCTTAACTGCCTTCCTCCATAAGGTCCCTTTATGTTTATTGAGAACGTCACAATTTTCGTCGTATAGAAAGTTTCATATAGAAAATTTAATTGCCTGAGTTGGCATGCCCAACTTTTTAAACTCCACACACTTATAAATTTAACATATAATGTCGGTGATAAATATTTTAAATCCAAGATAAGAGCCTCCTTCGAGACGTAAGTATATTGACATTGAAAAAAATCTTAAAAGGGGTTTGGGTCACACACAGAGTTAGGTTCAGCATTGTCCCTTCTGTTCCTAAAAGTTAACGACGTGGGAGTTGTTAACTCATATAATTTCGATACAGGCCAAAACTACACCAGACTCCCATTACGCGGATATATCCTAATCCGAAAAATTTGGTTTTTTAAGTCCTTAACTTTCTGGAACAGGAGAGACAACTTTTGTTTTTTGTGACCCGTTTACCAATTCAGTTCTAAGCGGGACAGAGAGAGAAATAGTTAGATATCTACATCAAATCCATAACACGTTTCATTTGAGTCCACGGTTAAAATCTGCTTATTGTTTAAAAAAAATGTAGCGGTATTTTTTATAAATAACTTTGCCATAGACATTTTACCGCGTTAACCTTCTAAATTTGGATAGTCATTTCAAATTAAGATTACGTAAACGTAATGAAGAATTGCTAACTATTCGTATCAAATTGGCCTTGTCGAAATCAAAATACCAGATGGTGGCGTCAGCCATTTTGTTTAGCCTTTATTTATAGAACCTTGCACGCGCGTTTAATAGACGGAGTCTATGAAGCTTTAGTCCGACAAATTGTAAAGTGACCTTCCCCCGGTACAAATTAGTACGGAGAGAAGGTCGCTGACTTATTTGCCGGACACCTAAAGACACATTATTTGTTACACAGGGTTAAATTAAATGCAGTAACAAAATTTTAGGGATTAAATCAGTAAGTCATTAAATCGGAGCAAAAACGAGTTTTGCTTCCTCTAAGCGGGCTAGAAAAGCATTTTTCGAATAGGAGAAGTGAAATGTATTTTAGTTACAATAAAAGAACGCATTTTTATTTTCAATAAGTACATCTATGTAAACTCATCGAATACCGTGACTCGCTCAATTCCGTGGCAGCAGTTCTATAAACCGCCATAGAACCTTGCTAATAGAATCTAGGAACTGAATTACGACTAGACTTTTAAAATAGACTAAAGGCAAATAAATAAAGGATGTGTTTTTGGACACAGATTCGACCTATTCGATCAGGGCTCTATGGCAGATAGAAATGCTACCACGGAATTGAGTGAGTCACGGAATTCGAAGAGTTTACTATACTATCTATCTAAGTATATCTAGATAATAATATTATAAATAAATATCAGGGACAATCCCACACAAATTGACCTAGTCCCAAACTAAGCCTTAGGCTTGTACTATGGGTACCAGGCAACGATACACCTACATACTTAGATATATAGAGAAATACATAATTAAATATATAGAAAACATCCATGACTCAGGGATTCGAAACCGGGACCGCTAGCTTCGAAGGCAGGGTCACTAGCAACTAGGCTAACCGCGTCGTCAATCAATGTGAAAGTAACTCTGTCTGTCTGGTTGTTACGCGTTCACAGCTAAATCGCTGAACCGATTTCGATGAAACTTGGTGGTATACAGATAGCTTAAGTCCCGGGGAAGGACATAGGATACTGTTTATTCCGGAATATTGATCCAGTTGCTGACGCCGCGAGCCAGCGCTAGGCTGAAATAGCGTGGGCTCTATTCTGCTCCAGTACTGGACTGGCACGAAAAAAAATTACACTGTGCCAGTACCTGCCAGCGCTGACATGCCAGCCAGACTGGCGCCAGACTGGATAGGTACGTCTAAATCCAGCACTTTACGAAAAAGCCGGTCAAGTGCGAGTCGGACTCGCGCACCGAGGGTTCCGCACAGACTTGTAGGTATGTAAATAGTTCGTAAATCACGGAAATACAACATAAAAGGGTCCAGTATAAACTGACACACAATAAGTATGCACTTTCTTACTTAGTGAGTGTCAGTTTGTACTGGACTGTTTTTTTATGTGATGTAACTACAAATTAACGGTTTTCGGATTTTTTCCTTTACTTGTGCTATAAGACATTGCTTCTTGCCAAATTTCATGATTCTAAGTCAACGGGAAGTACCCTATAGGTTTTGATTCCCTTGAGATTCCCTTCAATATGCGGCATATAGTTGATTTTATTTAAAATGTCGGAATCCACTTGAGAGCTTATCTTCCAATGAATGGCTTTGTTATCTATTGTGAAGCCCGACCGCTAATTAGCAGTGCAAAATGAAACGCACAAATAACAAAAGATTTCATATGAATAGCAACTTTACCGCTTAAAGAAGAAGGTTCAAATTGCAATGGCAACGCATTCGAGATAGTACTGTTTGTACTGTTACACAAACAAACTTCTCGGCTGCCGCTTTCAATTTGAAACAGTACTATCTCGAATGCGTTGCCATTGCAATTTGAACCTTCTTCTTTAAGCGGTAAAGTTGCTATTCATATGAAATCTTTTGTTATTTGTGCGTTTCATTTTGCACTGCTAATTAGCGGTCGGGCTTCACAATAGATAACAAAGCCATTCATTGGAAGATAAGCTCTCAAGTGGATTCCGACATTTTAAATAAAATCAACTATAAACGGCCGTATCTTTTGATTACGTTGACTTAGATGTTTGATTTTTTCACTGATCCAAGGGATTGCAGACGTAAGTATTTGATATGAATTTCAACATGATACCTTCACGCGTTCCTGAGAAAAAGGGTCTTGACTGACACACAGACAGACAGACGGGCAACAAAGTGATCCTGTAAGGGTTCCGTTTTTTTCATTTGAGGTACGGAACCCTAAAAACATCTGACTAATATAATAATTAAGGTTTGATGTACAGTCAGCATCAAATAGATAGGAGCAGCGAAGGTGGTCAAATATATCGCAACACACCTTTATTACTATAGGAATAAGGATGTGTTGCGATATATTTGGCCATTTTGTCTGCTCCTATATTTGACGCTGACTGTATTGCGACTAGTACTCGTAAATATTATCTAGGAACTGTTATCAGTGATTAAGATTAATTAAAATTAGAATGTTTTTATGCGTACCTATAATTCTAATCTCAAACGTATATTAATATTAGTTTAATCGAGACAATCTACTCTAATTGTACCCATAAATGTGACGTTCTCAATATAAAGGGACCTTATGTAGGCTGGCGGTTACGCCGTTTTTAGAACTGTTGCCATAGTATCCGTGTAGTTACAAGAATAAGAGCGTAACTGCCCTCCTCCATATGGTCCCTTTATATTGAGAACGTCACAACTGTAAACGTAACTCTGTCTGTTTGTATGTTACGCTTTCACGGCTAAACCACGGAACCAATTTCAATGAATTTACACAAACACACACTATAAACTTTAATACCCCTATTTTGCGTCAAGGGGTTATAATATAGCCTACTAGGCTTTTGCCGACGACTTCGTCTGCGTAGAAGTCGTTAATCGCTACTGTTGAATTAACTAAATGTCCGGCATAAAAAGTTATATGTCCTTCCGCTGGACTCAAACTATGTTCACACCAAATTTCATCGAAATCAGTTCAGCAGTATAGCCATGAAAGCGTACAAACTCACTTTCGCATTTGGGTGATTTTCAGGTTTCAACCGCCGTCATTAGTGTCACCAAATATATTGACGAAATCAATGACACTACAGCAACTCCTGATGTAAACAGAAGCAGAACCGGGGCTGTAGTTTCTATCAGCATCAGAAGTTTTTATAGTGTCATTGATTTCGTCAATATAATTGGTGACACTATGACGATGGCTCACTGGTGGACACTGAAATTCACCCATTTATAAATTGTAGATTAGTGTAGACTAGCCCCCTTACTAATAAACGTTGAGTAACGGCTGAGTAGTTATACAATGCTTTGTCCTTATCTGTCATTGTGACATTTGAATTCGACAGATAAGGACAAAGCATTGTATAACTACTCAGCCGTTACTCAACGTTTATTAGTAAGGGGGAAGTTGAATCGCAAATGAGTCATGATGACTAGTTCTTTCTAGCTCGACTAATAGAACTAGGTAACTAGTTAAATGCATAATAAAATCCAAGTTTCTTATCTGTTGATTGAAACCACTTCGTTTGTAGCATGTTAGGTTATTTGCTAAAACCATAAAAAACAATCAAATATCAATTTTCAAGGCGGTTCAACAATTAGGGCTATTGTTTAAGTGCTCACCAGATGGCGCCACTACCTTACTTTATGAAACGTACATAGTTTTTCTGAAAAAAAGCCGGTCAAATGCGAGTAGAACCGAGGGTTCCGCACAAACTTGTAGGTATGTAAATAGTTCGTAATTTTTTATGTGATTCGACTACAAATTAACGGTTTTCGGATATTTTCCTTTACTTGCGCTATAAGACATTGCTTCTTGCCAAATTTCACGATTCTAACTCAACGGGAAGTACCCTATAGGTTTTGATTCCCTTGAATATGTGGCATAAACGGCCGTATCCTTTGATCGCGTTGATTTAGAAGTCTGATTTTTTTACAGCGCTGTAAGGCATTGCAGACCTGAGTATTTGATATGAATTTCAACTTGATACCTTTACGCGTTCTTGAGAAAAAGGGTCTTGACAGACACACAGACAGACGGGCAACAAAGTGATCCTATAAGATTCCTTTTGAGGTGGAACCCTAATTAGTTGAAATCTGTTTTTAGGGGGTGAAAACCGTTATCGCCGTTTGTATGGAAAACTGTCAACTCACCCGCTCGCTTGCTTTAATAACTAGAGTGGAGAGACAGCCCTTAGGCCCGTATTAATAAACAAGTCACACGTCACAAGTTGCGTCAAAAATGACAGTTGTCTATGGATTGACGGGGATCACAGTTGAGATGAGTTTATTGCTTAGACTAAAGCAAAAGGGGAAGACACGTTATCGCCGTACAAGACACTGACATAATGCGTGCCGCGACACCTACATTCGCAAATTCCACACAGCTATAAACATGCACTAAGGAGCAATAGAGATAAATTGATGGACTAACGTCGTGCGCGTAAGTGAGACAGCCATATGTCTCACAATAATGACATGTGGACAGATCGGTGACGGCCGGACAACTGACTCAATATAGGCGCTCAGCGCCTATATTTAGGTGCTCAAGCCCGCGCGCCGGTCACGTATCTTCCTCTCTTTGTTTTCATCTAAGTTAATACGGTCCTTATTTGCTTATCAATAAGATCGATACAACTTGGACGAAGAATCAAGTGAACATTACTGTTTAAACTACGGAAGTAACAAGGAAATAAACGATTTAATAAAATATTCACATAATATCCTACTTAGTTGATAAGCAATTCAAACGGAAACGTTATCAAAGTAGGTTGTTATCCATATAGTAAACTCTACTCATGATAATGTGCTAATTACTTGAAAAGGTTTTGTTAACGCGCCTTAAGAATTGTATACTGACGAGCTCTCAACGGCTAAGGGGCTGTGAAATTGCGTCACACGTTAAGGGGAGGGGAGGGGTCAACGAAGTGTGACAAGGGGTATTGTCAAAGCGCGTTTAGAAAGGGATAGAGCTCATATGTCATTTTTGAACTAATGCACGATATGACATTGTCAGTGGTAGAGTGTGCAGATAAATGAAATTGTTATTTTAGTACAATGAAGTTATAAAGTATGGAAAAAACTTCCAATTATATTACTTAATTATACCAACCGTTTAATACTTTACCGCGATTCATATTTTATACATACGTTTTTTTTTTTAACAGCTATGGCAATTTTATAACGTGAAAATGATGTGAATTAGTGACAGATTTGACAGATATGATATTGATATTTTTTATAAAACAAATGACAACATTTACCGAGAATATAGTCCAAATATGCAAAGCGTACTCTGTAAATCCATTAATTCTATTATCAATAAGTGTCTGCCTGCACTTATGAAGATATCAAAGATTGACTTATGATTATATTTAATCATTTATAAGTACTGTTGTGCTAACGTTACTCTCGAATCCCTTTCTAATCGCGGGTTAATAATAGGAGGAGTCATAGAACCTTCGTGACGTCACATGTCAAAGTAAATAATATTTTTTATCTGCTGTTTTTTTTTAAATCATTCCTAGATGTAATTCCTAGATGACCACCAGTCGCGAGGACCGAGTTAAAATCACGTGTTCGTGTAACCAAAGTATATACAGACAAGTAAATCAATTCCGGCTCTTTAGGAGCTCTAGTAGATACTCACTTTTGTACTTTATTATATTAACATTGACAATCTTGTTTGACATTGCTTACGTCGCTGTATAGCGAGAAGGTACAAAAGTGTTTATCTGCTTTTGATGTTGACTGTAGAGTGTAGATAAATTCGCATTTTTGTAAGCCTATTGCACACCACCATGAAACCTAGTTAGGGGTAATTATTTTGACATATGTCATATACTCTTACCCCCTTACTAATAAACGTTGAGTAACGGCTGAGTAGTTATACAATGCTTTGTCCTTATCTGTCGAATTCAAATGTCACAATGACAGATAAGGACAAAGCATTGTATAACTACTCAGCCGTTACTCAACGTTTATTAGTAAGGGGGTTAGTATAGCATGACTAGTTATCTGTGGTGCGTGAAAGGTACGAGATGGTTAGATAGGGAATCCACTGTGATTTTCGTTTTTTCGGAGGTTTTTTCCGAAAGTCGAAATTTCACTGTACAGTTAAGTGTTGTTCGCGTAAGAAAATTCCGTTCTATAGTATTATTGACATAACTGTACAGGAAATTATTTCCTAGCTGGGAACAGTGTGGCTTTGTAAGACCTGCAACTCCTCCTTAGGTAGATATGAATTATTAGCTAGGCGTTACGTTTTTTAAGAGGGGCGAGGGATGTAAAGCAACAAGTAGTTTTGTATGTAGAATTGTAGAACTTGTTGCTTTATGTATGTCAGTTTTATTCTTAATTCTTTTGAAATCAAATAAAGAAATGAAGAATGGAACAATAAAAAAAATAACAGTAGTTATGTGTAGAGTCGCCTCACGGCGTTTGAGATGCGAACATCTCGTCTTACATTGTTATATTGGAAGTTTAAATAAAAATAGTATTACTTGAAGATAGAAGAAGTTTTAATCCACCACCCCCATAGTACCTAGGAGGTACCTACGCACACACGCAGGCGCAATGTCGACTAAATTCATGATTAGGGTGAATTTCAGGGCGTTTCAACCGCCGTCATTAGTGTCGCCAAATATATTGACGAAATCAATGACACTACAGCAACTCCTGATGTAAACAGAAGCAGAACCGGGGATGTAGTTTCTATCAGCATCAGAAGTTGCTGTAGTGTCATTGATTTCGTCAATATATTTGGTGACACTAATGACGGCGGTTGAAACGCCCTGAAATTCACCCATTACAGCATTAGATTACCTACGCCACCACAGGCTTCTGGCGCGTAGGTTCAGTCAGCATCAAATAGGTAGGAGCAGCGAAAGTGGCCAAATATATCGCAACACATCTTTCATCGTATAGGTATAAGGATGTGTTGCGATATATTTGGCCATTATGGCTGCTCCTATCTATTTGACGCTGACTGTACGTGACGCCATACAAACCGTATGTGTACACTTTAGTACCTTGTCACTTTAATCGATGTGACAAATTCATATGGCAGTTTAAACATGACGTTAAAGCCTGGGCCACACCGGATGCGTTGCGTAGACGTGCACGTGCGCGTTCGCGTTCCACTGCGTTGTATAGCTGCGTCCTCATGTGAGGATTCATACTATACAAAGCAGTGGAACGCGAACTCGCACGTGCACGTCTACGCAACGCATCCGGTGTGGCCCAGGCATAAATGGACAAGGTACAGTCGAGGACAGAAATATGTTTACACTTTTTCACCTTATTCCATTGTAATAAGGTCCAAAAGGGTTCATCTTTCTGTCGTCGACTGTACTAAAGTGTATACATATTTATGAACTCGACTGTAGCATTACCTTTGTTCTAAGATTGTCTTCAGCTGGCATTATATTACGGATGCTTTATCCGCACTTAAACATATAATACTTACGTGGTTTGTTTATATTATAGCGTATTACGAGAACTTTATTTCTATTAACGCAGTTAAAACACTACTGCTATCAGCAAACCATTACAAGGTATTATGCTTTGTTTACACACGTTTCATGCTTATAACTCATGAGAGCCTCGTTTACATCGGCCTATTTGTACTAATATGCGTTTAGTAATGAAGTACAGTAAACGAGTGAGGTAATTGATAAAATGTAAGGCGAAGAACGCACGGAGCGGTGCAGCGCCGCCAACCGTGGAGCCTCCCTGTGTCAAGGCAATTTTTATAATTATGGAATGAAACCGATGTTGTTAAGGCTCGAGTGCCTACACACCAGCGGGCAACGGGGCGACGGCGGCACCAGTGTTGTGTTCAATCACGATGAAATATCGCCCAGCAGACAGTTTGAGTAGCCCTTTACTTATCAATTTCAACTTACTATTTAGTACTTTGTTTGATATTGTTTAAACACGATTTTCACACATATTACTTATGAATAACGTCGAGGTAAGTGTTATTTTTCACCGAATAGACCCCGCAAGATGGCCACCGGAGCAGAGGCAGACCGAAAAGATGGCGGGACGACTTGGACGCGTTTCGGAGCGAGTAGCGGGAGCATGCACGCAAGGACGAATGGTGGAAAAGAGGGGAGGCCGTTGCCCAGCAGTGGGACACCCAGATAGGCTAAAAAAAGTGTTATTTATTACGCCATTACCGGCCGTTTTTTCCACAGTTTTATCAGACAGTTATGACTTTATTTAATGTAGTTAAAAACTTCAAAGCTTAATGAGTTAGTCTTATCTATCTGGTAATAAAAAATCGTCCCAGTCCCGAGTAGTAGTATGTGGTGATGGCATCATGTTGGACATGCTGACAGGCACCAAAAATTGTCACTTTAACCTTAATTCAAAGATACGGTTATAAATTCATTGTTGCAAAATAAATGAACAACCCTTATCTTATTCAAAATAAGAATGTGTCCATCATTGGTCCTTGTCCATTACTGGTGCCATCACCTAAGGTAAGCTCTTAGTACTCATTACAAGTACTAGACCGGTGTAAACGGGCCTTTTTGCCATGATCAAGCGTAACATGTAGTAACATAGGTACATTCGTTTTGATAACAACCGCGATATATTTCCGCTAATCTGAGCGGCTAACACATCTCGTATTTGCTCGCTTGTCGCTCCGTCCCTATCCTTACAGACGAGCTAGAAAGGGAGAACCTGTGCCGTTTAGCCGTCCTGGTAAGGAGAAATGAATGCGACTTACTGAAATATTAGACAACCTAATTAAGGCCAATGCCACAGTGTTCTAGGAACGCATGCGACCGGACTCTTGCTGACTGTGAAGATCGACGTAGTTCAATCTTATCAAAAGTCTAGAACAATCTAAATGTGGCTAATTCCGGTAGTACCTACAGGTAGTTCCACGAGAGATGAGACCACGCACACAATAAGCCATGTAATGACGGCGGCATTTTGAAATTAGTGTTCTTTTTTAACCGATTTCAAAAATGGAGGAGGTTCTATGTTCCACTGTTCGTATTTTTTTTTAAGTTTGTTTACCGATTTCTCTATCAATTGTGGACAGATTTTCAAAATTATTTTTTATTCGAAAGATATACTCTTTCATTACACTACATATTATTGACAACGCAGTTAGCCTAGTTGGTAGTGACCCTGCCTACGAAGCGGTCCCGGGTTCGAACCCCGGTATGGGCCAATATTTGTGTGATGAGCTCGAGTATTTGTTCCTGAGTCATGAATATTTTGTGTTCATGTATTTCTCTATATAAGTATGTTTATCGTTGTCTAGTATCCATAGTACAGTCGAAGTCATAAATATGTTTAAACTGTCATATGAAATTGTCAGTGATTAAAGTGACAAGGTACTAAAGTGTAAACATATTTTACTTCGACTGTACAAGCCTAGTTAGAGCTTAGTTTGGGACAGGGTCAATTTGTGTGAGATTGTCCCTGATATTTATTTATTATTATTATACATAGGTACAGGTCAATAATATATCCGTAAACTACCCTCCTTCTTTAGCAGTCGGGTAAAAATTAAGGCACTATTTACGAGTAGAGGTCTAAATTTAATCTATTTAAGTATATCCCCGTAAAACCGCCGCTATCTTGCGAATTTTTTTTTTTTTTTTTTTTTATTGATAATGGGTTTGCTCTTGACCAACTCCCGCCCTTGGAGGACGAAGATTCAGTCTACGATGTAGCGAGCTCACCCAGAAGATGCCTATTCACCCTAGCTTTAAATAGAATTAAATGTTGTCTCTATGCATGACATTAAATAAAAAATGCGATTCACGTAAGTATCAATAGTTTATTACATAAATTATAACCAAGCTTACATTTCTCCACCTAACCATATTAAAGATTTAAAAACTGCCTAAGTTATATACTGTAACCATCTCCGCTGCTTCAATATCGATTTTAGTCGTTTGGTGACAGTCGATAGCCGCTAGATGTCGTTACTGTGACGGAGTAAATTTCACTAATCAATCAGTGACCTTTTAAAAATATCCACTAGTTGGCGCCGCTTTCGCAAAACTACAGTCAAAAACAAATAAGTACGTGGTGTTGGACTGTTGGGCAAAGTATGAAAACATATGTTTACTTGCTAATTAAATTAATCTCTCGACATTTTGAAACTCGATTCTTACCATATTTTTGTCTTTGAGCTGTACATTACCTGTCAGCTAAGGATATTTTTATCGGGTAACCCGTATTTTTGTGGTATCACATTGGTCACACTGTCAAACCTGCTCTTTTTTCTACTTCCTTATTTATTCTTCACATTACAGTACAGTAGCGACATCTATCATACTTCTGACGAACCATAGACACGATTGTAGATCACGACATTGCATAGTAACTTAAATTATTATGTAGGATCTAATACAGTTTTAAAGGTAAGAAAAATATTGCCCAGACTCCTTAAAAACCACATAACAAAATTGGGCTGAATTACTTTTGATTTTTAAAAGCACATTAAGCCATAGGGGCCATTCAAGTACCTATCACGTAAGCACTGAAGGGAGGGGAGGGTTCGATTTGCTTATTATTGATAACAGCAATATTTACTTTTTGTAATAACTAATAGGTATGTTTTCATTAAAAACAATAAAGAAACTTGAACAGATTTTGTATAAATAAATAAAGTTTGATTTTGTATAATATATATACTGGGTGTTTTTTTACTCGTCTACAAAATTTTGGGGGTTAAATCAGTAAGTCATACTGATCAACTTTCACTATGGTACCAATCCCGAAATCGCGAAAAAAAAATCCCCACTGATTTAAGCCCCAAAATTTTGTAGACGAATAAAAAAACACCCAGTATATTGAACAGATTTTGTACAAATAAATAAACATGAAAAGGGAAGGCCTAAGAGATAGGCGAATACGTCGCTAAGTCCGTATTAAAATAATTAGTTTTATAATCATAATTCACAAGTAATAGGCGATCAAAATCGCGGAACATACATGGGGGTCATATCGATAGGTATTGAAGTCCCCCCCCCCATCGTTTGACTTACGATGATCCACCCCCCCGTTACACCCTCGACTTAAAAAAAATCGAAAAGTGACTTATGCCTTGTCGTGACTTACACATTTCAAAAACTATTTTTAATTACACAAAAGAATATCAAATTTCTTTGCGTAACCAAAAACGCAACCAGCAGCGCTCTATATAAAAAAATCTTATAAATAAATTCTAACGTCACTCTATGTTATACTCAATAGGCTATGCTTGGTGTTACTACATTACTATATCATCGACAGACTACATTAGCTTAAGCAATGAAAAATTAAGATTTCTTTTAAAGTATGGCTTAAGTTTATCACATGTGAGAACTAGATCGACATTTTGGCGTCACTTTGATTCAAAGATAGATGGCGGTAAAATCACAAAAAGACATAGACGCGCCATCTAGTGTGTAACCAGGGAAAACAATTTTGTAGCGCCACCTGCCGTCTATACCACAAAACTTTACAAGTGAAGTCGACAATATTGGACTGTTGTAGTCTTGAGAAATAAGAGGAAAGACTAGGTTAAAAATAATGAGAAATATTAAGTACTGTAGATATTAAGACTTTTTAATTAAAGCAAAACACAAAGCTACGCCAAAGCGCCGATGAAAATATCAAAATTTGTGACTTCACTAATAAAAACTAAATATTTTCCACTCGATCCTAACTTGAGCGACACAAATGATACTAAAATAAATTGACAAAAATACCCTTGGTTTCTAAGAAAATTTGAACGCGACAGGGCCACATTGTTCATCGTTGTATTATATTAAATAAACGGTTATATAAATATCTCTAAATAATTGATTGAAAAGCGAACCATGAAAACGTCGCCATAATCTCAAAAATCAATACAACTTTTCTTCAGTGCCATTTCAAAATCTGATGACAATAAAAAAAATGGCGTACTGACTTACATATTTACGAGATCAAATTTGAAGCAAATATGAAAGTTTACATCAAAATACAGCAAAGTAATAATTAAATGGGCATATCTGTTATGAAGAAGCCAGAGCAGATTTAACTCTTTTTAATAAAGCTGCATATCGACGTATTACTTTCTCAAACTTTTATCTGTATTTTTTTCTTGCGGTTGGTAATTTTATTTCATTAATTATAATTATAATTTACGATGCAATCACTTTATCAAGAATAAAATGCAGATACTAATTTGAGATCTTGGCAACACATAGCCCTTTTCATAAAGGTCGATTTGTCGCACAAGTTACAATCGAGTTGTCAGTTAATAATAATGTTATTGCTTCTCGCATCAGAATTACAATGTACAATCTCCTTACATTTACGTTACAGCCATGTACACAACACTCACTGGCGACAGAGTCAGAGATGGTCGCAATTTATAAAAAAGAAACATAAATCCCCCTTTAAAACCGTAACCGACGTTTGTTCCAAATTTGAAATTAAAAACTTGTTAAAAAGGTTATAAACGACTTCCGTCTTTTTTTCAGAGTCGTATGGTCATTATTAGATTCAATAATGCCTCTCTGGCATTTTTTTATAATATTATTTAAATTTGACTGCCACTATTAAAACAATAAATCTGTCGCATATATCACAGTATTATTGCAAATGCAAGGTTTACTCGTCTAAATCCCAATTCTTCACATTTACGCACATTTTTAACATTTTTGTCGAATAGTTATTCCACATTACAAAAAATAACAGAAATTGCGACAATCCCCAAAACAATCGCCAACCTTTCTATCGGCATCGTAAAACACGTTATTAATTGAAATAAACCGTTTATAATGGACATTAAATCTTTAAAACTACATATCTTACATTTCCATAACGTCCAATGTATCAAAAATCTTAATATAATATTTCTTCAATTTATTCTAGCTATTTTTAAAAAATATCGGATCATAAATAACATATTGACCCTAACATATAGTATATCTAAACTTGATTGCGTTTTATTTTACTTGGTGTCATGAAAATGGAATCCTAGAGTCTACGTTACGATATAGGTACGTAATGGCGTATCTTGTGAATATCAGAAGTGGAATTAGTGAAATGCCACTTAAAATGTTTAAATGGAATCGGTTCACATGAGGGCTACCATAGGTACCATCATTTTTATATCCCTAATGTCAGTATAGTAAATTATATGAAAACCCCAAAATAGACACTCATAGAGAATCTATTTATGGTTGAGTAAATAAAAACAAGTGGCATCAGGGACATAAATAAAGTACTAGATAGATATATTAATCAATAAATATTTAAATATTCATTTAATATATAATTTAATGCTTAAACTAAAGTAATTTTAAATCGTGTAGAATTAATCTGCCAATCAGAGTGATTTGAGTTTATATTGTAACAAAATTCTATTCTAATCATGTCCTCACAAAATGTTTTAAGACATGATTTAACATTAACAATAAAAAACAGCGCACGAGTTGTAAATAATTATTTTACGTTTGGCACGAAATATCTAGTTTACATTACTATGAAAAATATTTATGTCACCAGAGAAAATGACCTTGCATATTTTTTTCAAAAAACCAAAACAAATAACATTTTATCTTCGAAATCCTCTATCCCCACTACAGACAAAACCCTTTTGTACCCTGCTGTACAATCCTGCGGGTTATGGTAATACCCCGAGCTAAGCAATAGGCACGTGCGGGTGTACCTAATGACCCTATTGGGATTTTGTGTCGATATTAAATACCTTTGAATTTAACGTTAAATTTGAATTATCGAGTACGTTCCAACGGCCCGGACCAAAATTCAATCCAAAATTTATAATTCGAAAATAGAACATTGATTTAATCATTTTAAATGTAAAATGAGTTAATAATAATTTTGAGTATTTCTGGATCAAGTAGAAAAAAAACACATTATTATCAAATAGAGGAAGACTTGTTACAAAAAAAATAAAAAAATTGAATTTCCACGCTCAACGTGAATATTGAAATAAATGGTCTTCGGTACTAAAAATGGATAAATAATTATCAATTTATTTATAATATATTTAAAATAAAAAAGTCAACTAGGTCATAATTGCGTCTTTTATTACGTTTTCCGATTTAATAACATGGTAGCCCCCATTTAGTTGAAATAATGAAACAATAATGGAAGAATTATACACTTATTGAAATATTGTGTGCTACTTATGAGAATCAGTCGTAAAGATCGTAGTAGTAGTGTGTGAGTGTGCGTGTGTGTGTGTAAGGTAGAATTTTTAATGCACTTTTATCAATTATTAATGTATCAATCAAATGTTGGAAGATCTAATCTTATTACAAATAATAAACAAGACAAGACAGGCTAATATTGTTAGAAAAAAAAACAACTAACGATTAATAGTTTAAAAAAAATAAGTCAATTGTTAAATTAAAAAATGTAACCTTTCATAAACGTGAAAGTTTAATTTTGGTAAATGGTAAAAAAGGAACCGAGACCTCGTTGTCGGTCTGTCTGTCTGTATGTCACAGCAGTTTTTCTCAGCAACTACACAAGCTATCATTTTGAAATTTGGCATAGTTGTATAACTAGCTTGCCCGCATCTGTTTTTAATTTAATAATTGAAAAGGGGTCGAAAATGGAGGGTTGAAAAATGACAGTGATTTGATTATAGCAAATAGGGTGTCATATGAAAGGGCTTTATCTTCACATTTCAAAACAATTTTTTTATAATATTTGTGACGTACTTTTTGATTTATTGTCAAAAAAGTACAAAAAATGACTGTTCCCCCCTTATCTCCGAAGGTTATGAACCAAAAAATCGGAGAAACTCCTGACTAGCTAGTTATTTATATTTTACGGGAAAAATAAAACAAACTGTTCAAAATTAATAGTTTTTGAGAAATAACTAAAAAACTGAAAATTTGTGTTACATTTAGGCAACTCAAAATAGACCTTATAGCATACGAATTACGAAAACGCAAATCTATATTTACCTACCATATTATCTTAAATACGAAACCCTCAGTGCGCGAGTCTGACTCGCACTTGAACGGTTTTTTTTTCTCGAGACTTACAGCGATAAAAGTGCATTAAAGAGGCTTAGGTAGAAATAGGTTTTTTACGTGACTAAAATAAGTATAAAAATGTGTACGAGTCTCATGATAAAATTCAAAGTGACACAGAAACCGCAGAAACCAGATGTCACATAAAACATGTACATTTGCAATTTCTAAAATTAAATAAACAAAAGATTGCACACATATTAAAATAACATACTTAAATGAATTGTCGCTTTCAGGCTGATTGTAGCCCATGAAGCGCCAGTGTGCAATCCAGTTCAATCACTATACCCTAGCGCCCTCTAGTAGGCGCACGGTCGAAATAGCGGTGGCCCTCGGTGCTCCCAAAGACCCTGCGCCCGCGTGCGCTGCACTCTGCACTATAAAGGTGTCAGTTGGTAGCCGACTGACGCAGCAGCAGCAGACGACGTGTCGTCGCGAAAATACTGGTTTCTATGTATTTCTATGAAATTCCCTCCGTAGCTAGAGACACGTCGCTTTCATAGAAACATAAAAACCAGTAGTGTCGCGGCGACACGTCGTCTGCTGCTGCTGCGTGCAGTCGGCTACCAACTGACACCTTTAGGTAGAGACGGCCCTGAGCCCTTAGCCAAGATGCCCATCGCTAACTAGCGTTTCTATTAGTTTCGTTTTTAAACCAATCGCGTCACTGGTAGATCACGTGACTCTTCGTATCACGTGATCTACCAGTGACGCGATTGGTTTAAAAACTAAACGAATAGAAACGCTAGTTAGCGATGGGCATCTTGGCTAAGGGCTCTGGTCGCTTTCGTTCGAAAGAAATGAATACAGAAAATATAGTAATAATTTTTCATACTTCCATAAAGGAAGCTTTTTAAGCTAATTAGTTTCGATATAACAAAATAAAACTCGCACACACAAGTTGCACTATTTTTTCGCCATCTGGTTTATGCCCGGCTTTTATCTCACTATGTCTGAAAATACATATTATACTATTGTTTATTGATAATTAGTGCTTCGGAGTTGAATATACCTACCTCAGCGAGAGCTCGGAATTGCATATGTAGTGGTCTTTGTAAGTTTACAGGAATTCTAAATTTTAATCTTCATTTTCCTTGTACTATCAACAATAAACGAGGTTTGTATTTTGAAGTGATAATAAAATATGAAACAAAATCAATGTTATGACAAATCAATGATAAAGTTAAATGAAAATTATTCGTTGCTTTGCTTTCATATATGTAATTGTAAAATGGGTGCTTATTTTGGTTTATATGGTAACAGTACACTACTACATACGCAATTTCGAGCTCTCGCTAATATGTCTTAAGTAAACTATTCACTTACAGTACTTTTTTAATGGCAGTGTTGTAAATATGCGTTTTTTTATTGTTGAGTATTTTTTTTATAAATTGTACGGCACTATCTGTGAATAGTTCCTTATATATCATATAAATTCTCTATTGATAGATTGTATTGTTAATTATTGCTAAATGATGATTATTCGTACATTTTGGATTATTATCAAGTAAATACAATAAATAATTTTAAAATGATACGTGACGCTTAAACACAACGTATTAAATGCGATAATTATTAGAAGTATTTAAGAATATTAAAAAAGGGAAACGTAAAATTTTGCCCTTTTTCGAGTAGTCTTTGTATGACTTGAAAATAATAGCAGCACGTGGAATTAGAATCAAATAAAATTAGGAGATCGAATCGATGAATTTTGATAGTAGTGGTGGCGTATACGATAGGCGCTTAAATAGCAGTTACATTATTTAAGTCACAATATTATTGCCTTATTACAAACTGAAAATATGTTTTTTTTGTTGGACACAATAATAAACATAGTAATCACAATAGTTTTTAACGTATTTTAGGTTAATTTCGACTCAAGTGTTCACCAATTTTTGCTATCTAGATTGAAAATTTTGCCGCTTTTTAAAAGTGTCATTTATAAATAAATGGTCTCACAAATCCATTTAGGGGTTAAACTGTCTTTGAGTCATCTAACCAGTACTTATTAGAATTATTTAAGTAACATTTTTAAGTACATATTGTTAAATGCGCATCATTCGTGAAAAATGGTAATCTGAAAACATTGCATTTTTTTCAAGTCTTTCTGATAGTTAAGCATTTCCGAATACTCGTAGTTTTAGATCATATTGCTTCTATATTCGTTATCGTTATAGTAACACATTATCAAGTGGACAAAAGCTATCATAATGTTGATAAGAAAACGATATACAAGCAATATGAGATAAAACAAAGAACACCCAGCAAAGCAAGAAATGTTTAAACAAAAAAAAAGGCCCAGAAAGCAAGAAATGTTTAAACAAATAAAAAAATGCGAAATGCATGAATTCACTCGATGACTCTTTGTTAATAAAATAAATAATCAAAATAAAGAGTTTTCAAATAATTGATGCAGGAAAAATCGAAAAGCTAAATCTTACGTAGTTATATAAGTCGCTTTCCGCGGCTGTCTGTATGTCCGCTAACTCCTCCTAAACCACGCAACGGAGTTTGATGCGGTTTTCACCATCTGTTAGATAATTTTTCACGGAAGGTTTATGTATATAATAGTACCCGCAGCGAAGCGAGGGCGGATCGCTGGTTCAAATATAAATTGTACTGTGTTGCACATAATTTTAAATCTAGAATAGCCGTAAAATTGTCTGAACATTTATATAAACAAGAAATCGCATAGCACATAATAACACCACTTTAGCATTGACAAAGGTTTACGCCCGACTAGCTAGATGGAGCTAGTGTCTCTGGAAATTTTAAAATTAGAACAAGAAAAAGTTCGTTACGTGATTGGAAACGTATGTCGATTTTTCACATTTCGCTGTTATGAACACCCAATTAAATCTTCAATTATCATTAATTTTCAATTTAAAAAGTCAATATCATACATTTTTTTTTACATTAGTGGGCCTTTCCATCCTGTTTGCTCCCGAAGGACATTACGTTGGTGCGAGCAAGTTAGGCAATGATTAATTACAGCAAAGTTAATTTTTCACTAGCTCCCTTTAGCTTACTCGCAAAGCTCAAATTTAAGACAAAGCAAAGATTAAGGCCTTAGACTAATTGGCAGTATTATTCTAACACTTAAATTATTTACATCTGATATTTACGGTCAAAAAACGGCTAAGACAAAAAAGACAAAAAAACATTCAAAATTATCACCTGTTAAATCCACAGGGTTCTTGTTCGCGAAACTATTAAAAAAATAACAATAACAACCTATGCCCAGCCGTATAATCGTTAAGGCATTAACACACGAGACAATGCAAGCACAAAACACGCATACCCTGTGGAAAGTTGAAAACACTAGGAAAGTATCGTGTATAAACCGCTTTAGAACGCAACAATGATTAAAAGCGGATATTGACGGTCCAACCGACAGGCCAAATAAGGAACTGGGCAAATTGAATGCGAGAAAGAGCTAGATTACCTCTCTAAATATTTGAGGTTTTGGTATGTGGACAAAAAAAAACTATCAAAAATTCGAATACAAACAGGCGGATTAGCACAATTTGAGCTTATAAAAAATATTTACAATAATATAAATGCAACACGTGGCAAGTTAAGTACTTCGATTCATCACATATAGGAAATAAAATAAGTTGACACTACAGGCCCGATTACTCTACTTACACGTAACACCACGTAATTATATTTTTTCGATATCAAAACCATGAATATACACATACGAACATCGAAAAGACTGCGGCGAAATTTGCTACCTACACAAATATATTGCTCAGTAAATATAATTCTGAAAACGCAAGCTCTACTTATATTGCCGTTTCTCGTTCCTTGTACTTCTATTCGTAAATAATATATATTTAATTAATTACACACTAAATTAAAGTAAATAAAAAATCACAAAGACAAAGTTCAGTCGAGACAGCTGCTCTGGAAAATACTTCGTTTTCAAAATTAACAATGGCTTTTCCATTCGTTGTACGGTAGAAGACGGTAGTAGCTTAAATTAGCAGATTACAAAGTCAAATAGGCCTTAGCTGCCGTTCAATTATAGCCGGTACGAAATAAATACAAACAGCAAAATACTTTAATTTTCCTTAGCTTAAATACCCTAACGCTATGACAGTTTTTTTTTTTAGAAAAATATACAAAATGCAATCTTTCGGATACCACAGGAGGTCATCACCAGTCACTTCACTTCACTCACACTAGGAAGCCGTAAGGGCCGCTGACGCGAATTTGAGCACGCATGCTTTGGACACTATTCATTATCTTCTTCTGGTGACCTACGAGGGTTACGCCAAGCGAAGCGAGCTGGTGCACCGTCAGATCAACCACCGCATCCATATCAGAAATACCAGCCGTGCGAAACTTCTCGATATACCGCGACATCTTAATACACTCTAGCCACTCCTCCACTGACGAGAACTGTATCATATCAGGTGTATCTCCTGCCAAGGGGTCAGCAGAACGGTTCTGCGCGATTTTCCTCAAGGTGTCAGGACAGCGGATCAGCTTATCCAGGGTCTTAACTATGCTGGAGAACGTAGGCCGGTGCGTGCGCTCTTTCTGCCAGCAGTCCAGCATCAACTGGTACACTGCTTCAGGGCAGTCCATGGGAGCCGGAAGACGGTAGCCTTTCTCTATCGATTTGATCACATCCTGGTTGCTCCAGTTCCAGTACGGACGCTCACCAAAGCTCATCACTTCCCAACAAACGATACCCATAGACCACACGTCGCTGGCTGATGTGAATTTTCTAAAAGCGATCGCTTCCGGTGCTGTCCACCGGACAGGGATCTTTCCACCTCTAGTGGTATAAGCACCATCTGCTGTTGATTCGATTTCACGCGACAAACCAAAATCCGCTATTTTGCAAACGAGTTGTGAGTTCACCAACACATTGCGCGCCGCGAGATCGCGATGTATGTAGTTCATTTCAGATAGATATTGCATTCCAGTTGCAATACCACGCAGCATACCAACTAGCTGCAACACGCGGAATTTTCCATCATTAGCGCGTAAGAACGTATCTAAAGACCCATTCTCCATGAATTCTGTGATGATCATGATTGGATTGCATTTCGTGACGACGCCTTGTAGGAATATCACGTTAGGGTGCTCAAACTGTCCCATGATAGAAGCTTCTGCGAGGAAGTCCCTCCGAGCTCTTTCTGTGGATCCTGGTTTAAGAGTTTTAATTGCCACATCGATTTCTTGTCCGCAACTGGCTGGCAGCTTTAGTTTGCCGCGGCATACGTCACCAAACTCTCCCCCTCCAATAATTGCCTCAATTGTGATGCATGAAGCGTCGATTTCACGTGCGAATTCTCTAACAGCCTGATTGGGATCTTCGTAGGTATGCGGGTCTATATACGTTCTGGATCCGGTGCCTGCAAAGAGCGGGGTAGTGGCATTGCTACTGGTTTTCGCCGGGCGTTCAGGACCGGTATATACTTCTCCATTCCTGTAGTTAAGCGCGTTGCAATCGTTGGGTTGTTTCTTATCACATTCGTCATCTGCACGTGAACGAAGGAACAACACAGTCGCTATAATAGCTATGACTGACAGTACCACTACAGCCACCATGACACCAGCAACTAACCTAACTTGAGCTCCCTCCTCTTCACCAACAAAGCTAGTTTCTGGCACACCAGTGCGTGTATACACTACAGCACTGAACTCTCCCCAGCCTCTCTTCATCTTAGATCTAACTCTAATACCATATTCGGTATCTCTTTTCAACCCTGTTATAATCATATGAGGCTCTTTTGTTATCTTCAGGGTCACATTACCACTCTTTTCTGAGTTATCCTTAGGGAAACACTTCACTTCATAACTCTCTATACTGTCATCAGGATCTGAAGAATCTAATGGTGGAGGGTTCCATGCAATAGACAGTTTATCACTCTCTGTGCTTAGTACTCTAAGTTTAGTAACCACACTCACCTCTGATGCATCAGTGATAGCAGTGATTTCAACCTTCTTTGGTGGTTCACCAGTAAACTCTGTCACACCATTCTCAGCAAAAACTTGGAATTTATACTCTGTTACAGGCTCCAAATTGGTTATGGAGACTTTAGTTGAGTTAAGACCTGCAGCAGCGGGGCGGTATTCAACATTAGGGCCACAATTAGTACAATGGACCCTGTATGTGATATCGTTACGCCCACCGTTTTTGTGTGGGGGCTTCCAAGCTAAAGATATAGAAAACTGGTCGGCGAATGTTACGGTAAGGTTATCTGGAGCTGAAGGTGGCTGTGTGCATGGGATATGTTTCGGATCTTTCTGAGATCTATAAAATCCCGGTACACATTTACACTCCACAGCAGCATATGCAGTGGACTCCGAGTAATCAGGGCATGGTGCACAAGGGTCATCACCAGTGTAAGACTTAAATTTACCTGGTGAGCATTCATTACAGACCTGATTGTGATGGTCTGGTTCAAAGCCCGCCCGGCATTTGCAGGAACCGCTAGGTAATGTCCATTTGCCATCACCTTTGCATAAATAAACTGGAGCTGCCTCACCTTGAGCCGTTTCTGAATTTTCCACACAGGTCCCGTTTGCTTGCTCAATGACAGTAACCTCTCTTCCGGTTGGTGTTGCTGGGAACCGTGCAAAGTTAACTGTGATTTCCGGACATGTGATATAGTATACTTTGACAGCAAGCAGAGAAATGCATGCACCTTTGTCTCTAAATGCAAAATAGACTCCTCTCTTTGTCACCGCAATGCTTTTTGTTTCAGTGTTGATATCTACCTCTGAATTCGTGTTGAATCTGCCTTCTCCGGCCGCGATGGGCCCCACTAGCTTGTAGCTCTCTGGTTCCCATGGAGGCTGCTCACGCGTCGCTACGTCAAACTCATAGTATAGCAAGCTAAAGGTCTCCTTACAGCTCAATGCGTTGCCAGGAAACAACGAACAGTCGCGGATAGTAAATTTAATCTCTATATAAATACGGTTAGCGTTCCTCCGTTCGATAAAGGGCGTCCACAGCCAATTGTTGACGTTGTGATGTGCTACGTCGCATACAACGTACGATCGCCAGTTGATTTGCTTCTCAAAATTCGTGTACGACTCTTCGAGCCACCCCGGGGTGCTCGCTTGCGGGCCGTATGGGAACCTAGTCCATGACAAGGTCGCCTCTGTCGTCGTATCTAATAACATCACCTGCTCCCCACTCACGCCCCATAGCCCCAGAACTATGCCCACCCACAAACAAATCATCTTGACCACATAATAGCACGATCAAACACGATCGTCCGCGAAAAAGTACCCAGAACACCAGTCTCACTACATAACTAAGTTGTCGACGTCTGAACACTTCACAGATAAAGGCCTCTTCATTTGAGCCCTTTCAATGGCCGATTGCACTCGCGAAATAAACACGCCGCGGCGCGACGCGAGCGAAGGGATCGCCGCGATACAGTCACATTTACAAACGATCACGAATTATGCTGTTTTATGTGAGGATTCCGCATTTTTAATTTATATTGATCTTCAAATACACTTCTTGACATGGATGGACGCGCAGCAGATGATGTGTTGCCCGCCCACTAACCACAGAGCCAGTGTTGCTATCGCTACAAAAATTCTTAACCACAGATAAAACCATTTTTCCCAAAACTTGCGCAGTAAAAATACTTCTTCTACGCATGTGCAATGTGATCCTTATGTTATAGCATAAATGCATAAACTGGAATATAATTTTATTCCTCGGAAATGTAATGAATTAATATCATTATGTCGTACTTCAGATAACATTCCTTTGTTCTTTAGTTAATGTTTTGAAATCTACTTTCACTTTGCTAGGTGTGCTTAAAATTATCATAAACCTCAGTTCCCTTTATTTATACCTATGTATTTATATTATGAATATGAATATCTGTTAAAGCATTATTACCACCTTTTTAATTAGTCACTGACGAGAGGGACGTCTCAATACGTTGGAATGAGATGAAGATATCTCCATACGCGTCTAACATATTACGGCGTCCCTCTCTTCAGTGACTAATTCAGGAAGGTGTAATAGGTGTTTACTAAGAAAAGTTAAGTAAACAAATGCGAATCGGAGACTCGCCCATTGAGGGTTCCATACATATTTGGCTGGCTTTTAGTATTTTGTTGTTTCGTAAAAACGGTAATACAAGCGTCCAATTTGGTATGATTATACAACAAACCCTATAGAATAACAACAAATACCAAAAACCAGCCAGTCCGGCTCGCACTTGCCCGGTTTTATTACTCTTATTTTACTGCAAGGTTTTATATCTATGAAATATGAATTTATAGCATTGATGGCTCAATTAAATTACTTTTATTTGCAATAAGTTATCTTTTCGTAGATAGCTAAAATTATTTATAGTGCGTTGTTGAAAAAAAAGATGTCTTAAAAATACCACCTACGCGTAAAACTTGTTATAAGTAAATTGATCAGAATTGACAATCTGTCTCTCAAGTCGTTTTCCAAAGCAAAGCATAGTCTGGCACTGAATTAACAGGACATTATGATGACATCACTACAACAAAAATACGACTTCTAAAGACTAAGAATAAAACACACATTTATCCATACTTTATTTATTGAACTGCACACAACTTTTGCAATAGAAATACTAATAGGAACTTTATGATAAGAATTGACTCAGTAATTTAATTAATAAAAAATGTAATGCAGAAGTCCATTTAATAAATCCAGAATTAGCAGGGTTTCATTTTTAATTTCTCAAAATAAAATCCGAAACAAATAGTGTAAAAGGGATACTAAAACACTACCTACTGGATTTAAATTTAACGGACAATTTACTTATATTTTATGCACATGAACAAAATAAGCAAATAATATTTCAATAACATTTAAATTGTTTTAACAACCTTATAATACAACCAAACATTTCCATAGAACTTACTTTTTTTTTGTCTGGCACTGGCTGGATAAAAAAAACAGGATGCCCAATTTAAAAAAGAAAAATCCCCCTTATGTGCAGGATTTTTAGGAACCTACAGCCAGTAACCAAGTAGAATTAGTTTTGAAAACAATAAATATTTTATAAATAAATCATTAAATAATAAACCAAGTGACATTTCAGTACCAAAATAACATTAAATTGCAATAAGTATATAAATTGGAGCACCAATTAATTTTTCATAAACAGTAAAAATGTAGCTCACTTAACAATTTTTTTGTAAATAGATACTCAAGAACATTTTGTTTATAAATCTTTAGAATAACCATACTTAAACTTTGTGATTTAATATAATTTAATTATATATAGCCTCATTTATAAAATGCATTTGAAGAGGCCAAAAAAGAGTGAACGGCACATAAAAAAGTCAAAAATATTTATAATACCGAAATATACTTTCTCTCCCTAACTTTATGAAATACTGCAGTTATCTTTAAACAATAATTATACATAAATTCTATAACCTGTATTTTGAAAAATATATCAAATTACCTGCCTGAAAAATTCATGAATGAAATTGAGATTTGCATACAACTGCACACAACAGTTGGAGTAAAAGTAAAGGGGTCCCGTTATCAGTTAGGTTATGTTAGATTGTTGTATGGCGACCCTCTTTGCTTTAGGCGGACCCACACAGCTTATTTCTTTACTCTTTTAGATAGTATACTTTGAGCACTAAAATATTTTTGATATTTACTATATAAATAAACTCATATCTATAATAAATAATGTTTTATATCATATCTTTAATAAATAGCATATTGTTTTCTTCTTTTGTAATAATACTTCTCAGTACCACTACTTCATTCGTTTGGAGTTAAACCGAAACATGCAACAGCTAGGTTTTTCCTAGATATAAAATAAACCAAACTGGCAGTTTTAGCCATGTGTGTTCTAGAACCTTTAGTGATATTAAAAACCACATCAATTCATTGCATTGTTTCAAAGAACTTATCACACAAGGAGATAAATAGTAGCTTTGTGTTACCACTATTTATAGATCAAAATAACTGTATCTGCATTATTTATCTATCATAGACACGAATTTACATTCGGTGTGAATGAATGCACACACCTTCAATAATAAAATTACTGGCTATCTATAAATTCCAGAACTGTTTGAATCCAAATATGATGGTAACAAAAGTAAAATTTTCTTTCTTTAAGGCAGTCCATTTACATATTGTCTCAATGTCCAATAAGTTTGTTGATTAAAAATTAAATAAGATTCTGCTCATAAAATATCAAAAGGTTTAGAAAGCAGTGATGTATCCAATAGGCAAAAATTCAAGCAGAAAGGTTAAATTATTTAAATAGTTGCCTTTTTGGTCAAAGCCTTTACTCATAAGTCTGGGGCATAGTTCTTAGATAAAATTAAATTTGACCAACAAATTATAAATGTCCATAGTTGGCAAAAATGTAAAAAATGTTTTGTAGCAACAGATAAGAGAGTATTTTTTTATCAAAGATGCAAATACACTTAAAAACTAGTTGCGGTTCAGAGCAATAACTTAGCCTGTTGAATGGCTAAGTTAAGTGCGTCTAAATCCTTGAACACATGCTCTCGGGCTGGTGGTGTCTCAGTTAATTCGGTGCTGACAAGCAAAGCATGCCAACCCGCTGCACTCGCTCCCCTGTAGTCCTTTTCAACGTTATCCCCGATGTGAAGACATTCCGATGGCGACACATTATTCACCTTCTTAATAGCACAATCGAAGATCTCCTTACTGGGTTTACTGAAGCCAACATCATACGAAGTTAAAACGAACTTAAAATCATTACCAAAATTCATGTTTTCAAGTAGCTTGTGGAGTCGCGGATCGTAGTTAGAAATAACGCCGGTTGCAATACCTTTCTCGCGTAGCATAGAGATGAGTTTCTCGCTCCCTTCGCCCCGGTACCAACATTTAGGAGTTTCAAAGTCTGCTATGAGCCTTTTGGCGATACCATTGACGTCTGCTGTCGAAGGAAGAATGCCGTAGAAAGATGAAACGACGAATCTTCGCCACCATTCCTCCCAACCGATAGTTCCTTTACCGAAATTAGGATGCTCTGCACCTATAGATTTGAAGCTGCCCAATAAATTAGTTTTCACCTGTTGCGCGTCCACGGTGTGTCCGAAATCATGTGCGACATCCACGTAATACTGCCACGCAGGCACGCGGAACTTCAAAATTGTATTGGTCGCATCTAAAGTTACCAATTTTATACCGCGTAAACTCATTTCGTGATGTTTTAGTACTCAACGTTTTTGCTATCGCTTCCAGCTATAGTATTCTTGTACCTCGTCATTATCTGAGAAAACATGGTTGTTTTCTATCTTCGTACGGATAGTTTTGTATAAAAGGAAAGAGGAGAACTTAAATAAGATCACAGCGCAAAAATAAATATAAATAGCATTATTTTTTTTCATTTTGTTTTTTTGAGAATGTTCATCCAATGAAGATGTAAGCCAAGGTGTTTGGTTTTCAGCCAACATTTAAATTATTTTTTCATTACAATTAGAAATGGCGTTTTTAATGAGAAATGCCGTTATTTTAGATAACATTTTCCTTAATTATTCGCTTAAAATATAAAAAAAAAATAGTTAATTTCATATTATTTATATAATACCTATAGGAATTACATTAAACCACAGAGTAAGAAACGTCATAAAAAAAAAAATTACTGTCAGTCCGAATCAGTCAGTCCGTGCTCAGTGCTTTAACTCTGTTTTTCAAGTGTATTGTGTTTATTTGTATTGTTTTGCAGTTACATATTCATTAAAACTCGTTCAGTAAGAGCCATGGCGTATATTACTTCAGGTACATTACGGTTAATACTGTGTGATTGGTATTAAACAAATAATTCACTTTCCGCAACTTATGGGGCCACGTCAGTGTTTGTTTCTTACTAAATTATTCTAAAGTATTGTGAAACAACGACCTTTGATATCGTTAATTTATTCGTTGATGTGTTAGAAACCTTCCTAGTTCTAGATATCTTCCCTAATTCTTCACATTTTCACGAAAAAGAGTAAGAAGGCAGACTGTCTATTTGGTTTGAAAGGCACACTTTCGTCATTAAAAGCAATTTCGACGCCTGATTGCAAATTGTATATAAACAAAAGTTCATTAAACGTTCATCCGTGTAGTTTAAAATAACATTTATTTGCTAAGCTACTTACAAATTATTAGGAACTAGGTAATGCAGTATTGAGAAGTTTAACAGTAAAGGTCTTTAGTTCACTAATATGACGCTGACGTCATTTGATATTGCGACATAGTTATGTAGCAGGCATACAGGAAGCTTTTAGATAGCTAAATCCCTGAAACTATTTAAATAACAGATATACAACAACAGATAATAAAACATTGACTAACATGTTTTTGTCTTGCTTGGTAAGCTTTACCATTGCCATTTATGATTATATATTTATCCTAAAAAATAATCCAATTTGAACATAATTTAAAAGATGATATTCATTTAGGTACTAATTTTTGTTTATTAACTTTGTCACACAAATTGACTTAGGGCTTGCGCCATCTGCGTTAAATATGTTTTTAAGTCTTAAATCAGTTTTTGAGAAATAAACTTGGTAGGTATAGAAAACATTTAAAACCCAGGAACAAATATTCATGCTCATCACACAATCATTCCTTTGGGAATCAAAATCGGGACTACCTACTAACTTCTTAGGCAGGGTCACTGGACTAACATAATCATCAAAATGGTAATATTTTTTTCCTAATTTCAGATGGTCGTATGGTCCAGAAAAGTCCATTCAGTTTGTATGGCCTGCTGTGGGGAATATTTAACTTCTTTTATCTATTGTAAGTATTGTCCTGAGCCCTATCTAATAAAAGTTAGAAATTACAATTTGCGGTTACAATTAAGTATTAATACAAATAAGTATTTTAGCAGTGCAATTTTTACAATTTTGTATCTTAATTAAACAATTTTTTGACAAGTTTTGTCACTTTTCAACAAATTTGTTTGGTTTTCGCATTTATTGCTATGATTAAATGAGTGACCCAAAAATGGTATGTCACATTGACACTGCAGATAGAGCAGTCTAAGACAAACCAAACCAGCCTAATGTGACCTCAGTAAAAGTCGCATGTTTTCAAGATTTGCCAAGTTTTTATGCATTTGAAATGTATTAGTGTCATCATATTTCATAGTTATGATTATGTCAGCTTCCAGACCCTGACGAATGCAAACTTCAACAAGTTTGGGGATGAGTACGGAAGGGATATTAGCCGGCCGGGAGGCGGGTAAGTTATTTTAACACTTTTTTTTATGACGCAGTTAGCCTTATTGGTAGTGACAGCCTGCGAAGCTAGCGGTCCCAGGTTCGAATCTCGGTGTGGGCAAATATTTGTGTGATGAGCATGAGTATTTTGTTCCTGAGTCATGGATGTTTTCGATATATTTAAGTATGTATTTAACTATATAAGTATGTATTTAGTTGCCTAGTGCCCATAGTACAAACCTAGAGCTTGGTTTGGGACTAGCTCAATTTGTGTGAGATAGTCCCCTGATTTATTTATTTATATTATTATTATTTATAAAAATCCTTGTCAAAATTAGGATCCTTTCAAAGCTCGTATCTCTTAAATGGCCCAACAGATTTTCAGCAAACCTATAGCTAGCAACGACCTCACGTCATCTTTATAACAAAAAAAACCGGTCATGTGTGAGAAGTGTTTACTAAGAACAGATGCGGGCAAGCAAGTTATACAACTATGTCAAATTTCAAGTTGATAGCTTGTGTAGTTGCTGAGTAAAACTGCTGTGATATTCAGACAGACAACGAAGTCTCACCATAAGGGTTCCTTTTTCATCATTTTGGTACGGAACCCTAAAAACTGAATCAAAATCGGTCCATCCATTAGGGAACTACGATGCTACAGACAGATATTCTGATAAAGGAGATAATTTTTATAGGCCCACTAGAAACAGTTACATTCATTGATTTATATTTGTATTGAGATTCATATTTTAAGCATTCTTCAGCATTCCGGTTAGATACGGTTAATCTAATATAACCACTGTAATCTAGAGGTTAAGAGAAACTAATCAACATATGTCTCATCAATATATGTTGCAGTACTCCCCATACAAAAAGAAATTGCTCCTTTATAACACTTCTCTTCTTGCTTCGGGCATAAACGATTTGCCAACTCTGCCGAACTAAAAATATATGATTAATTTGAAGACTACCATAAATACCACTCAAATACATCTGTATTTAAATGTATTTTATATATAATCCTTATTTTAAGCTTATTTTGTTATAGGCCTCCGAAGCCACCGTCCAAGAGATTCGGCGGCTTTAGCTCGGGCTCCGGCCCCGCCCCGCCGCCGGCCGGGGGCTGCGGATGCGGCTAACTTCAAAACATTGCAAATGTCTACAACACAGTGCATCGGAACTTACACGCGTCATAAAGATGTGCTGTTATTCTGTTAAAAATATTAATAAACTGATGTTGAGTGAGCCAGTTTCAAGATGCTTCTAAGACTTGATATTTACTTCGACGCGTTTTGACAACATTTCACTCAACATTAGGTTATTAATTTGGCCCTTAAGCGTTTTATTCACGATCCATCTTGCTGGACATCCCGCCACGGTCACGCACGATGCCCGATGCAAAACGACGGTGAATAGTCTCGAGATGTACAGCAAGATGGATCGTGAATAGAGCGCCTTACGTCCCTCTAAAACTACCTTAACAATTTCAACGCTATTGCCGGATATATCCGCACCACTGATTCAATGACTACGACTTATATTTCCGTCAGAAAAATAGACACATGAGGACATTAGGTCTAGTTTTAAGCCTTCACTGGCGTGTATATAACATCTTTCGTTCTCTTTTTTAAAACTGATCACTTTCTTCGTGTGCCTTCCTTAAACTTGACATTGGAGAAATCATAGTGGCAACACTAAAGTAGCCACAAAACAAAGATAGATAGATTATACATCTTTCGTATTTGACATGACGTTGAAAAGGATAAGTTAGTTTTAAGCCATTTCAAGATTCGTCACTTGCCACAATAGATGTGAAAGCAATTAAAAAAAAAAAAAAGCGTCAGAGATTACGGTTTTTTTTATAGATCGTAGTAATAGCTGATTTTGGCCGAGATGACTGTCGCAAGCAAGACACGCCAGGTCATGGAAAACTCATTTCTTCAAGCGTCTCGAGACGGCATCTCGTTCAAGATAAGTGTTTTTTTTAATAATAATACGACTCTATGACTTGACATTCACTTTGACGTGGCTTGAGACGGACGATTTACTTAAGACCAATTTTATAATACGCGCGCGCAAGCGTTTTACAGGTTGGCAAAAAACATGAAAAAATGAGAGCGCCGTTCGGTAATTGGCAACATGATCCAATTTTTATCCAACGGATGCCTCATGTGGTGGTTTGCCAATTGAAGATATTGTTATTCCACCTGTATAAATGTAAACCTTTGGCATAATAAGCGAAGTTTTTATAAGGTACCTATTATGAGGCTTACGGAGTTAACCAGTTTAAACCGGTTTTTAAGCGTGAAACTTTCGTTTTTTGGGTGAACTTCGAACACGCTACGCCTTAAAAAAAAACTGAAAAAATGTATAACCTTTCTAAATTGTGAATTAAGTACATTAATTTTACTGTCTTCGTTCAATTTAGATTAGCTTTTGTAGTTAACATCTACTTGAATTTTTTTTATAACTTGGACCATGTTTTGTTTCGAGAAAACAAAATCAGTCGTCAATTAAGTTTTTAAATCAAGCCATTTTCTGAATCATAAGCTGACTATCGATACTAACGGCCGCACTCAGAGACGTTATTAATTTTCAAGATTAAAGTTGCTGCCGTCACATTTGCTTTGCAATAAAATAAGACAACACGTCACTTTGACAAGCATTAAATTTAATTGACGTCTGAGTGCGGCCGCATCTAAACTAGGTGGGTCTATGTTACGCAGCAGAGATTCTATTGCCAACTTCCTCCGTCATCAGATCGGCTCTTAGGCTCAAAAGTAAAATTGATGAGGCAACCGGATTTTTACGTCCCCATCAATTGGGGTACATTCATCCGGTGGGGTGGTTCGGTATCGCTTCAAGACCCAGATTAATACCCCTTCTATACGGTCGGGTGGTTGGGCCAACCGAGAGGGATGCAGCTATTTGTAGGAACGAGATGTAAATATTACTATTTCATTCTGACAGATAGCTGCGTCCTTCTCGGTTGGCTCTCCGGTTGCCTCTCCGGTAAAATTTGGAATTTGGAGTGCCATTGCCTTGAATATTACAATTGATCACTCGCATATAAACTCGGAAAATGTAATAATTATTGTTTTACTTACATTATTTTATATGGTTAACCATTACAACGCTATTTACGGATATATCCGTCACTGTTGAAAACGAGCTACGTATGTACGCATAGGGTTGGAGCTCTCAACACTTCTCAGCTATCAGTGACTTTAATATACATGGCCTTGGATAAAAAATATAGGTGAAAATTAAAAAAAATGGTAATGTAGTACTCGGTTTATTTTTAACAATAGGTATGTTACTCGTATAATATTAACGAGTATAATGTTTTTTAAAGTAAAGACTAATAAATAGCTTTTTATTTTAACCTTTTTTATTAACCACATATGATTAGTCACAACTTCAACCTTTTAGTCCCTTGGGTTCAAAATATGATTGAATTAACGAGAAATGTTGTATTGGAACGAAACTATATGAATATGCATTAAATGTTTTTATCGCATTTCTTAACAAAATATGAAAATATCATAAAATAGATAGCAAAAAGTGAAATTAAAATTAAATCGACCAAAAAATACGGATACAATAAGCGTTCAAAACTACTAATTAGATAGAGACCCGACATGTACTGTAACGTCAGTGGGCACTACGACCATATATATATAAACTCCATGTTAAATTCTGTTTTGCTAGAAAGAGATAGAAACAAATCTTTAAAGGCTTATATTTTGGTTATTTTTATAGTTATTCGAAAAAACATTCTATTGTTTGTTACATGAATGATTTTTTAATAAAGCCAAAAAAATCATGCATATTCCCTATTCCCCATAATCATGTAAATGACTCGCGAAGGAGTCATAAGCTTCGTGACGTCTCATGTCAAAATCTTTAATTTCGGAACTGCTAATCATTAATTAATCATTCCTAGATGTAAAATTGCAAAATATGTGACGATTTATTTTAAACATTAAGAGGATTGTGAGGTGACGGCTTTCCATACAAACGGCGATAACGTTTCCCCCCCTCCCCCCCTAAATGTTAACCGATTTCGACCAATTTTTGATACGGTGTCAGTCGGAGCAAAAACTATGTCCGTACGTTTCGTTTTTTTTTCAATATTATTAATAAATTTCGTTTTATTCCCGTTTTATTGTTTTCATACAAAAGTAATTTCGGCCATAATCTTTACAACGAATCAATATTTAAAAAAACAAACGTACGGACATAGTTTTTGTTCCGACTGACCACATATCAAAAATTGATCGAATTCGGTTAACGTTTAGGGGGTGGAAAACGTTATCGCCGTTTGTATGAAAAGACTAGATTTTGCAGTTGGTTCACAGTTCTCTTAAGCGGTCTTACGTTAGAATATGGAATAGATGTATTCATTTCCCTAGCACCTGTCAAATTTTATTTCGTGCACGCATGTTAAGCTCGCAGAGATGTGCGAGGTAGCTAAACGGTGAGCGAGGTCAAAGCTTCCCGTTCCCACCAGCGCTAAGCTAAGCTATGAAAATGGACGATCCTAATTGGTGGATATCAACACACCCTTAACTATCAGCTTAGCACTCTGGAGGAAAAGCAGCCTTAGGGTGGCACAATACAGATTCGTCATGGATTCCTTGTTCTTATACGGGTCAAGTCAGACCAGTTTCACGTAGATCTCGTCGACAAACTGATGAATTACCGAATGGATTGTAATCACTAGCTATTACATAGTATGAAACAAAGTCGCTTCCCGCCGTCTGTCCCTCTGTATGTACACTTAGATTTTTCAAACTACGCAACGGATTTTAATGCGGATTTCACCATCAGTTAGATCATTTTTCGTGTAATGTTTATGTATATAATAGTATCCGGGGACGCGCTATTAGTGTATATATCATTATCATCGTATCTTGGTAGGGCCTGATTTATACATTTCCTATGGCATAACATAACACTAAATCTCTAAAGGTGTTTAGTAATTTTAGTATTGAGATCCAAATCAGTCTATCTCATTTTACAAAAATAAAGTTGTAAAATATACTTGTCGTTTTATTTTTTTTAACCTTCGGAGAACTAAAAAATAATCAATTATAGGTACTAAGGACAACATGCACGAAAAAGATAAATCTAAGTTAAGCACAGAATAAGTACTTGCATAGAAACCGGACTATACGTAACAAAAAAGGACCGTACGTTTGACCTTTTCTATTTAAGGCATTCATAACGAGTTAGAAAGAGATGCCCTTATTCTTTCGTTATCCTTCATATCGTCACAAGGTTCACAAGGAAGTCAAATGGCCCGCGATATGTCAATGTCAGCTAAGGTACCCCACGTCACACCAACCTCTAGTACTACAAAATAAAAAGGTAGGTATTGCGAATAGTAAATTTTGTCAGGGTGACTTATTCAAATAAATTTTTCTTATAATAATTTAATTATGTTCATATTTTCATTGTGTTGACAACCCTACTGTTCGAGCGTGCAAACGTATGTATAAGGTTTGTTAAGGTGTCGTTAGGGCCGCATATACATGCGTTTTATATTTGTAGGTAGTAAGACAAATATCTATTCTATTAGTTCTATTACGTAGTGTCGCGGCAGGCGCGAATCACTAGGTGAGTGAGACATTTAATAAAGTTTATGTGGCAACACTAAGTATAGAACTTCTATGGAATTACTTTGCACCGCCAGTGTGACAGATACGAGTGAACTTTTCTTATACCTAAATTGTTCTTAAAGTAATATTTGTGAAAGCCGGCCAACTAATTGTTATTGGATCTCCTTCCTCTAAAGCTGAGTATCTCTGATTATCTCTGAGTGTCCCTGAGTGGCTCTGACTTGCCACTGACTGTCACTGTGTTTACTGCATATCACTATATTATTGTGTTTCACCATTGGGTGACTTCGGTGTTCTACGTATTAACATAATAATCTTGTTTGTACCAATCACGTAGCTGGGCGCCGGTTGGGCGCCTGCTTCTCTACAACTCCGGTCGGCATCCAGGTTGGATATCTAGTCGTTCCAAGGGAGCGGCTAGATCTGGATTGCTTTGAGAATCGATAGCCCAGGTTGGATATCTGGTTGTCCGTAAGGGATGACTAGATCTGGGTTGGTTCTAGAATCTTGGCGTGCGCACTTGACCAAGTACTGTATTATCAGCCTGGAGCTGTTGGAGACGTCCGGCAGCTTCCTCGCACCTAAGGGAGTTTGTAGTTTTGAGTGTGGAAACATTGTCACACCGTGATTGAGTCTTTCTGATCTGATACCAGTCTTGTTTGTTATAGACCAAGAAGTATAGCACCGAGGAGCGCCACTGGTTGTCAGTGACTCTCCGTGGCCAGATGGGTGATCAGCGTTACTCATTTGGGCTTTAATGTATACAGGAGGAGGACAGAGATGGCTAGCTGGGAGGAGACTACAACCCATTAATATATGCGAAGCAGATTTATATACAGGCAATGACCGAGCAGAATCCAGGTATGTGAAATATAAGTTATTACGCCGTGAAGCTACTATCCAACTATCCATGTATTGGCTAATCCCCATATATACCTAGCCATTCCATTATGTAATGGATGTCCTGATATGGTAGACTGCTACCTACTTAATGAGCATGGATACTTCCGCACCATGGTGTGCGATAGTGTAGTTTCCCGATATGGTGGAGGTGCTGGGATCGGCCCTGCGCCGGAGAGTCCTACGGAGATTTGTGGTCATTGGTGGATAAATATTATTAATGAACAGTGCATTTCAAGACATGATTTACAAGTTGGTTGGTGACCATAGCAATATCTGTTGTCTAATAGCAGTGAACTCATGTTATTTTATCAACATTTTAAACACTTGAGCTATGCGAGCGATAAATGCAGTCTCAAGTGGCGAGCTCTCGTCGTGTCAAATTACGAGGCGATGGGGCCCGCTGGGAGAGTAACCGGCTGACGTACATATGCGCGTACGAGTGTGAGCGGCGCCGAGGCCCGGTTTCGGACAAGTTAATAATGCTTTTGACAGTCTCGAGTTTTATCAGGAATAATCTAAGGAATTTCGAAAGTCAAGAAATAAATCCGAGAAAGTATGTATAAGCTATATACAGTTTTATGTATCGGCTCGAAAAGCTCCAGAAAGCGCTAACCGGAAATGCGGATTGCCGACGACAAATTTCAATATGGCGTCTAGCCCTTCAAGGTTTCATGAAGTCATTTCTTTCGCATTATTAGTATTTATATTCGCCAAGACGTCGAATTAAGTAACGATATATTTAGTTATTTATACAAAATGGTTAATTTTAAGACCGATTTAAGACGTCTGTAATAAACTATTAAGATAAAAGTATACGTATTGAGCGTAAGTCGCTCTCGACGCGCACCTTCCGTGCGCGGTCGCCTGTTCGCCATTACTTACTTGTACAGCGACGCCGAGTAGGTACTCAAAAACGAAATAAAGTAAGAAAAGTGCTAATAAGTGTCCAAAACTGCGTAATTATACCAGAAAGTGTTGTGTTACTCACAGGTGAGTGTTGTTATTGTTATATTTTAAGCGGTTCGCTTATTTTCTGCTATTTTTACGTAAATCGTATGTGAGAGAAAAGTTTAGGAAAAAACTTAGTTGACTTTTTACTTCTTAATCGGAGCCGGTTCAAAACTTAATTTAGACAAACGAAGTATGTCTAATAAATTCGTATTTGGTTCCATTTACCTCAATATCTGAATTTAGTGTAATTCTACCAAAATGGTGTACAATAATTTTTACAAATCGTTGTAGATACAATATTTTTTACAAAATTTATAATTATAAACTTTTTGCTATATGGTGTCTTGTTTGTTTGGTGTTTTGTGATTTAACTAGATACTTTTATTAACACATTATAATTGCCGCGGTATATCGGCTACCGCTAAGTTTACTATTTACCTATTATGTACATACCTACCTAAAATGAACATAAGGCGATGTAGAAGAGACATAGTCTATGTATTTTCGAGTACATAACCGCTCTCAAGTGCTCTTGGCTGGTGACCAGTTAAATTTTAAAACGTGATACTTATGGAAACTGATTACCAACCAACGGACTTTGCGCGGAAAGTCTAGTGTATAATTCGTTCGCTAAGTCTTGTGTGTAATTCGCGCGGTAAGTCTTGTGAAGAATTCGCGCGGAAAGTCTTGTGTATAAACTCGTAGATAATTAATTTCTAATTTATCATCAAATCTTTTTACCCGACTACGGCAAAGCAAAAAGGATGTTTGTATTTAAGGTTGTTTTACCTTTACGCCCAAACTACTCATCCGATTTTGATGAATTAGGTGTCAATTGATTCATAATTATAGTCCGGGTGACATGGGTACATTTTACTTACATCAATAGTTCTCAATAGACATAGCTATTAATCAATATTAATCAACATTAATTAATATGGTACTATATAGTACTATACTATGCTATACTGTGCTATGCTATGATGCAGCTATATGGCCATTGATGGATGGTCATAGGAACTTCTTAACTACACAAATAGCACCGTCGTGTTTGAGCTTGACTTGTTTTGTTGAGTACTTATACTTTATACTTACCTTACCTTAGGTACAGTCTGCAATAATAATTGTATTAAAGTACAGTCAACTATAATTAAATTTTTACAAAAGCTTATATCGGTTATTATTATGTGTAGGTGATCTATAGGTACTTCATAATTAATTCCAGATTACAATGGGGTCTGAAAGTGAAGAGACTTCTTTAGATAATGTGATCAAATTGAGATTACATCAGATAATAAGGAGAATAAATGATTATAAAGCAGAAGCTGAAGCATATTGTAAGGAAGGTAGCGATGATAGTGAAGCGATGAAAAAAGCACAAATATGTGCATCTAAGTTGGAAAATATGATTAAGCGGTTTACAACAGAACTCAATGAGTATTTTAGGATCTCGATCAACACATCGGCTGATGAAATCTCACAAATGAGCGAGGCTCAACTCAATGGTGAAGAGATTTTAGTGGAATTAAAATGTAAATTATCTGACAAGTTGGATAAAAGCGCACAAATGGTTCAAAGCGGTAGCGAGCAAAATCGTGTCTATTCTGCCAAACTACCGACACTCACTTTACCTGAATTTAATGGTGATGTGTTAGCTTGGTGTGAATATTGGGACATATACAAATCCAATATTCATGACAGGCCGATACCTGACGTTGACAAACTTCTCTATCTCAAGTCAACGTTAAAAGGAGAACCTCGTCGAATAATAGATGGATTAGAGACCACCAATAAAAACTATGCAATAGCAATTCAAACATTAACTGACAGGTACGGTAAACAATCGCAGATTATAGATGCGCATTATAGTGCGCTCAGCAAAGTAAAGGCTGCAGATACAACTATAGGTGATTGTCGGACTACATTAAATGAGTTAGAACGTCATCTCAGGGTTCTACAGTCACTGGGTGAAAATACTAATCACAACCATTTAAGATATCTCATTACGGAGAAATTCCCAGGAGATATTATCTACGAAATGAAGATGAAAACGAAAGAAGATACAGTTGGAGAAATGAGAAAGCAATTGGAGTTGATAATATCTGCAAGAGAAGAATCTCACAAAATACGGGAAGAGAAAAATCCCACTGAAAAGGCAAACTATACTGTAGAGACTCTACATACAACACACAATAATAGAGAGTCAATAACAAAAAATCGACCTGCAAGAAAGTATAATAATAACTTTAGAAAGAGGAATTATGTGAAGATAGAAAATGTAAAGAGAGAAGAGAATAAAAATGAGGTTAAGAAAGGAGGAAATTCACAAAGAATAGTACAGTACCATTCTAGAAGCCAGTATGATTCATCAAGGAAACCAAAGTATGAACCAACAATAAGTATGAACAATGAACATAAAGGAGGAACAAAGGAATATTTTGAATATAAAAGAAGGAAACTATCCTGTATATTCTGTAAAAAGGATCACTTTTCAGATCAGTGTCAATAATATAAAACTATTGAGGAACGAAAATCCAGAATAAAGAACCGATGCTTTAATTGTCTATTAGACAACCATGTGATTCGCGACTGTAAAAATAGAAGAGAGTGTGTATATTGCCACAAATATGGTATACACCATCGAGCTTTATGTCCAGAAAAAAATCAGAGTAAACAAAGAAACCACTTTGACTGCAGTGAATAGCAGTGGATTCACAGCGTTACAGACAGCAATAGTAACGGTGAAGAACGAGAAAGATCATAACAGAACTATTAAGTGCAGGCTATTACTAGACTCCGGATCTCAAAGATCATATGTAACAGGAGAGATTTCCAAAAGGCTCAACCTAAAGGAAGAAAATCGACTATCCATTTTTGGATTTGCAAGCGAAATGCCTTGAGAGTATAATAGCCCTCGATTCAGACTAGAAATTACGACAAGAACAAACAAAACAATAATACTTCATGCTAATGAAGTCCCTACAATTACAAATGGAGTAGCAATGCCTAATATTAATCTCAGAGCAAGAGGAAGATATTGAGTACGATTGCTTCTATGTATGACCCATGTGGACTTTGTTCCCCTTTGATCTTACCCGCAAAGTTACTACTACAGCAATTATGGGAGATAAAAATAAAATGGGACACAGTCTTACCAGATGAACTTCACAGTAAATGGGAAGATATTATTGATGGTTTGGAAGCAATAAAAGAAGTAGAAATACCACGTTATATGGGACTGCCTGAGAAAACAGAGAAAACAGTATATGAATTACACGGGTTTAGCGACGCGTCTAAGCAAGCATATGCTACAGTGATCTATTTGACAGCTGATAATGGAGACAAAAAGAATATAGCTTTTGTTATGTCTAAATCAAAGATTGTACCAAAAGAAGAAAGAGAGAATTTGCGCATGCCTAGACTAGAGTTACTAGGTTGCTACCTAGGTAACAAACTAATGACGTACATCAAGAATGTTATAGGTATTCCAATAAATAAAGAATATCTCTGGACGGACAGCACAATTGTTTTAAGCTGGATCTACTCGAATAAATTATTACCAGCTTTTATTGCGAGGCGAGTGGATGACATCAGAAAAAATAAGCAGTTGGAACTGCGTCACATAAACACGGAGGCTAATCCTGCTGACTTGGCGACACGTCCCAATCTATGGGAAAAGAAGAAATTACTATGGTTAAACGGTCCTGAATTTCTTCTACAAGGAAATGAGAAATGGCCAAGCCATTCCATATTTGAATTTTCAAAACCGTCGTCGGGGCAGGGTCCTTCGGATACAGTAAACTTAATGGAGATTGATGAAAAGATACCGGACAAGACATTTCAAGAAGCAAATATAGTAGTAGATAATACTATGAAGAGTATTAAAGAATTGCAGAAAGAATACTTTCCACTAGAGAGTGAAGGAAAGAAAACAAGTTTAGCCATTAATTTGGACTTATTCAAAGATAGAGACGGCCTGTTGAGATCTAATGGTCGTATGAAACATGCGGATTGGTCTTTCGATAAACGCTATCCAATATTAATACCTAGAAATTGCGAATTCACTAAGGAACTCATCATGAAAACACACAGAGAAAACTATCATATGAAAGCCAATCACACGTTGAGCAAAGTGAGAGAATTATACTGGATTCCAAAGGGAAAGAGTTACGTACAGCAACTATTGAAGAAATGTCCAGAGTGTGTCAAACAGAGCGGAGGCCCGTTCAAGTTACCTCCAGCACCTGCTCTACCGCCGGAGAGAGTAAATTATTCAGCGCCATTTACTTATACGGGAATCGATTACATGGGACCCGTTCTAATAAACAATGGAAATGGAAATACTAAAAGGTGGATTTGTCTTTTTACCTGTTTAGTAGTCAGAGCGATACATCTTGAAGTCGTGCAAGACCTTACTGCTGAAGAAGGTTTACTTGCACTAAGGAGAACGATCTCTGCGAGAGGAATACCGACGTTAATAACATCAGACAACGCTCAACACTTCAAGCTGATAGCAGAGATAATTTCGAATCAATACTGCATAGACAAGAAGATGCGGTGGAGATTTATAACTCCTCTCTCTCCATGGGCTGGTGGATTCTACGAACGTCTGATAGGTATTGTCAAGAACTGCATGAAGAGAACGCTAGGAAAACACATGTTAAAAGATAACCAGCTCTCAACGATTGTCAAAGAGATTGAGGCAGTAGTTAACTCGCGACCTCTTACTAGCGTAGACTCCGAACTAGACTATATCTTGAAGCCTTCGGACTTTCTGACTGTAGGAAAAGTAATAACATTAGAAGAATCGGAAAATGGTTCCGAACCTCGAAGTATATCTACAACAAAGACGGAATTGATAAGTGGCTGGAGACGAGCACTCGTCATACTAAAAGAATTTAAAGATATGTTTTCGAACCGTTATTTACTAAGTCTTCGTGAAAGATACAGTCATTTACCTCGTGAAACACGAATAACTTCAGAGTTAACACCGAGTCCTGGTCAAATTGTACAGATCAAGGGCGATTCCAAGAATAGAAACGATTGGTTAGTAGGGAAAATTACGTCACTAATCCCGAGTACTGACGGATTATGTAGAGCAGCAAAAGTTCAAGTAGGGAAAAGTGAGTATACACGTTCTATCGCACACCTCTACCCGCTTGAAATAGACGATGCTTCGGATACTATCACGAACATCAGTAGTAAGGTTGATACTCGTCCAGTAGAGACACCTGATTATGACACAGAAAAGACAGAAGAGCTAGAGAAATTTCATCCACAAGTCCCTGATGTAAGACCGGATGATATACAAAAACCTGTAGATATCGTCCCTATAGAGACGATTGAAGATCACGTCAGTATACATGATAAAGACGGAGAATGTTCATCGACAGAAAATGATGAATCGTCACCTGATAAAACCGAGACAAACAACATAGATATAAACCAGAAGTCGAGGCGAGCTGCAGCTACCAAAGCATTAGAGAGAATCAAGGAATGGACACGTGACCTGAATGCGCTACTGCTTCACTCCAGAGCTTCGCCGCCGGGGAGTGTCGCGGCAGGCGCGAATCACTAGGTGAGTGAGACATTTAATAAAGTTTATGTGGCAACACTAAGTATAGAACTTCTATGGAATTACTTTGCACCGCCAGTGTGACAGATACGAGTGAACTTTTCTTATACCTAAATTGTTCTTAAAGTAATATTTGTGAAAGCCGGCCAACTAATTGTTATTGGATCTCCTTCCTCTAAAGCTGAGTATCTCTGATTATCTCTGAGTGTCCCTGAGTGGCTCTGACTTGCCACTGACTGTCACTGTGTTTACTGCATATCACTATATTATTGTGTTTCACCATTGGGTGACTTCGGTGTTCTACGTATTAACATAATAATCTTGTTTGTACCAATCACGTAGCTGGGCGCCGGTTGGGCGCCTGCTTCTCTACAACTCCGGTCGGCATCCAGGTTGGATATCTAGTCGTTCCAAGGGAGCGGCTAGATCTGGATTGCTTTGAGAATCGATAGCCCAGGTTGGATATCTGGTTGTCCGTAAGGGATGACTAGATCTGGGTTGGTTCTAGAATCTTGGCGTGCGCACTTGACCAAGTACTGTATTATCAGCCTGGAGCTGTTGGAGACGTCCGGCAGCTTCCTCGCACCTAAGGGAGTTTGTAGTTTTGAGTGTGGAAACATTGTCACACCGTGATTGAGTCTTTCTGATCTGATACCAGTCTTGTTTGTTATAGACCAAGAAGTATAGCACCGAGGAGCGCCACTGGTTGTCAGTGACTCTCCGTGGCCAGATGGGTGATCAGCGTTACTCATTTGGGCTTTAATGTATACAGGAGGAGGACAGAGATGGCTAGCTGGGAGGAGACTACAACCCATTAATATATGCGAAGCAGATTTATATACAGGCAATGACCGAGCAGAATCCAGGTATGTGAAATATAAGTTATTACGCCGTGAAGCTACTATCCAACTATCCATGTATTGGCTAATCCCCATATATACCTAGCCATTCCATTATGTAATGGATGTCCTGATATGGTAGACTGCTACCTACTTAATGAGCATGGATACTTCCGCACCATGGTGTGCGATAGTGTAGTTTCCCGACACGTAGTAACTCTTATTTAATCTGAGCAAGTAATAGAGTTGTCAGTCAATTCATGGACTGAGCGATGCAAAAAGAAGTAATTAATGAATCATTAATAATGATTTTAACTATCTACGTATTTCCAACTTCCAAAATATTAACCCAGTAGGTATAACCAGTGGTCGGAATAGGTAGACCTAATTTACCTAAACTTGACGCATGTTCATTCATCCGTAAGTAAGATGGGAACACATTATTGAATGAACATGCATCAAGTTTAGGTAAATTAGCTCTACCTATTCCGATTACTGGGTGTAACCAATATTTTTGGAATCGTGGTCGAAATATTGTAAGCCCTAGTTCCGTACAATTTCGTCTTAAAAAGCCGCAAAAACCAACTAACATAATAAAATAACTACAAATAAAAGGTCTGTTGTTACTACAATCGAGCAGAAAAGCATGAATTGTTGCTGTACTGTAGTTGACTTGGAACTCTAACGCTTGACAGTGTACAGTAATGTAATGCTGAGAACAAATTATCGGACGCGGCTGAGTACCTACTTAGCGTGCACGGTTATTCGGACGTCTCCAGTGTGGCCAGCCGTCAAACGTTGTTGTAAGTATAGCGCAGTATTTGCCAGGTCTCCTGATTTTATTGGGGCTCTACTGGGTTTTCCTGAGAATGTTCTGATTTTTCAATCCAAACTCCAAAGCCCCGACTCAAAAATCAGTAGACTCTTAGAAAAGTTCAGTGGATCTCCTGAAAAAACCAGATCTGGCAGCTGTGATAGCGTATTTCTTTTGACAGCTACTCGGTCGCGTCTATGTTCACACTGTTAGCCGCGTCCGCAGACGCTCGGAATTGTCCACAGCCAGATCGGGTTCGGACGTCTGAACGCTCACATCCGCGACTTACGTCCGATAGGTTGCAAAGCTGCTTACTGCTGCACTCAGAGATGTCAATTAACTTTTAAGTTTGATTAAAGTTGCTGCTGTCGCTTTCTTAGCTATAGTATTAGAATAAGACCCAGCAACTTTAATGAAACTTAAAAATTAATTGATGTCTCTGAGTGCGGCAGTTAGTGTCTTATGTACTGTCCAATACGAAACTAGCCGTGTCCATTAGCTGAAGCTAATGGACGCGTCCGATAATTTGTTCCCAGCTTTATTAATTGTAGGTACGCTTGTCCAATGTGTATAAATTAACAGGTCACACTTATCTAAGCCGCCTTCAAACCGCCGCAGGGAGCCGCACACGGCACAATATTAAGCACAGCAACACTCACTGCGACATTTGCGACAGTCGAGTCGAGCGAGGCGAGTTCAGTTCTGTCCTACCTACCTACCGTGGTCCTTCTAATAAGATTTCTTGCGCTGCGGGCGAATAGAACATTTTATAATTTATTTTCACCTTTTTATTCCAAATTTGAATTGTGGTTGGTGGTGTTGAATCTTTTAAAATGGAGTGGGTGATACCAGTGAACGACATGCTCAAAGATCAGATCACAAAGCTGGATTACACTTTAATACCACCAGGTTGTCACGGCGATGTAAGAAGCGTAAGGTAATTTGACTTAAATTAGTTATCTTTCTCTTAGAAATCTTGGTCAAAATAAACTCTGTCGTATATGGTCTTGTTGTAATGACACGCCTTCTTCGTCCGCTAGTCAAGGTCCACTGCTTGTCCCCATTTCTCGTACGGAAATGCACGACGATTTCGACATTCGGAACTACGTACATCTTGGTTTTGATGAATCTTGAGTCTTAGAATATTAATAATAGTGTTATTATTCTAAGTCTTGAGTATGAATATCTGAGGCGGTTTGTTGAATACCTCTATTTAGGTTTGTCATTAATGATTAGTCACGAGAATTATCCTATTCTGAATTTCTGACTTAAAGGCAATTATTTACCACCAACTAATTTTGATTTGACCAAACTGTATTTTAAAAGTTTTTGCTTGAATAATTCTATGACCAGATATGTATGAGTCAAGATTCATCATGATCTATTTTAAGCGCCGAATTTTTAAAGAAAGTTGTGGTGATACTGATAACGACGACTTTTTTCGCTTTTATTGATTATTGAAGTGGAATTGAGTGAATAACTTCTACTTTCAAATATTTTTATTTATATTACATTAAATTACAATTATAGGCCCTATCATGATAATAAATTGCATTACACACATAAATGCACTACCTTAATAAACTGTGACATTAAATAAATAAATAATTATCACAGGACAATTTAACACAAACTTACCTATTGCCAAAAATAAGCTCTAGGGGATTAGGAGTAATGTAGACAATGATAAAATTACCTATATAAATACATACTTAAATGCATAGAAAACATCCAAGGCTAGTAACATACTAAAATTGATTTTCCCACCCAGGGTGGTTCAAGAAAGCCTGGGTAAGCTGATCAACACCCTTGGAGAACAGTCTGCGCAAGCCCAGGGTTTGTCCAAGGCCATCACAACGGCAGAGAAGCTCCGGAACGCACCAACTCACGTGCTGTACCTTCTTACAGACCCTACTGGCAAAAAGTAAATACATATAACCATATACATATTTTCTTTGTCATTTGTATTTGCGACTGCATGCAACTTACTATAGATACTTTCAATCTACAACAGTGCCCTGCTTGTAAAATTTCATGTTCTGTTGAATTTGTTGTAGTCAAGGCTGTATCAACATATAAAAAACTAGCGACCCTGTCCAGGACGACCTGTCCTCACTTCGCTTTGGTAAAATAACTTAAAAATATAGCCTATGTTACTTATCGATAATGTAGCTTTCAAAATAAAAAGCTTTCATAGTAAAATGGTACAAAAGGAACCCTTATGGTGAGACTTCGTTGTCTGTCTGTCTGTATGTCACAGCAGTTTTTCTCAGCAACTACACAAGCTATCAAGTATAAATTTGGCATAGTTGTATAACTTGCTTGCCCGTGTCTGTTTTTAGTAAAAAAAATATGAAATTAATTTTATCAATAATATAATGGAGAGTTCATATGAAAGGGCTCAATCTGCACCTTTCAATAAATTTTGCAGTGCAGATTAAGCCCTTTCACATATATATATATATATATATATATATATATATTTATATTTATATTTATATATATTTATATATATAGATGTGACATGGATGTCCCATCTATTTAAACCAAATTTGTCCCAATTTGTCAGCTGTTATGACCTTGTCAATCCAATTACAATTGTTGAAAGACTGAACTGTTTACAAATGGATTTATTGATTGACTTCATACAAAGGAGAGAACTTTCCGCGAGGCTTGAGGCGTTCGGGCGTTATGTTAAAAGGGTTGGTAGCATTATTACTAAAGAGCGACACAGACTAGCAGAACAGTCCGTTGGCACGTCTGTCTGTTAGGCGGACCACCGGCCGAAATCTATGAAGGAAATCTTATACTACATTAAACATGAAACATTTGTATATCAATATCTTATGATGAAAATTGCGACATGCGGGTTTACGGGGGCGAGAATTCGACCTACCTAGGTCTCATATCCGGGAGAATTTTCCCCGTATTTTCACTCAACAAGATTTCCCGCGCAATATGCTTCGTAATTTCGAGGCGGCCGCCGCCGTCTGAATACTGATGGTTAGAGCGTTGGCCTACTACGCAAAGACTGCGGGTTCGAACCCCAGCATCGTTTTTTTTTTTTGTTTATGTATAGAAAATCAATGAAAATTCGGTTTCGACTCGAGCGTCGACGCTCGGTCTCCCAGGTATTGTATGCGGTTGTACAAGAAACTTACAGTCTGTGTTCTATTGAACCGACAAGCCTCTTGGCCGGCGGACTTTTAGGGCCGTATTATAAACTCATCTCAACTGTGATCCCCGTCTCAAGATAACGTAAAAGTAGACGTCAATCCATAGACAACTGTCATTTTTGACGCATCTTGTGACGTGAATCGCAGTCGAGATGAGTTTATTGATACCGCCCTTAAGTCTATGGGCCGTATTAATAAACTGATCTCGTGTGAGACGCCCTTCACAAGATGCGTCAAAATGACAGTTTTGTATGGATTGACGTTTACTTTGACGTATCTTGAGACGGGGATCACAGTTGAGACGAGTTTATTAATACGGCCCTATGTGGCCAAGGCAAGGGAATTAGGTTAAAAAACTTCGTATCCGTATTTGTATCGTATCGTAATATATACGAATGTATCGCAGTTCCCAAATATCAGGGACAATATCACACAAATTGACCTAGTCCCAAACTAAGCTCTAGGCTTGTGCTATGGGTACTAGGCGACGATATACATACTTATATAACTGCTTACTTACTACTTTACTTATTACTTTGGTGTAATTTTTAGTTTAATTTTTTATTTTATTATATTTTGTGTTGTACTAAGGTGTAATTGTGGCAATAAATGATTTTGAAATTGAAATTGAAATTATATAGAGAAATACACAAAACATTCATGACTCAGGACCAAATACTCGCGCTCATCACACAAATATTTGTCCGTACCGAGATTCGAACCCGGCTCGCTTCGTAGGCAGATTCACTACCAACTAGGCTAACCGCGTCGTCATTTGATATAGTTTTTTTTTTCTGTTTGAAAATTTACTTGATCGAGTGTTCTTAGCTAAGTTTGGTTAAAATCCATTACTCCATTTGAGAGTTACGAGCTCTGAAGTTATAGGTTCTCATTTTGTCTGGACATTTTATCTAATTCATATATACAGGATGTCCCAATATCAGTAACCCACATTGACACCGCAGGTAGACCAGCCTAAGACGGACCGAACCAGCCTAACATGACCTGAGTAAATGTCGCATGGTTTTCGAGATATGCCAGTTTAAAGTTTGTACTGGAAAAGAACTTTAAACTGGCAAATCTCGAAAACCATGCGATTTTTACTAAGATCATGTTAGGCTGGTTCGGTGTGGGGACAATGCGTAACGCATTTTCACTCCGTTAAAAAAAATCAAAAGTAAAAAAAAAAAAGCAAAGAAAAATAAAGTGTCTGGTTCGGTCCGTCTTAGGCTGGTCTACCTCCGGTGTCATTGTGGGTTACTGATATTGGGACACCCTGTATTTATAACAGAAACTTATTTGATAGTTTGTCATCAAACTGTTCTCCAAAACAAGCATGTTAGACGGAGGTCACACGCTCAGTATTTTATCAGTTCAGTCCATCAGTTTGGTTTGACCGGAATGACGGACTCATGAAAATTAAATATTATAAATAATTCCCTCCAATCCAGCGAATCATGAAATACTGTAGTGTCATTCTCGCGTCAGTCACCTAAACAGCGACTGGCGTACGTCGTATCAGTCTGATGTCAGTCTTGAATCATCCATCATTCTGGCGCCAGTCAGACCAGACTGACATACTAAACTGATGAAATACTGAGCGTGTCACCTCCGTCTTAGATTTGTGGCGGTCACAAAAAGGTAAGCGCTTCCGTGCCCCCAATGTTCGGCGGAGCGTCCAAGAGATTCTATACGAAACGAACAACGGTACTTCTTTGTGTAACAAGTCTTAACTTTTACATAACTATGTCAACTGCTTGGTTAAAATTGCCATTTCACTACAAAACTCGAACAGTCAAAGTCAAATAGATAAAAGCTTCCGATAAAATTGCGATCTCTACATCCAGAGGATTTACTTGGGGTAAAATTAAAAGAGTCCCCTTGAAATGACCATTCTGAAGTTTAGTTGTGCTTAAAATATTTATAGCCAATTTTTCGTTATATATTAATTAAACCCGAATGGAATTCTGTCTTTATAAGGTGCAAATTTAAATACGCACAAAGTGAATGTAGTCTAATATGAATTAACACCAAAACAATGTAGGCTCAAAATGAATTAAACGTAGGACGTTTGTATTTACGATTGGTCATATTTCTGAATGTATACATAAATACAAATGGGTATATTTCTTTTGACATAATACCGACTGTTATGAGCAATGATATTTGTACATAAAAGTAGGTACCTACTACAGTCGGCAGCAAAAGCTTGACTCGAAAATTTTTTTTTTGCATAAATTTATTTGATAATTTAAATCTGATTATCTATGCATAGTATAAAACAAAGTCGCTTCCCGCCGTCTGTCCGCCGCCTCTGTATGTACGCTTAGATCTTTCAAACTAGGCAACGGATTTTAATGCGGTTTTCACCATCAGTTAGATAATTTTTCACGGAAGGTTTATGTATATAATAGTACCCGGAGCTAAGCGAGGGCGGGTCGCTAGTATAACTATAAATATAACTTGTAAATTGCTGCTGCGTGCGATTATACTATTATGCAAACTATCGTAGTAGGTATTAAATACCATTTAACACATATTTTGCTGCCATGCGAATACTAACCTACATTGTGTAACCTTGTTCAAGTTCTGTCTTGATAAGCAGATGAGGGTTGTGCAAAAAAAAAAGGACTGTTCTCAAGAAAAGTTTGTCCCGAAAATTAAATGCAACGTAAACGGTGACGTTTACCGAATGCAACTTGTCTAGCCCTGGACTTTCGCCAGGTGCGTCACCTTTTGTGATACGAAGCTCGCATTCTGTAACAAAGCTCATACGCGTTCACGGCACTGATAGGTTAGGTTATTTTTATATGCGTTGCCGTCGTTGCATGCGTAAATCTATAATATGTTGTCTATGATTTAAATCTGATCAACTGTTTGTGATTGGCTAACAAACATCTAAATATTTATTGAAAACGACAAACAAAATTCCGAATGATAAACATGATTGGTGATGTGGGCATGTTTATAAACTGTCATGTTTGTGTGAATAGAATGATGTCAATTGTTATAATGTGATACCGGAAATGGAAGTTGGTAAGACTACCACATGGTGTACCGCGATGGTCCGGTAAGGATCTGGTGATGCGAGTAGCTCGAAACCGGCCGTCGTGAAGATCCTCGCAAACTCCAAACTCAAAGTCAAATTTATTCAGTAAATTCGTATTCATATTTATATATTAACACACCTTACCTATTAAACGAGAAACATTTGTATATATGTATATATATATTTTTAACACAGTTGCTCAAAAAGTGGTACTTTTCGTAGCTGTATATCGTGCGGAAAGTTGGTTTTCGCGAACTAGTGCTTTTTACTTTTCCAGTTTTTTAAAATTTATACTTGTTCCAATTCATGACTACTTATTGATGAGTGTTAATATTAGTTTCCTTTAAATATCGTAATCAACATAAAAACCTACTGTTAATGTAAGAATACGAAAAATATACATATTTCATATTTTATTACTTACCTCTTCATCATTATAACACGTTTATTTTTTAATATTGAATATTGAAAAACCGTTCTTAATAAGTTGTCTGAATGGAATGGAATAGCTGCCGAAACGCCTGTCAAAATTTTTGACATTATGAAGAGGCTTTTTTTTTTTAAATGAGCTAAGTCCTTTAAGCCATGCGTTTTTTCTTACTGCAAGCATTTTTTAAGTTTCCAAAGGCAACATTCGATATGGTTTTTATAAATATACGATACACAAATAATCTTAAATAACAATACTTAGGTAATAATAGTACAATGTTTTATATTTACAATTGTTTATGTTTTATAGAACATGCATTTGAAAAAAAAACTTTCATTGAAGTGGGTTCAATAATAATAACAAAATCCATTCTAGTCGAATAAAAGCTAAAAAAAACACCTCTTCATAATGTCAAAAATGTTCACTGCGAAAGATCGAACTTACAACGAATTTGTTTACCAATCTTAAGTTTTCAAAAAGTTGCTTATAAAATGAGTGACTCAGAGTTTGAAATTGATTTATTTTTTCGCAACTGTGTTAAAAAACGTCGTTCGATACACGTGCGGAAATGTCATTCTTCACTCGTCCCGAGTCTTGCCACTCGCCTGCGGCTCGTGGCAAGATATCTCGGTACTCGTGAAGTAATGACATACTTTCCGCACTAGCATCGAAATGTACTATTGTACTCACGTTCTAGAAAACGGCTCTAACGATTATAGTTTACGGGGCGAATAATCGATCTAGCTAGCTCTCATATCTGGGAAAATTAGTTTTCCCCGTTTTTTCACGCAAAAAGATTTTCCGCGCAATATGGTTCGTAATTTCGGGGCCGCTGCCGCCGTCTGAATAGAGTGATGGTCAGAGCGTTGGCCTACTACGCCAAGACTGCGGCTTCGAACCCCAGCTATTTCTTATATTTTTATTATTTTCATTTGAGCGACGTCGCTCGGTCTCCCAGGTACTTTATATATAAACACATTATATATATAATATATATATTATATATTTCCGTAACAAAATAGACATGTCCCTAAATATGTGACGTTCTCAATATAAAAGGGATCTTATTGAGGCAGGCGGTTACGCCGTTTTTAGAACTGTTACCATAGTATTCGTATAGTTACAAGAACAAGAAGAGCGTAACTGCCTTCCTCCATAAGGTCCCTTTATATTGAGAACGTCACATATTCAAACCGGGCGGGGACCGCTAGCTTCGTAGACGGGGGTCACTAATGGCCAAAGTATCAGATAAATACGTATTTGTGGCATCATTACTTTAGTATTCATGTAATGTATTATTTTCAGTGGTGACGGCGAGGCGATTGGCTTTTTAAAGGTCGCCTTCAAGCACCTGTACCTCTTCGACGAGCGGGACAAGGTCTGCCAGGTGGAGCCGCTCTGCGTGCTAGACTTCTACGTGAGCGGCGCGCGGCAGCGGCGCGGCAACGGGAAGCGGCTCTTCGACTATATGCTGCAGGTTTGTTGAGTGGTGCCAAATCTGGGGAGCGGTGGGATCGGGGCCGGCCAATATACAAGTTCATACAGTCTTAAATGTATTTAATACTGGATGACTTCGCACCACTTTTTCTAAATGGTATTGAGGCGAACAAAACGAAAAAATAATATTCAAATAGACGGCGCGGTTAGCCTAGTTGGTAGTGACCCTGCCTACGAAGCTAACGGCCCCGGGTTCGAATCCCGGTATGGGCAAATATTTTTGTGTTGAGCGCGCGAGTATTTGTTCCTAAGTCATGGATGTTTTCTATATATTTAAGTATGCATTTCTCTATATAAGTATGTATATCGTTGCCTAGTACCCATAGTACAAACCTAGAGATTAGTTTGGGACTAGGTCAATTTGTGTGAGATTGTCCCCTGATATAAAAAAAAAATCGGTCGAGCCATTGAGCTACCAGCACGGCAATTGAGTTTTTTATATGTATTATAGACATAAAATACAAAATATTTTCTTTAGAAGTATTTACAATACAAAATACAAATAGCGGTGTTTGATATTTTTTTATTGAGGCTAGTTTTTGAGAGACTATATTAGCTTATAAATATCCATTTTATAACAAGGTGAAACTTGTCTGACAGCACCTTCGTAAAACGTTCTAATGTATACGAAGTATTGGAAAGCCGTTATCATTATGCAATAGCTCAATGACTTAAACTTTTTTATGATAATATTATTAAATAAAATACTTTTTATTCTACTAAATATATAGGGCAAGTAAATTAGATATCAAATCGCGGTCGTCGTGAGAATGACTCAGATTACACTGCACTAGAAAATAGTGTGCGTGTGTGTGTTAGTTTGTTACTCCTTCATGCTGCAACGGCTGGACGGATTTTGATAAAATTTGGAATGGAGATAGCTTATACCCTGGATGAACACAGACAACTTTTCATCCCGGGAAATGTGAGAGTTCCCGCAGGAAACGCGACAAACGACTACGCGAACGGAGTCGCAGGAAAAAGCTAGTAAAGAGTGGTCCAGGAAAAAAGTAGCAAGAACCTTTTTTGAATTTTGATCAATTCACGAAAAATTTAAAAACTGTTTGTTTCACATGTATCACGTAACATACCGAGAAGTTATTTTATGGTAGCAATTATTCGATTTATTTAAAAACAAAAAAAATATCGCCATCTGAAGTTACTCTTTGTAAGTTAATTATATACACCTACCTAGAAAACGCCGGCCGGAGTCAAGTTTAGGTCGCCAAACATTTAACTATACCCAGATCCACAGTAGGTAAGATTTTGCGGACTTACAGACAGAGGTCAACTGTTGATAAAAAAGCAGGCTCCAGTCGGAGAAAAGGGTTTCAGGACAAAAAACTTGCAAATAAGATTAAAGCTGCATACAGGACCAACTGTAACTTGTCCGAACGAAAGCTCGCCGATTAGTTGGGTTGTAGCAAGTCTTCGGTCCATCGGATTAAAGAGAGTGCTGGACTGAAGTCATACAAGGTTCAAAAAGTATCAGACAGAACCCCAGAAAAACAAAAAACAACTGTTGTACTTTCATTAATATACACACTAAAATGACGTGCTACTTTTTTTTCTGGACCACTTCTTACTTAGTAATTCTTAGTGTCGAAAGCAATTCCACCGGAAACAATTACATTTAATTACCAAATTTTGTCCATGAACTTTTATTGTATGACACCTGCCCACAGGACACCGGGAGCTGCCCCCAGGACCTGGCCATAGACGGCCCCTCGGCCAAGATGGAGACGTTCCTCGCGAAGAACTACGGCGTGGACCGCCTGATGCGGCAGAGCAACAACTTTGCCGTGTCCCCGGCGTTCTTCATCACCTCGTCAGAGAGGTATGGGATTTTTAACCCCCCAACGCAAAAAGTGGGGGGGCTCCGTACACATTTGGCCGGTTTTTAGTATTTGTAGTTATTCTATCGGGTTTGTTCTATAATCATACCATATTTGACGCTTGTATGTTTGACCGTTTTTACGTTAGAACAAATACAAAATAAAAACGTTCGTTGAATAAAAAACCGTTTCTTGTATGGGGTCTCCCCTTATTATTTTACTTTTTGATTTTTTTTTTATTATTTGTCGAGAATATTCTGCAAAAAAATCAACGGGTTATCTTTTACGGTTCTAAACATAAGCTCTTTAAAGTTAGGACGGACAGCGCAGTGTTATAGTGTCCGCAAAACTAAGTTGCGAGTCGGGCAACAAAAGTTAGTTACCGTAGGGGTGGTAACATGTCGATAACTTATGTTACGATGTAAACGTCGATATAATTATATTTTTAATGGTATTTCATCACTTTATCGAAACACCTTTCATCGAACGTATCATTTCATCGAAAGCAAATTTCTGCTGAAACCTTATTGTTTTCAGGTTATCTTATGCATGGGTTACGTAGGTTAGGTTAGACCTGACATCACCAAAAAATTATAACTGTTGCACGTGGAAATTAGCTTCCGATGAAATGAAATTCGATGAAAGGAGTTTCGATAAAGTGATAGCTACCCATTTTTAATGGATAATAAAATCGGGTGCCTTCGGGTACGGGACCCTATAAGCTAACCATAATAATTGAAATGGTTGTTACAGCAAGTCTGATCGCAATACGCCAGTGGTCCCGGCGGCGGCGGTAGGCCGTTTCGCCGCTCGCAAACCACCGTCTTCCATCTCCGACGTAAGTGTCTTATATTATTTCTTACTAGCGACCCGCCCTCGCTTCGCTCCGGGCACTATTATATATAATGATCGTTATCAACCTGCAGTTTTCGTAGCAAAGTATGGTTGACAAAAAAATAAATACATTGTAATTATTCAATACTAATTTTTACTATAAAATAAATACTTCAGGATTATTACCTCTAGATATAATTCCTTATGATACAATAGTACATTTCGATGCAAGTGCGAAAAGAATGTCATTACTTCACGAGTACCTAGATATCTTGCCGCGAGCCGTAGGCGAGTGGCAAGACTCGGGACGAGTGAAGAATGACATTTCCGCACGTGTATCGAACGACGTTTTTTAACACAGTTGCGAAAAAATAAATCAATTTCAAACTCTGAGTCACTCATTTTATAAACAATTTTTTCATTTGACATTTGAAGAAAATTTTTGACCATTATGAAGAGGTGTTTTTTTTTAGCTTTTATTTGACTAGAATGGATTTTGTTAATATTATTGAACCCACTTCAAAGAAAGTTTTTTTTTCAAATGCCTGTTCTACAAGACAAACAATTGTAAATATAAAACATTGTACTATTATTACCTAAGTATTGTTATTTACGATTATTTGTGTATCGTATATTTATAAAAACAATATCGAATGTTGCCTTTGGAAACTTAAAAAATGCTTGCAGTAAGAAAAAACGCCTCTTCATAATGTCAAAGATTTTGACAGGCATTTCGGCGGCTATTCCATTCCATTCAGACAACTTATTAAGAACGGTTTTTCAATATTCAATATTAAAAAATAAACGTGTTATAATGATGAAGAGGTAAGTATAAAATATGAAATATGTATATTTTTCGTATTCTTACATTAACAGTAGGTTTTTATGTTGATTACGATGTTTAAAGGAAACTAATATTAACACTCATCAATAAGTAGTCATGAATTGGAATACGTATAAATTTAAAAAAATTGGAAAAGTAAAATGCACTAGTTCGCGAAAACCAACTTTCCGCACGATATACAGCTACGAAAAGTACCACTTCTTGAGCAACTGTGTTAAAAAACCATTTACGGCCATTTTTTTTTTTTAACAATTCATTCATCATGTCATAAAAATACAACTAAAGTTAAAAGTGTATACATTATCTGAAGTGTTTAACTTAATCTAAATCATCCATAACACTTCATATTGACAATTAATATTTATTTCAATTAATTGATAAGACTAAGTGGAGTACCTACTAACAAAGTGCACGTGTAATATCACAGTATGGATTTAATGCGATGTAAGGTTTGCAATGTAAATAGGTATATAAGATAAGTGTGTATATATAAATCTAATATCTTTAAACATATAATATTAAAAATACTTGTGTATTTATTTTTTTGGCAACCGTATACTTTGCTACGAAAACTGCACGTTGATAACGATCACTAATATATACATAAACCTTCCGAGAAAAATTATCTAACTGATGGTGGAAACCGCGTCAAAATCCGTTTCGTGGTTTAGGAGGAGTTAGCGGATATACAGACAGACGCGGAAAGCGATATTTTTTTTTTTTATACAAACCTTGTCTTTACTATTACAAACACAACGAAAAAAAGAATTAGCCAAATAGCCAGCTGTTCTGAAGTTATGCGCGAACATACATCACTTCAATTAATTTATATTTATATAGAATATCTAAGGATTTTATATTCTTTGATGACGCGGTTAGCCTAGTGGCCTAGCGGTGGTAGCGACGAAGCGGTATATTCCCACTAGTTCCATTATTGGCTCCATTCATGGAACCAGTTGGACAATTTTTGGGGGTTGAATCATTAAGTCATACTGACCACCAATAATAAATATTAGCCTTAATAATACATTTTTAGATTTTGCGGTGGGACTGAGTTAAGAATCTACGATGTGTTAAGGAAGTTAGTAAGTGTTTTGTTCTGATGTAAGTTATGTTAGTTATTAATAAGTATTTCATGTTGTGTAGCTATTGAACATATTTTTAGACAGCGAGAGGCACGGAACGAATAAAATAAAATAGGTGATTTTTACTAAGGACTAATGTGCTTTGGTGAATATGGGGGATTTATAAAAAAGGTTGATATTTTCTTCATATTTGGGAAAAAATTGCACGTTTGCTAGGAGCATCGCTCTAGACAAAAAAAAACGAAATGTCCCCAAAAAGTTGTTCCTGGTGTTCATTTTGTTACTAAAATCCAACACATTTCTTAGTAACATAACGGACAATTCGACGTTTTTTGGGGACACAATATTATCTTTTTTTTTAGTTCAGATTAATGGTCTTCTGTAGTCCCCATCAATATGCATATCCCTAATGTGAAGAAAATAGATTTAGAGAAAATAAACTCAAGTTTTTCTTCTTTATATACAACGTCCATGGATTTTATACATTTGTATATTATCAATGAGAAAAGTAGCAAAATGAAAAATCCACGATATTGTATTGAGCGGCAAAAAAACATTCGGCTCGAAATTAGAGTTCGGTGATGCAAAAAGTATATAAAAAAATACGTTTATTTTTTAGCCTGTATCATTTATTGAATTAAGGTCGTTAGAAATTAGTTACTCAGTTCAGAAATTTAATAAAGTATTTTACTGGGAGTGTAAACTATTTGTAAATTAATATAGTCATGTGTAGATAAACTATGGTTGTTGAATATCTATCCCTCTTCGTTTGCTTATAAAGTTCATTTACAATTACAGGTTATTCATGGAGCGTCTGACAAAGTATATGTCGAAAATCGAAACGGGTATGTATATACAAATAATAAACTTAACCCTTATGTTTGGCATGGGTTTGGGTGCTTTAGATTATCAAATTAAAGTGATATCATATCATACCATATGTTATTTAATAATAACTATATGTATGCCTGACCACAAGTAGTGCTGACCTTTTCAATTCCATAGGTACTATGTTACATACAAAAATCGTCATACACATCATTGACTGCTAAAAAGCACTGCTTGTTTTAATCTTACGGGAGCATACGGTCTATTTTGCGCTGTCAAACGTGATGGTTTCATCCGTCCGTGGTTACCGTTACGGATACAACCGTCAATGGCTTCGAAAAGGTTCATCATATTTGTGTGAAAACGAATAAGTCGTCGTATTTTGACCCAATTTCATAAATTGAATGAGTGAAAAAAATCGCTTTTGATGCAAAGGTAACATTGATATTATTTTGTAATGCATCCTTATCACACCTTGTTCGTTTTCAGATAATTGGTTTTAGTATTAACATTAACAATTTTCGTATTGAATTTCACAACTAAGTGAAATTAAATACGATAAAAGGTTGGGGGATTGTATAATAAAATAACTAATAAATCAAAACTCGGTTTTGCTGCGGTATCAATGAAATCGCACCCGTTTCACGGTCGCCTTTATCCCGGTGGACAAGTGGGGATAAAGCATCCGTCCCTCTCGCACTCGCATACTTTATCTTCCTTTATCCACATGATAACCACGACCATAATTGGGAATATGCATGAATTTTATTGCCGTAAAAAAGATAGCAAAAAGTGAAATTAAAATTGACCAAAAAATACGGATTATAACTACTAATTAGACAGAGAGATCAGACATGTACTGCGACGTCAGCGGGCACTACGGCTGTATAAACTCCATGTTCAATTCTGTTTTGCTAGAAAGAGATAGAAACAAATCTATAATGGCTTATATCTTGGTTATTTTTAGTTATTAAAAAAAAAAACAAAAAAAAAATCATGCATATTTCCTATTGGCTCGCAAGTAATGCCCTTTCCACTAAGATCACCTGATGGGATGATTCGAGTACATAAATAATAAAATAATACTCGGAGAAATTCTCACTATAGTGTTTAATTTTTAGAAAAATTGTGGACATTCTAGTAAGCGGTGTAATCTTTGCATTTAGCTTCTAAAGGATCCCCACTGAGAGCATTCGCGTGTAATGAGCATTCGGCGTCGAATATTCGAGTGGTGTGGACGTTGAGCCGAGCGTACAAAGCTTACAAATTATTGAATATTTTTCTAGTTTACAAATGCTCGGGTAAGAATGCTCTCAGTGAGGACGCTCCTTATGAGCATTGTGGGCGTTTCCCACCTCTTAAATCAAGTCAAGTAAAAAAAACCGAATCGTACATACCTGGTAAGTACAACCGACACGTACAGACATATTCAAAAATCATAAAACTCGGACTAGGTTTAAGAGGAGAGAAACATTACCGCATTATGTAAGGACATTTTCAGCCTCACAATCCTCGAGTCTTTTTAGGATATACCGATTGCTTTCAAAGTATATAAAATTAAAATGAATCAAAGGGATTGTTATTTTTTTTTATTGCCACCGCGAAACCGGGATTTAAACTTCTATATAACCTTTTCTCCCGTCGATATGTATGTGTATTTTGTTTATTTTTTATGCATTTCTTGCATTTTTGCACTTTTTTGTATATATTATGTTAGTATGGAAACGTAGTGTTTTTATTTTGCCTGCATTTTGTGTTTTTTCAGCCTGTTATAGCGTTACTTAGGCTGTTTGATGATTTGTTAAAACATGCTTTATATAGCTTTATTTAAGCACAATTATTTTTGTATTAAATGAAATTAAATAATGAACAAGAAACATTTTTAATCTATGAGAAATTCTTAATCGTGAACAAAGTTCGATTTTAAATTAAATTATTTTCCTGTTCATTATTGTTTGAATATTGTACGGGCATTTGGGTAGACCCGGCCCCTGGAAATGTTTGGTTTTGTTATTTATTTGCACTTGCTTTGTAATATTATTTTACTTAGCTAGGGAGGTAAAGTGGACAGCGAGGTACAAACAAATATTGCGTTTATTAAATTTTCAAACTCAACAAACACTCATGTAGGTTTATTAAATGTTTTTGTTTAGTTACTTTCCGGAAAGCTATTTTACCAGTATTTGGGTCGATCTACTCTTAAGATACCCTTGTTTAACGTTGTTTTTATAAATAATTGATAATTATCAATACATATATAAATAAAACTTCTAAATTATTACATCAGATATTTCTTTCTACACGCTTAAGAAACTTAGTAACGCAGGAGACACAAAAGTACAAGTAAAACTGAGGAGTTTCATTGTCCCCTGCGTTACCCGTCATATTAAGGGTTTGTTCTTCGTTGTATGTATGTAAACTCTTTATTGCACAAAAACAGGTTGTATTTAGACTTTCCGAAATAGAAAAAAATGCAGCTTTAATTCACCCTTTATATGTCTAATAACCAACAATCTAGAAACAATGTCATTGCTAATAATGTTTTTTAATCAGCAAAGGCTAAAATTACGAATACAAAATTATGTACCATGAAAAATTAGAATCTAAAATTTTAAAACTTATTTCTAATATTAGGTTTTACCTCGCTGTTTTTTTTATAATATTTATTTTACTATCTGTAAAACTACTCCATAGACAGTTACTCCATACACGAGTAACTTCCACTCAGCGTCATCCGCCTATATGAGTTGAAAACTGATCCTTATTTTTATCGTAATTTTGTTTCCTATTTTTTTATCCTTGCGGTCTTTTAGTCCCAAGGAACGCCAGTTTTTCCATTGTTTAAGTTCTAGTGGCCCTTTGTTAAGTTATAAATATATTTAGTATCTTTAGTTCATTTCTGTTCATTTTCTTTTCAGCGTGAATATGTTTTAAGTGGACGGCGAAAATCTACTATTAGATATAAGATGAGGCTGACTCGAATTTTTCAACTAATTTATTTACAATTCTACTAAGTTATTTAAATAGCTTTTTTTTTTCTTGGGTTGACACCCATAGGGTAAAGTTATAGTTAGGAAACTTTAGATACGGTTATAACTTTTTTTTCTACTGCGAATGATTTTTTTAAAATGTATGATAAATCGCGTAAATTACGTTTCTCCTAACAGCTTTCGTATTAGATGTTGTTACATAGCTAAGTAATAAGAAACCGAGCCACATTGTGTTTGTTTTTAGCGCAAATATAAGTCTGTTTGCACGTGAAAGAGACGCAAGATCGACGGGGCGAGTGCGATCGAGCTAACGAGTTTTCAAATCTAAGCTAGACTTCACACTATTTCGTTAGAAGCCTTGTTCACATGTTCACAACGATTATTTTTTTTCTATTAAGTCAGCGTCATTTCATAACTGTTTGACACAAATCAAAGTTTATTTTTTGCTAATCCTGATAAATTAGTCTAGTTGGTAGTTGGTCTACATGGCTAACAGTCCCGGGTTAGAATCCCGGTATGGGCAAATATTTGTGTAACGAGCGCGAATGTTTGTCCCTGAGTCAAGGACAAGTTTTTATGCATATAAGCATACTGATTATGCATTTCTCTTTATAAGTATGTTTATTGACGCCTAGTACCCATGGTAAAAGCCTAGAGCTTAGTTTGGGACTAGGTCAACGTTTGTGAGATTGTCCCCTGATATTTATTTATTTAATATTAGTTGGGATGGTTGTCTATTTGTGTATGTCCTTGTGCAACGGCAGAATAAAAGATATCCTTTTTTGTCTTTAGCAATTTTTATTATTGAATATTTAAAATCACCGTAATATATATACAAACTAGCGAGCCGCCGCCCCGACTTCGCGCGGATAGCACTGATTATCTATAATGTTCATAAATTATAGCATAAATATAACCTTCCTAGATAATCCTTCTATAAAAACCTTATGAAAATACGTACAATAGTTTCTGAGTAGCTTTTGAGTAACTTTAATACGATATGTCGTGATGATAATGATTGGCGAAACTTTATCTAATGCGTGGTGATGGTCATTCATTTTAAAAACGGAAAAGTTCGCGGTGGAAAAGAAGAAGAATCAAAGTTAGATTATTTATTATTTCTCTTTTGATTTATGTTTTCTCACTATAATTTGTACGAATAAAGCGCTTGCCAAATTGTGAAGGTTTTCCTTCTTCAATGTAAATAATAATCTATTTTTAAACTGACTTTATTTCATTGTGAAATTTATTAAATCTCTCGATTAAAAAGAAACCGAAAATAATTGGATTAATTTGACTTTTTTAAGAAGCTTGTCAAATTTTATTTTGCTTTTTGAGTTAGAATTAAAATAAAAAATGCTTGTATTAATTATTCGTTGATTTCACTTATTTAAGCGCAGCTTACTTGAGAGCAATGAAATCAGAGTTACAAACTAGTTAATTTTGACGCGCGATGACCAGTTTTCATTGATCTCGAGTTTACTTCCGTGATGTTAAGATCTTACTTTTTTTTAATATTACGCCGCTACACATATTTTCGGTAGTTATGCAATGCACTGTGATAGAATAGAAGCTAAATTTAAATTTTATCACTTTGCCCTGTTTGGTAGCATTTTATATTTTCTTAATCTCCTAAGGCCCCTTGTATTTAATACATTATAGATCCATTGCAAAGGAGATAGTGAAATTTCTTTTGTTTTTATGACTGACAATTAAACTAGAAAAAAGACTCTATTCTATTCAGAATAGGTTCATATTCCATTAGCAAATTTCGTTGTATGGTGGGCATTAGGTGATTAATTATGATAACGATCCCAAAGCAGCTCGGTTATTATAGCATGTTAGTAGAAAAAAATGAAATGTTTTTAGATATTTTTATTATTAATTTATTTTACTAAATATATAAAAATATATATCGAACATGGTTTTGCGCAGAAACACTGATGAAACAGTTGCAAATTCTGCTTGCAATATTTTGTCCCAGAATGTAATAAATATTAATATACGACAGGAAATAATTTATATACTTATACAATGTTATAGATTCATATATGTTTGTGTATATTGCATAGTTTGTTATCAGAAAATGTTAATCCGTAGGGTTGTCTTTTTATTTTTGTTTTAATTTGTACTACTTAAGTAAGTAATATGTATTCTAAAAAACCCGAATGAGATGGAATGATTTTTTTGTGTATGTTGTGTTTTTTATTTAAATTTGAAAATACGGAATATGCATGAAAATTTTTCATCGCATTTCTTAACAATGTATGAAGATACCGGAAAAGATAAAGTAAAAAGTGAAATTAAAATCGGCCAAAAAATACGGATAATACTCGTATAAGCATTTAAAACTACTAATTAGTGATCCGACATGTCCTGTGACGTCAGCGGGCACAACGGCCATATAAACTCCATGTGAAATTCTATTTTGCTAGAAAGAGATAGAAAGAGACGTTAATAAAGCAAAAAAAAAATTCATGCATATTCCCAATTGTTAAAAGCGGGACGGAACATATTTAAAGTTTTGGTTTATTAAGATTTATTTCACATTCATGTGTGTGTTGTTCGGTGTAAAAATCTACTTCTAACCAAAATAAATCAGTATTTTATTTATTAAACATATATAAATACATGTTCATTGTTAACATTGTGAACCACTAAATATCTTTCACGTATGTATGTCATTTAATAACTAAGTAATTAATTTAATTATGCCTTTTTAAAAGAGGGAGTATCAGTTAAAACAAAGTTCGATCTGAATAATAATTACTGAATGTATAATTAAAATTGCAAATACTTAACCCTTTTTTAAACAAGGCATTATTAGCTACCAGTGTACCAATTATAAAAAGGACAGTTTAAATTCTCAACCGTATTAGAATTGTAATAATCGTTTGTACAGGCCTTAAAAACATCGACGGCAAAAAAAAAACTATTTAATTTTATGAGCAAAAAGCCAAATGTAAACAAAATAACATACGAAAATACACAGTCCCATAAAAGATAATTGTACGTAAATGTGTTTAAGGCTTGAAATAAGTATTAGAAACTATATACACGTTGCATACAGAACACCGGACGACTTTCCGGCCGCACTGGAGCCCAAGCGCCCCTCGCCGGAGCCCGAGCCGGAGCCGGAACAGGTAAAGGAGCCGGCTCCGGTCGCACCGACTCCACCGGGCTCTCCCAGCCCCGAGCGTCCCACGACCTTGCCGGTCGCGCCAGCCATGTCCGCGGCTCCATCGCCCGCAGGGTCGGCCGCGCCTCGACGCGACTCCCAACTAACCGACCAAGGGTACTTCGATGTCAAGTTTTACCACAACAAGCTGTGGTAAATTGCTGAAGCTTAAGCCGTTTGCTAGCTTGTTTTTCAACTCAAAACCCGACTGCGCTAGTTTAAAACGTTGAAACCCGATAGCACTAGCTTAAAACCCGACAGCACTAGAGATAAGCTTTTTAAAATAATTTAGTTGCTGTTAGATTATTTAAAAAACTTTCATTACGGAAATGCTGATTTCGCGTCTGTGCTGGTTTTGACGACGCGGTTAGCCTAGTTGGTTTATATATATATATATATATATATATATATATATATATATATATATATATATATATATATATATATATATATATATATATATATATATATATATATATATATATATATATATATAAATTCAATATATATATATATATATATATATATATATATACCTATTTCATGACTTAACAAAAAGACAACCGACCTGAGAGTCTGTTGGTTTTTCCCATTTGGGAACATAATAAATATAACTACATGTCATTTACATATGAAGAACTTCATGGTAATGACTAATTAAGTATGTGAAATTTCCCTTTTTAAATATTTATTTCCCAGGGAACTGTTAGGAAATGCTTGTAGTTGTATGAACACAAATATCCATTCATAATATGTATATTGTAAGGGACCTTGTGATCGGTCGCGCTGGTTCAATTTTTATACGAATGCTGTTAAATGTAGTAAAAACACCTAAGATATTATTTTACAGATGAAACGGTTATTATTAAATTGTTTCTAACAGCTGCGTTTAATGAATTATAGTTATTTGAGTATAATTTGGCAAAAATTAAGGCGCTGTGCGGAGTAAACCAACACGACATACACCAACAACAGCCATAGCAACATTGACCAATTTTGGCCCAGTTAAAAATGGTTGCCACATCGCCGTACCAATAGACGCCGGGTTCAGTACAAAATTCTCTTAGAACTTACTTAGTGTCATAGGGCAACCTATACAAACTAAGGTACTTGTCAGTCATTGACAAACTAAAACATTTTAATTTAAATCGTACCTCACACGCAAGCCTCAAGTTTACTTAATTAAAAGGGTTGCCATTTTAAAATATTGTTGTACCACATGTCACTATGCCAAAATACTTCTTAAAATAATAATCATAATAATAATTGAGACCAACGCGACCAACATATTTTGATTAGCTTGATTGTTTTAAATAAATATATCATTCGATATCCAGCACTGATTACGACATTCCTTTATAATAAATTATCTTCACCGATGTTAAACTAAATTAACTTTAATTATTAATACTTATATTTTACACTGCATTTCTGAGATTATTGTAATAATTGAACAAAGTTACAAAATAGTTGAGACGCTTCTAAGATCGGATGAGTGACGACTTCAACCTTTTCTTCGTCAGTGTCGGATATATCCGCGAAGAATGACCGCTGTCGCTGGATATATCCGTTACGGTAAAAAACAATAAAAAAAATCTCCATACATTTTAATTTATGGTACTGCTGTGAATTTTCGTTTAACATGGCGTCGAAGCGGTTAAAGTTAAACTGTTTTGAATGTAATAGTACTTTTAATGTGCATTGTAAAAGTACCTTATATAACTTATATAGGATAGCGTCTGACGCATGTTAGTGTACGTATTTTGCCTTTGATCCTTTGGCTGCCGAGTTTAAAAAAACCTTTACCGCTTGCTTAGCAAATGAAATCGAGGATAAATATATTAGAATATAACATAATGTATACAAGTCTCAATCTAACCATTATTGAAAGGAGATAGGTTGGCTGTCAAAGGCATGAAGACAGAAACTAGTGAACAATGCATCAATTACTCATAAACCAAATATTAACTAAATTATTGCGTTGATTATTTTTATTTTATTATTAACAGTATTTTAGTCGGCAGCGAGCCGTCGGCTCATAACTTAAAAAGTAAATTATTAAGCAACTATTATTAACAACTCGCATTATTATTTGAGTGCGTTAATAATTATTATATAGTGCGTTGTTTATTAAATAATAAAAGCCAAGGCTAACAAGTGATAGGCATGCATTTTAAGATGTTTTGTTGAACGGTTAGTATGTTTTTTATATGGTTTACCCTTGAATCACCGACACTAATTTCGTAGAATGTTTTACTTCGCCGAATTTTCATTTCATCGCCAGACATTAACACGTGCAGGAGTTAATTTTTTGGTGGTCACAAACGTAACCTACGTAACCCTAATATAACTTGGCTTTTGATGAAATGAAATTCGATGAAACGACACATTCGATGAGATGAGCGTCTGCTAAACAAGGGGACACCTTTTTACATTAAATTGCTTGGTGTTCGTAGTGTTGAATCGATGGGTTATGTCGTAGTGTATTAATCATGTTTTGTCCTGTGTGTCGTACGAAATGACATCGAATTTTTAACTATATAATGACTAAACTTGTCCGTCTACAAAAAATATCATCGTCGTTTCGAATAAGGTCGTTTAATGAAGTTTATAAATGGTTGCAAATGAAGGTTACGTTTTGTTTAGTAGCGAAACATAACTGTATTGATATGGAGATAAAAAATTACACCTTTGTTTTTTCTTTCGATCCGAATAATAAATGTTACTTGAAACTGTCATGATATATGATTCCCGATGTGTCCTAAAAAAATGTTTGTTTCAGTCCGTTTTGTTACAGTAACAAAGCGGACAACGACGGACACTTTGTAACATATTGGGATTTTTTTTTTCTTTAAAGGTTTTTCTCAGATGTGAAGAGAATCAGTCCTGTTTTTTAAACTTCACATTTATTATAGTTACTTGTGTACACACGAGACTTTTAAACTTTTTAAATGTGTATTAGAGATTCGCTTTGAATTTATTGTAATTTGAAGTTGTGGTGATGTTTGGGAATTCAGCTACTTGTCACTGCAATCATATTTCTATCTCAAGAAGCGTTACACTCGTACCGTTCTGTCATATAACATGGTCACGGTATTTACGAATGAAATGACACTTGATTGTTGATCCTTGTGGCAGTGTAATTTCCACATCGATTTGTTCCTAATTCGTCATATTCCTAATTGGTCATATTCCTAATTCCACACTTTCCTAACTGGTCATATTCCTAACTCGTCATATTCCTGATTCGTCATATTCCTTACTCGTCATACCATGTACATTTGCCTGCACAAACTTATTGAAATCCTTTGTGGTAAATCATAAGAACCTATTTAGATCATTAATAGATGAGTGCTACTTGTCTATCATTAAATTAATGTCATTGTCACTAAGTTTATTATTATTTAATGTGTGTTTGCCATTAATATTAGGTTCAGTCTAAATCTTAAAAAAATATTTTGTCAAAAAATAAATCTAAGTACCTACATAATATTTTCGTTTTATCATATACGAGGGTGCAGCTTACATGTTTAATTGCTAGCCCATTTAAGTTGAAATATCTGTTAATTTTATTTGAGTTATAACAAGTTTGACAAACATTTTAGGTTATGTGTCAAGCCTTAAGTAAATTATTGTCTAATAACCGTAGTACAAATTATAACTACTAATACAATCCTGTTCAAATACTTATTATTATTAATCCTGTAAGCACGTGTTCGCGATTTCATTTGACTGTACAATGACGAGTAAGGAATATGACGAATCAGGAATATGACGAGTTAGGAATATGACCAGTTAGGAAAGTGTCGAATTAGGAATATGACCAATTAGGAATATGGCGAATCAGGAACAAATCTCCACATCGTTTATACACGCCATGTGTCAAGACTCATTTGTTTTTTTTTGCGAGATGGGACGCTTGCGTTCGTCACGAGTGATCGGTGGTCATTGAAAGCCAAAGCCCGTGAATACCTTCTTAGTGCATGACTACGTGTGGAAGGGGTGTAGCGCATCTATAGTAATATTATCATAGATTTCTACCACATTTGACGACACTCATAGTGGTCAGAACTTAGAAAATATCTAGCGTTTGCAAGTAAAGGTGCGTACACATCAAAGTTAAGTTTTGTGGAACAACACTTTGCAACATGATACGGAATAAAATAAATGAGAAGGAAAATATGCTCTTTTAAGCCCTTTAACCATATTTACAAGGTTTGGCATGTTTCCCTTCATATGAAGTTTTCTATCATTATTCCGAATCGTGCTGCTCCACACAATGCAAATAAGCCTCCTCATCTGAATCATCTCAAGTGAAATAAAAGCTAATGTTGTTAGTGACACGTAGCGGCACGCCCACGGGATATTGGTGTTGAATTCGATGTCTAGACCCGCTCGGCGGGCTCACGATGCATGTACCTAGTTGGTAATTTAATTATTAAACGGCTCTGTAATCCACTTATTGCGTTTTATTTTTTCCAATAGGACGTAGCTGACGGAAAAGGATCCAACCCACAAAGGAAATTTTAAATTTGAATTCTATTGCTGTCAATATTATGTCAAATTCTACAAGTGTGAAATGGTTGGATTGGATCCTTTTCTTTAAGCTACGTCCAATACCCGTATAAAGGTGAGAATTAATTATCGGACGCGTACATAAGCCGCGGCTGATGAGTATGCACGGTTTCTCGGACGTCCATCGTTTCATCGTTCTTTCATGCGGACGCTCGAGAAGGTCCAGCCAGCTACATCGGAAACGGACGTCCGAGCCTGTTTCACAATCCACCACCCTTACCGCCTCTTTCACAATCGTCAAGTAAATATCTGACAGATAAATTAGCCCTATCCCTTTCTTACACTTGAAAATAGACAAGGAGGGGGCTATCTTTTACTGACAGATTTACTTTTATTGTGAATCATGCCCTTAGTTTGCCCATGTACTGTCCAGATACGAATAAGCCGCGACTGATGGACGCATCCGATAATTTGTTCCCAGCTTTATCAGTCTGTTCCCACTAGTTCAATTATTAGTTCCATTGATGGAACTAGTTGGACAATGTTTGGGGGTTAAATCAGTAAGTCATACTGACCAACTTTCAATATACGTTCCACTAAACGCCCGCAATGCCATTGACCACGACCGCTGAAATTACCGTTCCACTAACGTAAAAACGCCGCGGACGTTGTAGGCGAATGTTATTGGTGGAACGCACATGTTGAGCGCTGGGAGCCCACTCTGACCCACCAATATTTAGTGGGCGAAGTGGGCGCGATGTGGTCGCGAACAGTGACGTTATCTACGACGTCGAGCGATCACTCGCGACGACCACGGGCCTTAGGTGGAACGATACAGAGGGTGTTACGATCGTTGCGGGCGTTTATTGGAACGTACCCCATGTCTTGATCTCAGATTGCCAGTTGTTCAAAGTCGGAGATCAGTCTAAAATGGCAGCATTACTTTTTTTTTATTGATAATGGGCAAGCCTCGACTAACTCTTGCCCTTGGAAGACGAAGATTCAGTCTACGATGTAGCGAGCTCACCCAGAAGATGCCTATCCACCCTAGCTTTAAACAGGTTCAGATTGTATACATTTTATTTTATTTATACTGCGTTTTAAAATCTGCAACGTAGGAAGGTGTAAAATAAAATCCGTTACGCATTAAGAAAACATTTTATTTCGATTACATTGATATTGTATGTACTGTTTCTTTGGGTTTCTACTTATAGTAAACAGTTGATAGGTGAAGCGGCCGTCCATCGAGAGGAACGCTGCACGACTATTACTCGACCCCATAACTTAACCTCATAATTTATTCAACTTTAATAACAGTAATTCGCGGTATAAGTACTTAAAAGCAAGTTTTCCCAGAAACGTTTTTATTTGGGAAAATTCATTTTATTCCCATTCGCCACAAGTGGCTAATTACAGGTTTTCAGACTAAATTCATTACTACACCAGAAAATTACATTTTACACCATTATAAATATTAAGTAGGCAGACATAACTGTCCAATAAATATGATCATGAATTAATAAATTATTCTCATCTGTTACCACCAAGGGTGCTTTTGTTGCCACTTTGAACTATTCATCAGTAATAAGCCAGCAAGTGTGCGGGTGGTAGCGTACCAGTCTATATCGTAACAGACTAGTTAGAAATATGTGACTTTCTCAATGTAAAGGGACCTTATGGAGGCAGGCGGTTACGCCGTTGTTACAACTGTTACCATAGTATTCGTATAGTTACAAGAATAAGAAGAGCTTAACTGCCTTCCTCCATAAGGTCCCTTTATATTGAGAACGTCACATGTGTAGTAACAAACATGTCGCGAGCAAGTTGTACTAGCCTCCCAAGTAGGAATAAACGTCACAAAATTTACATATATTTTAGCACATACGGTTAAATGCTAACAGAACGTTCACAAGCTATAAAAAATAATTTAAATTCGTAAATACATCGTCGATTCAAACATAGTCTTTATTCATTATTCAATAAAATTCATTATTCGCTCAACGTTCCTCGACGGACGTGACAGGCGTCCAAGCGATGGCGAGTTACAAATAAATGCCTTCGCCTTGAGATATATAGTGGTACAGGATTATAATAGACATACAGTATTTGAGTATTTCTCAAAATAAACGTCCAGTTAAACAGTGACCGTCACGAAACTGAAGTTAATGTCAAACATTATTAATGTGACAATTAAATGCCTTTGCACTTATTTTGAGAAATATTCATTTAACACGCCCACTCTGAACGCAGATTGACCTAATTTGAGCTCTTCTCTGATGGTGGGACACTTTAAACGGTAATTAAAATGGAATAAATTAAAATATACTGATGGTGACAACGGTCCGTGTTAACTTGTTCAACGCTGTCAAATACAAATTCGTTACTCATGCGCCAAGCCGAAAAACACTGCATTTAATCTAACGAGTATGTAATTTTAGTCTACGGCATTGAAAAGGGTAAAATAAACTCAAGATTTCTAAACCAAACTCCAATAAAAAATGAACACGATGCAAACCATACAATTCTCAAATTTCACTTTCATTTCACATCTTTGCCTAACAAGGAGAAATACGTTGATACGTCAACACTTATTCAGTAGTCCTTAACAGGGCAAAGAAAGAAATGAAAGAATTTCACGGTTTTCTGATAAAAAATATTGCGGAAATAAATCAATTTGTAACTAAAGCAGATTTGAGATCTAAATATCATCCTCCAAAAGAAAAAGACAGTATACGTATGCAATCTATGCGCGAATACTGCCTTTCCGACAACACAATAAATTTCGTACTCGTTTATAAGTGTCCCACGTTCCCCTCTAGTTTATAAATTCGTTCTCTCGGTTTGAGCAGTCCCCGCGCCTTCTAAGCTGTCTTCAGAGTGCGCCACGAACTAACCGGGGCGCCACTGTGCTCTTTAAAATCGCCATTTTAAAATCGTATTTTTTTTAAACTTAAGTACCTAGTGTTTTCCATTTTACGAAATAACGCCCCGCTACTTAACGTACATTGACTCGATCAATCAATTCAATCAATTTGAGTAGCGGGACGAGACGTCGTGATTAAAAAACACTTTCCTGTATTACATACTAGAAACGGCGTGAAATCAAGTTCTTATCATAATTTGTACCCAAGTATGGCAAAAGAACAACATTAATAAATAAGTAGATATTTCAGTTTGGTCGTTATTTTAACTGTAAATAAAGCAAATAAATTAATTACCAACGTAATACTGAATTAATCTGGATTTTTATATAAAATACTTCGAACACCGTGTTCATTTAGGTTCCTACCAGCCCAGTGTCGCCCCTGCCTCCGGCAAGCCTATATTGGCGACAACCTCTACCGGTAAATATAAAATCTTATGATATAAGTTACTAAAATATTTCGAAATTACTTCATACAAGGAAACTTACGTATATATTTATTCTTATAACCGAATTTAGGTATTTATTTTAAAGACTAGCATACATCAGTTACATTTAAATAACATTTTCATACATAAGTGGTTCGTATAGATAGCGTAGCATTATAATCTAGGTTTAGATAAAGAAACCAAAGAAATTATATTGAGCACGGTACCGTAATAGTTGCCATAACACAGTACTTAGTTGTAAAGTAACATTACAATATTGTAGGCCGGAGCGTGTCGCGGAACGGTGCGTGAACGACCTACGGCTACAAACTAGAGTGTCACTAAACCATAATGACATGCTTGTATTTATCTACTAGTACATAATCGTGACACGTTGGGCCGAGAAATGTTAGATACATGTCTATTTAAATAAGTTATATAGCTGAAAATCCATTTCCGTAACCATACAGGACTTATGTAACTTATGTTACACTGTTTCAAATATAATCGTTTAGGGTTCCGTACCTCGAAAGGAACCCTTATAGGATCACTTCGTTGTCCGTCTGTCTGTCTGTCAAGACCCTTTTTAACATTTTGAACGCCATTGACGGAAATATCCGTCATGGTAGACAATGCAAAATAAACCTGAGTATGTATGAATTAAGGTTGACATTAGCTCTAGTTTTTATTTGACATGGCGTTGAAAAAGTTATCGTTATGGTATCTCGTGTTCGCTTGACAGTATAGGCTGTACCGTTGAAGAGCAATACGGAAAAAAGAGGACGGGATACATTTTCATGACTGTGGAAAGTAAAAAAAAAATTATGATACGGGAAAAACGTTGCTTGCTGAATTCCTGATGTCTGCAAAAAATGCATGTTGCTGTCCGTTTTGTTGCCGTGACATGTGTCGCAATTGTAACTAATCGGACACCAAGGGATATTTTGGGGACATCGGTATTAAAGTGCATCGGAAAATGCCATTAACGTGCATGATTTACTCAAATCAATAACAAAGTGGGTAATTGTTTAACTTTCCTGCGCCACTTTAATCTATAGCAGATAAGCACTAGCATGTCAACTACCGCACAATTTTAGCCGTTCTAGAAAATATAAACAGTGGAAAAATATCTAGAAGTATACGCCTACAATCGTGATACAGTAGTTTAGGAGATGGAAGTAAATAGGAAGACCAACACACGCCAAGTTAACGCGGTTGCAGTTTACCAACCATGCCCGAATAAATATACGTGTGAAAATTAAATTAAAAACAATTCATTGTGTTCCCAACATTATATACAATATATTAAAAATAATAGATTTAATTTCCGGGCATGATTCAATTCCAATACGTAATAAAACTAAGTTATCCACAACTATATATTTATATACGTGTCGAGTATTAAAAAAAATCGCGACAAAAACACCTTCAACAGGGATGATGACTGGGTAAAGAAAACGATATTCCATTTAGTCCGTCAGTTAAATTATAAAAAAATATTGGACACGTATTTTTTCTTTCGTCAATCAAACAAAAAATTACAAAGATAAAGCGCGTCAAAGTTCGAAAGTGGGGGCTCGTGACGTCACTTCTATGTAAAAGTGTATTGAGACGTGACGTCATGCGACATTTCAACTCAATATATCTCCGTATTTTTTTGATTATGTGAAAAAAGAAAAAATACGTGTCCAATACTTTTTGATAATCTACCTGATAGACAAAGAAAAAAAAGAGTCATCATCCCTATACTATTATTAATAACCACGGTGTTTTCAGGCGAAATATATATTCTAGTAGTTTTACTAGTACCCTTACTGGAGAATTCCGTAGTGATAAATTACTAGCTCGAGCCTAGCGGGGGTCCCCAGAAGTCTCTAAAGTTCCCTAGCTTCTTCCTCGGAATAGTGAGCACTATACTCTTATCTGTCTAAACATACTATTTGGCACTGAAAAAACAAACACTATACACTACGCAATACGGTTGGAAATCATACGGATAAAAAAATGTGACTTATTTTTTTTCATCTCACATTCCTGACCTAGCACACGTTCTGCCTTTTCACAATTCAAATTATACGCAGTCCCTTTGGTACCTTTCCATATTCTTTAATTCATTAAATAGTGCTCATTTATTATAATTTATACATTTTAAGGTACTTAAAATTTGATGGGAGCTGCATTTACAGCCTCGACTCATACATTACTTTTCGACATTAATTGTATCATACAGAAAACCGAACGTTTGCGAGGATACACCTTTAAACCGTGTTGCTACAGTCCTGTCTTCGATATCGTAGGAAGACCAAAGTCCAATCCCTCCCCTGTTTATGCAGCTGACCTACATTTTAGATTGTCACATGTAACGCCAGAATTATCAATGTCTTAACGTTTCCACGAGTAGGGCGATATTTTTCCAAAAATAGATAATTCCGCGTAGAAGTTTTTCCATTCGCATTTTTCCCCGTTAGTGATTTTACCCAATCGCATTCTCCCCATTTTTTTATTTTTACCCAGTCGCATTCTCCCCATTTTTTTATTTTTACCCAGTCGCATTTTTCCCATTCTTATTTTTCCCAGTTGCAAATTTTACCATTGTGATTAGGTCAAAATAGGTAGGTAGGTTTAGGTTATGTTAGCTTTGCAGCTGGCCCGCAGGGCCAAAGCACACAGAAATAGGAGCTCCGCGAGAGCGGAGCCCCGTCGACTCTGTGGAAATGATATTAATTATTCAGATAAATACAAATTGGGAAATAATGATAATTGAATTATTTCTGCTGGGAAAAAAATCTTCGTCTAAATAAGCTAGAGAAAAAATGTGAAGACTGGTAAATTTTGCGAATGGAAAAATTGCTACAAGAAAAAAAAGATTTTGAAAAATAACCGCCAGAATAAACGATTTCCTGTAAAAATCTAAATCTAAATGACTTGATTCACGTCGTATTTGTACCAAAATATAATTTTTTTCCGCCTGTATTACTGCCTCATTGCGCCATTCGTCCCCATTAAAGCTTACAATTTAATAACCATTTAAAAACAAATAATTCACACTATTGCGTGCCGTAGAGAACAAAGGCATTGGCTATGCGATTCAGAAGAAAGCACTATAGCGAGATGTCACTTCTATATGAATAACCTGGCTATATAGTTATCAATACCAACTTGAGGAGATCTTTAAGGAATTCTAAATGCAGACATCGCCATATATTCCTCTCATACCAAAATCATACATAACGTATCTGAACATAGATCTATTTAAGTCTAATAAAAAAAAATACTTCGAAGAATTAGGTAAGTCTAGCGATTCTAGTATTACGTTTCAAATCGAGGCCGTTTCGGTCTAGATAAAAGGCAAATCCGCGTCAAATTGCCAACAAATACCAAAGGTCTAATTCTAACAAAGGAGTAAATTTCATCACAGTGTAATAAGTAGATGTGAGCAAATTAATTTTAAAATCATAATTGAAATCAATATATCGTAATTTGATTGAATTTCTATAATAAATAATTAAATGACTGAATCAATACATTTAACATTTTCAACGCCATGTTTAATACAAAAGTGGTCACTCACACCAATGACAGCTGAAAACAAGAGCCAATTTCAACCTTACGTCACAGACACTCGGGTCCATTTTTCGCTGTCAACCGTGACGGATATATCCGTCGTCGGCGTTGAACCAGTGACGGATATATCCGTCGTCGGCGTTGAACCAGTGACGGATATATCCGTCCATGGCGTTGAAGAGGTTAACGTCCGTTTTGCAACAGTGTCGTGATAATTTTAAACCCTATCTATCAAATAACGTTAATGAATAAATAACTAATGTTATTTACCGCCTGTCTCACAACCGTCACGTAAAGCTCTTTCGTTTTCGTACACTTGAAAAACAAGGAGACGGCTAACTTTATGTGGCAGATAAATTTACTTGTCGAATTGTGAGACAGGCCCAGGGATAACAGAAACGGACAAAAAATATCACCAACATTTCAAGCGATTCGCAGTACAACCCTCTAGGGGTTTTTAGTTTTACTAGAGTTATTAGTAACATGACGTTTTGTACTATCTACTAAACATCGGAACGGTTCGAACGGCGAATTTGTCAAACTTGTGATATTTTTGACAGTATCAAGTTAAGTAATTAAGCATTTTTTTTCATTTATTAAGTCTTTTATCATGCCTTGTAAAGTAGAATTTTTATTTAGGCGAACCAGTATGACAGGTAAAAATTCACCAATGTTGCACCATTGCCGACTTATATAAGTACTGTTTGAAACGATATTTAAATAAGTTTAATTGCTTAGTATTAGAGATGTGCCGTTCTCGGCTACTTTCCTCATTTTTTTATGGGAAATATATAAAACGGGGAAAGTTACAGATAACGGCACATCTCTATTTGGGATTTTAAAAAGTTTTATTGACCTATTCGTTACAGCGGGCATAGCACGCATGACCGAGATAAAATTTGACAGGTGCTAGGGAAATGAATACATCTATTCCATATTCTAACGTGAGTCTTAACGCTTAAGGTTTAAAATAACCCTTGCGACGCCGCGGCGGGTCGATAGTTTCATCAATGTCTAGCAACATTTTATTTGTCCAGTTTGCTTAAATAAGAATTCTACTTGAGACTGGTTGCTTATGGTTAACTATAAAATATTGTCACAACGTTTGACACAACGGCAATGTCAAAATGTAAGTCTTTTTGACAGGAGTATAAACAGGAATGTTTTACAAGTGTCAAAGAAGTGTTAAATACTTTAAATAAGGAATACTGTTAAATAATCCAAAAGTCTGAGAAGGCTCTTTGTGTATGAGAAGCGCAGTAGCTTTGATGAACTTTAATCAAAATTTTGGCCACTGTGAGTGACATATCCAAACAAAAAAAACAGGTTTGACATATTTGTACAGTCAGCATCAAATAGATAGGAGCAGCCAAAATGGGCAAATATATCGCAACACCTTATCCCTATAGTAATAAAGATGTGTTGCGATATATTTGGCCACTTTCGCCGCTCCTATGTATTTGACGACTGTACAATATAGAACGTATGCGGCCATAGACAAGGCCGCCGATGTCAATCCCATACATTTTTCTAACGTGACGTTAACGGCAACGTTCACAGAACGCAACATTTCTAGCCGTACTGTTCCGATTTTTAATAATTAATGTATGTGCACAAATGAAAATTAAAAATTAGTGATTGATTAAGGCCCGGTTTTTCAATCTCCAGATAAACATCGCCAGATTGTCTCTCTCCTTTCTAACATATGACAGAGAAAATTGATAAATTTAACTGTCAGTTAATTTTATCTGGAGGATTGGGAACGATCCTTATAATAAATAATTGTAATTATGTTTGCAATAGCTTTGGGGTGAGACAGGAATGTCCAGTTGGTCCGCCATTTTGTTTCCGGTCCGTTTCGGCAGGTTTTTAAGTAGAGTGTCTTGGGATGTGTCAAAGTCTTTCTTATGAAGTGTAGCCTTCAATTTACCTGAAACAGATTAAATAAGTAATTAATATGTGACGTTCTCAATATAAAGGGGCCTTATGGAGGCAGGCGGTTACGTTGTTTTTAGAACTGTTATCATAGTATTCATATAGTTACAAGAATAAGAAGAGCGTAACTGCCTTCCTCCATAAGGTCCCTTTATATCGAGAACGTCACATATTATTAGTACCTGGGAGACCGAGCGTCGTCGTTCGGGTTGAAAGCGAATTTTCATCGATTTTCTATACAAATAATAAAAAAAAGAAAACCGATCCATAGCTGGGGTTCGAACCCGCAGTTTTTGCGTAGTAGGCCAATGCTCTAACCATCAGTCTATTCAGGCAGCAGGCAGCCGCCTCGGAATTATGAACAATATTGCGTTGGAAAATATATTATGAACGATATACCATTTTCGTTACTAAACTTAAAACCTATCTTATAAATAAATGCCCTTAATCGCTGCAGGAGTTCCTAGAATAGTCTTAGTAAGTAAATATTAAATAATAAGTAATAAGGTAATCCTCTTAAGTACTAATTTTAGTGAAGTGAGTGTAATATAATTACTTTTTATGATTTGTTATGTTGTATAAATTCTATATATTATTATTAACTTATTTTAACTTAGGTTAAATTTTAATTGTAAGCACCTACTTAAACATAAAGTAAATTTGTTGTTACACATTTAGTAGGGTTCATGTCTTGTACTGACTTAGAAAAAAAACATCTTGTAAATACCATGGTTGCACGGAATAAATGAATATGAATATATTGCGTGGAAAAATATATTAGTGAGCCAAGTCGTTGGATTGTGAATCAACTTTTAAGTTACTCTTTTTCTTTTGCGGCACTAAAACTTTCCTGGTGACTTATGATTAATAATAATATTTAAATATTAAAATCAGATTATCAAATTTACAGATCCCGTATGTTAGACATCTCAAATATTTCTTAATTTTCAAAAAACCTTGGTAACGTAGGGGAGAATGCACATTTTATTTACAAAACCTGGGGACAACATTATTCCCTGCGTTATCAACTATATTATTATTTAAAATTGTACTATTTTAGAACATTCTTTTTTAAAATGTTAGTTTATTTGTATAATCGTGTGAGCCACGTTAGCAAATAAATCGGAAAAATGGGGAGTACCTTAAAAGTTGATTCACTTTGGAGCATCTTTGGCTGAATTATCAATTAGAGGAGCATACTATGCAGTTGTTAAATTTACATTGTAATGGGGCACTTTGGCTCCTTGTTAACATTTATCTCGTCCTGGCTGATATCCTCCGGGACTGGAGGTATTTACAGTTAGCTCAGGGGAATAGGGGTTAAGGGTAAATGGCGAACAATAATTGATGAATAAATCACTGTGGCTTTATGCCTGTTTATTTTTAAATAGTAATCTGTTTGTAAGTTAAGTTTAAATTAATGTTAGGCTCTAATGGTTAGTGTTAGGGTAAAATTCTTGGGAAGTCTCCAGGTGTCTGGACGCTGGGGTAACAGCACCGCACTTTGTTGGCGGGACTGCTACCTGGTGTCTAGACGCTGGGGTAACAGGACCGCACCTAGGTAACGGGAATCGGGAAAAACCTTCCGGTGTCTTGACGCTGGGGTGACAGAACCGCATCTAGGTAACGGGAATCGGGAAAATCTTCCGGTGTTTTGACGTTGGGGTGACAGAACCGCATGTAGGTAACGGGAATCGGGAAAAATCTTCCGGTGTCTTTACGTTGGGGTGACAGAACCGCATCTAGGTAACGGGAATCGGGAAAAATCTTCCGGTGTCTTGACGTTGTTGGGGTGACAGCACCGCACCGAGGTCGTGTGAGGAGAGAATGAAGGCGGGAGAGAGGAGGCCCTACTTGGTGCACCCGAGTCGTTGGAGCAGCCGAAGATGAACCGCCAACCTGAAGAGCACACTGTGCGGTGCTTGTTAGTAACGGCGTGCCTCCGCTTGTGGCGGCGTGCGGGGCTCGGCGGGTGTCGCGCACGCGGGGCGGCGGCCACAGGCGGCTGGCCAGGGAGCTGTAGCGGGGCGCGCGGCGTGTGACGTGTGCGGTGCTCGTTAGTAACGGCGTGCCTCCGCTTGTGGCGGCGTGCGGGGCTCGGCGGGTGTCGCGCACGCGGGGCGGCGGCCACAGGCGGCTGGCCAGGGAGCTGTAGCGGGGCGCGCGGCGTGTGACGTGTGCGGTGCTCGTTAGTAACGGCGTGCCTCCGCTTGTGGCGGCGTGCGGGGCTCGGCGGGTGTCGCGCACGCGGGGCGGCGGCCACAGGCGGCTGGCCAGGGAGCTGTAGCGGGGCGCGCGGCGTGTGACGTGTGCGGTGCTCGTTAGTAACGGCGTGCCTCCGCTTGTGGCGGCGTGCGGGGCTCGGCGGGTGTCGCGCACGCGGGGCGGCGGCCACAGGCGGCTGGCCAGGGAGCTGTAGCGGGGCGCGCGGCGTGTGACGTGTGCGGTGCTCGTTAGTAACGGCGTGCCTCCGCTTGTGGCGGCGTGCGGGGCTCGGCGGGTGTCGCGCACGCGGGGCGGCGGCCACAGGCGGCTGGCCAGGGAGCTGTAGCGGGGCGCGCGGCGTGTGACGCTCGTCTCAACCCAGTCGAGCGGACAGAGCTAATCATGCGGAGGTGCCGGGCGCCGAGAGACACCGTGCAACTCACCGTTGTCAATGTGTATTCAGAAGTAGAATTTCAATTTATAACGTTCGCGCAAGATGGCTCCGTTCAAACTACAATTAGCTCAGTATCGGTGTGAATATGGGATAGTAGTCGCGGTTCCCGCAAGCAGGCATTTTTCTAATAGGCGGAAGTGACACTAAATATTAAACCATACTTTTGTGAAACTTGGTATTCAGTAGAAACTAAATAACCTAATACGTTAGTAAATATTTATAACCAAATGATAGCTTATTTTAACATTTTATATTTTGTATTGTTTTGTGATACTAAAATATTATTATCTTAAATACTTTATATACTTAAAACTAAACAGATCACACAATTGCCTCACAGTAAAGCTACTCGAAATGTTCAATTATAAATAAATAAATAATATATTCATACATTTGACCTTTATGATAACATGACATCAAATCTCTAATTCACAATTATATTTAATTATAAAGAAACTACAAACTTTTTTCCTTCAATAATTTTCTTTTAAACTAAAAATAATGTAACATTTCTGGTTAACGATAAATATAAAATAAATAAGACGCATATATAATTACAACGAAATAAAAATAAAATTAAAATTAAATTCGATCTCCCGTCCGTTGGATTGACCTTACGTTTTAGAAAGATGCCGACCAACTAAGCGAACATTCCATATAAAACCTAGGCCAAAAGTATTGAGCACTCATGCGTTTTTCATATAAAAATCAAACTTTAAAAAAAGCATTTTTATCTTTATTTATATTTATTGACGTTAAGGGAAATTCCGTGAAAAAATACAATTAATCACTTTCTTGCAAAACTCGACTTTTTCTACCTTAAATTTTCACATGCAAATAGCTACTTCGAAATGATATCTACTTATGCATTTGCACATGTTAAACACTTATTATATTTTACATCTCTGTGTATTTTTGAAATTGAAAGATAACAATTCATTTGTAAATTACAGAAGAAAAAGTGGGGTGCTCGATACTTTTGACCAAGGCTGTAGTTCACTAGTCGAAATATCGATTGTAATACTGATAAGTTAGGAGGTTTCCGTAAACTGTAATTTAACTAATTTCGTTAACAACGCCACCTAGTTTGTTTTTTGTGAACTCCTATAATCGCGTGAGCATAATATAGGCTTAAAGGTATCCATGCAATTTTGCGGCTGAACGTACTGTTTTTGAACTGTCATCATCAAATTATCTATCTCGGTGGCACAGTTCGCCATCAAATATATCTGTACATATCAGAGTGGTCAAAAATATCTGAACATTCACTCTAACGCCTTGACAACAGAGTCGTGTTCAGATATTTGTGAGCACCTTGTTTGCTGCAATATATATGATGGCGACTGTACAGCTGAAGAACCGGTTGCTACCTTCCGACTCCATCATCAGATATGCTCATTGACACCATAATATTTTATTGCCATCGGATTTACATACGTATTCCAAATTTCAGTTCAATAATCAAAAAAATGTAGGCTTGGTTTGTAGTGTCAAAAAAGTTAAAAAAAAAAGATAAAAAATATGATCGGCACTTCACGAATAGCCACGTGAAGTGCCGGCGAAAATATCAGGGACAATCTCACACTAGTCTAGTCCCAAACTAGGCTCTAAGCTTGTACTATGGGTACCAGGCAACGATATACATACTTATATAATAAGTATATAAAAGAAATATATACTTAAATATATTAAAAAAACATCCACGATTCAGGGACAAATACTCGCGCTCATCACACAAATATTTGCCCGTAGGATTCGAATCCGAGACCGCCAGCTTCGTAAGCAGAGTCACTACCAACTAGGCTAACCACGCCGTCAAATTCTTCGGCGTTTATTTATATTTGTAAATTGCATTACATTATGGGCTAAATATTGAAGAAACCTTACTTTTTATTAACCTCTGTCGCAAAAAAACGGGCGTTATAAGTTTAACGTGTGTGTATCTGTCTGTGGTATCGTAGCTACCAAACGGAAGGAACGATTTCGTTTCTTTTTAGGGTTCCGTAATTCAAATGAAAAAAAAAAAACGGAACCCTTATAGGATCACTTTGTTGTCCGTCAGTCTGTCTGTCTGTGTCTGTCAAGACCCTATTTTCTCAGGCACGCGTGGAGGTATCAAGTTGAAATTAATATCAAATACTAAGGTCTGCAATCCCTTGGATCAGTGAAAAAATCAAACATCTAAGTTAACGTAATCGATACGGCCGTTTATGCCGCATATTGAAGGGAATCTCAAGGGAATCAAAACCTATAATAGGATACTTCCCGTTGACTTAGAGTCATGAAATTTGGCAAGAAGCAATGTCTTATAGCACAAGTACAGGAAAGAATCCGAAAACTGCTAATTTGTAGTTACATCAGATAAAAAATAAGTCCAGTATAAACTGACACTCACTAAGTAAGAAAGTGCATACTTATTGTGTGTCAGTTTATACTGGACTTTTTTATGTTGTATTCCCGTGATTTACGAACTATTTACATGCCTACAAGTTTGTGCGGAACCCTCGGTGCGCGAGTCCGACTTGAACTTGACCGGCTTTTTGTTAATAGGCTTATCCGTTTTAAAAGTGTCGATGTCTCAACCTATTTACCTAGTGACTATATCATGTAGCTCCCTCAGTGCTTTCTCCACCCCCTCGGCGAGGTGGTGCGCGGGGGGCGCGGGGGACGCGAGCGCGCGGGCCTCGCTCTCCAATCTAAAAAAAAAAAAAACTGTCAAAAAATACATTTTTGGGACAAGCTTTTTTTGCCGATTGTACTTTTTTTTGCACAGTCACCATCTGCTTGTCAAGACAAATGCAACGAGCCCAAACACGGCGGGGCTATCTTGTTCCGTCGCGGAGTTCCTGTGACCATTTTCCAACCGCATCATCAGATCAGCTCCATGGTACCATATTATAACATTGACACCGAAGGTACGACCTCAATCGGACACCGAGGATTTGTACCACAATCTATACAAACTTTACTTACATACAAACATTGCAAGTAAAAAGCTTATAAAAAAATATCAAGTCCCAAACTAAGCTCTATGCTTGTACTATGGGTACCAGACAACGATATACATAAACAGAAGTGCATACATGACTGAGGAACAATTACTCGTGCTCATCGCACAAGTATTTGTCCATACCGGGATTCGAACCCGGGACCGCTAGCTTCGTAGGCAAGCTACCAGCTAGGCTAACTGCGTTAGTGTTTCGTGTATTACTCGTTTATTTTTATCTCCACATCATTAAAATCATCATCATGTCAGCCGAAAGACGTCCACTGCTGGACACAGGCCTCCCCCAAGGATCTCCACGACGACCGGTTTTGTGCTACTCGCATCCATCCCGCGATCTTCACCAGATTCACTTCTTCGCTTTCCGGTCCGCGGCCGCCACTCTAGAACCTTTCCGCCCCAACGGCCATCAGTTCTACGAGTAATGTGCCCCGCTTAAGGTTCGCATTAAAATACTGCCACTGCCACTTAAGGTTCGCATTAAAATAATGTGCCTCATTTCATCAAAATCCGTTCAACCATTATACGTGATAAAAAGGCAGACTTCCACTTTTGTGAATGATTATTATAGTGTTTATATATATATATTCTTTCCGCTGCTGTTAAGTGAGGGCTAAATATATTTTGTGTGATATTAAAATATAATATTTTATTAATATTACAATTAAACCGTTAAATTTACAGATCCCGCAAGTTATACTCATAAATATTTCTTCATTTTCGAAAAAAGAAGGTAACGCAGGAGAAAATGTATATTTTTATAGCTTGGGGCCAAAGTTGTCCCCTGCGTTACCAAATATTAATAATAATTACGTACATTACATTAACAACTCATTTTAAAAATTAGCTTAATTTGTCTGATAATTTAATCTAATCCCCCAAAAAACATTTATGTAAAAAAATAGTCCAAGTTCTCAAGAGCCACCAAAAGTAGGGATATCTAAAAAGGTGCCAAGTTTGGCACTAGATTGTTGACAGTCAAACCAATGTATTGCGATTAATGAATTATATGTTGAGACCCAACTTGTCAGTTTTCTGTAGGATGGAGGCAGGCGGTTACGCCATTTTTAGAACTGTTACCATAGTATTCGTATAGTTACAAGAATAAGAAGAGCGTAACTGCCTTCCTCCATAAGGTCCCTTTATATTGAGAACGTCACATATTATTACGTAAATCGAACTATGTGTGTGTACTTTGTACCAAATAACCTTTAATGAAATAGTGTACACATTTAAATAACCCCTTTTTGTTATTTATTTGTATTGTTTGATTGTCATTGGTATTAATAATAGTGGTAATATGATAAAGATACGATGATGATAGTAAGCCTGTCCGCACATTAGGCCACTAGTGGCCGCCACTAAACGCGACCACTAGTGGCTCGGCTAAGCCACTAGACGCAGCCACCAATCGCGGCCACCGGTGGCTGAGTGGCGGCCACTAGTGGTTGCCACTATTGGCTATTGTTTATCTGAGAAGCCAGCGACTGTGGCCGAGTTTGCGCGCGAGGCGAGCCACTAAACGCGGCCACTAGTAGCGAGCGCGGGCGCTTGTGGCTCAGACGCGGCCACTCGAACGCCCGGTGTGCGCCGATGCTATACAAAATGTATAAAAAAACTCGTCCGCAGCTTGTGGCGGAGTGGCGGCCACTAGTGGTCGCGTTTAGTGGCGGCCACTAGTGGTCGCGTTTAGTGGCGGCCACTAGTGGCCTAATGTACGAGCAGGCTAAAAACGGCGGCGCTGCATACCTGGCGGCGGCGGCGCGTAGCTGCACGCGCAGCTGCGGCGGCGCGGCGACGGCGGCGGCCGTGCACGCCGCGCCGAGGCTCGCGAGCCGCTCCGACGTCGTCAGGCGCCAGAGGGAGCCCCGCCCGCCGCCCGTGCAGCCGCGGCGCACCTAACACATTCACGTCCATCAACAACTAGCAATATTTATGGAATAAATCTTTCATTTTCCAAAATGTTCTTTTTTAATCCACGACGCAAAAAAGATGGGTGTTATGAAGCTCAACGTGTGTATGTCTGTAGCATCGCATTTCCGATTTTAATTTCGTTGTTTGAAAGGTGACTTGATCGAGTTCTTAGCCAAGTTTGGTGATAATCCGTTGGGACATTTAAGAGATGTGAACTTTAAAAATAAACCCTGTTTTGTCTGAGGTTTTTATCTATTTAATAGTTATTTAATTATTGCAGTGATAATCTAAACAGCGTTTTAAAAGGTCTGTTATACAATCTCTGCTGGCAACGTCGCAGTTTATCGTTCGACTTGATTACATTAATATAATTAACATAACCTGATGCTCTCACAATGAACGATACACACCGTGCAGATACCAGTACATTCGAACAAGTAAGTGGGTTAATTACTACAGAAAAGTGTATCTGAGAACATCTTACAAGATAAATAATAAATATCTAATAATCTAACAATCGATTCAAGCCCTTATATTCGAACCCAGGACCGCCAGCTTCGTTGGGTCACTACCAACTGGGCTAACCACATAAGGCACACTCACATCGTTAGTGCAGGTCTCCAGTGAAGACCGCAGCCTGGCGAGGGTGTCTTCTTCCGCCTCTTCATTGCTAATAGGAGTGGCGTATATCCCTCCCTTCAGAGGGCGACACTTGACCGCCGGTTTGCTAGGGACGACAGGCTTCTCGTCCCGCTTGCACACGCTGCTGCTGCGGCCTGTGGGACGGTTGAAGCACTAATTTTTGCCATAAAAATTTCAAGTGGAAAAGTATAATATCTAAAGATTCGTTTTCTTCCGTTTATACTGATCTCGCTATTTCGTTTAGCAGGGCAGCAGCCACATCTTTTATTGCATTCAAATCAAATTGTGATTTAAACACTTGCTGGCTTTGCTTGAAATATAATGAAATATATAGTTCTTACCAAAGAATAAAAACCAAAAAACATTTATTTTTTTATTAGAATTTCTTCAGATTTGGTAGAAAAATTGCTTATTGGTGGGAAACATTCATTATTTTGGTCAAAAAATGTACGAAGATGTCCATTTTGTTACCAACATATGTGTTGGGTTTGGTAACAAAACGGACATCTCCATAATTTTTTTGCAACAAATCGGGATTGCTTTTTATATTGTTCAGAATGGAGCCAACGAGCAAATTTTTTCCAATGCAGAAAAAAATTCGATTTAAACTCAAAATGAAAAAAAAAATTGCATTGTAATGGCCACATCGATCCTGTCTATGACATTGATGGCAATCAAGCCCTGTTATCTCTATCCATTTCTAGTTACCAAACAAAAACAAAAGCACTCACCTATATGCGACGTTCTTTCCTCCGGTGACGTCTCCTCACTGTCATCTCCCCTAGGCCTCAACTTAGGACTCAATCGGTCATCAGACTCCTTGTTCTCCCACAGCTTCTTCAAACTGCTTATGCTACCAGTACTCCGTCTCTTATCCTCTTCTTCTGCCTCCAAAGAACCAGAATCTGAGCGACGTTCCTCGCTTCTCTTGGAGTCTTTCTCATCAGGTGAATTCTTGGTCCCATTGGTGGCCGGCGCAGAATTATCCACCTTTCGTAAACGCGATTTGAAGTCTATAATCGATCGGGTCTCTTCTTCTTTAGCGGCGACCTTCTTGTCTACCTTCTTCAACTGCGATTTGAAGTCTGTCGTTTTCTCAGAGTCATGTTTTTGGACATTGTTGTACGGTGTTTTCCGGAGACCTGCTTTCAGGTCTATGGGGGAAACCGTTTCTTTTCCGTCTGGTTTGGGCAGTGCGTCTTTCTTCTCAGCTTTCTTTAGAGCCTCCATGTTGAGACTTTCAGAAAGCTCGGAGACTAATCTAGTGACTGGGTCTCCGAAGGAAGTCTGCATGACTAAATCGTTAGGTGGAGGGGAATCTTTAAGCTTATTTTTCTTTTTATCAGCTCTCTCTTTGATTTCAGCGACTAGTTTGAGCTCGAGCATTTCCTTCATGGTTTGCTTATGGCTCTTTTCTTCTTGGGTGTCTTCATCGTTATCTGGCGGGGGTGGGGGAGGGAGTTGAGTTTCTTCCGGGGGTGGTGGTAAGTCGGGGGGTGGGGGTGGGAATTCTAGTTCGGCGAGGCGTGGGCGGGGTTTGGCGGGGCTGTTGGTGAATGATCGGAGGGGGGGTGCGCGGTTTGCGCGGGGGGAGGCGGGGGCGGGGGCTGTGACGCCGCCGGAGGAGTTGGAGCGGATCATGTGGGGTTGGGCGCGGGTGCGGGGGGAGAGGGAGCGGGCCTCCTCGGGCTCGCGAGTGGCCACGGAGGCGGCACCGCCGGACTGGCGGAGGGACTCGAGGTACGCACCGATGCGAGCGCCTTTCGGCAGGGTGCCGTAGCGGTTGATGGCACGCTTCACGTTTTGCACCTCGAGGGCGGCGACTTGGACGCCTTGCTGGAAGGCGCGTGATCAAAACGTCAGTGTATTTCTCAAAATAAATGTCAATTTTATAAAGTAAAGACCGTTACGAAACTGTTTATCAAAATGCATAGTTTCGAAACGTCCCAGATTTCAAGGTAAATATTACGGCATGGGAAAGCTCTTTTTATACGGTTTCTGGATATATCTTTGACTTTTCAATATGTCTATGAATTTAGGAGTTATTAATGTTTTAATGATAATGGCAAAAGTAATGGTTTCCATGGCTAAAAATAGCTATAATTAATGGAATCTTGATATCTAATTCTCAATAAATGTACTAAATTATATGATAATTTCAAAATATCAACACATAGTATAAAACAAAGTCGCTTCCCGCCGTCTGTCCCTTTGTACGCTTAGATCTTTCAAACTACGCAACGGATTTTAATGCGGTTTTCACCATCAGTTAGATAATTTCTCAAGGAAGGTTTATGTGTATAATAATAGCCGGAGCGAAGCGGGGCGGGTCGCTAGTTAATCCATAATTTAGAAACCACTGAAGCATTAATCGTTTTTAATTCTACAAATTTGATTGTTTAATGTATGTGGTATTATGCCTTTATATTTACGGTAAGTTCTAGGGCGCTTTGTATAATCTGTGGTTTGGCGGTGATTCTTACCTTCTTCTCTCTTACCTTCTGCTCAGGTGGCGCATGCCGCCGCTTCGGCCGGTGCCGGTGCTCCGCGCCGCCGCCGCTCTCGTCCGTGTCGGGCGTCGCCTCCGCGAGCGAGCCCTCGGAGGACGCTTCCCGCGCCCGCGCGCCCCCTAAACACACCCTTAGGGCCTTAGCTAGAGCACCGACTAACACGTATGTTATATCATTCTCCCAAAATAATTAGTAGCTTATTTACATTAGCAAAGTTCCCGGCGGGTATAGACTTTACAATTTACGAAGTGGATTCTCATCACCTTAATATACGTCTATTAGATACAACTATCGCGTCAACTTAAGGAGTGAGGCGCAACTTCAGGAATTGAAGATACAAAAACAATTGTTCTGGGTTATTTTAGCAGCATAAGAGCCTGCCCGAAGGGCCAAAACACCCAGAACGATGAGCTGTCAAACTGTATATGGAATTGTGGAAAAAGCGATAACAAAACCCACGTTCGGAAAGCTTGCTACAAAAAAAAATATTATGGGAAATTGATGTAACAATTTTAAACCCAAGAAATTAATATTACGGGTAGCTAAACACTATCAAAAATTATTCAAAGTTAGATGTGTTTTAATTTGGATATTACGAATGTTTTAGTTTTAGACTATTTTTAATATAGGCTTTAGATGCCTGTAAAAATACAGTAAGCGACATCGATTACAACACATGCAAAACTAAGTAATATATTTTATAAGCATCACCAATCACTAAGAACACTTCATTATAAATTTGCAAGCAAACGTAGAGTTTTTTCACCGCTCATAAACGGTCACGGACGGCGAGTTTTGGATGTCCCCCGGTTTTGTGCAGGCGAAAATAAAATTGAAACTAGAGTGTTATTAGTTTATATTAGTTAGTGTTTAATTTCAAAAGTGTTGATTTTATTTTCACCCGCATCTAAGCCAGGCTGTATCGATAAAATACTTAATCAGCGATAAATTTAAATGTTTTAAAAGTAGTTTTCTAGTTAATTTTAGTTGAATAGTTGATGTTTATTTTACCTCTACAAAATGTAACTAATAATTGAAAAATGGAACAATCAACTTTTCGACACACAATACATTTGTTTCTTTCAAAGAAGAGACGGTGTATTTTTAATAAACTATTTTCTAACAACACCTTTGTTATGGTTTGGGTCAAGTAACTCAGGAGACAAATATCGTGTGGGTCATAAAGTTAGGTTATTCATACAATACACAAAGTCTCAAAGTGTTATATATACAAGTTAAATATTAACTGTTTATATTAAATTTGATAGTTAAAAGGGTTTTTGATTTAATAAACAATAAAAAAATCAGGAGAAATAATTAAAACTACTTTTTCATTAAAACGGCAAATGTTAACACACACACGCGCACGTCATTTGAGTACATAAATAAATAACAATACTCAATAGTAACTAAATTTAAATACGTTATTTTATACACCTTTTCGTTATCAAACTATTATTTGTAAGAATATTTTTTATAATTTTAATGGATCCAAATAAGATTGAATTTTAATTAATAATTCTAAACACGACGCAGGATAATCTCGAATAATAATATCAATTTACAAAACATAGTTATTGCACAGTAAGATAAAGATATAAAGTAACGAAGATTATATCCTAATTTACGAAACATTGATAAAACCTCGAGCATAGTTTCAATTTTATCAAAAGTATCAGATTTTTTATTTTACCTTTAAGATGATGAGATAAAAGTTCAACAACAAAATAACACAAACAAACAAAGAACGGGAAGCGTTTGTTTCTACACTACGATATATAATAATAAAAGAAATGCAAACTAACAGCCATATGCCAGAAACCATTTCATTTAAAACATCGTTACAACTAATACAACAGATATAAAAGCACCTGTAACTTCAGCACCCGTATTACGGTCGCATGTAAGTGATAAGTGTAGATAAAGCATCCGTCTCTCTCGCACTTATAAACTGGTCAGAAAGTGACAGATGTTTTATTCACGTTTATCCATATGATATACACGACCATAATAGGCCTCGGAGGATAAAAAAAACATTAACACGATAAAGATGTAACTAGTTTAGTTAACCGATCTATATGCTTTATCGCGCGTAAAAAGGTAATTTCTATTTGAATATGAATTACGCATACAAATGATATAAATTAAACTCGCAAACTTTATCTCGGGCTGCTAAATACAACGTTTAAAATATACTGTATTAATCTTACAAAATAAGTCTCGTGATATAGCTATCTATTTGAAACAATTTTGCGCTGCAATCTTAAATAAATAGACGAACTGGACATAAAACTATTAAAATTAATAATAGTTTTAACGAGAGCATTTCATCAAGGATTTCACTAGCACAGTCCAATTATTTGAGATAAGAAATAGTTATTATCAATCTACGACTTTCAAATATATCTATGGAGACAAAAGCTTATCCGATTTAAATCCGACACTTTACATAAACATTTCTTTATACAAAATGTCACATAACTACCGTAATGATTTCTGACACAAAGCATACTAAATACTACTAAATTATTATCAGTTTTCGTTAACACACACGCTTGCCGTTACGTAAAACATATTTTCGACAAACGTGCAAGCTTAATTCGTTTCTATTAGGAACCACTTTATTTATATATATTTAAATTAGGGGCTTCGTATATATAGTTACATATAGATATGCTACGCGAATGTATGTACTTACAACGTTGACTATATTGCTATACACCTGAGCGAGCAGACAAAAAGACAATGCAATTTTAACATGTAATAATTTAAATAATATGTAACCCGACTGCGGAAAATTTCAGCGTGCGGATATTTGAGGGAAACATATTTAATGGTTTCTTGCAGAACTAAGACTTTCATGACTATTATAAAATTGTAACAGAAATTTGTCAGTACATTTAAATTATATACAACAAAAAAGGTTAATATATATTGTGTATCACTTAAAAAGTACTGGACAGATTTAAATGTTTTTTTGTCTCGTATTTAAAGACTTATGGTTGAACTTAAATGTGATAATAACATATTTTATCTTCCTACGTTGATGGAGAAATAAAAAATAATATAGGAAATCCTTAATTCACGCGAGACAACCAACGGGCAAAAGAGACAGATAAATAAAAACAAAAATGTCTCCTTTTATCAATAGAGCTTCTAATAGCATAAAAAAATATTAGAAAAACGGCAACTGATTGGATAATAATAATTTCTGTCAAATTAAGTTTTTCCTAAATTATACAAGAGTATTTCTAATAAACACCTATATGTAAATTTGCCTTTTACAAGGAATATTTTTGGTTTTATTCTCGTATCATTTTAATTTGATGTCTATGTATTATTAGTTTCAAATTTTCCACTTATTTGAATATAAAGCGTGTAAACAATTGATTTACTCAAGTGTATTTTTTCATACTGGGGAAAAAGTAACGCAGGAGAAGTTTCAACTCGAAACCTAGTTTAAATAATTAAAAAAATTTAATTTATTATATGATTTTTGTTGAAATATATGGTATTAATAATTAATTTATTATTATTAACTAAACCAAATGCATATCAGAATACATTTTTCTAATACTAAACTTGACAATTTAACTTTACTTTCGTTCCTTAACCGGCTGTAGTCTGATCTGCTTTTGTTTCTCTAGTTTTAATTCCATTAATTTCTTGTAAAGCGGATTTCCCTAAGAAAATACCTAAGTAACGGTAAATAAATTACATACATTTTCACGCAGTCGGGTTAGACTTCGCATATAATATAAACATTATTAGCTTACAATTATTTTGCATATAAAGAAACTCCATGTTTTTGCAATGTGGCCAAAACACAAAACATCAAAGACGAACACATATGTAATGATTGTGTTAAAAGAAACAAATAAACGAAACATAAGATTAAATTAAAATTAAAAAACAAGCGTTTCGATCAAGCTGTTGTAGTAAAGTGAGACTATAGATGTCGCTAGTGGACTATTTTTATCTGATTGAGAATAGTTTAAACAAGGTGGCAACATTATATAATAAAATAACGACGCTGCGTTGCTAGAATGTGTCAAAACATATTAATATTTTAGCAATAGGACTTCTTTGACAGTGCCGTATTAAGCCTCCATGGTGGTCAAACATGTTGAAAAAAAAAGTTCCTAAAATAAACCTAGACAATGTTTTTACAATTTCTTACTTTATGTTTATATTGTTTTTTAACTTTATGTTATTAATTAAATAGTTCTGGAATGAAATAATTACTTCAACACAAGCGTAGTTAAGTTATATTTTGTCTAGGTAGTACGTAAAAAATATTATAGTATACTAATACAAATTTACCGTGTATGATAATAATTAATTTCCTGATCATTGGCCGACGATTAATTGATGATTTTATTTATGACGTTTTTTGATGAACTTTTTTTAATATAGATAATAGGGAATCATTCAATATATTTTTTTGGGTGAACTGAGCGTCAAACTGAGTCAAAGATCGAACGTCAGAATACTACGCTTTTGATCTATCTATGTCATAAAAATGTCATGTTTGTAGTATTTGGGGTGCCTGCGAGCTTAGCATGCATGCACAAGATAAAATTCGATAGGGGCTAGGGAAATAATTACATATGTTCCATATTCTAACTTAAGACTTAACGCTTAAGGTTTAAAGGCTTAAATAAGTGTCTTTATAAAATCGCTATAAAAATGTGAAAAATCGCTATAGTCGCTTAGTAATCAAAGGTAATAAAAGTCAGGACGGGACACTTTTATTCTAAACCTTAAGCGTTCTTACGTTAGAATATGGAATAGATGTATTCATTTCCCTAGCACCTGTCAAATCCTATCTCGTGCATGCATGTTAAGCTTGCTGTGCCCCCCTGAACCTAATCCTAGCTCCGCCCTGGTGGCTACAGCTATGATTTTCTTCGTTAGCTTGGACATATCATATTCATATTCGTTCGTTGGTCAAAAAGTTTTGTAACGCCACTGGCAATACACGAAAGGCATATTTTATAGGTGTTCTTTTTAAATTAATATACACAATTAAATCTGATACATCTTGATTAAAACGACGCCCTACAGTCCACTAGCGTCAAATAATATGTCATCGCGCAGTCACGCAAAAGTACAGGGTTCGGAGTGATTCGGGTTATTCCGCAAGCACACGAGTGGCTTTTTAAAAAGTTGACGTAAGAGACGTAAACAGAAAAGTACGATTAAAGTCTAAGACCAAATCTGTGCAAAGTTTTATTCTATCGAGTGTTCGTTATTCTAACCCGCAATGGCGCGTGTTTTCGGGCATAGAAAACAGTATTGACCAATGGCTGAATATCTCTTGTATTTCCGAAGACATACGAACTTTGCCGAAGGTAGGCTTACATGCTGTAGTGTTATAAGTTATAATATAAAATCAGCCCTCTCCATTCTGTTTCCATAGTAACTAAGAGGGAAATAATTTCACGAATATAGAAGTCTTTTTAAAGTTATAAAATGAACATTAAAATTTTTTACTCCGACACTAGTACTTTTAACGTACTGTAACACGTGACATGTAACATGGTGACAACGCATGACGAACAAAAAAAAATCTAAAGTAACGATACATAGAAGCCAATCGCGGAAGCCGAGAGAATTTTGACAAACCGAAATGGAAGTAAGAACGAATTGCCTATATCGTATACGACAAAATTAAAAAATTTTCGTGTACCTTAAAGGTGGCAGAAAGTACCATCGATCAGTATGAGATTAAATAAAAAAAAAATGTCGTCAGATTTGAGATAAATTCAGCACCAACCGACGATAAAAATATTTCCGATAAGTGCCCAAAAATAACTGTAACTGTCCGTTTGGTTACCGAAAAGTGTATTGGGTTTTGGTAACAAAATGGACATCGAGAAACAACTCTTTAGGGGCAAATGGAAAATATTTTTTTATTGTTCAAACGTAACGTAACGACATTGGCACATAAGCAACGCTTTTCTTATTCTTTTTTTTTTACCTAAACATATAGGAATTTTATTGATAATATGCCACACTATCGGTTTTGTTATAAAAAGTGTTTCATATTACCCTTTGAACGCCTCGGCCTCCCAACGCTAAAATCCACTATCCACTGACAGCTTAGCGTCCTAAGCAACAAAATCCGTTGACGTGACAGGCCGTGGCGTTTAAAGGTTCAAAATGACGTTTAATACTCGATGAATTCATGATAAAGTGCTCCTTTTGAGAACGTGCACTTTTAGGGAGTGTGTTTTATGGTCCTCAGCCGATGCCTTACCCCCGCCAACGTCTGTTATTCCGTGGGAGGGTCGCGCTAGAACTTGTCGGGCATTAAGACGTAAAAACGAGGTGCATACCATTCAGCGAAGCCAGCCCATCCTCGTGGTGTTCTTCGGCCGCGTACTGGGATTCGCGGAAGGAGCTGCACGAAGACAGCAGACTGAAAAATAAAGCATACATAATTTAGGGGGTATAGTTTTAGTTTCGGCTGTTGGATTCGACTTTATGATGGTTTATTAATGTGTTGTAGAATTTTTTTGACATATTTTTGTATTGCAGAATGTTACTTGGCAGAAATATCTTTTCGCAAAAAGTTCTAACCTAATTTTCCGACACAATTTGTATATGTTTATATTTCTGCGAAATGATCATTCGACTAAAGAAAAAGAACATATTCGAAAGCAGGTTGACGGCATCACGTAATTCGAAAAAGCTTTTCACAAGATGGATCTCGTAATTTAGCTCTCAAAGTCGTATAGATGAAGTCTAAGGGCCGTATTAATAAAGCCAAGCCAAGCTCACGGTTGAAACACCCGAGACAGTTGTCTATGGACTGACGTTTACTTTGACGTATCTTGAGACGGGGGATCACAGTTGAGATGAGTTCATTAATACGGCCCTAAGATGCAACTTTTACCGACTGGTTACAGTTGGAAGTCATAAATAAGAACTTAATATTTATTCAATGAGGCCCAACCCCAGGGGGTTCCTCATAGGCATAATTTAAATTTAAACAAGTGACAAACTCGGCACCTTTTGCGCTCTTCCTTCTTGAACTGGTCCGGGCACAGGTGTCTGGATTTTGCGGACACACATCGCGTCCCGGCGTCTCCTGTCTCACCTGGTGCGTTTCGGCGGCGTGGGCGCCTGCTTGCCGCGCCGGTTTGTGGGACGACGCATCTGCACGCGCGCCGCCTCCGCGCCCGCCTTCTTTAGCGGCTGCGGTGTGCCGGCGGCCGAAGCCCCGCCCTCTTGCAATTGCTTCTCGACCTCTGTAACATTTCAAGTTGAAAATTTTATAATTTCAAGATTTAAATTTTTTATACAGGGTTAAATTAAATTAAATAACAAAATTTTGGGGGTTAAATCAGTGAGTCACACTGACCAACTTTCACTATTGGACCAAACCAGAAATCGCGAACAAAAACGACCCTCCCATACAAAACACCGTCAGCTGACTAGCCAAAATGATTGTAATTTCGGGGTTGGTCCAATAGTTAAAGTTGGTCAGTATGACTCACTGATTTAACCCCCAAAATGTAGTTACTGAATTTAACCCTGTATAGCGTACGACACTCGCAAATATTAGACGTATCATATGCCACTACATTTATTAAAATCGGTCCAATAGTCTAAACTATTCCTAGGAGTTAGAGTGGAAATCCGATTTTTGGTCACATACATCATTACCTTCTTTGGCTTCCCTCAGTCGGGTATAAATTTACTACTTAGTCGATTTTATAGCTCATAACTAGGGTTAGATGTCCCGTGGCATTTTTAAGCTTAGGATGCACTGGAGTTGGAAATGAATATGAATGGAATGAAAAACAGCGACTAGCACATTCTCGCTTGTCGCTAAGTACGTATCTATCGTAACGTACTAGTTAGAAACGGAAACTGAGCGACAAACAAGTCGCGGCAAGTTATGCTAGCCGCTCTGGTGGCCTAGCCAAGATGCATCACGCTAACTTGACGATTTTCCAAATCAAAGAATTGACGTAAGCTAGCGATCAGTCGCATAAGCCATTTATGTCAACTCCGTACATTTTGTCGATATTTTAAAATCGTCAAGTTTGGCGAAAAGGGGTAGGTCTGGGGAGCCGGCACACACCTTCAGTGATGCTATTATCCTGGAACATGTGCTCCAACGCGTGATGGATCTCGTGGAAGGTGGGTCGGTCGGCCGCGTTCCATTGCCAGCACCCTTGCATCAGCTCGTAGACCGCTGGCGGGCAGCCGGGCGGGCACTCCATGCGGTAACCCTGAGGAAGAAGACTCATTTACGAGAGGATACAGCAATATATCTATCTAGTATCATGTGAGGATCTTTATATATAAAGCAATGTCAAAGAGCATTAAAAAAACAACAACAAAAGAACAACATCACATCAGTATTCAGCCAGTCAGTCATCAGTTAATATAAAAAGATTATTTTTTATTTTTAAATAAATTGTTTTTTTTTTTTAATTGTTATTTAAAGTAAAAGTCATTCTAAACGTTTTCTGAGTATGTTTAATTATCATGTAATTTGCAAGGCATTTAAAAAAACTGCCCTGTTAGGGCTCAAAATAATCATATTAGGGCGCAATACATTAGTTTCATTGACAACAATCTAGTGCCTTTGGAACCTTTTTAGATATCCCTACATTTGGTGAAATGAAATGAAATGAAATGAAATATTTATTTGCTTAGAATACGTTACAAGGTCTTAAAGTAGATATCAGAATCAGTATTCAGTCGACTTCTAAATCAACATGCAAAATATTTTGATTAAATGTTATTATTTTATGTTTGAAATGTCCTTATGTTTAATCATTTATAAAATACATTTAATATATTCCATCGCGATTTAAAAAGTCCTTTACAGTATAAAAGCAATGATGTTGTAGCCATTTGGTCAATTATATTTTGAACACTTTACCATGCAGCAGTTTTAATTCATTAGGAAGTTTATTAAATAAAACTATACACATATTGTAGGCATTTTTCCTATAGATATGCGGCACATGAGAACTTGGTATATTTTTTACATATAATATACATAAAAAATAGACCGACATATTATGTTAAATGTTATTGGTGGGTTTTAAGGAACAGACTTGTGAGTGTGAACTTTCCTCTCTCTCTATAGTTTTCTTGTCGAGCCTTAAATACCATCATTGTTTCTGTAAGCCTGTCGCATATTTGTGTATATTTTCGATTTCCATGCTTCACCTAAAGGTTTACTGTTAGATTATGTTAACATGGAAGTCCTTATAGCAGTATATAAATAAAACCTACCATACAAATTGTTGTTTCAAAGTTTAATAAAATATTATCAGTGACTCGATACTTTTATTTTGTAAAAACATTACAGCTAATTATATGCAAATAAGAATAATTCAAATCTATATTTACTTCAAAACTGAACTGTTAAAAAATAATTAACAATTGTCATTTAATTTTTAATTATTTTGTCAACATACCTAAAGCGAGATACGGGTGACTAAATAGTCAAATATCAGAGTAACATCCGTATACATATTATTGATACCGTGCGTCCGCTCAGAAAACAGTTTTGTAATGAAACACCGCAATATTCGATAAGCGCTTCCATTCACTAACTGAATTCTTCTACTTAGTAATTATGGGTGATTCCACGAGCGTTTCAACTGCCATCAGTCGCTAGATAGCATTAGTCGAAATTTCTGTATCTTTGGATGCCATTTTCGGTTATTTTGTAGAAGTCATGGCACTCTATAAAATAACCGAAAATAGCATCCGAAACTAGAGAAATTGCTACTTGAATGCGATCAAGGCACTGTGACGGCGGTTGAAAAGCTCGTGGAAACACCCTTATTCAAAAAAAATCAAAATTCAAAAATTCTTTATTAGGTACCTTATAACATAACAAAATATTGTGGTCGGTCCCTCCTGGTAAGTATAGCAATACTTGTGTTAGGAGGTCCCGCTCCTCCCCTACGGAGTTTGCGCGGTAGATACCTCTTGCGAGGATTTTTGAAAGTATTAACTACTTGAATTAATTAACACAGGGTGTCCCGTACAAACGTAGATATAAAACCAAGAATAACAACTAAAAACATATTTAGTTTAGTTTGTATCAGGAATCTGATAACCGCCGTTTCATAAATATATTAATTTACTTTTTTTTTTTTTTGTAATAAATAAATATCAGGGGACAATCTCACACCAATTGACCTAGTCCCAAACTAAGCTCTAGGCTTGTATTATGGGTACTAGACAACGATAAACATACTTATATAGAGAAATACATACTTAAATATATAGAAAACATCCATGACTCAGGAACAAATACTCGCGCTCATCACACAAATATTTGTCCATACCGGGATTCGAACCCAGGACCGCTAGCTTCGTAGGCAGGGTCACTACCAACTAGGCTAACTGCGTCGTCAAAATGGGTGTCAAATGAGTCGTCAAAAAACGTGCGAGTGTCGGCTATACAGGGTGAATTTGTATAAGTACCTATACACGAATATTTTTTTCTTACACAGTAATCGATGGCAATTACATTTGCATCGGAGTTACATAAAATAAACATGATTTATATAAACCTTTTATTTTAATTTAGGGTTTAATTTTCAACCGTAATTATTGTCTAAGAAGACGTTAGTTTAGCAATAAGACCTCTTTAAAACAACTGTTTGATAAACAATACTATGCACCTCAAGTGTAGGGTGACCATGAGGTTAGTATTGTTTATCAATTTTTTATTATTAATTAAATAATTCAGGAATAAAGTAATTACTATTTATAACACGCGCATAGTTAGTCTTAATTTTGCACAGGGAGTAAGAAAATATGGTTCTTGTATACTATTACAAATTCACCCATATACAATGTATAAAAATTATAAGGGTGCGTTATGCTAGTGGCTAGTCGGGGTTTTAGTTTTTTAGGTTAGGTTAGGTTATTAATTATAATTCCACTCCGCTCGTCAGTGGAACCACATATCATTTTTCACAGCTCCGCTCAAAAACCAACCTTAATCCCTGGATATAAGCTACGCGACATCCACATCCTTGATTTGTCACTCGCATTCTTAAAATAGGCAGCCTCTTTGGGAATTCCGGTATTGTATTCCACGGCACTCAGACAAAAGTGTTTACATGCGTAATTAATTAACAGGCTTGTTTATTTAAAATGGCATTAAATATCTTCCCATGAAACACGAGCAAGCCTGGGAGTATGATGGCTGACCCATTGAACGTTGTGTTAATATTGTTATGCCAAGGTCGTCGCTGTTTTTAAACCGTTGTTATGCAACCGGCTATACATATAATTTGGTATAAACAATGGAAACATAAACAATGTTTAACTTTCTCATCTTTGTAAGGTTTGTCTTACTATTGATTACTTGGTTAGCCTAGTTGGTAGTGACCCTGCCTACGAAGCTAGCGGTTCCGGGTTCGAATCACGATATGGGCAAAGAGTATTTGTTCCTGAGTCATGGATGTCTTCTATGTATTTAAGTTTGCGTTTTCTCTACATAAGATTGCTTATCGTTGCTTAGTACCTACTGTGAAGGTTCTCTATGTGAAGCGTGCTGGCTGGACCAAAAGTAGGCAATATTTGAAATTTGAAATTTAAGAAAGAATGTCGATTCGTTTTTGGTAAAGTTAGTTGTAGACAAGTAATGAAAGCGTGGCCTCATGTGAATGTAATTTTAATAATAATAATAAATAAAAAAAGTGAATCCCGTACCAGTTTTGCACCAAGCTATAATCTCACACAAATTGACCTAGTCCCAAACTAAGCTCTAGGCTTGTACTACGGGTAGCTAGTTATTCATAGTTGATTCGTGTAAATACAAACATTCGTACTCATCAAACCAATGTTTGAACCTAGCGGATTTCGATCACCCGACCTTCAGCTGTTGATGCCACCATAATCATGACGTAAACGAAGACTAAAGATAGGTAGAAAGTTGTATTCATAAAATGTGTAACGCAGTGGACAGCGTTACACATAATAGACATGAAAAAATACGAATATTTCTCCTGCGTTACCTAGTTTTATTCGCAATTAGTATATACTTCATAACTCATTACACTTTGAAATATTGTTAAATTGAGAAACGTCATGCAATAAATAATCTGAATTTGAATCATCACACCTATCATGAAACCAATTCACAAACAAGTTACACATAACTGAACATTATCAATTCTTTGGTTGTTCATACAAAAACTACAAACCTACATTTCGATTACTTATATTAATCTAAAAGATGCTTTCATCAACAACACTCAACTAGATAACCGGTCACAAAACCAAAAACGGCCGAGCGAACAAGACGTCACTTCAAAATGGGATCTTATTTTAATGCAAAATTGAGCATTGCGTGTATGAGATACGATTTAAAATAAATAAATAAATATCAGGGACAATCTCACACAAAATGACCTAGTCCCAAACTAAGCTCTAGGCTTGTACTACGGGTGCTAGACAACGATAAACATCAAATTAAAATGTTTAATGGGGCATCCACACGATACAGTTTTACGACCAATTTGAGTAGATTGGCAATCAAATTGTGTAGTGTGGATAGAAATATGGTACGTGTGGACGGACAATTCCACTGTAGCCAATTCAATTGGCCAATTGAATTGGGCAATCAAATTGTATCGTGTGGATGCCCCAATAGTTTGACTATGATTCTATACAAGTATCTAAGTTTGTATAGGTTGCCAGAGAACACTTCTCTAGAGAATTTTGTATTAAACCGCGTCTTTTGGTTGGTACGTCAATGAAAAGATGATATTTTTGTTATAAAATAACCAGCAAGCAGGTCACTGCAACACTGGACCAAAAAAATTTCTATTGTAGACGAACGGTAGCCTAGTTGGTAGTGACACTGCCTACGAAGCTAGCAGTCTCGAGTTCGAATCCCGGTATGGGCAAATATTTGTGTAAAGAACGAATGCCCGCTTCGCTGTTTTCCCGGTGGCATGACGGAGTTGCACGGATTTTAGACTGCCGCAGCCAAGTGGTTGAGGGACTTGGACATTGACATTAGTTCCATGCAAGATGGCTGCCATACGCAATGATGATTACCAGGGGCTCAAGTCGAGACAAGACAGTTTGATTTTGAATCTCAAGCGCTTCTTATTACGCTTGAAAATGGAATATAGGTTTATTTCGACTTGAACCGGTTAAGCGTGCGATATGTGGGACCGTACAGCCAGCTAACCATAAACTGTTAATGCGACAGAAAAATGTTAACGAGACTATATTTAACTTGAAACTTTACCAACTACATTTATCAATATATAATATATAAAATGAAGTCGCCCTCCGCGTCTGTCTGTCCCTATGTATCCTTAGATCTTTAAAACTACGCAACGGATTTTGATGCGATTTTTATCATTAGTTAGATAATTCTTCACGGAAGGTTTATGTATATAATAGAACCCAGAGCGAAGCGAGGGCGGGTCGCTATAGAATATATTATAAAAACAGACTATCATCACTGTACATATTATAAATTAAAGTCCCTCGCCGCGCTGAGTTTGTGTTTGTTCGGGATAATCTCAGAAACTACTGTACGGATTTTGATGCGGTTTTCACCAATAGAAAGAGGGATTATCTAGGAAGGTTATGGGCTATAATTTATTTATTTAGTACCACCCGTACGAAGCCGCGGCGGGTAGCAACTAATTTTATAAAATTATATCGTGAAACGCAATGGTAACCTCAGCGTACATTTTATTATTATTGTTATAGCTGACCGCTGCTGATGATAAACAATAACTGATACTTTGTCTGTTTACATTGCTCGCCGCTGAGCCCGTAAACAAGAGAATACAACAAAATAACATACATCATGTTCACAATTTGAAACAGTTCAAATGTATAAAGTGCTTACTTCTTTTCTTTTAGCTTATTACTTGACCATTCAATTAATAAAAAAGATTACATTGCATATTTCAGATATGATAAATAATATTTGCTTTTAATATATTTTAATATTTAATGAAATAATGATAATTTTTAATTTACAGCTTATTATTTTAAGTAATAGTACGTTTTTAATCAAACATTCGCATATCGAAGAAACATAAATAAAAAAAGAACGGTTAAGGCCCTTCGTCCACAAGGCTACGCAAATCTTCGATACCCGACGATTTTAGTATCTAAGCGACTACCGCAAGACAAACTCATAAAGGTTGCAACGAAATGTCGGCGACGCGTGCCTGTGTACGAACCTCTATAAATTTGTATTGCGGTAGTCGCATAGATACTAAAATCGTCGCTTATCGAAGATTTGCGTAGCCTTGTGTACCTATATATTTGTGTAGTTATATAACTCGTTTTTTTTTCTCAAATAACATTCATCAATAACGAATTTAAAAATGTCAAAATGGAGTGAATTTTCCGAATTACAGCGTCACAGTTATTGTCATTTGATCTTGGGACCGAGCACATTATTGAGGAAATAATAAACAATCTAGATCAGGGCACTAACATGAATGAACGTCATGAAATCGAACTGGTAATTTTTCTCATGGGTAAAAAATAATATAGGTTGATTCGTAAAAAGATGTCGAAACTTCTCAGGTATCGAGTCAAATAGATACTTGACTCATGGATATTTTATATATACTTATTTAAGTGTGTATTTCTCTATAAAAGTATGTATACAGTTGCCTAGTACCCATAGTACAAGCCTAGATCTTTGTTTGGACTAGTTCAATTTGTGTGAGATTGTCCTCTGATATTTATTTATTTATAGGTGTGACGTTTTTGAGATATTTTAGCTAAACAATTAGATAATGTCGTATACACGCTCTATACCGAGCCTTATATTTCATTATTTTATTGTTTATTGGCTACCAAAATAAATGCAGTTAATGTTATATCTAATTTAGATGGGTCTGGGAAACGAAAATTTGAGAAATGGTACATACGACCAAACATACTTTGGCGAAACAAGAGGCTTCCAATTTAGATGCATTTAGTCGCGGGCTTTTACGCAATAAAAGTGATTAAACTCTATCGAGTCGATAATTATTTGTTAATAATGTCTAATGGCATTACAGTTTATACGAACTCTATTAATTGTGCAATTAAGTTGAAATAAAGGGAAATAAATATTAACTACTTCAATTATAAGGACAAAAGTGTTCAAAGAACTAAATTATTTGAAAAAGCTTAGAAACGCGCTCTTAAAGTAATTTATTAAAGAAAGAAATCAAAAACATTGTGTTCTCGTTACGAATCACCCTGTAAGTCACGCGAATAACGTAAACAAGCAGCGGTGGAGCCATATATACACCCTCGTGCCGGTTTGGAAGTCAGTGTGTTCAGCTAATTGCAATCGAGTAATCAACCGCAACAGTACAGCGCTGAAGTAGAAAACCATCTCCATAATGTACGTGAACAAGTCATTCGTGTACATCCTACTTATCTGCGCTACTGTTCTTGGCAAGTATTATATTAAAAAATTATTTTCTAAAATAAAATAATCACCTATGAGGTTCAAGCTTTTCTGGTATTAAATTGTCTAGATTTGTAACTACTTGATGAACGACAATTAGTTAACAATTAATAATTTTAATACAATAAAAATGCCGACTTAAATGCTGTAGATTTTTTATTTATTTAAATATGTGTTGGTTGTTTCTTTGTATTTTTTTTACCTATCAAACGAGATACCTTTTGATTTTGAACAAGTTTATTTCACTACAGCCAAGCATAAGAAGGTCAAGCCTAAGAAGTTCATATCCCCAACCACAAAGGGCATCCAGTGCTATAATTGTCTGTCCTTCGACCATCCCGGATGCTGGGATCCCGATCACCCCGACTACGCTAACATTACTGTAAGTATACAGTAAATCGCTATGACTTTGCGTTTGTTCACGAGTAAAAGCATGTTCAAATCGACAACCAGAACTGACATAGTCTAACAAAAAAAAAAAAGTAAATTGTCCGTGGCGTTACCGCGAAATAAATTGGACAATTTGGTAACATAGCGGACAACCTTCACTTTTTGGTGAAATATCGGGAATTCGTTTTAGAAATATATTTTTTTAACTTCCCATAGCCGAAAACTTCAACACGTTTATTTAAGCATTTTGTTGATATCACATAGTCACAAACGAATATACATTGCACGTTTCTGCCCAGGTCCCGAACATTGACTGCTACATCCCTGGCATGGGCTTCCTGTGTATCGTCATCACTTCAGAATCCGCCAAGCTCGGTAAGTTCCCTTTATTCTTCTTATTTTATTGACCAGTTAAATAATTAACAATTTAACTATTAAACCAGTTCCATCATTCTTTTGTTCGCATAAGTGACATAATCCAATTAGAATCATCCAGTTTATACGATCTTTCCAATCGAATAGTATAGTAATAATTATTGTAAGTGTCTTCTCCGCTCTCCTCCAGTTTTTTCAAGTGTCGTATCAAACAGTGACATTTTCATCTGCGTTAAGAAAACCATAATTGTTTCTAGTTGAAACCGGTCAAGAAATCGGCCCCGTCCGCGCCCGCACCTGCGTCCCAGCAAAGGATTTCTCAAAGAAGACCGTGTCTTATTCCATGTGCAGCAAGCTAAGCAAGGAACTGTCTGCTTCCGAAATCTTCTCTCGTATCGCCGTCAGCCGCCCGCAGTGCAGCCTCTGCAAGAAACATCTCTGCACAGATTCAGGACACTGCTAGAAGACTTACCCTAATAGGGAGTTCGTTAAATTATGGGTCATAGACTCGACTCATTGTCTCATGTCTATGTATTTAGATGTTACTGTTACTAAGAACATGCATAGACATGTTTTGTATCTAGTTCTCTTTCAAAATAGAGGCAACCTTTTGTGACCCATAGTTGGAATGTCTTCAAACTGTCTATCTAAATCGGGGGGGTGACTTGTCCTCGGTTTGGGCTGTTATGGTTATGAACATTAAACACGAAAGGCGTTCAGTAAGAAAAAAAATACACATGACTTTAAAAAAACAGTTGAATCAGAATAATCGCAAGAAAATAATTAGTTATATTAGAAATTATTTAAATTCAGATTCTAAATTAAGATGCAGTTCCCATGTTTCTTTTAGGCAAGATGCTGATAAACCCGAACTATGTTTGAGAATAATGTTATTTAGTGCCGAGTGTGTATGTTTGTGTTACATTACGTGTATATAGGCTTGTATAGAATTTGTTGCATTTGTGCACCGAATCAGGTGAATTTGATTGTTTACATTTTTGGAATTGACAAATATAGTGTTTTGATCAATGATGCACGTATTACTGTAGTAAGATAATAGTTTTAGTCATTGTAGTCAACATATTACTATTCGGATCGAGAGGGTTTGCAAACTTAACGCTTTTCGATTTTGATGTCCGACTATTTTTAATGATGCAATGTTACGTTTCGCTTTATTTTTTAATTATTAAATACAACTTAATGGGACGAGTACATTTTATTTTTCACCCTTTATTAAAATTGGGTGTCATTAAATATTCAATGCATACAGTTTAACTGATCATGTTTGTTGACAACATTGATACAAAATAACCAATCATTGCCCAAGAATGTTTTAAAGGTTAACGGTTAAATCAATGTCTAACATTTTCCTTTTGTAATTCAGGAATTATTTACAATACTTTCTTAACAACATAATAGTACGCATAAACTTCTTAACAATAGTAAGCATAAAAGGGGAAACAAACACTTTCAATGAAAATGTAAAAGTTTTTGCCACACAAAAGTAAATCATGACATTATATAAAATGTAGTTTCTAATCGAAATCCTTTTCCAGCAAACAAATCAGTATCAATATCAAAGGCATGAAGCAAAAAAAAACAACCGGGCAAGAGCATGTCGGGCCATGCTCAGTGTAGGGTTCTATCGCCATTACTACAAATACAAATAAAGTACACCAGAAAAAGAGCGTATCTTCATGGCACTTATGTCCTTTTGTTGGGAAGCTCAGTTTTTCGGCAATAACTCAAAAACGGTATATCTGATCATGTTGAAAATAATTTTGGTTGAAAGTATTTTTAAGCGTTACCTTTGTAACATTTTTCATATTTTGTGGAAATACAGTTTAAAAGACAAGGGTGGGGGAGACACAATTTATGCAACTTTGGAGCGATCATTTCCGAAAATATTCGCTAAATAAAAAAAATTGCCTAGAATAGAAACTTTAAAGTGTTTTTTAAAAGAACTGTTGAAATAAGTGCCACACGTTGATGTTCGCTGAAAAAAAATTCAGATTCTGTTACATGTATGGATATACATATTTATTTTTGTTATTTAACTACCAAACTAAGTAGCGGCTTATACAAGACACCTATACTCCAAATTTCATCAATATACATCTTTTAGTTTTTGAGTAAAATGCCTGTGACACGGAAGGACGGACGGACATGACGAAACTATAAGGGTTTCGTTTTTGCCGCTTTGGCTACGGAACCCTAAAGACTAAAACACTAATGCTAAAACGGGAAGTCAATGAGTGTTCGTTCTAGCCGGGCCTTATCTAATGTTATGCGTACGTACGGCGGAGCAAGCTCAATGTTAGTAAACTACGCCTGCCTAATGCAACATATTATGCCCGTGTTGTGAATCCACATTGCACCGGAACCAAGTTCACGAATATTCGGCTAACAATATCCAACGCATGTAAATATGGTTGCGCAAACGTTCATAGGAACACTTAACTATTTCAAAAACATAGTATAACGGGTATTATCGAGCGAAGCAGACGTAAAGCCAAACGTAGCAATAAAACTAGCGAGGAAATATATTACATTTTAATACGGAAATATTACCTGTTTTCTATAAAGGACGACGCGGTTAACCTAGTAGGTAGTGACCCTGCCTACGAAGCTAGGGGTACCGGGTTCGATACCCGGTCAGGGTAAATAAATGTGTGATAAACGCGAGTATTTGTATCCGTGTCTTGGATGTTTTCTATGTATATTTTTATTTATTTCTCTATATCCTAATACTTTAAATGTTAATTTTTTATTTTAAGCAGCTGAACAGATCTTAAAGAAAAATGGTAAGGAGATTCTTGAAATAGGACATAGAATACTTATTACCTCCAAAAATTGGAGAATCCCCGAAGTAATGCAATAAACGTTACGCGTACGAAGTCGCGGGCAAAAGCTAGTTACTCAATATAAGTATGTTGAGCGTTGCCTAGCAGTGGCGAAGCGTGGTCCCTCGCCACTAGGCAACTCGGAGCAAAAAAACCGGTCAAGTGCGAGTCGGACTCGCGCACTTGTATGTTTTACCGTTTTTACGATGACAACAATAATGAAAGTACGTTAAAAAAAATGTATGGAGGATTATTATTTAACTACATATCTTTTTTTTTTGTTTGTTAGGAAATTCGCCGTAATAACACATATTCTGAAAACAAAAAACAACCCGCTATGTATTACGGTTCAAAAGATACAGCTCTTAAAAGTTAGGACAGACGCACGGACGGACGGACAGCGTAGTAATAGGGTCCCGTTCGTGTGTCACCTTTGGGTACGGAACCCTAAAAATCCGTACGGCGTAGGGTAACTTCGCCGGTTTACCGTCCACCTCCTGTTTTCGTCCAGTAGGCCGAGTTGTTTTAACAAGCTTAGAATAGTAAAACGAAGACCGCTTACCGCCGCGCATGTTTAGAGTCGTTTTCATATTTGACAAGTTCACTCTAATAAAAAATACGCTAGTTGGTTGGTGGTTTTTTCTCGTGCCGCGAAAGTGTCATCGCGGTCTTTGACAAAATGATTTAATGCTCAGGTTTTTACTGTTTGCATACCTAGTTGTAATGGTTTTTTATGCCTGAGGCTTAGCATAAAGAATTTAATAGATATAATGTAGTAGGTAATCAATCATATATTATTTACAGAAGACTTATAAAATGTTAGTGGACTGATATTCAATTGTAACATTTGGAGTAACGTGAGAAATTATTAAATATACCTAATGGATGAACGGCTAAAACTCACGATTATAAGCTGGAACGACCCAAATGTTTCGGACTCGTTAAGAAATCAAAACCCAGTAATATTTAGCAAAAAATATAAACGAAAAACTCTGCCCTTTGTTAAGAACAAAACCAAAATAAACCAAATTAATACATCCACTGCACACAGAAACCAATAAAAACAAAGCCTAAATCAAAATTTGCTCATGTCTTACGAATAAAAAATAGTAGGTACCTACAAGTACCTACCTAACAAAATCAAAGTAATGAAGAAAACTTTACAACCGATACTTTAATCAGCCAGTTTATGTTTATAATTTAATAACAATGCGCTGTGGATATTGGAAGTGATTGAAAAATCCATCTCTCCCTACGCCTTAATCAATTTATATTTACGAGCGTGCACGTTCCAACCCCAAACATGACATGTTTCTTATTTTTAAAGGATAACTTTGAAAAACATTTTAGTTAATTATGAAGGTAAGTAATATGTAAGACAACACTCTATTTGAACTAATGCGGCCATTTGTACTTTAAGTACAGACAAACATATAAAACGAAACACGTCAATAACCTCAATAAATACACGCAAACCCAATAAGAAGTTTAAGGTTAGGTAGGTACGAAAACACAAAACAAACCGTTGCCCGCCGATAAATATGCCGAAATCTTAAGAATATCACAATCACAATAATAATCACATATACACTAGCAAGCGTAGCAAGCTAAATTTCACCAGTAAAGTATCATAAAACACAAATTAACACCAACTAACAATATTAAAAAAAAACACCGTGTGTTTTGGCGGACGCGAAAGTAAAGTAGGTAATGTAATGAATGAAAAAATGACGCAATGCAAATTATTAGGCGGGCAACGGCGGCGCTCAAAGAGTCGGTAGATTATGTTTTGTCTCCATAAACTTTGCAAAAATAGATAAGGACAACCGTAGAACCGTATAATCGGCCGAATGAGTCGGGGGAGTGCGATCAGAGACATTTTTTTGGGTGTATTTAGTGAAAATAAAGCTTACGACATGCACTTAAAGTTTAAAATTGAATGAAATAAGCCGGGCAGTTTTGGCGGATTTGTGAATGCGAGTTGCGAGGCAAGATGCGATGTTGTAGTATCACGTTATGATGTCCAAGGCCGTTTTGTTTTAGTGCGTGAGTTTAAATGTTTGAATGTGTTAGTGTTGAGTCATGCGCTGGGACCTCGGCTTGTATGGAGTTTTGAGGGAGATAGCCCAGAAAAATGTAACTCGCGAGTGTTTATGTGTACATGAATATTGTTGTATGCGTTTCTTTCTAGTAATACAGTGAATGTGTGCGTGCGGTCGGTCATGCGGTAGATATCGGCTTTATTAAGGAGTTTTTGATTTCGCGCTTAGTGGTAAATTTAAATTGCGACGTTGCGTTTTGTTCATTCATCTTATTATGAAAAATGTATGTATACTACGCGTGTTATTCTAACGGGCGGGTAAGGCTATAGTATATCGGGTTACTTATTGTTTTGCGTTTTGTTTGAGTACATTATGCATAGGAATTTCCAAGGGAACCCGGCGGGAATCGGGTTATATGGGCCCTGCGCCACTGTTGCCTAGCATCCATAGAACTAGCCTAGAGCTTGGGACTAGGTCATTTTTTGTGAGACTGTCCCATTTGGTATATACTTAATTACTATACAGAAAAAATATACGCTGTAAGCGATATGAGTAGTATACCGGTCAGCTGTTTATGCATTCCTTTCAAAGTTTCAAACTGCAGTGATGCATTATTGTAATCATACCGATGCCGCGTACCGAACGGCGTATGTCAAAACAATTTAGCCGTACTGACGAAGAGGACGAAATTCATCAACACTTGGTTAAACATAACCTAATATGGTTTCAAAACCAAACTTATTTTCTCTTAACAATAAAATAATTCAACACACGACTGGCGACAACTATTATTTTTATGATTTTAATGAAATTAAATTGTGTACACATTTATGTCCAATAAACCATAAATAAATAAAAATTTTATATAGCCTTTTTACCCGGCTGAGCGAAGCCAAAAGAAGGGTTAATGATTTGAAGTAAAGAATTATTAAAATAATGGGAAATATTTCGAAATATGTATTTAGACTAAACTGAAGTGAAACTATATGGAATAATAAAGAAAACAAATATGCACTTAATTTGCAGGAAAAACCATCTATTGTCCATTTAAATGTTGCCAAAACCACATATATTTTTTATTTATTGAAATAAAATCAAGTTCGCAAGCCTACTTCCTATCTTTAATTTAGATCACTCTGATTAAATGTAATCTGGGTAAGCGTGTACCATCTTCGACCTCGTCGTCACTTAACATCAGGTGAGACTGAGGTTAAAAGCAAATCCATAAACAAAAAATCCAAAAAAATATACATAAACATTTATAAACTTTAATTAAAGTAACACAGTGGACAATACACATTGTCTCCTGCGTTACTGTATTTTTAGAACAATAATTTATTCATGTTATTGGTTATATATACAATAAGATTGACAGTTTATGAACCCTATTTAAATGGTTTTGAATAAATAGCTTAGCAGTCATCAGCTGCTAATAAAATATTTATTTATCTACTAGCGAACCGCCCCGGCTTCGTACGGTAGCACTAATGATCTATATAATGTTTAGAAATAATACCTTGTAACCTTCCTAGATAATCCCTCTTTCTATTGGTGAAAACAGTTCGAAAATCCGTACAATGGTTTCTGAGAAAAACCCGAACACACACAAACTCATAGTACGTAGTGATATTATTGACAAAATTATACTTCCCGATATACACGAAAATATTTAGACTACTTATGTAATTTTCCGTAAACTTTAAACTGTATGGCTATGAAGTTGACAGCGCGTGTACGTTGTTAGGTGGTTACTACAGGTAGCGAAATAGTTTGACAATCAATCAATCAAAAACAAAAATAAATACAAAACCTAAATTCAATACATTTCTTGGTAACAAAACGGACAATTCCATACGTCTTTTTGGGGACATACCAGGAATTTCTATTTTTCTTTGGTGGTCCAAACCAACGTGTAATTTTTTTCCCAAATCTGAAGAAAAAGTGAAAGGTGTGCTATTATTTTGAAACTCCCCAATCAAATTCATTTGCTAACAATGACAATAAGTTTCAGATAAAAAAATATTTTTTGTGACATGCTTTTGTTGTCGACTGTAGTTTTTTAGCAGTCATTATCTGTTTATCAAGACAAATCTAACGAACCGAAACAAGGCGTTATCTCCTTTCGCTGCGGAGTTCTTGTGGCCACCTTCCGACTGCATCATCAGACCAGCTCTATCGTACCATATTATTGCATTGTCACCAAAGTTACGTAGGAATACCAAATTTCAGCTTAATCGGACACCGGGAAGTGGTTGAAAAATGGTTCGCAAATGAAACGGACAACTTGCATACAATACATACATATGAACATTGCAAGTCAAAGCTTGTAAAGAAGCCTGAAGAGTGGGCTATTTGACAATAGTTAATTGTGACTCATCGTTCAGTATATTATACATGGTTATATTTCGGGGTTGGTCCCATAGTGAAAGTTGGTCAGTATGACTTACTGATTTTAAACCCCAAAATTTGCGCACTGAATAAAAAGTTACCCTGTATATATTATCTCCATGCAAGCTATCTTTTTAACATGTCACAATAAGAAACTGCCCCCGTGTTATTGTCGCATTTTGTCGTGACGGTTATGTGTCTATAAAGCACCCGTCCCTCTCGCATCCACATACTGGTCAGAAAGTGCGACTTGACGCTGAACGTGTTGTACGCCAGGCCCTCCAGCGCGGTCCACTTGATCGAGAAGAAGGCGAACCCGTGCAAGCATCCGTTATACCATCGCCAAACAGTCGATCATTATTGACACTTCTATCGATCAATGTTGATTGCAGGCTGGTTGCAGCCTCCATTGACATTTTTAAATCAATCAAGACTTACACCAGTCTATCCATCAATATTCACGTCAATTTAGTGGGTCTCTGCCGTTTGGCCAAAATATGTTTGGTCAAATCTATCATTTCCCTAAAAGGTATTTCCCGACGCAAAAATTAGCATTTTACGGCGCTCACAACTCTTACCTACCAATCTAAATAGCTTTTTTGGTAACCTGAAAATAAAACAAAAACAATATAAATACCTTTTTGGGAAATGAAAATTTAGGAAATGATACATTTGACCAAACATATTTTGGTAAAACAAGAGGCTCCGCAATTTAATAATTATCCGCGACATAAATCGATAGTAAAAATACCACACCAATCTTAAATACCATGATCAATCAAGAATGATATCGATCAATCAAGATCGACATCAATCGGTCAATCAACGAACAACGTGATGAAAAAAAGGGATGAGACCTTCTCGAGCATGTGGTAAACGTCGGCGAGGTCCACGCCGGGGTACGGCGACATGCCGTACGTCGCGATCTCCCACAGCAGGATGCCGAACGCCCACACGTCCGACTTGGTGCTGAACGTGTTGTACGCCAGGCCCTCCGGCGCGGTCCACTTGATCGGGAACTTGGCCCCGGCGTGCGCGGTGTACGTGTCGTCGCGCATGAGACGCGCGAGGCCGAAGTCGGCGACTTTGACTAAGTGGCTCTCGCCGACTAGGCAGTTTCGGGCGGCCAGGTCCCTGCGAACGAATTGCGAATTTTTAAAGCGATTCTTATGTTAAATTTGGTATATACATAATTCAGGACCATAATATAATTCCTTATAGGTATGTTCTCAAAAAGTTGTTCCTTGATGTCCATTTTGTTACCAAAATAAATTAAATAGATGTGTCGGTGACAAAACGGACAGTATCATATTTTTTTTTGGACATATAAGATTTTTTTATTGTTCAAAATGATGTTCCGACCAAACATTTTTTTCTAGAATCTGATGAACGATTTCCGTTATGTTACCAAAATCTGTTGGTTTTTATGGAAAATGTTTAATAGCTAAAAGCCTGTTATAGGTAGTTTTATGTGGAGATTTTAAAGTTAAATTACTTTAATCGTCAAATAATACTGTCAAGTTACTTAGTTTATGTCAATCATTTAATTTAGTTAATTTGTTTCTTGAACTTACACGGGCATGTTACGGGATGTTACACGGGATGTTAGTAGTGCAACTTGCTTAGATAATATTTTTTTTAATTATGAATGTTTGGATAAGCAAATATTTAATTGTTTTAATTCTGACCATAGCGGTCAAAAGGCTTCATTCTTAAATGATTTTCATCAAATACCACAGACTGAAACATAAAGTAATTGTTTGGAATTATTAAAAAATAAGTTCAGAGTAATCTCTGTGCGTTACCGTTCTCACACAATGATTTTAATAGTATTTATAAAGACTTCTATGATATAATTATTCATCAATTTAATACCAACTTCAAAATGGAAGCCAATGGAAACCTTAAAATCATAGTTAGAGTGACCCAAGAGACGTAACCATGGCAACTAGCTACAAAGAAAAGTTGATTAAGACATTGATGAATAAATGATAAAATTAATTAAGTGGTATATTTTTTATAATTTTGTCAATTGCTCTTTTCAATTTTACTCCCATCTTTGCACTATGTTAATTTTTTTTTCTTAAACCTCGGGGCATAGTTCAGATTTACACGGCATATGGCCCCACCACTTCGCCGTTTTCGTTTGTCCAACCACGTGGCAAACTTAGATGAAAACAAAAAGAGGAAGATACGTGACCGGCGCGCGGGCTTGAGCACCTAAATATAGGCGCTGAGCGCCTATGTTTGAGCCAGTCGTCCGGCCGTCAGCGATCTGTCAACACGTACGACGTCGTCGTTATTGTGAAACATATGGCTGTCTCACTTACGCGCACGACGTTTGGAATTTGCGAATGTAGGTGTCGCGGCACGCATCATGTCAGTGTCTTGTACGGCGATAACGTGTCTTCCCCTTTTGCTTTAGTCTAAGGTGCCAAACTGTATAAAAATTAATAGGGCGCGTCATAGTCGCTTTTCAGCTTTTGAGATTAGGTTAGTTAGGTTAGGTTAGTTAGGTTAGGTTAGTTAGGTTAGGTTAGTTAGGTTAGGTTAGTTAGGTTAGGTTAGTTAGGTTATTGACAATCGTCTCACCGGTGTATGAAAGACCGACTCTCCAAGTAACTCATCCCGGAGGCGATCTGCGTGGCCATGTACATGAGGACCACGGCGTCAATGTTCGCCCTGTTCCCGGTCCTGAGGTAGTCGAGCAGGTTCCCCCGCGACATGAACTCCGTGATGATGTAGAACGGGGGCTCCCGGGTGCACACGCCGAGGAGCTTCACCAGGTTGCGGTGGCGCATCTCCTTCATGATGGCCGCTTCTTCGAGGAAGTCCTTGAGCGCCATCGTGTCGTCTTTCAGAGTTTTTACGGCGACCTGTAGAAGGTGATAGATACATTTTCAGGACGATCAAGTGTCAAGGACGAAACATTCTTTAAGAAGACTTTTTCTTCTCGCGTACTATAAACCGCTAATATCAGAATGCCAACCATAGTGTAACCAGAGCGTGAAAACAGTTCAATGAGCGTTGCCATAGTAATAACTGTTCTTTTATAACCATTATAGCATTGTTATTACCATGGTTACGCTCATTCCGGATATCAATCTTGGCGTTTAGTGAACACTTGACTTTCTAATTTGTATATTAATGATTTAATAACAATTGAAATGGCGTAGATTAAAAACAAAATGAATTTCGATACTAACAATGTCTAATTACATTTTTATAAATTCATCGACTTGTTATTGGTAACCATGGTGACGCTATAGATATCAGCAATCATCGACTTGTTATTTGGTTACCATGGTTACGCTCAATATGGATAATATGGATGTCAACAATGGCGTTTCGTTTGGCGTTACATTTTTCATTAACAATAATGTAAGAGCTGTTTTAGTAATTATTGAAATTTGCATGAAATCTGTAAATATTCACAAACTACAATCGAAATAATGAAAATGACTTTGCTGACAAGTAATTTGTTAGTAGAAAAATCAACGAAGAGAAAAGTTAGTCATTGTTTATTTTTACATTATCATGCATGCAAGTGTTCACAATCAGCTCTAAAGGATACTCGCAAGCTCGCGCTCCAACCTCGGCACTCGAACCATTAGAGACTTCATTATGTGCCAGTTGCATAAATAACTATTATTTATTGTGTGTATATAAAAAAGCTGCTCAAATGCGAGTCGGACTCGCGCACCGAGGGTTCCGCACATCTTGTAAGTTGTAGGTATGTAAATAGTTCTTAAATCACGGGAATACAATATAAACATAGTGCAGTATAAACTGACACGCAATAAGTATGCACTTTAGATACTTAGTGAGTGTCAGTTTATACTGGTAAAATTTTTCATGTGAATTAACTGCAAATTTACGGTTTCCGGAATTTTTCCTTTACTTGTGCTATAAGACATAGCTTCTTGCCAAATTTCATGATTCTAAGTCAACGGGAAGAACCCTATAGGTTTTGATTCCCTTGAGATTTCCTTCAATATGCGGCATAAACGGCCGTATCTTTTGATTGCGTTGACTTAGATGTTTGATTTTTTCACTGATCCAAGGGATTGCAGAAATAAGTATTTGATATTAATTTCAATTTGATATCTCTACGCGTTCTTGAGAAAAAGGGTCTTGACAGACGCACAGACAGACAGACAGACGGACAACAAAGTGATCCTATAAGGGTTCCGTTTTTTTCATTTGGGGTACGGAACCGTAAAAAGGAGTTGATTTGAACTTTAAATAGTCTGATCAAGCTTATGCTTACAGTGATATTGAAACGCTTCCAACCCGCCTCGTAGACGTCGCCATATTGGCCGCCACCTAAAAGAAATAATCGTTATAAACACTTATAATCGACGACGCGGTTAGTTTAGTTGGTGGTGACCCGGCCTATGAAGCTTGCGATCCCGGGTTCGAATCCTGGTATGGGCAAATATTTGTGTTATGAGTGTGTTATCTATATAAGTATGTATATCGTTGATTAGCGCCCATAGTACAATCCTAGAGCTTAGTTTGGGACTAGGTCAATTTGTGTGAGATTGTCCCTTGATATTTATTTATAATCAAAATATTGGGTTAAAATACTTTAAATTACATTTGTTATTAAAAATAAACACAAATTCTCCTCAGTAAAAGTAGCATGGTTTTCAATAAAAATAATGAGGGTAGTATACTGGTAAAAAAACCATTAACAATACCGGAACTCATTCATATTTACGTAAGTCTATGTGCGAGTGACCGGAACCTTTATAAGGAACCGGTTTTCGGTGCTAATACGGGTATTTTTTTCTTAACCTGTGCTGTGGAACCGAAATGAAAAAAAAAACCGGGTAAATACCGGTATTGAACCGGTATTTTTGGTACCGGCTCCAAACCCAACCACCCAACTTGTTCGCTACGTACACCAATTAATTTAGTCCAGTTGTTTAGGTATTATTTTGGTTGCACTCGTATTTTTGTAAATTGGAACGCATCCGTTTAGTGACAGCTCTTTTAGGGTAGATTTAGTAATAATTGTCATTTTTTCCAGTTGAAGGTAGATGATCGTTAAGTATGGCCGCTCGCTACTAGACGCGTAAGCCCTGTGTCGTGTGATAAAATTGGAATGAAGGCTGATATACTCTAGATACCATTCCAAATTTGGTGCAAGCTCCTCAAAATATCATTAAATCAGTGAAGCTAGAACGGCACCAGCTCGACAGCAAACCAGGCAGGATTGGGTGAGTCGGCTTGCACTTAAATTATTATCTCACTATCGTTTTGTTTTACAATATCGCTTCAATACTATGTCTCGAATCGCGGGCGACTAAACACACCTAGCTTATGCTTCATGACTATATCTGTGCGGTCGATCTCCCACTGGTCGGGCGGCGCCAGCGGGAACACGGTGGGCTTGTTGCGCTTCGGTGCCGGGTAGAGGAGCTGCGTGATGAGACCGTCGCCGAGCACAGAGTGATGGTGGACGAGCTCGGCGAGGGTGCCGAACTTAGATTCTGAGGTCACGTACACCTGATAACAAAAAAATATTAAATAGATAAAAATCCCCGGCAAAATCTGAGAATCTGAGCTCATAACCAGAGCCCGGATTTTTCGCGGCAAAACAAGACTGTCGCAATCTAGCTAGTGTTAGAAATATTTTTTTATCGATATATCGATAGTTGTGTAAAAGAAGTAAAAAGGGTAAAAAATAATAATAAGACATTTTACGTGAGGCTTGTATACAATTACATATTGTAGAAACAGATGCAATTTCTTCTTCGACATCTACGTCAGTACCCACAGTAGCACATGACATTTTATTTGGTTTGTGACAGTGATAGGAGTACTACTTGTAAAATGTTTATTTTTTACCAATAAATTCTGTATTCGGTATTCTGTATACTATACTATACTCATTTTCTGAAGTGTCTATTATTTTCAATGAGGTGGTATCTAGTCACTTCATTTAAAGTTTTACCTCTTAGTTACCCGACGGGTTACTTTATTACTTGATATGATAAAGTATAGTTAAGATTTAGATGGAATAACACAAATAAAACAACTGTCGCGAATGATTATAAGATAATGTAAATATATCGGCATGAGTTTTTTTTTATATATTAATACTCGATATCGATAAAAAAGTGTTTCTAACACTAGCTAGATAGTGACAGTCTTTTGTTTTGCCGTGAAAAATCCGCGCTCTGCTCATAACTCTTAAATGGCTAAACGGATTTACATCAAACCAAGCCAAAAACACTCTTAATGGCTTGTAAAAAATAACTTATTTGCAAGCAACTGACTGCACAGGAGGCATGAGGCCGTGGGCATACCTTGCCGTCGGAGTCCTCGTTGATCCGGTAGTGGTAGACGCGTCCCTCGTACCGAAGCGATATGCTCCGTTGGCCGGGACTCGACTCGGATTCTCGCACCTGAAAAGTAAAAAAAAAATGGTTTCGGGTTAAATTATAATTTTAATAATTTATAAAAAAAAAATCATATAAGGGTATTTAAAAAAATAGGTACTTCCGTACGTGTGAGAGAAAAGATTTGAACATTAAAGATATTTGAGAAAAACTGCTATTAGAAACGTTGACAGAATACATTTCAAATATAAATACTAGTCGCTTCGGTTAAAGTTCCATCACTATTTCCCTTGGTCGCGCGTGAACGGCTGAACCGATTTCGCTAATTATTTTTTCGTTGCGCTTGTTGTTAGGAGAAGGTATTTATGAAGAGAAAAATTACTTCATATTTAAGGGGGGGAATTGGGAGGGGATACTTTAACCGAAGCGAAGCTAGGGCAGGTAGCTAGTCATATATAGATTAGGCTTCTAGTTTTTTCCACAACAAAGTTACAGGAGGATCGAAAATGGCCAAAAGAATGGTACGGATTTTTTAGATAGTAAGATTTAGGATTATTGGAGGGCTCACCAGGAAGCTGCCATTAATCCCAGAGGAGAGCAGGTATTCGGCGGCGTTGCGCGATATGGGCCCGTGGTACCACGAGTGCTTCTCCAGCGAGTTGACCGGCGTCACGTAGTTGCTGGGCACCCAGCCCACGCCGCCGCTCAACGTGTGGGCCTCGCACCACTCCCCGCTCTTGTTGTAGCTCATTATGCGGACTTGTTCGCCTGGGGATGGGAATTATAAATTATAAAGGGGCTTCTAGACGGGCTACACTTTTAATGAAATATGTGGCTACAACATTTTCGACTATATCCCGGCAATACAAAAAATATTTTAATGCAGCATATGGCTGGAAAATGTATATCTCGGCGATATTTCTGCAACAGCATATGGCTCATTATTTTGTCTTTAAATAGGCTACATATATGGCTAGTATGGCTGCAATGGCTGACGAACTCATACGCGTTGCAGCAGTTTATATTGCTTTAAAATCAAAGTTAAAACCAAAAAAACGAAGAAAAATGTGGATTCGACCTTATTTCAATAGGCATGATACGTTAGATATGTTAAGTCTTGAAATAAGACTCGACGAATAATTATTTAAAAACTTTACACGAATGTCAAAGAGTTACTTTGAACTCATTATACACCAGTCATTTTGATACGTATTTTAATTTAATTTATTACCTCAAACACGAACCAAACTAAACAAAAACAAACACGGACATACCTAAGCTACTCGAACGAATCGCGGAAAACTTCACGTAGCATGAAAAAGGGACGCACTTATGCCGTATAGCGAGACAACAAAAGTGACTGAGAAATAATGCAGTATTTTCGATTGCAATGCGATTGTTCCGGCAATATGGCTGGGACCCTAAACATTCATCGGCCACACTAAAAATATGTGACAATATATTCCGGCCATACTAAAAATATTGCCGAGTATTGCATACTGCCCTCCTAAGCTAAAAAGCAGTATCTCAAAAACAATAGCCAAAGCATTATCAGTCCTCCCCTGTTAATAATGAGGTTGCAATTGCTACAGGAGTTTTGTCTGAGATAGCGCCATTTTGTTTAGCAGGGCAGCATAGTCTGGCCGTAAATGCTGGCTGATGTTACAGGCCACACTGTTGCAGCTACACATTTTCGTAAAAATATGGCCCGTCTAGGAGCCCCATAAGATATATATGCTGTTAAGGTGCTTTTCCGCGAGGCGAGGCGACGAGAAAACCAATTTATTTTTAGTCCGTCAGTTAGATTGTCAAAAAATATTGGACACGTATTTTTTCTTTTGTCAATAAAACAAAAAATTACAAAGATAAAGCGCGCCAAAGTTCGGGATTGGGCGCTCGTGACGTCACTTCTGTGTAAAAATTGTACCAAATTGTACCAAGTCGTGACGTAATGCGACATTTCCTCAATATATCGCGCGTATAAAAGTAAAACGCAACAACTTCAATTATCAGACCATTCAACATTGAAACCTAAAGTAAAATGCACAGTCAAGTTCGAAATAAATTTAACTTCAAATTTTGTCATCATCCCTCGGCTGCGGTGGAAATAGTCTGGGTGGGCGAGACGAGAATTGAAATATTTGTTGTTAATATTGAACCGTATTACTATAACATAGAGTTTTTATTACCACTGCAACGAAAACAAAAGCGTCGCGGTTTTCCCGCCTCTCCTCGCCGGTGGAAAAGCTCCATTGGGGTGCCGTGGGGTGCACAGAGATATGCGAGGTAGCTAAACTACGAGCGAGGTCAAAGCTTCCCTTTTAAACCAGTGCTAAGGTAAGCTAAGTTGACGAAACAGTTCTGCCCTGCTAAGCTAAAATGCGATAACTCAGACAGAACTGCTGTAGCAATTGCTACCTCATTACTAACAGGAGAGAACTGAATCTACTTTGGCTATTGAATTTGAGATATCGCCTTTTAGCTTAGGACGGCAGTTGCTTCAAGGTTTTTAGATTTAAATATAGATTTAAGTATATGTGAAAAATTAAATCAATTTTCATTTGCTTTGTATAATTTGCGAGATAGGTTGTAAATGATTCCGTGGTGTTAACTGGGTGAATCAACTTTTAAGGTACTCCCCATCTTTCCAAATGGTTCACAAATTATATTTTTTTAGAAAAACTATTTCTTTGCGTGGCTTACACGTTTATAAAATCAGACAAATAGGCTACAATTTTAAAAAAAAGTTCTAAAATAGTATAATTTTAAATAATAATATAGTTTGTAACGCAGGGGATGATGTTGTCCCAAGGTTTTGTATGAAAAATGTGCATTTTCCCCTGAGTTACCGGGGCTTTTCGAAAACTAAGAAATATTTGAAGTGTCTAACATGTGGGATCTGTAAATTTGATGGTATGATTTTAATATTCATAAATTATTATTAATCATAAGTCACCAGGAAAGTTTTAGTGCCGCAAAAGAGAAGGAGTACCCTTAAAAGTTGATTCGCCCAACTGCATAACGCATATGTAACATCGACTCTACGATACGGAATTATTTTCTGGGCAAATTCAGCTGATAGATAAACTATATTTAGAGCACAGAAAAGATGCGTCAGATCATTGTGCGGTATTCACTATCTCGACACATGTAAACAACATTTCCAGAAATTACGCATATTAACATTTCCAAGCTTATATACAATCAGCGGCAAAAATATCCGCCCACCCGTATTTTGCTCATGCAAGTGTTAACAAATGTTACTTCTCAAACCAGACAGTAATGTCAAAAATACTTAACCAATTTTAATGCGGTTTATAGTGTCTTGCAGCTAATCACCCTAGGTCCAAAATGGTTTACAAATAATAATCCTAAAAGTTGCAGTATTTTTCAAAATGACACTTAAAATTCATATCGCTCAAAATTTAATCATTTACTACGAACAGGTGATTTACTTTATTCCTATCATTTAAGACCTATTGTACCTACCTGTGTTATACAAATACACGACTTTTATCTAGCTATGAAAATAAATGTTCCTAATTGGTGGATATCAATACATTAGCCGGATACAAATCACCTAGCCTAGTTGGTGGTAACTCTAGCTAGCTGGATCTAGCGGTCGGGCGCCCGTTATAGTATAATATTATAAATGTGAAAGTTTGGATGGATGGATGTTTGTCACTCAATCACGCCAGAACGGCTGAACGGATCGGGATGATATTTGGCACAGAGATAGATTATAGTCTGGAATAGCACATAGGCTACTTTTTATTCTGAAAAAATGGTCAGCTCCCAAGGGAGCAGCGTTAAGCGGCTTCTACGCGGACGGAGTCGCGGGCTTTGGCACACAGATATATTTTAGTTTAGAATCGTACATAGGCTACTGTTTATCCCAAAAAATCGAGTTCCCGAGGGAGCAGCGATAAGCGACACCTACCAAATATTTGTGTGATGTATGCGAGTATTTGTCTTGGATGTTTTCTATGTATTTATGTGAAAAAAAAAATGGCGTTCGCAAGTGATGCGCCTATCAACGGACGGCATGTCACTTTTAGGGTTCCTTACGAAGGGTGCCTCACGGGACCCTATTATTAAGCCCACACTGTCCGTCCGTTCTAACTTTAAAGAGCTGTATCTTTTGAACCGTACAAGATAGCCCGTCGATTGTTTGCAGAATATGTGATATAATGGCGATTTCCTAAAAAATAATAAAAAAATTCAAAAAGTTAAATAACAAGGGGACTCCTCTTCTATCTATCTATATTCTTCTTCTATGTTCTATCTCAAAAACGGCAATGCTTCGGTATTATTATACATAGAACAAAACCTAGAGAAAAACAAGAAAATACTAAAAATCGGCCAAATGTGTAGGGACCCTCAGTGCGCGAATCCGACTCTCACTTGACAGATTTTTTACATATACAGAGTGTAAATGGAATACGAGAAAATATTTTCACGACTGTTAATATGCATCTTAATTAACATAAAAACACGTGTATCGTTATAATAAGTTGTATTTCTTTTTTTATACTAATTAATTCATATCAGAAATATCTATAGGTAGCTCAATCAACTTGCAATTAACTGAGACTTAAATCTTCGTTTTAATTACGCTCTATCTATTAAGGTGTCAGTTGGTAGCCGACTGCACGCAGCAGCAGCAGACGACGTGTCGCCGCGACACTACTGATCTCTGTGTTTCTATGAAAGCGACGTGTCGGTAGCTACGGAAGGAATTTTATAGAAATACATAGAAACCAGTAGTGTCGCGACGACACGTCGTCTGCTGCTGCTGCGTGCAGTCGGCTACCAACTGACACCTTTAGCGTTGCTGAAATTCCTTCTTTATATGATTTGTAGAGCCCTAACCTACGTCTAGTTTAAATGTCTGCTTGTATTCTATTTACACACTCTACACATGGATAGATTTAGACACCGGAAATACATTTTTCAACAACAATAAAGCTAAAAAACCGGGCAATGTCGGACCATGCTCAGTGTAGGGTTCCGTCGATATTCTTATAAACACAAACGACAATTTACAAAAAAAAACACAAATATTAGCAAATGTTCTAGTTAAAGTTATCATAGCTGATTTTCGGTAGTTATAAACATTTTAATCGTCTTTAACTCAAGAACCAATAGTCTAATTAGTCGTGATAATTTTTCGTTTTAAATTCCTTATATGTATGTGCTTATGATATTTTTCAGATATTTAGACGGACGGACAAATCGACTACGGAACCCTAAAAACGGACCATGATAATGTGAAAACCAAATACATAATTGAATAACGCGAACCCCATGAACTGTGAAGCGATGCATCACTGGTTACATGAACTTGAATAACCTTGTATCATTAATTATTTCGTTTCGCATCAAAGGTAATTGTCAAAAATATTTTACAGTAAACTGCGGTTTCATTGATGATTCCAAAAATAATATAAAATCTGCAATCACTGGTAAGTAATTAATTGTTGCATTGTAGACTTGTTAATGTCGATCATTTCACGATCATTAAATATCTGTAACCCTGCCTCGGCCCTCGCATGGTTTAATGTTCATTAAATGATAGCCAATAACCTTCATTAGATAGTCCCCCTCTTTCTATTGGTGAAAACTGTATGAAAATCCATAGAGCACTTTCTATGATTAGTCCGGATTTGGGGGAGTTTAATTTATAATAAATAAAATAAATAAATATCAGGGACAATCTCACACAAATTGACCTAGTCCCAAAGTAAGCTCCAGGCTTGTACTATGGGTACCAGGCAACGATATACATACTTATATAGTTAAATACATACTTAAATATATAGAAAACATCCACGACTCAGGAACAAATACTCGCGCTCATCACACAAATGTTTGCCCATACCGGGATTCGAACCCGGAACCCCAGCTTCGTAGGCAGGGTCACTACCAACTAGGCTAACCGCGTTGTCAATAATATGTAATGATAATAAAATACGCGTAAAACCAAGTCGGTATCGTCAGATAAATAAAATGAATGTAGGTAATTAGACATATGCAACCGATTGAAGATTTAGTGTTTAATACACTAAACGACAGCACAGTTTAATACGAAAAGAGAAAAAGTTAAAATACTTTTTTCTTAATTTTTTTTCAGTTTATTTTACTATACACTGATAATGAACTCGCTAAAAAAAAACCGGGTCAAACGTGTTCAAACTCGACTGGACTGATCTTTGTTTGTTTGTTAGACATTCACAAGTGAAGCTAATATAAAAAAGGTACATCGTGTGAGCATGCGTGCGCGGCTTACACGTCGTGAACACTGACAATCGTGAATTTAGGCGAGGTTGCGCCACCAAGTCCTTTCTCAAGTTCTTAATTTCAAAGTTCAAGCCAAGTTACTAAGCTGTATTTTTGAAATTCAGAGTGATCATATATTTGATCTGATCATTATTTAGTTAAGGTAGTTGTTTTAGTTTAAAATTTTTGTTGTAACCCAAATAGCTTAGATTTTATTTGTGTGTAACTGCGTCCCCTGCCGCGCCCCTGGTTTCCGGCAGAACAGCGCTGCAGCAGCAATGCTGCAGCACATGCTGAGCCGGCGCCCTTTCACGGTTATGCCGTGACAATGAATTAATGTAAATTTGTTCTCTTTAGTTATTATTAATCTTGTCTCATCTTGTCTCTTTATTTTATTTTGTGTTCACGGCACACTTATTTAAGTTTTTTCTATTCTATTCAATAATTTCGTCTCATTCTGTATTCGTCGCTCTTTCTTTATTCATCATTGTCGTCGGTAGTCACTGTTATCATTGGTCACATTTTGGTGTTATCTCTTTCTTATTTAGGTTCGGTATACATATAAGCTATATAGATTTTCGTAGCACAACGGAACTTCTTCGCGTTCGTTGTTTGTATGTTTTTTTATTGATAATGGGTTTGCTCTTGACTAACTCCTGCCCTTGGAGGGCGAAGATTCAGTCTACGATGTAGCGAGCTCACCCAGAAGATGCCTATTCACCCTAGCTTTAAATAGGTTCAGATGTTATGCACTCGGAAATAAAGACACCGGAAGTCCACTCCTTTGCAGTACGCATTATGAAAGATGATGCAAAGCGCTTCGTTCGAAAAGACGGAATTCGAACCAGGTACGGATGGCATCCCGCGGTGCGCCTGGAAGTCCGATCGTAGAAAGGAGACGGCGATATTAGCTCGTGGAGCTTTTGTGTACACTCCCCGAACTACGCTTAACTATTTGCTAATTATTTACAACTTTCTGAACTCGACCCATTATTGTTTTGTCTTCGGCATTTTATAAAGTATGCAAAACTACAAGCCAATCCGACTATACGAGGGCCGTTCGGAAAGTTTTTAGCTGTGCCAGTATTAATCGTAATTTAATTTTTTTGTTGACACGTTCATAAAACAAATTTTATTACGAACAACTTTGCCAAAAATAATGGTAAAAAAAAGTTTCCTGATTTTTTAATATTTAATTTTCACAGAGAGTTGTTTTCTATGAAATTTTAATTTTTGGTGGAAAAATCAAAATTTAAAGGGGTCTTCTTATTCTAATGATATTACCCGTGATGGAATCGTCAGTATTGTTAGTATATTTGAACAGCTTGTTTTACTCTGTTCCCAAATATAGTACCTACTGCACAAAATGTTTTCATTGAAAATCATTGAATTTTCCTGGGACTCTAATTTAGACATGTCTTCAAGGCATGTTTCCTCCGTATTATAATATCGAATGTTTAAGGAAACATATGGTTTAAAATAGGACTGATAAACCACACGTTTTGTTATATATATAAATATGTGGGGAAAATTAAAAGGTCATTATTATTAGTGACCGTATTCATTATCGCAAAAATCTAGCGCAGGAACTTCGCTTGCAGATTTTGCATAGCGTTAACACGTCTCGTATTAGAAAAATCGTAAACAAAAAACGAAGTAATTTATATCTATGATTTTTGGGCACAATGTTTATATTGAAATTTGCCTTAAATTGATATCAACAATATTAATATAATTCAATAAATGTCGACACAGCTAAAAACTTTCGGAACGGCCCTCGTAGAAGTTTAAAATCCTTTATTGATTAATAAATTTGCATAATTTTATTACATTGATAGTTCGTTACAGGGGAAGATAAACTAAACTAAAGCTAAAGCGTGTTAAACGTTAACAAATACTTAATCTCACCCAATCTGACATTACTTTAAAAGGCGTTTGCGCACTGCGTCCGGTCCGAATCCGAGAAATGTCGGACCGAGTAGAAGTAGTACTTTTTGTATGAGAAATCGGACGACGTCACTCGGATATAGTGCGCAACCAAATACAAATAGTACTACTGCTACTTCGGAGCGATATCTCTCGGATTCGGATCAGACTCAGTGCGCAAACGGTCTAACAAATCACACCAATAAAACAATGATGTAATAAAAAGAGGTAGATAGGTTTATACGCACTTCAAGTGGCACATTAAAACTACGCCAATTGGCAAACCTAATTAGCGTACTTTCCTGCTGTCAATATGTTTCCTGATGTCTGCGTATTTCAATTAGTGTGTTATTGCAATACAATAGATGTATACGTGTGCGATTGCTGGCCATTTGAGCCAAGGTTGATGATAACACTACTAAGGCTGCCTTTCCATAGAAGCGGAGACGAGCGGTGCGGAGAGGAGCTGTGTAGGAATCGACCATTCTAATTGGTGGTAATCCACATCTCGTATCCGCTTGACTGTTTCCATTGAAGCGGAGCGGAGACGCGTTGTGGATTACAACCAATGTGATTGGTCGATTCCTACACAGCTCCTCTCCGCATATCTCGTCTCCGCTTCTATGGAAAGGCAATGCAATTCAATTCAAAATCATTTATTGCCACAATTTACAACTTAGGTACATAACATTAATAATCAGCCTAATTGTCACTTTAATCGCTGTGACATTCATATATGGCAGTTAAGAGATGACATTAAATAGACAAGGTACTAAAATGTACACATATTTATGACCTTGACTGTACCCTATCTACCTCGTTTTACAATACATCATTGAATACAAAGCTTTTAAAAGTTACTGAAGAATTTTCCGACAGATCTCCATGGCAACGGAACAAAAGCGATCCCGGCGAGACTTTAAAGGCTTCGGCACATAAAATGCGTGTCGTGAGCGACGCGGCACCCGGCACACCGCAGGCGGGCGGCAGCTTTAACGCGTTTCGAAAGCGCGCCCGCGTTGCTTACGCCTCGCGGCCGCGTTCAGTGTGACATGCATCACGCATCTGTAAGAAATACAACGACTAGTAAGCGCGTCGACGCCGCACTGACGCGTTCGCCCCGCCTTGGTGTGCCGCTAGACATGGCGGCCGTATTTAATTGGCACGCGACGCGCCTCCATCGCGCGCGCCACGCGCCGCGTTACCCGAGTCAGTGAACAGGGTGTTTCAAACTTAAAGTGCATTTTAGGGATGACAACGACAGGGGGAATTGGGGTTTTGAAGTTACCTTTCTTGAGAGCCAGCAACCGCGTCCGGCCAAAGTTTTTCTCCCCGTCTTTAGGATGCGTTAATTGAAAAAAAATCGCATTAATTCACAGACACATACAAAAGTACTAACCGACCAAGATAATGGGCGTGTTATTTTTTAATTTATTAAAATTCTCTTAATTAAAAAGTACCTATAATATAACACAAATCGAATAATACACGGAGAGCTGGCGACACGGAAAAAGGTCAACTTATTATATATTATTATTATATATTATATATTAAAAGGTCTATATTGTCTTCCATAAAGTTTTAGTTCCGTTTTCAAGATTCCATAACGTTTTTAGTCATAAATATTGTTAGTCATAATATTTATTGTCATAATATTTGAGGGTATAATTTGTATTTTCGATTTTTCCTGGTCATATTTGTCGAAAGTCATAAAAACTTTATTCATAACTTTTTACACCTCATAATGTTAAAGGTAATAATATTGCGTGACATAGTGATTATAAGGTCCAAAATTGTTTATCATAAAAGTAAAATACATAAAATGTAAGTTTTGCCTACTATATGTAAGTATTAGTAAAAATATGTTCGGTTCTGGCGCTTCGCCGGCCGCTGCCAAAGCTGACAAAGGGATCCCAGTCCGGCTTCTATGCTTTGCACTTATTCTATGCCATGGGGCGACAGCGGTAGTGAGGGGGGGGAGCGGCGGGGCGGGGCGGCGGTGTTATCGCCTTGACACTATGGACTCAATTTAATCGACTTTAAGAGCCATTTTACAAAAGCTGTGCCAGCAACTTCGTGCATATTTTCGTTTTCTTATTGGATGAAATTCTCAAATGTAATCTGGTGTAGGCAATTGGGTGTAATGCTTTGTCGTGATTCGAGTTCTTTCTGAATAATTTTATAATTTTAACATAATATTTATTAGATTTAAATATACAATTACGTTACATAATCATAATAATTTATTTGGTTTAATTACGGTACAAAAAGTAACTTACATTAATGCATCATGTTTAAGAGTTTCACTCAACAGGGACGATGACCGGGTAAAGAAAACGAATTCCATTTAGTCCGTCAGTTAGATTATCAGAAAATATTGGACACGTATTTTTTCTTTTGTCAAAGTTCGGGAGTGGGGGCTCGTGACGTCACTTCTGTGTAAAAATTGTATTGAGACATTTCAACCCAATATAAAAATAAATAAATAAATATCAGGGGACAATCTCACACAAATTGACCTAGTCCCAAACTAAGCTCTAGGCTTGTACTATGGGTACTAGACAACGATAAACATACTTATATAGAGAAATACATACTTAAATATATAGAAAACATCCATGACTCAGGAACAAATACTCGCGCTCATCACACAAATATTTGTCCATACCGGGATTCGAACCCGGGACCGCTAGCTTCGTAGGCAGGGTAATATATCAACGTAATTTTTTGTATATGTCAAAAAAGAATAAAATACGTGTCCATATACTATTTGATAATCTACCTGAACGACAAAGAAAAAAAAAAATAGTCACCATCCCTATGTCATTGCAATAATCATGAACATAACCTGTTAAAGGCCATTCTATATTGTTCACTGTTGCGGGAACAAACAGCCTGAACAGTCGAGGACAGAAAGATGGTATACAATTTTGAACCTTATTACAATGGGACAAGGTGAAAAAGCGTAAACATCTTTCTGTCCTCGACTGTACATGATGACTGGTTATTTGACATATCTTATTACAGAGGGATATTTAGGGATTACAGCGAGGCCGAGAGAGTTTTAAATATCTCAAGTTAAATGTACCTAATTTCTCCAATCGCAAGACAATTTTCCGGTCTGTTGAATTTCTATTCATATCATTCACCCAACTGGATAACTCCCGCACCCTCTCACTCAAACTCTCAGACACAAACCTGCACTCACTCATTCAATTACCAGCATATACTCATACAATGCACATTTTTACTACTAATTTAGTTCTGCAGCTAGTTATTCTTCTTTCACACCAATTCATGTAAGCATTAGAATACCCTCTTTAAATGTGACTTTCTCAACAAAGGGACCTTATGGAGGCAGGCGGTTGCGCCGTTTTTAGAACTGTTACCCATAGTATTCGTATAGTTACAAGAATAAGAAGAGCGTAACTGCTTTCCTCCATAAGGTCCCTTTATATTGAGAACGTCACATATTATATACCTACTTTCTAGAATGCAGACCGCAATTCCCTCGGTGATTCTTTATATTGTTATTGGCTGCCACGATACAGGCCTAGCCTAGTGTGGAGTCGAACTTACTTTTGTTATTGTACTGTAATTATTTTGGTAAATAAATCGTAACTTACTATATGGGTCGTTTTTAAAAAAAATTACATAGTTCAAAGCTCAATGAAAACAAAATCACGTTGTGTAACGAAAGTTAGTCATACAAACTACACGGGTAACACACAGGAATCAATTAAGTTTTGTTTTAATTAAAGCCCTTAACTATGTAATTTTTTTTTGTAAACGACCCGTATAGTATATTTCATTTACAGTAATGGCAGTGAAAATTGTATTTTTTTTATATATAACCGACAACATTTATTTTTTTATCATCCTTGTATTTTACGTGTCCTTCGGAAAGAGCATTAAAATAACAGAACACTTTATTTTTTTTTTCCCAAAAATATATTGATTTCTTATAAAAAATGCATTTGAATTAAAAGTTATTCTAAAAGAGCGTAAGTGAAATGATATGCCTGAGTCGAGTGTCAACCTTCATCATTTTCATGGGTTACGTAGGTTTAGTTAGACCTGAGAGCACCAAAAGCTATAACTCCTGCACATGGAGCCTGTCGATGAAATTAAAATTCAGCGAAAAACATTCTATGAAAATAAACCTATCACGTATAAAAGAGTATCATTTCCAGGTTTCGTTATAAATAGAACTGAATTTTATCCATTCTTCAAGCGGCTTGGTCGACTAGTACAGTTAATAAAATGACTAAAATTGTATACACATAATATGGGCTCATATTAATGCATCTTACGCGCAAAGAACATTTCATCATCGTAAATTAACCGGATTTACATAATTCAAGGCGTCGTGCGCCATGAATTCATATATTCAGCAATCGTGGGCACAGATGTTGAAGCGTCGCACTTATATACAGAATGTCCTCAGTCTTATTAGATCTTCCGGTCAATATTATAAGAATATTTGGACAATATTTGGACAAACTGTAGAATAAAAACATTACGCTAAAAAGGCGATTAGATTTCATGCCGTAATATGAAATAGAAGTCGCCTAATTAATATGCATTTATCATCATTTTACAAAAGGGCTAGGCTCTTGTCGGTGGTGTAATTGCCACTTTGCTTTGTTCTGTAATATGCATTACTAGCGACCCGCCCTCGCTTCGCTCCGGGTTCTATTATATACATAAACCTTCCGTGAAAAATTATCTAACTGTTGATGAAAACCGTATTAAAATCCGTTGCGTAGTTTGAAAGATCAAAGCGTACAAAGGGACAGACGGCGGGAAGCGACTTTGTTTTATACTATGTAAATGCATTGTTATACGATAAAAAAGGCAATAATAATTTAATAGTAGTACAAAATAAAAACAACCAAATCCACATATTATAGTATGGATTTATTCTAAACCTGTAAATGCAGCTTCAAGATGTAATACAAAGAATCGATCTAGTCGTACGTAGAAGAGGTAATGCTTCGGTGGCCTAGAAAGTATTGATTGATTCTAAAACCGTCAATAATTTGTAATAGTGCAAGCCAATGCAACTGTTGCGGACGCATCATAAAAAAACCCGGTCAAATGAGATTCACTCACGCACCGCAGGGTTCCGTACACATTTTGCCGGTTTTCAGTACCTATTTGTGGTTTATCTATAGGATTTGTTCTATAACCATACCAAATTTGGACGTAGCTTACGGAAAAGGATCCAACCCACAAAGTAAATGTATTTAAATTTGAATTCTATTGCTGTCAATATTATGTCAAATTCTACAAGTGTGAAATGGTTGAATTGGATCCTTCTCCCTAAGCTACGTCCATTTGACGCTTGTATGGATTACCGTTTTTAGGATAGAACAAATACAGAAAAAACGTAGAAAAAAAAAACGTTTCAAGGTGTTTATTATAGGAAAACAAATTCTTCGTATCTTTACTTCGGGGGCATCTCTAGAACAGTGCCGTCCACAAGATAAAAGATACAAAAAGGCAGTATAATAGTATGAGATACATGTGCGCATACTGCCTTATTACTCTGGAAGGCAGAACATGTATGAAGATATTTGGCGTGTTACGACGGTATTGATTCAGAGACGTTAAAAAAATTACAAATATAACGCAGTCAGCACACTGCCTACGAAGCTAGCGGTCCCGGGTACGAATCCCGGTATGGGGAAACGCGAGTATTTGTTTCTGAGTCTTGGATGTTTTCCATTTATTTAAGTACGTATTTCTCTATATATAGTATATTACCTATAAAGGAAGACCTAGTCGGAAGAAGACCCCCCGGAGTGAAAATAATAACAATTAATAACAATTTCGTTATTGAAAATAATACTAAATTATTTAGGTCAGTTTGGAAAAGTGGAGGGGCTCGCTGGAGTAAAATTTGGAAATTTAATTTTTTGTGTGAATATTTGGTACCATATTCTCAAAAGACTAATATTAAAGTGGCCAAATATATCGCAACACATCTTTATTACTAGCAATAAGGATGTGTTGCGATATATTCGGCCACTATCGCTGCTCCTATCTATTTGATGCTGACTGTACGGTTGTGTGCCACTATCTATAGGTATTTGTAGTCTGTGTGTAGGAAAGCGTGCAGCGTTCGTAGGATTGTGTGCTTGTCTATGATATTTTGCGCTGTGTCCGTGGTATTCTGTGTACTGACCGACTGTGGGGGTGGTGTGTTGTGTCTGGTTGTATACTGTTCTGTACGCATGTATGTTCTTTTTGTGGATTGTGTGTACGCGTGTGTTGTCTGTGGTTTATTTGATCTGTGTATCCATGTATTCTGCGTGTAGTGCACTGCGTGGGCCGTGTGATATATGCGTATGAGTTTGTGCCGTGCAAGTGTTACCTTTCTTCAGGCTCAGCTGGTTCTCCCCGCCAGCCTGGAAGTCGTACAGCGCCACGAACAGCTGGGGGTCGTCCTCCTCATGGTGCGCCAGGAGGTTCTCCTTCGACGTCCATCTGGGTCAAACGAGTAGACTTTAATACACCTTGCAGTTTAACCATATCTGTAAAAACTCAAGTAGTCGCCAACGCAATCTTTTTTATTGTTGAATGCGTGAAGTTAATGATGCTTATATTTTTAATTAATCAAAATACCCCACGTTTATCTTATTGATGTTTTTTTTGCTCGCGCACCGCTAAGCTCCGCGAAATTCTAGTGGATTAGCGGCCTTCAGGGGACAATGTCGCGCGACACGTGTCGCCAGCGACATCGCCAGATGTGTCAAGAAGTCGCTGGACTTCACTTGACATATCTGGATTGCCATCTCTAGCCGAGATGCATAAATTCACGATTTTCGAAAACCGACAAAATGTGACGTTCTCAATGGAGAGGGATTATGGAGGAAGGTAGTTAAGCTCTTCTTATTCTTGTAACTAAAGGAATACTATGGTAACAGTTCTAAAAACGGCGTAATCGCCTGCCTCCATAAGGTCCCTTTATATTGAGTACGTCACAAATGTATGGAGTTGCCATAAGCGGCTGACGCGACTGATCGTTAGCTTCCGTCAATCCTATACATTTTCTTTGATTTCTAAAATCCGGTCCCGTTCCGTCGGTGCATATCGTACATTGTAAGCTGCAGAGAAAAGTAACCAACCCCGCATACAATTTACTTAGCAGGGGGGGTTACTTTCCTCTGCAGCTGACTACGCGTGCATTGTCGGACCAGTGCTAGAGGTTCTAGAACCAGCTCCTACTTAATTCTGGCTTGAGATAAGAACAGTCAGCTCACCTGTTAGCCGTATCCAGGGGTTGTGGGGTGGCGGGGGCTGCGGTCTCTCCATCCGGCAGATCAGGGATGTGCGGCAGCGGCCGGCTCTGCAGCAGGGCTTCTGTAACACCACAATACCGTTCATTATAATGCTTAAACCTTTTCAAGCCTACACATTTTAACGCGAAAAACAATTCTAATTTGCATATATTGCGTAGACCAAATGAAACCCAGTCATGTATAAACACGTAGACAGTGCAATCTATATTGAAGTGGAGGACACTTTGGTATAGGAATAAAAGCCTTGCCAGAACAAAACAAACATTGCTAGACGAGTAAGGTTTAGCCAAATTGATGCAATAATGAAACATGTGTTCCACTTTTTAGGAGACTCCATGTTCTGTCGTTGCCTTGTCTGTATGTACGGTCACGAGCATTAATTCGGGACCCATGTCAAAAAATATTGTTTGAAGCTGTCAATGTCATTAGAGATGCTAAAGCATTTGTAACTTACAGGAAACTCCACCTTATTGCTGTAGAATGTCAGATTGACTTTGGATCTAAAGTGGGTTCAAAATTAAAGCTAGTGACTGTACAGGATTTATGTGCTCTTGTTAAATCGCAACAATCCTTGTTTAAAAAGCGCGGTGAAGTGTTCCAACGGCATAGAAGGACCAAAGTTATGAACCGCCTTTGTAAGCCTCCTTGCCATAAAGCTATATATGTCAAAAACGTGTACAACATGTGCATACAAATCTATAATACCTGAAGGCATACGGCTGCTCCAGGGAAATAGGTTTAGGAACATGTTGTCAAACTGGCCCCTGGATAAATTTTTCTATAGTGTTAAAGATAATTTGTGATTGTTGAAATTTAGTATTTATTGTTAATTTTATTTGTTTATATTTGTAATTTGGCATCTATTTTATAATTTAATAATTTTTATTGACATACTTTATTTTATAATTTGACATTAAATTCACTATTGTACAGTCGAACTCATAAGTAGCTGAACATTTTAGTACCTTGTCGCAGTATTGACATACTAAATTCAAACTATTGACACTTTATAACTTATAATACGTAACTGCGACATGGTACTAAAACGTAAAGCTACTTATGAGTTCGACTGTACGTATGTATAATCGGCTAAAGAGGAAACACATTCGCGATTGTCAAAAAGATACCCCCTAGCGGGAGTAGAACACGCGTTCGCACAGCGGGCAGGCAGCATTACCACACAGCCATCGAATCTGACAGCTAAGTAAATCAGGAATGTTTTCAGGAAATGTTACTTTAATGTGTAATCGTAATCCGCTCTTGCCATTAGTCTAACGGCCTGGCCACGATTTAGAGCGGCGGCGGCGGCGGCGAGCGAATTATCTCTTCACTGCTCGGTCGAGACTCTCACCGCGCAGCGGTTAGTTGACGTTACACGCAATGTATTAGAAAATTCGCTCGCCGCTCAGCCGGTCGCACAAAGTCGTGGCCAGGCCCTTAAGGTAGCATTCCGTGCCTCACGGCAAACGGCAGACGGAAGACGGCACTACTTCGCAGTATGAATTTGTAGGTACCCATTCCGACACACGACTGCACCTGTCGCGCGGCACTTGCAGTCGTATGTCGGAATGGGTACCTACAAACAATAATAATAATAATAATTGCAATCTCATCTTAAAACCGTATTTATATACTGATCTTGGGGAGATACTCGTCTCAACGACGATAATCACGACACTTTTCTAAGGCCTGTATTAATAAACTCATCTTGACTGAGCCTGCCTCAAGATACGTCAAAGTGAAAGGCAGCCCACAGAAAACTGTCATTTTTTACGCATCTTTAGACGGGCGTCTCGGTGAAGATGAGTTTATTAATACGGCCCTAAGACTTGATATTCACTGTGTTCTGGGAAGAGCATCTTACACCAGATCGAATAATTCAATATTACATAAAATATTGCATTTTTCAAGAATATAATGATGTTTACCAAATTTCAGTGTATACAAACATAATATGGCGCGGAGCTTTCCGGCCGGGGCGAGCCTGTATAGGGAGGTTCTGACATCACGGTATTTTAAATAAAACTTCACTTTAGCACACACTACACTTATAACGCCACAAAATAACAGGAGAATTAGAAATGAGAGTGTCAAACTCGCGTTATAATATTAAAATAAAAAGCAATTCCAGAGTAACTTTCAGTACAGGTTACAGGATCGCAATGGCAGCGGTAGAGAAAAATCATACCTAATTACCCGCCACCTTAAGGTCAACCTCTGATTTGCACAAAGTCAAAACAAGGACCTATTAATTATTTCTTTATGAATGTAAGAAGATACAATTCACTCATAAACTTATAAAATTGACAAACATTATTTAAATTGATATTAATTATAAAGTTTTTTGTAGAAGAGAATATCTTAAAGACATATTTTTAATATGGTAATTAAAATGAAAGTTGATAACGATTCTTATGAAAAGTTTACAATCGAAATTAGCTGTACGTGTTTCTATCTAAATATGTAATTTTAAAAAGGTTTATTTAGTTATAACTAATATAAATATTAATTGTAATGTTTTTGTAGGCAACAACTAACGTCTAATTAAATATTTGTTTTGTTAGAAATAGTTTCAATTTAGGCCGCATGGTGGCGCCTATGCGACCCATTATATACAATACATGTTTTCAAAAAGATAACATCTGAACCAACTCTGTTAATAATAAAAGTACAATGTCGATACTAGCTTCTAAAAATAAAAGCTCTCAGCAAAACGGGAATACAGATAGTGACCAGCAATGGCCATTAGTTATATTTATATATGTGGTGTAGTTGCGAGCAACTCTTATTACCGACAAAGCTTTTTTTGCTCAGTCATAATTTGCTTATCTATAACATAATATTATAATAAAAAGCAAATATTCGAGAATCGGTAAACTCAAAAGCTACCTCGATTTTAAAAATTATTTCACCATTAGAACGCTATTATCCAGAATATAAGGTATATTTTATTTGAAGCGAATCGATAGCGGGTCGTTAGGCGAAACTAAACTCAATGGGTCCTGTTGCCACGTCCCGACTCCCGGGGTTAGTGCTTCCGACTTCCGGCGTCAGCGCTTCCGACTTTATCACATCAGCTGAGCTGACAGACGCCATAATTTAAGTATTCCTTAGCCTCTTCCTACAACTGGTTCACAATTTACTTACGAAATTGGATTTAAACATATTAACGCATTCACTGCCGGCATTGTTTTTCGAACTTTCGCCAGGTGCCGCATCTTTTGTTTTATACGAAACACGCATACTGTTAAAACGCACATACGCGTTCAAGGCAGTGTGTAAGTCTCGAGAACGCTTATATGCGTTGCCGGCAGTGAATGCGTTAACAAACAGACATGTGAAGTTGAATTAAATCTTGTTATACGGCGGAAGTTAGTGCTTAAATCTGCGGGTCCTGGGGTCGATTTAGTGAAATGTGCAATAATAGTAGTTTTATGTGACTGGTATGCACCATCTCATTATGCAATGAGAGGCATTAAAATACGAGTGTGTATGTTTATGAAACGAGCCGACATGCGGCTTTCATAATAGCATCACACGAGTGTTTTAATGCCTAATTATATACAGTTACATACACTATTTTATCTACATACATGTAATAAGCTCTCTATGATGTGTTCAGGAACCGCATGGTACGACCGGCATAGCGGCATTGATGAATTATTAAAATGTCAAAAATGGCGGCAACCGTAGTTTTTTATTATTTTACTAAAATAGGTTTGTTGTGCGTTTAAGTGGGTATGTTTTTTGCCAATTTAATTAGTTTTTACATTATTAGTTTGTTAGATGGTTACAAGTGAAGCTAATATGTGAGGTTGTCAATATAAAGGGACCTTATGGAGGAAGGCAGTTAAGCTCTTCTTATTCTTGTAACTATACGAATACTATGGTAACAGTGCTAAAAACGGCGTAATCGCCTGCCTCCATAAGGTCCCTTTCTATTGAGTACGTCACATATAAGTGTTTTAATAATAAGTGCGTTAATAACTCAAGACGATTAAAACCAAAGTAACTTCATACGGGCAACCTTCAATTGATAATCGTTGTTAATAACAAGTCAATACCGAGTCTTAGATAATGAGATAATTGATAATCTAGAGGAAGTACGCAATAAAACGCGTGCTAGATTAGAGATCTGATGCGGCATTGATTCTTCGAGAGCGAGACCTTGAAGGCCTCATTTTACTTTCATTGTTAACCCCCATCGCAAAATAGAGGGGTTAATCTGTGTATCTGTCGTGGCATCGCAGCTCTTAAACTGATAATCCGATTTTGTAATCAAAATTTGGTGAAAATTTGGGGTAAATTGCCGGGCGTTTCAACCGTCGTCATTAGTGTCTTCAATATATTGACGAAATCAATGACACTACAGCAACTTCTGATGCTGATAGAAACTACACCTCCGGTTCTGCCTGTTTACATCAATTGATATAGTGTCATTGATTTCGTCAATGTATTGAAGACACTAAATGAGTGCGGTTGAAATGCACGGAAATTTATCCTTAGCCCATTTAAGTTTAAGGATTTTAAGGATAATTTGCTACCTAGGGGGACCTAGTTTGCTACAATCATAACCCTCCTTTTTTGCTTCGCCACAGTCGGGTAAAAATAGGTTCTATTTTAATAATTTACTTTAATTTAGTTGTGTGTGTTAGATTAGGATGAAACCTGTTTTGACGGTATTAGGAGGGTTTATTTAAAAGATAAAATATATTTATTCGGTAAGTAGGCCGCACGGGCACTTTTACACGTCAAAATCTACCAGCGCTTCCCAAGAGGAGACCACTGCTGAGAAGAAGCGCCGCAAGAAACTCAACAGTTAGTCATTTTTTTAAATAAACTTGACGACGCGGTTAGCCTAGTTGGTAGTGACCCTGCCTACGAAGCTAGCGGTCCCGGGTTCGAATGCCGGTATGGGTGAATATTTGTGTGATGAGCGCGAGTATTTGTTCCTGAGTCATGGATGTTTTCTATGTATTTCTCTATATAAGTATGTTTATCGTTGTCTAGTACCCATAGTACAAGCCTAGAGCTTAGTTTGGGACTAGGTCAATTTGTGTGAGATTGTCCCCTGATATTTATTTCACTTAAGACAATAATATATATATATATATATATATATATATATATATATATACATATTAAGACGGGACCCAATCTATCACGCAACGACACCTCATTTACGATAAACCGAATTAATTTTGCATTATTAAATGATTACCCGTCAATGTCACGATTGATCGTTGGAAAGTAGATGCAGTCTCCAAAATTTACATACTGAAACGTGATTACACTCAAACGATCCGTCCGTCCGTCTGTCAGCAGGCTGATCTCATGAACTGTAATAGACAGACAGTTAAACATTTCAAAAAGTATATATTACTATTGCCGCTTTAACAACTAACAAAAGTTAAATACAATTTTAAATCTAAGCGGGCCCCCATACAAGAATCTTTTTTGTCAATCGTAAATACGGTAATAGATACAAGACGTCAAGTTTGGTTTGATTATAGTGCACACCCTATGGAAAAACAACAAATAATAAAAAACAGCCAAGTGCGATTTGAGTGGCGGTACGGAACCCTCGGTGTGCGAGTCCGACTTGCACTGGACCGGTTTTTTTTTTCAATTTATTTTCGTATCAAGGGGAAATTGCACAAGATTTCTTTGCCACTAACATCTCATTGGTACCTACACTTGTTGTCGCTCAGAAAGTGACTGCACGCGATTTAAGCCGTCATTAAATTTAATGAACTTTTGTGTTAAGTTTTTAGGGTTCCGTACCCGAAGGATGCCAAACGGGACCCTATTACTAAGCCTCCGCTGTTCGTCCGTCTGTCTGTCGCCGGACTGTATCTCATGAACCGAAATAGGTAGACAGCTGAATTTTCACAGAATGTGTGTCTACGGCCGCTATAGCAACAAATAATAAAAATAATTAAAGGGGGATAAATAAAGGGATGTAATGACTTTAGCCAATTACCTACATTACATATTGTTATAGCGCCTATCTTGTTTCGTTTACGAAAGTATTTAAAAAGTACATATGTAGTATTAAATCTTGTACGATGGTACGGAACCCTTCGTGTGCGAGTCAGACTCGCACTTGGCCAGTTTTTACAACAAACGAGCTCTACTTTATTTACAATCACCCTGTATGCATTCAAGAATCCCGTTATATTTTTAACGAAGTACCTTTAGTGAACCGACACGTAAAACTAACTTTAAACTTATAATATTACTTTAAAAAGATAATATTTTTATTATTATTAATTATTACATAATTATCGTTATAAAAATGCAAAGCACGAAAGAAGCGACTGATATTACGCATAATTTAAATAATTATCGATATTAAAACGCGAGCCAAAGTGAACGGCTTTTTAAAGTTATGTCACTTTGTTATGCAAGGGCGAGAGAAAGTAGAGGAATTCTTAGCGGAGTTCTAGAAAACATCCTGTTTTTTGGGTGTTTTGTGCCGAGGTATTTACGGTAGAAAGAGCGCAGACATAATGAGCATAAATACCTAACAAATAATCAAACATTCCCGGTATGGAAATATTAGTTTGAACGCGAGATTGTTCCCGAGTCTTGGATATTTTCTATTCAAGTACGTAATTTGTCACGTAGCATTTCTTGAGTGAAACGGAACTTGAAGACTGGGGAAATATTTTGGGTGATGTTGGCACTACCGTAATTAATTTAGCTGTCAACTGTTAATTAGTTAATTAGTTATATCTCCCAACTAGGTCTTGTTGCAATCTATGCATTTTGACTGCATTCTTGATCTGACTATCTTTCAAGATGAGGGCTCATTCCAAAATCAGAGTTGAACAGGAGGACAGTGATATAATCATCCTCAATATATTAATTGTACACCTCTTGTGGAGATATAGAAATTATTTTCAGCAATATTTCGGTGAAAGAAACTTGTAAGTAAGAATAAATAACAACTTTTCTAATGGAGGCAATTGTTCCCAATCATGTGTGCAATTCTTGACCAAATGGTGAATTTTCAGTATGTTTTTACACGTGGAGAGGAGGGAATGCTTCAGCGTCGAGATTACCAGGGGTTTTCCTTGAAGTTCTCCGGTAAGAGTCATAATTTTGATAACCTAAATTGTCAGGCCACATGTCTCTTATATTTCACAATGATTGTGCTAATCAGAGCAATTTCTCTCTGTCTTTACAGCTGGGCTGGGAATTAAAATAGGAAATATTAAATGGGAATTAAATTAGATAATTGATAATTGAGATTTGGATCAGATTAAATTAATTTAATTTATCGGTTCAGTTTAATTAATGGATTATTCATTGGGTACCAGCCCATTTTCTTTCTGAATTTCTGTAGGATTTCATTCCGTTTATTCCGATTCTGATCCAACCATATTCAGGTACAAATCTGTAAGAATAAATTTATGAGTAGGTTTTGGATCATTCAGTAAGTTATACAAGTAGAGAAGTAGGACATAACAGGTGAAACCCACCTTTAGAAGGCGTGCCATAGGCACGAAGATTCAGCTAGACGTTGACAAGCTGCTGTGAGCTGACCGAGGATACTGTGGCTCGCGACGCAGTGTTCTGGGACCGCACACTGTCTGCCAACCTGGGACTTCCTCGAGGCATCGTCCAGGAAGGAAGGTTTTCTCCAGATCAAGGTCTGTAGACAACATGTAAATATTTTGGAATTAGGATATCAATTATAGTTATTTAAACTCTGAGATTGGAATTGATGGCAACTCTATAACTAGGGACTAACAACTTACCATCTAAGAATTGTGAATTTATAACATAAGAACCATTATTTTAAGTAACACGACCAGCCTTCCGCTGAGCTAAATCTTTCTTCGTAGAGTAAGAATTATGTGCAAAGTTATATTCACAATTTTATAACATCATGTCTAGAGCTGCATAGGAATAAATACTGTGATAATTACTAACCTGTTTCATTAAGCTCCTTGTAATATTGTCCCAGATAACTCCATAGGTCTCTCAGTATCTTACTCTGCAAACTTTCTGTTTCTGCATATTTTTAGTAACGCATAACGTAACGTATTCGGTACGCATGTGACAAATACGGAATGGTTACTAAAAATATGCAGAAACAGAAAGTTTGCAGAGTAAGATACTGAGAGACCTATGGAGTTATCTGGGACAATATTACAAGGAGCTTAATGAAACAGGTTAGTAATTATCACAGTATTTATTCCTATGCAGCTCTAGACATGATGTTATAAAATTGTGAATATAACTTTGCACATAATTCTTACTCTACGAAGAAAGATTTAGCTCAGCGGAAGGCTGGTCGTGTTACTTAAAATAATGGTTCTTATGTTATAAATTCACAATTCTTAGATGGTAAGTTGTTAGTCCCTAGTTATAGAGTTGCCATCAATTCCAATCTCAGAGTTTAAATAACTATAATTGATATCCTAATTCCAAAATATTTACATGTTGTCTACAGACCTTGATCTGGAGAAAACCTTCCTTCCTGGACGATGCCTCGAGGAAGTCCCAGGTTGGCAGACAGTGTGCGGTCCCAGAACACTGCGTCGCGAGCCACAGTATCCTCGGTCAGCTCACAGCAGCTTGTCAACGTCTAGCTGAATCTTCGTGCCTATGGCACGCCTTCTAAAGGTGGGTTTCACCTGTTATGTCCTACTTCTCTACTTGTATAACTTACTGAATGATCCAAAACCTACTCATAAATTTATTCTTACAGATTTGTACCTGAATATGGTTGGATCAGAATCGGAATAAACGGAATGAAATCCTACAGAAATTCAGAAAGAAAATGGGCTGGTACCCAATGAATAATCCATTAATTAAACTGAACCGATAAATTAAATTAATTTAATCTGATCCAAATCTCAATTATCAATTATCTAATTTAATTCCCATTTAATATTTCCTATTTTAATTCCCAGCCCAGCTGTAAAGACAGAGAGAAATTGCTCTGATTAGCACAATCATTGTGAAATATAAGAGACATGTGGCCTGACAATTTAGGTTATCAAAATTATGACTCTTACCGGAGAACTTCAAGGAAAACCCCTGGTAATCTCGACGCTGAAGCATTCCCTCCTCTCCACGTGTAAAAACATACTGAAAATTCACCATTTGGTCAAGAATTGCACACATGATTGGGAACAATTGCCTCCATTAGAAAAGTTGTTATTTATTCTTACTTACAAGTTTCCTTCACCGAAATATTGCTGAAAATAATTTCTATATCTCCACAAGAGGTGTACAATTAATATATTGAGGATGATTATATCACTGTCCTCCTGTTCAACTCTGATTTTGGAATGAGCCATCATCTTGAAAGATAGTCAGATCAAGAATGCAGTCAAAATGCATAGATTGCAACAAGACCTAGTTGGGAGATATAACTAATTAACTAATTAACAGTTGACAGCTAAATTAATTACGGTAGTGCCAACATCACCCAAAATATTTCCCCAGTCTTCAAGTTCCGTTTCACGCAAGAAATGCTACGTGACAAATTGCCTATACAGGTTGTCCCAATATCAGTAACCCACAGTGACACCGGAGGTAGACCAGCCTAAGACGGACCGAACCAGCCTAACATGACCTGAGTAAAAGTCGCATGGTTTTCGAGATATGCCAGTTTAAAGTTTGTACTGGAAAATAACTTTAAACTGGCAAATCTCGAAAACCATGCGATTTTTACTAAGATCATGTTAGACTGTTTCGGTGTGGGGACAATGCGTAACGCATTTTCACTCCGTTAAAAAAAAAATCAAAAGTAAAAAATAAATAAAAAAAAGCAAAGAAAAAAATAAAAAAAAGGGTCTGGTTCGGTCCGTCTTAGGCTGGTCTACCTCCGGTGTCAATGTGGGATACTGATATTGGGACACCCTGTATAAGGTATGATTGACGTTGCCTAGTATCCAAAGTACAGTCACGAACGTTAATTTGGGACCCACTTTAGGTCCAAGTCAATCTGACATTCTACAGCAATAAGGTGGAGTTTCATGTAAGTTACAGATGACTTGGCATCTCTAATGACATTGATAAATTCAAGCAATATTTTTTTGAAATGGGTCCTAAATTACCGACGAATATGGGTGATTCCACGAGCGTTTTAACCACCGTTAGCCACGTGATCGCATTAACCATTTTAACGCCAATGATAGCTATAAATCAGAGCTAATGTCAACCTTATCTCATAGCCTCTCGGGTCTATTTTTAACTGTTGAAAAGGGTCGAAATTTCTGCAGCTTAGGATGCCATTTTCGGTTATTATAGAGTGCCCCGACTTCTTCTTCTGACTTGACGACGCGTTTAGCCTGGTTGGTAGTGACTCTGCCTATAAAGCTAGCGGTCCCGGGTTCGAATCCCGGTATCGGCAAATATTTGTGTGATGAGCGCGAGTATTTGTTCCCGAGTCATTGATGTTATCTATATATTTAAGTATGTATTCATCTATATAAGTATGTATATCGTTGATATACCCATAGTACAAGCCTAGAGCTTAGTTTGGGACTAGCTCAATTTGTGTGACATTGTCCCCTGGTATTTAGGTATATTTATATTTATTTTATAAGAAAACATCCAATACTATATGGATCCAATACTCGAACCCAACATCGCCAGCTTCTTTTCCCGACTGAGCGAAGTCACAAGGGTAGATTTAGGCAGTGTATGTATGCGACCAAAAATCGGATGTTCTACTCTAGCTCCTAAACTACCGGACCGATTTTAATAAATGACGTGTCATATGACTCGTAAAAAAACCGGACAAGCGCATGTCGGGCCACGCTCAGTGCAGGGTTCCGTCGCCATTACTACAAATACTAATAAAGTGCACCGGCAAAAGAGCGTATCTTCATGGCACTTACGTCCCTTTGTTGAGAAGCGCAGTTTTTCGGCAATAACCCAAAAACGGTACATCCGATCATGTTGAAAATAATTTTGGTTGAAAGTATTTATTAAGCGTTACCTTTGTATTTTTGTTCTTATAAAGATAAAGGGGGACACAACTTATGCAACTTTCGGAGCGATTATTTCCGAAAATATTCACTTACTCAATATTCACTTAATCAAAAACATGCCTAGAAACCTTAAAGTGTTTTTAACCTTTTCAACGCCATGTCAAATACAAAAGTCGTCACTCACACGCCAATGACAGCTGAAAACCAGAGCTAATTTCAACCTTACGTCATAGACACTCGGGTCTATTTTTCGCTGTCAACCGTGACGGATATATCCGTCGTTGGCGTTGAACCAGTGGTGCGGATATATCCGTCAATGGCGTTGAAAAGGTTAAAAGAACTGTCGAAATATGTGCCACACGTTGATGTTTGCTGAAAAAAAAAATCTTCTGTTACATGTATGGAGCGCGCCCTCCTAGAAATATTTATTTTTCTTATTTAACTACCAAAAAAAGGGCCATTCGCTCTATATATATCATTGTAATTTTTTTATTTATAAATGACTAACTGTTGAATTTATTGCGGCGCTTCTTCTCAGCAGTGGTCTCCTCTTGGGAAGCGCTGGTAGATTTTGACGTGTAAAAGTGCCCGTGCGGCCTTCTTACTGTTTTTTTTTTTAATCTTTATTTTAAGTAGCGGCTTATAAAATACATCTATACTCTTAATTTCATCTTGTAGTTTTTGAGAAAAATGCCTGTGACACAAGGACATGACGAAACTACAAGGGTTCCGTTTCTGCCACTTTGGCTACGGAACCCAAAAAACGTGCGAGTGTCATAGGCGTCTATAAAAATTGTAAGGGTTCGTCAAACTAGTATTTACGTTTTACTAAGTAGTACTTACGTTGGTTCTAGTCTATATTGAGTTCATTCAGTTGCCGACAAATGTTAAAATTCATAACGATACAATAATTGTATTACGCGACCCATATCTATGCTATGATGACACGGCCGTGCCAAACAATACGTGATATGACTGCTAAGTTAGTCCACGATATACTATTGATACCTACTTATAAACGTAGTCGCGGAATGAAAAAGTTCGTCTATTTTCGACTCTAATTTAATATTGTTAAGGTCCCTACAGTGACGAAAATTTTCATAACGCGACTATAATAACGTAACGTATGTGACGTTCTCAATATAAAGAGACCTTATGGAGGCAGGCGGTTACGCCGTTTTTAGAACTGTTACCATAGTATTCCTATAGTTACAAGAATAAGAAGAGCTTAACTGCCTTCCTCCATAAGGTCCCTTTATATTGAGAACGTCACATACGACGCGGTAAGCCTAATGTATTTTATCCAACTGAACAAAGTCATAAGAAGGGTAATGATTTTATTTTACCTGTATACCTATGTACCTTCAGTCAACAAAGTATCGGGAATGGATGATTTGTTTATGGTTCCAAATTCAAATTTTTGTTTTTTTTGTTGTTGTTAGATTGGCACAACTGTTTTCTATTTTGGCGCGGAGTTTGAGTTGCATCTGTTATTTATATTAAATACAGTGCTGTTTTTAGTTATATCATATCTAGTGTGTATTGCGAATTTCATAATGGACAAAAACATTGAACAAAGAGTTTGTCTTAAATTTTGCATCGCCAATGGAATTTCGTGTTCGGAGTCACTGAAAATGTTACAGAAGGCTTACGGTGATTCGACTTTATCAAAAACACGTGTTTATGAGTGGTACAAAGCGTTCAAAAGCGGTCGAGATGTGATGGAAGATTTGCCTCGCTCTGGTAGGCCATCAACGTCTGCAACTGAAGTTAACATCGCAAAAGTGAAGGAAATAGTGACTGAAAATCCTCATTCAACTTTGAGAGAGATAGCCGCCGAACTTTCTGTATCTCACGAGTCGATCCGTACTATTTTAACTAATCATTTGGGTATGAAACATGTTACCGCTCGGCTAGTCCCAAAAGACCTGAATTTTCTCCAAAAACTCAATCGCATGAGAGTCGCTGAGGACATGCTAGAACGAGTCAATTCCGACCTAACATTCATGAAACGCATTGTTACTGGTGACGAGACGTGGGTTTACGAGTTTGACATGCAAACTAGTCAACAAGCTTCGGAGTGGCGCCTTCCAACTGAACCGAAACCGAAGAAACCACGCCAAAGTCGATCAAAAGTCAAAGTCATGTTGACTGTTTTCTTTGACTATCGCGGTGTTGTGCACTCGGAATTCTTGCCGGAAGGTCAAACGGTAAATAAAGAATATTATTTGAGCGTTATGCGGCATTTAAGAGAGCAAATTCGACGAAAAAGGCCAGATTTGTGGAATGAAAATTCTTGGATTTTGCACCACGATAATGCGCCTTCGCACAAGGCCATCATTGTGAAAGAATTTTTGACCAAACACTCAACAAATACCATCGAGCAACCACCATATTCACCAGATATGGCTCCTGCCGACTTCTTTCTTTTTCCTAAACTCAAATTACCACTTCGTGGCACCCGTTTTCAATCGGTAGAAGACATAAAGGAGAATTCGCGCCGAGAACTGAATTCAATTCCGGAAACAGCGTTTAAAAAATGTTTTGATGATTGGATTATTCGTTGGCGTAAGTGTATCGTTTCTGAAGGAGCATACTTTGAAGGTGATAAAATAAATTTGGATGATTAACAAACAGTTTGTGTATTATTGGTCTTTTCCCGGTACTTTCTTGACAGAGTAGTATGTGTGTAACTAAAAATCGGATATTCCACTCTAACGCCTAAACTATTGGGCCGATTTGAATATACAGGGTGTCCCAATATCAGTAACCCACATTGACACCGGAGGTAGACCAGCCTAAGACGGACCGAACCAGACACTTTTTTTTTATTGTTTCTTAGCTTTTTTTTATTTTTCTTTTACTTTTGTTTTTTTTTTTTTCATTTTTTTAATGGAGTGGAAATGCGTTACGCTTTGTCCCCACACCGAACCAGCCTAACATGATCTTAGTAAAAATCGCATGGTTTTCAAGATTTGCCAGTTTAAAGTTATTTTCCAGTACAAACTTTAAACTGGCATATCTCGAAAACCATGCTACTGGGACACCCTGTAGGTACGAGGTGTCATACGCTTCGTCAAAAAGCAAAAAATTAGACAAGTGCGAGTCGGACTCGCGCACTGAGGTTCCGTACACATTTGGGTTTTTAGGATTTATTTGTTCTATAATGTTACCAAATTTGACGCTAGTATGTATTATACCATTTTTACGATAGAACAAATACAAAATAACGTTTCTTTCATGAGGGACTCCCCTTATTATTATTATTTTACTTATTGAATGTTTTATTATTTGTCAAGAAATCACAGTTATATTATTAACTAACGATATCGTTTTAGGCCGATTCACTGACCGATGTAGTGTCCGGTGCGCCGGCACGCAGTTATGGGTTACAGTAAGGTAGAAAAGTACATCGAGGTCTTTTTTTTTAATCTTATTTATTTATTAATCCATGGAAAACCAACAGCTTCATACATATTTATAAAACTTAGCTAACCACAAATAGCCAATAACAGGTTCTCACATTTAGCAACTAAGTAAAAAAGAAAAAGCCTAACTCACGACGATTACACAGGGTCAGTAGTTAATAATAAATAGGCCACCAAATAATAGTAGACATCAAATACCGAGTCCACCCAAACCCTGACTGTACCATATGACATCACATTTATTAAAATATGTCTAATAGTTTATTAGCTAGAGTGAAACATCTGAATTTTATTCACATACATGCTATTAAAAATTTGCGGATTTACTGCTCTTAAACAAATTATGTGCATATGACATTTTTAATAGAAGGCACTATGGCGTAACGAGTCAAAGTCAAAGTCAAATATTTATTCAGTAAATTGGCCACATACGGGCTCTTTTACACGTCGGTAATATAGAGTGAATCTACCAGCGCTTCGGACAAGACCATCATTGCGGAGAAGAAGCGCCGCAAGAAACTCCAGCAGAAGGTCATTTTTTCAAATATAAAATACAATAATACTTAAAAGTAAGTTACATTACAAGGTAATAAAGTAACAAATATTAATTATTAGAACTAGCACAAATAAAAACATTACAAATGTAAGGTCAAATACGTTACACTAAATGTAATGACTAGGAGAACAACACGACGAGGTCTCTTCGTCAAAAGCCATAACTGGAATAATTAACTGAACAAGTCCTTGCAGACGTGAACAGACCGCACCCCACAAACAGCATCCGTTCACGAGTATGACGCGTATCTCAGCCATATCGTTCAGTATATATCGTTCAGAAAACTTGAAATCATGCCACCACTCAAAGCACTAAGCTCGTCCGCTCCGGTTTTCAAGCGCGCTATTAAATTCCTGGAAAATGTCAACAAGTCCGCATCCCAAGAGATTATCAATAAAACGTCTTATCACAAGGGAAGAAGAGCCATTAAAATACTTAGTTGTGGGTAGGGTCACCACCGGCCATTGACATAATATGTGACGTTCTCAATATAAAGGGACCTTATGGAGGAAGGCAGTTAAGCTCTTCTTATTCTTGTAACTATACGAATACTATGGTAACAGTTCTAAAAACGGCGTAACCGCCTGCCTCCATAAGGTCCCTTTATATTGAGAACGTCACATATACGATCTGTCAAGCATAAATAACTACAGGCGTATTTCCTTAGGTACCATAATGTGTAAAATTTTAGAAAGGCTGTTGCATAGCGTTGAAAAAATCCGTTTTTGCGTCATAAAAGCCTAGTTGGTAGTGGCCCTGCCTACGAAGCTAGCGGTCCCGGGTTCGAATCCCGGTATGGGCAAATATTTGTGTGATGAGCGCGAGTATTTGTTCCTAAGTCTTGGATGTTTTCTATATATTTAAGTATGTATATAGTTGCCTAGAACCCATAGTACAAGCCAGCTCTAGGCTTTGGGGTGTGGGACTAAGTTGTAATAATTTGTGTGAAATTGTACCTGATTTATTTATTTTATTATTTTATTTATGTAACAAACAGTAGAGAAAGACCATTTTCCTATTCGGAATAAAAATAACCAAGATATAAGCCATTAAAGATTTGTTTTTTCTTAGCAAAACGGAATTTAACATGGAGTTTATGTGGCCGTAGTGCACGCTGACGTCACAGATCATGTCGGATCTCTCTGTCTAGTTAGTAGTTTTTATCCGTATTTTTTGTATTTTCATATGTTGTTAAGAAATGGGATAAAAAAATGTTCATGCATATCCACTATTCAGTCTATTACCGTCTCTAAGACGCATACTTACCTAGAGCTGCAGCAATGCAAGCAATGTGGGTGCAGTTCAAAAAAAGTGTACATATACAGGGTGACCTCGAATTGGTAATACAAAATACTTGATTATGATTCAGTTAATCACTAATAGTGTATTGCATTAACTCAGTTGTTAAAGTTAGCTTTCCTTAATTATCGTTAATTTTCTAACAAAACAAAATAATAAAAATAATTTAAAATCCCAAGTGTGGTTAACCTACATGACGTCATGCATATCTGTCGTACAGACAAGGAAATTGATTCTCGCACCATTTTGTACTCTGTCACAACAACGACGGAGATAATGACAGTGGACATTCAACGTGACGCACTGCCACCCAAAGCGACAAGGAACAAAATGTGTCTCAATTTCCATTCCTGTATCTATCACTCGATGTTATTAATAAACTAGGTGCTGATATCCATCCAACCCTTTAGTTTTAAGTAGGTACCCTAATAAATTATCTGATAAAGTGAATAACTGAATAATGAGTGAATTATTAAAAATAATTTATTGTTGAATAACGTACAGTACAAAATACAAAATTGTAAAACTTAAACAACTTTTAAAATGTGCTCAAAATGACCCCCGCCTTCTTGGATACATAACTCTGCCCGTCGCCTATGATTGTCTTTCAATCTGTGGAGAACAAATTCATTGGTTTTTACATTATTAAATGCCTCAACTATCTTTTGGCGAAGTTCACCCACAGTATCTGTTTCCCGTGCGTACACTCTCCTTTTTATTTCGCCCCACAAAAAGAAGTCGAGAGGTGTGAGATCAGGGCTTCTAGGAGCCCAAGCGACTGGGCCACAGCGTCCAATCCATCTCCCAGGGAACTCTTGGTCCAAGTAGCTTCGCACACGCAGGGAAAAATGAGCTGGTGCCCCATCCTGCTGGTAATACAGAGCCTCCAAATTTTGCTGCGGCACCTCTCGTAGCAATACCGGTAACACATTTCTCAGGAATTCTTCATATTTCGGTCCATTTAAATTTCCGTCAATGAAATGAGGACCAATCAAACAGTCGTTCAGTATTCCTGCCCAAACATTTACCGAGAAACGTGTCTGGTAGGAGTCCCTGCGAGTTACGTGAGGATTTGCTTCACGATCAGACCACCAGTGTTCATTGTGAACGTTGAACATGCCTACTCTTGTAAATGTTGCCTCGTCGGTCCATAAAATGTTCAAGTGTAGATTTTGCAGCAGCCAACGACAAAATTGCACTCTTCTAGGATAATCGGCTAATATGATATCCTGCACCCTTTGGAATTTAAACGGATACTTTCCTTCAGCATTCAGTAATCGCCAAATAAACCATTGGCTCGTTCCGAATCTTGCGGCAGCGTCCCTTGAGCTCGCCTCTGGGTGGTGGCTAAAATAATCGAGAACTCGTCTCCGAAACGTCTGCGAGTACCGCGGCCGCCGGCCCGGAGCTTGAGCGTGCACTGGGACAGTAAACTGTCCAAAATCTCTTAAGTTTTGGACAATGGAGTTTATTAGAACACGAGTAGGAGTTGGGCAGTCAGGGTGTCGTTCATGAAACAATGCTTGAGTTCGTACGGTACTTCGTGACGTAAAATAAAAAGATAACATATCCATTCGCTGAATATTCGTATAAGGATAAGCTCGGGGCATTTTGTTTAATTACTATCTTAATTAAATACGAAAATTCTTACTTTCTTTGACAAGACAAGTGACAATTTACTAATCAAGATACGCTATTATCATAAATGATGTGTCAGATAACGAACCAAAGAGGAAAGTGTTCATTTGAAATACTTTAAACCTCTTTCATTTTAAAGGTAATGGTAGGGTAACCAATTTAAGCAAAAAAAAATGGGATAATTAGAAAACTTAAAAAAAAGTACTTATGTTTTAAAATTAAGCGTGAGACCTCGTAGAAGCGATTGGTTTAGGGAAGCTCTCTGTAGTACTTTGAATTTGTATTACCAATTCGAGGTCACCCTGTATATATAAGGACTGTTAAGGACTTAAGAAACGGTATGTTTTTCAGTTTCTTAACAAAAATTAGTCATACTTTTAGCATCGTTTAATTTCGTTAAAAAACTGAGTTAAGGACTGTTAAGGGACTTCACCCATGTATTGTGTATGTACCTATGCATCACCTGTGGCATGGATTTGTGTTTAGGTCTCATTTTACTTTGATTTATACCCTATTACCAACATACCTAGATCTCAAAATAACTTGGTGTCAAAATGGCTGGTGTTAAAATGTCATTGTCTCATAATAACTAAACATCACAACACCTTCATCGCAAAACAACTAAATCCCAAAATACCTAAATACTAAAAGGTTATACCTTCATATTTGGTTTTCTTGTTTATCGCTGGCCACTTGTAACTAAAGTGCTATTATAAAGTTTATAAAATGACATCAGGCAAACATCATTGTTATTGTCATTGTAATTATATTTGCATTACTAGTGAATATGACGACGCGGTTAACCTAGTTGGTAGTGACCCTGCCTACAAAGCTAGCGCTCCCGGGTTCGAATCCCGGTATGGGCAAATATTTGTATGATGAGCGCGAGTATTTGTTTTTGAGTCATGGATGTTTTCTATATATTTAAGTACCTATATGATGTATATTTTATCAGCTGATGAGGTTTAGCTTTAATTGCAACAAGGAAGTTTTTTTAAATCTTATACCTACACCCCCAGACAGTTATCATGACAGTTAAACTAGATAAAAGCTTGTAAAATATTTTAGGTATTTTGAGACTGTGACATTTTGCCTTTCCGGTGTTTTATCAATATTTAGTCATTTCGGGAATTGAACGTTCTCGGTCAAAGTCATTATGACTTTGATTCATTTTAATAATGCGTCAATTTGATATTTAGGCATTATGGGATCATGGCCATTTGAAATTTAGTCAAATTAGTTATTAAGGCATTATGCAATTTTGTTTTAATGAAACCTAAGCGGATTTGTTTTCGAGTCATGGCCATTTTCGTATATTATTTCTAAAGAACTGTCTCAGAAATCCAATGCTTAATTTTGACGTAATATCTTTTAGGTGACCTGATGCTGTCACGGCAGAGTTCTATGGCGCCATTTGAAATGATAATTTGTTTCAGGACTAGCGGGGCAAAATATGTTCTACATAATAATAATTTGACGCGACAATTTGTCCCGATGGTTATTTCGGCATCAGGTTTCATCAGGGCGTTTCTATCCGTTTCGTTTTTAAACCAATCGCGTCACTGGTAGATCACGTCATACGGAGAGTCACGTGATCTACCAGTGACGCGATTGGTTTAAAAATGAAACGAATAGAAACGCTAGTTAGCGATGGGCATCTTGGCTAAGGGCTCTGGATCAAGGATAGCCCTCTTTGCGAGTGCGGTTTGGACGAACGCACTCCCGATCATATTTTCATTTCGTGCCCTAAGTTATCATGCTCAATTTGCGACATAATCCCTTTGGAATTTCCTCTTTGAAACACCCGCTAGATGATTCAATATTGTTGACCAGAATTACTAAAATCATAAAACTTCTCACTTAATATTTGATAGCTAGAGAAATATTCGAGAAAATATAAAATCATACATATAAAAAAAACCAAGGTAAAAAAGTAAATTATTGAGGAATGAGGGTCGGGTCGACCACCCAGGTCGCGTCGCAACATAGCATTTTGGGTAAAAAGGCGTATCTACGATAAAGCTTTTATCAAATTCAACCTATCAATGTTAGCAATAAAATCCTTTATCCGGTAGAACTCTGTACAACATTTATACAAATCAGTCTATAGAAAGATTGACGTTTCTGTTGTAATAAAATTAACTCGACATGCCGAGATCAGCCGGTGAGTATTTGTTCCCGTATCATGGATGTTTTCAAACTATTTAAAAAAAATCTGTTTATATAAGTATGTTTATCGCTGTCTAGTACCCACAGTACAATCCCAGAACTTAGTTTAGGACTATGTCAATTTGTGTGAGATTATCCCCTGATATTTAATTAAACGTTCTACTTTCATGCCGTAGAATGAAAGTGTGCCATCGGACATTATCACCGTTTACAAGTTATATTAAACAGCGTATCAGCAGATAAAACGGCACGCTGCGATAATTGAGTACCGCAAAATTTTATATTTACCGACTGCTGAAGAAGGGTAAGTTTTTGACACATGTATGTACAAGGTGGGCCAAAAGAAGTCATCCGATGTTGTTTGACTCTCTTTTTTTGAATTGTTACGCAAAAAAATAGACACGATTATTCCGCGTTCTTGGGGAGTGTATCGCTCCATGGCTTGTTCACTTGTATTTTGCATCTGTCAAGTCCACAAATGTCAAAACAGATTTGACATTGGCGACTTTGCAAAAATGAGAGCATCTTCCAATAGGGTGATTTCTTTTGGCCCACCTTGTATGTAAGTAGGTAGAAGAAGAAGAAGATATACTTTTATTCACTACATGAAGACACACAAAAATAAAAAGGTAAAACTAACACAATTACAAAATAAGAAGCACATGTTGTGTGTCCCCGCGGTAGTGAATCGGACGCTGGCTCAGCATTATGCTGAGGTGTCACGTGTACACCTACAGCGCTGGTATTTAGCCAGTACCTATTGTGATTGTGAGGTACGTATGAAGGTTTGTACAGTCGTGGCCAGATAATTAGGAACGCTTGCCTTCAAATATGACTTACTGAAATTGACCACCAACCGATAAGTGCTTGACCAATTTTTGTCAAATTTTATAAGCAATAAATAAATATCAGGAGACAATCTCACACAAATTGACCTAGTCCCAAACTAAGCTCTAGCTGTACTATGGGTACCAGGAAATGATAAACGTACATAGGTTGTTCAATAAGTCTTGTCATACCATTAATTTTTGAAGGTACAGTCGGCGTCAAATAGATAGGAGCAGCCAAAATGGACAAACATATCGCTACACATCCTTATTCCTATAGTAATAGAGATGTGTTGCGATATATTTGGTCACTTTCGCAGTAAAACTAATATTATATTTTGATTGCGTTGACTTGATGTTCTAGAAGTGATAAGTAATAATGGTGGATATACTCGTTACTAAAGTTAATGTGTTTATTTTTTCACCTTAGCGATAAGAATCACAGAGTAAATGAATGCATGTTATCCTGCCTTTATTAAATAATATATTTTTTCATCTAATTATTTTACTAACTTCGCCGTCATAAAGTGTTCGCCTCGTCTCGCATAATAGCTAGAAAAAGACAAAAACCCGAAATAAACGAAAGTGCTACTTCTACTGGGTAATCTCAATAATTCTCAAACTCAATCTCAATAGTGCACTATTCGAGTGAGAGGGACGACATGATACGGAGTTCGAACTGCGAATTTTAGAGTAGCCCTGCTGATTTTACAACATGCCCAACAACAATGTAATTAGATAATAATATCATATTGACAAGTTTTTTTTAACTCAAATTGCTTATAAGGTATTAATACGGTAATAAACTCTTTTCATTATTATTATCGAAAGCAAATGACAGGTAGGATCAAAATGTCATGACCCTTAGCAACGTCATTTCGACAATACGAAATAAATTTAATGCGACATGGTTCTACAGTGGCCGAGGAATCAAATTGGTAGACAGTACAATTTACTCATCTCTTTGTCATCACATCAATAAGGCCTCAAGTGTATTGTCTATATATATGCTCTAATCGAACGTCAAGTGCATTACGGCAGTTCCCTTGCTCTCCCCTTCTGTTACTAGCCGTTCTGTTAAAGCCGAAAGCACACCAAACGCATGTCGCGTCGCGTGAGCTTGCTCACGCCTCGCGGCCTCGTTCGGTGTGATATGTTGTGCAGCGCGCGCGTACATCCATCACGCGTTTGTAAGCCAACGCGCCAAGCCAAAGCGCGCGCGACGCGCCTGCTTCGCGCACGCCACGCGCCGCGTTGCCCGAGTTGTCTGCGGCGACTGCGGCGCGTCGCGCGCGCGAAGCAGTTCGAACGCGTGCCCGCCGCGGGCACGCGTTACTTCTTGGTGTGCCGGGTTCAATTTGCTTTGTTCTTTTATAACACGCGCGAGCCCGCGTTAGAAGCGCGTCGCGCCTGACACGCGTTTGGTGTGCCGAAAGCTTAACTACTGCAACCTCGCACCGGCAAACTGCACGCTAAATTGACGCTGTAACAGTATAATATTATCGCTTATCTATCTATATCTATCTATCTATATAATCTAGGTGGGATTCTCGGATACACTGTGGGATATTTTGAGCAACATTCAGTGAGTTTCCTTAAAAAACTTTTTCTTTATTGAAGAGCGTCTGTAAAAACTGCGTGAACCGTGACATTTCTCGGTTTCGGATTCGAATCGGACGCGGTGCGCACACGCTCGTTAGTAATGAATGAGGTTGCAATTGACAGGAGTTTTGTCTGAGATAGCGCCATTTTGCTTAGCAGGGCAGTTCTGGGAGTCGTACTTGGTATGCGATGACTAGTCGATACATCTCAAATACAAGATATAAATTACATTTAAAATAATTTTTTTTATTGAGGCTATTTTCATTAACTGAATATAATATATCGATATACTATTACTACAATGCACTAGAGAATTGCAAAATAACCTAACCTAACCCAGTTAAAAAACCCCTGACGAAATCGGGACATCTACTTTCAGTGCTCATAACTCTTAAACGGCTTAACGGATTTTCATCAAACCAAGCTAAGAACACTCTAGATTAAATCACCTTTCTAACAAAATAAACTAAATCAATATCGGTCCACCCGTTTAGGACCTACGGCGCCACAGACAGATACCTACACATATACATACGTCAAACTTATAACATATTTTGCGTCGGGGGCTTAAAATACAAAATACGCTCAGCTTTTGTTATAACTACGAGTACCATTAAAAGCCGAAGACTTAGAAATACATTGTCTCAGCTTATTGGGTTAACGCTGGCGTCACGTAAAGGTAACAGCCATTGGAAAATGACAGGAATGCGATCTCACGGTACTCAGCTCCATTGTTTACAAGGCCCCCCCCATCCGTTTCACGGCTAAATCGCTTGACTATTAGCTCTGCATGCGTGCGAGTACACGTAAAAATATATGTCAATCACAAGTGATTAGAAATGTGATCTATCTTCTATATCTATCTATCCGAGAGAAACATATGTATATGTATAATATATATTTGTATCAACGTCAAAAGTAGATACTCACTTTTGTACTCGAAAACGGCTCTAACGAATTCGATGAAAATTGCGACATGAGGTTTTACGGGGGCGAAAATTCGATCTAGCTAGTTCTCATATCTGTATTTTCACGCAAAAAAAATCCCGCGCAATTACGATGAATAGACTGATGGTTAGAGCGTTGGCCTACTACGTAGACTGCGGGTTCGAACCCCAGCTATGGACCGTTTTTTTTTGTATAGAAAATCGATGAAAATTCGGTTTAGACCCGCCAGGTACTATAATATTAAAGTAGAACCTGACAGGCTGACTGACTGACTGATCGATCAACGCACAGCCGAGACGTAAGGAATATTCCTTGGATATCTTAGGCACTATGAAAGGACTTTTCGAAAATCAACCCCCAACGGGAAAAAATAGGGGGAGCAGCGGGAAACTAATGATACGCATACGAAGTTGCGTGTTTCCCTAGCACATATTATTTGAAATGCGAATACAAATAACAAAATAATATTTTTTATTTTGCATTAGTAATACGTTTTTCTATTTTATTTGAAATACTTTTTATAAATAAGATAAAACAAGATAAAAATGTCTATTTAGAACACAGGTAAGTCGGGGGTTACATTTCAGAGATTCAGACAGAAATACATACACTCATAATAGGCGTACAGTCAGCATCAAATAGATAGGAGCAGCCAAAATGGCCAAATATATCGCAACACATCCTTATTCCTATAGTAATAAAGATGCGTTGCGATATATTTGGCCACTTTCGCTGCTCTTATTTGATGTTCACTGTACTATAAACCTCAAAGATCTGACATGGGCTTAAACACTTAAACGTTCAAGAAATGTTAAACACCCTTTAGCATCCATCCCTCTCCAACCACTAGAGTTAGTACGAGACGCACACTAGATCCTCAAACATTGCAAACGGTGGCGGGCGTATCGATTGTAAGTAGATTTTTTAGTGCATTATTGCGTCGGTGCAACTGCAATGCCGCGTAACTAACAAATTTAATAAACGTAAAATGAACCTTACTGACTAACTTTGTAAGGTGCATTTTGCCTTTTCTTGAATTTGTTTCACCGACGGCACATGCCCTGTATTTATTCATATTCATATTCATTTATTCATTGTCATCACATGGCAGAAAAGTTATACAGATTGGTGTTAGTTATTTAAAACTTATTCCTAGGTTAGTTCACGTGATACCCTGCAAGGGCACAACAATGTCCTTAAATGCTTTTAATTAATAGGTATATTATTTTTATTTAATAATAAACATCAGTTCGTTTATTATCACTAAAAATTAGTAAAAAAACTTATTAACTGACTAGGTACATACTTATATAGAGAAATACATACTTCAATACATATATAGAAAACATCCATGATTCAGGAACAAATACTCGCGCTCATCACACAAATATTCGCCCATACCGGGATTCGAACCCGGGACCGCTAGCTTCGTAGGCAGGGTCACTACCAACTAAGCTAAGCACGTCGTCAAATTATTCGTTTTTGAAGTTAGATTAGGTTATCTAATATTTGATTATTACCTTTTTCAATTGACAATAATATTAACCGTTGTCGTATTTTCCTGATCTGTTTAATTTTAATATCACTACTTTTATTATGTACACGCAGCCCGTAATTTACCAACCGCATTTTCCTCAGGTGAAGGAAAACATCGTGAGGAAACCTGCACACACTTGCAAAGCAATTTGACGGTGTGTGCGAAGTTCCCAATCCGCACTGGGCCCGCGTGGGAACTATAGCCCGAACCCTCTCATTGTGAGTGGAGGCCTGTGCCCAGCAGTGGGACGTGTATAGGCTGGATTATTATTATTTATTTTCCTCAGGAAAATGTCTAGAGTACCACAGTGAAACAGCCACCTTCACTATCTACCATCGCCATCTTTGTTACCTGTTTTACAAATAAATCAATTAATTGATTGACATACGGAACACTAAGAACGCAGCTTAAGGGCACTTAACAACTCGATTAAAAACAAGTGCGAGTCGAACTCGCGCACCGAGGGTCCCGCAAAAACTTGTATGTATGTAAATAGGCCTCCGGGGTATGTTGGCCATAACGTCAAAATGTCCAATAGGTCATAATGTCCAGATACCATATGATCCAACTGGTCAATTGGTCCGATTGTTACATTGCCCAGGAGGTCATAATGTCCGGATGCCTTATGATCCAACTGGTCAATTGGCCCGAGTGTTACATTGCCCGAGAGGTCATAATGTCCAGATGCCATTATGATCCAACTAGTCAATTGGCCCGAGTATTACATTGCCCGGGAGGTCATAATGTCCAGATGCTATAAGGACCACTGGTCAATTGGCTGCCACTCACTCAGGGTCATAATAATAATGTCGAAATGGAATTAAGACGAGGAGGTATAATAAGGGATAGGTGGAACAGGGGCTAGGTAGGTTTAGGTTATGTTAGTTTTGCACCTAGTAACAGCCACCACCCTTATTTCAAATCAATTAGACAGTGTCGACGGAGCTCCGCTCACGCGGAGCTCCTATTTCTGGGTGGTTTGGCCCTCCGGGCCTGCTGCAAAACTAACATAACCTAAACCTACCTAGCCCCTGTTCCACCTATCCCTTATTATACCTCCTCGTCTTTGACTATATTTTTGGCAATTGGGCGTTTCGGCATTTTGACGATTTTGACCACTAGACATTTTAGCAACTGGATTATTTGGCAATTGGGCATTTCGGCATTTTGACGATTTGACCACTGTACATTTTGGCAACTGGATATTTTGGAAATTGGGCGTTTTGTCATTTGGACGATTTGACCACTAGACATTTTGGCAACTGGGTATTGTATCCTTGGACGTTTCGACACTTGGAGGTTCTGACATTTGGATATATTAACACTCTGGCCAACATACCCCATGGCGGTAAATAGTTCGTAAATCAAGGGAATACCATAGAAACAATTTCCAGTATAAACTGACAAGCACTATGTATGCACTCTCGTATTTAGTGAGTATGAGTTTATACTGGCCATTATTTTTCATGTGATGTAACTACAAATTAACGGTTTTCGGATTTTTTCCTTTACTTGTGCAATAAGACATTGCTTCTTGCTAAATTTCATGATTTTAACTCAACGGGAAGTACCTACTCAATAGGTTTTGATTCCCGTGAAATGACTTGAATATGCAGCGGCATGAACGTCCGTATCTTTTGATTGCGTTGAATTAGAAGTCGGATTTATTCACTGATCCAAGGGATTGCAGATTCGCTTGATACCTCGACGCGTTCCTGAGAAAAAGGGTCTTGACTGACACAGACAGACGTACAACAAAGTGATCTTACAAGGGGCCCGTTTTTTTTTTTTCGGTTGGGGTACGGAACCCTAAAAACGCTATTTTTTGGTGTAACGTAAGTCAACCATACGATTGTATGACTAATTTTCGTTACACAACGGAAGAATAATTTTTTAATTGTATCCTTAACTATGTACAATTTTTGTGAAACTCACCCATACCTAACAATAATAGCACACAAAATAAAAAAATTGTCACATTAGCTATCACAAGATAGTTCACGTTTTAATTATCCTATAATATCAAAATAGTCGGCAATCTGCCCAAGTGCCCAGCACATGTGCGAACCCAAAACGTTGGCTCCAAATCGGGTCAGAATCGTACGTAAACTAGACTTCCCGGTATTGAACGAATCAAGCCCGAGCTATTTATACGAAATCTGTCAGAATCCAACTTCAATATGGGACCATCTATTTCATAACGACAGCTTTTAGCGCTGTGAATAAAGAACGATATTGATTGACGCAGTGTTTAGACAAAGTCATAAATAATGTGTACACGTTTAGTACCTTGTCACTTTAATCATTGTGACATTCAATATTTTGACGACGCGGTTAGCCTAGTTGGTAGTGACCCTGCCTACGAAGCAAGCGGTCCCGGGTTCGAATCCCGGTATGGGAAAATATTTGTGTGATGAGCGCGAGTATTTGTTACGGAGTCATGGATGTTTTCTATATATTTAAGTATGTATCCATCTATATAAGTACTTAGTCGGTCCATAAATTCTGTCACTAAGTTTTAGTCATAATAAACGAACTGATGTTTATTATTAAATAAAAATAATATATTAATTAATGCTTTAATAATATACATTTTTAGAGAAAATATTCCAATATCACGTAGTCGCTGCAATTTTCGATACGATCTTTTAACATTTACGACGGGCGTAATTAGAAATACGCACGGCTATTCTGCAAATTTCACTTTTTTTAAGTGATTAAAACTCGGCCCTCTGTTTGAAAAGCAGCTTTGATGCTTATTATTGCGAAACCTCTTATCTCAGGAAATGTTTACAGACCAGCATTAGATTTATCAACGGGACTCTATGCCAGCTAATGAAGCAAAATATATTGACAGTTTTCGCATCACTGCGAAGTGGATACAAAGTAGTACGAGTAAAGTAAATTTAATGAGAGCTGAAGATTGGTCGATGTATAAGGGGAAATGCATTTATTGGGAATATATTTACATCATAATTTAAAGGTAAAAGCTTAATCAACGCGTCATATAAACTTGGCCTCTACGTGTACCCTTGCATAAGTTGTGGCCGCTAATCAGTGTGATCGTCGTGCGTAATTTTACTCCTTCGTAACCGGTCCAAAACGAGATGTCTAAAATCTCGTACATATTTTAAAAAATAAAAATTAACTTATGTTGCTTTTACTTTTAAATCTATATTACTAATCAAGGCTTTGAATTATAAGCACAAAGAGTTATGAAACACTTGTTATTTTTTATGTATATTAATAAATCAGAGTGACAGAACTTATGGACCGACTACTTATGTATATTGTTGCCTAGTATATTGTACCCATAGTACAAGCCTAGAGCTTAGTTTGGGACTAGGTCAATTTGTGTGAGATTGTCTTCTGATATTTATTATTATTTTTATTTATTTAGTTTAAACATGACATTAAACAGACAAGGTACTAAAATGAACACATATTTATGACCTTGACTGTACCTGTGCGTGTAAGAGAGACAGGTTTTTTGGCACCCTTTTCATTGTGATTTTGCTATCTGTGTATCTTTTATCCCGTAAGGGAAACACATATAAACAGGCCACCGTCTGTCCGAAGCCTGTCAGGCGGCCGGCCGGCTAAATCTATGGAGCGCACACAATACGATTCATGCCTGGCCGGCAATATTCGTGCGGCCGGCTTAAAAACGTGTTAAGACTGTTCAATATCGCACGATATGTATAACAGAGGTTACACGTTCAGTATTTCATCAAATCAATCCGTCAATCTGTCCACAATGACCGGAAATTGATCGTCTAACCCACGGACTGACACTGATGGTGCGGATTGATGAAAATAAAATATATAAAATAATTCCCTCCAATCCGGTGAATGGTGAAATACTGATGGGAAACTGATCGTGTAACCCACTCGTATCATTCTCGCGTTAAGCTGGCCATACACACTAGGGTATGCCTGCGCAGTTTTGCCTGTACAGTTGAACTGCACAGGTAAACCGGAGCGTGTATGTGGCTCAATTTGCCTGTACATGCGTGGAAACCTGCACAGTTGTGTCACATACACGTTCCGGTTTACCTGTGCAGTTCAACTGTACAGGCAAAACTGCGTAGGCATACCCTAGTGTGTATGGCCAGCTTTAGTCAAATAAACGGCGACTGGCGTGCGTTTTATCAGTCTGATATCAGTCTTGGATTGATCGTGTAACCGTTCAAATCATCCATCATTCTGGCGTCAGTCGAAACTTGACCAGATGACTTGATGAATTACTGACCGTGTTACCTCCAATTATGGCGCATTTAGCCGTGAGGAGTAGTAGATTCCGGACGAGATCTGTCGATACAGAGCGCCGCGCGCCCCACACGTGCAGTTCGAAGATATCGTCAGTCCTACATCGTAAGAGAAACGATATCTGACACGCCGATAAAGCTTTATACGCGATTTTTTTTTGCCTGAATCTTTCATGTATCTTATGAATTACAAGTATGATATTGATCATGAAAGCCCAGGATACAAAAGAAAGTGATTAGATATATGAGGTTGACTGTACAATCACAAACAACTAACATTATAATTATCGCAATAGTGTTATGAATCATACTGTTTAATATATCATAATATTTAGATATCAATTCCTTTGTCTCTAGCGCGACAGTTAATGATTAAAAAATGCATTTTTTTATTGTCACACAATTTTGATAATCATACCTGACAGTACAGTGCAAATAGCTCTTAAAACAACCATCGAGTTTATATTTCTCTTTCACTCACTCTCATAGTTACTCTTACGCTAGTCTTGCAGAGTTTACCCGAACCCGAAACGCTTTCAAACTATTGCACTAATAAAGCATCCGCCTCTCTCGCACTTGCATATTAGTCAGAAAGTGACAGATGCTTCATCCCCGTTTATCCACATGATAAACCCCAACTCCGTAAACTCAGTCTAGCTCATAACAAAGTATAATTAATTTTCATTTAACATTGCAATTAGCAGATTGAAATTCGCATACATGTTAATATTAAATTCGCATGGCGGCGTAGCTAGCGCTTGCATCACGACCACGACTGTAGTCTGTTCGTAACTTTAAATGGCGTCTGTACACTCTCGCCGAGACACTCCTAGACAGGCATGCCATCCTACTCAAACATATAATAAGTTAGAAAAGGACGGCATACTCACCTCGTCCAGCCTCGGCGGGTGTAGCCGCTACAAAGCTTTGCAGCAAATTTATTGTGGCAAAGCTTTAACGCGAAACAATTCTGAAAACTTGATATAACGCGACGTGATGTATTGTTTTCGAATAACGTACGAGAGCGGGATATTCACGAATGGAGTAGCACAAGTCTCGAATGCTGCCGTTATCGTTATAAGCTAAAAGGCATTATCTCAAATTCAATATCCAAAGCAGATTCAGTCCTCTCCTGTTAGTAATGAAGTAGCAATTGCTACAGCAGTTGTCAGGCATTTTAGCTTAGCATGGCAGAATGGTAGTCCTAGGTTTCTTCGACGAGTAATTTTATTATTCTAAAGCAAAATAGGCGCAAGACATCGAGTTACGGAATCAAAAAAATATACGCTATAAAAATATATATTTTTGAATGAATCGTTCGTCTTTTGATAAACAAATATATGTATGTATTATTGCTTCGTTATATTATTATATATACAGGATGTCCCATAAACCAATGTCAAGCCGTTAAGGGCTGATAGAGCAGCTAAAAAGCTATAGATTTAACCCCTATGTATGTTTAGCGGTTTTTACTAGTTTCGGAAATATTGATAATTTTAATGTGAATTTTTGTAATTTTCCCTTGTGTCCATGTCACGAAAAATCCTTAATTTCATGTTTTATTTCAGAAGCTTTTCAGTGGTATCTTACATTATTTGATTCATTAAGAATCAGCAAAATTTTTAAACTCATTTGCCCGTTTTTTTAAATATTTTTTTTTAGTAATCACAAAGTTATTTTTTCCGTACTAAGAGAAAAACAAACCCTGGGTACACTTAGTGTTTGTGTTTATCGCGTCATAGACAGACATACATTCACTTAATTGAATTAGAAACATATGCACAAGTATTTCGAACATTTCAACTTGATATCTTATCACTTTTTCCTGCAATATTCATTTGATAAACATTTTAAAATTTGATTTTAAAAAATGAAGTCAAGTGAGGTTTGTGGATTATGAATGAATAATTCAATTGAATGAATCAAGTAATTCAAAACATTCATTGATATGTAATTAGCTCTTGGATTTGTCATCATCAGCTGACAGTCGAGTTGATAACATGTGTGTTTACATATATAACAAATTAGATTGACACAGACTATAGTAATTTATAGTAGATCTTAAGTTACAGTAATGTAGATTTATATTTGTGCATTTTCCTTATGTTTTATTATTTTTACTGGGGCATGTAACACAGGGAATCTTAGCTCAATCCCTACTGTTGAGCTACTGTTTCATTTGTCATTGTAACAAGTAATAAACATTTTACATTTTCATAATCCTTTGCGCCTGGATAGCCTTCGTGCAAATTCCTTTTTGGCTCTCACAGTATAGGAATCTTATCTTTTCCATTACCATAGGAGTTTTATAATGTTAGAAAATCTCATTGGTATGTGGAGCAAGTTTTAAGCCCAGTATGTTGCGGTACACAACTCCTTGGTACGTGGAGCAAGTTTCAAGCCCAGTATGTTGCGGTACACAACTCCTTGGTACGTGGAGCAAGTTTTAAGCCCAGTATGTTGCGGTACACAACTCATTGGTACGTGGAGCAAGTTTCAAGCCCAGTATGTTGCGGTTCACAACTCCTTGGTACGTGGAGCAAGTTTCAAGCCCAGTATGTTGCGGTACACAACTCCTTGGTACGTGGAGCAAGTTTTAAGCCCAGTATGTTGCGGTACACAACTCATTGGTACGTGGAGCAAGTTTTAAGCCCAGTATGTTGCGGTACACAACTCCTTGGTACGTGGAGCAAGTTTCAAGCCCAGTATGTTGCGGTACACAACTCCTTGGTACGTGGAGCAAGTTTTAAGCCCAGTATGTTGCGGTACACAACTCATTGGTACGTGGAGCAAGTTTTAAGCCCAGTATGTTGCGGTACACAACTCATTGGTACGTGGAGCAAGTTTTAAGCCAAGTATGTTGCGGTACACAACTCATTGGTACGTGGAGCAAGTTTCAAGCCCAGTATGTTGCGGTACACAACTCTACGGGCGATATTAATACATGAATGTTAGTAAAATGCCTGACACAACTAGGACAAAGACCCCTGATATGTATCTTGAGTGGGACGTGCCATTAAATATCAGTTTATTGAGGTTTAAGGCTGACCACTATAACTCTTAAGGTGGACTTTTTATCCAACTGTCGAAGGAGGGTAATGTTTTTTTGTATGTATGGCTCTCAAGCTGAACGGGTGTTCCAATTGCGAAAACCGAGATATCATTAAATTAGTCTTAGCATCGCGAATGTCACTGAGTACATCAATGAAAAAAAAACAGAAATGGCAGAGTCATAAGCCATTTTTAACATACATAGATGACAGTATCAAAATATGTCATTTTTAAAGCTTCCTTTTAAACTTGTTCATAATTGTCTGCAAATAATGGACTTATGGAGCTAATCATGGAAGTCATTTAAGTGCAAAATGGCTTAAGTAAATCAGGGCCATCTAAGGCTATTGTAAGAAAGATTGATTGCCGTTCCCCCAGGACCTGGGTGGTATGCACAGTATTTTCCCAGCGACAAAAAAGGCTATTGTAAGCTAGTGAGACACAAGTATACATTGCTCGCTCTTTGAGTATGGTAGGAGTGGGCAAACTACAGCCTGCTGCCAAAATTCAGCCTGCTTGTCTCTTCTAAAGCGCTTCTTCTATCTTGATCCCTCACTGCTGAGGATCATGACCACAAATTATATTTTCTAACTTCATGGAGCTAGGCCCACAGAAATAGGTGTAAAACAGATATAGTTAGTTGTATAGTGTGAATTTTTTTTAATGTTGTAATTTTGCTTTGGGTTGAGTACATCTAATTTCATTTCAAAAGGACTTAGTGTCAAAATACGTAAATCCCAGAATGCCTAACTTTTTTCTAATAACACTATATTCTTAATATGGCTGAATTTTAAAATGTCCTAGTCTCATAATGGACAAACTTCACAACACCTTTATTGCAAAACACCATAATATGTTCAAAACAACCAGGTGCCAGAATACCTTAATTTCAAAAAGGCTAGTTAACCTTCATGTATAATTTGCTTAACTATCTTCTTTAGTGCTGGCCACTTATGTTGGACAGACAAAAGTAAATAAAAGCTTACTAAATAAATCTTTATAAGATTGAAAAAAAAAGCTTTATAAAGCTTTATAATCATGTAAAATAAGAATTTAGATATTTTGAAACTGACATTATGCCATTCTGGAGATTTCAGTTTAAGTTTTTTTGAAATTTTGACATATCTGTGATTCAGTATTTTAAGGAAATGTACATTTCAATATTTAAGCATTTCGAACATGAGACGTTTTAGTTCAGTCATTATGACATTTGTTCATTTTAGGAATGAGACAATTTGATATTTAGGTATTATGAGCCCATGGCAATTTGAAATTTAGTGAAATTAGTGAATTGGGCATTATGAAAATTAGGTGGAATAAGCCGTACTTGTAATTTTGGCCCCCCTGAAACTTGTTACATTTATCCCACTAATTAAAAAAGTTGCCCATTTTACAGTGTAAATGCTGCCCCTGCTTAAGAGGGTACATCTAGGATTAGGTACAGGAAACAAGAACGACTACAGCATTTGATGGCTTGAATAAATTGGTTATTTATTTTGTCATTGTCAGCTCCAGGTTCATATTAAGACCTCTTTAAATTTGCCAAGTTTAAAACAACAAAGGGATCTGTCTGAGGGGATGAGACTGATAAATCTGTCCCTTTCACTCTCTAGAATGTTGCAGGATTTGACAGTGCCTTAAATACAGCTTCTGGTTGCAGTTGTATGCAGATTTAGCTGCATTTTAGCTTAGGAAGGTAGGAAGATAGATATGACTTGTCTCAAATACTAATGTTAAATACAAAAAGAAACATCAATTGGTGAAAGTATAGAATAACAGTCATTGTGCAGTGCATAGAAGTTTAAGTGACTAGAAAAAAACTTTTTTTAACAGTGAGAAAATAAAGTTACAGCAAATTAATAAATTTAAATATATAGAAGCTATTAAAATAAACGTTTAAATAATAAGAATGAATGCCAGTTGACATTCAACTAAAGATTTAGATGGCAAAATTATAAAACACTTTTATCGTAAAATTAAAAAAAAATCTGTTTATAGTTTATAAATTTCACTTTTTTTTGTTTTTTTTTAAGGAAAGCTCTGACTCACCGCTATGTTCAGTGAAAATGTTCGAGCCGAGAATGCGGGGGTCTTTTGGCACGCGGGGCTTGCTTCGAGCGGACCGCATCGAAGCCCCGCTCGACGTGCCGCGCTCCTTCGCCTGCTGGGCCCCCATGACTCCTCCGCACCGTCCCAAACACAACCCAAAACCACCACACTTAATTCAATAAGACCAACGCGACACTACCAAACTTAATTTCATTATCGTAAGTTAAACAACACGACACCAATATGTCAACTAATTAACATGAGAATAGAACGCTGTTATTAATCGCACATACTTCAAATTTCATGTCGTAATTTGGTGAAAAATCATTACCGGGGCAGAGCGAGTGTAAAAAACAACACAACCTCCGCCATTAAGTGTCTGACATGTTTGACGTCGATTTTTTTGATTACGTATCTTGCGGCAGGCGGCAGCACTGGCGATAAAGCGCCCATTCAAGAAATCTATGCTTGGTTGGACGTCGTGCGAAGTTGGACGGACGGTTGGATGCAATACTGACAAATTGACTTTTTTGTTTGAACACATTATGATTAGATTACGTTTAATTTATTTACATACTTACCTACTGTAAAATAGTCGTGTAAAGTACTCGTAAAAATATACTGCGTTCAAAGTTATTGATTAGTGTTTCAATTGCCAGTCACCAGTAATATACATTGCGCTCAAATAAATCTATTGTAGTATATAGAACTATATTTTACAAATAAAAAATATTTGTTCTATAAACTATTGGATATTCCTCTAAAAGATGTCCGACGAAGTAATTTAGTCACTATTTAAATAAAAAAAAAGGTAAAGCTCAAATAAATCTATTGTAGTATATAGAACTATATTTTACAAATAAAAAATATTTGTTCTATAAACTATTGGATATTCCTCTAAAAGATGTCCGACGAAGTAATTTAGTCACTATTTAAATTAAAAAAAAGGTAAATGTTTTTAAATACAACTGTATTAGTTTAGAGACAAATAATACGAAACAATTTAGACCATAGGGACAGCAGGGTAAAAATAACATACTTTAAAATTATCAAGAACAAACCATATAAAACATGTTGCGTACCTACAGTTAAATATTGTAATAATTTAACCAAACATAATTAACCCTGTAGTCAGGGACTGTAATACCGGTATAATTTGGATATCGATATCGGATCTCGATATAAATATCGATAATTAGGTATCGATTTATCGATATAGGTATCGATAAATAATTTTCGGTACATTAATATCGATATTTTGACTCACTTTATCAGTATCGGTACTGATACTAAAATACCGATATTATAGCAATAATTAATTCCCCCTCGCATCCCGCGCCCTCCGAATCCTGCGTCATAACACTTCTCTTCGTCTCCGCCCGTATGGGAAATCGTAGACAGATAAGTAAAAGTAGCCCATTAATTATTAATTTTGCTTTATTTTCGCAATTGTAGCCACTGATAGTGTATTAAAAAACGTAGATATGGCATGTTCTTACTGCGCGCCGATTTGAATTTGTTCCTTCGCACACACATATATTCGTCGCATACATTCTTACTTCTAAACGTAGAAATGAATGAACGAAAGAGATAGCTATTGTCCTTATTATAGGATTTTGATTCTTATATCAACAGAGATAAAGATCTTGGCATCGGATCAGATGCGGCGTGAGCTCTATGCGCGACGCGTCATAGATTATGAGTACTTACTGAACAGACAGAAGAGACATTTCGTTAAAGGTAAAATAATTAACTATATCCGTTCACTAAGTTTTATAATGCGAATAATAATAACAAAAAACATTAATTACAAGAATGTTATTATTATAGGAACACAGTGCGATGCAATTATTAACGTTTAAAATTCAAAATTGGTTTATTTTATAACGAAAAAAACTGCCTTAAAACAATTATTATGGTTTAAAGTCCTGTAGTTTGTATGTACCTAAGTGTGTATGTTTGTATGTCTGTTGTTTTTTTCTTTATTCCTTTAGTAACATAGGGTATGTAAAAATGGCAAAAAAGGCGTGTAATAAATAATTAAAAATAAAAATTGAGAAATTGTAAAATTAGAGAATACGTTCAATCATGATACGTTCGCAGCTGTAGTGCGATAGGGATAGATAGCACTCGCGTCATAGATCAATCATGCACAGAAGGGAAATCTTAGACAGATAAGTGGAAGTAGGTAGTGGGCTACTTCATTATATTAATTTTGCTTTATTTTCGCAATTGGGGCGGGGCGCGGCTGAGCGCGGAGCAGAGCACGGCGCGGCGCGCGGCGTTGCCGTTCTACTCGTTCGAGCTGGCGATGTCGCGTAGGTACATACCTATTAGTATCGGTACCAAGTATTGATAAAAGTATCGATATCTGTTTACCGATATTTAAGTTTACCGATACAATTATCGATATATTCGGGTAATATCGATATTGTTATCGATATTTTCTTAAAAATACCGATATGTCTCGGTTATCGATATACAGTCCCTGCCTGTAGTTAATTCTACATAAGACGCCAAATAATATGTTTAGTACTAATTCGTGACTCATATCCAGTGATCGGAATAGGTAGTGCAATTTGGGGCTAACGACCTTTAACGTTATACTTAATATGGATATGCCCCGGGATTCCGGGACTCATGTTGTTGTTGGAGGATAATATTTTTTTTGTATTGACAAGATATCAATTGAAGTTTAAGGTAAACATTTTAAATAAAGTAGACATTTAATGTTACTATGAAATTGCGTTTAGTTTTTATGTTCTGTTAATTCTATAATTTACGTTATTATTAAATAGTTATTTACCTTTTTATTACATTTACATATTACACTTCTAAAGCAACACGCACACTTTTAAATTCTATGCGGGCGGAATCGCGGGATATAATCCCATATACGAGTCATATCCATATTACGATTACGATACCATACTGATATCCCGGGATATTGCACTACCTATTCCGACCACTGCTCATATCCATTACCTGGGTATAAAAGATGTTCTAGATAACCTTCGTGGGGCTAAATATTTAACTTTACTTGAATTTCGAAGCGCTTTTTGGCAAATTCCACTAGCTGATAAAGCTAGTTGTGAGAGAACTGCTTTTATTGTTCCGCAACGTGGTTATTTGAATTCACACGAATGCCTTTCGGATTTAGCGTCAGAGATGCAACGTTTAACAGATTTAATTGTCAACTTTGAATTTAGGTACCTACCTCAAATTCGGATAATTTTGTTTTCACCTCACTAGCTCGGAAAGTCCTTTTTTATTCTTTAAAAACAGATAGCAAAACTGCATTTTATCCACAAGAGTACAAATTATGCTTCACTGCTCAATTCTCGCGATTAATTTTTACATGTAGTACTGTTTCCAGTTCACGGCCATTTATCACGAAAAAATTTAAAGCAAAAGGCTATAATCTGAAAAAAAATTGATGTTAGTACTCATTTTATCTCGTTTCCTGTGACGTCACGCTTCCGCCTGCCCACCCGCTTGCATCCATTCTGTTTCTTCGTGCAGCGGCCATTGCACGTCTTTTTACCTCTATAATAGAAATTATCTCGAAGTGTACCTGGACTTAGGATAGGACTGGATATGAGTGCTTGTAACATGGGGAGAAAACGCAAGCACGGGGAAGACGATGAGCGAATCTTAAGGAAAATTCGCAAATTGGAGAAAAAGATGCACAAACGCCGCCGTCGTAACTATAATTCGTCTACTGATTCTGAATCCAACTCAGGTGAGTGTTTAATTAATGATCTTTCTTCGTTCTTTAAGCTATCATAATATTCTGAAGAGTAATAACGTGTATACAACACAATTGATAAATGTTTATAACTGCTCGTCGCTCGTTCGGGGGAAACTGATAAGGAGTAATTCTCGACTTACCTTCATTAAAATAATTTAGTACGTGTTTACCCTATATGAAAATTATTATTATGAATATCCCGAAACTTAATTACAATGATGTCAATAGTGATGCGAACTGCACACCGGGGCAGTTTCCTTCACCAACGTAGTCATTGTTTCTTCATTAAAATGCATAGAAAGTACTAACTGTAGTAACTAAAATAGTACCATTATGTGATGCGAACAGTACAATCTTGGGACTGTTGCCTTCACAAAATAAACCTTTTTTCGGAAGTGCTTTAACGCCAAAATAATTTTGAAGTGATGCGAACAGTACATTTTTAGGACTGTTACCTTCACATAAATAGACTTTATTCGAAATTACTTAATGTAGTATGCTAATGATGCGAACAGTATAATAGAACTGTTACCTTCATATAAATTCATAAGAAAAACTATTATAGGTAGGTACTACAATAGTAGACAACTATATAAGTGATGCGAATGATACCTGGGATCATTACCTTCATGTCAGTATTTACTTACAGACTACAATTACGAAGACATTAATACGGATCATACCTATTACTCACCCAATGATACCTACCGCGAACCCCTGACTCAACAAGAAACGGAACCAATATCGCCTTATGATCTGAGCGTACCGTGCGAGCCGGTGGATGACGAGCCGATGTCGCCGCGGCCGCCCCCATGCGACGCACAGCCCTCCGCGAGCAGCGCGCAACGGTCTACCAGTACCACGCAGCCTTCTACTAGTGCTGCGCAACCCTCTACCTCAATCGAAAATCTAGACGACGACATACTCTCTTTATTAGGAGATGCTCCAAAGGAGGAACCCTCAGGTCCAGACGTACATACGGACATCGCATCCAGATTACAAGAAGTTTTGCAGAACGGATTAAAAAAGGACCTCAAAGATAAAATATTACTAGAGTACCCCATCCCGAACAATTGTCAGCTGTTTAAGGCTCCGCTACTTAATGCGGAGGTGAAAGCGGTCGTATCTGATCCACTATTGAAGAAAGACTCTTCACTTGCGGCAAGACAGGGCCAGATTGGACACGCGTTAGCTGCCTTAGCGAAAACCATAAATATTTTAGTAGCCGAAAAGTCTGATTTCAATCAACAATTAATTAAACATGTCAGCAACGATTGTCGGTTACCCTGCGACTCTCACTATATCGATACACAATTACGAAGAAATTTTCTTATTTCAACACTTAACAATAAACTGAAGGACACTCTTAAAGAAACAAAAAGAGACAAAAACCTTTTCGGCGAGGATTTGTCAGAAAAGTTAAGGGCTTCCAAGGTTATTAGCAAATCTAGCCAAGAGCTAAAATACAATAAACCTAGGTCATTTGTTAATAGGAATGCAATGACCCCAAGTACAAGCGCAAATTTAAATTGGAAACGCCCGCAGTCGAATTATCAGACTCAGAACAGGAGACCAGTTCCAGCTCCGGTAAATCATCGGTCTGCGGGCGCGCTGTCGACACCGTACCACCGACACCACCGGTCGGAGACGGACGCCCGGCGACGGCTGCCGCCGCCGCGTGCTCGGCCGAATGCCCATTACAAGAAGGGACGCTAAATACGCAGGTAACTTTACCGTCAGGCAGGTTACAATATTTTTACAATACTTGGCTAAAACTCACAACTGACCAAACAATCTTGTCATGGACTCAGGGATACACAATTCCTTTTGTTTCCCAACCTATTCAGAATGAAATTCCATCAAACCGCATTAATAATGAAAATGAATTGCGTGATATGTATGAAGAAATAAATAAGTTACTTCGTAAAGGCGCAATATCAAAGTGTTCTAGAGAAAAAGGAGATTATTTATCCAGTATTTTTTTAACGAACAAACCAAATGGAGATAAGAGATTTATTTTAAACTTGAAACAATTAAACAAATTCATAAAATCAACTCATTTTAAAATGGAAGATTTAAGGACAGCAACAAAATTAATCTCACCTAATTTTTTCCTTGCAACTATAGATCTACAGGATGCTTATTTTTCAGTACCTATTCGCCATGATTATAAAAAATTCTTGAGGTTCGAATTTGATAAACAGTTTTATGAATTTAATTGTCTTCCATTTGGTTTGAACACAGCGCCGTTGGTGTTCACAAAAATTATGAAACCTGTTATGCAACATTTACGCTCACACGCTTTTCTCTCCACAATTTATTTGGACGATATACTTTTGATTGGCAGATCTCACTCAGAATGTGCTAACAATGTAAACATTACTTGTAAATTATTAGAAAACCTAGGTTTTATTATTAACCGAAATAAAAGCAATATGGAGCCAAAAATGAACTGCACTTTCTTGGGTTTCGTTCTCGATACTCATAGTTTTTGTGTGAAACTACCCCGGACAAAACGAGAAAAGATAAAGACGGAGATTAGGAAAATTAAAAATATAACTGTGTGTAAAATACGAGTTATAGCCAAATTCATAGGTTTATTAATCTCGGTATGCCCTGCTATTGATTACGGACGGTTACACACAAAAATATTTGAAAGAGAAAAATTTCTTAATCTACTGAAGCATGACGATTATGAAAAACTTATGACACTAAATAAAAAAGTCCTATTAGAAGATTTAGACTGGTGGTATAAAAATATTGATACGTCTATATCTCCCATTCGTAGCAATACCTATAAACTCGAAATTTTTTCTGATGCGAGTCTTACCGGGTGGGGTGCCTCTTGTAATAATCAAAAAACTAATGGTTTTTGGACTGAGGAAGAAAAGTTATTCCATATAAATATTGTAGAAATGCTAGCGGCTCTCTATGCTTTACAAGTTTATGCTAAACATTCGTATAATATACAAATCTTACTCCGTATCGATAACACGACTGCCATCTCGTGTATAAATCGCATGGGCAGCGTGCAGTTTCCACACCTTAATAAAATCTCTCGAGAGATATGGTCCTTTTGCGAGCAAAGAAAAATATTTGTCTTTGCGTCGTACATAAAATCAGCTGACAATAATATAGCAGATTTCGAGTCACGTAGAATTCAGTCTGAAGTGGAATACGAGTTAGCGCATTTTGCCTTCACGCGAATCATTAATACCTTTGGTTTGCCAGACATTGATATGTTCGCTAGCAGAACAAACGCTAAATGCGATAAGTATGTTTCATGGAAACCGGACCCATATGCATATTCAATTGACGCCTTCACTATAAATTGGTCAAGTTTTTACTTTTACGCGTTCCCGCCTTTCTCGGTAATATTAAAAACTCTAAATAAAATAATCAAAGACAGAGCGATTGGCATTATAGTAATACCTTTTTGGCCTACACAACCTTGGTTCCCTATTTTCAATAAAATTGTTACCTCAGACATTAATTACTTTGAGCCAAGTAGTGAATTGTTGATTTCCGGCGACTCCAGGTCCCGACACAGTCTCCACAAAACCCTTACCCTGGCTGCAGCAGTATTATCAGGGAAGCGTTACTGCGACGAAGTGTCCCACCTTCATCAATAAACATAATGATCAATTCTATCGCACCAAATACTCAAAAACAGTATAATTGTTATTTTAAAGAATGGTATTTTTTTTGTCAGAATCAAAATATTGATTTTTTTAACCCATCGGTTCCGCAGATTTTATTTTACTTTACGCAATTATATAATTCAGGTTACCAGTTTGGTAGCTTAAACAGTTGCAAATCTGCTTTAACTTTTCTCTTAGGTCGTAACATCAGTAGTGACGACAGAGTTAATAAATTTATGAAGGGAGTGTTTAGATTACGCCCCCCGAAACCTAAATACGAATTTACCTGGGACACAAATATCGTTTTAAATTATTTATCGACCCTGTATCCAAATGAAAACCTTAGCCTCGAAATTCTAACTAAAAAATTAACTTCTCTTCTGGCACTGGTAACCGCTCACCGAGTTCAAACTCTCTCCTTTATTCAACTAAAAAACATAAGTTTTGGTAATGATGTAATACTAATAATGATTCCACAGTCAATTAAGACGTCGAGACCTAACTCATTTCAACCGATATTGAAAATACCATTCTACAATGAAAATCCGTCAATATGTCCCGCTAGGACCTTGCTTTGTTATAAAGATAAGACGTCGTCTATTAGAACCTCTGAAAACTTGTTCATAAGTTACAGAAAACCTCATGCCAATGTCACAGGTCAAACAATTAGTCACTGGATAAAAGACGTGCTCCATCGCAGCGGTATCGATCTATATCTGTATTTAGCGCGCACAGCACTCGCCACGCATCCACTTCCAAAGCGAAGTGCCTCGGAGTTAGCGTGGACATTATAAGAAAAACCGCAGGATGGAGCACATCTTCCTCAGTATTCGCAAGGTTTTACAATAAAGATGTAGTATCTTCAGAAGACGTTGTTTTTGCAACTTCGATTTTGAATCAATATTAACTTATCGATTGAACTAATTTTGTTTAATGACTTTATTTTTTGTTTTGTAACAAACATTACCAATTATGCGACATTATATTATTTGTTTTTTTCTTTTTTTCCTTTTCTTGATGTTTATCACTTTGTGAGAACTACAATGCGTATGATTAAATAATAACAGTTCGCAGATTTCTGTCATTTCTTTAAACATCTACATGTAAAAATTAATCGCGAGAATTGAGCAGTGAAGCATAATTAATGATAAAACGAACTTACCTGTACGTGAAGTTCTATCATAATTATGCGAGCTGCTCAATTCGAAGCGATTAATGGATACTCCCCCCCGAACCCGATCAATTACCCTTCCCTACCGAAATCAGCTCTCTGCCCTGTACCTAACCTTTAAACTAAATGAATGCAAGCGGGTGGGCAGGCGGAAGCGTGACGTCACAGGAAACGAGATAACTGATCAAAATGAATACTAACATCAATTTTTTTTCAGATTATAGCCTTTTGCTTTAAATTTTTTCGTGATAAATGGCCGTGAACTGGAAACAGTACTACATGTAAAAATTAATCGCGAGAATTGAGCAGTGAAGCATAATTATGATAGAACTTCACGTACAGGTAAGTTCGTTTTATCATTAAGAATATTTGAAATCCGAACGTGTACTAATTAGTTACTTTTTTAAACAAAATAACATGTGAAGGCCAGTCCAGACAGGACAAATTTCGCCCATATGATTAAATTGTCTGAATAAATCAGGTGGTGTGGACGCAAAAATAATTTTATATTGAATGGTTTTCAATTAAAAACATATACTTAGTGCAAACAATTTTATTACATGATTTTACCTTAAAACACTTAAATTCTTACAAGGAATTTTATTTTGATCCATCCATTTTAATTATTCTGAACGCACCAAAAGTAACAGTGCAAACTGAAAACTCATGAAAACTCATGAAGGCTGATGTTACATATTTCAGTTGTTTTTCTTATGTAGTATTTTCCCCGCTTTAGTGAGGTGAAAAGAATTGTACTACACACGGCTGCAAAGTTATTTTACGTCTCGTGCGTTGCGACACTAGCTACGCTCAGGATTATATTTTTGAACCACAATATCGCTCAAGTTTCTTCGCTTGCTTCGCTCGTGGTTCAACCACGGTATCCATTCTCTAGCTCATTAAAGATAAAAGATAAAGATTAAAGATATTCAGTAAGTAGGCCGCACGGGCACTTTTACACGTCAAAATCTACCAGCGCTTCCCAAGAGGAGACCACTGCTGAGAAGAAGCGCCGCAAGAAACTCAACAGTTAGTCGTTTTTTTAATAAAATATAATAATGTCACTACTTATTCTAGCATAATATAAAACTGTAAAAAATAATATTAAATATCTGCGTAGTTTTGCAGGAAAACATGTCAGAATGACTACGAGAAAATTTATATATATATATCACACAAAACAGTTTTGACATGTCTTCCTACATAAACCGTGTCCCCTAGACAAGATACAGCGTTTACATGATTTTTATGAGGTATGTACGAGTAGTAGGTAAGCTAATGAACATTAAACATTAGTTAATTTTCTGGTTTAGGCCAAGCATTTTTGTCCGTTAGATAGTCCTCGACCTTATAGTACGCCTTTGACATCAACGACTTTTTCAAGTAATTTTTAAGTGCTGGAAGGGGTAACTCTAAAACTACGTCGGGTAATTTATTATAAAAATGAATGCATTGACCTACAAATGATTTATTTACTTTACGGACACGAAACTTTTTTACTATTCCTAGTATTTATATTATGTATATCAGAATTTTTAACGAAAGAGTCTAGGTTCTTAATAACATACATAATATTTTCATAAATATATTGGTATGCTACTGTTAAAATATTAATTTGTTTAAAAAGTTATCTTAATGAGTCACGGGAATTTAAGTTATATATAGAGTGAATGGCCCTTTTTTGTAACACAAATATAGTTTGTATGTCAGCTGCTTTTCCCCAAACCAGAATACCGTATGACATAACACTATGAAAATAACTATGATAAACTAAGCGAGCTGTCTCAACATTGGTAAGTTAATTAATTTTTCAATTCCACACTCGCGGTTAAAATACTACTTTGCACTCTTGTATAACAAATGACTATTTCTTGTATGTCGATGATCTTATTCTGGTCTCCAAGGATTTCAACAGTCATTTGCGGCTCATCCATAAAGTGCGTAATAACAATAAGCTTAGGGAAGCAGGTTTAACTGTCAGTTTGAAGAAGTCCGAGTTCTGTATACCTGAACGTAAATACACTGGCCCGCAAAACTAAGTATCACACTGTTAAAATGGTTAAAAATGGCTGTTTTATCTTTTTTTTTTAAGTTTAAAACGTCACTGTTTATTTTAGTTATAGCTGGAAAGAAAGCTGATATAATTTGCTATTTATAAAACGTTTTTTATTTTAAATCTCTAACTTCTGTAGTTTAGGGCCTGTACACAAAACTGCGATGCGACGTCGCATCGCAAAAACCTGCGACGCAAATGTAATGAAATGTATAGTAAACTGCGCAGAAAGCTCCTAGATTTTTGCGATGCGACGTCGCATCGCAGTTTTGTGTACAGGCCCTTTGAAAAAAATGAAATTTTAAAAGTGTGATACGTTACTTAGGTTTGCGGGCCAGTGTATTTCGGTTATATTGTAAATGAAAAAATGATTAACAAACAGACCCTAAGAAACTTGACGCCATAAATGAGTTACCTTTGCCCATGACTATAGATGTCTATGACAAGCTGACGTGAAGATATCAAAGGAAAATAACCTTTAAAACCGCGCAAGCGCATGTCGGGCCACGCTCAGTGTAGGGTTCCGTCGCCATTACTACAAATACAATAACTCGAGAACCAATGTTGTCTACTTAGTCGTGATAGTTTTCCTACCCTTCATTTGGCAACGTCCAACATACTGGACATAAACATAATATTCACTTGTAGTATTTTTTTTGTGACAAATTTTTTATGTTTTTTTATATTCTAAAGAGTTTTAAACACCCGACTTTCTACTCTAATAAAAATTAGCATTTTAAAGCTTAATATTTCACAAACGGGCCCTTAATCAAAAAGTTGTTTTGACAAACACACTATATTTTTGAAAGACCTGTTCAACGACACCTCACACTATTGAGTTGGCGAGAGAGAAAAAAAATCCCCACTTTACGTGTAGGGGAGGTAGTTACCGTAAAAATGTTTTTTCAAGATTTTATTTTGCCACTTTGTCGGCGTAACTAATATGTATATTCATACCAAATTACAACTTTTTACTACTAAGAGCCGCAGACGGACGGACAGACAGACTACGGAACCCTAAAAATCAACTTGTTCAATTATTTTGATCTAAGTAGGTACCCAGGCCTTTTACAAGCAATGATCTAACAAAAACCTGTCGGTGTCGCTCTTCTAGAAAGCAAGAAAAAAAATATTGAAGTTTTATTTCCTCCATTTATCCAAGTATTTTTTGGCAATATTCAATATTATTTAAAATATTTATGAGCCTGTGGATACTGTAGCAAAAGTTTATGTAGATTGCATTAGCCAATGTGGGAAAAAACGGTTTTTAGTAAAATTAAAAAATAATCATATCTCAAAAATAACAAAGATAGGAAGCTGAAACTTAGAGGAAATAATACTTGTCATAAGGTTTGTACGTTGTCGAGTGTCCAGAGTTAAAGGTGTCAGTTGGTAGCCGACTGCACGCAGCAGCAGCAGACAGCACGTGCCGCCGCGGTACTACTGATCTGCAGTCGGGCGTAGGTGTCTGTTGGTAGCCGACTGCACGCAGCAGCAGCAGACAGCACGTGCCGCCGCGGTACTACTGATCTGCAGTCGGGCGTAGGTGTCTGTTGGTAGCCGACTGCACGCAGCAGCAGCAAACAGCACGTGTCGCCGCGGCACTACTGATTTGCAGTCGGGCGTAGGTGTCTGTTGGTAGCCGACTGCACGCAGCAGCAGCAGACAGCACGTGCCGCCGCGGCACTACTGATCTGCAGTCGGGCGTAGGTGTCTGTTGGTAGCCGACTGCACGCAGCAGCAGCAGACAGCACATGCCGCCGCGGCACTACTGATCTGCAGTCGGGCGTAGGTGTCTGTTGGTAGCCGACTGCACGCAGCAGCAGCAGACAGCACGTGCCGCCGCGGCACTACTGATCTGCAGTCGGGCGTAGGTGTCTGTTGGTAGCCGACTGCACGCAGCAGCAGCAAACAGCACGTGTCGCCGCGGCACTACTGATCTGCAGTCGGGCGTAGGTGTCTGTTGGTAGCCGACTGCAAGCAGCAGCAGCAGACAGCACGTGCCGCCGCGGCACTACTGATCTGCAGTCGGGCGTAGGTGTCTGTTGGTAGCCGACTGCACGCAGCAGCAGCAGACAGCACGTGCCGCCGCGGCACTACTGATCTGCAGTCGGGCGTAGGTGTCTGTTGGTAGCCGACTGCACGCAGCAGCAGCAAACAGCACGTGTCGCCGCGGCACTACTGATCTGCAGTCGGGCGTAGGTGTCTGTTGGTAGCCGACTGCAAGCAGCAGCAGCAGACAGCACGTGCCGCCGCGGCACTACTGATCTGCAGTCGGGCGTAGGTGTCTGTTGGTAGCCGACTGCACGCAGCAGCAGCAGACAGCACGTGCCGCCGCGGCACTACTGATCTGCAGTCGGGCGTAGGTGTCTGTTGGTAGCCGACTGCACGCAGCAGCAGCAGACAGCACGTGCCGCCGCGGTACTACTGATCTGCAGTCGGGCGTAGGTGTCTGTTGGTAGCCGACTGCACGCAGCAGCAGCAAACAGCACGTGTCGCCGCGGCACTACTGATCTGCAGTCGGGCGTAGGTGTCTGTTGGTAGCCGACTGCAAGCAGCAGCAGCAGACAGCACGTGCCGCCGCGGCACTACTGATCTGCAGTCGGGCGTAGGTGTCTGTTGGTAGCCGACTGCACGCAGCAGCAGCAGACAGCACGTGCCGCCGCGGCACTACTGATCTGCAGTCGGGCGTAGGTGTCTGTTGGTAGCCGACTGCACGCAGCAGCAGCAGACAGCACATGCCGCCGCGGCACTACTGATCTGCAGTCGGGCGTAGGTGTCTGTTGGTAGCCGACTGCACGCAGCAGCAGCAGACAGCACGTGCCGCCGCGGCACTACTGATCTGCAGTCGGGCGTAGGTGTCTGTTGGTAGCCGACTGCACGCAGCAGCAGCAAACAGCACGTGTCGCCGCGGCACTACTGATCTGCAGTCGGGCGTAGGTGTCTGTTGGTAGCCGACTGCAAGCAGCAGCAGCAGACAGCACGTGCCGCCGCGGCACTACTGATCTGCAGTCGGGCGTAGGTGTCTGTTGGTAGCCGACTGCACGCAGCAGCAGCAGACAGCACGTGCCGCCGCGGCACTACTGATCTGCAGTCGGGCGTAGGTGTCTGTTGGTAGCCGACTGCACGCAGCAGCAGCAGACAGCACGTGCCGCCGCGGCACTACTGATCTTTACGCCCGACTGCAGATCAGTAGTGCCGCGGCGGCGCGTGCTGTCTGCTGCTGCTGCGTGCAGTCGGCTACCAACCGACACCTTTATATCACCTCAAGTTGTTGAATTATGTTATGTGATACAGAATCGACACACGTCGGTGCGTGCCACGTAAAGATATTCACAAGTAATTTATTTGACTTTTTGTTTAATTTTACTTAAATTCCTTTTTTTGTCATGCCCGGATGGTTCATGTTACACAATGATAATTTTATCTGGCAAGCGTCCGTTGTCGTAATTTCGTTGTTTTCAGTTCCTATTTCCAATTTTTTCCCGTTTTAGAGTAGGTACCAGTGCGTCATCGATTGGTTATATGACGCTACAAAAGCTGTTTGTAAGCGTCCGTTGTCGTAATTTCGTCGTTTCAGTTCCTATTTCCAATTTTTTTTCCCGTTTTAGAGTACCAGCGCGTCATTGAATGGTTGGTTATACGACATACGTTGCACGATGTCGTTGTCTTTGTTGTTGTTTTCCAATTTCATTGAGTCTCAGTGAGTTCAAAAGGCAGTCGATAAGAAGTGCAGGGAACCGCACAAGTCTTTTTATAAAAAAAAGTTTAAAACTAAAACCCGACTACAAAAAAGTATTAAATAAAAATATGTTTAAAAACTAAAACCCGACTGCAACAAGAACGAAACAAGTTTGAACCTTTGTAATGTTTTACGCAAACCACCATATGGTATTCGCTATCTGATTTACACGTCGGTAGCACAGCTCCGCCGCGAAATCGATGCAGCGAAACCGCTGACCGAATGCGAGCGACGTCGCCGATATTCCGCGAGAAAGAAATAGAAGCATGGTCAATTTGACGCGGTAGAACAGGCAGTTTCGCTAATGTTTCGCCCGTCATATAAAGGACAAACGGTGGCGGAACGTCAGCGGTTTCGCTGCATCGATTTCGCGGCGGAGATGTGCTACCGGTCACATAGAACCACTCCTAATCCTACATATGAAGACGTAGATTCCAAAGGGTCTGGCCGATCTACCATGTAAAATCGCCCCTGGCTGAAAATGTAGGTTTCTTACGTGTGTTTATTTACCTTATTACAAGGTGTAATTTTACAAAGTTTTAACCCTAGAATGCTCTTGGTTTTGAAGAAAATAATATGTTTTTATTTTTTTGTAGCCAAACTAATTATTCGATTTCTTTATAATTTGGATATATTATGTATCTAATAATAAACTATTGTCAAAAAAAAAATCAACGTTAAACTCATTTATGAAGGGTTAAAAATCGACTTTATTTTTTTCAAGATTTTTTTTAATACTTACGAGATAGGGACAACCTCTAATTTTAGTTATTTTATGTGGAATCTAATAATGCGTAACATATATTTTTTTCAAAAAAATGAATTTGGGGCAACAGGGTAAAAATATCTTACTAATGAATGTATATACGTAAAAATCCTCCATTCATTAATATCAACAATGGGCGAGAATTGAATTAACTTTTATTTTTTCGCACTAGTGTTATAGGGACAGCCACAGCTTATTTCTTAGTTCCTTGGTATTATAATAATCTAGATAATGACTATCTATCTAAAGAAAAAATCCGTAAGATTGTTAACACCGCTAGTTTATAATAATACTAGGTTAGGTTAGGTCAGGTTAGTTCATAATCTATCTTTATCGGTAGTTCACAATCTCACAGATTTTTTATAAACTAGCGGTGTTCACAATCTTACGGTGACATATACTATACATATCATTCAAAAACTTTTCTAGAGCAATCTTTTTCTGATAGCAATCTTTCCATTCGCAAAATTTACGACTCAATTTTTTTTCTGTAGCTTATTTTGCTGAATATTTTCATCAGCAGAAATAATAAAATTTTCATAATTTCCCAATTTGTATTTATCTGAACAATTAATATCATTTATACAGAGTCGACGGAGCTCCTATTTCTGGGTGCTTTGGCCCTTTGGGCCTGCTGCAAAGCTAACATGACCTAAACCTACCTACCTATTTCGACCTAATCACAATGGGAAAATTTGCGACTGGGAAAAATAAGACTGGAGAAAAATGCGCTCGGGTAAAATTAAAAAAAAACCGGTAAAGTGCAAGTCAGACTCGCGCACCGAGAGTTCCGTATTTAAGTCTGTACTTCAAAAATATACCTTTTATGTACTTTAATTTTTTACAATACGGTCCATTTTGACTTCCCTAAATTTTTGTACATATCTTTAAAGTTTTTTGTCAATTTCCCGAAAACTATAAATTTTGAACACTTCGTTAAATATAAGTAATTATAATTATCTATAAGTTAGGAATTTTTCAGATTTTTCGGTTTATAAACTTCGGAGATAAGAGGAGGACGGTAATTTTTTGAATATTTTTGGTTTTAATCAAAAAGTACGTCATGGAGAATTATAAAAATTTTTGAAATGTACAGATTGAGCCCTTTTATATGACACCCCACTGGTTACATATCTGAACTGCAAAAAATGTTTGACCGATTTTTGGTTCGACAAAAATTGTTCGACAAATATGGTTTGGATTTTTTTACGTTGGCCCGAAAGATCACTTCAAATATTTTCATTAAGTCATTATTTGTTTTGGTTTTTACCGATTTGACAATTTATCTATTCCTTATTACTGATTTCGCTGTACAATTAGTTGCCCAATGTAATTGTTTGATAATTTATCTATTTCCCATTTCTGATTTTACCTTAAGATCATTTTCCCAATGTAACCGGCTCGGTTTATTAATAGTTTACCTATTTTATTTTAGATTAGATTTTCTGGGCAGAAAAAAAAAACCTAACCTATCCGAGTCGGTTATGCCCTGATTCGTCTTGCTCGTTGCATTTTCTGTATAGTTAAAATAAATTACAAGCAAGATTTTCTGGGCTGAAATGAATATTTGACGTAACGTAGCGAAATCTATATGTAGCATTAATGAAGTGAAAAATGGGTTAAGAAACAAAATACGTAACGATCCCTAGGGTAGTTGTAGCTTTGGTTAAATAAAAAATTGGCTTTGAAATAAAATTCGTAACGAAAAGTTGCTCGGACTAAAAATATGTTTACTTACCCCCTTACTAATAAACGTTGAGAAACGGCTGAGTAGTTATACAATGCTTTGTCCTTATCTGTCGAATTCAAATGTCACAATGACAGATAAGGACAAAGCATTGTATAACTACTCAGCCGTTACTCAACGTTTATTAGTAAGGGGGTAAATGTCAAATAATGAAATAAAATTTTGAGGAATCCTGTCATCGGACGAACGATAAAAAACGAAACGTTTTCGGTCAAATGAAATTCGGTCAAAAACTTTTCGCGTTTGCGATAGGTTACCCACCCCACTTGCTATAATCAAAATACCCCCCATTCTAGACCCCTTTTCAATTATTTATAAAATTAATTTCAAGTTGATAGCTTGTGTAGTTGCTGCGCGTCCAGTATAACAATGCGTTCAGGACGCTGTTGCGGCTCCCGCGTTTTTGTAGTGCATCAGCAATGCTCGCCGAGGCACGCACAGACGGGTTTGACGCCATCTGGCGCAAAAAAACTGCCTCATTGCTGAATAGAGTGCGCGGGAGCGGTAACACCATCCTCAAAATGATAGCTGATAAGTTTGATAATCCCCTAATTTGGATAATGATTCAGAGGACGAAGTCATTATTAAATATTAAGTATTTACATATTAAGTATTAACATAAGTTAAGTCATACTAACAATTATGGATCCCTGTTGTCTGATTTTAATAAATGAATTAAATTGAATTGAGAAAAACTGCTGTGAAATACAGACAGATAGACAGACAACGAATGGTGAGACCACCATAATGGTTCCTTTTTTACCATTTTAGTAAAATGTGGAATAATGCGATTGGGTAAAATCCCGATTAGGGAAAATCGCGACTGGAAAAATTGCTACGCCGAATTATCTATTTTTGGGAAAAATATCACCCAAATCACGTACTCGCGTAGGGGTCTAATGATTTAAATCGGGCTTAACATGCATGAGATATAATTTGGCTGGTGCTAGGGAAATGAATAGGTGCATCTATTCCATATTCTAATGTAAGACTCCACGCTTAAGGTTTAAAATAAAAGTGTCTCTTCTTGACTTTTATTACCTTTTATTACTAAGCGACTACAGCGATTTTCACATTACAGTGATTTTAACAAGACGGGACACTCTTATCTTAAACCTTAAGCGTTAAGTCTTACGTTAGAATATAGAACAGATATATTTATTTCCCTAGCACCTGTCAAATTTTATCTCGTGCTTGCATGCTAAGCCCGCAGCGTAATAAAATAAAACTAAAGGCTAAGGATGAACATTTAATTATTTGAATTAACATATTCAATAAATTATTGCACAACAAGAAACATTAACAATAAATAACAATATTTTACTTGAAATGACGTTGTAAAATGATAGAATCATTCTACATCATCGTTTTTAACAAGGTACAGAAATAAATATACCACAACAATAATAATTTACTTAAAATTAACTTGAATTACAATAAAAATTACAATACCTAGGTACCCATTTTTTACTTTTTACTTAAACTAAAATAATGGTTAACAATAAGTGTCGAACCAAAAATAATACTTAAATTACATGTCTTTAAGTATCTGAAGATGACATATGTCAACGTAAAATTTAATAATAAATCAAAAACAAAAAACATATGATTTTATAGTGTTGCTTTCTTAACTAACATTTAGACGCAAAAATCTACCACAACATTTACCACAATAATTTATCTACAAAACGTTTAAATATTCTTAATTTTTTTTAAATTTATTAATTTACTTATAAGAACATTAATTAATTACTTGATTGTGTATGCAATAGGAAGAAGGGTCATCTGAGAAGGCTGTAGGCTATAATTTCAGCATAACAGTATGTACATATTATACTAAATCTATACTATATTCAATCTCTTAAATATCTAAAATTTAATTATTGAAAGTTAAATTTCTACTACATCTAATAATGTTTATGGAGTACCTTAACATTATATTATTAGAAACTACTTAAATATATAAAATAAATATATTTATGCCTTGGTAATTAAAAAGTCGCTGATAAATATGATACAATAGGGAACAAGCATTAAGTGACATGGCACAAAATGTAATTTCATTTTGTGCTATGTCACTTAATGCTTAATATATCTTGGTTAGTTTTATAGTTATTCGAAAAATATTTTTTCTCTATATGTACACTGTTTGTTATATGAATAACTTTTTAATAAAGCAAAAAAAAGTTCATGCATATTCCCAATTAACAACCCAAACCAGTCTTGTGACTATTCGGGTTCACTGAACTGTGGCTAGAAAAACGCATTACGCAGCGTTAGGTGTCTACGATGCCTTTTGCGTTCCTACAAATGGTGAAGTTAGGCACGAACAGTTTGTAAGAGTGATTTAAGTTATTGAATATACAAGAACAAGAGCCCGAACTCATACGTTATCACTGCAGCATGGCTTTACCACTTTGAAAATAACGTAAGTACCAATCTACAGCGACTTTTCGATATAGGATTGTTAATTATATTAAGTACTAACTTCTTATTCATATTAATTAACTTATATTTTTTAAGAAATAACAGTTATATTATATTTATTTTTATATTTTTAATGCCTTATCTGCGTTTTGAAACATGTATTTTTACAGTTTATACAACGAAAGTAAGTTACATTTCGCACCCAGGTACAACACTGTATCATGTCGAAAAAACTAGAAATTGACTTTTTAAATTTAATACTACCGTATTTATTATACCTTATAAATCCTACTAATAATATACATAAATGTGAAAGTTTGGAGAGATGGAGGGATGGAGGGATGGAGGGATGGAGGGATGGATGTTACACAATCACGTCAGAACGCATCCGGATGGATTTTGGCTCAGAGATAGATTATAGTCTGGTATAGCACATAGGCTACTTTTTGATCTCGAAAAATAGACAGACCCCGAGGAAGCAGCGATATACGACTTCTACGCGGATTTTCTTCAATTTCTATATAAATATATTAAAATTATTTTGACAGTTTTATATAATATAATTTTATATAATCTTTATTTTTTAAACAAAAAAAAAATAACAAACGATTTACCCAAAAAAAAAAAACAAAATGAAAACAAAAAAAGACTGATCCATAGTTTGGGTTCGAACCCGCGGTCTTGGTGTAGTAAGCCGACGCTGTAATCGTTAGTCTATTCAGACGGCAGCAGCCGCCCCGAAATTACGAACCATATCGCGCGGGAATTCTTTTTGCGTGAAGATACGGGAAATTTTCCCAGAATTTTCGCCCCCGTAAACACTTGTTTATTTTATTTCTGGTCTCAAGGACTCTTTGGCACCTTGGCTTTGGCTTTTTCATTTCATATTACAATGAGCAAGTTATATCTTTTCAACTTCAACTTTTCAATAATGACATTTTAAAGTATTTTATTTCGATGTAAGAGTGTCACATACCTCATTTTAATTTTTATACATTTTTAGTTTAGTTTATTTATATGTAATATTACAATATATAACGCATTGCATGTCAAAATATACGAAACAATAACGCTTAACCCAAGTAAACCCTGAATAATTATTTGTAAAATCAAATTAAAATATAACTTAAGAGTCGTTTCCCCCGCGCCTCCTTGCGCTCATACAGATCGGCTCCGTGTTTAATTAATTCCTTTAATTCGTAGCTGAGGTATATAGCTTCCAAAGCGCTTTAACTATGTTTCTAATTCTCCCAGTTAACTAGAGGTGAAATCAGTGTCGAAATTGGTTAACGCTGTGCAGTGGAAAAGTGTAAAAAGTGTTTCGGTTGCAGGGCAATTTAAAAACATTACCCATTAACGCTGTGAGTCATAGCTACCGGCCGTCACCCCGTACCACGATACCGCGCGAAGTGTACTCTCTTATCGCCCGCAATACAAGAAGCGATAGAACATCTGGACTCGACGTTTTCGTGGTACAGGGGCGTCTACCTGTAATTAAAATATGCCGCGATCTCCGAAAAAGAAGGATTGCTCTGGATGTCGAGGTAGAGTAACCGATGAAAAAAGCGCAATTAACTGCCAATCTGCTATGTGTGGTAAAACATTTCATAACCTGTGCTGTAACGCCGCAAACCTCACAGCGGAACAAAAACAAACCTGGACATGCCCGGACTGTAAGGCGGCCGCCAAAAAAGGCGGTGGTAATACTCTTGCCCCTGTTCGTTCCGGTAACGCTGCAGAAAAAGGTTCAGCAACAGCAAACAAACGCGGACGATGCCCAGAAAAATCTGGGCCTTCTTGAACTAACAAATGAAATCAAACTCCTGCGCCAAGAAATGTCGGATTTGAAATCACAAATAACTGAAGCCCTGGGATCGCTCTCAAAGTGTCATGAACGTTTAGACGTTGTTACCAACAGAATTACCGAAACCGAGACCAGGTTACTATGGCTAGAAAACCAACAAGTAGAAGTGGCTCTAAAAGCTACCGTTGAAATACTGGAAGCTAAGCTCCGTGACCAGGCCCAGTTAGCACTAATGAATGAACTAGAATTAGCTGGCTGTCCCGAACAAGGTCATGAAAATTTACACCAAATCGTTATAACAACGGCCGCAAAAATAGGTGTCACAATCTCTGACTCCGATTTAGATGGCATTAGCAGGGCAGGACCAAAGAAGCCAAGTAATAGCCGGTCGGAAGGGAGTAACAATAAGCCACGAGTTCCTCGGCCCATAGTAGTTCGTTTCACTAGCCGAAAATCCAGGGACAATTTCATCGCGGCTGCGAAAAGCCGCCGCGACTTAGATTCATCACATATAGTTCCTGATAGCCCAACACAGAAAATATACATCAATGAGCGGTTAACGCAAGAAAACAGGCAGTTATTTCGCCTCGCTAGACAAGGAGCTCTTCATGCTCAATATAAATACTGCTGGACAAAGCTCGGGTCCATCTACGTTCGAAAACAGGAAGGTTCGGCTCCTATCCGGATTAAAAACCAAAAGGAGATGGATCGTATATTCAAAGCAACTCCAGTCAACTCCGAACCCGTTACGGTCGACAACCACAACTAGTGCATTTAAACTTATTTTCTGTCCCGAATATAATTTGTCATCAGAATGTATCCCAGCCTATGAAACGGTTTTCTTTGGTTCAGTTAATGTATTAACAAATAGAAATTTATATTTGTACTCGTTAAAGTCATTTTTCTGTATCTTTAAAAACGTTTACGGAGCTTTTTATCTATACGGTACACTCACACTCACAGCACACTCACTACACTCAAACATTCACCAACATCTAACTCATGGATTAAAATTAGTAATCTACGTCTCATCTGCATTACGGCTTGGACTGAACCCCGACTTGGTATCATCACAGAAGTTGGTGTAGACCTAGGAGAAGAGATTGACAATTCCTTTAGAATCAACTGCCATGTAGTAGAGACGCCCGAAAATTGTAAAAATTATATATCCAATAAATACAAAATCAAACTGCTTACTTTTAACATTAGAAGCTTTCAGCAGAATATAGACCTTTTTCTTGTTATTCTGGAACGATTAGACATTACGTTTGATGTTTTGATTCTTACAGAATGCTGGCTCAAAGAAGGAACGATTATTAAACAGATTGAAGGATATAATGCTCATAGGACGCTAAAAATCGGTAACCAAGCTAGTGGAGTCGTAGTCTATGTGCGGAATGTCTGGAACGCGGTAGTTAGCGACCCTTTTATCCAAGATACCGACTGCTTGTCAATTGAAATTCCAAATTACCTAACATTACTGGGTATCTATCGCTCCCCTTCAGTACATAACATCGACCCTTTTCTTCACTCTATTGAAAACTTTGTAAAACGTTTGAAGTTCACTCCTTGTCTTGTGATTACAGGTGACATTAATATTAACATTAGTGAAATTGACTCGCGAAGTACTGATTATTTGTGCCTGATGGCCAGCTTAGGTCTTAATCCAGCAATTACGAAACCAACTAGAAATAATGCGTGCTTGGACCATATTTTTGTTCGGTCAAAAAATCCCATGAATTCGGTGGTGTGCTCAGCCGACATTACGGATCATGATTTAGTTATGGTAGGAATATCCTCGAAAGAAACTCAGATGAAGCGATCTAGAATATGTACGAAAATAGATATTGAAGCCATCTGCTTAGAATTAAAAAATACGGACTGGACTGTAATCACTGACAAAATGACACCTTCTGAGGCTGCACTAAAATTTGAGAACATTGTAACCACAGCAATAAGTAAGCACACTACATATAGGAAAATAAGTCGATCCAGGTTTAGTATAAAGCCGTGGATCTCGCCGGGACTTATCAGGTGCTCGAAGCAGAAAGATAAATTACACGAAATTTCCCGCCAAAACCCAAACGACATGAACGCAAGACTGATCTTCACAAGATACAGGAATTTTTATATAAGCCTCATTCGGAAACTTAAAATGGAATACGACCGTAAGCAAATTGAGGAATGCAGAAACAACCCCAAAAAGTTATGGAACACAATCAAAACTGTAATTCAAAAACTACAGGTCAAGAAACCAACTGACGAGGTAACTAATATCGATGAGAAGCTTATAACATTTAACGACTTCTTCTCAACGGTAGGGTCAAATCAGGCTCAAAAAATATTAAATGAAATAAAAGAAACAGATGTGACACTTGCTTCCAAAACTAAGCTACAAACAACACCGCAGCACTCATTCTTTATGGCTCCCACTGATGAATACGAAGTTGGAGACGTGCTAACTAACCTTAAGACAGATAGCGCTCCAGGCAGGGATGGGATTTCAAACCGTCTTCTAAAGCAAGCTAAGCATTTCCTCGTCAAACCTTTGACTTCTATCTGCAACCTAAGCTTAAAAACAGGTTTGTTCCCAGAGACCTGGAAGTTAGCAACTGTAACTCCAGTACTTAAAGGAGGTAATAAAGATTTACCAGGCAATTATCGCCCGATCTCGTTGCTATCCAGCTGTTCCAAAGTATTGGAGAAACTAGTGAACAAGCGGCTTGTTAGGTTTCTGGAAAAAAATAATCTCCTTTCGGATAGACAATTTGGATTTCGCACAGGAAAGTCAACGGAAGATGCTGTTGCCCTTATAACTAAACATATTACGTCTCACCTCGATCAAGGATATCTTAGTACTGGTGTTTTCCTCGATCTTGCGAAGGCATTTGATTCTGTCTCCATCCCAATCCTTATCAGAAAGCTAGAACTGCTGGGTATCAGAGGACAGGCTTTAAATTGGTTTGTCAGCTACCTTACAAACAGAAAACAGTGCACCAAATTTCCAGGTAAAGCCTTCTTAAGCCCTGAAGCTTTGGTAACATATGGCGTCCCTCAAGGCAGTATAATAGGACCAACTCTCTTTCTCATATATATTAACGACTTAGCACATCTCGAACTGAATGCTGCGGACGTCATATGTTACGCCGATGACACCGCTATTATTTTTCGAGACAAAACATGGGAACAATGCATGACGGCAGTAACAGAGGGCATGACAACGGTTTCAAAGTGGCTGGCTAATAACTTACTTACACTTAACCAAAACCAAATACGTGTGCTTTCATAAAACCGCAGCATCAGCACCCGAATCTCGAGAGGACATAACAATTCACTCCCAAGTTTGTCTCAGCGAAACCAAGAAGCGAAATTTGAGTTACGTGTGTAAGTGTCCCGCTATCAGCAACTCTCCCACCATTAAATACCTAGGAATAGTCTTGGATGAGAACCTGAGTTTTGGAAAACATATCGACGCAATCTCCGAGAGGGTACGAAGACTTGTATTCATGATGAAGCAACTAAGAAATTGTGCGGACTGGCCGCTTCTTAAGATGGTATACAGTCAAGGTCATAAATATGTATACACTTTAGTACCTTGTCTATTTAATGTCATGTTTAATCTGCTATATATGAATGTCACAGCGATTAAAGTGACAAGGTACTAAAGTGTATACATATTTATGACCTTGACTGTACACTGCAACTTGCCAAGCAATAATAACTTACTGCATTCCCGTCTGGGGAGGAGCCGCCATCAATAAACTTATTACGCTGGAGAGAGCCCAGCGCTACGTTCTGAAAGTCATGCTCAGGAAACCTAAACGGTACCCCACTGTCTCTGTATACAAGGACTCAGAGGTGCTTACCATTCGTCAGCTCATGATAATGAGAGAAATCACGCAGGTGCATCGATGGGTGTTAAACTCAAAAGATTATGAAAATATGCTTCGTAAACGGGTATTCAAGCTGTTGGTCCCAAGAGTGAATAGCATTTTTGCCAAGAGATTCCAACGCTTTCTTCACCCATACCTATATAATAAAGTAAATTGTCACTGTGATATAAAATTGTGCACGATTAAAGAACTAAAGGTAAACGTTTTCAGATGGCTGTTAAGTCTAAACTACCAAGAAACTGAGAATCTACTAAGAGTAATCAGTTGATTTACACAGTAAGCCTTACAAACACACGCATTCACACACACACACACACACACACGCACGCACGCACGCACGCACGCACACACACACACACACACACACACACACACACACACACACACACACACACACACACACACACACACACACACACACACACACACACACACACACGCACACGCACAACTAAATTATATAAAAATACCGTAAGTAATAGAACCTTTCAAGTATCTTAGAACTTAGAATTTCATGTAGCATACCAACACTGTAAAGATCAGTATTACAAGGAGGTAAAGCGCGAAATGGGTAACGTTTTTGTAAATGTATGTAAACGGCCCCGCGAGACAGGCCTAGCCTAGTGTGGAGGTCACAGATAACATAATGTAGATAATGTACCCTACAATTTTGTGCAATCTTAATGGCAAATAAACTTTATTTTATTTATTTTATTTTATTGTTTATTTGTATTGTATTGGCCGAACTAAAAACACAACTGTGAATGTACGTTTTATTAGAATTTTCTTTTACGTAATGTATTTACTTTTAACTGCCCACATGATAGCTCAGGCTTGTTAAATGTGTAACTATTTTTTAAAATAATATTTTGTTCTAAATTGCTGTTCCGCGTTCATGTAGGTAAGTGCCTTGTAGATTAGGTAAATACTTTAATTTTAAATATGACTATACAAAAACTCTTCGCATTCTGTACTTGAATCACACATCGCACAACCTAATTAGTATATGTCCACCCTGAAAGTCCATTCTAAATGTTGGTGAAATATTTTTTTTAAATTGATCCAGTATTTTTCGAGTTTATTCGTAACAAACATACATACATACAAATCTTTCCTCTTTTTAACATTAGTGTAGATTATCTACATTTTTTAAATTTACTTAAAGCGATATAATCTAAAAGCTTGAACCACTTTTACTTAAAATTTCCGTTTTTAGGATGGCAATGCCTCTACCACTAGTCATTTCGCCGGCCCTATTAACAAAACCACAGAGCGAAAAGTTTTGGCGGGAGGATTGGCGGACAACACACCAACATTGTGAACAATTGTTAACTGGTTATTATTTCGCGTTGTCCATTTCCCCCTTCCCAGCCGAGCCGATAAAGTAGTAACGTCGACCGGTCATGAAATAATTTTATAAATGTCGAATCGAAATAAATTATTTTAATTTTATTTTGAGTTATTTTTAGGGCCATTTTTAATATTAACCCACATAATTCTAACGTCAAGAGCAATTTTTTCAACATATTTTTTGCAAAATTTGTCCGTTACATTATTATTGTCGTTTAAATTACGCGCCTAAAATTTAAAATTTAGAATTTATTGTCTAAAATTTACCTATTCTTAGGTTCTTATGTTCTCATCCTTTATAAAATTAAAGTATTTACCAGTACACAAGTTATTAGCAGTAATTGTCATTGTTCGCGGTTCCAGGAAACACGAAAGACATTATACTGTGTGAGGGCGTAAGTGACAGCGGTAGCAATTAAAAAATAACTAAAAAATAAAATTAGAGGGATTTCCGTGACTACCGTGAGCCAGTGTACGGCGAAAGTAAGGAGTCATTTTTCCGCCAAATATTAAACTGTCAAATATTTTGCGTGTTTTATATTATTTTATTAAAAAAAACTCTCAACAGTTTAAAAAAAAATTTGATAGAATAATACTTGGACGGTGGGCAGGGCGTGAAGAATAGATAGGAGAATAAGTAGGGAATAGTAGAAAGACGAAAGGAACCAGGCCTCCGGCGCTCCCATTTACCTTACGGAACGCCGTCCGTCGGTTTTCTGTGAGAGGGTGGTCTTGCCCCGGTAGAGTCAGGCCATTCGCCAAACCAATAACTGGTTGCGACGTGACTCTACCACTCAAAAAGTTACTTATACTACTTCGATACTTACTTCGACACTTATTTTGACAGGGGGACATCTTCTACAGAGTGTAACAAAAACCCGTTCAATCATAAAACCGTTTAATATAGGGTTACTGATCCCTAGCACGATGAATGAGAAGCTTCTTTTAGCCATATTCCTTGAAATTATATACAAAAGCCCGTATATCTATTCTTATTTAAATCAAGTAATAAGTAGAATTTGAATATTTAAAATATACTAAAATTACAAATCTCTCATTTATAAAACATTTTCAGAAAAAATATAAAGCTATGAATATTGTTATAGTATTGATGTGTTTGTACTTGAAATTTTTCGTGATATACTAAGCTACTACTAAGTAAATAAGCCCTTTTGTTAATAATTAATATTTTCATCATAAACATATGTTTTTATACACCATTGGTAATTTCGGTGTTTACAGTTTTACTGTAAGTAATTTGCAACATATTAAAATATAAACTCTCTTGTATTTAAGCATATTACATTAAGTACAATATTCTTTGGTAGGTATTTAATGGATCTGACATTTAACATAAATATTTAAAAAAATAACATACTTTTTCAAATGGCACTTGTGCAATATTAACATGTGGCGCTGATCAAAATAATGTTGCTTTTTATCACATTTTACGGTTTAATTACGTCTTCAGGTATTAGAAGTATAAATATGGTTTATATCTAAGAAAAACATAAGTCACATCTCGTCAATTAAGGAGTAAACTCCTTAATTTTCTACAACCTCGTACTTAAGTACTACACGGTACTTAATAGCTATAAATAAACCATTTAATTATCCTACAATCACCTCACATCACATATTTATCACTCTCCGATTATCTTATCATACCATAAAGAGAAAGAAACAGGATTTTTAACCTTACTTCGATTTAAAGAACGCTAAAATTACTATTAAGAATAAATGGGTGTAGAGTCCGAGTGATGTCCATACAGTTCCATGCTTCCTTTATTGGGGAACTGCATTTCAACCGAAGACTAGCTTCTTTTAGCTACAGCTGGTTAAATAGGGGCAGCCAGGATCTAAAGATCTTCATGACTTCCTATTATCCATGATGGCACTCGAGCCTTGGTTGTGCTCTGAATGCCATGTTTATTTGCAATTATCAATCTTGGGAAATGATGGGATGCTGTTATGATGGTCATTTCGTGTTAGTATCATTTGCCCTGTTGTCTCCCGTAGGAGTGGGACACTCGTATAACAGTAGTGCAGTGATCACGAAACCCCAGAATCCCTTAGTCGCCTCCTACGATACCCATGGGAAGAGATGGGGTGGTGCAATTCTGGTAGGTCATTTTTATTGGTCGATAGAGGCCGTCCCCAATCGATAAATCTTAAGATGAAAAAGGCTATCAACTTTGTCCACTATATTGATCAGTGAAGTATGGAAAGCTGGTAGATTGGATATCTGGAGCGGCCGTGCGCCGGCACCACACGGCACACAAACTGTACGGTATTTAGTAGGCAAACGAGCATGTAGTCGCCTAATCTGTCCCTGCAGTATTTAAAACGCAGTAAGTGTAAATCGGCCACTTTACATATCTCCAACTCTGAACAACTCGCAATCCATATGAGATCAAGATATGGCGGCCGTAGTGCACTTACTGCGTTTTAAGTTCCGCAGATGCCAAGCGAGCTACGAGACTCATAAATATTTGCAATCTCGAGACTGCAGCTGCCAGCAATGAGGAATATAAGATGAAATGCCTTTATACTAGTAATTTGACTGGCTCTTTAACCCCCATGCCAGAAAACGGTCACCTATCAGGTAAGATGGTGGGATGCCAGATGGATCCTGCTAGGCCTCACCGCCCGCAATTTTGATTTCCACTGTCTCTATTATCTTAATCCTCAGACACTATACACCATACGTTAATGCCCTTACTAATAAACGTTGAGTAACCGCTGAGTAGTTATACCATGCTTTGTCCTTATCTGTCGAATTCAAATGTCACAATGACAGATAAGGACAAAGCATGGTATAACTACTCAGCGGTTACTCAACGTTTATTAGTAAGGGCATAAGTGTATATGTACACGCAGTGTCCGTGTAGGAACGCGGCTGTCTCTAGTGTATACACGCGTTTACACAAGAGACACTTATGTATAAACTGAGTGTACGGTGTATAGTGCCGAAGTATAATGCGAACTTTAGAGACTTAATATACGGGCGAGCGGGCGCAGCTATATCTTTTCTACCATACCCATGTATAGAGCGTAAATACTCATTTGAGCAACGTGTTAACGTTCTAAAGTCTACACCAAGTATTTTGTTAGGTTGGTTTACCTTTCTCCTCAATCTGTTAGGATCTAGGTTTAAATCCTATTGTGAATAAGTATTTAGTCTTCATATCTACAAATATAAATTACTTTATTAAAGTTTACATTCTAATTACATCTGGTTTTGTACATGTAAGGTCGAAAAGTTGGATAAAATATACTTTACTTACTGAATAAATATCTTTTATCTTTTTTTTTTTATTAAATTATTTGTTAACCACGATCTTACAATGTACTAAGTACATAAACTATACATTTATAACATTTAATACAATCTCTCTAAAATACCTACCTTTTTAAAACACTCAGAGTTTATAAGTTATTCAATAAATACTTAAGTGACGTTGCGCTAAATTAAATAATAAATTAACAGTAATAAATTTTAATAAAAGTAGTACGAGTAGTTACGTGAACCTGATTCTGCGGTCTTTAGGGTGAAAATGAAAATGTCTCCAGCGGTTGTTAGACTCGAATATACCTCTTGTTTAAGGGAGCGGCGCTTCCTCGTAGAAATCTGGTTCATCATCTTTGTCAATGTCTTTTTGGGCACCGTCAAGCTGAAACAAAACGTGTCCTATAGAAAAATAAACTTAAATGTTATAACGCAAGAGTGTATATTGACTTAACGTTACAACGATCTGAAATCCATACGAAAATTTTGTGACTCCAGTTTATAGGGTACGTTATCGACTTAGCTCGTAATAAATGTGACGTTCTCAATATAAAGGGACCTTATGGCGGCAGGCAGTTACGCTCTTCTTATTCTTGTAACTATACGAATACTATGGTAACAGCTCTAAAAACGGCGTAACCGCCTGCCCCCATGAGGTCCCTTTATATTGAGAACGTCACAAATAACTATTAAATACATACACCAACATAATTGGATCTCCCTAATTTCAGATTTCATTACTTTTACACTTTCACCAAACTGAGCTAAGAACACTCTAACCGCCCGTTTCACAACTGTCAAGTAAAGCATTTGTCAAATAAATTTAGCCCTTTCCCTTTCTTACACTTGAAAATAGACAAGGAGAGGGCTATCTTTAACTGACAGATGAATTTACTTGTCGATTGTGAAACAGGGAATCAAGTAACCTTTTAAAGAAAAAAATCTTTATCAAAATCGGTTCATCCGTTTAGAACATATGATTCCACAGACAGATACACAGACACTTTTAATTTACCTATTTAATAGTGATTACATTTATCGGTTAGGTATTGTATCAGGCGGTCTAGTAAGAAGTCGTACATGGTTTGTTTAAATGCTAATTTGCTTAAAAGTAATCAAACAGCACCTACTTCAAACGGTAACCCCTTCGAGGGTTTTGATCTGGTAACCGGTTTGAATTATCTTAAAGTAATGAATCCTTTTTACGGTTTACTCGATTACGAGGTACGGTTACCCGATTAAGAGTTAACCGAAATGTAAGGGTTAATAAAATTAAGTGCTATAAAAATCCGTTAAATTAACCGGGTTTCGGTAATTCAATTCAATCAATCAATCAATATAATTTATTGCAGAATACAGTTTACCTACAAGATTTTACAGTCAAATTGAATAATGTTCAGTTATTCAGCTTGCAAGCAAGCATGCAAATATTTGTCGGTACAATAGTATGTCAAATTATAAAATAAAGTATGTCAAGAAAAGTTCATAAATCATAAAACACATGCCAAATTACAAATAGAAACAAATAGAATTAATACAATTAACAATATATACTAAATGTCAACAATCACAAATTATTACATTGCTCGAGGAAGTCCTTAACACTATAGACAGATTTTTCCAGGAGCCAGTTTGACAACACGTTCCTAAACCTATTTCCCTGGAGCAGCCGTTTGCCTTCATACTCCAGGAAAGTTACGGTCGCTAGTATGGTGAAACGGAAATAATTTATAATAGCTGATTTTTCTTGTGTATCGGGTATATTATAATTCTAGTAATTAGGTAAAAACATAATCCAACTAATTATGAGTCAATAAGTTATTTAAAAAAATTAATAAATTTTAAAAAAATCCTGAAAATTTTGCTAAAAATAATTATAAACATTTTTGTGTTCATATTGCTTACTTAATATTTGATCTATAATATTCAAGATTAATCGCACAAAAAATAACTAAGGATGTCTCATTTATATTCAATTAACTAGAATATTGTTTTCATTTTGCATATTTCCGTATTTAAAAATCGTAATTGGCTACAGTTTTCTTCATTCCTTGTTGATTACAATAAATATAAACGTTGCAAGCAAATCATACACAAAATTATACCGGAAGGTGGATTTTATGGTGGTAAATAATAATTTCTTATAAAAAATAAATTGATCAGTCTTTTTTAACACTTATAAATAGTTTTATGTCATTTTTATCAAAGCACTACTTATTACTAACTTTCTCTATCATTTAAGGGTATATATAACCGGAGCCATGTATTTTGCTGATTTAGTGGCTTTACGTGTAAATATTTTGTTAGATTTCACCTTCTGCTCATTATAGACAAAAATATTGTTATGCTTAGACACAAAAATTACAATTACGATTTTTTATTTAAAAGAAAAAGGCATTATTTGACAGTATATTTATATACCTACTTCCGGGTGGAAAGTTTGTTGGATTCATGAATATAGTGTCTTAGAATATCTTATAAAAACGGAGTAAAAAAAAATCAGGCTATTATAAATTAATGTTTTAAAAACCGTATCTTTCCTGGAGTATCAGGCATTTTTAGATTTGTATGCACATGTTGTATGTCGTCACTACTTAAAAAAAAACTCGTATCTGAAAATCATCAAGTTTCTAGGAGGAACAATAAACTTCCTGTAAATTATTGTGATTGATCAAAAAAGTTCTTGTTAGTTTCGTGAGATACTTTGATAGCCAATCATTAATTTTACAAATATTCGAATAACTCACTCAAACACTTTTTATTAAATTTACAGTTATTCGTAAGATACAAGATTTATGTTTTAGTATTGACTGAAAGTTGTTAAGTTACGATAATTTTGCTTTAAATTTTATGGTACAAGATGAAACAAAATGTATGTTTTTATGTTTATTAAATTAACTTTTACAAAATCGGCAGGCACATGAAGTTCTCTGTTTTTTTTTACTTTTCTCTATATGAGAATGCACAGTGTCACATTCCATCTGTGTGTGGCCCTTAATAAGATATTTTTGATAAACAGTACAATTATTAGAATTACAAAAGTCCTGTAGCGTATTTGATAGAATTACACTTCTATTTTGGGTACAACCATCACTGTAGATAATAGATGGTATAGACTTATCTGGCACATGATTTACCAGATACGAGTTTTTTTCAAAGTAGTGACGATAATTTGTTTATATACGATTTTTTTGAACTAACGAATACTTATATAATGACGATTTATCGACGTTGGAGTTTAAGCATCATACGAGGTGTATTTTTATTAGTTTAATGCGTAAATAAACGAAAAAATTGAAAAAATCAGATACAATTTTTTTTTAAAGTAGTGACGATATGACGTGTTCGTTTTGTTTTGTTCGGAAACAATGTTTCCCAATCCGTTCATTGACCTCTAAAACCTTATTTAATAGCATATTAACATTTACTCTACTATTATACTAACGCAATTCCAACTAAATCAACCAAAGTTTGCGTTCAAAATTACGACGAATCAATCGTTGACTTACGTCCTTTTAATTTTTACGCATTTTTATTAAGGCGAATTCAAAAGGTCACAATTATTTACAACTTGCAGTTTAGAAAGGACCTTGCATCTCTCTTGCACCTGCTGTAAATTTAATATGTGCAAACGGGAAATAAAATGGCGGATGTATCCCGATATATTTGACGCGTAAGTATGTATTGTTTAAAAAGAATAATAATATGTTTTAATTTAAAGCTGTTGCATTTAAAATCTTAACGCTATACATTTAAAGTACAAGTGAGCGGTTTTTGTTTTCGAGTTGTGTCATTATTGATGTACGTTAATTATGTACGGAAATGGAGTTATGCGGCCTTTATTATTATTTGCAATCAGAAAGGAGATATATACTTCATGAAGTAATTTTTTTTTTGTAAACCAGCGGCACGCCTGCGCTTCGCTTCAGTAAAACAAGTTAAAATATAGCCGAAAAAAAATAGCATATGAAAAAAAAAATAGCCAATGTTACTTCTGGTTAATGTAGGTTTCTAATGATGAAATAATTATTTAAATCGGTTCTGTAGTTTCAGCGTTAAGTATCAATCAACTTTTTGATGTACCTCGTTGCCATGGTTACGTCTCTTGGGTCACTCTTTAAAACTATAAATTTAAAGGATATAAATCTACATTACATGATTTTTTTGTGGCAACTACAAGCCCATTCTTTTGTGGGCTTTCTTCTAAGCATGTTAGTAGTATATATTATAAATATATTCCTAATAAACACTATCACTGTTGTCTCCTGGCTTACGGGACAGAATAACAACAACGAAAATTTAATCGATCAAACAAACAAAAATTATTTATATAGTATAAATATTATTAGTTTAAATTAGACAAGATTTTAATTAAATTGCTTATTCTTTGCGTTCCTCCAAACTTGTCCCTGAGTGTGGGGAAATAACGGGTAAACAAGTTGCATTTTGTAATATTTTTAATTTGGTCGCAGGAGTCGGCAAAGAAACAGCTAAAAAAAAAAGTAAAAAAAAAATGGTTTATTTAAATGTGTACACCGTTTTACAGAGACGACTTACAGAGAAAACAAAGGCCCCTAAACTAGGCGAAGCCTGTATCTTGGGAGACCGACACAGATTTACATATATTATACTTATTTAAAGTTTTAGGAATTACTTAAGTACCGTTTACAAGCGTTTATGCTATTAAGAGCGGCCAGAACATAATTCGAAAGCTTAGAGCTACTTATTAATAATTGTATTTATTAAAGACTTCTTCAGAAACATCATAGTCCAAAGTTAGCAACCAGTCTGCTAGTAGCTTTTTTGCTTTGTAATAATACTCGTAATTAACAAAGGCACCGCTGTAACTTGCAATGAGTGGTTCTCAAAGAGGTTACAGTTACAATAAGGGATTATTGAGCCACTATAGAACCTTCTCACAGGAAGTCGACGGTAAAAGACGTAATTTCTTTTGCGTGACTTGACGTTGTCATAATGACAGGATTCTATGGTGGCACAACAATCCCGCGGTGTGACCTACGTCAATGTCACAAATCGACGGGTCTCTGACTCAACCTCGTATATGAAATTTTACGAAATCCGAATATCCACTTTAGGTACACGTTCTAAAGTAGATATTCCAATTTCATAAATTTTCATATACGAGGTTGAGTCAGAGACCCGTCGATTTGTATCTTAGTATCCATAACGAGTATGAGTTTGCTCTTTGGATGTATTTAATTTTGACCCCTATGTCTGTTTGTCTGACGGATGGATCGATTCGGACACGTTCTTTTTATAAAAAGCTAATTTAATGATTCGTCAATTCTGAAAAAAGGTGTCGTAATTGGCTAGGTAAAGTTTTTGGAAGAGATGTAAATTATATTTTTTTTCGATAGTCGTCATCCTAAAGATCAAGGAACTGCGGCTCTTTTATTATTATTTCCTCTAATATTTTAGAAATATATTTTTTAGTTATTAAGTTGACATTTGTAAACTTTAATGACCGACAAGCTGGTTGCCTTCGTACTTAATGAAAAAGAAAAAAAACTGTCACATCTATATCTGTCATTGTCAAGTCAAATTAAAGTAAACAAACGATTCAATACCTAATTCATTATTCAAGTCCAAATATCGTGCAAAGGTCGTAGAGCAAGCGGCAAAATCGAAAGTCCGGAGTTCGTTAAAAATATTTCTAAAAACACTGATCACATGAAACGCAAGCAAACAGAAAAGAGTAGTTGAATTGAATACTATGTTTACTTTGATTTGACAATGACAGATATAGAAGTGACAGTTTATTTTTTATTTTTCATAAGTACGAAGGCAACAAACTTGTCGGTCATTAAAGTATACAAATGTCAACTTAATAACTAAAAAAATATTTCTAAAATATTAGAGAAAATAAAAATAAAAGAGCCGCAGTTCCTTGATATTTAGGATGACGACTATCGAAAAAAAATATAATTTACATCTCTTCCAAAAACTTTACCTAGCCAATTATTTTGGGTGTTTTTAAAGCTGCAAATGTGAGTAAATTAACTCAATAAAAAAAAACACTTACCGCTCTCAACTGCATAGGCGTGAAGAGGCACGCAAGAGAGAACCGTAAAGGCACCATCATGACCAGGAAGAATGGGAGCGCGAGCGAGAAACGAGACGACTTCACTGTGTACAGGACAAGGATGCCCGCTATCTGGATTATTGTGTATAAGTGCATCTTCGATGTCGGTACCTGAGAACAAATTGTTATATTGATCTACACTTATAATTATTAAACATGGGAATCTGTAGATATATGAACCTGCAGAAATAGGAATCTGTAGACTTGGGGACCTACAGAAATAGGAATATCTAAACAAGGGAACCTGCAGAAATGGGAATCTGAAATGGGAATCTTTAGATATAGGAACCTGCAGAAATCACAATTTTTAGATATACGAAACTCGCAGAAACGGAATCTGTAGTCAAAGGAATCCGTAATCTGTGATCTGTAAATTTGAGGACGAATCTATTAAGTAACTTCTATATTACAAGTGGAATTTGCAGTTTTTGTTTTAATTAACTCTTAGTCGGTAATAATAACCAAAACTTTGGACCGTTACAAGCTAAACATGATATATCCATCCATTCCTCTTACTCCTTAACAACTAGGTATAAACAGATAAAGGGTCAACTTACTCGTCGCACGTACGGCACTTGGGCATGATGTTTCACCGGCTTCAGCAGTAGAATGCAGCGGTCCCAGAACTGAATGCCACCGAGGGCTGATATGCCCATGTACAGGAATACTCCAAACAGCACCGCCATTGGGACCAGCTTCAAAAGACCCGACGCCAGCACGGATATGCCCACGAGAAGGGCCACGAGTAGACCGGTCAGTCGTTGTTCTGTGAGGAAAATTACCAAAGATAGGAAAAACGAGTCATGTCAAACATCACCCTGTTTCAGCGCCGCATTTAGAAGTCTAGGCCCTGCGGGCTTAGCATGCATGTCGAGATTAAATTTGACAGGTGCCATGGAAATTATTACATCTATTCCATATTCTAACGTAAGACTGAACGCTTAAGATTTAAAATAAAAGTGTCTCGTCCTGACTTTTATTACCTTTTATTAGAATGAGATTTTATCCGATATTTATATTACGAGCCTGCACACACTAGCGTTTTTGACCGGGGGTCTACGGGCTAAAAACGCTAGTGTGCACAGGCTCTAAACTAAGCATGATATTTAATTACTATAGCAACTTTTTGGCAACAAAGGGGTACACCCCCCTAATAATTTTCCAAATAGATTAAACTAATTTTTTTTATTGATATTTTTTTTTGCGGGGCCCCTCACTTGGAGGCCCCAGGGCTGTAGCCCTCCCCTGTTTCATACAGTGAAGACTGGATACTTCCTTTAACGACAAATCATCACTTCACTTCATATTATAAATCAAAGTTCTCTGCCGCGCTGATTTTCGAGCTTGTTCGGGTTAATCTCAGAAACTACTGTACAGATTTTGATAAATAAAAAACATTCCGCCGAATTGAGAATCTCCTCTTATTGAAGTCGGTTAAAAAAAAGTGGGAACATCTAGGAAGATATTAGACTATAATTTATGAATATTAAAGATAATAAAATAACTGCTATCCGTGCGAAGCCGGGCCGGGTCGCTAGTGCCTACCGTTTGATTTGTTCCTTTACTAAAGAAGAAGAAGAAAACATTTATTCACAACAACGAACACAAACGCTGCTGCTGCTGAAACGGCTGGACCAATTTAGATGGAGATAAGAAGTGGTCCAGAAAAAAAGTAGCACGTCATATTAGTGTGTATATTAATGAAAGTACAACAGTGGTTTTTTATTTTTCTGGGGTTCCTTGTATGACTTCAGTCCAGCACTCTCTTTAATCCGATGGACCGTAGACTTCGGACAAGTTAGGGTTGGTCCTGTATGCAGCTTTGATCTTATTTGCTAGTTTTTTGTCCTGAAACCCTTTTCTCCGACCGGAGCCTGCTTTTTTTATCAACAGTTGACCTCTGTATGTAAGTCCGCAAAATCTTACCTACTGTGGATCTGGGTATAGTTAAATGTTTGGCGACCAGAACTTGACTCCAGCCGGCGTTTTCTAGGTAGGTGTATATAATTAACTTACGACGAGTAACTTCAGATGGTGACATTTTTTTATTTTTAAATAAATCTCATAATTGCTACAATAAAATAACTTCTCGGCATATTACGTGATAGATGTGAAACAATCAGTTTTAAAATTTTTCGTGAATTGATCAAAATTCAAAAAAGGTTGTTGCTACTTTTTTTCTGGACCACTTCTTAGCTTATACCCTGGATTAATACAGGCTACCTTTTATCCCTGTGCGTACTGACCTTTAACTTCAACAACATGCGGCTTGTCTCCCGGCGCGTGCGTCGTCGACATGACAGTCAGCGCCGACACATGACTGACAGACCGCACAGTCGCCACGCACTGCCACGGCGCCCCGAACATGCCGCAAAGGCAATTAACAAACGACATGATAACTATGTCCATGTGAAATCCACTCCCTTTCTTCAGCTTCCTTTCTGGCTTGTCTACGATCAACCTAAAAGGTTCAGGAGGTCAGCATATGGATACCACGCTAATGTATAAAGCTGGCATAGTTCATTAATAAATTATCAATCTTTTAACAGCACTGAAAGCATTGACCCTCTTACAAAATGTTATTATATTGCCACAATAAAAACAATAAATAAAGCAAGATAAATCTTAAGAGTCAGACAATGGCGGTGGAAAGATTAATAATAGGTTTAGTAGCGGCCCTAGTTATTTGTTCCGCCAAGAATTTTAAAAATATCACATCCAGTAAGCAAGTGAATATTGTTTATACAAAGGAGCGTCTCCGACAAGAGCTTTTGCGTATAATGAGCAATTGCATCAAATCGTCGAGCGATGAGCTTTGTTCCCAAGGAGCCATAATTGCTCGTCCGCCATTACTCATTTACGAGATCGGGAACAAATGCTCCTGATGAATACGCTATTAAAGAGTAAAATAAAAGAACCATATGTTTGAAGTAGAATAAAGTCAACCCTATTTTAAACGGAAAAGGCTTGTTAATGAGATTCAATGGCACATTGGACGTTACGACGTTGCTTAGAATTGCTACATTATAGAATTTAATTCGCGCTCTAAAGTCGGGGTGCAACGCAGTCCAGGCCAATTAGTTTATGTCACTTTGAACATAGAGATCGCGTCAGAAACATTCGCTGGGCATAGCTGTAGCAGACATTTTTATAAATGCACAAAAATAAGTATATAATTTTCATCACGAGTACTCATGAAAATAAATAATACAAGCACAGGTTTGCACGAAAAAGGCACTAAGTTCCAACTTCAGAACTTTAATTCAGCTCTGTTATATAAAATGTAATGTTTGTTTAAATTGGCCTTAGTGGATTTTACAATGCATTTTGCTGTCACAAAATCTACCACGGGCGAGCACAAAACAGTAAAACACAAAAAGCAGTAAAAATACTTTTCCATTTCGTATTTAATTTGGCTGTTTCAAATCATACTAAAAGCAAAAAAACATGTCACTGCTCGCCGTGCTCGCTCTAGCTAGAATGCAACAATTAACAGCGTTCATTTCGTTTGATTCTGACAAGCTGGCAACATTTAAAGTTACTGTCAAAATTAATTAAGGCAATATTTTTGAATTAATTGGAAACATTACAAAAAATATTACTTGTAGCGATTTCAGTGTACATTTTATTGCAAAACAGCTAATAGACTATAACTAATAAATTGAACATTAATAATTAATTTCGAGCCTAAAGGATTACAGTTTTTTGAATACGGCTATTTCAAACGTTGCAAGCTCGACAAATAAATAACAATATAGCTTGTTTAACCTGAAAATTTTAGCAATATTATCGCAGTGCAAGCTTACTCAGCAATATGTGTTTCCATGAATACGATGATATAAACCATCAGTGCCGGAAGAACCATCGCAAAGACTGCCCAAGGAGGAATCGTGCTAAGCCCAGGGTTGAGTGGTACCTGTGAACAATTCATCATCGTCATCATCAGAAGCACAAGCAACTACTCGTACGCTAAAAGACGAACTAAGTGCGGTAGTACCAGTGCAATAGCTCCAAAAGTGTATCGGGTTTAGTCAGTTAGAAGGTTTAACCTTGAATCACCGACACTCATTTCATAGAATGTTTTACTTCGCCGAATTTTCATTACATCGACTGGCAGGAGTTATAATTTTTTGGTTTACTTTGAGAAATAAACATAACATCCCCAATGATCTCCACCACGATGTCCTTGTTCTACCATACTGTAATATAGCAGAAGTAAAAAGAGCGTCTCACCAGCCAGGACCTGTTGGCCGTGGGCTCCAAGCCGGCTGGGACCTTCAGGGTGTCAGTGTAGACTGGGACCAGGTACGCCAGACCCACCATTAGTACGATGGCAATGGGTACACCGAAGTCTCCAAGGGCGCGGCGGGCCTGAGCGCAAATTATAATACAAATACATATAATAACTCAAACAAAATTTACATGAAATATCTAATATCTCTTCTTAAATGAACCTAAATTCAAATTATACATACATAATTATAATAAATGCAGTAACTCTGATTCCGATATTCTCAAAAAATTTTGAACGCGTAATGTTAACAAGATTATTTAAATTCTTTGACAAGCATTCTATCAGAGTAAATGAACAAAATGGGTTTCGTAAAAATACTTTAAAAACTATGCAATTTTTCAATCACTTCAAACCATATATGATTGTGTTGATAAAAAAGTACGTAGATAACGTTATTTACAGACATGACAAAGGCATTCAAGTGTGTAGACCAACATTTTACTTCACAAACTTGAATTATATGGTATAAGGACTAAGGACTAAAGGGTGTAGCTATACTTAGAGTGGTTGAATTCGTATTTGCTAGACAGAAAGCAATGTACATAATTAAGCAATTTTTGTAGTAATAGTAAAGAATTAAAATGATATAGATCAGAATTTAGAATCAATGATAGAGGAGTACCACAAGGTAGTACATTAGGACCACTTTTTATTTTTATTTTACATAAATGATCTCCCTGAATATAATGAAGAGAAAATGGTTTTGTATGCCGATAACAGCGCCGCAATAGTTAAGTGTAAATCACCAGATCAATTTGAAAGTAACATTAACAGGTACACCTGACAATATTATAAATCGGCTTGATAACAACGATTTAAATAATTTGTCAAAGACAACGTCATGCAATTTCATACTTTTCAAAGAACTCCATTGCACTTCAATATATGTTATAATTTCACGAATGTAGAAGAAGTAAAGCAGGTAAAGTTTCTTGGACTAGTTCTTGATTGTAACTGTAGTTTGGAAACTACATATAGAAGATCTCTGTAGACTACTCACTAAACTTGCTTTTGGTAACTAGAGCTACCAACTTTGCACCTCTGTAAATGGCTTGTGGTAGTTAACACTAGTTACCAAGCGGAATTTCTGCAATTTAATTTTATTATCTGTGAATGGACGTGTGGAGTTACTTAAAATTATGTTCAATTCATAGACCAATAACATGGCAACATTAAAAAAATAGTTCTGCCAACTTAATAGAACAAACATATTTCATTTTTTAAAGTTTGTTTATAACGTGTCGAGGTCGTGCGTTGCTCTCAAAGCGGAAAAATGTTAAAAATGTTCTGATCAATGAACCTTATATATTTCTACTAGTATTATGTATCAAACTAATCAGTGTTTAGTGATTTATTCGATTAAAATATTTCAATCCTGTTTAATGTTGATCAAGAACATTATCTCACTTCAATCTATTTTGAATTTATATGTTTTTGTAAGTAGTAGTTTTTTTGACGTGTTTTGATATTCAGAGAGAAATATTAAAATGAAAACGTAGTTTAATGATTAAACTATACAGAAAAAATATATATTGTGGAAAAAGTAGTAATATTTCACAGTATTAGCAAACGAAATACATGTAGGTACGTGCCAGAGCCGGCAAAGTGCAATGACCTATCAGCTGGTTTACATTTGTAGTGAAAAAAGAGTTTAATTTTTAAGGGTATTTAAAATAATTTCTACTCAGTTGTTCAGTGTTAAATATGGTGTATTTGTATTTTGTTTATTTGTAGTTTAAAGTGGGTTTTGTTGTCGGTGCTCGGTTGACAAAAGTATCGCACTACTTTTTTTTGGTACGTCGTCCCATTTTCTCTTATCTTCGGTTTGTTACAGTAATATCGGTGATAGCCACAAAATATTCGCATGTTTTATAAAGTATATTAGTGTCATATTATATTGTGTTTATATTTTTGTCCTTTTGTACTTAATTCATTTATAAAAAAAATCATGAACAAACCACTCCGTTTCACGGCGCATTAGCGCTGTAGCCAATATTAACATTGCAAATGAAATCGTTTTTATTAAAAACAACATCCCCGAGTATATATGTATACTTTGTTTAGTACCAAATTAAAGGTCAACAAATCAATTTTAAAGTAAACAGTAAAAATATATATATATGCTATCGCTTCAGATGTTTAGTAAAAAAATGATTATCTGTAAAAATCTACTTTGTGCATTTTTTATAATTAATTTTACTATAAAAACTAATTAAAACCGGTTTCCTGTTTCTTTCACTTTATAACGTGATAAAGTAATAGTTAAGTTATCGATTTTTAAACAAAACACGGCGCCGCGCCGTGGATGTCCAAAAAGTCGTAACAGTTCAGGGCATATTTTACGAAACCCAAAGCAAGTGGTAGTAAATTATCACGTTATGCTTTTCCTTTGAGCTGTATAATAAAGAATTCTTCATTGGAAGCAGGATTTATGACTTATGAAGGGTTTGTGCAGTCTAGGTTAAGCTATGGGCAATTGTTCTACATTCTGGGGGCATTCTATAGACTTTATTAAAGTATTTAGATAAGTAGTAGAATAGAAGCGTTGCTAAGGGGCACTTGGTGGAATTTCTCAAAGAGATTCTTGTAAGACGCTGTTTAAAGATTATAGAATACTCCCTTTTCCTTGTCAATATAATAATAATAATATATTAAAGAAATTTCCATATTTGTTTCAAACCGCTAACCATAATTTTAATCTCAGAAACAAACAAATTATTAGCCACTTCTCATCGCAGAACAAAATTTGCAAAACTGGATGTTCTGGATGGCTGTGCTAATTTATAATAGAATCCCAGACGCATTCAAATTGTACAGTTGTGATAGATTTAAAACTGAAATTCATAACTGGCTATTAAGTAAAGTTTTCTACACTGTTCGGGACTTTTTAGAAAATGGCGGAAAAATGTATTAACATTAATTTGAAAAAGCAAGTTGAGTACTACTTAATAAATAATAATATTAAAAAAAGTTGTTAGTCGTCGTTACTTTTAACTAGATATAATTTAGACATTTTGTTGCTTTAAATATTTAAGGCAAATATTTTACACCATTTTATGGTAGGCTGCAGCAGAATTAATTAACACACATAATATAATTATGTATCATCTCTCATATGCACCTACAGTTATACAATAAAATATTTTGGTTTTAATACATTAAATGTAATCAAATTTATAAAAAATAAAAAGTTATTACCTACGAATATTATTACGAAAAGCATTAGTTATCAATATTTAAAAAATAATTTAACAAGTCTCTTATGGTCGATTTTTATGTTAACCAACCATTATGACAAACTATTGTTATGGTAAAAATTATTACAAAAACGTATATTAAACCACTAAGAGCCATCTAGTGCTTGAATCTAGACTAGCTGAAAAGGCTATAAATACACTTCAAATAAATAAAACTCACGCTGCGCCCCAAGAACTTTCCATTCCTGAAGATCCTCAGATAATAGGCAATGATGAAGGTGGACAGCGTCAGGATGGTACAGAACAGAGCCGTATTCGGTTGGGGTGCTGGTGGCTTCGGCAGAAGCGGGGGGTTGCAGCCTGCGAGAGGGGGGGAGATCAGGTTCCATTGGTTCACAGCTACATTGTCTTTATAAATTTAGTTGCTGATTACATTAACAATCATATCTTGAAACGTGGGCTTGCATAATTATTATTTTAAACCTTAGTCAACCGAATAGTGCAATCGTATCTTTTGAAATCGTACAAAAGTATTTTTATTTAAGCGAACCAGTCTGACGACTCAAAATGCTCAAATGTTCCCATAGTAAAGCTTAGTTTAGAGTACGACAATATACAACGTACGTTAAATGTATACAACCAGTATCCGTGTAGGTATATGAACGCGGCTGTCTCTAGCACAGTATAAATATAGCTAAAGCTGTAACAAACTACGAAAAAACGTTCGAAACGTCGCACTTTTACTACAGATCTTTAAAGTTTTTCGTCAATTTCTCGAAAACTATAAATTTTGAACACTTCGTTTGATTTTCCCCGTAAAATATGAGTAATTATCTATAAGTTAGGTTTATAAAATTCGGAGATAAGGGGAGGAACATTTTTGGTTATAAATAAAAAAAGTACGTTACGGAAAATTATAAAAAAAAATAGTTTTACAATGTGCTGATTGAGCCGTTTCATATGACACTCTACTTGCTATAATTAAATCACTTTCATTTTTCAACCCCCCATTCTAGACGCGGGCAAGCAAGTTATACAACTAAGTATAACAAATTTCAAGTTGATAGCTTCTGTAGTTGCTGAGAAAAACTGCTGTGACATATAGACAGACAGACAACGAAGTCGCACCATAAGGGTTCCTTTTTTACCATTTTGGTACGGAACCCTAAAAACTTTAAAGCTTATTTATGATACCAAATTATATTAGTCGGGCGGATCCATTTGGGAGTAGTGCACACTATCTGTAAGGTTAAATACTCACTTGCAGAGACGTCGACGGGTCCAATAGTGCCGTTGATGGGGTCAGTGCCGTTGCAGCCGAACATGGCGTACTCCACACCTAGCGGGTGCGCGCGGTACACATTGATTATACTGGTCACTGGCTCCCCGATGAAGATCAGAGAGATCAGGAAGGCGAATATGTCTTCGGTGAACCTGAGAAACAGTTCAATGTTAACGTCATAAGTCCCTTAAAGATGACGTTGGATCTGTAAAGCATAATGGCAGCGCTATATTTGGCAATATTTGTCAAATATTTATTCATCTCATATTTGACATACTGAATGTAAGAGATGTAACGAAAATGTTTGACAAAACAAGTGAAGAAGCGCCTCCACAGACTGCAGACTATTTAGTCGGCCGATTGTGTTTTGTTTCCACACGGAGCCTGCTGTTTCGCCAAGATATGTATAATTTCCCAAATTTTCATTTCCCAAAAAGCTATGTGTATTATTTTCATTTTATTTTCAGGATACCAAAAAAGCTATTTAGATCGGTTAGGTTGGGTTAAAGTTGCGAGTGCCGTAAAATGCTAATTTTTGCGGCGGGAAACACCTTTTGGGAATGATACACTCGACCAAACATATTTTGGCCAAACGGCAGAGACCCATCTCCACAAACTTTATGAATATGGATAAGGACAACCGTATAATCGCCCGGTAGAAAGTGTGCGGTGTGGGTAAGACATATATATCACCTGGTAATCTTCTTGACCGCAACGCTCCCCTCAACGCTGGCGACCAGAAGCGCTATCACGATCATCCACAGTCCACAGTACATCCTAGCAGCTAGGAAGTTGAAGCCGTAGGCGTAGCAGAAGTTGGCCAGGGACTCGTCGAGGAGCAGGAGAGGACCAGTGGCTCCGGTGATCATCATGGGCTGACCGGAGAGCAGCGCGAAGAAAATGCCACCGATGCATGTGAACACCTGTTGCGATGTGGATTTTGGAAAGTTTTTTTTTTATAGAACTGAGAAGGCAAGTAAGAAGGTACGAGTATTTATAGACATTTGAAATCTCATGATGACAATTCTAAATGCTTTGCCAACCCTGCGGGCTTAGCATGCACGTGATAAAATTTGACAGGTGCTAGGGAAATGAATACATCTATTCCACATTCTAACGTAAGACTCAACGCTTAAGGTAAAAATAAAAGTGTCCCGTCCCGTTATGTGAGTGGTCTTTATTCGGGTAAATATTTTTAACAGGAAAAGTGACACAAATCATTTTAAGTGGTTCCTTGACGTGACCTATATTTTTAGTAAATCGCCTTATGATACAATAAACTAGACAGCGTAAATAGTTTCTGATTGGGAATGTTGCCCGCCATTTTTGTCTATTTTTGCTTCGGCGTAAAGTATTTCACAATATTCTGTTCATTTGCAGGACACCGTTCTTAGTTTGTTAAAAATACTATACAAACGCCGATGATAAATCATATTTTAACTTCCAAAGCAAAAAATACCATTTGTATGAACCGATTTTGATGCAGTTTATCCTGATTAGTAATGTGATACATTCCTTTAAAGAGAGTATAGTATAGTAGCGATCGTGGATCTTTAAAACCAACGGATCGTAAGTCACTAACTGCCGCACTCAGAGACGTCAATTAATTTTCAAGTTTGATTAAAGCTGCTGCGTCTTATTCTATAGCAAAGAAAGTGACAGCAGCAACTTTAATCAAACTTAAAAGTTAATTGACGTTTCTGAGTGCGGCCGTAAGCAACTTACTGACGCACCCATAATAAGCCGATATTAAGCCGATTCGCTTGTACGTACGAGCGGCACGCACACATCTAAAGCATAGTAAGCCATCGGCCCCCACACCAACACAATCACGCGGCCCATTGCCCTACGTCCGTTAGTTCTTTGGTCCATGGTAGCGCTTATTTGTAGTATCATATAGGAAAATTAGCCAACAAACTACTTATTTTTAACTATTTAACTTTCATTATTTGTATGATTTTTTTTAATTCTGAGTATGTAAGTAAACATGATTTCCTAACAATAAATGTACCTATGTCATTTAGCCTATATTAAAAAAGCTTCTTGTTGAATCAAAGTCAGTGTGTCTATGTGTCTGTGCCTCGCTCTGAGTCTATGTAAATATATGTGCGCCTCTGTGTCTGCGTCTTTGTCCGTATTTATATCCGTGTCCGTGTCCGCGCTTGCACCTATGTCTGTGTCTGTGTCCGTATACGCGTCTGCACCTATGGCTGTGTCTGTGTCCGAGTCCGTGTCCGTGTGCCCGTGTCCGTGTCTGCACCTATGTCTATGTCTGTGTCCGTGTTAGCGTCTCCTAAGTCTGTGTCTGTATCCGCATCTGCACCTATGTATGTGTCTGTGTTCGTGTCTGTGTCCGTATACGCGTCTGCACCTATGGCTGTGTTTGTATCCGAGTCCGTGTCTGTACCTATGTCTGTGTCCATGTCCGTGTGCCCGTGTCCGTGTGCCCGTGTCCGCGTCTGCACCTATGTATGTGTCTGTGTTCGTGTCTGTGTCCGTATACGCGTCTGCACCTATGGCTGTGTTTGTGTCCGAGTCCGTGTCTGTACCTATGTCTGTGTCCGAGTCCGTGTCTGTACCTATGTCTGTGTCCGTGTCCGTGTCCGTGTGCCCGTGTCCGTATCTGCACCTATGTCTATGTCTGTGTCCGTGTTAGCGTCTCCTAAGGCTGTGTCTGTATCCGCATCTGCACCTATGTATGTGTCTGTGTTCGTGGCTGTGTCCGTATACGCGTCTGCACCTATGGCTGTGTTTGTGTCCGAGTCCGTGTCTGTATCTATGTCTGTGTCCATGTCCGTGTCCGTGTCCGTGTCCGTGTCCGTGTCCGTGTCCGTGTCCATGTCCATGTCCGTGTCCGTGTTAGCGTCTCCTAAGGCTGTGTCTGTATCCGCGTCTGCACCTATGTCATTGCCCGTGTTCATGTCTGCGTCCGTGTCCGTATCCGTGTCTGTGACTCTCCGACTCACCAGTGTCTCGGTGATGCCGATGTCCCCGTGCGTCTTCGTGGCCAGCAGGCCCCCGAAGGTGATCGCGCTGGAGACGGCGGCGAAGTACATGAAGATGGTCGCGGCCGCGCACTGCCCGTTCAACGCGTCGGTGAAGTCGGACACGTAGTACGGGTAACGCCGTTTGATGTCGCGTATGACGCCTAGACACACAAATACGTCATCATGTCAGCCGAAAGACGTCCACTGCCGACGACGCAGTTAGCCTAGTTGGTAGTGAGCCTGACTACGAAGCTAGCGGTCTCGGGTTCGAGCTCCGGAAAATATTTGAGCGCGAGTATTTGTTGAGTCTTACATGTTTTCTATGCATTTTTAGTCGTATTTAGTATTTTTATCGTAGTCTAGTAACAGTAGAGCTTAGTTTGGGACTAGGTCAATACAGCCTTGGCCAAAAGTATTGAGAAAACTTTAAAAGGGGCATTTATATCTTTTATTATAGAAAGTTGTATATCTATCGGAAAAATTAGTCATATTTATTGACGTTACGGGAAATGCCGTGAAAAAAAAAAATACAATTTATTGTAAATCCCGATTTATCTAGCTTCAGCTTTCACACGAAGATAGCTACTTCGAAATATCTACTTATGATTTGCACATGTTAAAACACTTATTATATTTTACGTCTTTGTGTATTTTTAAAATTGTAAAATAATACTTTATTTTTAAGTTACAGAGGAAAAAAAGGGGGGGGTGCTCAATACTTTTTGCCAAGGTTGTACATGTGAGATTGTCCCCAGATAATTAATTATTTATTTAATGCACAGCAACTACAACATGATAGCATTAAATAGCGTTAACACTGCGAATCTACTACGAATCTGAATTACACAGAAATTGTCTTACAGAGAACGTGACTCAAACTTCATTAGCCGTATCTCGAAGCTGTCTGATGCAGAAGCAGACCTGCGCGGTGAGCGTATCGACCGTGCAATGAAGGGAACTCACTCGCTGCCGCTTAACATAGTGGCCACGCCGTAAAGGCAGTTCAACAATACGAAATCCCCGCAATACGGTGCCGCTCAATCAGTTTCGAAGAGACATGAAATTACATGCTCGCGTTTTGATTATTCGGAAATGGGAATCAAATAATTAGCCGGTTCGGTGACAGTTGATCAGAGTTGGCCAAAAATAAACTTGAATGGGTTTTACACAGATTTAGGTTCAACATTGTCCCTTCTGTTCCTTATAATAAACGACTTGGGAGTTTTTAACTCATATAATTTCGACACAGGCCAAAACTACACCGGGCTCCCATTACGCGGATATATCTTAAACAAAATAAAATGGTTTCAAAGTCCTAACTTTCTGGAACAGGAGAGACAACTTTTGTTTCTATGACTGTGTATGACCCAAATATTAATAAATAAGAATAAAAACAGAAAGTTTATTCTTATTCAAATCGATTTGAACAGTTTATTGTAAAACCCGACTTTTTCTAGCTTCAGTTTTCACACGCAAATAGCTACTTTGAAATGATATCTACTTATAATTTGCACATGTTAAAACACTTATTATATTTTACGTCTTTGTATATTTTTGAAATTGAAAAATAATACTTTATTTGTAAGTTACAGAGGAAAAAGTGGGGGGCTCGATACTTTTGGCCAAGGCTGTTCGAGTATGATAGATTCGCAGAAAGTCGCAGCATGTAGGTATAGTAATGTCTGGCGTTTCCACTTGAGACATTCATTAGCAAGCCAATAACAATAGGATCAAGTCCTGACGGATGAATTGGAATGGCGGATCTTCAAGTACTAACTAATAACTAGTACAGTCAAGGTTATAAATATAAATACGTTCAGAGTGTCAAAAATATGTAACCCCGGACTTATTACGGCGACATAAGATCGTGGTTTAATATTTTTGAGACTTTGGACGTATCTATGTTTTTATAAACATAGATACGTCCAAAGTCTCAAAAATATCCTTGACTGTACCTCTAACTAAAGGTACCTAATAAGTCATATTTCACACAGGTATGCTAAGTCTGACGTGTTCATACAAATCTCGTAAATTTAGTATGAACGCGTCGGCAATGGTTTTTTAAATACTTAACTTTTTTATATATGTACAAACATTTGTTATATACCATTTTGAACCTTATTTAATCAGCTAACGAATTGAATAATAGCAATACAATTGGTCAACTAGTTCCTGTTTGGTTGTCAATTTTGGCGAGTCACATTTGGACGTAGTAGACGTAGGGAAAAGGGTCGAACCCACAAAGCAAAATGTATTAAAAATTGAACTTTATTGCTGTCACTATTATGTCAAATTCTACAAGTGTGAAATGGTTGAATTGGATCCTTTTCGCTAAACTACGTCCATTTGTAGGTAGTCGTATGAGATGTAAGTACTACATAATATGATAGATTATTTGCCGGTACTGTATGTATATTTCTCGGTTCCCTTGTAGTCTAAACGGATAGCCCGATTTCGACAAACGAGGTGTCATCAGATATGACATCAATGCCATACGTATTGTCTTTGTTATTTTTTTTTGCTTTGTTTAGTATGTTATTCACAGTGCTGTAGTGTTATGCTGTTATGCTGTGTGATTATTTTAAATAAATAAATAAATAAAATGTCTCAGCATCGCGAGTCTCAATGGCTACTTTAATTTGAAATAAATTCCAAAATGGCGGTTTCAAAAATACATAAGACGTTTTTAACATATAGGTACATAGACGAAAATATCAAAATGTGCTGTTGGGTTTTTTAAGCTCGCTTTTTAATACTAACATAGTAGATTGTACAACAAGCATAAAATTGGTTTTATACTCGAGTTTTACACTCTGCTTTTCACTTCGATTGCAAGGAAATAAAACAAGGATTAAGCATATACAAGCTTCTAGTTTCTAGTTTTGTTTGACAAATAATTAGCTTCCCGCCACACAATTTTTCTTAATTTTTTTTTTAATTTTCAACTATTTGACGTTCGACTATGGTCTGAGCCGTAATGCCAAGTTATTATAAATATTTGCGTTATATTTTTTACGTAAATGCACGCCCGTATTAATCGTAAATTTGTATTTAGATACATATGTCGTAATTAAATTAAGATATAACCTAAATCTCATAAAAATATATCAGTCAAATGAAGGTGTATTGTGTATGTGGCTGTAAGACCTAATTGCCTTAGTCTTAAAAGAAGAAATTACTTTATGCACAAGAGCATCAAACCCATTTTATGCAGCCCTCTCTCGGCATAAAGAACAACATTACGAGCATGAGAAGTGAAAAATAATTAGTTGGGCGTCTGAAACTTTTTAATCAACTGTACTTTGTATTGTTACTAAACAAGTGTTCACGTGTCCCGACCAGTCTGGTGGATCCATTTAAACCGCAACACTGGGCCCGGACACACTTGCATGATGCAAGTTATAAAGTTATTCATTTAACGTAGACTCGTAGCTACATTGTTTAAGAACCTTGATTTAGTATACTAGATACACTAGCAGGAAAAAATAACACGACAAAACTTATGCCGAATCGACTTTGGCATAAAGGTGAACATTCACGGTCAGTTAAACTGATCAGTTAACTGACGTACATCCAGAAGCTGACCTTGAGTTCGTATAATTTTAACTTAATATTTCACATTCAGGGTCAGTTTTTGGATGTACGTCAGTTCAACTGACCAGTTTAACTGACCGTGAATGTCCACCTTAAGTTTTGCTCGTATACTGATTTCACACGGCGGCAGGGCAGTGAGGCAGGACAGAAGATTTCCGTGGGAGAGATGAGGAAAGCAACACAGTTGTTACTCTACCAACCCGTGGAGATCTACTGTCCTGGCTCACTGCCCCGCCCTCGTGTGAAATTGGTATTATAGTCTTGTTCCGACCGTAGACAGTGACAGTTGTCAATAATGGTAAAATGTTCGATAAAAAAATGCGTAAAGAACAGCAATAAAACAGAAAAAAAGGGATGGATTATTTTACGTTAGTTCCATTTATAATTAAAAAGATTCTAGTTAAACTTGCTTTCATGATTTTTAGTAATTTATTTTGTACGTACAAATTATGACTCATAATGTTCTCATTTGACGTAAATTATTGGTAAATAGTACGACAATGACCACGTAACTAAAAAGTATTCAATATTTTGAAATGTAAGTTTGCAAATTTGACACTTGACATGTGGTACATTGAGTTGTATTTTGCAGGAAACATTGTTCGCATTACAAGGTAAAAATTAGCGGTAACTAGCATGTATCTGAATATACCTGTCAATATCATTTTCAGCCAGTTTTTACAAGATTTTTGTTCGGGATTGTGTATCTAGTATATACTAAATCAATGTCTACGAATAAAACCTTTGTACGTCGTAAAATTAACTGTGCAAAGTTTCGGGCAATTAAACTTAATTACAGATGTAGTGCATAATGATTTCCATCGTATTTTATCAGGAAAGTTCGTATTTATCATGATCACTCAATTAGCTTCAGCTCCCATCGTACAGCCGTAGGAGTAAGTCGCATCAGCAGACCAATATATTTAATTATATAGAGTGGCTATTACGCAATTCAAATACGCTCGTATCATAATAAATATGTGGAACGCCCACCCAACTCTAATACCGCAAAGCTGATAATGATAAACTGTTTAGATCCATCATTAACCAAAGTAAAACTATATTAAATTATTTGTCGACATAAACAAGACTTTGTAGAATATTCCATAGGCAAAATTTTACATCAGCATGGATACACAGTGTTAAGGTTACCGCCATACCATCCCGACTTCAACCCAATTGAAAACATATTATGGTCCCAGATAAAAGATCAAAAAGAAATATAGACATGAATATGGGTATAGTAAATAAATTGATTGATGAAAAAAATAATATGATTGGCTCGGATGAATGGGAGAAAGTTTGTGAAAATGAATATCGCTCACAGGCACACTCGATGGATGATCATATTGATAGTATGTATTGTATTCACGTCAATGAAAGCACTGACGATGACACGTCGTGTTATGGAAAATATTGAAAATATCGATCCAAATATGCAGTAGATAATAATAATATTTTATTAAGTAGATGATGTTTTTAAGTACTTAGTTTTATTCTTGTAAATATTTCCCAACATGCGTTATTTTGTTGCATTTTATGTTATCGTAAGTAGGATATTTCGTTTACTAAAGACAATAAAAATACTGAGTGTATTTTCTAAGTTACTTAGTATGTTTGTAACATCTCTATATTATACAATAACATTTTTCATTTTGACATTTGACACTAAATAATAAAGTTCCATATTAATGGACATGAAAATGTCACTCATTTAATACAATAATTGATTGACACTTCGGGTGCCGTCGTATTCCGATTGAGATCCGAGTTTTCCCGATGGAAATACATTATGCACTATATCTGTATATTCGCTAATTAATAATAATTGCTTGCGTCGTGTACTCGCTACGTCTGTACCAACTAATAACCAGGGCTCGGATTTTCATCGCACGGTAAGATGAAAGAAAACTATGGAGTCGATATTAAAATTAAAACGACTACATACTCACTCATTTAAATAACACCAAAAGATTACATAATAAATAAAAATGTTAAATGCCACGCCATGTTTATTACATTATGGACCAAATAATAAAAATAATATGAACATTAATTAAGCTCCTAGTTTGCAATATCCATAGAGCATGTAGCTACAGGAATTAGTGTTTCAAAATCTTGACAAGGTATGACGTGGGTATTTTCCATTTCAAAATCACAATTGTAAAATGAGTAAATAATGGCCACTTTTTCCATAGTTTCAGGAACAAAGCAGGTTCTATATTCGTTGAAAATCCACTTGTAACTTGATAAATATTGTTCTACATCAACGGACGTTCGAGTCGCATATTCTAGTATTCCCTGAAATTGTTGAGAACTTGCCATCTGTCTCATTTCAATGAAGTCCGGATTCCTATTGAGTACTTTTTCCAATTTATCTTTAATGGTCTCAGGGCCAAAACATGTTAAAAATTTTCTAATCTCATCTATTATTTGAAAACCTTGCTTTATAGAAATATGGTACACTGTAATTTTGTGATCGATGCAACAATGAGTGTTCACTTTTAAAGTCGTTAATGATTGACATGACACATGATGCACACGATTAAATTTGATAAAGCGGCTGTTTGGTACAGGTCTATCGCAACACTATAGTCTGTAAAACTAGGTAAGTACGTAATTTAGTAGAAATAGTTACATGATAAATATAAAAGACGGGACTAAGAATATGAGTGAGTATGAATATGACTAACATTTTAATTTTAATATCGACTCCATAGTTTTCTTTCATCTTACCGTGCGATGAAAAATCCGAGCCCTGCTAATAACCATACCCCGTTATTATGGAGCAACCTCCATATCGTAATCGCATAACAAACCTATTTTAGTTAAAGTACCTATGCTTTGTCATTTTCTGTCAGATTCAAATGTATACTTCAAGCATACTTTAGTTACATTACAGAATACTTCAAGCATACTTTAGTTACAGAATACTTCAAGCATACTTTAGTTTCAGAATACTTCAAGCATAACAGTTGAATCAGATTTTAAAATCCATAATAGGTAAGGTCATTTGATTGTCAACGATGATTGATGTCATTTAGTTCGTTTAATTTAAGTATTTAAACACTGCCAAGTTGCGCCTCTCCAATAGTCAAACAGCGGTTAGAGTAGGATAGGCTTACTTTGAGTAAAACACCGGTCAAGTGCGAGTCGGGTCCGCGCAGGGTTCCGTGAACATTTGCCCGGTTTTTAATATTCGTTTTTTTATAGTGTTTCTTCTATAATCATATCAAATTTGACGCTTGTGTGTATTACCGTTTTTACGTTAGAACAAATACAAAAAAACGATAAAAAGAAACGTCTCTTGTATAGGGACTTTACTTCTTGACCTTTTTATTATTTTTTAGGAAATCCGCCGTTATATCACATATTTTTGCAAAAAAGATCGACGGGCTATCTTTTACGGTTAAAAAGATACAGCTGTTTTAAGTTAGGACAGGCGGATGCGGGCGGACAGCGCGTAGGCCCAGTAATAGGGTCCCGTAGGCACCCTTAGGGTACTGAACCCTTGAATTTAATTTGATGTTACCTGATCTTCTACCTAACATAGTCCCATTGAGCTTGAACTCGGCAGATTTGTCCTGAAGAGCAGTTTATGGTTATGCTAGAAAAAAGCCTGCAAAAAATTCCATCACAAAAATTAAATTTTATTCAAAATATAGTTACTCACCGCCAAATGGCAACCCGGTCCTCACAAGCGGCCCCTCGGTCTCCTTCAGAGGCTCCCCCCCCGACTCCAACTCCAGCAACGCTTTCTTCTCTTCCGACAACAACCCCCCATGCTCCGCCGCCCTCTTCTTCTCCAGCGCGTTCTGCTTCCTCTTTCTAATCATCTCACTCTTCGCCCTCAACTCCTCGAACGGGAGCAACGCCTGCCGCTCCCAATTCCCAGGCGGCAGCACGATAGAATCATCCAGAAACTCGTTGATAGCTGACAGAAGGTCACGCCTGTCTTGCGCTTTATACGCAATACCATGGAACGCTGGATTTGACATTAACGTTGATATAGAACGGCCGACTTCATGGTAATCCAGCTCTGCTGTCACAGGACCCAGAAGAATAAACATGAACCGGACTGGTATGGGCACTTCTGTTATCGACGGCATTTGAATTCCTTGAGCGAGGCGAACGAAAGCGATAGTCGGTTGTTCCAAAAATCCTACTCCACCTACAAGTACTGTAGTAGCTTCAGCTCCTTCTGGAATTCTCTTCATGATAGCTTCATTTTGTCCGCGTTTCAGGTCGTCTTGGGAGGCATGTAACCCTGTGGCTAGGTATTCCACTTCTTTTAAGTCTATCTTGTCAGAGCCTGCCATTGAGGACTTCTTGCGGAGTTCTGCAGACGGGTTCCTATCCAATGGCATGGCATAGGAACTGCGACGACGCTTTGGATCAGCCAGATTCTGTATGTGGAAATAAAGGGTTGAAGCGGATGCTTAAAAGATCACGTTCCCACGCAGGGCTGTGGTAATCTGAGCTTGGCTGAGCCAGTCTCAAGGCACGTGAGAAATTGAAGTTTCTTATTCTATTTAGACGTGCCTTGAGTCGGGCATCTCAGCCAATATCAGTTTACTAACACGGCGCTTAGTATGGTCAGCGGGGAACGTTTTAAAAGCATGCTGAAAAAAAATCAACACGACTCTTTAATGTAATGAGCTCAAACAATGATACAAGTCGAGTTTCAAACGTTTCACCGCAACTAGTTTTTATTGAAGCTTAATTTTTACAAGAAGAAACCAAAGTACAGTCAAAGTCAAAGTATTATGGATGTGAGTTCGAAATAAAATTAATTAATTAATTCATTGTAGGCATGGAGTATATTTTTAACGACTTAGGGACGTAATTATATAACTTCGACTTGATTGTTATTAAATACTTCCATTATCAATGTGTTCTTCTTGTAATAATATTTTTAGATCGTGTTTCGAAGAATGTACGTCCGAAAAAAATCAACGCTTGCATTTCAACGACTATTTTAAGGAACGAGCTAGAGGCCCCTGTGTCAAATAAAAATTAAATAAAATTTATCGTAAAATCGACAGGTGCTTTGAGATCCTTCCCTAATAGGGAATAGCATGAATTTTTTTTCGCCTTATTATAAAATAATTCATGTAACAAACAGTAAAGAGAAAATATTTTTCGAATTACTATAAAAATAACCAAGACATAAGCCATTAAAGATTAGTTTCTATCTCGTTGTAGCAAAACTGAATTTAACATGGAACTTATATGGCCGTAGTAAACGAATCTCTCTGTTTAATTAGTAGTTTTAAATGCTTATATCATCCGTATTTTTTGGCCGATTTTAATTTTAACTTCACTTTATGCCATCTCTTTTACGGTATTTTCATATTATGTTAAGAAATGCGATGAAAAAATGTCATGCATATTCCCAATTCATATATCATGGTATTGATATCGTAATGACATGAACATTCTCGCAACCAAAGCGAAAATTACTGATGGATTGCTAGAAATGTAACGAAGATCAAACTTCACGGGTTCCTTTTACTTTTAGATTGATAGAGAGCTATGTTTATTTTTATCCTCCTAAGGCCATTTGAATAAAGATCCATTGCATAGGAGATAAAGTGGAATTTCCTTTGTTTTTATGACTGACAATCAAATTAGAAAAGTTCACAATAGGTTCATATTCCATTGGCATTTTTTTGCATGGTGGCCCTTAAATAGCGGCATATAAGATGAATCGTATGCATGTTTCTTTGTTCTCTCGTAGAGATTAAACGGACGGCTAGATTTCGACAAATGAGGTGTCATTAGGTTCGTCGTATCGTCGCGAGTGTCACTGGGTACTTTAATTTAAAAAAATAGCAAATTAAAAAATATAAAAGTGGTTTTTAGCGGTATGTATACATAGACGACAATATCAATATGCAGACGAGTTTTAAAACTTGTTAATATAAGAAAACTATTGTTATGGTAAAATTAAAATTAAAATCGTTTTAGAGGCTCGTAGTGTGATTATTTTTATTTAAAACTAGCTTTTCCCCGCCACTTCGTTTTCCGCCTATCCCTCGGGAGCTATCAAAATATCCGGGATAAAAATCGGTCGAGCCGTTCTCATTAGTGTAACTAACCCGACTTTGTTTTACACGTGTCAATTTTTTTTTTTTATAAAAAAAAAACAAATGGTTTTTGAAGCAGAGATGAAACAGTCGATTTCAAGTTAGTCACATCACACAAAACAAAATCACTTAGTCACCAACGGGTGTTGATACAAAAAAAAAACATATCAAAACTGTCCTCGTCCTCGATAAAACGCGTCGAAACACAAAAATCACGCTATTTTTACTTGTTTTTGAGATAAAGAGTAAAAGGAACCCAACTAAATCTATACAACCATAACCAAAAAAAAATACAACTAAAAAAAGTATTTACTGTCCACAAATAATGAACGATTTGTTATTCCAAATTTAAAAATCAAAAGTTTCGCGGCAAAAAAAAGACGATCGACGATCACTAGTCAGGTGCCAAGTATCGATATGCTAACTATTATCTATATACCAACTTATGAACTATCATTTGATTTCGTCCCGTAATACCCGAGGACTAGATATGTTAATAATCGTCTGCTACTTCAAAATAAGTTATCATCATTCATAATTCAGACTTCTGTTATTTTTACTACACTAGAGAGAGGGAGTAGAATGTTAGTAATATTTAGTTATTTGTGGACAGCATTCTCTCGCTAAAATAACGCCGGATCAGCACTAGAGTCTGGCTAGTGTCTATGCCGAAACGACGTATCACCAAATACCTCTAGAGAAGCAATTTGTATACAAATAGTGCGTATACTCATAGGAGCACTAGTTGTATAATATAAAAATATTACATATAGCAGGTTGTGTTACTCCAAAATATTTACGAGTATTATACTTAATATACAAGTTGCTTCTCCCAACAAAAATGGTTTTAACTAAAAAAGAAGCGTTTGTATGTGCGCACTGGCTGGTCGATCTGCACGAGACTGTGGCGTGGAAAGATGCTGCCATGCCGGGTCTTTGTGTACTGCCCTGAGCTGCCGAGCCCAGCCGGCTCTTCAAGCCAGATAGACTACAACGTACAACACAACCTGTATACTTGTATACAAACAGTGCGTGGGGGGGAGGAGAATAAGAGCGTCGTCAATTAAAGGTAACTTTCAATAGTTATTCTAAATAATCACTCACTGTATACTTAGTTTGTATACATGTTTTATTACGACCTGTAATTGATTTGAGCTTTATTCTACCTGTAAACATTAATAGTTGTAATCCATCAAGTCTGTCAAAATATTTTTTTGTAATAACTATTATGACTGTTACCGAAAAATTGCAATAAAACTGCAAACTTGCAATTTATGCCATAATGGGCAAAAGAAATCATTAGATTTAGAAAATTATAAGTGCAGTAAGTTAGTGTTTTCAATATTGGTAGACGCGTCCCACTAATTAATATTAAATATATTCACGCAATCGTACTTCAACAAATTAATATTTAAACGACATATCAAATACACAAATCTACAAGTATACGCCAATGATGGTTAAGAGGCAGCGCGAAGTTAAATGTATACAAATCAAAAGTATATTTTGGGCGGTCACGGGTCGGATATCCGTTCTTGGCGGTAATCTTATGGTAGATATCCACCAATGACGTTGAAAAGGTTAAGTGAGACGCACCGTGAATTGAAAGCACTAGTGATTCTAGAACATCATACAAAACTAAATATAGTATCTAAAGTGTAATATTATTATCTAAAAAGTGTTTATGTAGGAACTGAAAAAAGGTCCATAGAATACATGAGTTATTTCCAAGTAAGTAATAGGTCATGTGAACTTATCCCCACCATAAACATTAGGTAACTGTCTAATGTTGTAAAGTTTTTTTTAATTTTTTAGTTGAGCAGTGGTCGCTGTGGGCGGTGGGTGGCGCGCTACTATGGAGGTGGGACACCCGGAAACCTTAATTAAGCTGCCAGCTAAGAGTGTATTGTACTCGATAATATCTTACACGAACTACTCGTAATATCTCAGCGGGCTTAGCATGCATACACGAGATACAATTTGAGAGGTGCTAGGGAAATGATCTATTCCATATTCTGACGTAAGACTTAACGCTTAAGGTTTAAAATAAAAGTGTACCGTTTTTATCGAATCGCTATAAAAATTTGAACATCGCTATGGTCGCTTAGTAATAAAAGGTAATAAATGTAAGGACGAGACACTTTTATTTTAAACCTTAAGCGTTAAGTCTTACGTTAGAATATGGAATAGATGTATTCATTTCCCTAGCACCTGTCAAATTTTCTCTCGTCCATACATGTTAAGCCCGCAGATATTTCAGACGCCATGTTGCTTACTTTATTTTAATGGGGTCCATAGTCCTTAAGTCCTAAACGAATTTTACCTGATTTTAAGATTTCTTAAAAATAAACCTAACCTAACCGAACCTTATTTTCCAGTTAGATATTTTACAAATCCTGAAACAATAACGGTTACAGTTAAAAATACATTCGGATAACATTATACGGATACAAATTATTATGTGAACTTTAATGTGCTGACTATCTTGTAGACGCGGTTAGCCTAGTTGGTAGTGACCCTACCTACGAAGCTAACAGTCTCGTGTTCGATTCCTGGTTTGGACAAAAATTTGTGTGATGAGCGCAAGTATTTGTTCCCGAGTCAGACATAGTCTTCACTCTAACAAAAATTAGCACTTTAAAGCTTAATATTTCACAAACGGATCCCTAAATCGAAAAGTAATTTTCACAAACCAGCAATATTTGTAAAAGACCTATCCAACGACAGTGTCGTTACGACACCTCAGAGTAGACCCAAAAAATTTTTTTTTGATTATTTTATTTTACCACTTTGTCGGCGTGACTAATATGTAAGTATGTATCATTCATCCCAAATAACAGCTTTCTAGTACTAAGAGTCTCTGAGCTAAGCTGCGGACGGACAGACGGACGGACATGGCGAAACTAAGGGTTCCTAGTTTGACTACGGAACACTAAAAAAGCCGGTCGAGTGCGAGTCGGACTCGCGCACCGAGGGTTCCGCACAAACTTGTAGGCATGTAAATAGTTCGTAAATCACGGGAATACAATATAAACAATGTCCAGTATAAACTGACACGCAATAAGTATGCACTTTAGTACTTAGTGAGTGTCAGCTTATACTGGGCTATTTTTTATGTGATGTAACTACAAATTAACGGTTTTCGGATTTTTTCCTTTACTTGTGCTATAAGACATTGCTTCTTGCAAAATTTCATGATTCTAAGTCAACGGGAAGTACCCTATAGGTTTTGATTCCCTTGAGATTCCCTTCAATATGCGGCATAAACGGCCGTATCTTTCGATTGCGTTGACTTAGATGTTTGATTTTTTCAGTGATCCAAGGGACTGCAGACTTATGTATTTGATATTAATTTCAACTTGATACCTCCACGCGTTCCTGAGAAAAAGGGTCTTGACAGACACACAGACAGACAGACGGACAACAAAGTGATCCTATAAGGGTTCCGTTTTTTTCTTTGAGGTACGGAACCCTAAAAAACAAAAACTTTACCTCTTTATAACATAATTTACATACTGTAGATGTAGAAGACTTCTTTTCATGCCAATTTGCCTTATTAGTATTCTGTGCATAACTTTTCCGTCAAAGCAAACACGCGCTGGCGGGATGCATTGCCAGTTATGCGATGCCCTTGGGCTCATAATGCAGCCTCCTTTCCGTAACAATTTTATTACTTTTGGTGTTCCCTTTAACTTCCGATGAAACGCAAACAGGATGTTAAAAGTTCAACTGTGGCTGTATTCGTACCCTTATTGCAAAAACCAGTTATTTATTTAAACTTTATTGCACAATACACAAAGTAAGTTCAAATGGCGGACTTAATGCCATTAATTGCCTTAATGACATAATGGCATTCTCTATCAGTCAACCAGTGGGCCAAACAGAGACAATTAAAGGTTGGTGCTAAGAAAGATATGATAAAAAATAGAAATTCAGTGACAAATAATAATAATTAATATATATATTGATCAGCAGATAGCCAGATACTATATTATTTAGATAAACATATACATATATAGGTACATAAATAAGTATAATACAAATTAAATACATGTGTAATAAATATATGCCCACTATGCAATCACAATACAGAAACTTTTAATTATTAATGTTGTCGAGAAGATGCTTGCGTACCATGCGTTTAAAAGGGAATTTACAATTTATTTCTTTTAGTTATCTGCATCAAAAATTGAGCCTTTAATGGGTTTTAGCTGTAACTACCGCTAGCTAGCATGAACCGAGTGCTATACGGTTTTAAACCAAGGTCACCTTGGTAGAAGCGAGCTGCTACACGGTTTCAAACAAGCCCATCTGTTTGAAGCGCACGCCTGTCTGCCAAGGGCGTTTAACGGTCACACGACATTTGGTTTAAAACCACTGTCTACACGGTTATAAACCGTCGTTTAATACCGTGTAATGAAAAATGCAGATAATTGGTTTTTGCAATAACGGTTCTCTGCTTATGGCATCGTAGCTCCAAAAAGGATGGACTGATTCGGACGCGGTTTTTTAACTTGAAAGTTAATCTAATTGAGATGGTTCTAAGCTTAGTTTGATAAAAATTGGCTGTTTAAGAGTTATCAGTTCAGAAAGTAACTTCTAAGTTATAATAATATTCATAAATTGAACCTAACTAATATCTTGCTAGCCCTACCTCGTTCTTTCATAAAAGTGCGTAGTGAACCAAGGTGCAGGCTGAAAGTAAGTGCTGCTGAAAGTGATGTATCATATTATATATCGTAGTATCTCGTATAGTATCGTATAGTATCTCGTGCATGCATATTAAGCCCGCTGATGGGAATGCATAGAGCCACAGGCGAGATGCGGGCGCGGGTAGCGATCTCACTCATGTCACTGCATTGCTTTGATCGAATGAGCAGCTGATTGAGGATTGATGATCCAAGATAATTAGAAATTGGATAATCATGACCAGTTCGTTCATGTACGACGATCCCCATGACAGCAAGCGAAGCGTATACAGGGTGAATTTGTACAAGTATACAGGAATACATTTTGCTTACACAGTAGGTAGATGGCAATTACATTTGCATCGGAGGTACATAAAATAAACATGATTTTTATAAACCTTTTAAAAATTTTACTATTACAAATTCACTGTATAAAGAAAGAGACAATAAATCTGATTGCTGAGCGTTGTCGCGAGGTTTGTATCAATGTATTGTCAATGAAAAGTAAAAGAAACTTATATGAGCTGTCATTGCTCAGCTAGATAGACAGATAGAGTCACTATAGACTAGCGACATCTAGCTACAACACCTAGCAAGTAGGAGACAACTATGACAACTATGTACGGGCAGCGCCACCAGCCACAAACATCGTAACTAATACTCTACATCGCGCTATCGAAGTTTTCCCAGTCAAGTTGCATATATGAAACATCCAACTTCATCCTAACGGACTTCGATCCACAGGCACAAACCGCAACCTACCCAACTTTATTCAAGCGCATACGCATTAGCATTCTGTACACAACAGATGCGTCATTTTCTCCGTCAAACAACACGAATACTTTGGGGGACAGATCGGTTAAATTGCCAATCATGTAACGCCCGACCTTGGGCTTCCCAAATCGAGTGCCAAGTTTTTATCAGCTGTTGTTAAGCGTGACTTGGCAGGTAGATACGTGTGTCTAGATTACGTGGTTATCGGTTATCGTACGGCATCGGAAAACTGCAAATGGGTTGCTCTTTTTTTCCGACAACGGCGAACATTATTTTTCATTTTATTTTAGGCTTCTGTAACATAATGTATCTACGTGGTTTTAAAAGTTTATTTATATTTTCTACACAATTTTTTAGGGCGCTTTTCGGTATTAAATTGGCAACATGATCCAAGGTTTACTCTAAACTGTGCTGGTTGCCGTTTTAAAAAAATCGTAGTTCCAGCTGTCACCACACGCTTGACTTTTTGCCAGGCTATACATCGAAGTATTTGTCCTAAATCCATGCTGTAAAAAATTGTCCCGTAAAGGTATTACTGGCGGGGACAAGTTCACATTTAGTCTAAAAAAACTTTACAATTGCCTATTTGACTAATGTCAAAATAAATTATGTTTACACTACCACTAAATCATGCTTTCGAAAATAACACGGAAAACCTAGCTATCGTTTCTTTTGGGAATTTAAACGATTTTTAATTCACTAAAAACTTTATAAAGGAACACTGAACTTCATACTACCGGATCGTTTTGAAGTTTCAATAAAAGTTGCTGATTTGACCAGTCAGTCAACTAGCCAATTTGTTCGTTGTAGAAATGTGTTCTTATTTTACATAATATGAAAATTTCGGATATTCTAACATCTTGAATTTAATTCACAATTTCATTATTAATTTATCAACTCATTAACACTCATTGGTACGGTCAAGGTCATACAAATGTGTACATTTTAGTACCTTGTCTATTTAATGTGATGTTTAAACTGCCATTTATGAAATAATAACGTGTACACATATTTATGATCTTGACTGTACATAGAGTCAGTGTGGCACACACTAGAGGACATTTTGCAGACGCGTCAAAAACAATTCTGAAATCGAATAACCCAGTAACATGGCAAGAACACAGTGTTTCACTATAATAAATGACGTGCATAACAACACAAACACGATCAATTAATTCATAATCAAATAAGATTGGAAATTACTTTCCAAAAATATGGAAAAAAAGAGGGATTTGTCCGAATCGCCCAATAAAAATATTTAGCATGTTTGAAACTTTCCGCCAGTTTCATGTCTGTTAGGCGGCCGGCCAAAATCTGTGACGGAAATGTCGGACGAGAAACCGATAATATGTATTCTATTACGATGTACTGACATGCTTATGTCGGCTGGCAGATTAATAGTCTGTGCTGCCCTTATATGTCATTGAAAAACCTTATTTCTGTGTCCTAGTAAAAAGGGGTATAAGCCAACTTAACTCGTAATGAAAAAGGCTATAAATCATATACAGAGTACACTAGACTTATACTCCTTTTCATCTAGATTTCCAGAAAAAATCCATCGACATATTCGACACCAGAAGACTTAGGTAAGGTGTTTATTCACATACCTGCAAGCTCGTATAAGAGGAGTGCTTTCTTCCTCCAATGGAGAATCGGAATCTTTCGTCGTTGACGTGCCGGTGGCGAAGAAGGAGACTTCTCATAACGACAGGCTTGTCGGCTTCCTCTATCAGCTCGTCGTCCACCATGCTTTCCACGACCCTGAGGATAGGAATGTGGAGTCACTAAGGGCACGGCTGGCAAATCACCTTGAAAAAAGCACGTCAAGTCTTGCTACTTCTAAATACCTGAAATCTCTGCGTTCAATAGATGTGACATGGAGATATAGAGAGACAGTCAATTTTTGTTCAGGTAATTTGTAAAGGATTTTTGTCATTAAGCTACAATACCCAAATAAGAAACTTATACCTCCAATTAAATGCAAACTAAATTTTGTATTTATCTACAGTGAAATCGGACAATATGTTTTTTTTTATTTTTTAGGGGCTCCATAAAATATTTGTTGGCTGAAAGAACCTAACTCTGGGGTCTCCCCACACTAGTCAAATCCTGCCATGGATATAAAGCATTTTTTGACTTGAGCCGATTTCGTGTCGAAAAATGTAAAGAGACTAGTCTGCGAGCCCGCAGGGTAACTTAACTTGCCAATTTAAAATCCAAAAGACTACACAATTCACCAGGAAATAGCATACCTGTACGCAACTCCCGGTAGATCCTTTTCATCCAAATCAAGAAGCACCACTCCAGTCTCCAAGCAGCGTCGCAGGTTCAGAAGAGAGTGGAAGCTCAGGGAAGCCACGTGAGGCCTGCCCCATCTCGCACTGCCTTCTTCCACGTCTTCTTCATACTTGATCCAGCGCGCCGTCTCCTTCCATTCCGCATCACCATCGGACGTGGCGAGGAGCTCGTCCAGTTGGACAAACACCTGGTATATTTAAGGGATGTTATAATGGACGAATTATTTGCCAGCGTAAAACCAGACGACTCGGGTCATTGATAATTTACACACTGGCCTCTCTATTTCATCAACGTGACAATGACAGGTGGCACGTGAAAATGGCAAAATATATCGTAACACATCTTTATTCCTATAGAAATAAAGATGTGTTGCGATATATTTGGCTACTTTCGCTGCTCCTATCTATTTGATGCTGACTGTACATGGCGTAGCTTATATAAAACCCGGTAACCTAGGAACTCGTCGACTCTGAAATGTAAATTGAATTGTCACCTGTCACTAATCGCTGTCATGTTGGTGAAATAGGCTTTGAGACATCTTTGAGGATAGTACAACCATAACTAGACCAGCATTTATTAAGATGTAAGTTAACTTTTTGAATGCCATTGACAGCTATAGCCCTCATGGTTGACAGCGTAAAATAGACCTGAGTGCATTTAAGGAAGGTTGACATTAGTTATATCGTACTACGGCGGTCAAAAGGTTCAAAATTTATGCTTGTAGGTTTTGTCTGTTTGTCAATTGTGATGATTTTGAAGCAGCTGATTACTTTGTTTAATGGCTGTTCCGGCACTGATGACACTCCTAATACCATTACATCTCTTCATCCTCCTAGCGCTTTTTCCCGTTCTTCGTCGGGACCATGACCCAGATTCGGCCAGTCTGATTGTGGAGCGACTGCCGTCTGACCTCCGTAACCCTCGCGACAGGGGAACCGAACCAATTACACATTTTGCCACCTAAATGTGCAGGGGTGTTTTCTCTACCGTAAGAGCATCGGTTGCAGGTAATAATGTATAATGTACATAAGTTAGAAAAACTCATTGGTACATGGCGACCGCTTGGGGGTTCGAACTCTGTACCTCGCAAATACACCGCTAGCCACTAGGCCACAACATTACACCTATTACTAAAGGTACTACTTAATAAAGGTACTCACCGAATGCGGGCTGTGATCGTACATCTTCTTGTAGGTTGTGTCGGAGAGGATGTTTTGGATACGGTCCCCGCCATCGCGCCGCGCGACGTACACGGTCGATATCTCCTGTGGAAGTACTAAAGGTAAGCCAAAACAGAACTTCACGATGCGAGATCGTGTCGTGGACGTCTACGATTATTGTAAAAGTTCACGTTCAGTTAAAACGCAGTAAGTGTGTCACGTCCAGCATATCTTGGTATCATACAGATTGCCAGTTGTTCAAAGTTGGAGATCAGTCTAAAGTAGCCGATATACACTTACTGCGTTTTAAATTCTGAAGGCAGCAAAAGCCGCCTAATTATAAGTGGGATCTGAGACCCATAGACAAGTGAAATCTGAAATAGGTATGTTACGACCTTAGATGAAAACAAAAAGAGGAAGATACGTGACCGGCGCGCGGGCTTGAGCACCTAAATATAGGCGCTGAGCGCCTATGTTGAGTCAGTTGTCCGGCCGTCACCGATCTGTCAACACGTGCGACGTCGTGCGATCGATGGAGACATATGGCTGTCTTTTAGGTACATGATAATTAAGACAAGTCTGTTGGTACGGACTTCAGTAAATTTTTTCACATCCTACCTTAGGCTGTTGAATCAAATGTCTCCTCAGACCCCTGGGGTCATCACTCCTATGGCTTGCTAGTTCTTCCCGGTCCAGTTCTGGCAATGGCTCTTCAACTGGGGGGATGGATACCCTCCGCTCTGACGTGCCCCCCCTCGCCCCCTCTTGGAGAGAGTATTTGCGTGTGCCGTGGGGGCGGTGGTGGCGCCTAGGGGAAAACCAGAAGTTCAGAACTATGAAGATTAGCCTAATTTTTTTTTATTCAGTCGCATTGTCTGAGAAAGATAGTTAATCTGGGTCTCTATTTTTTGCCATAATATTTGTTATCCTAATTTCACATGCCATAACGTTTGTGGTAATAACTGTGTAATAACTGTTTCTCCTAATGGTTACTTGACATAATGTGTATCGCCTTTAACATAATATTTTTATTTCTAATAGTCGTTTGACCTCCCGAATCCTGTTACAACGCTAGCTGGCCTGCCCTGGCATTTGGCGGCCGCTGCCGTTATGGCAACTGAAATTATGTCTAAAATTTGTTAGAACAATTGATACGTTATGAGAATTAAACCAGGGATTGTAAAACCGGGTTTATTCAATACCTGTATATAAATTGTCAAACTATCACCGCTAAAAATTAATACCTATATTCGAATTAGATGTATTGTTGTCATTCCGCTTATCGTCGCCTTACTTTCTCAACCTCGTATCTGCATTTTCCTCTTGCGGTTGGTAAACTGATTATATCATAAATTAAAATTAACGAAATGAAATTACCAACTGCAAGAAAAAATTGCAGATACGAGTTTGAATAAGTAAGGCGACGTTTTGGCTTTATCGCTATGTATACACTATTTACAATATTAAATACTTGGATTCAATACCGCTATTCATTGCACTTGATAAGTAAGATGTATATTAGACATTATTACTAAAGCATACCAAATAGGTGCAACAGTGTAACGTCACGCGATAACATTGTGCATGGCTGCAGTGTCTAATAGTACTGGATAAGTAAATTAATCTGCGACGTATGTCAATTTATTTATAAACAAATAAACTAGTATATTGACACTGACAGATTTAACCGGTAAGGGTTTTTAAGGGTAAAGAATTAAATGCAGGTATTGTTGTCAATTGGCTTAACCGATAATATACTTGAATACTGGTATTGTATATACCGCTAATCGGAGCTTTAGTGATATAAATAGCTAAATGCAATTATAACCGGTAACATCTCATTTAAAAGCAGTAACGATCCATGAATTAAACAGGCTAACATCCGTTTCGACAAATATATTATGGCAAATGAATTTAGGACAAACCACATTATAGCAGAAGGAACCCCAGTAAATCTGTTCGAGTGGGGAAATTGTATTTTGAAAACATCAATGACTGCAAAAAGCAAACAACATAGATATAATAAAATATAACAGACGTAGGCTGACACCGCATCGCAAATGCCATCTAGGTACATAAATAAAATAATGGCGTCACAATACGACAGTTATAAAAAAAAACATGCGAATTGTAAAGTTTTCTTTTCGTAATAAGTTATGGTCTGAGTAGGCTACGAACGTACATTTAAAACTAATATAGATAGCATCCACAAACTCCAACTAAGTATACTCAAACTAATTGTACCTAAACACATGAGAAAAGAATTTGAAAAACGTATTGCAGGCGGGGACAAGCAAATAGTCGAAGTGGTGCTCTATAAGTGAAAATATTTAAATGTGTGCAACTTAAATTCTCCAATTATTTCCTTGTCCCCGCCTGCGATACCTTTTCCAACATTTAAGTTATATTCTTTAGATTATAGGACTTGTTTTGAGCCTGTCAGTTGATATTTTTAAAGATGTCGGGTGTTTTGATTTTTTAAATTAATTTATTTTTATTTCATACTTTTTTAGTTTTTATTAAAACGGTATCATCAAAGTGTTATATGTATTTAGGTATATTTAGAATGGGCTCTTTTTTTTATTTGCGGTCACCATATTGAAATATTATATACCCTATAATATCACTCCGACAGTTAAAAGGAATCCAACGATACTTCATATGTAAAAAGCTGTCAAGCCGTTTAGGCTGCAGAGCGACACAAAGAAATAGACATACATACGCTCGAAAAACATAACCCTCCTTCGGGCAGTCGGATAATAAATTAAAAAGACGAATTCAGCCTACTTAAATACTGTAAAGTTATGTCTGTTTTCAACAAAATAAATATGTCAGTCAATAATCCTCGATGAATATGATGAAGCAAAACTTTTAACATCTAAAAATAGACCAACAAACTTACGAAATCTAAAAAACCAAGCAAGATATGTCCTACCCGAATATGGGGGAAACGTGGGAATACATGTTACCAAATATTTTGAATAAATTACCGGATAGCATACAAATAAGGATCTTAAATAGTAAAAACATACAAGAACGTAGTCAAAAAGTACTATACTACAACATTCAACGAAACGGAGTAGTTACTGGTATTGGTTAATTCAAATAGTAACCATAGGTTAGTGATAATATGTAACGTTGTCAATATAAAGGGACCTTATGGAGGCAGGCGGTAACGCCGTTTTTAGAACTGTTACCATAGTATTCGTATAGTTACAAGAATAAGAAGAGCGTAACTGCATTCCTCCATAAGGTCCCTTTTTATTGAGAACTCGAACGCTCGGTGTGCGCCGATGCTATACAAAATGTATGAAAAAACTCGTCCGCAGCTTGTGGCTACGCCGCACGGCCACTAGTGGCTACGCTGTGGTCGCGACTAGTGGCCTAATGTGCGGCAGCTCTTAATGATCCTGGCTACAAGATTTATTCATTCATTTATTAAAACTTCTTTGCACAATACAATCAAATACATTCACTTCTAGTCAGCCACATGACTACACATGACATGCAACAAGGTTATGTGTACGCAAGTACTCACCGCTCGGCTAAATGTGAACGACTGAAAACGATATGCCTGAGGGACTCGCTGGAGCCTCGACATCCGTTCATGTCTCCACCTGTTTCTTTAGATACATTTTCTCGAAACGCTCGAATCAAGCCCAGGCAACAACGAAGAAAAAAGGATAACAAATGAAAAAAGACACCGGAAAGAAAAATTGGCATCGTCGAATTTACAAGTGATACATAACCCAGCCGAAGAACGAAAATAATGTACTAATAATGAGGAGGACACAGATATATATAAAAGGATTTGACCGAAGGCTAGATGTTGATATTGTCATGGTGCTCCACCTGAAAAGGACGGAAGGATTACGAACGATAGTGTCCTTGACCAGCGAGGACGCCTTGTAGCTCAAGCGTTCTAAATAAAAAGTAAAAGATACAAGAGTCCATCTCTTAGCGGGCTTAACGTGCATGTACGAGATAAAAATCCAGCTGCCAGAGAAATAACGACTTAACAAGTTAGTAAGGTTTAAAACCAAAGTGTCTCGTCCTGACTTTTATTATCTTTTATTACTAAGCGCCTATAAAGATTTTCACATGTTTATAGCGATTTTGATCAAGTCGGGACACATTTTGTTTTAAACATTAAGCGTTAAGTCTTACGTTAGAATATGGACGACGTATTCATTTCCCTAGCGCCTGTCAAATTTTATTTCGTGCATGCATGCTAAGCCCGCAATTGGGATATGTTCATACTAGGACCAGGTTAAAATTTATTTATTTATGTCATACATGTCTTATTCGCTAAGTGCGTAATTTTTAAGAAAACTAAGCTTTAAGCTAAATTAAAATAATGGCGAAAGATATTCATATAAAATATATGAATATGAATACGAAAATGAATATTCATTTGGTGTCTGATCGTTAGGAAACTAGAGGTGCTATCGCTTCAATGTGTATGTATGACTGATAGTATATTTATCAATAATTATTTATATCCTTCACACTTTTCGTGTATCGTTTACGGTTTTCTTTGAAACTAGAAAATACTGCGTTTCAAGACTAGGGGTTGAATAATGGTATTATTTGGATGTCGATATAAATATTGATAATTAGGTATCTTTTAATCAATTTAGGTATTGATAAATAATTTTATTTACGTTAATATCAATACTTTGACAGAACTCCATCATTTATGACCCGATTTGAACTTTTTTATTCAGTCAGGTAACATAAATAAGGTTACATACCAGGTTCAGATTGGTCTCATTTCTATAAGTATGACAAACTGATGATGAAATCCATATGGAATCGACGGCACTCTTCAATCATAGGTATAGTACAAGGCACTAATATCTATACACCCATTGCGTCATAAGGAAGTGGCAATATTTGGCCGTACACGATTTGCTAAAAAAATATGTACCTACAAGTATTAGTACGTACCAAGTATTAATAAAAGTATCGATATCTGTTTACCGATATTTGAGTTTACCGATACTATTATCGATATATTCGGGAAGTATCGATATCGTTATCGATATTCTCTTAAAAATAACGATATATCTCGGTTATCGATATACAGTCCCTGTTCGGGACACGTTATGGAGCTGCGGGCTTAACATGCATGGACAACATAAAATTTGACAGGTGCTAGGGAAATGAATACATCTATTCCATATTCTAACGTAAGACTTAACGCTTAAGGTTTAAAATAAAAGTGTCCCGTCTTGATAAAATCACAATAAAAAATGTGAAAATTATAATAGTCGCATAGTAATAAAAGGTAATAAAAGTCAGGACGGAACACTTTTATTTTAAACCTTAAGCGTTAAGACTTACGTTAGAATATGAAATATAAGTAATCATTTCCCTAGATCGTCAAATTTTATTTCGTCCATGCATATTAAGACCGCTGGAGGAGAGTTGATAGTGTTGATACATTCATGTTAGCCCTAGTATATGAACTACGAACATATCCCAATTGAGAAAAGGCCAAATTATCTATACATTGCCATCTAGAATTACCGAGCTACTGGGGCAATGATATTTTGGGGCAATTATATTTACTAAGAGTATTTACATAATCACTCCTCCTCATAATCAGTCCTGTTTAGATTTCCATACGGTTTTCACAAATAGAAAGAGGGATTATCTAAGAAGGTAGGCTATCAGTAATTAATTTAATTTAGTGCTAGTTAAGAAATAAAATTATCTTATATAATACCCTGTCTGTGCACCAAAGTGCACCAAATACACTGTGAACAGAATAACGGTTTAATAATATTCGTAAGATATTTAAACAGGTAAGCATACTGACCTTATCTCGTTCGAAATAGGTTCAGACGAACTGTAAAATGTTTTTTTTTTTCTATTAACAAACCCATAAACACATAAATGTATTTAAAACAAAATACAATAACACTGATGCTTGCACACGTATTAGTCAGGAAGAACATACAAAAATGACATCATTTAAAAACAAGTTTAAGAGCTATTTCGCAATGGCAGCATAGTTAAGTAGCGAGTCAAAAATGGCTGAATGTTTGAACAATACTTTTTTCAGAATCACTTTCCTTCCGATTGTGAGGCGAAGCTGAAAGCGCGTAGCTGTCAATAAGCTGCTCGTACCTACTAACGTGGCGTAACATTTCAATTGCAACTTATATTATAAATGTGTAAATTATTATTATAAATAAATGAATATGAATATATTACCAATTACAGTTACTCAGAATATTGTACCTAGACCGTTCTTGTTCTTTATTATAAATAAATAAAGTAAATTGAAGTGACGTGAACGTATTATGCGTGAATCATAACCTCAAAGACTCGTTTAGTGATGTAATAAATTGCTATGAAAAATTGTCGATAGTTATTGCAAGGCAGCTATAATCGTTCGGTCCTTCTCACTCTCAATATACTATTTGAGTAAAAGAGACGGAACGATATGAAGTTTTAATTAGTTTGACATCCGTCTCACTCTTGAAATATTTGCGTGAGAGAGACGGAAGATACAAACTTCGAACCAAAACGTTCGGACGTCAGATATGATAGTACTGAAATGGTATACTTTAACAAATGTTGCTACATGTTGAGCGTTCTTTACGTATTCGTATTAAATTGACAAAATTGGATTGAGTGTCACGTCTATAATCGGATCATGCTGACAGCCGTCACGCGCACCATCCTACAGCGCAGCGAGTGTAAATCAAGACGGATTTCCACGATTTATTAATATGTGACGTTCTCAATATAAAGGGATCTTATGGAGGCAGGCGGTTACGCCGTTTTTAGAAGTGTTACCATAGTATTCGTATAGTTACAAGAACAAGAAGAGCGTAACTGCCTTCCTCCATAAGGTCCCTTTATATTGAGAACGTCGCATATGTTGTGGTTATTATAAACTATGATCGTACGTTTCAGTTTCTTTTTAATTATTCCTTTTGTGATTATTTATCTGCCGCATATTCAAATCGGTCCGTCGGATCTCGGCCTGTCCGTTCATCGTACAATCAAGGTTATATATATATAGATACGTTTAGAGTGTCAAAAATATGTAACCACGACCTTATTACGGCGACATAAGATCGTGGTTGTATATTTTTGAGGCTTTGGACGTATCTATGTTTATAATCTTAAGTGTACAAGGACACAGATTATCCATTTCTTATACTTCATATAATTTTTTAATTTTGTCCGGCAGTCCGCCGGAGACTTGAGACTGCCGGCGGACTGCAGGTCTGGCCATTACCTTGAGCGGCGGCGGCGGCGACGAGCGAATTCTCTCTTCATTGCTTGGCCAAACCACTCACGCAGCAGCGGTTAGTTGACGTTACACGCAATGTATTAGAAAATTCGCTCGTCGCTCAGCCGGTCGCGCGTAGTTGTGGCCTAAATCTGTCGTACTTTAGGGACGGAATTTATATTTTGATCCCGCTATTGAGCTCTGAAAAATCTTACTTTCCAAACAGGAGAGAAAACGAATACATTACTTAATTATTCGACACTTACTTGTCGCTGTCGAGGAATCCGTGTTCGTATTCGATCGGGCGCGGGCTAGTTCCGCTGATTTTGCAGCGTGCGAAAGAAGTACACAAGGCCCGTTATGGTCGTGTTTAATGTGGATATAGGTGGATAAAGTGTGTCACTCTCTGATCAGTTAGTGCGAGAGGGACGGATCCTTCATCAACATTCATCCACCGCGATAAAAGCGACTATACTCGTAATACAGGGACTGGTAAAATACTCAAGTACAATCAGCATCAAATAGATAGGAGCAGCCGAAATGGCCAAATATATCGCAACGCTATCTTCTCACAATCTTACTTTTACAAAAATCCTGAATCATTTACAAATTCGTAAATAAGCGGTTTTACCAAATGATATGTTTGCGAAATGAATCAGTTTGTAAAACGTTTTTTTGGTAAAACATTAGTGAAGCCAAAAATTCAGAACTACTGGACCTTTTGTTGGGTTTATTTTATTCATTATTTAATAGCTTGCAATGTCCCACTGCTGGGCAAAGGCCTCCCTATTATACTTCCACGTAGCCCTGTCTTGGACAGTCTCCCACCGGCCTTGATCAAACGCATCAAGCTCATCTCCTCATCGTCGCCGTGTTCTGCCGCAACGCAGGATTCTATTGCGTGTGACCTATTTGGTGCACACTTTATCCCACAAATTCTCCTTTCCTATTCTGAGCTTTGCGGCTGCTTGGGCTACATCAGCTATTTGAGTTTTGGAGCGTAGTATGGTATTCCTGATGCGGTCTGATAATTTGACTTCCAAAATACTACGCTCCGTGGAAAACGAAGAATTTTATTATTTGTCAAAGACCTAGCCTGAGCTCTATAGGTGAGGATCGGAAGTAAGAACGATTGCACATGTCTTCATACTTACCCAAAATTTTCGCGGCTGTAATACGCGACGCCGCTGGTCTGGGAAACCCAGACCTGTTCGTTAATATCAGATTGCATCCTTAGCAGCGTGAGAAAGAAATACAGGTAAATAGTACAATTGTTCAAACACGACTTGATTAAATAATTAAAAAATATCACGGGGCTATCTCACACAAATTGACCTAGTCCCAAACTAAGCTCTAGGCTTGTAGGTACTATGGGTACCAGGCAACGACATGAATACTTATATAGAGAAATACATACTTAAATACATAGAAAACATCCTAGCGGTTCCTGGTCCGAACCAAAATATAAAATATATATTTGTTCCTGAGTCTGTTTTCTATACGTTAAATTATGTATTAAGTAGTATGTTTCTGTGTTAGTATTTTAATCATTGTCCAGTACCCATACTCCAAACCTAAAGTTTAGATTGTACCCTGGTATTTATTTATGCATTTAGAGGATTCGATTTTCGATGAGATAATCATTGACAAGTTATCAAGCATATCAATACGCTATCGGAAAAAAATGATTTCGGAGAAATGATCTGGTTAAATCATTTCTCTGAAATATTTTTTTTCCGATAGCGTATTTTCCAATCACGTTATTCTCCATTCTTCAATTTCACCACACGCATTTATTCTATCCTTTTGAACCATTCGCATTTTGCCCCATTTTTAATTTTTACTCAATCGCATTTTTCCTTATTCTGGATTTTTCCCAGTCGCAAATTTTACCATTGAAATTAGGTCGAAATTATTAAATTAGGTAGGTAGGTTTAGGTTATGTTAGCTTTGCAGCAGGCCCGAAGGGCCAAAGCACCCAGAAATAGGAGCTTCGCGGCAGCGGAGTTCCGTCGACACTGTGGAAATGATGTTTAGTTTAGAATGGGCAACTATGCGAACAGGAAAAATCCAGAATGGAGAAAAATGCGATTGAGTAATAATTAAAAATGGGGCAAAATGCGAATGCTTCAAAAGGATAGAATAAATGCGTGTGGTGAAATTGAAGAATGGGGAATAAAGTGATTGGAAAATACGCTATCGGAAAAAAAATATTTCGGAGAAAAGATCTAAACAGTCATTTGTCAATGTTATCATAATCCCAAACTAAGCTGGCTTGTACTATGGTTTCTGAACAGTATACATGTATGCAGGTATGTAAATAATTATTGATAACATATATTTATAAATATATTGATTTTCGAGTAGTAGCTGATTCATTCCGCCTATTATACTTATTATAAAATACAGGGTTGGCACACTCGAGATCCTTGACAGTGACCGGATCGAAGAAATTAGGGTTGTCACTTAATTAAACCCATACTAATATTACCAGCGACCTTTCGCTCCGGCTTACGAAAAAAGATAGTTAAAATGCAGCTTCAATATTCAAAATATTTTTTATAATTTTCATTTTATTGCCATAAAATTATGAGATATAATGTTATTCCGCTAGGTGTTTATCTATTTATAACAATGTTTATTGAACCGCTATAGAAAAACGTAAAATGTAATATTACAAGTAGATAATAATAATAATAATAATAATCTTTATTGCTCAAAAACATACATTTTTTACAATTGGAGCCGTGGAGACTGCGTTAGTTTTCACTGTGTTGCAGCCCCCAGTGGTTAACCGTAAACATGTACAGTCAAGGTTATAAACATAGATACGTCCAAAGCCTCAAAAATATGTAACCACGATCTTATGTCGCCGTAATAAGGTCGCGGTTACATATTTTTGACACTCTGAACGTATCTTTATTTATAACCTAGACTGTACAGTGAGTTGTTAAGAACAACATACTTATGGAGAAAATTATGGAGATTTGTAAACATAATGAAAATGAAATTGTCAATTGTTGGTTTTTTTTTTTTATTAGAAAAAAATAACTAAACTCAGATATTAATAAATTAATAATTATTATCGATGAAAATAAGTATAAATGTTAGCATAACTTGTTGCAATACATCAGTCTAAATATTATTATTTTACGATAAATAAATTAGTTCATTTAATCCGATAAAAATATAATTTTAGTTTTAACTTTTAAATAAAGGGTCCTTTTCTGGGCGTTTCAACCGCCGTCATTAGTGTCACCAATATATTGACGAAATCAATGACAGTCACTACAGCAACTTTTGATGCTGATATAAATTAAATTCCCCGGTTCTGTTTTTACATCAGGAGTTGCTGGAAGGTGTCATTGATTTCGTCAATATATTGTCAACACTAATGACGGCGATTGAAACGCTCGGAAATACACTCTAAAATGTTTTCTAATCAATTTAAAGTGACATCCCTAGCAATTTCGTAACAGCGCAGACGCAGATTTGGCTCACGTCGCCGCCAACTCGCTACCTCATTATCAAAAACGTTTAACAACCCGCGTAAAATAAGAACGAAATTCAACCTTATTCGTCTCGATTTAGGACGCATTTACAAATGAAGTTGATATAAAAGTTAGAATGTTTTATTGAATAATGTTAATTATTAATCTAATAAGAAATAGACACTTAAAAATTATTACTTACTAGAGTTCTGATATAAAGTTCGCGTATTCTCTGTATATACATAAAAATCGATGTGTGTGTGTGGGTATGTGTGTATGTTCCCCGGCTGGACCGATTTTGATAAAACTTTCAGGAAATCAGTTTTGTTTTGTAGCGAACGAATCACTAGTTTTTTGTTTTGGCAATTTTGTGCCATAAGTAACTATTTCTATCTGTCTGTTTGTTTCGCTTCCACGGCTAAACCACTGAACCGAATTCGATGAAATTTGGTATGGATATAGTTTGAATCCCGGGAAAGGACATGTAATACTTTTTATCCCGGAAAATTGGACTGTTCCCGAGGGAGCAGCGATAAACGACTTCTACGCGGACGGAGTCGTTGGCACAAGCTGTTTAATTAATATGTGACGTTCTCAATATAAAGGGACCTTATGGAGGAAGGCAGTTACGCTCTTCTTATTCTTGTAACTATACGAATACTATGATAACAGTTATAAAAACGGCGTAACCGCCTGCCTCCATAAGGCCCCTTTATATTGAGAACGTCACATATTTCTAGTTTATAAGTACTTCACTTACCGGCAGCGCTCTGCATCGGAAGCACGGGAGTACGTTATCGGCATTACGTATATCTTATTTATTTATTTATTAAAAACACACTTTATAACATATCCACATCACTGACACCCCGAACGTGCGAACTACGGTTGACAAGTAATGTCTTTAATCGCATGGAATACTAAGGGCCTGTATCACAATCGACAAGTAAATTCATCTGTGAAATAAAGATTGCCCTCTCCTTGTCTTTTTTCAAGTGTAAGAAAGGGAAAGAGCTTAATATAATTGACAGATATGCTTTACTTGTCGATTGTGGAACAGGCGGTAAATTAACTTTGTTTTTAACTTTCAACGCAAAAAGAGGGCTGTTATAATTGTTATACGTGTTTATTTGTATCTGCGTTTGAGTAGGGTGATATTTTTCCCAAAATAAATAATTCCGCGTAGCAATTTTTCCAGTCACTTTTTTTCCCATTCGTGATTTTACCCAATCGCATTTTTCCCCGTTATTATTTTTCCCAGTCGCAAATTTTACCTATTGTAATTAGGTCGAAATAGGTAGGTAGGTTTAGTTTAAGTTAGTTTTACAGCAGGCACGAAGGGCCAAAGCATCCAGAAATAGGAGCTCCGTCGACTCAGTGTAAATGATATTAATTATTCAAATAAATACGGATTGGGATATTGATGCGAATTGTATTATTTCTGCTGATAAAAAAATCTTGAGCGAAATATTGCTACCAGAAAAAAAAGATTTTGGGAAAAATATCGCCATACTCCCGTGTTCGAGTATCTATGTATCTGTCTGCGGCGTCGGATGGACCGATTTTGATCAACTTGTGTTAGCCGTCGGGGGGCTAGTACAACTTGTCATGCGACTTGTTTGTCGCTCGGATGTGCCTTTCTAACTAGTTTGCACCGAAAGAGACGCACTGAGAGCGAGAAAATATGAGATGTGCATACCCCGGGGTTTCTTAATTGAGCATTGATATGACATCGAACTTGCTGTAATTAAATCACTTTCATTTTTCAACCCCCCATTCTAGACCCAATTCAACTATTTATAAAATTAATTTCACATTTTTTACTAAAAATAGATGCGGGCAAGCAAGTTATACAACTATGCCTAATTTCAAGTTGATAGCTTGCGTAGTTGCTGAGAAAAACTGCTGTGACATACAGACAGACATACATATATACAAAAGTTTCACCATAAGGATTCCTTTTTTTACCATATTGGTACGGAACCCTAAAAAGAAAAAACATTTCTGTTGCTCAGGCAAGACTTTAAATTAACGTTTGTTTTTAAATATAGTTAACAATGGTTGCAGAGTAAGTATATCATAACTTAATAGTCGTTTTATTAACTTTACTATAATTAACTTCGGAAACGATAATTCGTAATTTTAAAATGTCCTGATGTATCAACCAAAGTTAGTATTATCAATAAGTTAAATTGAGATCCAAGTGACATCTAATTTTAAGAGGCTCGTATGGAATCTTGCCGCTTATCCACAGAAACTATAATCTTGTGTGCAACAACCAATTTGTTTTTTTTAATTGACGCATAAACAAGCCGATCAAAATTATCCTTCCTAGTAACATTTTTTTAGTAACCTAAAATAATCACTGTTTGAACACTTAATATTTTTTATTTAATTTCAGTTTTATTTTGAATCACACCGTATTTTTTTTATTATATCGATCACTGTACGTTTTTACCGATCGCAGCGTTAACGGCGCGGGCGCACACCCAGCGCGCGCGCACGATTGGGCGGAGTAAGTGACCAGACATGCCGCGCTACTACGGGTTGTAGTATTAGTAATACCTATTATTTATCACGGTTAGGTTAGGCTAGGTTAGGGTAACCCTGGGGCCCGAAAATCGGGCAACCTGAAGGGGGAGGTGTGGGGCCTATTTAATAGGTCCTGCAGAGCCATCTTGGCGGCCATGGACGAGGTGGAGGCCGCCAAGGCCGAGGGCGAGGAGATCCGCATCCTTAAAGCGGACAATAAAAGGATGCGGGAGCAACTCGCCCTGCTCACCGTGGAGACCAAGGCGCTCAGGACCGCCTTCTCCGAGCGCCAGGCCCCGGCTCCCCCCCCTCCACCAGTGCAGTTCTCTACGGAGGAGCTGGTGGAGGCAATAGAATGTATGAAGAGGGACCTCTTCCTCAGTTTGGGCAACATGGTGAATGCCCGAATTGAGGAAGTGAGTCGCCGCCTTCCCCCGGAGCCCCCGCTCCGCCCCCCGCTGGCAGCGGACAAAAGGGCCACAGGGTCTGCCCCCCCGCCGCCCCCCCCCAAGACGAAGGCCACGAGGCCTACCCCGCCGCCCATGCCGCAGCCCGAGCCTGTGGCGAGGGCCAGACTGGGGGATGGAAGGCCTAAGGCCGCCAAGAAGGCGGCACCCCCCGCCCGCAAGGCAGCGCCCAACGCCCCTGCGGCCAAGGCGCCCAGGCCTGCCGCAGCCCCGGCTGCCGCTCGGCCTTCGCAGGGCGTACCCGGCCCCTCAGGCCGAATACCGCCTCCGCCCGCGCAATGGTCGGAGGTGGTAAAAAAGGGAAAAGGCAAGGGGAAGGCCAAGACCTCCCCCCCCCCGGCCAGAAAGGCAGCGCCAAGACCCGCGGCGCTGTCTGCCCCCAAGACGGCGGCGGTGGTGGTGACGTTAAAGAAGGACGCCACCACCACGTTGCAGGCCACCATGGCTAAGGCCATTCAGGGCCTTAGCCTGCAGGAGGTGGGCCTGCAACATGTGCGGGTCCGGACCTCGGCGACCGGGGGCAGGGTCATCGAGGTCCCAGGGGGGGATAGCGGCCGGACCGCCGATAAACTGGCGGAACGGCTGCAAACAATAGTCGGGGACGTGGCGAACATTAGCCGCCCCGTCAAGATGGCCGGCCTCCAGGTCGCCGGGCTCGATGAGTCGGCGACCGGGGAGTCGGTGGCGGAGGCGGTTGCCAAGGCGGGGGGCTGCGCGACGGCCCAGGTAAAGGTTGGGGCCGTCCGCAGGCTGTACGACGGCACTGGATCGGTCCTCGTCCAGTGCCCCGTGACCTGCGCGATCGCGCTGCAGAGGGCGGGTCGGATCCTGGTGGGTTGGGCCTCCGCCAGGGTCACGGCCGTGGGACCGACACCGATGCGCTGCTTCAAGTGCTACGGTGTCGGTCACACGAGGGAATTGTGCCCCTCTAGCGTGGACCGGAGCACGCTGTGCTTCCGGTGCTGCAAGGAGGGGCACAAAATGGGGGAATGCTGGGAGAAAGAGTGGTGTGCGGTCTGCCACCACTCCAAACTCCCAGCGGGGCACAGAATGGGGGGAAGGAACTGCTTCCCCCCCCCAACCAGAGGTAGGGACACGAGGGCCCCACGCCCCCGTCCCCCCCAGCAGAACCCCCCGTCAGCGCCAGCCGCCGGGGCCCAGGAGGAAAGCATGGATGTCTAGATGCCAGCACACCCGCATCTAGACATCCTGCAGGTGAACGCCAACCACTCCGCCAGAGCTCAAGACCTGCTCATGCAGACCATGGCGGAGTGGGCGATTGGCGTTGCCGTAGTGGCGGAGCCCTACTTCGTCCCCCCCCTACCCAACTGGGTAGGGTCGGCGGACGAGAGGGTGGCCGTGGTGGTGCCGGCGGTGGGGGACTTCCCCCCCCTGACCAGGGTGGAGGGTGGCCCGGGATTCGTGGCGGCCAAATGGGGAGACGACACCGTCATGGTTGCGGTGTACTTCTCCCCCAATAGGCCGCTGCGAGAATTTGAGTTGTTCCTGGGCACCCTGGGGGGGGTCGTCAGGAGGGCAGCCCCGAAGCAAGTGCTGGTCCTGGGGGACCTCAATGCCAAGAGCGCGGCATGGGGTTCCCCCGTTACGGACCCGCGCGGGGCGGCCCTCAGGGACTGGGTGGCGGCGACGGGCCTTACGGTCCTGAACCAGGGCAGCGCCAACACTTGCGTGCGGCGCCAAGGGGGGTCAATCGTGGACATCACGTTCGCGACCCCCGCCATTGCCGCACGCGTTACGGACTGGCGCGTCCTGGAGGACGTGGAGACCCTCTCTGATCATCTATACATCAGAATGAGGGTCTCCACAGGTAGGGTCCGGCCGCTGCCCGTCCCCGCGGGGGGGCAGAGGGGGGCCGGGAGAGGAGGAGGGTTCCCCAAATGGTCCCTGTCCAAACTGGACAGGGCCAGGGTGGACGAGGCGGCGATGGTGGAGGCATGGTGTGCTGCCCCACCCGCCGACCTCGGGGTCGAGGAGCGGGCATCTCGGTTCCGCTCCTCGCTGCAGGCGGTGTGCGACGCGGCCATGCCCCGGGCGAAGCGTCTTTTCGCCCGGAGGAGGGTGTACTGGTGGTCCGCAGAGATTGCGGCCCTGCGAACCGCCAGTAACAGTGCTCGGTCGGCGTACCAGCACTGTCGGCGTCGGCAACACACCGCCGAGGAGGAGGAGGGGCTCCACAGGGCCCTCAAGGAGGCAAAGGGGGCCCTACAGGTGGCGATCGCCAAGGCCAAGGACGAGGCGCACGCCTCGTTCTTGGCCACCCTGGACAGGGACCCGTGGGGGCGTCCGTATAGGGTGGTGCGCAACAAAATGCGCACCGCCCCCCCCATGGATTCCCTGGAGCCCTCCCTCCTCCAGGCGGTCATCGAGGGGCTATTCCCGCCGAGCCCCTCGATAACTCCCCCGGTGATGACCGAGCCATCGGGGGAGCCGGAGGTCGAACTCGCCATCGCGCCCATTAGCGATGACGAGTTCGACCGGGTGTTGGACCGCCTCCGGGGCTGCAAAAAGGCCCCGGGCCCGGACGGAGTCCCCGGCAGAGTCCTCCCCATCGCACTGAAGCACCTCGGGGGCCGCCTCAGACAGCTGATGGACGACTGTCTGAGGGAAGGCAAATTCCCGAGGGTGTGGAAGGAGGGGAGGCTCTGCCTCCTCCGGAAAGAGGGTCGACCCCCTGACTGTCCCTCGGCATGGCGCCCAATTGTGCTGCTGGACGAGGCCGGGAAAATGTTGGAGAGGATCCTGGCCTCCAGAATCCTGCAGCACCTGGAGGGCGCCGGCCCGAACGTCTCGGACCGGCAGTTCGGGTTCCGGGAGGGGCGGTCCACGCTCGACGCACTGAAGTCCCTGAGGGACTTCTGTGAGGACGCGTCGAGCAGGGGGGAGGGTGTCGTGGCGGTGTCGCTGGACATCGCCAACGCATTCGGCACCCTTCCCTATGGGGTCATTAGAGAGGCACTTCGGTATCACGAAGTGCCTCTCTACCTCCGGAGGGTCGTGGAGCACTACCTTACCGAGAGGGTAGTGCTCTACGAGGGGCGGGATGGCGGTCGGGGGGAGCGGGAGATGGCCTGTGGAGTACCCCAGGGTTCCGTGCTCGGTCCCTTGCTATGGAACCTGGGGTACGATTGGGCCATCAGGGGGGAATTGCTCCCACGGACGGCCACCATTTGCTATGCGGATGATACCATGGTGGCCGTGCGTGGGACCGAAATGGAGGAGGTGGTAAGGCGGGCGGAGGTGGCGGCCGAGCTGTCGATCCACCGGATCGAGCAGCTCGGCCTGAAGGTGGCCCTCTCGAAGACCGAGGGGATAGTCTTCGGGGGGCGTGGGTGGCGGCTGCCGGCGGGCGCGGCGCTCACGATCGGGGGAGAGACGGTCCAGATAAAGCCCCATATCAAATATCTGGGGCTAACTTTGGACCGTCGGTGGGATTTCGGGGAGCATTTCGCGAGACTTGCTCCCCGAATCGTGGGCGCCGCGTCGGCCCTGGGCCGGCTGCTGCCCAATGTGGGAGGGCCGGGCTCCTTGTGCCGGCGGCTATACGCCGGCGTCACGAGGAGCATGGCCCTGTATGGGGCCCCAATATGGGCGGACAAGCTGTCCGCCCGGAACAGGGCCCTGCTGCGTAGGCCCCAGCGGGTGGTGGCCCTCCGAATGGTGAGGGCCTATATGACGGTGGCCCACGCAGCGGCCTGCCTCCTCGCCTGCACCCCGCCATGGGAAATGGACGCAGAGGTGCAGGCTGAGACCTACAAGGTTAGGTCCAGGGCCCGGGCTAGGGGAGAACGCCCGGACCCTGAGGAGGTGGAGGAGACGCGCCGTATGACGGAGCGCCGAATGCGGGACAGGTGGAAGAACGGCCTGGAGGACTCACCCTATGGTACCCGTACCATAGGGGCGATCCTCCCGTCGTTCGACACCTGGGTGGATAGGGCATTCGGCGCTCTGTCGTACAGGCTTGTGCAGGTAATGACCGGACACGGGTGCTTCGGTCATTACCTGCACAAAATTGGGAGGGAGCCTGGCCCGCAGTGCCATGAGTGCGGCGATCCGGACGACACGGCTCAGCACACCCTCGAGGTGTGCAGCCGCTGGAGTTCGGAGCGCGCCACCATGGCACTGGCGATTGGGCAATGGGACCTCTCCCTGCACAGCGTTGTCTCATCAATGCTGTGCAGCGAGAGGTCCTGGCAGGCGGTGGCCTCCTTCTGCGAGAGCGTTATCTCGCAGAAGGAGGCCGCGGAGCGTGAGCGCGAGGAGTCTCCTCTCGCGCATCCGCTCCGGCGCAGACGGCGGGGGTTGAGGCGGCGGCGGTTTGCCGCCCGCCTCAACCCTTAGTGGCTGCAGGTGGGGGATGGGAGTCCCACACCTGCCGTAGGAACGTCACTTGGTTGTCTGGGGGAGAGGCCCGGCGTGCTCGGCCTCTCTCCCCTTTGGCGCAGGGAGCCCCGGCAGTGGCTGGGGCAGCCGGAAGGCGTCGTGGCAATGCTAACGCGGAACCACGGCGTCTTACCGAAACCGGCAGAAGGGTACGCCAGGGTGGTTTTTAGTGGGTTGCGCTCCTCCCTTTCTCCCCATTCTGGGGAGGGGGGGAGGAGTGAGTCCCACATATCCCCTCGCCACTCCCATGGTGAGGGGAATGCATAAAGCATTTTCCACCCTGTCAAAAAAAAAAAAAAAAAAAAAAAAAAAAAAAAAAAAAAAAAAGGTTAGGGTAACCCTGCCTACGAAACTAGAAGTCCTGGGTACAGATCCCGGTATAGGAAATGTGTAATGGAGGCGTTTTCCATAAAAACTACGGATAATTAAGGATTAAAATTTACAACGGTAATTGCTTCCATGACGTCACGAAAATTAACAAACGGCGGTATATATGTATGACTAATTTTCGTGACGTAATGAAAACAATTTACTTTATGGGTACTTTTTTTTTGGAGAACGCCCGTACGTATTTATATATATATGTATTGTTAATTTTATTAATTCTATTTATTTCTATTTGTAATTGACATGTACTTTATGATTTATTAATTTTTATTGACATAATTTATTTTATAATTTGACATACTATTATTGTAAAATATTTGCATGCTTGCTTGCAAGCTGAATACACTGAACATTATTTATTTTTCAATTTGACTGTAACATCTTGTAAACTGTATTCTGCAAATAAATTATATTGATTGATTGATTGATATAACTATGTTTATCGTTGTCTAGTACCCATTATACAAGTCTTAGAGCTTAGTATGGGACTAGGTCTTTGTGTGAGATTGTTAATTAAGATATTTATTAATTTGATTTACTTATTTAACGACACGGTTGGCCTAGTTGGTAATGAAGACCACGAAGCTAGCGGTTGAGGCAATGGATGATTAAGGAAATAAGAAACGAGCTAGCGGTTGAGGCAATGGATGATTAAGGAAATAAGAAGCAAAACATTTACTGTTATATTACTGTTGTTACTAACCCCCTTACTAATAAACGTTGAGTAACGGCTGAGTAGTTATACAATGCTTTGTCCTTATCTGTCATTGTGACATTTGAATTCGACAGATAAGGACAAAGCATTGTATAACTACTCAGCCGTTACTCAACGTTTATTAGTAAGGGGGTAACTGTTGAGTTTCTTGCGGCGCTTCTTCTCAGCAGCGTTCTCCTCTTGGGAAGCGCTGGTAGATTTTGACGTGTAAAAGTGCCCGTGCGGCCTACTAACTGAATAAATATTTTTTATCTTATCTTTAATTAAAAATATAAAAATCAATTGCCGTGTGTGAGTCTTGCAAAAACTTAAGAATGGTTCGACCGTTTTGATGTTTTTTTTGTCTTAATCAATACAGGGGTGGTTTAGAAAAAAAAGAAAATTAGAAAAGCTCAAAGACCCGAAAAACTGAGAGTGGTACGAAGTTCACCGGGTCATCGTTTATAATAATTATGAGGTGCGCGTGAGTTGTGATCGAGGCGCCGTGGTACCGCCGCGAGACAATGCCAATGCCACCGTATTTCCGACTGCACGTGCTCCTCTTTTAAACACTGTTTTTAAAATACGTTTAATATCTAAGTTCCGTATTGACAAACCTAGTATCCTGGCAACACTATACGCTTATTCACTCAGAAATTAGGCTTGGTTAGCCTAGTTGGTAGTGACTACGAGACTAGCGGGCCCCGGGTTCGAATCCCGGTTTGGGCAACGGTAGAGTTCTCCTCAGAGGATACTGAATAAAAAAAGATACATAAACTGCATTCAAAATAAAATAAATAAATATCAGAGACAATCTCACACAAATTGACCTAGTCCCAAACTAAGCTCTAGGCTTGTACTATGGGTACTACACGGAGCAAAAAAAAAATTACAATATTACCAGATTGTATTGTAGTTATGATTCTGGTGCAGAAAAACAGATTTCAGCTATGTTTAACAGATATTTTTTTATGACAGCAAATCATATTTTTGTTAATACTACAATATTCTAGTTAAATATTCTAGTACACGAAAACTTTGATATCGTTTTGGTTACCGTCTAATAGTTACTGAGTAAAATATGCATTTAGCATACAACAGGTTTTGTATACTACACAAAATTTGTTTCCTACGATACTAGGTAAATGGTAATAGGTACTAGAAATGATGTCGTACAGAAGTAGAATTTTCTATTAATGTGTAAAAAACGTATAGTCGTCACATATAATACAATAAAATCAAGTAGAATTTACAATATTCTGTTACAGGAAACAAGATTTTTTTTCTCCGTGTAGGCAACCATGACTGGAACAAATACTCGCGCTCATCACACAAATATTTGCCCATACCGGGATTCGAACTCGGGACCGCCAGCTTCGTAGGCAGGGTCACCCGTCGTCGTCAATATAACTTTATTTTCACCGCCAACAGAGCGAAACAAAAGAAGGGTCGTCAGAAACGTAAGTGTCAGGGTTGTAATCGGGTTTAAATATTCACATTAATGTCGGATTTCACCAACCACTTAACCGACGATTAGTGTTAACAGCTGTCAAAATGTATGAACTAACAGTCGATCGTATGGTGAAATTGGTACTTAATATATTAAAATATTATTTTGTAATAATTTGGTTCGATGGAACTATAGGTCCGTTTATCTTTCGTATAAGATATCTTGGTCTTGTAAGATTGTTTGTTTTCTTAATAAATAAATTTAACAAAAAACAGCTGTCAACGCGCAAAAGTGCCAAACGTTTTTGTATACCATCTTAACAACAATGGTTTTATGAGAAAAGTTTTTGTGATGGCTAAACAATTAAAATCTATGGCTGTCTGTCGGTACGTTTGGTCTTTGTCTTGAACAATAGTTAAAACTCTACGCTATCAATAGACAATTATGGCGTACAATATATTACAAGTTTTTCTTTAATTTTTACGTTTCTTGGTTTGTCTGTGGTTTTAGATAAATAATAATAAATAAATAAATATCAGGGGACAATCTCACACAAATTGACCTAGTCCCAAACTAAGCTCTAGGCTTGTACTATGGGTACTAGACAACGATAAACATACTTATATAGATAAATACATACTTAAATAGATAGAAAACATCCATGACTCAGGAACAAATACTCGCGCTCATCACACAAATATTTGTCCATACCGGGATTCGAACCCGGGACCGCTAGCTTCGTAGGCAGGGTCACTACCAACTAGGCTAACCGCAACGATATTAAACAATCGCATTTACGACATACTACAGTTTATAAAGTACTAGCGACCCGCCCTTGCTTCGCTCCGGGTTCTAATATATACATAAACCTTCCGTGAAAAATTATCTAACTGATGGTGAAAACCGCATTAAAATCCGTTGCGTAGTTTGAAAGATCTAAGCGTACAAAGGGACAGACGGCGGGAAGCGACTTTGTTTTATACTATGTTGTGATTACGTTTGAATCGATTCAAGCGTTGATTTTAAACTAGTTCCTGCGCTTGTTTTTGTCCCTTTTATCCCGGTGGATAAGAATGGATAAAGCATCCGTCACCCTCGCACTTACATAATGATCAGAAAGGGACAGATCTTTTATCCACGTTTACCCACAAATTTCGAACACGTTTATACACAATTTAGCACCTTATTTCAATGGTATAAGACGCATTTTTTTTTACATATCTTTGAACTCAACTGTACAGTCAGCGTCAAATATATAGAGGCACAAAATGGCCAAATATATCGGAACACATCCTTATTCCTGTACACGGAGAAAAAAACATTTTACAATATTACCAGATTGTATTGTAGTTATGATTCTGGTGCAGGAAAACAGATTTCAGCTATGGTTAACAGAATATTTTTTTTTACGACTACAAGTCACATTTTTATTAATATTAGAATATTCTAGTTAAAATATTCTAGTACACGAAAACTTTGATATTGTTGTGGTTACCATCTAATAGTTACAGAGTAAAATATGCATTTAGCATACAAAAAGTTTTGTATACTACACAAAATTTGTTTCCTACGATACTAGGTAAATGGTAATAGCCCAAGTAGCACAAGAGCTGTATAAGAGCTTACTCAGCCATTATAACTCTAGTTTCAGCATTTTAAGGGCTGTATAAGCGCTTATACAGCTTGTGTGCTGCTTGGGAGGTACTAGAAATAATGTTGTACAGAAGTAGAATTTTCTATTAATGTGTAAAAAACGTATAATTGTGACATATAATACAATAAAATCAAGTAGAATTTACAATATTCTGTTAAAGGAAACTAGATTTTTTTCTCCGTGTAGTAATAAAGGTGTGTTGCGATATATTTCTATCTATTTGAGCATGTTGCGGGGTAGAACTGTACAAATAAATAGTCTAGTGACAGATCAGAACTTCTTTAAATAGTTCCCATTCCGCACGTTCGACCCTGGCAAATGTCATTTGTCTGCAAAAAAAACTTGGCGACTCTTTCACTCCCTAAAGTGACGCGCGAGTAGGAACGCGACAGAAATAGACTAGTGACATATTGTGGTGAGACAAATGTCAAGGACGTAGTAAAAGACGCGGTTACTCTAGCTGCTAGTGACCCTGCCTACGAAGAAGTTCTAGGGTTCGAATCCCAGTATGGGCAAATATTATTTGTAATCACGTTCCCGAAAACGACTCTAACGATTTCGATGAAATCTTCAGTACCGGGGTTTGTGGGGGCGAAAAATCGATCTAAGTAGGTCTCATACCTGGGGAATATTTTTTTTTCCCGCTTTTTCACGCAAAAAGATTTCCCGCGCAATATGGTTCGTGATTTCGACGTGATCGTCGCCGTCTGAATAGACTGATGGTTGCAGAAACAGCGGGTTCGAAAATTCGGTTTTGATCCGAGTAACGACGCTCGGTCTCTCAGGTACTACTTCACTATTAATTAGTTGAAATGCAGCGAGTACAATCAAGGTCATAAATATGTATACACTTTAGTACCTTGTCTATTTAATGCCATGTTTAAACTGCCATATATGAATGTCACAGCGATTAAAGTGACAAGGCACTAAAGTGTATACATATTTATGACCTTGACTGTACATTCGGTGAAGTGTCTTGGTGCGCGTATTGACTCCCGTTTAAATTGGAAGCCTGAATTGTCTGTAACGGTACACTCAGTTCCGGGTGCTATGCTCTCAGGAGTTTTCGAGATAAGTCTAGTTTACGCGATTCAAGGTAGACGACGGCACAATTTAATTAACTTAGTGCGAACGTATATCGCTTACATGCAAAATTGAGTATTAGTGACCAGTACTTTGAGTATACATTTGTTTGAGAGATATTGGAGTTGTGTCGTTTTAACTGCGCGAAGCCTTGCAAATTCCTACCTCTGTTCGGGAGGCTTCTCGCGCGAAAGTGACTCTTATTGCCCTTTATCATATCACAATTGCATTATGTTTATGCGCGCGAATTGATTAAATACATAATAATCTGAGGAAATTGACATACGACCGCACTCAGAGACGTCAATTAACTTTTAAGTTTGATTAAAGTTGCTGCTGTCACTTTCTTTGTTATACTTAGCAATAGAGACACAGCAACTTTAATCAACCTTTAAAGTTAATTGACGTCTCTGAGTGCGGCCGTTAGGATTTTGCTACCTACATTAGTGGACTTTACACAGCCGTTCTATCGCGCATTCTCAGGAGCGTACAGGATTGCGTGCCGGTAAGCCTGTACGCACAATCGTGCGCGATTATGTTTTTGAACTTAAAGCTAACGTTCTTTCGCGCGCGATTGCTCGTATCAGTTTTTCTTAAAACGGAATGAGCGAACGTGTAAAAGCTAATCGTGCGTGATAGACCACGAGAAACTGGCGCGTGTTGGAGTGTGCGCAGTTCGAACAGTGTGCAAGCTTGTGCGACAAAATAAAATTTTACGTGTAAAGGCAACTTCGATCCACGCAATTGCGCGCAACACCTGAGCTCATGGCGCGGTCTATCCCGGGCCCTTCCGACATCTTTACACGCGCAATCTTTCGCACACGATTAGATGTTTCACGCGCGACAGAACGACAGTGTAAAGTCCACTATTGATTTTATAAGATGTGTTCGCCTGTTGCCGGATCGCAACTGGGTCATACACAGATTTAGGTTCAACATTGTCCCTTCTGCTCCTAAAAGTTGACAGCGTGGGAGTTTTTAACTCATATCATTTCGATACAGGCCAAAACTACACCAGACTCCCATTGCGCGGGTATAGCCTAACCTGAAAAATTCGGTTTCAAAGTCCTTAACTTTCTGCAATGGAACAGGAGAGACAACTTTTGTTTCTGTGACTGGGTATGTCCCAACCAGACCTGTCTAAGTTATGTGCCAAAGACGCTTTAATTAATTTAATAGTCAATAGAAAAATAAAGCAGCTGGAAGTCGACGGTGACATTAGGCAATACCTTGCAGACTTCCGGAAGGACATTATGTCTTATCTAGAGCCGCACGCGACGAGAAGTTTCAAAACCTGCACCTTAAGGACATTAAGGACCAAATCTGTAGTTTTACGTCTCTAGCAGAAAAAATCATAGGTGAACAGACTCTTAACACGATTGACGGCCGCACTCAGAGACGTGAATTAACTTTTAAGTTTCATTAAAGTTGCTGCTCTCACTTTCTTTGCTATAGGAATAGAATAAGACGCAGCAACCGCAGCAAGTGCGGCAATGAGTTGTCAGATCTTAGCAACAGGGTCACATATATATAAATGAAAAATGAAGCATTGTCTATTATTCCAAAGAACCTCAGCGAGGCCAGCGATGTCATGACAAGCTTGCCAAAAACGACAAGAATAAACAAATCTCCATGCAGAACAACATATTTTTTTATGTATGATAGGCAAACATTTAGCCTCGATCTCAAGTGGTGGAAAGTGATGAATGTGATGATGAAGTCGAAGATGTTGCATGCTTTCCTAGATAGTGCATCACTCTCGATTTGAAAAGGGCCAAGTTATACTTTTCAGGAAAAAGGTCAGCTGGAAGAGAGTTCCACTCCTTAGCGGTCCTAGAGGCGAACCGCTTCGTGCGAACAGCTGGCATATCGACGACGTATGGGTGAAACCCTAGTCCACGCCTAGTCCCACGAGAAAGGAATGGAGCTGGCGGAATCAGGTCATGCAGCCCTAAGCCCTAAGGGTGATTCCCATCTTCCAACCTACTCGTATCCAACCTATATTGGTACAGTTCGTCATCAAATATATCTGTACATATCAGAGTGGTCAAAAATATCTGAACATGCACTCTAACGCCTTGATAACAGAGTCGTGTTCAGATATTTGTGAGCACCATGTTTGCTGCAATATATATGATGGCGACTGTACTGTATAGGGTTAAATATTGTTACAATCTTGGTTGGGCAGGTTAGTAATTTAAGTATGTATACTATCGTTATCTAGTACCCATAGTACAAGCCTAGAGCTTAGTTTGGGACTAGGTCAATATGTGTGAGATTGTCCCTTGATATTATTATTATTATATCGTCTCTAATTTTCCATAGACGACGCCGTAGTCGCTGAAAGTAACTAAAGTCATCTTCACAGAAATATTACCTTGTAAACACGGTTACAGAAACAAAATCTGTATGTAAGCGATTAAAACCGGTTACGGACGCACGATAGACAAGTCAAAAAATCGAACAAACCGGTTAATCTAGTTTAAGATAAAATTAAAACATTCGCGTTGTTAAGAAAATTCACTAAACCGGAATAAACCGGTTCCAAAACCTGCTTTTGTATAAACAAGGTACTCACGCCGTGCGCTGCGTGCGGCGTTCGTCATTTGCGTCGTCCATTGGTTCGTCTGCCTCCCGGTTACCGTCGAACTGCACGTGCCGGTCGCTCTCCGGCGGGCTCGTTGACTGCGATCCGATCGAAGTCTGCAAGACAAACCGATGAGAATCACCCTAAAATGTTCATAAGTTTAAAATATATACTTTTATCCACCAGTGGGGTGTTATAAGTTTAATGTGGGTATCTGTGTATCTGTGACGTCATAGCTGCCACACGGAAGAATTGATTGTTTTTTTTAACCGACTTCAAAAAAGGAGGAGGTTCTCAATTCGAATGTATGTGGCTCTTTTTTTTTTTTTGTTTTAACGGTGGGTTGATCGAGAGTATTAGCTAAGTTTGGTGGATTAACAACGCAGTTAGCCTAGTTGGTAGTGACCCTGCCTACGAAGCTAGCGTTCCCGGGTTCGAATCCCGGTATGGGCAAATATTTGTGTGGTGTTAGCGAGTATTTGTTCCTGAGTCATGGATGTTTTCTATATATTTAATTATATATTTCCCTATATAAGTATGTATATCGTTGCCTAGTACCCATATTACAAAACTAGAGCTTAGTTTGGGACCAGGTCAATTTGTGTGAGATTGTCCCCTCATTTTTTTAAATCCTTTAGGAGTTATGAGTTCGGTAAGTAGGGATCCCAATTTTATCGGAGTTTATATCTATTTAATTAATAACACTTTGTTGCCAACTGTACCTAAGGTGAAGTCACCTATTATGGACAAGGCTCCAGTGATGAACAATAACATTTTATATAGAAAACTAGGCAATACCGACAATTTCATTCTAATTTCAATTTATTCTAATTTTAACGCTAACACTACTAATTTTAACAATAACTCACACATCTCGGAAGCTTAGCTTGATTGTTCATAACTGGAGCACTGTCCAGTCGAGGACAGAAAGATGTTTATACTTTTTCACCTTATTCCATTGTAATAAGGTCCAAAAGTGTAAACATCTTTCTGTCCTCGACTGTCCATGATAGGTGCTTACTTACCCCCTTACTAATAAACGTTGAGTAACGGCTGAGTAGTTATACAATGCTTTGTCCTTATCTGTCGAATTCAAATGTCACAATGACAGATAAGGACAAAGCATTGTATAACTACTCAGCCGTTACTCAACGTTTATTAGTAAGGGGGTTATAATTTAACACTGATGATCAACTCTCGGAAGAACGCCCGTCATTTTGAAAACAACCCTGTTCCGTACAGCAGAGAGTTCCTTATGATGTTAATAAAAAATATTGTAAGGTATTTTATAGATTTTTCACTTCTCATGCTCTAAAAGTTCGTCTTTATGTCGTGCGTAGGCGACATAAAGTCGGACAAAAATGACGGGCGTTTTTCCGAGCCTTGCTGACGATAAGGTCTCTGTAAAATGACCAGTCGAACGACTCCCAGCGCGAGGGATCTAAGTAGCCGTTAAGGAGTGCCTATGACCAAATGTACCAACTAGGATCACCCGCTGGACTAGTCAGAAGATTGCCTGAAAATTTTATCAAAATCGGTCCAGCCGTTTTGAAGTCCATAGGGATTATTAACATACATACAGTCAAGGGCATTAATATCTACACAGGCATCGCGTCAATTATATGTATACATGGACCTTATTGCCGTGGCATAAAGGCGTATAGATATTTTTGAGATCTTGGGAACGTATATATATTTATGCCCTTGACTGTACACACAGATTTACATATATAGAAGATATACGATGAAACATGACTTTTCTCCCGACTGCTGAAGAAGGCAATTTTATAGTAACTTGATAAAAAGCAAATCGCTGTACTGCCCTGCTAAGCTAAAGTGGGTTATCTCAGACAAAACTGCTGTAGCAATTGCTACCTCATTACTAACAGGAGTGGACTAAATCTGCTTCGGCTGCTAAATTCAATAGAATTTGAGATATCGCCTTTTAGCTTAGGACGACAGTGTAAAAGTCCGTAGCGCGCTACGGCAAATCCGCTACTCGCTACGCGGTCGTAGCTGGCAGCTACAAACCAAGGTATTATCATTATGACGGTAAAGGCCCCCTTGCAAAAACGAATAACCTCGCGTTTTCGCATTATTACTGAAGTGATATTGGGTGAAAATTTCTAATATAAAGATGACTGTTTTCTTCTCTTCTGAATTGACATTGATTATTTTAGCTTTTAATATATCCATCTGTGGAACTAAGCTCTGCGTTCTGATCTAAGACGTACTCAATAAATTGACATTTTCAAGCAACTTATTTAAGGGGCCGTACCTCTTTTTTACCGAAATGTCGTTACTTTTTTAATGTTTAATTTTATTTTAAGATTCTGTAATCGTGTCTTGAAATCTGTGATTTCTAAATATTTTTTTTGGACATTGGTCGTTGTAAATTAAATCATTGTGACAGAGTGATCAGACGGCGTGACAGAGTTGTATAGTTTATATAGTTACTTTTAGCATTAATTACGCTTTAATGTTAACTTGACAACAGTTTTTTTTAATCACAGTATTCACAAACAAAATTATCAAACGATTTTCTTTTGCTCATTGTCGCTCAAATATCACCTATTATCACTTTCAAAATTATTATTTTGAACACCGGTAAAATTTAACTTTTAGTAATGTAAATAGTGATCCGGTTATAACCGGTAAAACCGGAATATAAACCGGCAGGAAAAGTACCGGTTTTTGTTATTTAAAAGTGTTTAAGGGAGATCGTCTCGCTTCACGTTCCATACAAATGTTTTAGCCGTGTTTAGCTGTCTACAAATAACGTTTTATTATTTATTTACTATTAAATTTAAAAATATTGGTATCTTTACATTGTGCTGTAGTAGGTAATTTTATTAGTACACAAATAACGTGATTGACTAAATAAAATAAAAAGTGACTTACGACATTTCCGTGTAGTTCTCTAATCCCATCAAAAATATAAATGTAAAAATAGGCCAAGTTCTCATTGTGCCACCAAAAGTAGTGATATTTAATAAAAAAAAATATTGCAACTAATACATTTAGACTTGGCAGTTTTTTTTAAATAATATGTTACGTCATGTAACCTGTTTGTTGGGTGTTAATAATGGATTAGGTTTGGGACTATATTGCATATAAGCAAAACGTGGTTGTTGCAGAACGACTTACAAAACCTTTTTTGTACAATCAAGCAAAATATCTAGGTTGTAACTAATGATTACTTAGGCATAATGCAATGGTTGTAAAACGATAAAGTAGCATTAGATCCAAATTGTACATGACCTTATTTATATAATGACTCATTATGCAAAATGTTTGGATAGCGTAAGGTTTTGGCTTTATAATCATTAAACCATCTAGTCGTTATGCCACTTAGGCTTAATTTAATTTTTAACGAAATGCCTACCTGGTCGTTTTACTATCAGTACATTTTGCATACGTTGCCATTTTGCTACTAGAGCATTTAAGCGTTATACAAACAAAACTTATAGAACTAAGTCCAATTTTCAACCTAGGTATTCTATTATTAAAACGATTTACACAATTGGACATTTTGCGACCAAGAACTCATTAAACTAAGTCGTTTTGCTTACATAGTCGTAATGTAATTTAGTCCTTACGATCGTAACCCTTAAAACTGCCAAGTTTAGAGCTCCAAGTGCATTAGTCGCAATAAATCGGTTTGACATGTCTGAGTGTATACACAGTGTGTCTGAGAGTATACAGAGTGTATACACTGAGTGTATGCAGTACCGCTCGGTTCTTTATTCGAACTTGGCCGGACACACTCCCGTGTGTAGATACAACCGACATTGTGATACCGCGCACGCAACGCCGCGACGTCGTCGAAACATCGGCGTAATCGATAACATTTCAGTGTTAAGGTTGTACTTATATTATAGGTTAGAACAGTATTATGATCCTTTATCCCGGTGGGCGAGTGGGGATAAAGCATCCCTCACTCTCGCACCTACGTAATGGTGAGAAAGTGACAGATGTTTTAAACACGTTTAATGTTTAAATCTGACAGGAATAACCCGAATTTCATGTAATTGTAAAACAAAACAATTTCATGTAATTGAAAATTCATTCATGTAACAAACAGTAGAGAAAAATATTTTTTTAATAAATATAAAAAGACGTGGTAGCCTAATGGTTTGACCTGCCGACTCTTAAGCAGAGGGTCGTAGGTTCGCACCCGGGCTCGCACCTCTAAGTTTTTCGGAATTTATGTGCGAAATATAATTTGTAAATTTACCATGAGCTTTTCGGTGAAGGAAAACATCGTGAGGAAACCTGCACACACCTGCAAAGCAATTTGACGGTGTGTGCGAAGTTCCCAATCCGCACTGGGCCCGCGTGGGAACTATAGCCCAAACCCTCTCATTGTGAGAGGAGGCCTGTGCCCAGCAGTGGGACGCATATAGGCTGCATTATTATTATTATTAAATATAAAAATATAAGCCATCAAAGATTTGCTTCTATCGCAAAACTTTCTGGCAAAACAGAATTTAACAAGGAGTTTTTATGGCCGCTGACGTCACATTCCATGTTGGAACTCTTTGTCTAATTAGAATAGAAAGAAAATAATAGAAATAATTTTATTGACAAAATTTGACACAATAAATAACAGAAAAAAAACACAAAATAGAGGGTATGACAAAGTAACAAATACGTAGTGTCAAATATACCCATCAGCGTGATGCCTGCCGTGGCGCGGCGGACCACGACCCACGACGCTGGTTTTCAGTGGTCCTTATTTGAATGACTTCACAAAAGTCAGTGTAATAAAAAAGGAACAAGCAAATGTGAATCAAGTGAAAATAAAATAATAATAGAAAAAAAAATAGTAATAGTGTTGGTTAGTGATTATTTACTCAGCGGTTATTGCGTGCAACACAGATTATAGTAAGGTATTAGGGAATTTAAGGATATTTTTCATATGCGCTCAGACATGCGCATAGATAAGAAAGGTTCGCCGCCTGGGCGCTGTATGTACTTCACCTGCCTGTTGCTTTTTGTTATTTTGTTTTCTTTTCCTTTTTTTCACTATTGCTGTTTCGCGTTTTGTCTGCCGCTTTAAATGTATTTTTTTTGTGTCACCTGCCGTGTTCGCACCGGGCGGTCTCAACGGAAGACCAGCGTTGGCTCTACAGCCAGCACAAGCTGAGTTAGGACCGTTTCGCGACAACTTTGCTGTGTAAATTTGTTATTATTTCTTACTGTGTTCGTTGTTGTGAATAAATATTTTCTTATTCTTATTCTTTACAAAACAAATTAAACACGCAGCCGAGAAAAAAACCAATAGAAATTTAACATTTTTAATATTGACAAAGGAGAATGGGCAAATTGGCCTATCCGGCGGCCACTGATGAAATTAGTGTCATGTGAAAGCCCTGATATCAGGGAATAATTTTTGTAAGGAACTTTGTTTTTGTATCTCTTTTAGAAAAAAATAAGTCAGAATGCAATAAATGAATGACTATGACAAGTAGTAATATAGGTATTGTGCACAATAATAGATTAAAAAAAAAACAAAACGAAAACACAAAAATACCAGTCCGTAGCTGGGATTCGAACCCGCAGTATTCGGCGTAATAGGCCAACGCTTTAACCATTAGGCTATTCAGACGGGCGGCTTAATTATTTTGTATCTTGACGACGCAATTACTTTGTCACTACAGAGGTAGAAGGGTCACACACAGAGTTAGGTTCAACATTGTCCCTTCTGTTCCTAAAAGTTAACGACGTGGGAGTTGTTAACTCATATAATTTCGATACAGGCCAAAACTACATCAGACTCCCATTACGCGGATATATCATAACCCGAAAAATTTGGTTTCAAAGTCCTTAACTTTCTGGAACAGGAGAGACAACTTTTGTTTCTGTAACTGTGTATGACCCAGAAAGGATTTTCAACATTTTCTAAGAACATTCTCGATTAAGTCGCCTTCCAAACAAACACCTTCTAATAGACCATTAGATCATGATTATATGTTGAGATTCCCCTTCTTAATTACTAAACATAGGTCAATAATTGACGACGCGGTTAGCCTAGTTGGTAGTGACCCTGCCTACGAAGCTAGCGGTCCCGGGTTCGAATCCCGGTATGGGCAAATATTTGTGTAATGAGTGCGAGTATTTGTTCCTGAGTCATGGATGTTTTCTATATATTTAAGTATGTATTTATTTATATAAGTAAGTATATCGTTACCTGGTACCCATAGTACAAGCCTAGAGCTTAGTTTGGGACTAGGTCAATTTGTGTGAGATTGTCCCTGATATTTATTTATTTATTTATAATTGAGAAAACTATGCAAAGTATTCTAAAAGAAAATCGTCTTCTATTCGGGTTACAATTAAGTCACGGTAATAAAAGTAACGTAGGAAGAAATTAGGACTATACTACATCATCAGATACGAGTATTAAAATTATCCTTGGCCGCGCATAGACCAAGTTCCATACAAATTTGCCCATTCTCCTTTAATTTTCTTTATTAAAAACCGCCATCAATAACATGTAAGAAACAGTCAACTAAGCAATTGTAATTAGTAGTTATCATGCATATTTATTGGCCAATTTTAATTTTAATTTCTGTCATATCTTTTGAAGAAATGCTATAAAAAAAAATTGCATATTCCCTGTTCAGTGGCTCCCGTTTAACAGGGACTTAGCTCGCACGTAATAACCTAACCAAGTTAACCCCCCGACGAAACCAGGACCTCTTTGTTCAGAGCTCGTACTTGTTAAATGGCTTAACGGATTTTCATCAGACCAGCTAAGAACCCTCTTGATTAAGTCGCCATTCTAAAAGACAAGTCTACGATTGCTATGTACCGCAAGAACTAAAATTATTACCGGTGACCGGGGTTTTGGATGCAATTCGCGGGATTTCGAGTCGTAATCATAGTATGGATGTGTCTATAATCCCGCGACCGCGTCTGTATATAAAAATGTGTTTTTTCTATAATAAAAACATTTATTTCAAACGTTGACCTGTAATTTCGATTGGTATCATGTAAAATAAACTGGAATAATTATCCACCAACATCAATACAAATCCCGGTAATCCGGGCTTATCCATTATTAGCATAATGTTTAAGGTCAATCACCCCAGAATGCACTGGGAGTTCATCACTGTGATAATATGACAAAAACTGTCCTTTATCAAATCCCGCGGCAAATCCATACTAGCATAATGATTGAGGTCATTCAAATCATCGCATCCAAAACCCCGGTCACTGATTATTACCGCCTGCCTCACAATCATCCAGTTACACACTGTCACATAAATCAAGCCTCCCTTACCCGTACCCTTGAAAATAGACAAGGAGAGGGTTAAATTTAAGTGGCAGATAAATTTACTTGTCGATTGTGAGACAGGCCCTTAGTCTAGTAAGTTTCGAAAGACGAGCCCCTGCTGCGGGCTTGGCATGCATGAGATATTTGACAGGTGTCAGGGAAATAATAAATCTATTCCACATTCTAACGTAACACTAAACGCTTACGATTTAAAATCAAAGTGTCTCGTCTTAATTGTTATCTTTTATTACTAAGCGATTTTATCCGATTGCTAGAGTAATTAAATAAATCGTTCAAATCTACACTAATAATATTAAGAGGAAAGATTTGAATGTTTGTAACGAATTAACTCAAAAACTAACTACTGGACCGATTTCACTAACTTTCAGGATGGACATAGGCTATATTTTAACTTACGAAAGTACTGGTTGACTCTCCGCAGACAAAGTCGCGGGCGGAAAGCTAGTCTATTAAAAGCCGAGTGAGATAGCAACCATAGACAGCAAACACATGGCCATTGTTGTGTGGTAAGGCCTTAATACAGAACAATTACAGAGGTACGTGGTGACAAATTAGTTTTCTATGGTTATTTATTGCACGTGTAGAGTGATAGTCTTGGAACACCTTAATAAGTTTGAAGAAAAACAATATTTAATTACTTTCGCGATACGCGTCATACTCGTGAACGGGTGCTGTTTGTGGGGTCCGGTCTGTTCACGTCTGCAAGGACTTGTTGTTCAGTTAATTATTACAGTTATGGCTTTTGACGAAGAGACCTCGTCGCGTTGTTCTCCTAGTCATTATATTTAGTTTAATGTATTTGACCTTACATCTGTAATGTTTTTATTTGTGCTAATTCTAATAATTAATATTTGTAACTTTATTACCTTGTAATGTAACTTACTTTTAAGTATTATTGTATTTTATGTTTGAAAAAATGACCTTCTGCTGGAGTTTCTTGCGGCGCTTCTTCTCCGCTGGTAGATTCACTCTATATTACCGACGTGTAAAAGAGCCCGTATGAGGCCAATTTACTGAATAAATATTTTGATTTTGATTTCGCAAGGTTTCATTCGTGCTGTCACTTTATCCGTGTACATGTATGTTAGGCTCGCTGATTAGGGACTTACCTGAAGCTGTGATTCGGAAGCTTGTGATTCGGTATAATGCGGTACTGGTGACATGTCCGAGCTACTGGACCCAGGTTGGTACTCTGCAGACAAGGTTCCTGGTTACATTTCACAGTTAATAGCACCCGCATCCTGGATGCCTCTGTCGCGACGGATGAAGCATCCATCACCTCTCACTTTCATACTAGCTAGAACTATGCTTTTACCCCCGTTTATCCACGTGATAATGGGCCATGGTGGGACCCCGTTGAGATGGATAAAATTAACATACAAACTAACGTGAGACGTGATTAAATGTAATGGAACTGTTAATTTGTTATTGTGTACCGTCCTTATCTTACGGCCTTGCGTCTGTCACCAGCCTAAAGAACCTTGATTATCATTCAATGTATAAGCGTGTCATTGGTTCATTTCCAACCAATAGAAAGCAGTGAATGTAAGAATCGATCCTCGACAACAATCGATCCTTCTCGCCTATCATATAACCTCCGAGGCCTAACGTCCTACATATAGGATAATAAAATTGTCAAAATGACTTTTAACTTTTGTTGACTGACATAAGATTCTGTTTCGAACTATTAGCGAAATTTTGACGTAGGCCTCAGGAGGTTAAAGCGTGCGGACGCAATTGTCATTTCAATAGCTATACTAGTCTGGATAGTCTGCAATAAATAAGTGAAGCAGTCAGTGTTCATATTTCAACGTTCTCGAGAGCCACCAAGCGACGCTTCGAACCCGCCTTCTGTGGATCTTGGGAGCTTTCATCAGCCACCACCACCGTGTCGGGAGTTAGCCTGGAGCTCAAGGCTAATTCGCACAGGAACTAATGGATAAAAGGTTCCATGCATCCATTTTATTTACGCGTAAAACTGATGTGTTGAACGTTTGGTCTAATATATTTTCGGCTTACCCTCTTATAGGCTGAAATTACGAGATTTAATAAAGACGATGACCGGGTAAAGAAAACGAAATTGAATTTAGTAAGTCAGTTAGATTATCAAAAAACATTGGACACGTATTTCTTTTGGCAATCAAACAAAAAATGACAAAGATAAAGCGAGTCAGAGGTCGGGAGCGGGGGCTCGTGACGTCACTACTGCGCAAAAGTTGTACCAAATCGTACCAAGACGTGACGTCGTGCGACTTGATGCGACATTTCAACTCAATATATCTCCGTAATTTTTTTGATTATGTGAAAAAAGAAAAAATACGTGTCCAAGAAAAAAAAATGTCACTATCCCATCCAAACATCTATGGTAGGGGTTTAATTTTCCAAACTTTGTATTTTCTAATGACTTTGCTCAAATCCTCGGTCCATTGTTTAAAATTTCAATAAAATCGGTTAGTATAGAGGTAGCACTTTTTGACAACTTTTTTAATCTACCCAAAAATCAGGAATGATTAGTGTTTATCATAAGTTGACAGAAAAGTTAGTTAAGTATTGTTTTCAGAAAAACAATCGGCATTGAAAATGAGCTATCGCCGAAGTGGTCAATTTGTGCAACCTCAAATTGTCCCATTACCTTTAAATTTGACATAAATTTTCTTTTACATTTCATAGACTCGGGTCGTAAGCAAAGTCTGAAAAACAAATATGAAACACCCTAATCTATGGTGTAGATTAGATAGATTAGGTTAGGTAACTTTTATAATAACAAAAAAAAAAAAAAAAAGAAAAACCGTTCGACCAAAGGATTTTGGACCAAATATTACGAGTACATTCCGAAAACCAGTATCACGCTGTGCCGGAACCATTTTGCGTCTTCTCATCTGGAGTTGGTGCAGTTTTTATTATGTTTGTTCATGTTTTGTTAATTTATTTTCTGTACTTTTGTTAGATGTATGCAAATAAACGTTTTTACTTTCTTTCTTTCTTTAAATATCTAACACCAATAAATAACCTTCTAACATTTAGGTACATACTTTATAAACAGAGCTCTAAAAAGATAAGCTATTCTTATGTCATTAATGTCATTTGTAGATATTAATATGGATACACCCTGAAAATACTCTTAAATATTAAAACAAAACGAAACTTTATTCATTGTAATTAAACTAAAATAGACGGAAAAAGATATTTCTACATCTACTGAAGTGAGTGTAGCAAAATTCTCTAACAATAAAATATTGTCCACATCTGTTCCTTCCGAAAATAAAAATAGAAAGGCAGCCTAAATAAAATCATTTCATTAGTATTTAAATTACACATGGGACAACAACCATTAAATGAGGGTATGTCCATGTTATGCAAACTCAAAACAGCTCACCCTTTCCGAGCTCTGTCTATAACCACAATATTCCGAGTTATGGTCTAGATCCACAATATTTTTAGAATAGTATTTGTATTCTTTCTGACTGTAACTTGTTTTGTGAGTAATCACCCGACCAAAGTATTCAAGAACCCGACGCACAGTGGGAGATCGGAGGAAAAAAGTCTCATTTTGCTAGCTTCTAAAAATTAATTGCGGACTTAAATTATGTGAAATAGACCCTTTAAATAAGTTAATTCTAAATTATTTATCCAACAGCTTACTTATAAGAACGTTCAGCTGTCTAATAAAATTGTACTTGACTGCGCGCTTTGCATTTTATACGAATTTTTATGGTTATTTTACAATGTGAAACCACTGCTAGTGAGGCGATATTAACAATTTTTTTTTCCCAATATTATGCCAAGCTTTGTACTATTGAAAGAGTAAATTTGGTTTCGTGAAAGGCCACTTGTTTTTTTATTACATTATTCTTGTGCGGTTGTCGATTTTCGACAGGTATTTGAAAAATAATCGTTTGTAACTGTCTTGCCATTTATTGCCTACCAGTGAATTGTATATCAAAACATTCTTTGACGTCTTGGCTATCAATATCTACTATTATTATTTACAATATCTATTTTTAGCTCAGAAAAAGTGATATTTCGATATTGATAGCGAAAAAAGTGCGACTTTAAGAGATATCATAATTACAACTAATTTTATTAGCCTAAATAACTCCTGTTAAAATGCATGTTGGCGTAAACTTCTTTAATGACGGAAAATAACCTTCTTCTTTAATGACAGTAATTAAAAACATTACAATAGGGTGGAATAATATGTGTATATTCATTTTCTGTTATCACATCAAAAAATACATAATCCTATCATTTTTTTTAATAATATCATAAAACTAATTAAACAGCCGTAAGGATTATTTCCGCGCGCCCATACTACGTCTCTCACTGTGCGACGTAGGCAAGTTAGCCTGCTAAATTCATAGCCCAGCTTTGCCGCAGTTGAGTGAAAAAAAAAACTATATTAAATAATATTATAAATCCTATATACACGCACCCTTTTCGCAGTGGGGAATAGGCGCGGCGGTGTCGCGCCGCGGCTCGTTGCGCATGCGCGCAACGTCCAGCTGCTGGGAGCCTTCATTCCAAACCACGCGGTTCATTTCGTCGTCCAAGTGAATTTCTTCTCCCTCCGCCTGGGAAAGAAAAACAACACTGATTAAATAAAAATAGATAAAAAACTTCGACGAATCGGGACCCCTTTCAGACCTCGTAGCTCTTAAATGGCCCAACAGATTACCACTAAAGTTAGCTTAAAAAAATCCTTGAAAAAATAAAAATCTGTTAAATACTCGTAATTTAGCTGCTTACAACAACATTATTTAAAATAACCTAACCGAATTAAAAACCCCCGATATCAGCGCCTAAAAACCTTCTGAGCAATGAGCAAAACCTTTAACGGGCTCCAAGCACGTACATTTTCACTGGAGGGACTTCGTCACTAGAAGATTTCAAGAATTAAAAAATCAGTTCCCCTCATCAACTAGAAAAGAAGTGATGATCTTCAAACCGCTGAACAGATTTTCATGAAACATGGCTAAGAACACTCGGGATAAAATTATCTATGACACAAAAAAAACTAAACGAAAATCGGTCCATCCGTTTGGGAGCTACAATACCACAGACAGATGTACACAGACAGACACGTTAAACTATAACACCCCTCTCTTTTTGCGTCGGGGGTTAAAAAAAGGTTTGCCAGAGTTGAAATGTTTTTAGTAGGTACAGTCACCACACGGGATTGTTGAGCCACCATAGAACCCTGTCATAATGACAACGTCAAGTCACTCAAAAGAAATTACGTCAAAATTTTCCGTCGACTTTCGGTGAGAGGGTTCTATAGTGGCTCAACAATCCCGTGTGGTGACTGTACCTTAAAATCTGGCAACTGCCAAGATATGTTAGCTTAGCCACCTCACAACACATGCACGTACGAGATAAACTTTGACAAGTGCTAGGGAAATTACATATTCTACCGTAAGACTTAACGCTTAAGGTTTAAAATAAAAGTGTCTATCGTAATATGATTGATTATCGGTTGAGAGTGTTATTATCGATGCGTAATGCAAAGACGCGGTAATATGAAGACTTTGGATTGGTTAACGCTTATAGAAACGCAAACTGGGTGAGTTTTGTCGAGCAATGCCAAGGCCAAGGTTTAACGTAAGCCGAAACCAAGTACAACTTAATAATGTTGCGTGAAGTGACCTCGAGAAATCCGGCCAAGTACATATTAGTCGGTAGCTCAATCAACCACATATTTGTTGTCTTTAAAATTTGGTTTGGTAAGACGCCAAATTTAAATGGAATCCCTTCTTTTGCCATAATTTCATTTGCTATAATCGTTACATTTCGTCTAAGATTTTTTTTCTAAAACCTTACAACATTTCAAGATTATTTATAAGATCATTGCCCAATTAGGTGACAATCCTGAAAATTAAACGGTGTCAGAAAAAAAAACCTTTATGTCAAATTATGATTATGGCAAATTATTCGTTATGACATATGAATTTATGACAAACAATAGAGAGCGTATTTAAATGCTGGTATCATTGCTTGTTTGTCACACAAATATTTTCTTTTGACAGAAAGCGAACCCGGGACCGCTAGCTTCGTAAGCTGGGTCACTACCAACAAGCCTGCCGCATCGTTAAACTAATCTTCGGATGAACATTTTATTCACATACATAAATAATTTAATTTTCCAAAAAGCTCACAACTCTAACCTAACCTTACCGATCTAAATACCGTAACACGGAGTTACTTTGATTAATTTCAAATATACATTTCCTATATCTCCTGTATTTATTAACATAATAAAATGTATAAAACATTGTATTCGCGACTACTGATTTGGAGTAAACTCTGCCGTCGTAATAAAAAAAGGCACATCTGCGAATTATTCACAGAAGCATATTAAACCCTGTGTAGGTTAATAAAGGTCGCATGTGCAATACCAATTCGTTTGCACATGTGCCTTTTCTTCTTATGAGGGCAGAACTACGATTGATGGTTAGGAGAAAAAAAAACATAAGCCTTTTCCAGGCCGCACCAATCTAGACGCGATTTAACAAAGAATGCAATGGAATTAATTTCAGAGCCAGTAACTTTTCGCGTATATAACTTTTCAATCAGATTTGTACTAAGGTTGAAATTGTTACTAAACCTATGCGGTTAATATAGAGCCTCTACCTGGAAAAAGGTTAAAATCTCGATTCTTGAATTAGGGCTACTTTGATATCCGTGTGTTTATAAAACATTATCAAAATCACCCCTGAACCATGTCAAAAATGAGGGTTTTTTTGGTTGAAGTTTTTATATCCCATTTTTTCAGAAAATATTTAAACTACTTTTAGTTTGCACTCGCATATGAAACGCGAAATAGCTCATTAATAACTGACACATAGCACAGAATCAATTATTAAAAAAATATCAAGGTCGCCCCGTTATTTGAAAGCCACGTCATTTTACCAGTAGCTGTTTTGGTATCGTGAAAATAAAACAAAAATAATACAAATAGCTTTTTTTGGGAAATGAATGGAAAACGATACATTCGACTGAACATATTTCAACGAAACAGCAAGCACCAATACATACATACATACATACATACACTGTTAAAATTATTCTCTCACTCAGTCGGGTAGAAACAGTCGAACTGAGAACCTCCTCTTTTTTAAAGTCGGTTAAAACACAATTTCACAAACCGTCATTAAGTTTTATTTTTCTATTTTTACTTAAATTCCAAACTCGTACCATCGCGAAGAACCTTCAAATTCTTAAGCTACGTCCTTGAAAAAATTAAAAATGTACACCGTTGTGCTACGCCGTAGCATTGCGTAGCGCTCCTGACTGCTACTAATCTGTCGAATACTTAGCAGTCGACTTGCGTGTGCTACGGACTGTTTTCGCTACGAGTAAAAATGCCAGTAATTAATTTATATCCCTACTAATATTAAAAATGCGAAAGTAACTCTATCTGTATGTTACCTCTTCACGATTAAACCGCTGAACCGATTTAGATGAAATTATGGAGATAGCTTGAGTCCCGATGAAGGACATAGGATAGTTTTTATCCCGGAAAATTAGATTGTTCCCGAGGGATACGATAAACGACTTCTACGCGGACAGAGTCGCCGGCAAAAGCTAGTTCGCTATAAATACATTTCATATTTCATAGGTTCTTAGTTAAATTACGGTGTATTTAAATATGAGAAGGTTACGATTATATAACAATAACATATAATAATCCAGCCTATATACGTCCCACTGCTGGGCACAGGCCTCCACTCACAATGAGAGGGTTTGGGCTGTAGTTCCCACGCAGGCCCAGTGCGGTTGGGAACTTCGCACACACCGTCAAATTGCTTTGCAGGTGTGTGCACGTTTCCTCACGATCTTTTCCTTCACCGAAAAGCTCATGGTACATTTACAAATTATATTTCGCACATAAATTCCGAAAAACTTAGAGGTGCGAGCCCGGGTTCGAACCCACGACCCTCTGCTTAAGAGTCGGCAGGTCAAACCATTAGGCTACCACGGCTTTTTACGATTATTTTAATGATAATAATAATAAATCATTTTATTTCAGAAATGTTTCCATATGTGTTAATAACAATGATACTTAAAACTGTTAGTTTCCTATATTATATACAATTCAGGTGGACGCCCTGTGCAACATGTCCCAACCACAGACATACAGGGTGTCCCAAAAACCAATGTCAAGCCGTTAAGGGCTGATAGAGCAGCTAAAAAGCTATCGATTTAACCCCTATGTATGTTTAGCGGTTTTTACTAGTTTCGGAGATTTTAATCTTTTTGTAATTTTCCCTTGTGTCCATGTCATGAAAAATCCTTAATTTCATGTTTTAATTCAGAAGTTTTTCAGTGGTAATTTACATTATTAGAATAATTACGAATAAGCGAAGTTTTTAACGTCATTCGCCCGTTTTTTTTTAAATCAAATTTCTTAATAATCACATAAAGTTGTTTTTTCCATACTAGGTGTGCCCAGGGTTTGTTTTTCACTTAGTATGAAAAAAAAACACTTTATGTGATGCTAATACGTCAAATAATGATATAAAACATGAAATAAAGGATTAATCGTGACATGGACATAGGGGAAAATTACAAAAATTCTGATTTAAATGATCAATATCTCCGAAACTAATTAAAATCGCTGAACATACATAGGGGTTAAATCGATAGCTTTTTAGCTGCTCTATCAGCCCTTAACGGCTTGACATTTGTTTATGGGACACCCTGTATATCTAAGTAGCTGACGCCTGTGTATGTACTTCGCGTGTAAAAAGTGAGTGCAGTCCTCCTTTGACGCAGTATTTTGTAGTCTGAACTCCACTGTCATCGGCACCAAACGTCAAGCGAATTTCGGAAAAATGCCTAATTGTGCCGTATTAAGTTGTAAAAACTCTACAAGAAACGTTGGCCGAGATAATGGAAACGTTTCCTTTCATCGGTAAGTTATGTTCTTAAATTGTGTGTTATTTATTTTAAAAATCAATTATTATTTTTGTTATGGTTTTGCAATGAGAACTACAAACTGAGGGTATACTGAATGATTTATTATACATTGCCGATTTTAGTTACAAAGTTGCAGGGCTTGTGTATAAAAAACACGCAATGAAAATAAAACGATTGATACTTTCACTCGTCTTGGTACACGGTCACATTGTCAGTTATCTGTCAATTGAAGCAAATAGTGTTGTACAGTTGTTCTGGATTCCAATCGATTTTGAAAACAGAGGAACGATAATGTTCGACTACGAATATTTCGTGAAACGTAAATAATTTTTTAAGACAATATCGTTTCGATTTAATGATTATGTTCAGAATAACATTAATTATAATTTCAGGTTTCCAAGTGATTTCAACGTAAAAGAGCATTGGATAGAAGCGACGGGGCAAGAAAATTGGTTCCCAACAAAACATAGTCGAATTTGTTCAGTTCATTTTATTGATGACAGTTTTACGGAAACGAAGAAGTTTCGACGATTAACTCCAAATGCTATTCCGACTATCGATATACTGAAATCGTCAACTAATGATAAAGTTAGTAAATATACATTAAAGGCTCGATTCACAGGCAAGTTGACATAATTGGGTAGGTAAAGTTTTTGGAAGAGATGTAAATTATATTTTTTTATCGATAGTCGTCATCCGATCAAGGAACTGCGGCTCTTTAATTTTTATTTCCTCTTATATTTGTGAAATATTTTTTTAGTTATTAAGTTGACATTTGTAAACTTTAATGACCGACAAGCTTGTTGCCTTCGTACTTAATGAAAAAATAAAAAAAAATGTCGCTTCTATATCTGTCATTGTCAAGTCAAATCAAAGTAAACAAACGATTCAATTCAACGGCTCTTTTCTGTTTAGTTGCGTTTGCCTGCCTGTTGATTCAGATTCAGATTCAGATTTTATTACTCAATATAAATTACAGTATAAATTGCACTTCATGTCAAATTACAAGTTATTACATTAAGATCGTCAGAAATAGAAATTACACATTAATAAAATTACAACAATATAACATTTGAATTATTTAAATTACGTGTTAATGTCATCTTATAAGTATATCTCCATTAAGGATCGTCATAACAAAATAATATAAATATGTGGTCAGTAAAGAAACCGGCAATAACAACATATAACAACAATAAAAGTCAACACAAAATACATTAAATGTCAATATTATTTACATGTCAAGCTCTATATACTCATTGACAGAATAAAGTGGATTATCCAACAAAAGATATCTCAGCTTAATTTCAACAAAAGATTTCTCAGATTAATAAGATCCTGCGTAGTTTTGTAACTTGTAACATTTTTAGTAGCATTGCTATTCATCAATTTAATCAATCACCAACAGAGAACCATTTAGTTCAATTAATTAAGGCAGTCGCAATTACGTACGAGTATGTTGACGTGCACTTTCACTATTTAACTAAGCACGTGAAACCTACAGTTACGAGGGCCACACTGAAATGATCGGGAATTGAGTAGGTACTTAGGATTGAGTTAGTATAAAGCCTTTTTTGTTACGTGAGTACTGGCCACTTGCAACCGTAACGACATTTACACAATTAAAAAAAAGCTTAAGTTTAAATTTGACAAGTCGATAGACAAAATGGAGCTACCGCGTGAAAATTTCCGTGCCATAATTTATCACAACTTTCGTCGAGAGTTATCTCAAGATGAATGTCTCGGTGAGCTTGTTTCCATATATAATGTGGAAGCGTCAAGCCAAAAAACTATTTATCGCTGGAATTCGGAGTTTCGACGAGGTCGCGCCTCTCTCAGCACCGTACCGAAAACAGCGGTAACTCCTAAAAACGTGACGGCTGTGCAAAAAATTCTTCAAGATGATCGACATGTGACATACGAGCAGATTCGGGCTTTCATAAGGATTGGAATGACTGCAATTCAAAATATTTTGCGTAATGAGTTGGGCGTCAGAAAGTTAATTTCCCGCTGGGTACCCCATAATTTGTCTGAAGATCAAAAGGCGGCTCGTGTTGAGTGGTGTCGGTCTACTTTGCAACGCTTCAATGGAAGGAAGTCAAAAACCGTTTATAACATCATCTCAGGTGACGAATCATAGATTTATTCTTATGAACCTGTACGTTCAAGATACTATGTTGATAATACAAACGTACGTATATAATGTATGGTAGCTGTTCCTGGAGATACAGAGTAAAACCACCACTTTACTAATATGATATTAATTATTATAACACATGTAAACTGTTCGGCGGATGGGACGCTACTGTGAGACTCCGGACTGTATAGCCGGGCGCACGTTAAACAACGTAGCGCTAACTCAGCAGTCCTGAGTCCCTACAAACCGAAAGAAAACATCAGTCGGCAGTTTGGGTCTTCGAAGGCGAGGTGAAGCCAACGAAAGTGGTGCGTTCCCGTAGCGTATCGAAGAAAGTGGTCGCTTCGTTTGTTTCCAAAAAGGACATGTGGCCACAATTCCGTTGCAGGAACACAAAACGGTTACCACCGATTGGTACACTTCGACTTGTTTGCCAGAAATGATGGCTGAAATCCGTAGAGGTAATGCTACACGTCGAATCATCTTACACCACGACAATGCGAGCTCCCATACCGCTCGCAAAACAAGAGTTTTTGAACCAGGAAAACGTAGAGTTAATGTCTCATCCTCCCGACTCCCGACTTGAGCCCTAACGATTTTTTTTGCATTCCCAAAAATTAAGGATTCCCAAGTGTAACCAAGGAAATAATATGTTTAAAATATTAGGTAATGTCTGTATAATGTCGGTGGAACTCATTGCAATTGATAACGCTTTGGCATATGTTTTAAATCAAAATATTAAGAAAGTAGTGATTTGTACAGATAGTAAGAGTGCATTGCAACATATAAAACGGTGTGTTCGGGGTGACAGGGGGGTGCCGATAGTCTATAAAATGTTGGAAAAGGTTATAAATTTGAGTGTAAACAATGTATTGTTGCGATTACAATGGGTTCCATCGCACATCGGTTTGAGAGGGAACGAGGAGGCTGATTTGCTGGCGAGGCGGGCCATTACAGAAGGGAGGGAAGTTGCTTTTGCATCTCATTATCTGGAGGTGGTTAACAGAATATTTTGATAAAATTTCTAAAGAAAAAGGAATATGGTACAAGTGTATACAGAGTGAGCCTCCTCGGGTCCCCTGGTTTCAAAACGTTGAACTCAGTCGTAAAACTGTTGTGAGGGCGAACAGATTGCGAACCGGTCATGTTCCATTCAACAAGTTTGCATATCTTATGAAGAAAGCTGTATCGCCGAACTGTCAAATGTGCGGTACTGTGGAAGATGTACAACACTTGTTGATGGAATGTGGCCGGAATCGCTCTGAAAGGGAGTCTTTATTTGCGGCAGCTAATCTGAACCCGTATGATACCGGGGTGTTCATGGGGATCCTGTCCGACCCCACATCAGATTGGGCATTAGCGCTATACAGATTGGCTGACGTGAACAGAACCTAGTGTAGTGTATTTTCTTTTTTACTTTTCTAAAGGGGTTTTTATTGTTGTTTTTAAATATTAGTGTTGTGGAGGTTGGGCCGATATACGCGTGTGTGTAAAGGCCGTAATATAAATAAAAAAAAAAAAAAAAATTAAGGATTTATTACGCAGTCAGCGATTTCAAGATCCAGAAACGGCAGTACAAGCGTATCAATCGGCAATTTTGGAAACGTCCACTTCAGAGTGGAATTACTGTTTTAATAACTAAGTAGTTCGAAAGAATGCAAATTTTTTTTTCGTAATAATTCTGACATGTTGTCCTGCAGAACTACGCAGATATTTTATATTATTTTTATAGTTTTATATAATGCTAGAATAAGTACCTAGTATCATTGTCATTGTGTTAAAAAAATGACTAACTGTTGAGTTTCTTGCGGCGCTTCTTCTCAGCAGTGGTCTCCTCTAGGGAAGCGCTGGTAGATTTTGACGTGTAAAAGTGCCCGTGCGGTCTACTTACTGAATAAATATCTTTTATATTTTTTATTAGTCACAATATATTGAGTTGTTATTTTAAAAACTCGATAACTACATAATCATTTATAATTGGTATCCCCCACATTTCATAACACCCTGTAACTGACCCCCTGTTCGCAAATCTAATTTGCTTGTGCTCTTTTAATATTGCAATAAATATTAGTCCATGTTCGGGAATATGAACGTAACCCCCAAATTCCGATCCGATTCCGGTCCGATTAACCTGTACGACGCAAACGAGGGATCCCAAGTACAACCGGTTCAAGTTCTAGATTATTCACAATTGAGTGAACTTGAGTGAACTCTCTTTATTTAAGAGCCAAGCTCTTGTCGGTGGAGTAATCGCCAACCGTTCCGGTGTTCTGTCAACTGCTTGATTTTCTGATACGACACGACTGTAACCTCTTTTATTTGCTCAAAGTAATTTCTCCTTGGTCTTCCCCTGCCTCTTCTTCCTTCTATCTTTCCTTCTGTGATGTTTTTAAGGAAAAGATCGTGTCGTAGCACGTGTCCTATCATGATTCCTCTTCTATTTGCTAATGTTGACAGCAAATTCCTCTTTTATTTTATTCTGTTAAGTATTTGATCATTCGATATCCTTTCCATCCAACGTATCCCCTCCATTCTTCTCCAGCACATTTCAAAAGTGATACTATATTATAAATATTTGGAACTAGCGACCCCCCTTCCGGTTAAAGTTCCCCTCCCATTCTTAAAGTTGAAATTTTTTTTTTTCTCTTCATAAGAACGTCCTAACAACAAACACAACAAAAAAGTAATTAGCGAATACGGTCCACCCGTTCACGCGTAATGCCGTGATCAAGAGAAAACTAAAACTACTCAATCATTTATAATTGTGACGTTCTCAATATAAAGGGGGACCTTATGGAGGCAGGCGGTTACGCCGCTTTTAGAACTGTTACCAGAGTATTCGTATAGTTACAAGAATAATAAGAGCGTCACTGCCTTCCTCCATAAGGTCCCTTTATATTAAGAACGTCACAATTTGCCTTGCCCACTCATACTACCCCTGTAACTGACTTCTTGATCTCGAATCGAATTCGCTTGTACTCATTAAATATTTCAATCGGCCATCTTCACCACAAATTCTGACAGTAATTCGATTAACATTTTCAACGTGAACTAAGGATTTCTACCACAGACTCGAAATATATTATTTACGGCGCGGTTAGCCTAGTTGGTAGCGACCCTGCCTACGAAGCTAGCGGTCCCGGGTTCAAAACCCGGTGCGGGCATATATTTGTGTGATGAGCGCGAGTATTTGTTCCTGAGTCATGGATGTTTTCTATATATCTAAGTATGTATTTCTCTATATAAGTAAGTATATCGTTGCCTGGTACCCATAGTACAAGCCTAGAGCTTAGTTTGGGACTAGGTCAATTTGTGTGAGATTGTCCCTGATATTTATTTATTAATTTTAATTCTTCTGGTGCGAATTGAAAACTGGGAATAATACTCTTGTTACAAAATAATAATTGAACACCGCGCTACTTTTAAAAGTATCACCCTGCGGGCTTTACATGCCTGCACGAGATAAAATTTATCAGGTGCTAGGGAAATGAATACATCTATTCCATATCCTAACGTAAGACTTAACGTTTAAGGTTTAAAATAAAAGAGTCCCGTTCTGAATCTTATTACCTTTTATTATTAAGCGACTATTGCGATTTTCACATTTTTATAGCTATTGTATCAAGACGGGACTCTTATTTTAAACCTTAAGCGTTACGTCTTACGTTACAATATGGAATAGATGTATTCATTTCCCTAGCACCTGTCAAATTTTATCTCCTGCGTGCATGCTAGCGGGTCTGTATACCTACGTGAGCTTTTGAACCTCAAGTCTACAGGCTGCTACTTTTAGAATGGCACGATGTTCAATTATACTCTGCGGCATAAATATCCGCCCACCCGTCTTTTGCTCATACAGTCAAGGTTAGTAACATAGGTACGTCCAAAAGCCTCAAAAATATGTAACCACGATCTTATGTCGCCGTAATAAGGTCGTAATTTTTGACACTCTGAACGTATCCATGTTTATAACCTTGACTGTACAAGTCCTAACAAATGTTACTTCTTAAACCAGACAGTAACGTCAAGAATACTTAACTAATTTGAATGAGGTTTGTAGTATTTTGCAGCTAATTAACTCAGGTCCAAAATTGCGTATAAAATCCTTGAAAAAGGTGCGTAACTTCTCCTAAAGAAGTCCAAGAGATCCGTAAATCACCTGTTCGTAGTAAATTATTGCATTTTGCGCGATATGAGTTTCAAATTCAATTTTAGGATTATTATTTGTAAGCCATTTTGGACCTAGGGTAATTAGCTGCCACACACTACAAATCGCATACGAATTGGTTAAGTATTGTTGACGTTACTGTCTGGTTTGAGAAGTAACATAACATTTGTATGAGCAAATATTTGTGGTGAGCGGATATTTTTGCCGCCGAGTGTATTAAGCTGATCGGAGTTATTGAGTTTACAATTCAAATTGGTTCGACCGTTGCAAGACAAGGTCGATTATATTTACTTTATAACTTCATAGCTTCTCTGTATTTACATACGTATGTAAACAAGTACACATAAATAAATATCAAGGGGCCACACGAATTGACCGACGTGTTTCTGTGCTGAATTTCACGACAAATTTTCCAAGTTTTTCTTATAATATCTCAATTAAAAGTAAATTTAGACAAATCAATTTTATTTTACCCTTGAATTATTAATTATCAAATTTTATAAAACCTATTTCAAAAAAATATAGAAAATATTCTTTTAAATGTACAGAATTAGCGCTCGTTGTTATGGGTAATAAAGACACTAATTTTTCAACCCCTTTTTTTTATTTATTACTATAATTTCTATAAAAACATGTGTAAAAAGCAAGTTATAATAACCTTTTTTTACCATTTTGGTACGGAACCCTAAAACCACGTTTTCCTTATCAAAGACGCGAACTAAGTTATATTGTACAATTTTATTCCTAGTTATAATTTACTGAAGTTTATTTTAATATCACTTTGAAACTACGATTATATAAAATGAAATCAGTAAATTATAACAATAGATCAGTTAAACAGTGAATTAATAAGTTAATAACTGCATATTTGAAAACAAATATATGAGTAACTTGTTCCCAGTTCTGTAGAAATTATAATGAATTTTAATTAGTGTCCATTTGTGTTGATGGCTTAATAAAATTGTTAATGGCATCTGGAAATGATATTAAAACAGTTGTGTAAATAAATAAATAAATAAATAAATAATTTCGCTCCCAGCCTATCGGTCTATCGGAGGTTAAAGGTTGTTCAAATGTTTGTAATTGAACAATTCACACAATTTTGGGACATTTGCTTTGAGTAAGGGTATTAATAATTCTTTTATGTGGTTACACGTATAATATGCGTAGATATATGTTTTATCTCGTAATAGTATCATAAAGAAAGTATAATTGTCATGAGTTTTATTTAAAAAATGACTAATTAACTGTTGAGTTTCTTGCGGCGCTTCTTCTCAGCAGTGGTCTCCTCTTGGGAAGCGCTGGTAGATTTTGACGTGTAAAAGTGCCCGTGCGGCCTACTTATCGAATAAATATCTTTTATCTTTTATTTAATAATATTATTTTAAAAACTGTTGTTCAATATTAAATTTTTGTATGTTTTGATTATGTTTTTTTGTCATCAAATTTATTTATTTTTACATTTACTAGATCGTTCAATAAGTCCCGAGAGGCCGAGACTAACTTGAATATGGCGCATATATTTAAAACTCTTTTCATTTTTAGAACGTACTGGCCATCAAAATATGATATGTGTCAAAATATTTTGAAAATAGAACAATAAAATATTGAGTTACAGACATTTAAATGACGCTACTCTTGTTATTCCGAAACAATGGAAAAAAATGAGTTTCGTGTGTTGATAAAACATTGTTTTGTAATGGGAAAAAATACCGTTGAAGCACAGCAGTGGCTTATAAAATGTTATTCGGAATCTGCTCGTTCTAAGCCAACCATTTGTCGGTGGTATGCCGATTTCAAACGCGGTCGTATGTATGGACACAAATGATGCTAAACGCTCAGGTCGTCCAAATGAAGCAGTGACTCAACAAAATATCAACCAAATCCTGAAAATCGTAACGGAAGAGCGGAAGGAAGGATTTCAACTGGTAGTGTTTTCACTATATTACATCAAAATTTGGCCATGAAAAGGCTTTTTTCCAAGTCGGTGCCGCGTTTGCTATAAATTGATCAAAATCAACGTATCAATGATCCAGAGCGCTGTTTGGCACTGTTGAATAGAAATAAAAAGGATTTTTTACGACGGTATGTGAAAATGGATGAAACATGGATTCACCATTTCACTTCGGAATCCAATCGGCAGTCAGCAGAGTGGAGAACGGCTGGTGAAAGTCGCCCAAAGCGGCCTAAGACCCAAAATCTGCCTGCAAGGTTATGGGCTATATATTTTGGGATACGCACGGCATGCTATTCATCGACTACCTTGATAAGGGGCAAAATATAAATAGCAAATATTAAATGGGATTATTGGAGCGATTAAAGTATGAAATCGCGGAAAAAAGGCCTCAAATAAAAAAAAAATGATATTTCACTAGGATAATGCGCTTTGTCACAAGTACGAAACGAAGACCAAACTAAACGAATTGGCCTTCGAATTACTTCCCCAACCACCTTATTCTCCAGATCTGACCCCAGTGATTACTGGCGGTTTGCAGACCTAAAAAAATGCTCTAGGGCAAGAAATTTGACTCACACGGTGTAGAAATCGCAGCAGCGGAGTCTCATTTTGAAGCCAAAGATAAATCGTTCTACGCACATGGAATAGAAAAGTTAGAAAAGCGTTGGAGGGACTGTGTCGCAGTTGAAGGAGACTACGTTGATAAATAAAAAAGAATTTTATCAAAAAAACATTGTTTTAGTATTTATTCTCGGGACTTATTGAGCCACGTGTAAAATATACTAACAGTCACGTTACTGGCTGAAAGTCAGCCTAGCGCTGCCGGTGTGACTCCTCAGCATAATGCTGAGCCAGCGTCCGTTTCACTACACCGCGGGGACACACATTACGTGTTTTTATGCAATTGTATTAGTTCTACATTTATCTTTCTTTATTAATATCTTTATTTCCTCTGTCTTTCTTTACATTATCAATACTCTTTAAAACAAGCCGTAAAAAAATCTGAAATTAAATTTATATCCAACGCAGTACAGTAAAATTTCAGCTTCTTTCTAACGTTGGTATAGTACATTTTTAACGTTACAAGTGCCTAAAATATATCCTTTGAATTACACCACAACCGTTTAAACAAAAATCAGGACTCGGAAAAATTGACACGATATAGAAAACGATATAATTTAATGTGAAATCAAGCCCCGTATTTTAATGTTGAATACACATTGACCATGTCAAAAATATATACGTTAATACGCTTACGATATCACAAGCTGACACTCAACAAGTCTTTTTGTCATATAAGCCCCGCGCAACCGCATTCGCGGGAATTCCCAATTCCCGCTATTATCCCGCAGTCCCGCAATCCCGTCACAAAGGGAAGCTGTGCGCTAAACTCGCCGAACTAGACCGGGTTCATCACAAACTGATAATTTGGTAATATGAACGGGACAAACAAGAAAAAGACCCTTATTAATAAATTTAACTTTCTTTATTAAGTAAAAGTAATAATAATATAATGTATAATTACAACAGCATCGATATATAACTAACTGAAAAATACATGATGTATAACATACATCGTGTAGCACATGAACTATACATGACAAATTGGTTTATATTCTAAAAACCACAATTTTGCAGTTCACTTTTTGTAGCCTTCTTTCTTCGCACAGCGCCTTGTCGAGAAATCCAGTAGAGGTAACCAAGTTTGATTCTCAGTTCAAATAATTAATTAAAACGCAAGATTTAACATACCGACCGTCATAATAAAGTTTTAAATTCGCTATTGTAGCGTTTTTATTAATAATAAAGCACTTGCGACTCCAAAAAAAAAATATTACGACACATCGTTCTGCGAAATTGAGCCATCGTATGGCAAGAAAAAATGAAGCATACAATTTTTTTTGTTCATTTTTTTTAGTAGCTATCCGTCATAAAGTTTTTTTAAATTGAATTACTAATAAAAGTAAAGTAAAATAAAGCGATCAAATTTATTGCTATTTTAATCATAAATTGACCGTTTCACAATTAAGTATACTGTACATAAATAAAATGCTCTAAAATATTGCGTATTTAATTATTTAGCAAGAAAGAGCTAGAGCGCATTCGAATGTTTACGGAATTCTTGAAAGTTTGTAGTGTTACGAACGACTTAAAATCTTTTCAGAACACCCTGTATATTAAAAAACTTTGATTGTTTGCGCATGATATTTTTTAAGACTTAATATTAACATGTTTTTAGATAAAAAAGTTTAAGAAACTTTTATTCGGTAAAAAAAGTTTTAAACACTTGGACGAACCATCAAATTTACACATGAAAAATATAAATTCATCATTTGGTTTTATTTAGTATATATATATATATAAAACAACTAAATAAAACCAAAAGAAATAATAATAATAAAAGAAAACTTACGCGATTTGTGGATTCCGGTCCGAAGGGTGTCACACGGGACATAATTTAAAACCGGCACAAGAACACACACACGCACAGACTCAATTGAATTTTCAAAGTCGAAAGATGACTTACTTCCACCGATATCGGAAGGCGACTGGTGACTGCTCTAACAGAACTGCGCGGACCTGAGGAATGAGGGCTGAGGGAACCGAGGGCCAGGATAGAATCAGGCGAAGGGGGCGTATCCAGTGCATGGGCGGGGCAATAGTACTTTACTGGGAATTGCATTGTTGTGGGCGTAACCCACACGCGCTTACAAACTAAATTAGACTTAAAAAATACTGACACAAGATTCTAATATGGACAGATCCATGTGTGAAACGCAATTTGTTGGTATTTAGGGTTGAAATTTGCATTGATGTGGTCATTAGGCCAAGGTCGATCAAAACACATCGATAAGCCAACGAGACGTGAAGTTGAAAATTTCATTTATTTATTTATTTACTATGATTATTGTGAACATCCTGTTGCTTCCAGGTTTGTGAGTCGCTTATGGCCTAGATATACACGCGCCCTGATGTAACTCTAATAATGACCCAGTAATAATAATGATCTGATAATTACCATTTATTGCTAGTGGTAGCCTAATGGTTTGACCTGCCGACTCTTAAGCAGAGGATCGTGGGTTGGAACCCGGGCTCGCACCTCTAAGTTTTTCGGAATTTATGTGTGAAGTATAATTTGTAAAATTTACCATGAGCTTTTCGGTGAAGGAAAGCCTGCAAAGCAATATTTGACGGTGTGTGCGAAGTTCCCAATCCGCACTGGGAACTATTACCTCAAATAATTGTGAGTGGAGGCCTGTGTCCAGCAGTGGGACGTATATAGGCTGGATTATTATTATTATTATATTGCCTGTTATGTTACTTTAAACTGCATGAGGTGTTTACCTGTAATTGATTGTGCATTTAGACGTACCTAACCCTACTCATTGTAATATTATGTATATACATAAAAAATATGTAACAATTGATGGTAAACAAAAAAAAATACACAATATAATTCCTGGTATTTCAGTGTTGAAACTTGAAAATAATGTGAAAAGGTAATTTCACACAATTTAAAGTTTATTAATTTAAATTTTTACTAATTTTGCGTGCGAATTGGTCTGCGATTAGCTCATTCATCTAAATTTATTCTACGCGGTTAGCCTAGTAGCGGTGTGAATCCCGGAATTTGTGTGATGAGCGCGAGTATTTGTTCCTGAGTCTTGAATGTTTTCTATATATTTAAGTATGTATTTCTCTATATAAGTATGTATATCGTTGCCTGGTACCCATAGGACAAGCCTAAGGCTTAGTTTGGGACTAGGTCAATTTGGTAATCTATATACAGGTTGTTATTATTTTAAGCCTGACAGATAGACCGACTCACTTTCGCATTAATAAAAAATATTTTGTGAGCATGGCTTCGTCTTGAACAGTTTCATACAGGATGGTATATTCTATTTCACGTTCAGTCGAGCGTCAGCCCCTAATGCTGTTTGATCGGTCAAGGTCAAGGACATGTGTCAGCGAGGGACGAACATGTCTAATAATAACTTAAAAAACCGACTGACGGTTCCGTATTTAAGAGGATTGCGAGGTGACGACTTTCCATACAAACGGCGATAACGTTTTCCACCACCTAAATGTTAACCGATTTCGACCAATTTTTGATATGTGGTCAGTAGGAACAAAAACTATGTCCGTACGTTTCGTTTTTTCTATATTATTAATAAATTTCGATTTATTCCCGTTTTATTGTTTACATACAAAAGTAATTTCGGCCATAATCTCTTTATAACTAATCAATATTTTAAAAAACGAAACGCACGGACATAGTTTTTGTTCCGACTGACCACATATCAAAAATTGGTCGAATTCGGTTAACGTTTAGGGGGTGGAAAACGTTACCGCCGTTTGTATGAAAAGGCTAGATTTTGCAGTTGGTTCACAGTCCGTACTTCAAAAATATACCTTTATTATTACTTTAATTCGAATGCAATAAGGTATATTCTGAGTTGCCTAAACTTAACACAATTTTTGAAAGCTTTTTAGTTATTTATCAAAACTTTCTTACTTAGTTTTATTTTTTCCGTTAAATATAAATTATTTTTTGGTTCATACTCGTAAACTTCGGAGATAATGGGGGGCACAGTAAGTTTTGGTACATATTTGGCTAAAAATAAAAAAGTATGCCAAGGAAAATTATAAAAATGTTTTGAAATGTAGGTACAAACTAAGCCCTTTCATATGACACTCCATTTTATAATCAAACCGATTTTTGACCGAGCGAGTGCGAAGCGCAAGCAAAACGTCTCCGTTTTAACTTGAGCAAAAAAATGCGTTCTCTACATGTCCCACTTCTCAACCGATTCTCGTGGAATTTTGTGAGCAGGTTCGGTAATTACATGGATTTTTTATTGTCGATTCAGTTTTTCCAATTTTTTTTAAATGGCGGAGATATGGGGGACTTTGCGATTACAAACTTATTCGCGCCGTCGGTAAACTGACCACCTATGTCAATGTATGGGGATGACAGTTTTCCAGCGGCAAATTTAAGTTTGTCGAGAGGTCTATAGCTCACAGAGCTACTACTAATAATCGTAAGTACTATCCATCCTTTGATCTGCCGGCACCAAAGAGGATATTGCCGGCAGTTCGGCACTATTCGCTAATTGGTTTAGTCGGCTGTTTTGTGGCTTAAGTCTATAATCGATAATTGACCAGCGGCCAGTACACTCAATAACAATTGACAAAAGGCTCGATACGGTTTTACTGTTGAGTTATTAACGATCTTCAGTGGTCTAATGGCTAACGGTGTCAAGTTAGGATCGTAAGGTACCAAGTTCAAACCCAACGACATGCTAGTGTTTCTAACATAATTTTAACGATCTTTTATCGATTATAATTATGCATTCTTTTAAATTGGCATGTGTGTGATATGTATAATTGTTATTTGTATTATGTAATAATTAAACCTAAATCTCATCTAAGTAGGTACATTACCAGATGCTCTTGCGGTGAAGGAAATCACAACCTGAATAATAATAATAATCCAGCCTATATACGTCCCACTGCTGGGCACAGGCCTCCACTCACAATGAGAGCCTAATGGTTTGACCCGCCGACTCATAAGCAGAGGGTGCCGGGCTCCCACCTCCAAGTTTTTCGGAATTTATGTGCGAAATTTAATTTCTACATTTACCATGAGCTTTACGGTGAAGGAAAACATCGTGAGGAAACCTGCACACACCTGCAAAGCAATTTGACGGTGTGTGCGAAGTTCCCAATCCGCACTGGGCCCGCGTGGGAACTGATAACCTGAATAAGAAGTGAATATTATTGGGGTTTCATTGAAGCATCATAGTACACAATGTATGCATGAGATCGATATTCTGATGTTCCACTCTAGTTCCATGACGTGCGATACCTTGTAAAAATTATAAAGCTGTGTCAAATATACCGACATATAGTTTAATTTATGACATTTTACCGTGTGTTTGCTAATTGTAATTTTTAGGGTTCCGTACTCGAAGGGTGCCTAACGGGCACTAAAGGTTCCTTCCGCCCTAACTTTAAAGAGCTGTATCTTTTGAACCGTAAAATAATTGAATTCGGCGAAGTTCTATGAAATGAGTGTCAGTGAAACAAGGGTTAACCTATTTGCCCATACCGGGTCCCGCACCCAGGACCGCTAGCTTCGTAAACAGTCACCACCAACTACGCTAACCACGTCGTCGAGGAAAAAGGTTAAATACCACGGTATTTGCACATTTATCCGTGTTAAAATTCGACGTGTTAAAATTGTTGAAAGTTTGCCAATTTTTATATTTCCGTAACTGAACCGGATCATCCTCGTTTCTCGACAGCCTTGATTGAATTCGGTGAAGGTGAAGATCGTGAGGAAAGCTGCATTCATGAATGCCGGCGAACCCGTCCGATGCCTCAAAGATTACAACCTGCAAGGGTTCCGCGAAGAACTATTAATAACGGTGATTTATTAACCCTCAACACAAAAAGCCCCACTTTTTATAAGTTATAAGTTTAACGTGTGTATCTGTTTATCTGTCTGTGGCATCATAGCTCCCAAACGGATAGACCGATTTTAATTTTATTTCGTTAGAATGGTGACGGTTTTTAGCTAGAGGGGTTTGGGTAAAAATGTTGTTATTTAACTGAGCTGAGACATACAAGTTTTGAAGTGAGCGGCCAGTCATACGTACTAGCTTAGGATAGATCCGTTCAAAATAAACATGTTTTGTCATATAATATAATACTCTCAAGTGCGTCGGAGCCGAGATATTTGCAATTATATTTTCTTAGCTTGTGAGCACTTGAGAGTATTATATTATATGACAAAACATGTTTATTTTGAACGGATCTATCATAACCTACTGCTTTTATGAACGGCCGCTCAAACCAGAACAATAAATGTGTTTGTGTGACGACCTCTTGAAACTTAAATCTTCAATATCTCGGTTCCGATATTATTTAGCGACTTAAATTATTAATACATAAGAATCATCCGTGGCCGCTGAAAAAAAAATTGACAACAATCTCCAAACTTTACCCAATGACCTTCACTGAATATCCGTTGGACCATTTGAAAGTAAGCTCTACAATTCAAAAGTCAGAATTCGTATCGTATCTAATATATTTAATAATTAGAAAGAATTAGAGATTTCTTTCTGCTATTTAGATTATGTCGTCCAAAACTAAATTAGCTCTTTTATCCTGGTTAATAGTGACACTGCATACGAAGCTAGCGGTCCCGCGTTTGATTCCCAGTAAGGATACATTTGTGTGATGAACGCTATTTGTTCCTGAGTCTTGGATATTTTATATATATAGAGTAAGGACTGAGGATTAGGAGTAAATATTTTATATGTGTAGAGTAATGTCAAGTTGCAATATAATATATATTAATACATAAATTACACCGTAAAACCCTCAATATACTTATATATAGTTCTTGGTAACAAAGCCGTGGTAGCCTAATGGTTTGACCAGCCGACTCTTAAGCAGAGGTTCGTGAGTTCGAACCCGGGCTCGCACCTCTAAGATTTTCGGAATTTATATGCGAAATACAATTTGTAAAGTTACCGTGGGCTTTTCTCTGGAAATCTGTACACACTTGCAAATTTGACGGTGTGAGCGAAGTTCCCAATCCGCACTGGGCCCGCGTGGAAACTATAGCCCAAACCCTCTCATTGTGAGTGGAGGCCTGTGCCCAGCAGTGGGACGTATATAGGCTGGATTATTATTACTATTATGGTAACTTAAAATCTTAAGGTACTTAATAAAGCGAAATTATTATAAACTAGCGGTGCACCCTGGCTTCGCCCGGGTGCAATTAAAAAAAACTTAAATACAAACCTTGTCCTGACAATTACAAACACAATAAAAAAAGAATTAGCCAAATCGGTCGAGCCGTTCTCAAAAATATCCGGCGCGTGGTGTCCCATCATTTTACCAAAAATACGTTACCAATTGTAATTCATATCACAATCATCATTTTGGTAACTCGCTTTTATTGTAAGTTCAGGATTTATTTCAGGACCATCGTATAGAACCCTATAGGTTAGATTCGTTTTATAAAAATCCTGAAATATTTAAAGTTTCGCAAAAAAAAAGCGATTTACAAAATGATATATGTTTCTGAAATAAATGAGTTAAGGAAACGGTTAGGAAACCTATGCGCGTACATACATTCGGCAATTAATTTATATTTATGGGTCAATCAACTTTTTGATGTACCTCGTTGCCATGGTTACGTCTCCTGGGTCACTCTTTCAAACTATAAATTTAAAGGATATAAATCTACATTACATGATTTTTTGTGGCAATTATAAGCCCATTCTTTTGTGGGCTTTCTTCTTAGCATGTTAGTAGTATATATTATGAACATATTTCTAAGAAACACTATCACTGTTGTCTCCTGGCTTACGGAGCAGAATAACAACAACAAAAAGTTAATATTTAATAACAAGGGGCAATCTCTTGTAATATTACTAGATACCGATAATCATATTTATATAGAGAAATACACTTAAATAAATAGAAATTAAATTAATATAAATAAGACACGTGTAGAATGCTTTATCTTGCATTGTTTATATTCTAGCTTTACAGGGTGTAACGTCGAATATTACATTAATTAAAGCCGTCAAGTAACTTACGCCTTTTGGGAACTGCTCAAGTTAGACACGCCCCTTTGGCACGCCTATCAGACTTGGTAACTTCTATTGTATCTCTAAGTTACAATCCTGTACATCAAAATCACAGAGTAAGTGTGTAAATATTAAGGTGAGTAACCCAAAGGTTAAGGTCAGTATGGGGAAGTCTGAAACTATAATAGTTAGGGAAATCTGTTCACAACACGCGATTATTTTAGTGTTAGAAAAATCAATCATCCTCTTTGGATACTGGCAGGTTGTACTGGCCGTATAGATAGTTAAAAAAAAGTAGGCGTGAATGAGAAAGGCGGGCATTCAAACAAGTTGTCACGAGAAAGCTCAAGATTTAGAAGATTATAAAGAGTTAAAGTTTGTATAGTTTGGATGTTGGAGGGAATCTTCACCAATAAGTATTTAGAATGGAGTTTCAGGGCGGCATAGGTTATATTTTAACTTATATTAGCCAAAGAGGATTGCTAGTTAAATATAAAAACCGGCCAAGAGCGAGTGTAAATCGCGCACCGAGGGTTCCGTACCGTTCAACTCCCACTTGGCCGGTTTTTATTATTTGTTGTTTTTCTATGAATAAGAATAAGAAATATTTATTGCCACACTGGTGTAGAAGTACAAAACACAAAGAATAATATTTACATTGGGATTTGCACTATACTCACACCAAATTTGACGCTTGTGTTTTTACGATAAAACAAAATGACGTTGAAAAAACGTTTCTTGTATGGGCGCCCCTCGATTTTTAATTTAATTTAATTTTTATATTAAAATACAACAAAATATAATAGAAAAACCGACCAAGTGCGAGTTGAACGGTACGGAACCCTCGGTGCGCGAGTCCGCCTCGCACTTGATCGGTTTTTAAAAAAATCACTATCCGTTTTCATCCCGCTAGTGAGATAACCCGTATGAATAAATGCTACGTTCTTTTACTTCTAAAAATTTGAAGTAAATGGAGAAAATGCTTCATATTTAAACTTCATAGTCAAATAATATGAAGCTCGCCACTGGGCCGGGGTGGTTCACCTCCCGGGGGGGTGGGTGCGTTGCAATGTGCAATAGGGTGGGTTTATCGATTGGGGCTGACCTTGAATTGGAGGCAGGTAGGGAGAAAGGGCAGTGTATTACGCCACGAAGCAATTATAATGTTTGTGCTTAGTGTAATATAGTTAATTAGGAACTTAATAAGTCGTTGATATTGGGGTATGATTTATGATAAACACCAGAATTTAACATTGTTAGGGGACGCAATTGGGTCATTCAACTTTTTTTTGTACTTAGTTGCCATGGTTACGTCTCTTGGGTCACTTTTTAAAACTATGATTTTAAAAAATATACCTGTAAATCTACCTAAAATGTTTGTGGCAATTAAAAGCCCGTTCTTTTGTGGGCTTTCTCTAAGCATGTTAGTAGTATATGTTATAAACATCTTTCTAACAAACACTATCGCTGTTGTCTCCTGGCTTACGGGACAGAATAACAACAACAAAAAGTTGATCAACTCAATTAAATTAGTTGGACGGTAGTGACCTTGCCTACAAAGCTAGTCTCGAGTTCGATCGGCAAAATCAAATATTTGCGTGATGAATGTGATTAAAATTTGCTCCAGACTGATGTTTTCTATGTATGTTAAGCGGATATTTATCTATATAAGTTTGTTTATCGGTGTCTAGTACCCACAAAATAGTTTAATATAGTTTATTTATTCATCAATGTAATATTACAATGCATTGCATGTCAAAATATATCAAATTACATTGAGATCGTCAACACAAATAAAATAATATAATTAATTAACATCACGATTAAAACAAAATTAATATAATAAACTTAACCAGTAAATGGTAACTAATCCGAAGTCAAATTACAACAAAATATGTCTAAACAATAATAATAATGATGACAATATTTATAATTTAAGTTCCATAAATTCATTTACGGAGTATAATGGATTATCCAATAAGGTTTCTCAGCTGGTGTTTAAATGTTTCGTCGTATTGTTCATGTTTAAGTTTGGCGGTAGATGTTCATAGTAGGTGGGCCCGATGACCTGGAAGTGCCATGCGACGGGGAATATGCCTAGAGCCTAGTTTGGGACTAGATCTTTGTGTTATGTCCCTTGATATTTTATATTTTATTTATTCGACAAGCAAGCATTAAGAGACGGTGGCAGCAGCGGGGTGGAAACGTCGCGAGCGGTGCAGGCATCCAACAAAATGCATGGAGATGTATGAAGCGTGGCATGCCACGAGTCGTTGCGGCGGCTGCGGCGATTTTTAAGAGGTTATTCTAAACGGGCGACATATTTCTCCAGTTTATAGTAAGCCGGTAGTAGACTGACAAGATAAAGATATAAGATATTTATTCAATAATTGTAGGCCGCACGGACACTTTTACACGTCAAAGATATGTAATACGATACGATTACCTTGTTATTTGATGAGCTTCCAATATTTTAAGATGATCTTGATCGCATTAAAGTCGAAATTTCTGTGGATTCCATTTTCGGTTATTTTATAGAATGCTCTGATTTCTACAAAATAACCGAAAATGGCATCCAAAGCTACAGAAATTTCGACTCTAATGCGATCAAGGGACTGACGGCGGTTGAAACGCTCGTGGAATCACCCTTCAACGCAGTTACATGTGCCATGATCACGGGTAGACTGAACAAGTTGCGGGTGAGTTTTAAACGTGTGTAGACAGAGCGCTCTGTCTATTTACTCTATTTCCGCTCGACTGCGCCTTTCGAATAAATCGGTTTTTTAACCGTCTTTAGTTCTTACATAAAATATTTTCAGAATAAGCGATTTAGAGCAATAAAAATCGGTTAAAAAGCACGATATACAAGTCAATAACTTGCCCGGTGTTTGTTTGCCGACCCGCCGCTTGTCCAATAAACCGGTTAATTTAGGTTAAGATAAAATTGTAATTTTTGTATAAAAACCGAATTAAACCGGTTTTTACCTGTATTTAACCGGTTCCCAACGCTCGTGCTGCACATAGTGATTAACACTGACCTACCGACTGACTAGGCGAGTAGCGTGCTAACCGAAGCACATTGTGATATTATAAAATGCAGGGCAGTCACTGATTTATTAATTACGTGACTTTCAAAGGGGAGTGATGTTTTTGCCCGACTGTGCCAAGCAAAAGTATTACATATGTAGGTACACTCAAAGTCCTAAATATATATACATTCCCAAGATACCATAATAATAAAATTCAGGACGAGACGCTTTCAATTTGCACCTTAAGCGTTAAGGCTTATGTTAGAATATGGAATAGATCTATTCATTTACCTAGCACCCTGTACGGTCTAATCTCGTGCATCCATGTTAAGCTCGCTGTATGTTTGTATACGCGTTCACGGACGGCGGAGATCGCTTTACGTCAGAGGACCTGCTGGCTCGTTTACATCCTCTAGTATAATAATCAATATTCGGGTTCGATTCCCGGTTTGCACAAATATTTGCGTGTTTGTATTTGTACTTGAGTCTACAGCTTAGTTTGCGATTAGGTCAATTTACGTAAGACCCCCTTGTATGTGACGTTCTCAATATAAAGGGACCTTATGGGGGAAGGCAGTTACGCTCTTCTTATTCTTGTAACTATACGAATACTGTGGTAACAGTTCTAAAAATGACGTAACCGCCTGCCTCCATAAGGTCCCTTTATATTGAGAACGTCACATATGGTGTTTATCTATTCTTTATACTGTTTTTTCACTAGATAGTACAAAGATAAAACAAAGTCGCTTACCGCCGTCTGTCCCTCTGTATGTACGCTTAGATCTTTCAAACCACGCAACGGATTTTAATGCGGTTTTCACCGTCAGTTAGATAATTTTTCACGGAAGGTTTATGTACATAATAGTACCCGGAGCGAAGCGAGGGCGGGTCGCTAGTTATTTTATAAGAAACTGATTTCTCGGTGTATTCGTATTCACTGTAATGCCGCGTTGTTAATAAATATATATTTATTTAGACTTAAAAGAGACACGCGCAATCTTCAAAGGTATGTCTTAAGTACGCATTTAAATAATTTGATGTTAGATAGGTTTAAGTAGCCTCTTCAATTTCATTTATTGATAAAATGAACTGGTACGATAACGCACTTCTGCAAAATGAATTGTGACGTTCTTAATATAAAGGGACCTTATGGAGGCAGGAGGTTACGCCATTTTTAGAACTGTTACAATAGTATTCGTATAGTTACAAGAATAAGAAGAGCGTAACTGCCTTCCTCTATAAGGTTCCTTTATATTGAGAACGTCACCATTTAACAGTGTAGATTTTTTTTATTGTTATAGGTACGATGGCATGGGGTAACTTTAAAACGACGGGGCGACTTTGATATTTTTTCAATAATTGATTCTATGCTGTGTCAGCGACATAACTTTTATTTATTTCATATGCGAGCGCAAACTATAAGTAGTTTAAATATTTTCAGGAATATAACAACTTCAAATTAAAAAGCCACTCATTTTTAACATGCTTCGGGGTGACTTCGGTATTGTTTTATATACTCGTCTAAGTTATAAAAATTACATTATTATTTATTAACTGATAAGAAAACTTTGATGTTACTCGTATTTGCATGTGATTTTTTTTTTTAGTTTTGTTAAAGGACACGCCGAAACACAGGATCCCCCTAGTTCAGGTATGTGAGTTAATATGTCTCTTTTGGTATGTTTACCGCCTGTTTAACAATCGTCAAGGAAAGCATATCTGACAAATAAATTTAGCCCTTTCCCTTTCTTACACTTGAAAATAGACAAAGAGAGGGCTATCTTTAACTGACAGATGACATTACTAGTCTTGAGTTATATTTGTAAAATAAGTGGTTTTGAATAGTTTTTTTTTATAAACAAACTAATAAAAAGCATGAAACGACTAGAATAGGGGAATTCCAACTTAGTCCTCAGGGTAAACAACGCTTCAGTCTTGCCACTGAAGTCTTGAGACTTATTTTGACGACGCGGTTAGCCTAGTTGGTAGTGACCCTGCCTACGAAACTAGCGGTCCCGGGTTCGAATCCTGGTTTGGGCAATTTGTGTGATGGGCATGAGTATTTGTTCATGAGTCATGGATGTCTTCCATGTATTTAAACATGTATTTCTCTACATACGTATGTTTATCTTTGCCTAGTACCCACCCAAGTAGCATAAAGGCTGTATAAGAGCTTACACAGCCATTATAACGCTAGTTTCACCATTTTAAGGGCTGTATAAGCTCTTATACAGCTTGTGTGCTACATGGGCATAGTACAAGCTTAGGGCTTAGTTTGGGGCTAGGTCAATTAGTGTGAGATTGTCCCTGATATTAATTATTTATCATTTATTTAAAATTACATTGTCTCCAATATGCTCGGAAATGTCCACCTTAATATTGCAAAAGCAGTACGCGGAGATATCGCTCGCGGCAGCGCAAAATAAATAAAAATAATCGCTGTTGAGTTGCAGCGGCCGGGAAAAATATATGAAAATTTTCATTACTTCACAGTTTTTTTTTTTACTTTTTAAAACCATGTTTAGACTAGGGACACCGACTCGAAACAGCCAAATTACTCGTTCACAAAGTTGTCCCAAGTTTATTTTACTTTTTAAAAAGGCATAGACTAAAGAACTGTGCTTACGGCGTCTAATAAAGTGTCTTAAAAACGGACGGACGGACAGCGGAGGCTTAGTAATAAGGTTCCGCTGGAACCCTTTTGGCACGGAACCCTAATAAAAATTATAATAATAATAATAAAGGAGGTAGTTTTTTTGGGCTTACTAGAAATTTACGTTTATTGATTCACATTTGTATTGAGGTTCATATTTTAAATGTTATATTTTTCAGCATTCCGGTTCGTCCCGGTTAATGTAATATAACCTAGGCTAAGGTCGGAGTTCACCAACAGTTAAACAGGCGATTAGAGTTCTGACGGCTGTCAAAATGTATTGACTAACAGCCGATTAGGATTTAACAGTCCGTTAAATTGGTTGGTGAACTCCGACCTAAGGGGAACAAATCGACATATGTTTCATGAACATGAAATTTCACGTGTGTGTGTGTGTGGGGGGGGGGGGGGGGGGGGTGCTCCTTTCTTTGTCGCAATTCGAATCCCTGACTCTGTAGTTTTATTACTATTAAGTCTGGACAATCTAGTCAAGTTAAATGAAAGGTAGCCTCGGATATTACTTGCGTTTTTAGGGTTCCGTAGTCAAATTAGGAACCCTAATGGATAGCTTTCAAAAATAACGCGGGTTTGTGAAAACAATTTTTCGATAAGCTTTAAAGCTAATTTTTGTTGAAGTCAAGTGTAACACAGCTAAAACTACCAATACGTTAAATCTAAAAAAATTCTTAAATGAAAACGTATATGACGAATTTAAAAGAAAAACTATTACAACTAAGTACATATAATTGGTTCTTGAGTTGCAGGCGACTAAAATGTTTATAACTACCTACTGAAAATCACCTATGATCATTTTAAACAGAAAATTAATCAATAATATTACGTGAGAAATTCACGGTATTTGGGCGTTGTTTGTGTTTGTAAGAATGTCGACGGAACCCTTCACTGAGCATGGTCCGACATGCTCTTGCCCGGTATTTTTAAATAAATATCAATGACAATCTAGACTCTTAACAACAACAAATTGTCCTAGTCCTAAACTAAGCTCTAGGCTTGTACTATGGGTACCAAGCAACGATAAATATACTTACTTACATAGAGAAGTACATACTTAAATACATAGAAAACCTCCATGACTCAGAAACAAATACTTGCCCTGATCGTGAATCGAACTCAGGATCGCTAGTTCCGTAGGCAGGGTCACTACCAACTAGGCTAACCGCGTCGTCATACAAAAAATGGTGTTAAGTACCGGAACGGAAGGCGATCGATAGTTCGTTAAGTGTTGTCAATTGTTTTGTCGCGCGCGCAGCGCGGAGGGCCATGGTGGCGACCGCGGGCAATTAGAGCGAGAAGGAACACGGCGCCTGCGCACCGCGAGCAAGCGCGCACGTTTTTACCTCCCGCAGCCTTTTATTTACGGTTATGTTTTTAAACTGCCGGTTTGGTTCTTTGTTGCGAACTGTTAACATCGCTATTGCGTTATAATATAAAATAATAATAATAATAATCCAGCCTATATACGTCCCACTGCTGGGCACAGGCCTCCACTCACAATGAGAGGGTTCGGGCTATAGTACCCACGCGGGCCCAGTGCGGATTGGGAACTTCGCACACACCGTCAAATTGCTTTGCAGGTTTCCTCACGATGTTTTCCTTCAACGAAAAGCTCATGGTAAATTTACAAATTATATTTCGCACATAAATTCCGAAAAACTTAGAGGTGCGAGCCCGGGTTCGAACCCACGACCCTCCGCTTAAGAGTCGGCAGGTCAAACCATTACGCTACCACGGCTTTTTTACTTCAAATTGCGTTAATTTACTTCAAATTAAGAAATGACGAAAACGTGAGGAGACAGCTTGGCCATTTAAGTATGCCTTTTTTGAGGAGGCAATCGAGCCCGCGGATCACCAGCAAGCCTAACATGCATCACAAGAACAAAGTGACAGCACGAAAAAAAAGTTGCTAGAGTAATTAAATACCATGCTTAGCTTAGAGCCTGAGCACTGGCTCTTAATATATTTGAACGATTTATTTCATTACTCTAGCAATACCGGATAAAATCGCTAAGTAAAGAAAGGTAATAAAAGTCTGTATGAGACATTATTTTAAACCTTAAGCGTTAAGTCTTACGTTAGAATATGGAGTAGATGTATTAATTTCCCTAGTAGCTGTAAAATTTTATCTCGTGCATGCATGGTAAGCCCGTTGGAGAGCTAACTCAAGTTGTCCGCGACTTGTTTCTCGCTCGGATATCCCTTTCTAACTAGTCGGTTACAATAGAGACGCACTGAGCGACAAGCGAGAAAGCACTATGTGCTAGACGCTTGCTTGATAGAAACCTTAGTAAATTAAGCAATACCTCGCTAAATAACAAAACAATTACAAGTGTAAAATATAGTAATAATCTACTGTAGTTTTGATTGATATCTAATTGTTTCTTTATTTTATTGTTTTATCTTGTATAGTATATTTATTTAGTACTTCATTGCCGTTTATTTTCACCTCCAAATAACTAGCACCTTTCATCGAATTCATCGATTTTCATCGATTTTCTATACAAAAACAAAAAATGAACAAAAAAAAAATCCAATTCTTAGCTGGGGATCGAACCCGCAGTCTTTGCGTAGTAGTCTAACGCTCTAACCACCACTCTATTCAGACGGCGACGATCGCATCGAAATTACGAACCATACCTAAACGTATACGAGTACCTACCTACGTATTGCGCGGGAAATCTTTTTGCGTGAAAATACGGGGAAAACGAATTTTCCCAGATATGAGACCTGGCTAGATCGATATTTCGCCCCCGTAAACCACCATATCGCAAATCTCATCGAAATCGATACATCCGTTTTCGAGAACGTGAGTACATATGTATGTAATATATACGAGAACACCCAAATATTACGAAATATTTTTTTCCGAATATTCATTTGTCCGAATATTAATTTTTAAGAAATCTATGTTACGCTGGAGCTATTTAAAATTAAAAACATATTTGATGTGCTATACGTTGGTTAGGTTAGGTTTGATTTATGGGCTAAGGCGCGGTTCGACCAAACTTTTTACACGGGGGTGACGCATACTCTGGGGTTTAAATGTCAAAATGCCATAGAAATCTGTCATGAATCTCTCATTTTAATCTCAGAGTAAGCGTTATACCCAGTATAAGAAGTTTGGTCGAATTTGGCCTAAGTATATCAAAAAATAAAACCTCCATTAAAATAATTGCTTTCGGAATTATGAAAATTAGGAATTTCAATCAACTTGGAATTATAACTCTTCGGAGTTATGTAGAGTACCCATATACTATATTTACATTATATACAAATATTTATCGTTTAATAAGTAGTATAGCACCGTAATTACATTCTATGTCCATCTCTAAATGTGACGTTCTCAATATAAAGGGACCTTATAGAGGAAGGCAGTTACGCTCTTCTTATTCTTGTAACTATACGAATACTATGGTAACAGATCTAAAAACGGTGTAACCGCCTACCTCCATAAGGTCCCTTTATATTGAGAACGTCACAAATGCTGTCCGCTCTCGCCGTCCGTGTGTCTGTCTCAAACGATATCAAGTCCAAGGTAATGCGGACCATGTCTCGTTTATCAGCTGTTTTTTGTATCAGTGCACTCCACGCCGCTATAGACATCTATTACATAACATAATATCGTTATCTATATCTCCAAATAGTAATAAAGTCGCTATTTCTGTTCCTATCGTTTTGGATTTTAACATATTTTTTAATACCTTCACTAGTAACTTACGTAATAATATGTGACGTTCTCAATATAAAGCGACCTTATGGAGGAAGGCAGTTACGCCCTTCTTATTCTTGTAACTATACGAATACTGTGGTAACAGTTCTAAAAATGGCGTAACCGCCTGCCTCCATAAGGTCCCTTTATATTGAGAACGTCACATATCGTGAAAGTAGATTATCGATTCTAATTGTCGGATTGATAATTTAAAGTTCCCTCGGGAACTGTAAAATTTTTCGGGATAAAGAGTACACTCAAGCTATCTCCATTTCAAATTTCAACAGTTCTGCGCTGTAGAAGTGAAATCGTAAAAAAATCTCACTTTCGCATTTAAAGAAGAAAGAAGAAGAAGATAGTAAAAGTAAGGATTCCGCTGACAATACAATATGCCGCCATCGAGCTAGTACCTATGATTTATTTATTTATTTCAAATTAAAATTTCACAGCATAATAGTAAAACCAAAGCACCATGAAACTAAGATACAGTATTATACAAAGAATACACATAAGAACAAAAGAGGTAATTAAGATATCACAGAAGAAGGCCGTACATCCATCTCCTCGCAGAACTTCAGACATTCGCCACACACGTCTACCCATCTACTTGCGAACACATCACAGCTTGGGGTCGATACGAGAAGCGAGTTATGATGTTGGAGACTGTGGCACTCTTCAATGTCTAATAGTAGATCCGTCAAGTTTGAACTCTTGACTCGACTTTTTATAGCTAGTAAATATCATCAGCGAGCCTAAAGAATAAAGTGACAGCACGAAATCTCCGCCATTTTGAAAATTTAGATCCATATAATTAACGAACCTGCTCACAAAATTTCACGAGAATCGGTTAAGAATAGCGTAACAGCCATCCGGACAGGAAACGACAAACTTTGCCGTCGGACAACTGTTGTCCCCATACATCGACATAGGTCGCGGTCAGTTCACCAACCGCAGATAAGTTGGTAAATCGCAACAACTATAATCTCCGCCATTTTGGAAAATTTTGAAAAACTGAAACTTCCATAAAATTTATAATATCATCGAAGCTGCTAATAAAATTTCACGAGAACAGCCGGACATATGAAAGCGTTCGCCCAAGCTGAAACGGAGACGCCTCGCTCGTTTCGCTCGGGCGGTCAATTAAGGTTGCACTTCAGCGGTCTGTGGGTTGAACAATGGACGCCAACAACACAATAATAATCGTAAGCGTTTACTGTTGGAAATAATTAAACTGAAGATGCATTTAAGTGATCCTTTCCCTTATTCACATTCCACACTCATATAGTCAGCGGAACAATTACTCATGATGACCGAGGTGGAAAGTAATTTGCTATAAACTTGTTTGTTTAAGACTCATTGTTTACTTAGCTGTACATGACAGGGTTTTATTTCTTAGCTTTAATAAACAATCACACTTAACTCTACACAGTTTTGTTTCTTCTTAGAGGCTGTTACTGTACTTTACTGTTCCTGAGTCATGGATGTTTTCTAAGTATGTATTCTTCTAATTAAGTAGGTTTATCGTTGTATAGTACCCATAGTACAAGTCTAGCTTAGTTTGGGACAAGGTCAATTTGTTCCAGATTGTCCCTCATATTTAATTATAAAATAATAATAATCCAGCCTATAAACGTCCCACTGCTAAGCACAATCTTCCACTCACAATGAGAGGGTTCGGACTGTAGTTCCCACGCGGGCCCAGTGCGGATTCGGAACTTCGCGCACACCGTCAAATTGCTTTGCAGGTGTGTGCAGGTTTCCTCACGATGTTTTCCTTCACCCAAAAGCTCATGGTAAACTTAGAAATTATATTTCGCACATACATTCCGAAAAACTTAGAGGTGCGAGCCCGGGTTCGAACCCACGACCCTCTGCCTGAGAGTTGGCAGGCTAAACTATTACGCTACCACGGCTCCCGAATCCCGGTCTATGTTAATAATTGTGACGTTCTCAATATAAAGGGACCTTATGGAGGCAGGCGATTACGCCGTTTTTAGAACTGTTACCATAGTATTCAAATTCAAATTCAAAAACATTTATTTCGGACATAATCCATAGTTTGTTAGTAGATAACACATACATTAAATAACTTTAATTCTACGGTTAGGTTGAAACACTAAAAAAACACACAAAAAGCAAAACCAAAACACACATCAAAAGCGACGGGGCGTCGCCGCTACTGGAACGTGCAGGCTTACCCAGTGTTGCAGCAGCGGCGAGTCCCAGCGCTGGGCCAGAGTGCTCAGAACGCTATTCGGGCTGGAGCGAACCCTATTCAAGAGGGAGGCACATCGCTTCCTGATTATTGAATATAAGCCATCAGGCTGTGCCTCGGCGAACATAGCGGAAGCGCTGCACCACCGCGGCAGACCGAACAGCATCCGGAACGCATCGTTATACTGGACGCGCAGAGCGCTGTATGCACGCTGCGTATACTTAACCCACTGCACGCGTAGAAGGTTTGGCAAAAAGATTTAAATAATGCTATTTTGACTTCGTATTCGAACAGTTACAAGAATAAGAAGAGCGTAACTGCATTCCTCCATAAGGTCCCTTTATATTGAGAACAGAGAGTATTTGTTCCTGCCTCATAGATGTCTCTATCTATTTAAGTAATTTATTTGTATAAGTATGCATATCGTTGCCAAGTACCCATAGTACAAGCCTAAAGCTTAGTTAAGGACTAGGTATATTTGGGTCATACACAGTCACAGAAACAAAAGTTGTCTCTCATGTTCCAGAAAGTTAAGGACTTTGAAACCAAATTTTTCGGGTTAGGATATATCCGCGTAATGGAATGGAAGTCTGGTGTAGTTTTGGCCTGTATCGAAATTATACGAGTTAACTACTTCCACGTCGTTAACTTTTAGGAACAGAAGGGACAATTTTGAAACTAACTCTGTGTATGACCCATTTGTTTGAGATTGTATATTTAATTAATCGAAATACAGTTAGTTGAAAAGCCAACCCTGAAAAAAACGTGATACAAGAAGTTACATTTAGACAAAAGGAAGCCTCGCCGGGGATATTTGCATGTCAATAAGAATGTGTTAAATATTCAGAATGTTAAATGTTTTGTGTGAGACAGAGAAAAATATATGACGCACGGCTGACTCACACTTTTCAAATATTACAAAATTCTTCTAGCATCCTATTGAAACTAATTATTTCCAAATAACTTCTCTTCATCGTCAAATAACATCTCTATAGCTAAATAATATTCTGGAACCTTGTGTTTGTTAACTGTTTGCTTTACTTTGAAGCATTTAGAAATTGTAATCTTTATTTCAACATTTGTACAACATACAAATTAACAGACCTAGGAAACGAGGCAAAATTGTATGACAGGTAGGAAGTTCCTATATCGATAAACTCAATTATCGATGCTTTGTGTGTATTTTTTTGTAAGTATTGTTCTGATGACGAGTATGAAGTTCACACAAAGCATATTTTAAATTATTTATTTATTTATTTATTAATAAGGTACACCAACAATAAACATGATCGCTAGGTTATAGCTGGGATGTAACATTGCACTATGAAATAGTTAATATTATCTCTTTATCAAACCTCTTTAGATAATTAGTTAGCTTACCTACTAAGACACTCAAAAAATGTTTTGAAAAAAGAATAAGAGAATTACGTTATTATTTAATTTAATTTTTACACTTTTAATAAAAATATATTTTTACAAACAAAACTTGGAGTGACCACTAGCATATGGAACAAGCATCGATAATTGAGTTTATCGATAAAGGAACTCCCTACCTGTCATAAAATGCCCCGTGGATTCCTAAACCAGTAACAGACGCTCGAACTTGGTCCGGTCCGGACAACGGATTTGGTCCGCTCCGAACCAGATCCGGCCGTGTGTAGAGCAGTCTGCGGACCATGTCGGCGGATATGGTCCGCAGACTGCTCAGATCTATCAGCACCGATTCGCATTTTTACCCGACTGTCCGAAGGAGGGTTATGTTTTTCGAGCGTATGTATTTATGTATGTCTATTTCTTTGTGTCGCTCTGCAGCCTAAACGGCTTGACAGATTTTAACAAATGAGGTATGATTGGATTGCACGAGCGCCACATCAGCTGTGGCCGTGCTCGCGCAGCCCCCTCCGCGCACAGCATCAACATTACTTTCCTCGCTAGCTGTTAAAGTGGACTTTTGCGCGCAGATTTTTACAGACAAAGAAAGCCTTTCCGAGCTGGTGAGGTGAAAGAGCATTTCCTCAAAATCGTAAAAGTATAATAGCTAGCACAAATGTTGTGTAATAATCATGTAATTATGTTTACAACAGTGGCCACTATTCCTTAAAAGACTACATAACAAGTGCACAGTACGAAATTATGCCATAATAGCTTAAAAATGTACTATTAAGTTGAGCTAGTCATGTGTTTTCGATTTTGGGGAAATGCTTCAATTTATTAGAAAACTCAAAAATAAATAATGGTGCCACTGTAGGCAAGTAAAATTAAGCCTTGTGTTTATGATTAAACATTTTTAGTTTGACAATGATTCTATAAAAGTATTTAACTTTGTATATGTTGCCCTAGGACACTTTTTTTAGAGAATGTTGTATTAAACCCGGCTTGTATTGGTTGGTACGTTATAATTGCCTTATGAACTGCTATAGCGTCAAGCTAGAGTGAACGATTGTATAATACCATTTTTACTCATTGTAAAATGAAACGGGTACTATTATAGTGCACGTTTATGTGTCGCGGTTAACGCTCCAGTTGTACGGATAAGAGATATTAGTTATTAACCTAACCAGTTTGCACCGGTATTTACACGATTTTTAAACCAGTTTGCACTGATTTATATACGATTTTTAAACGTAAGATAAACCAAATTGAAAGTATTCGTGTGTGAATCCAGGCTTGACACATCCAGGCTATTTAGAAAAAAATGAAAAATTAATTGAAATAACTAAAATTTACTACAAAAAATAGAGGTTATTTCCGACAAACATTATTTTAATTAGTCAAATCGCTGTTGGTGCGACGCACCGTAACAACTTCGCAAGTTGGCGCGCGTGGCGTGCTCCAGTGGTGTGGTGTGGGGGAGGGGGGGTTTGCGCAACCAAGCAGTCACCAGGTGAGATACCCTCCATAGACCTGTATACATTTTGTTGGTGGCGGCGACCTGGTGGCGCGACCGTGGTGTCCCGGTGAGATAGGGCCCTAAGTTATCCTACGTCATCGAGTACACGAAATATGCTACTTTGAAGCGAGAGGAGTGGCCTATTAGACCCACAAAACTTTGGTCTGCCAATGCGCTACCTGGCAGTTGTTATTTTTTCGCCGTTCTATATAGAACACACGAATGAAATTTCGTAGCAATAGAAGTCACTTATAAAAGTAAAAAAAAACGGGTCTGCCTTACATCCTCTTGGCAGTTAACAGTCTGACCGCATTACAATCACCTAAAAGTACGACGAAACTACGTCATCAAGTACACGAGTGGGATTACCGGGACACTGTAGTCTAGACCACCCTATCAACAATACGCCAAGTACCCCTGCGGTACCAACTAGCTGCCTTGTACCGGGCCGTGTTGAGAGAGGACCCCCCGTTACGGCTAAAAGACTAGTCCCGGAAAGTGCTTGAGTCCGTCATTTACACAATCAAAAAATATGACGTATTTTTTCTTTTGTCAATTAAACAAATAATGTCGATAGTTCCGCGTGACGTCACGCCGTGGCCCACTTTCAACCACGTTGTGACGTCACGAGCCACTCCCGAACTTTGATGCGCGTTATCTTTATAAATAAATAAATAAATAAATATCAGGGTACAATCTCACACCAATTGACCTAGTCCCAAACTAAGCTCTAGGCTTGTACTATGGGTACTAGACAACGATAAACATACTTATATAGAGAAATACATACCTAAATATATAGAAAACATCCATGACTCAGGAACAAATACTCGCGCTCATCACACAAATATTTGTCCATACCGGGGTTCGAACCCAGGACCGCTAGCTTCGTAGGCAGGGTCACTACCAACTAGGCTAACTGCGTCGTCAATTGTGATTGATTTGATAAAACAAAAAAACCGGTCAAGTGCGAGTTGGACTCGCGCACCGAGGGTTCCGCACAAACTTGTAGGCATGTAAATAGTTCGTAAATCACGGGCATACAATATAAACAAAGTCCAGTATAAACTGACACGCAATAAGTATGCACTTTCTTACTTAGTGAGTGTCAGTTTATATTGGACAAATTTTTTATGTGATGTAACTACAAATTAACGACTTTCGGAATTTTTCCTTTACTTGTGCTATAAGGCAGCTTCTTGCCAAATTTCATGATTCTAAGTCAACGGGAAGTGCCCTATAGGTTTTGATTCCCTTGAGATTCCCTTCAATATGCGGCATAAACGGCCGTATCTTTTGATTGCGTTGACTTAGATGTTTGATTTTTTCAGTGATCCAAGGAATAACAGACTTTAGTATTTGATATGAATTGCAACTTGATACCTTCACGAGTTCCTGAGAAAAAGGGTCTTGACAGACAGACGGACAACAAAGTGATCCTATAAGGGTTCCGTTTTTTTTTTCATTTGAGTTACGGAACCCTAAAAATAAGTGTTCAATATTTTTTGATAATCTAACTGACGGACTCAATGTCCCTATTGGATCAGGTCGGGGGATGTACTCGGGGCGCCAGAGGGGTGCCCCGAGTGAGTTTATTACGTCAAAATCGTATGAAGCATTTGAGCGACATTTAGGGCTTATTTTATTGCCTAAAGAAAAACAAGAGCGCTATAACAGCAGCCGTTGAATGTTATGGCGATACAAAAGATTTCTTATGACGGAAATTTCGGGAACTGTCCCAATTTTCGGGATGAAAAGTATCCTATATCCTTTCTCGGGACTCAAACTATCTCCAAACCAAATTTCATCAAAATCGGCTTAGGGTTTAACCGTGAAAGCGTAACAAACAGACAGACAGACAGAGTTGCTTCCACATTTGTAATATTAGTATAGGTATATCTGTATCGGTGCTGTAGAACTTCTAATAGTTATTTGTTATATACGGCGAGTGTGGAATTGAAACACTAGCTAGCGAATGAATTGTATGGTTGGCTCGCTTCGCTCGTGGTTTGAAAATAGAAATCTGAGCGTAGCGAGTGGTTCAAAAATAGAATCCTGAGCGTAGCGAGTGTTGCAACACACGAGACGTAAAATAACTTTGCAGCCGTGTGTAACACAAATCTTTTCATCTCACTAAAGCGAGGAAAATACTACATAAGAAAAACAACAGAAATATGTAAAATCAGCCTTCATGAGTTTTCATGAGTTTTGAGTTTGCACTGTTACTTGTAGTGCGTTCAAAATAATTAAAATAGATGGATCAAAATAAAATTCCTTGTAACAATTTAAGTGTTTTAAGGTAAAATCATGTACTAAAATTGTTTGCATTCAGTCAACAAAGTATCGGGAATGGATGATTTGTTTATGGTTCCAAATTCAAATTTTTGTTTTTTTTGTTGTTGTTAGATTGGCACAACTGTTTTCTATTTTGGCGCGGAGTTTGAGTTGCATCTGTTATTTATATTAAATTCAGTGCTGTTTTTAGTTATATCATATCTAGTGTGTATTGCGAATTTCATAATGGACAAAAACATTGAACAAAGAGTTTGTCTTAAATTTTGCATCGCCAATGGAATTTCGTGTTCGGAGTCACTGAAAATGTTACAGAAGGCTTACGGTGATTCGACTTTATCAAAAACACGTGTTTATGAGTGGTACAAAGCGTTCAAAAGCGGTCGAGATGTGATGGAAGATTTGCCTCGCTCTGGTAGGCCATCAACGTCTGCAACTGAAGTTAACATCGCAAAAGTGAAGGAAATAGTGACTGAAAATCCTCATTCAACTTTGAGAGAGATAGCCGCCGAATTTTCTGTATCTCACGAGTCGATCCGTACTATTTTAACTAATCATTTGGGTATGAAACATGTTACCGCTCGGCTAGTCCCAAAAGACCTGAATTTTCTCCAAAAACTCAATCGCATGAGAGTCGCTGAGGACATGCTAGAACGAGTCAATTCCGACCCAACATTCATGAAACGCATTGTTACTGGAGACGAGACGTGGGTTTACGAGTTTGACATGCAAACTAGTCAACAAGCTTCGGAGTGGCGCCTTCCAACTGAACCGAAACCGAAGAAACCACGCCAAAGTCGATCAAAAGTCAAAGTCATGTTGACTGTTTTCTTTGACTATCGCGGTGTTGTGCACTCGGAATTCTTGCCGGAAGGTCAAACGGTAAATAAAGAATATTATTTGAGCGTTATGCGGCATTTAAGAGAGCAAATTCGACGAAAAAGGCCAGATTTGTGGAATGAAAATTCTTGGATTTTGCACCACGATAATGCGCCTTCGCACAAGGCCATCATTGTGAAAGAATTTTTGACCAAACACTCAACAAATACCATCGAGCAACCACCATATTCACCAGATATGGCTCCTGCCGACTTCTTTCTTTTTCCTAAACTCAAATTACCACTTCGTGGCACCCGTTTTCAATCGGTAGAAGACATAAAGGAGAATTCGCGCCGAGAACTGAATTCAATTCCGGAAACAGCGTTTAAAAAATGTTTTGATGATTGGATTATTCGTTGGCGTAAGTGTATCGTTTCTGAAGGAGCATACTTTGAAGGTGATAAAATAAATTTGGATGATTAACAAACAGTTTGTGTATTATTGATCTTTTCCCGGTACTTTCTTGACAGAGTAGTATGTTTCAATTGAATACAATTCAATATAAAATTATTTTTGCGTCTACACCACCTGATTGGTTCAGACAATTTAATCAGATGGGCGAAAATTGTCCTGTCTGGACTGGCCTTTACATGTTATTATGTTTAAAAAAGTAACTAATAACACTTTTGGCTTTCAAATATTCTTTGCACTCTTGTGGATAAAATGCAGTTTTGCTATCTGTATTTAGGGTTCCGTAGTCAAACTACGAACCCTTATAGTTTCGCCATGTCCGTCTATCTGTCTGTCCGTCCCTCCGCGGCTGAGCTCAGAGACTCTTAGTACTAAAAAGTTTTAATTTGGTATGAATATATATATTAGTTACTAAAATAAAATCTTAACAAACATTTTTTTTTAGCTTGCCTCCCCTACACTTAAAGTGGGGATGTTTTTTTGTCTCGTCTGGTGTTTGTATATTCGTGGGGTGTCATTGGAAAGTAGTCTTTATTGGTTCTTGAGTTACAGACGATTAAAATGTTTATACCTACCGAAAATCAGCTAAGATAAGTTTGAATAGAAAATTTGCTAACATTTATGTTTTTTTTGGAGAATGTTGTTTGTGTCTATTGTAATGGCGACAGCACCCTACACTAAGCATGGTCCGACATTGGCGACATTGCCCAGTTTTTGAAGAATAAAAAAGAGCTTTCCGAGCTAGTGACGTGAAAAAAAAAATGCACAAACGGAGCAAACGCTAGGTAGGTATGACATGTAGGTTACGAGTATATTATAGTTATTGTTGCTCCGTATCTAGTGTCGATGTGTTTCAATAATACAGATCAATTAATAACAATCAATGCACAATGGGCATCAGATATTCATTGTCACGTTTACTTTAACAATATACGCGCGTTTACTTTTAAAACACCAGCGGGCTCAACATGCATGTACAAGATAAAATTTGACAGGTGCTAGGGAAATGAATGCATCCATTATGGTAGTGACCCTGCCTACGAAGCTAGCGGTTCTGGGTTCGAATCCCGGTATGGACAAATATTTGTGTGATGAGCGCGAGTATTTGTTCCTGAGTCATGGATGTTTTCTATGTATTTAAGTATGTATTTCTCTATATAAGTATGTTTATCGTTGTCTAGTACCCATAGTACAAGCCTAGAGCTTAGTTTGGGACTAGGTCAATTTGTGTGAGATTGTCCCCTGATATTTATTTATTTATTTATTTATTTATTTATTTATTCCATATTCCAACGTAAGAATTAACGCTTAAGGTTTAAAATAAAAGTGTCTCAACTGATTTTTATTACATTTTATACTAAGCGGTTTTATCAAGGCGCGGGACACTTTTATTTTAAGCCTTAAATGTTCACGCTTATCTACATTACAATATAGAATAGATGTGTTAATTCTCCTGACACCTGTCAAATTTTGTCTACATGCAGGCTAAGCCCGAAGGGGTTAATTAATTTAATTATCAATCTGAAAAATCAATTAATTTTATCCCAAAAACTCCCATCTTTTCTTGTTAATCAAGCGTGAAAAGTGTCTATAACATCTTTATTTAAATTAAACTGATTACATGCGATTGTATAACTCTGCCTTCTAAATAAAAAAGGCAGTAAGTGCTCATGGACCTCATACTATTATACTGCCTTATTCTTTAGGACGGTAGAACTATAATCTCATCATCTTACAACTATATGTAACCTTGGAAATATACCGTATAATATTGGCATCGTGCACAGCTGTTTCATATTGTCAGATAGTTATTACAGAAATCTCGTACCTATTCACCTAATTTCCACGGGATTTTCAAACGTAATCGACAGTAATAAGAGCCACAAAACTAAAGAGTCATTGGCATTTGGATAAAAATAAACCATTTAGGTGAATTCACGTAGACGGGTGTCTCGCGCGCCGCCATATTTACTTATTTTTGGATATTATAATTCCCTCCAATCTGATGTGCCACCAAAAGTAGTGATATCTAAAAAGCCGGGCAGGTGCGAGTAGGACTCGCGCACTGAGGGTTCCGTACACATTTGGCTGGTTTTTTATATTTGTTGTCATTCTATAGGGTTTGTTCTATAATCATACCAAATTTGTCGCTTGTATGTTTTACCGTTTTTACGATACAACAAAAATAAAAATACGTTGGAAAAAAAAAACGTTTCTTGTTTGGGGCCCCCCTTTATTATTTCATTTTTTTTTGTGTTAGTAAATCTGACGTAATAACACTAATAACACATTTTGAAAAAAAAATCATTCCGCTATCTATTACGGTTCAAAACATACAGATGTTTATAGTTAGGACAGACAGACAGACGGACGGACAGTGTAGGAATATTAATAGGGTCCCGTTGGGCACCCTTCGGGTACGGAACCCTAAAAAGTCGCTAACTAAAGTCCGACTGATGAATAGTACAGTCACAAATGTTAATTTGGGATCATTTCAAAAAAATATTGCTTGAAGTTGTCAATGTCATTAGAGAAGCCAAGTCATTGGTAAAGTACAGGAAACTCCACCTTATTGCTGTAGAATGTCAGATTGACTTGGGACCTAAAGTGGGTCCCAAATTAACGTTCGCGACTGTACAGTCACCACACGGGATTGTTGAGCCACCATAGAACCCTGTCATAATGACAACGTCAAGTCACTCAAAAGAAATTACGTCAAAATTTTCCGTCGACTTTCTGTGAGAGGGTTCTATAGTGGCTCAACAATCCCGTGTGGTGACTGTACGTATGACCCACCCTTACAATGATGTAGCATATGACACTCGCATGTATTAAAAAAAACGTTATGTCTCACGGGCTACTTACGCGCACAAAATAATTTGCACGTATCGGGATTCGAACCCGGGCAGGCAGGGCTACCAACTAGGCTAACCGCGTCGTCAATATTTATTGCCAGTGGCTGTACATCTTATAAGATGTCAACTGTGCAACTGTTTTTTGTTGACTGTAGACGGAGCCGTCATCAAATGTACAGTCGAGGACAGACAGATGTGTACACTTTTGGACCTTATTACAATGGAATAAGGTGAAAAAGTGTAAACATCTTTCTGTCCTCGACTGTACATTAAATTTAATGCTAATCCATTTGTGGTTTTTGCAAATTCTATTGACGTAATTCTCTCACGCTGTTAGATTACAAATTGAAAAAAAAAAAACGTGCAAGTGCGAGTTGGACTCGCGCACTGAGGGTTCCGTTTACGTTTGGCCGGATTTTATTATATTTTATTTTTTATAGGGTTTGCTCTATAATCATACTAAATTTGATGCTTGTATGTTTTACCTACCGTTTTTACGATAGAACAAAATACAAAAAAAAACATTTCTTGTATGGGTGCTCCCCTTATTATTTAACTTTTAGACTTTTTTATTTATTATTTGTTTGGAAATCCGCCGTTACATGTTCTTAAAAAAATAAACAGGCTATCTTTTACGGTTCAAAAGATACAACTCTTATAAGTAAGACGGACGCACTGACAGCGTACACGGAGAAAAAAAAATCTAGTTTCCTGTAACAGAATATTATAAATTCGACTTGATTTTATTGTGTTATATGCGACAACTATAATTTTTTACACATTAATAGAAAATTCTACTTCTATACAACATTATTTCTATTTCCTATTACCTACCCACTTACCTAGCATCGTAGGAAACAAATTTTGTGTAGTATACAAAACCTGTTGCATGCTAAATGCATATTTTACTCTGTAACTATTAGATGGTTACCAAAACGATATCAGAGTTTTCGTGTACTAGAATATTTTAACTAGAATATTCTAGTATTAACCAAAATATGACCTGTTGTCATAAAAAAAAAAAATTCTGTAAACCATAGCTGAAATCTGTTTTCCTACACCAGAATCATAACTACTATACAATCTGGTAATAATGTAAAATGTTTTTTTCTCCGTGTACTTTGTATTACAATCCGTTTTCAATTTTCATTTCGTTTTAACGTGCTTATGTTGCGGGGAAGGTGTTCAACATTATTGATTATGTTTAACGCGAAAGTATATTGGTTTAGTCCGCAATAATGATGTTTGTGGTTTAAATGTCGACATTCACGGTCAGTTAAACTGATCAGTTGAACTGACGTACATTCAAAAACTGACCGTGAATGTGAAATCTTAAGTTAAAATTATACGAACTCAAGGTCAGCTTCTGGATGTACGTCAGTTAACTGATCAGTTTAACTGACCGTGAATGGCCACCTTTAATGTTACAAAACATAAATTATCGGCCGCACTTTTAGTGAGCGTATGTCACTTATAATTACAGAGATCATTTTGGTGGCCATTTTTGGCTACACCAAAAATGGCGACCAAAACGATCTATTGGCTACTATTTTGGGCAATTTATTGTGCCCAAAATAGAAACCAAGACTTAACGTTGCCGTCATACTTCGGTATCTCTAACTTGGGTAGAGTGGGCAGGCGCTTCTGGCTAGACTCAGCAGAATGCAGGAGGCACTGCTAGTGGGAGATATTTTTTTTTGAAAACGTCGATCTGACCTCGTGCCATCGTATTTTGTAAATCATGGCTAAAGCCAAATAAATGGATAAATTATGATCCGCTGTGTACGCAGCTTCATCGAAGTTCTCTGCTCCGCACTAAAGGTCCTAATGTCGCTTTGGATACGGAACCATAAAAAATTTATGGACGTCTTCTTACCCGACTACGGTGGAGCAAAAAGTATGTATGTGACCAAAAAAAGTATGTATGTGACCAAAAAAAAGTATGTATGTGACCAAAAAGTATGTATGTGACCAAAAAAAAGTATGTATGTGACCAAAAAAAAGTATGTATGTGACCAAAAAAAAGTTCCACTCCAGCTCCCAAACAATTGGACCGATTTTAATAAATAGTGTGTCTGTCTCTCTTCTTACATGTGCCTTTCCCTTACACGCTTCGCATCCGGATTACAGTGTTTCAGCCAATGTCAAAACCAACTCAGCTTATCAAGAAAACCAGCGTCGCTTGAGCTCCGGTGCAAAACAATTATAAGGCGATTACAGCTCTACGTGCCGTTGTTTATTTTTGGCACGGCCTTGTTTGTCGCTGGCTCTTTTCTTTAAATTATTACAACTCAGGCGACACTGCCAAGGGCGCGGCGTGGTCTGAGCCACAAGCGGCAGCGGAATAAAAACAAAGTGAACAATCTCACACAAATTGACCAAGTCGGGTGATTCCACGAGCGCTTCAACCACCGTCAGTCCCTTGATCGCATTAAAGTAGAAACTTCTGTAGCTTTGGATGCCATTTTCGGTTATTTTATAGAGTGCTTCTACAAAATAACCGAAAATGGCATCTAAAGCTACATACATTTCTACTTTAATGCGATCAAGGGACTGACGGCGATTGAAACCGCGGGTTCGAACCCAGCTGTGGACCGGTTTTTGTTTCGTTTTTTTTTTGTATAGAAAATCGATGAAAGATCCTATAGAGAAATACATACTTAAACTCATAGTAAATATCCATGCCTCATTATTAATATTAATTTGCAATATTTCTAATGTTTAAGCGACACGGTTAGCCTAGTTGGTAGTGAACCTGTGAATCTAGCGGTCCCGGGTTCGAATCTCGGTATGGACAAATATTTGTATAATATGTTCTTGAGTCATGGATATTTTCTATGTATTTAAGTATGTATTTATCTATATAAGTATCTATGTATGTAGTTACCAAGCAACCATAATCAAGCCTAGAGCTAAATTTGGGGTTAGGTCAATTTATGTGAGATTGTCCTGTGATATTTATATATATTTTATTTATTTACGTTATTGCCCATTCTGTACGGAATACGGAACCCTAAAACGTAGCGATCTCAAAAATTCGACCTTTGTATTTATCTCTGGGTATTTTCGCTAATCTTTGCAATAATTCCCTCAAATCATATCTCCGGTATCTAGAGATAGTGTTTTATGGTTGGCATTGAGTATACCGTGTCATTTGTCGGCAAAAAAACATGTTTTTAGGTATTCAAGGATTATTCGATTAACAATTCGAATGGCTTAGTAGCGGTGGTATGTCTTTAGGGCTATTAGACGAGTTGCATTCGGTCAGTTCCATACATTTTTCTAACGTGACGTAATAGATAAGGCTCTGAACCCATCCACGGCGCGGCACCGCCACCGTGTAACGGCAAGGCGCCGTGTACGGTGCGCCGCGCAAGTTGCTAGTTGGAGTACAGTCAGCATCAAATAGATGGGATCAGTCAAAATAGCAAAATATACCGCAACACATTCTTGATCCTTTAGTAATAAAGGTGTGTTGCAATATATTTGGTCACTTTTGCTGCTCCTATTTGATGCTGACTGTACACCAACTGGCCTTGCGCGGCGCACCGTGCCATGGCGCACCGTGGATGGGTCCTTAAGGCTTCGGCACACCAAACGCGTGTCGTGAGCGTCGCGTCGCGTGGCGTGGCGTGAGCGACGCGGCAACCAGCACACTGCAGGCGGACGGCAGCTTCAACGCGTTTCGAACGCGTGCCCGCGTTGCTCACGCCTCGCGGCCGCGTTCGCTGTGACATATTGCGCGGCGCGCGCGTACAACCATCACGCGTTTGTAAAAAATACAACTACTAGTACCCGTGTCGTAACGCTGAACATGACGACCATGATTAATACAACTTCGCGTGCCAGCGCGCGCGACGCGCCTGCTTAGCGCACACAACGCGCCGCGCTGCCCGTGTTGTCTGCGGCGACTGCGGCGCGTGGCGCGCGCGAAAGATTTCAAACGCGTGCCCGCCGCGGGCACGCGTTACTTTTTGGTATGCCAGGTTCAATTTGCTTTGTTGTATTACAACACGCGTGGGCCCGCGTCGCGTCTGACACGCGTTTGGTGTGCCGGAGCCTTTACCCGTTACGTCACGTTAGAAAAATGTATGGACCGACATTAGCGGCAGACGCAATAGACCCTCGACACTAGTACTGCCCTCGTAAGAAAAAAAGGCACATCTGCGAATTATTCACAGATGCATAATAAACCCTGTGTACGTTAATAAGGGTCGCATGTGCAATACCAATTCGTTTGCACATGTGCCTTTTCTTCCTATGAGAGCAGAGTAATTTAATCACCGGTTGTCGCAGTCCCACGCCGGAACACAACAAAGCGAATACTACTGCTGCAGCGTACAATTATACAGCGGGACGACGCCCAAGCGAGTGCTATGCAGCTTGGGCTCGCTACCGCCTCATTGCTCTCCGCGCTAACGTGTAACGTAAGGAAGGGTTTATATAGACTGTGCGTCTGCTTAGAGGCAGGTGAAAGGATAAAATGATGGTATTGATCCAGATTCCAGACAAAATCCTATACGAGGTAAATTGACCTAGTCCCAAACTAAGCTCTAGGCTTGTACAATCAGAATCAAATAGATAGGAGCAGCCAAAATGGCCAAATATAACGCAACACATACTTATTCCTATAGAAATAAAGATGTGTTGCGATATATTTGGCCACTTTCGCTGCTCCTATTTATGTATTTGATGCTGACTGTACTATGGGTACTATGGGTATACATACTTATAGAGAAAGAAATCCTACTTATTGATCGAGAAACATTTGTATATTTATATTATACAGGATGGAAAAAATTATGGGCCCAGGAGGGGAACTGCCTTAAATCATTAAGTTACATAAATAATTTTACTTAAAGGAAACATTCTTTTATTTTTAAAAAGAAACAAAACTGCATTGAAATTTTTTCTAAAATTCGCTTGTCTCACCCTGGAATCGAACCCGAAAAAAGTTCAAAAAATAAACATAAAATCTCTCTAATAAACATTCGGTCTTAGAAATAAAAAAGATTGTGAAATCTAACATTCATTTTATTTTATCATTCTACTACGAAGGACACGTAAACATGAATGACATTTATTACCTAGCAAGATATTGAGACTTGAGCTGTTCGAAATTAAAATATAACACCCTCGGCCGCACTCAGACGTCAATTAGCTTTTAAGTTTAATCAAAGTTGCTGCGTCTTATTTGCTACAGCAAAGAAAGTGACAGCAGCAACTTTAATGAAACTTGGAAATTAATTGACGTCTCTGATGATGAGACCCCTCGTTCCGGATACACAGTCTTCGTTAAAATTCATTTCGTGTAGCCGTCTGCAAAGTGTTGTGATGTAGGTTCCTAATAATATTCTACCGTCGCCCTTAGCTCTTGTGCAGTCTCAAGCTTGCACTTCATTACAATGTCTTAGGATATTGGAGTTATAAGAAAATTATAACGTACGTGTCTTACTTGTTGAAAGTGAACAGTTCTAGGTAATGTTGATAAAGAACTTGAGTACTAAATATTCGATCGAGTGTAAATATGTATAATATATGTAAGTATATTATATTTGTACTCGCGTTCTCGATAACGGCTGTAACAATTTCAGGGGTTTATGGGGGCGAAAATTGATCTAGCAGATATGAGACCTATCTCATGTCTGGGAAAATTCGGTTTCCCTGTATTTTCACGCAAAAAGGTTTCTCACGTAATATGGTTCATAATTTTGGGGCGGCTGCCACCATCTGAATAGGCTGATGGTAGAGCGATGGCTTACTAATCTTACTATGCAAAGACTGCGGGTTCAAACCTATGGATTGTTTTTTTTTGTTTTTGTATAGAAAATCGATGTAAATTCGGTTTCGACCCGAGCAACAACGTTCGGTCTCCCAGTACTACATACATAAATCAGAACACATCCAATTACACAAAATATTGATCCCGGGACAGCAAGCTTCGTAGGCCGAGTCGCTACCAACTAAGCTAACCGTGTCAAATTACCGTTTCCACACCCTATGCTAGGTTTCAACAGTCTTCAAAAAAAAAAATTAAATTTGGAAGAACTTATTCTGTCTTTAAATTTTTAAATTTGGAACAACATTAAAACGGCCAATATTTCCACAAATTCTTATTTCATCGACAGTCGCATTGCCCTTCTTGAAATCGTGAGCCATATCTTGGAAAAATAATTTCGAAGGTTACCGATAAGAGTGATCGAACGGAGATACAACGTATTTGTAGGTATGAAATAATAGATACAATTCGCAAAAAGCAATATGGCGCGTAATCTATATATTCAAGTCACATGAGATTCCAAACCAAGGACAGGGCAAGTGGTAAATCAATTTATGTTAACCCGACTGCGAAAAAAGGATGGTATGTTTTTCGAGCGTATGTATGTATGTTCTTATGTCTATTTCTTTGTGACGCTCTGTAGCCTAAACGGCTTGACGGAGTTTGCGTCCAACACTTGCGCCACAGAACTTATTTCTATATTGTCAAATTCCAATAACATACTTATGAATACACCTAACGATCCTCCATTTCAAACCGACGGAAAAACACAGCACGTAACTCTTATTTAATCTGTGACACAGCTGTCAAACGTAAATTAATTGGTGCGCCATTTTTAAAAGTAAATTCTCAAGGTCAACGCTTTGTCCGTTGAAGTGCCATTTAAAAACAAAAGGGTGTTTTTAAATAGCAGCTGTTTCCTTACAGCCTGAGCGGCGGCGGCGGCTAGCGAATTTTCTCTTCACTGCTCGGGCGAGACGCTCACTGCGCAGCGGTTAGTTGACATTACGCGCAATGTATTAGAAAATTCGCTCGCCACTCAGCCGGTCGCGCAGTCGTGGCCAGGCCCTTATGCGTTTGTCTAAAAATAGGAAAATCGGTAAAGCTAAGGAAATCGCGAGATGCGGCGGTCTGTTAATAGGTATGGTTCTACAGTCACATATTTTCTGCAAGAGATGGATGGATGTGTGAAAAGTATATGAGGAGGAAACATTCTACGAAAACCATAAATATTAGCTAATTTTCAATTTTGTATTCAAAGTTTATCTAAGCCGATTTTCGGTAGGTGTAAACATTTTAGTCGTCTGAAACTAAGAACCAATAATGTACTTTTAATTTCGACAGGAAATCACACAAATATAATTTATGAAAAAAATATTCCGACGAATTGAGAACTTCCTCATTTCACGCGCAATGACGCCGCCCGCCGCCTTTTGTTTCGAAAAGATTTTAAAATTCGAATTCTGGTTATTGACATTTCGAAAGAAAATGTTTGAAAAAAGAAGATTAGATTTTAGCATGGCTCAGTACAGACTTAGTTTTTTTTTAATAATCTCACTACAGAGAGGCTGTATAGGTTTATGCTACTGCACGAGTTCATAGACATAGTTTTTTTTTTTCATTTACCTTTCTTCTCTAGGGTTGACATGCTTACTCTCAACCCGCTTCTAAGATAAACAAAGGCCTACTTTATGTATGAGACATGAAAAACATATTTTTTATCTCAAGTCCTCGTGAAACAATTCGACTTCTGTTTGTATTATTATCATGTCTGTCCGTCACGCAAAGATAAAACCCTGACACAGTTTGACGTAAATCCGCCTTTTTTACACATTTAAATTAGGTAAGCACCTTGTATATTTTGAGAGCTGCATAAATATGAAATTTGCAAATATATATCACGACGCTGCGTTATAACATCGTTTGCAAGCCCGCCAATTGCCATTGGCGCGCTGGTTTCTGAGAAACCACCCTTCAAAAATTCGAAAGGGGTTGTTTCCCAGAAACTACCCAGCAGGATCGGATGTAAATTTTTTTACAACATTATTAATAAGCTCGGCAATTTTGGAGCGGTTGTATTTTCACTTTTTATTAAATTCGCATATATATTTTTTTTTTTGTAAAATACATGATTTTTTTTTTATTCATTTGACTATCCACTGTGTAGCGGAGCAAATACTAGTAGGACATTTCAAACTATCTGAATTACCTCTTTACTTCAATACATTATTATTGAAGTCCCTCAAGTGTTCGTCCAGGCTAATCTCAAAAAGTACTGTACTGAATTTCATGCGGTTCACCATTAGACAGAGGGACTATATGGGAAGGTTTGGCTATAATTCTATGAATATTGACCCGAACGAAGCCGGGGCGGGGTGTTAAATTCAGATATATTTCGCACCCCCAGTACAACACTGCACTAAAGCAAAAAAAAAATCATGTTTTCAGAATCGACGAAAAATCGTTATCTCGTGTTATATCAAAGTGATTGCAATATAAAAAAAATATGTTGAAATTTTTCGACATAATACAGTGTTGTTCTGGGGGTGCGATTTGACTGCATTATGTATCAAATAATAGTCATCACATAACTACATAGTATAAAACAAAGTCGCTTCCCGCCGTCTGTCCCTCTGTATGTACGCTTAGATCTTTCAAACTACGCAACGGATTTTAATGCGGTTTTCACCGTCAGTTAGATAATTTTTCACAGAAGCTTTATGTATATAATAGTACCCGGAGCGAAGCGAGGGCGGGCCGCTAGTAATAATAATAAAAAAGAGCAGTGGGGCGCGCCCTGATTGGAAAACTAAAAACTTGAATTTGAGACCCACTTTAGATCCAAAGTCAATCTGACATTTTACAGGAATAAGGTAAGTTACAAATGACTTCGCGTCTCTAATAACATTGACAACTTCAAGCAATATTTTTTTTGAAATGGGTCACAAATTAACGTTCGTGACTGTACACCAGACTAAATTTAAACGGTCTTATTTTACCGTCATACCGTATTCAACCAAGGACAAAGAACTGTTACGAACTAATGCAGAATGCTAATTAGATAAAGTGTATAAAGAGAAGTATTTACATCAACCTGTGAATTTTAAGTGCTCTCTGAGAAATGGATTAGTTGAAGCAATTATCATTATCAGCCCGTACTAGTCCACTGCTGGACAAAGGCCTCTCCCAATGCACGCCACTGCTCCCGATCCTCGGCTTCTCTCAAAGCAATGGCACGTCAAATGTTACCGGAGAGGCAACCGGATGGCGAATGGTAATATGGGTCTTAAAGCGATATCGAACCCCCCGTTACCGGCCGAATGGAGTCCAATGGACGGGGGCGGCGATATGTGTGGGGGGGGGGGGGGGGGAGGGGGAGGGGGGAGTTTATACCCTATCAATAGAAACAATTAAGTCGATTAAGAGGATTGTGAGGTGACGGCTTTCCATACAAACGGCGATAACGTTTTCCACCACCTAAATGTTAACCGATTTCAACCAATTTTTGATACGATGTCAGTCGGAACAAAAACTATGTCCGAACATTTCGTTTTTTTTCAATATTATTAATAAATTTCGATTTATTTCCGTTTTGATTGTTTTCATACAAAAGTAATTTCGGCCATAACCTCTTTATAACTAATCAATATTTATAAAAACTAAACGTACGGACATAGTTTTTGTTCCCACTGACCACATATCTAAAATTGGTCGAATTCGGTTAACGTTTAGGGGGTGGAAAACGTTACCGCCGTTTGTATGAAAAGGCTAGATTTTGCAGTTGGTTCACAGTCGTCTTAAGCACTTCTCTTTATTTTCCTATCCTTAACAAAGGAAGAGTAGAAAGAAGGCTACACAGAAAACGTAACGTAACGTTCATGTTTTGTTTATTTTTTTGCCCGTTCACGCTTTAAAACACGAGATAAAGTTGGCATGCGTGTATGACTGTTTGTATGACGGTGACTCAGCCGTAATCGCGCCGGCGCGATTAGGTAACCGCTGATAGCTTATTAAATATTATTGAAACTGTAATGAATTTAGCATCGTGCTGTATTGTGAATGAGGGCTGTCGCGAATTCGCCGCTAGAGGCGCTAGTGTAGCGTGACGTCTCCGAAACGTCAAATGTCACTATTTGTGGGTTGGCTATGCGGGTTTATCTAATTAATTAGACATAATGTGAATATTTTGCAATAACTGAGTCAATAAATTTTTTGATGTACCTCGTTGCTGGCTACTCTTTAAAACTATAAATTTAAAGGATATCTACATACATGAGCTTTCTTCTAAGCATGTTTAGTATTATATTATAAACATCTTTCTATGAAAACACTATCTCTGTTGTCTCCTATATTACGGGACAGAATAACAACATATGATTTACGGGTCAATGAATGCCAGTGCTTTCATATTCATATTCATATTTTATTTATTGCAATAACATGTTCCAGCTACACCTTAAATACTATTAAGAATACAGTGAGACGTAACACGTAAACCCTGATGGGCATAGCCATATGTGGAATTGAGGCAGACCGAGGTTTAATATTCTTTGTCATCAAAGAATTCTTGTAAGTCGTAATAGGCTTTATTTACTAGAAATTTTTTAAGGTGTTTATAAAATTTTTGACCGAATTTTTAGATTTTATATTATCCCTAACTTTGTTATAAATTTTCACAGCCATTGCGTTTGGGCTTTCTGTGTAATTTTGATTTCGATTGTGTGGGTGCTAGGTTGTTTTCATATTTTATTTTATAGCGTCGCCTTTGCTCTGTCAATTTTGTGAAAAAACGTTGGTACTCGTATTTCCTAACAAATTTACATAATTCTAATATATAATTATATCGAGGTCAGAATTAGAATTTGATACTGTATGGCAAGTATTCGCTCACATTACATATTTCTTTTGGAGAATAAGCAGTTCAACAGAATAAACCGCTTTAAAGCGGAGCTAAAAAAAGCGGTGAAAAATTAAGCGGGGTGAAAGAAAAAGTAATTAAGAAATTAGTTTATATATTAAAGGTATTAAATATTATTTCAGTGTAAATTGTTTTCACGTCCGTGATAACAAACTTTGAAAGCTACACTTCAGTAGGTACAGTCAAGGTTATAAATATAGATACGTTCAGAGTGTCAAAAATATGTAACCACGACCTTATTACGGCGACATAAGAACTTATCAATGTTTATAACCTTGACTGTACCTCACTCTATAGCGGCCCCAACTGGTGATCACTAACGACACTCATTGGATACAGAGTGCTTTGATTTCAACGCATTCAATGCCGGCAACGCATATTTGTGACGTTCTCAATATAAAGGGACCTTATGGAGGAAGGCAGATACGCTCTTCTTATTCTTGTAACTATACGAATACTATGGTAATAGTTCTAAAAACGGCGCAACCACCTGCCTCCATAAGGTCCCTTTATATTGAGAACGTCAGATTTATATTATAAGCGTTCTATCTTTCACACAGTGGATTGAACGCGTGTGTGCGCGGGTTAGCCTAGCTGGTAGTGACCCTGCCTACGAAGCTAGCGGTCCCGGGTTTGAATCCCGGTATGGGCAAATATTTGTGTGATGAGCGCGAGTAATTTTACCTGAGTCATGTATGTTTTCTATATATTTATGTATATATTTCTCTATATAAGTATGTTTCTCGTTGCCTTACACGTAGTACAGTCAGCATCAAATACATAGGAGCAGCGAAAGTGGTCAAATATATCGCAACACATCTTTATTACTATTAGGAATAAGAATGTGTTGCGATATATTTGGCCATTTTGACAGCTTCTATATATTTCATGCTGACTGTACAAGCCTAGAGCTTAGTTTGGGACTAGGTCAGTTTGTGTGAGATTGTCCCCTGATATTTATTTATTATTATTTTGCTTCACTAGAGATAGAAAAAGCCATGTTTTATTTTCCCGTCTTGGTTAAAGTAGGGACTTGTGTATTAAATGAATATAAATTGCAGGGAACCACACGCATTGACGTGGTCCCAAACTAAGCTCAAGGCTTGTACGTCATCAACTTTTATTGTTGAGCCACCGTAGGACTTGTCACAATGACACCGTCGAGTCAAGAGAATGAAATTACGATCTGGACATTGGCCACATGCGGCTTCTTTAACGCCGGAAACATGGAGTGAATTTATCTCGCTTCAGACAATACCATCATTGCAGAGAAGCGCCACAAGAATCTCGAGCAGAAGGTCATTTTTTCAAACATAAAACAGGTAAAATCATACTTAAAAGTAAGTAACATCACAAGGTAATAATAAATAATTGTTAAAAAGCCGTGGTAGCCTAATGGTTAGACCAGCCGACTCTTAAGCAGAGGGTCGTGGGTTCGAACCCGGGCTCGCACCTCTAAGTTTTTCGGAATTTATGTGCGAAATATAATTTGCAAATGTACCATGAGCTTTTCGATGAATGAAAACATCGTGAGGAAACCTGCACACACCTGCAAAGCAATTTGACGGTGTGCGCGAAGTTCCCAATCCGCACTGGGCCCGCGTGGGAACTATAGCCCAAACTCTCTCATTGTGTGTGGAGGCCTGTGCCCAGCAGTGGGACGTATATAGGCTGGATTTTTTTTTATTAATAACAGTTATTAAAAATTTAAACAATACAAATAAAAGATCCGATAAAGTATCAACAAATACCTTAAAAAACCTGTTCAAAGAGAAAATGTCAAATTTGTATTTGTATTTAAAAGAGAAAATGTCAAAGAAAAAATTTCGAAAATGAATTTCCTATCAAGAGAAATACAGTTAGGGGTGAACTAGGTGGCTCAAGGGAAAAAATTATCACGTAGCTCTAAACTCGATTCTTTGATTTAGTTTGATTATCCCTGTGTTTATAAAACAATACCAAAGTCATCCCTGAAGCATGTAAAAAATTTGTGGTTTTTGATTTGAAGTTTTTATGTCCTACTTTACTGAAAATATTTAAACTACTTATAGCTTGCGCTCGCATGAAACAAATGAAAGTTAAGTCGCGAAATAGCTCATTAATAACTGACACATAAAATATCAAAGTCGCCGCGTTTTAAAGTCACCCCATGCAGTCGTACGTAATGTCAATAGAACAACACGACGAGCTACGTCAAAAGCAATAACATAATGTAATAGACAAGTGAGTCTTTGCCAGTGGGCAGGCCGGACCCCGAAAACAGCTCCCGTTCACTAGTGTATGAATCTAGCCATTTTTAGGGTTCCGTAGCCAACATGGCAAAAACGGAACCTCATAGTTTCGTCATGTCCGTCCGTCCTGCTGTGTGTCACAGGCATTTTACTCAAAAACGTCAAGACGTCTGGTAAAGCCGCTAATTAGTTTGGTAGTTAAATAACATAATTAAACATTTCTAGGGGGGAGGGGGGGCATTCCATACATGTAACAGAAACTTTTTTTTCAGCAAACTCAACGCGCGGCTCATATTTCGACAGTTCATTTAAAAACACTTAAACTACATGTCCAAAAAATATGAAAAAAAAAATACGAAGGTAACGCTTAATAAATCATTTAAATCCAAATTATTTTCAACGTGATCGAACATACCGTTTTTGAGTTATTGCCGAAAATTTGCGCTTCTCAAAAAAATATTTAAGTACCGTGAAGATACGCTCTTTTGCTGGTGCACTTTTTCCAGATTGTTTTTTGCATTTTTAGTAATGGCAACGGAACCCTACACTGAGCGTGGCCAGCATGCTCAGTTTTTTTTCGTTGCAAAAATATATGTGACGTTCTCAATATAAAGGGACCTTATGGAGGAAGGTAGTTACGCTCTTCTTATTCTTGTAACTATACGAATACTATGGTAACAGTTCTAAAAACGGCGTAACCGCCTGCCTCCATAAGGTCCCTTTATATTGAGAACGTCATATATTGCCTCCCTCAACCATGAGGTCGGGGAGGCGGCGACTCGATCAACGATGCCGCCGCGAGAATTATAGCGAGCATGACACTTATATTTATCTTTGACATAATAATAATTTGACATATCTTTGGTATAATAGATGAACTTAGAACTACCCGTCAATTTGTCAAAAATTGTACCTACTCTGATGATTCATTATTATCCTCTTCAGGCTCCTTGTACAATATAATGTACATAATACGGCGATTGGAATAAAGATCCATTGCAAAGGAGATAGAGTGGAATTTCTTTTGTTTTTATGACTGACAATTAAATTAGAAAATAAACTCTATTTTATTCAGAATAGGTTCATATTCCATTGGCACATTTCGTTGTATGGTATGCCTTAGGTTATAGTATTGTATTGTTATCAAGTGTACATGTACCAACATGTCAGCCCCAGACAACAGTGAAAATTGTTCTAAATTGCTATGTATAAATACAAAATAAATCCATAAGACAATCTCACACAAATCAACCTAACCCCAAACTAAGCTCTAGGCTAAATAGTAATAGAGGTGTATAACCACAAACATACCTACTTATATAGAGAAACATACACAGAAAACATCCATGACTCAGTAACAAATACTCGCGGCCATCACACAAATATTTGCCCATACCGGGATTCGAACACGGGACCGCTAGCTTCGTAGGTAGCGTCACTACCAACTAGGCTAACCGCGTCGTCGCGTCGCGTTTGAGGGCCCCCTCACACTTCGCGTCTTTCAAGCGTCGCGGGGACGCGGACGCACGAAAAACGCGAAGTGGGAAGGAGGCTGATTGGCTCTATACCAAACATGTATCCAATTGTAAAAAAAGTCAAAAATAACTGATGACGTGCGAACAGCCTGTACCTATAACTCTTGTTTGAAATGCTTTGAGATGGTTTCGTCGATATTCCAAACCAAATTATGCAATATCCAACAGACAGATTCGATTTGAGTTTGGAAAGAAAAAAATCCAGTGATCAAAACTCGATGATTGCCTCGTACGGATTTTGTACATGCGAGAATCACATTGCAGTACAGCTCTTTTGAAAACGCAAAAATATTCTTGACGTGAAAAAATCTATAAATTTGGGTGTCCCCTTGTTTTGCAGACATAATTTTCACTGAATTTCGTTTCACAGAAAATAATTCAAAGAATATTTTAGTTGTTTTATTTTTATTTCCATTAATTTGGTTTCAACGACTATTCATATGAACGAAACATATTCAGTAGAAAAACTGTCCAATGAATTTTATTACGTCGAATAATTGTTTAAAAATCACGTCAAATAGTAGAATTATTATTTAGCTAAGCTTGTTTATTCGATGTTTTATTATAAAAAAAATACATTTCACCGAGTATGCATATACAAATGTTATGCTATGCATCATTTTCAAAATGAAGAAGAAATTTGGGTTTACCCTTGAATCGCCGACACTCATTTCATAGAATGTTTTACTTCGCCGAATTTTCATTTCATCGACAGGCATTTCCACGTGCAGGAGTTATAATGTTTTGGTGGTCTCAGGTCTAACCCAACCTTTTTTTTTTTTTTTTTGACGCTGGGAAAATGCATCACGCATACCACCACCGACCGCGAGCATACCCAATAAAAACCCAGCGGTAAACCTCAGCGTCTTTCAGGGAGGTGCCACAGGACCACGAGCAAGCGCATTCTGCTGTGACACCTCAATGCTTATGACTCCTGGAGAGCGCCTTGGTTTACTAAGGCGCCCTCAAACCTCCGGTGCGCCACGGTGCGCGAAGGGGTAGGTCTAACCCAACCTAACCTAACCTACGTAACCCATGCGTAAGATAACCTGAAAATTTAAAGTTAGGTACATAACACTCCTGCTTGTTGATAGGTTAGATTAGGTTAATCAGGTTAGGTTAGTGTGCTCAGCCACCCAGAAATAGAAGCCCCGAGCAGCGTATTATTATTTCCACAATTCAAGTTGAATCTTAAGAGCGGCCGTGTGCGAAAGATACATAATTATTGATGAGTATCTTATACTATTAAAGGAGAAACATATTATACTAGCGACCCGCCCTCGCTTCGCTGCGGTTAAAGTATCCCCCTCCCATTTCCCCCCTTTAAAATTGAAATATCCAATTGTTCTCGTCATAAAAACCTTCTGACAATTAACAAACACAACAAAAAAAGAATTAGCGAAATCGGTCCTGTCGTTCACGCGTGATGCGTCGCACGTGACCAAGGGAATTAGGGATATTTTTTTTTATATATATAGATGTACAGTCGACCAAATATGTGGTCTTCCACCGTAAGGATGAAATCTATTTGCACATCATAAAATAATAAGGTTGATAAGACGCGTTTGTCACTTTGAAGGACCGACTTAAGTGACATTTTAATTTTTTGTGCCAAAATTGAAAGATCATTTATTTGGCCGACTGTACATACTCATAAATATTATATTTGTACTAAAGTTCTTGAAAACGGCTCTATTTCGAATGCAGTGTTCCGGTTTACGATGGCGAAAAATCGATCTAGCTAGGTCTCTTATCTGGAAAATTAGTTTTGCCCGTATTTTCACGCAAAAATATTTCCCGCGCAATATCGTTTGTAATTTCGGGGCGGCTGCCGCCGTCTGAATAGACTGGTAGAGCGCTAGCCTACTACGCCAAGACTGCGGGTTCGAACCCCAGCTATGGACCGTTGTTTTTTGTTTTTGTATGGAAAATCGATGAAATTTCGGTTTCGACCCGAGCGACGACGCTCGGTCTCCCAGGTACAGTCAAGTTCATAAATATGTATGCACTTAGTACTTTGTCACTTTAATCGCTGTGACATTCATATATGGCAGTGTAAACATGACATTAAATAGACAAGGTACTGAAATGTATACATATTTAAAACCTTGACTGTACTTCATATTTAAAACGCAACTGGAAATTCCATGATTCTAAGACGAATCTAACGAGACATCGAAATCGTAACGGAGGCGGAAGGTACTGTTTGTTATTTAATTATTTCGTTTAAAATATTTCATTACGAAGGCACTGAAATCCTCATTTCATTTATGGACCGGATCCATACGTTTTCACGTTAATTAAGAACCGATAAAACGCATTGAGGCCATGGGTATAATGAAGGGAGTTAAATTAAATCATATCACAAACTGCAGACACATTATTTATCCATTCAATAAAATGTTTCGTGTATCATTTACTAGAAACAATGATTCGGATTGTCCGTTTCCATCACGTGAATAAAAAAAAAACAGTGTGAACGGTGTGGGAGACAATGTTGCGGACACACAGAACACGGAGAAAAAAAATCTAGTTTCTTTTAACAGTATATTGTAAATTCTACTCGATTTTATTGTATTACATGTGACACCTATACGTTTTTTACACATTAATAGAAAATTCTACTTCTGCACAACATAATTTCTAGTACCTATTACCATTTACCTAGTATCGTAGGAAACAAATTTTGTGTAGTATACAAAACCTGTTGTATGCTAAATGCATATTTTACTCAGTAACTATTAGATGGTAACCAAAACGATATCTAAGTTTTCGTGTACTAGAATATTTTAACTAGAATATTCTAGTATTAACAAAAATATGACTTGTTCTCATAAAAACAAATCTGTTAACCATAGCTGAAATCTAATTTCCTACATCAGAATCATAACTACAATACAATCTGGTAATACCTATTGTAATTTTTTTTCCGTGAAATCCGTTATGTCCGCAACAGTTTCTAAATGTTTCAGAAACGTCAGTGACCTCATCATCGACTCATTGAATGAATTCCTCATCATCAGCTGCAAGACGTCCACTGCTGGACATAGGCCTTCCCTAAGGATTTCCACAACGATCGGTCCTCTGCTGCTGTCATCCAGCAATGAATTCCTCAAAACTATTCAATTCAACTATAATAAACAACTTTTAAAAATCAACTTAATAAAAACAATTGAATTAAAGGATATATTTTTGTCGTATGGAGAAGGGACCCACACACAAATATACGAAGGGATGATGACTGGGTAAAGAAAACGAAATTCCATTTAGTCCGTCAGTTAGATTATCAAAAAATATTGGACACGTATTTTTTCTTTTGTCAATCAAACAAAAAATGACAAAGATAAAGCGCGTCAAAGTTCGAGAGTGGGGGCTCGTGACGTCACTTCTGTGTAAAAATTATACCAAGACTCGACGTCAATATATCACCGTTTTTTTTATTATATGAAAAAAAATGCGTGTCCAACACGTTATCCAATACGTGTTTGAAAAAAAAATAGTAATTTTCCTTATTGCAGAGCATATTAATGAAAGAAGTCGTTTTGTTTCTCTTATGTGGTTATATCAGATTAACTGGGTCTAACCGGAACGCTGAAAAAAATGTCAGATAATACTCGTATATAAAAAAAATAAAAATAATCGTTTCTAGTGGGCCCAAAAAAAATTGTCGTCATTATCAAGGGTGACACCCTTCATAAAGGGACAAACCACTCGGAAGTTGATAAGAATTTATACTGATAATGATTAGTAATTAAAAAAGCGTTGACTATTTGACCACGTGCGTTATTATAAATTATTTAAAATTCTAACGTAAGACTAAACGCTTAAGGTTTAAAATAAAAGAGTCCGGTCTTGATAAACTCCTTATAAAATGTGAAAATCGCTATAGTCATTTAATAATAAAAGGCAATAAAAGTCAGGACGAGACAATTTTATTTTAAACCTTATCAAGTCTTATGTTAGAATATGGAATAGATGTATTCATTTCCCTAGCACCTGTCATATTTTATCCCGTACATGCATGTTAAGCCCGCTGTATGAGTTACTTTCTAACACGGTACTTTACATTAACAGTACGTAAATAACACTAATATAAATGCGAAAGTATGTGTATGTGTGTGTGTGTGTGTGTGTGTGTTAGTTAGTTATTATACTCCTTCACACTGAAACAGTTGGATGGAGTGAAGCTTGGGATGGAGATAGCGTATACCTAGCTTAAAACATAGGCTAACATAGCTATATAAAAAATACTGTAGGATGACAAAATTATAAATTCTATGCGGATGAGGTCGGAAGCCAGATGAATAAATTCCATCAAAAAAACTTAATACTCGGTTGTCTATCTCTAGTTAATCATACAATTACTTTGCTAACAAAACTGGGCAATACGGGACAACGCGAGGTATTATTATAACAGATTTATATTATCGCATAGCCAATTGAATACAGGTTCCTCTTATAGTTTTTTAAAATCTCGTCCGCTTTGTGTCCGTAGATTTTTATTTCACGTTAGTTTAAGTGGCGGGCGCATCTAAAACATTGATTTACTGGCGTGTTTTTTTTAATTGCATGTTTGACAAAAGCACAATGTGATAACCAGTCTCGATATCTACTTGGGCGGAAATCCCTAATTTCCCGGCCTCTGCAGTAACCCACTAAGGGCCGCTCTGTCAGTCATATTGACTTTGCGACGACCAAAAAATTAACTAAAGAGTTGAGACTCCCTGAATTAAAAATAGGTACATAAACATTACCTTATAATATAAATATTAAATGCTCTCATACCAGTGTAACAATTCAGTCTTTAAAATTACTGGCATGCTATAATATTTTCCTATATAAAAAAGAAACAAAATCCCTACGCCTATCGTGTTTATCAATCTGGACAAAACTTTCGTCCCTTTCCGACGTTGTAATTGCAAGGGAGACGGATGCTTTATCCACCGGGATAAAACCAAAAACAAAACACTGACTGACCTGCGAAGGCGCGAAGCCCAGGAACGAAAGCTTCCTCTTGCCGTTGCTCATTGTCACTAGACGGCGCGGTCCGTGCGTGCGTCGCGTTCTGCGCGCGCGCCTCTACTGCGCGTGGGCACCCACCTGCGACACGGCCAGATTAGAGCGGGAAAAGCTGGGGGGACGTTCAAAGCCAGGGAAATCACACGTACATAATATTTAAGAGGATTGTGAGGTGACGGCTTTCCATACAAACGGCGATAACGTTTTCTACCCCCTAAATGTGACCAATTTTTGATACGGTGTAAGTCGGAACAAAAACTATGTCCGTACGTTTCGTTTTTTTCAATATTATTAATAAATTTCGATTTATTCCCGTTTTATTGTTTTCATACAAAAGTAATTTCGGCCATAATCTCTTTATAACTAATCAATATTTTAAAAAACGAAACGTACGGACATAGTTTTTGTTCCGACTGACCACATATCAAAAATTGGTCGAATTCGGTTTACGTTTAGGGGGTGGAAAACGTTATCGCCGTTTGTATGAAAAGGCTAGATTTTGCAGCTGGTTCACAGTCTTAAGATACAGACGCGTGTCGAGGCATGTACAGTCAGCGTCAAATAGATTATATCGTAACACATCCTTATTCCTATAGTAATAAAGATGTGTGGCGATATATTTGGCTACTTTCGCTGCTCCTATGTATTTGATACTGACTGTATAGTGACACGGGCACGTTATAGCAAATCTAATGACACCTCGTTTGTCGCAGTAATAAAAACCGGCCAAGTGCGAGTCTGACTCACACGAAGGGTTCCGTACCATCGTACAACATTTAATACTATGTATTTTTAAAATACTTTCGTAAAAGAAACAAGATAGGCGCGATAACAATATGTAAAGTAGGTAATTGTCTAAATTCATTACATCCCTTTATTTAGGGACCCCCATTAATTTTTAATTTAATATTTTTTTATTGTTTGATATCATAGTGGCAACAGAGATACACACTCTGTGAAAATTTCAGCTGTCTACCTATTTCGGTTCATGAGATACAATCCGGCGACAGACAGACGGACACAGCTGTATAAGAGCTTATACAGCTCTTAAAATGCTGGCTGTATAAGCTGTTATACAGCTTTTGTGCAACTTGGGATAGGGCGCCCGGTGAACTAATCACGTCGACTGTACAGAAACAGTATTAAAAAAAAATCAGGTGACTATCTCACACAAACTGACCTAATCCCAAACTAAGTCTAGGCTTGTACTATGGGTACAACGATATAGATGCTTAAATATAGAAATACAAAGAAAACATCCATGGTTCAGGAACATCTCGCGCTCATCCGGGATTCGAACCCGCTAGCTTCGCAGGCAGGGTCACCACCAACTAGGCTAACCGCTTATTCAAAGACCAATGGTGAATAGGCGGCGTAAATAAAAAATATCATCGATTTTTTAATAAAACTATCAATTATTAAAACTGCATTCTATTCAATAGCTATTAAAGAAATTATTCAGTATTCCTACGTATAGAAAAAGGTCGTAACTCAAATCTATGAAGGCGTTCAATTCTGATCCTATTACCTAGTGAAATGGTAGGTACAATATACTGCCCTGCCCTGCTAAGGTAAAAGGCTGTATTTTACACAAAACTACTGTAATAATTGCAACCTCATTACTGCCTAATAAGGTTGCAATTGCTACAGTAGTTTTGTGTAAAATACTGCCTTATACCTTAGCAGGTCAGTATATTAATCTATCAACACAATGGAAACTGATAATTACTTTGCATAAGCAGTAACAAGGTGGTCACCATTGTAATTACGATCAATAGGAGATTGTAATTATTAAGGGAGCAAAATGCAATTTTTAATCGGGGATTAGCGTGTTGAATCCCGAAGGGATGGATTGCAGAATAGAATTTCGAGCATAATTCGGGCGGGATTCTAATATAGAATCCTGAGCGTAGTGATTCGAGGGATTCAAACCGCCGCACCCGAGATAGAAATAATTTTGCTACCGTGTAATACTTCTTATTACTTCTCCTATGAGAAAAACTATTCATTCAATAAATAAGTAAAATACCAGTAGTTATTAATCATACATTTAATTAAGGAAAACCAATAATTACATAAAATTATCAAAAAGTTAAAAATGTATAATGTGGTGTGTAGAACGCTTACTATGTCATATTTTTATTTATTTATTTATTAAGGATCACCAACAGATAATACATCGTATAAAATTCTTAAGTAGCTAATTAACATTCCAGGTGGATGCTTATCTTATTACAGGTAACCACATCTTATTTAAGTGTCTTCGAACATACGTTAAAATATTCTAAAATAAAGAAAAAAAGAAAATTGTAAGCACTGACTTGAATTGTACTCGCTAGCATTTAATTTAGTTGACAAACTTTCTAGTTATTAAAATTAATTTATTAAATCTATTAACAACGCAACAATCTATTTTAAGTTTTCTTGTACGTATCTGTGATTTTACTAAATGAGGAATTAGACATTAGGGAGCAAAAACGATTTTACTGCCTGTCAAAAAATATATGTTAAGAGAGAGGAAGGTATAGGTGTATCATTCATTAAGGTTTAGATGCGTAGGCACATGATCTGATATCCGGGCGAAGGCAGAGCGGGTCGCTAGTGTAGTATAATGTACTCCTCTTCATTACCCTCTAGCACCTTAACTAAGTATTGGATCAATTTTTATTAATGGCATATCATAATTAGTCAAAAACGCGCGAGTATCAGAGGCTATTTTTTTTTAAATTGTGAGCCTGCGTCACCATTCGGATCTTTTTAATTATTTTGACGCTGTTAGCTTAGATGGTAGTGACCATGCCAACGAAGCTAGCGGTCCCGGGTTCGAATCCCGGTATGGGCAAAAATTTGTGTGATGAGCGCTAGTATTTATTACTGAGTCACGGATGCTTTCTTTATATAAAAAGATAAAAGATATTTATTTAGTATGTAGGCCGCACGGGCACTTTTATACGTATGTATATCGTTGCATTGTACCCATAGTACAAGGCTAGTGCTTAGTTTGGGACTAGGTCAATTTGTGTGAGATTGTCCTCCAATATTTATTATTATTATATTTGAAGTCGGTTGACAATATCTTTACATCCGCAAAAAGATGTTTCGATACTTTTAATGTTTACTTGCAAGAACGAGCGAATTCTCTATTAATTGCTCGGTCTACGCTTACCGCGTTGCGGTTATTCGACGTAACACGCAATGTATTATAAAATCCGCTCGTCGCTGAGGCGATCGCGCAAACTCGTGGGCCGGGCCCTTAGGTCAGGTACAACTCTTATATCATACGGGTATATATTGGCATCGGATTCTAGACCAATTACATATACATATATAACGTTAGTATAACGTAAGAAACATGGTGTCAAGGTATAACAGCACCGCTAAAAATAGTAGTGCAACAGAATCAAAAAGATTTAATATGATTAGTATATGGATATCTTACTTATTTAACTTATATATGTATATACTGGGTGTTTTTTTATTCGTCTACAAAATTTTGGGGGTTAAATCAGTAGATAAGTCATACTGATCAACTTTCACTGTGGGACCAACACCGAAATTGCGAAAAAAAAATTGACCATCCCATACATTTTGGCTAGTCAGCTGACGATGTTTTGTATGGGAGGGTCAAATTTTTTTTCGCGATTTCGGCGTTGGTCCCATAGTGAAAGTTGGTCAGTATGACTTACTGATTTAAGCCCCAAAATTTTGTAGACGAATAAAAAAAACACCCTGTATATTTGTACGCACGTTCTCGAAAACGGCTCAAACGATTTCGATGAAATTTGCAATGTAGAGGTTTACGGGGGCGAAAAATCGATCTCGTATCTGTAAAAATTCGTTTTCCCTGTATTTTCCCGCGCAATATGCCTCGTAATTTCGGGGCGGTTGCCGCCGTCTAAATAGACCGATGGTTTTAGCGTACTACGCAAAGACTGGGGGTTTGAACCCCAGCTTTGGAACGGATTTTTTTCTGTTTTTTTTTTTTGTTTTTGTATAGAAAATCGATGAAAATTCGGTTTCGACCCGAGCAACGACGCTAGGTCCCTCAGGTACTATATTTAAAGAAAGAAAGAAATAAGTACATTTATTTTGCAAACAACTTAACATAGGTAGGTGCTAAATACTACTTACAAATTATAGGTACAAATCATATTTAACACTGATAACCTAACCAACGTTAAAAACCCCCGACAAATTAACTGAGATTGTTAACATAACCCTCCTTTTGCGTCGCTGTAGTCGGGTAAAGAGACTTACTGCAAGCGAGAAAATACAACATTTGCTACCTGTACTACTGTTTTAAAACTATGCTCTGTAATAATTCCAGCAAAGGTGAACTAGGCTACATGCACAATCGTATTACTAGATACTATCACTACATGGTATAAAACAAAGTCGCTTCCCGCCGTCTGTCCCTCTGTATGTACGCTTAGATCTTTCAAACTACGCAACGGATTTTAATGCAGTTTTCACCGTCAGTTAGATACTTTTTCACGGAACGTTTATGTATATAATAGTACCCGGAGCGAAGCGAGGGCGGGTCATTCATATGAAAATACAAACCTATAACAATATTAATCCATACTAATATTATAATGAGGTAAGATTTATTTGTTTATTTAGAGTACCTATACTAAATTATATAAGGTTAGTAACATCATAGGTTATAATAATAAAACAACTGTAGCAACATTAGAGTGTTATTTATTTATTACTAGTGACCCGAGTGTAAAGATCGCGGGAAACCGCTGGATGACAGCAGCAGAGGACCGATCGTTGTGGAAAACCTTGGGGAAGGCCTTTGTCCAGCAGTGGACGTCTTGCGGCTGATGATGATGATGATGATGAGTGACCCGCCTTTGCTTCCCTCCGGGTACTATTATATACATAAACCTTCTATGAAAAACTATCTAACTGATGGTGAAAACCGCATTAAAATCCGTTGCGTAGTTTGAAAGATCTAAGCGTACATACAGAGGGACGGACGGCGGGAAGCGACTTTGTTTTATACTATGTAGTGATGCGAAAGTCCATTTGTATGTCCTATCTTAACGGTATAACGCCTAGATTGATCAGCGTGAAAGGTACAGAGGTAGTTCACAGCTTTCAGGCGAACATAGGTTACTTTTTATCCCGGAAAATCATATTGTTCCCGAGGGAATCGCCATAAAAGACCTCAGTCACGAGTCGCGGGGATTGACATTACATCTATTAGTAGACTCGTAGTTACACCGTAATGCCCGCCTTCCACTGCCAGCGGAGCGGAGCTCCCCAACAAACATTTAAAGCGTCAATTAGAGCTTGTTTTAGAATTTAACGAGATATAAAGGCATTACAGCAGCATTTACAACTTTTGGCGACAATAGAGCGTAGACAAGCAGCTATACCATAGATTTGTAAGGGCGATAACAGGATTGCGTTTAGCTTACAACGGCGTCTTCGTGCGCTTCCACCGCGAGTAAGTCTTTTGAAGTCACCGTTGTAAACGCAGCCGTACGAGCTTTAGCACACTGACGTTTTGCTGGCGGGCGAGTTGAAAGCGAGACGAGCGCGCAGCGAGTTCGTCGCGAGCGCGCAACGTGTTAGCCATGAGCGCGCAACGTGATCGCCGCGATATCTAAAACTAAATAGAAAGCGATCGTTGCGCACTCGCTAAATAAGCATGCAACGTGATCGCTGCGATCTCTAAAACTAAATAGATAGCGATAACGTTACGCACTCGCGGTGAACACGTTGCACGCTCGCGGCGAACTCACTGCGCGCTCGCCTCACTTTTAACTCGCCAGCAAATCGCCAGTGTGACATGACAAGGCTCTAAGGGGTCAGCTCCGCTCGCGCTGGAGGGCGAGCATAACGCATGTAACATTTTGTTTGCATATTAGTGGATCATTATGATAACCTCGTGATGTCACGACACGACCGTGTAAAAAAAATAGCTTCCGCCATATGCGACATTTTTTGGGGAACGATTCTAAATGCGTCGATATTATACAGCAATCAAAAACAAAGCAGGTGATGTTTGGATGTTTGTTACTCAATCAGGCAAAAACGGCTAAACGGATTTGAATGAAATTTGGCACACAGACAGTTTATTACCTGGATTAACATAAAGGATTCTTTTTACCCCTAAATTTTTATAGTTCCTACGGGAAGTCGCGGGAAACAGCTAGTATTAATATAAATATCAGGGAACAATGTTACACGAATTGACCAGTCCCAAACTAAGCTCTAAACTATGGGTACTAGAGAACGATAAAGAAAAGATATTTACATAAATAAATATTTAAATACATAAAATAAAACATCCAAACTCAAGGACCAATCGCGCTCATCACACAAATATTTGCACTAAGGTATATACCGGGACCTGAACCCAGGACTGACAGTTTCACAGGCAGTCACTACCAACTAGGCTAACCGCGTCGTCAAGTCATAACGTTGACAATTACACATATGTATATATATAAATAATATCTATACGAGTATGTGTGTAATTGTCACGTTCACTAGAATAGTCCTCATCTCACATTAGGTACCTACTACCTATAGTGCGTGATGCATGACATACGCGTCTATTAGCGCCATTATTATTGCAAGCCAGTGCGTTTACACTGCGTTTAACACGGATTACCATCGAATTAGCAATATTCGGTTTACTTGCGATATTTACGCGTAAGTAATCTACATAATATACAGTCCCTGGTTACATAGTATTAGTATAGTTACAAGAACAAGAAGAGCGTAACTGCCTTCCGCCATAAGGTCCCTTTATATTGAGAACGTCACAAATATTAACATAATATACAGACAACTGTCCAACATAATATGATTTTTTATAGGTTTAAAAGAAAATATACGTCGATAAAAGACCAAGTTAAAAACAAGCAAGTTAAATAATCAACATTGTAACGACACAAATGGAGTCCAAGGTTTCAATTAATTTAAAAATATTGAGTAATATAAAATTCACTACGAGCAAACCAATCATCAAACAAACTAATCAACTTTCCTACTTTAAGATAAATACAGTCCATTTCATACCGCTAAATAAATAAAACCTGGCTTCAATCAATTCAATAAAAAAGGCGTGGTAGCCTAAATGGTTTGACCTGCCGACTTTTAAGCAGAGGGTCGTGGGTTCAAACCCGGGCTCGCACCTCTAAGTTTTTCGGAATTTATTTGCGAAATATAATTTGTAAATTTACCATGAGCTTTCCGGTGAAGGAAAAGATCGTGAGGAAACCTGCACACACCTGCAAAGCAATTTGACGGTGTGTGCTAAGTTCCCAATCCGCACCGGGCCCGCGTGGGAACTATAGTCCAAACCCTCTCATTGTAAGTGGAGGCCTGTGCCCAGCAGTGGGACGCATATAGGCTGGATTATTATTATATTATTAAATAAATGAAAAAATATATAATCAGTGAAAACGAATCGTTTTGCGAACGTTTTCTCCTATCTTTTATCTACTCGTACTTATTACATATACTCGTATCTTATCACATAGAACTCGAGTTAAACCAAGGGCAGCGATCTCTTCCGCTGGGTATTTAAGTTTTATCTATTTGATTATATAATACAAGGGCCGTTCTGAAAGTTTTTAGCTGTGTCGACATTTATTAAAACAGTAACTGGGAGACGTCATCGCTCGGGTCGAAACCGAATTTTCATCGATTTTCTATACAAAAACAACAAAAATAAACCGATCCATAGCTGGGATTCGAACCCGCAGTCTTTGCGTAGGAGGCCAACGCTCTAACCATCAGTCTATTCAGGCGCCCAGAGATTACGAACCATATTGCGCGGGAAACCTTTTTGCGTGAAAATACGGGAAATACGAATTTTCCCAGACATGAGACCTAGCGAGATCGAATCTTCGCCTCCGTAAACCCCCAATGCGCAATCTTCATCGAAATCGTTAGAGCCGTTTTCTAGAACGTGAGTACATATACATATAAGTATATATATACATATAATATAAATGTTTCTCGTTTAATAAGATATATTGTTCATATATGTATTAAAGAAAAATTACTATACAAACATTGTCCCCAAAAATCATAGATATAAATTTCTTCGTTTTTGTTTACGATTTTTTTATCACTAGTCGTGTTAACGCTATGATAAAACTGTAAGCGACGTATCCCTGAACTAGATTTCTGCTATAATGAATACGGTCTCCAAAAGAGTAAACTTATTTTTTTCCAATATAAATATAGCAAAAGGTGTGGTTTATTAGTCCTAGTTTAAACCATACGTTTACTTAAACGTTCGATGTTAGAATATGGAGTAAACGTGCCTTGAAGACACGTCTAAATTAGAAAAAATCAGTGACGTTGAAAAAAAATTGTGCATTACTATATTTTGGAACAGAGTAAAACAAGCTGCTCAAATACACTAAAAATACCGACGATTCCATCACGAGTAATATCACGAGAATCTACCATGTTATTCTGTTAACGCATCGTGCTTCACATCGACTGAGTCAAAGAATAACCGGCGAATTTACGTCGCCCGTTATTTATGTGTAATTGACATAACTGCCTGCACTTTCATTTAGTCGCCGGTGTCATCGCTGAAACCAGCGAGTAAATGAAAATGTAGGCAGACAACGCCATTTACGCACCTTGACGGACGACGTAAATTCGCCGGTTATTCTTCGTCTCAGTCGACGTGAAGGTAAGACGATTAACATAATCATCACACTCCAGACGACCTATTTAAATTTTAGACAGGTTTTTTTATAGCAAAAAGCTGATTTTTTCACCAAAAATTAAAATTTCAGAGAAAACAACTCTCTGTGAATATTAAATATCAAAGAAATATGTAAACTTTTTATAGTTAAAAACTTTTGGAACGGCGCTTGTAGACACATGGCAATAGTGTTTAGCCGATAATCCACGTGACTGCTGCCAGGCAAACAGACAACACGGGGAAAACGAAAAGTCCCAGATACGAGACCTAGCTAGATCGAATACTCGCCCCCGTTAACCGTGTCGCGATTTTCACCAAAATCGTTAGAACCGTTTGTCGAGAACATGAGTTAAAATATACATAATTATACATACAAATATTGTTTTTTCTCGTTTTGATAGTATAATATACAGGGTGAGACAAACCAATGTCCCTTGGAGGAGAAGACGAGTACCCTAGATATTGAAGATAGCAAATTTTACTGAAAGGAAACGTGCCTTGATTTTTTTAAATAACTAGTAAAAAATGCATTCAAAGGTTTTTAAAGTCACTCGTCAGAGTCGGGAATAGAACCCGCGAAATGTATAAAATAAACAAGCTATTTTTATGATAGGGACTCGGGTCAATAGGGTTAACCATAAGGAAAAAACCTCTCTAATAAACAATACATTTAAAATTTAAGAAAGACAATGAAGCACTAACAATGGAAATACTAATAAAAAAATATCAGGGGACAGTCCCACACAAATTTACCTAGTCCCAAACTATGCTCTTGGCTTGTACTATGGGTACTAGGCAACGATATACATACTTATATAGAGAAACACATACTTAAATATATAGAAAACATCCATGACTCAAGAACAAATACTCGCGCTCATCACACAAATATTTGCCCATACCGGGATTTGAACCCTGGACCGCTAGCTTCGTAGTCAGGGTCACTACCAACTAGGCTAACCGCGTCGTCAAAATATAATCTATAATATCTTTTAACCTCTTAAGTCCCCGCTTACTTGCACAAGTACAAATCAATGATAGTAGTTCAGACACTTCAGACCTGACGTTTTAACTAAAGTCGCCGTCAATAGAACTTGTGTTCAATGTAAATAAAACCAAACGAACCAATTCACCATGATTACTCGATAATCACGTACTTTTAAAGATCAACTGAGGTCTTTGCAATTATTTATACACTAGATCATTAATTTCATATTAAGTTTTAGATGAAACAACTATTCAATATACGTTATTTTGAATAAAAACACGCTTGGTGAATATTTGAGGTTATGTGTCAAACAGTACTAATTTGTTTACATCTTTTCCAAGTTCTATTGACGGCGACATTACATAGCACGAATAACTGCCAAATGTACTTAACCTTTAGGTTCACTTTTATAAGTAGGTATTTGCTTGATTTACATTTGGCAGTTAGGACTGCCGCTTTAAAAAACAGACCTGACGAGGTTGCAGTTTTTCTTATTTCTAAAAATCAAGTAATGTTTCCTTTCAGTAAATTTGCTATATTAAATATCTAGGGTACTTCTTTCCCAAGGGCCATTAAGCGTTAAGTCCTACGTTAGAATATTATTCCCCTAGCACCTGTCAAATTTTATCTCGTGCATGCATGTTAGCCCGCTGCATTAATTATATAGAGTGGCTGGCGGCTTTCGTCAATCCTATCCATTTTGATAGTTTTCAATCATCGTTATCGTTAGCTTTGTGTATCGTGTATCTGTCCCCTTGTTTTGCAGACACTCTTTAATTGAATTCGTTTCACCGAATTTCATTTCATCGAAAGCTTTGACGACGTGGTTAGTCTAGTTGGTAGTGACCCTGCCTACGAAGCTAGCGGTCCCGGGTTCGAATCCCGGTATGGAAAAGTATTTGTTTGATGAGCGCTAGTATTTGTTCCTGAGTCGTGGATGTTTTCTATATATTTAAGTATGTATTTCTCTATATAGGTATGTAAATCGTTGCCTGGTATCCATAGTACAAGCCTAGAGCTTAGTTTGGGATTAGGTTTATTTCTGTGAGATTGTCTCCTGATATTTGTAAATGGTTATAACTCAGCCGGTCTCTAAACATCCGCGGTTGCCTTTGTGATATTTCGTTACTACTATCACTGTCGGAAGACATCATTTTATATATTTTTTTATTTGTGGTGAAAAATACTGGGTGTTTTTTTATTCGTCGAAAAAATTTTGGGGGTTAAGTCAGTAAGTCATACTGACCAACTTTCAGAATGGGACCAACCCCAAAATCGCGAAAAAAAATTTGACCCTCCCATACAAAACATCGTCAGCTGACTAGCCAAAATGTATGGGATGGTCGATTTTTTTTTCGCGATTTCGGGGTTGGTCCCATAGTGAAAGTTAATCAGTATGACTTACTGATTTAACCCCCAAAATGTTTTCGACGAATAAAAAAACACCCAGTATATACTGTGGAATTTAGAACCTTTTTTTGAAGTCGTTTAAAAAGGAATTCGATTGACTTAAAAATGAAAGTTGTAACACTTATATTATTATTAACAAACTCTAAACACCTATGAAATATTTACTTGTATTATGAGTAAATAATATAAGCAAGCAGGTTTTTTGCAACAGAAACACAGTTTTACTGGTAATAATAGCTTATAATACCCGTAAAATTTCTAATAACTTTTATTATTAGTAAAAATGTATATGCAACAAAACACTTATAAAATTTAGTTGTAATATGAGTCTATTTCTCGTAATAATAGTCTAATATTTTTTATGCAACAAAAGCATACTATTTTTTATGCAACAGAAAAAACTCAACTACTAAAATATTTTTTAAGAGTCTTATATTATAAGTTTATAATAGCAGTATTTATATGCAATAGGCCCCAGGGCCGACTCTAGCGCCCGTGTGACGTCAAACGCAATCAATACCCTGGCGCCCCCTATTAGCCGCGCCATCAAAACAGCGGCGGCGCTCGGAGCGCCCTAAAACCCTGCGCCTTTGTGCGCACACCCTGCTCTATATAGATCTAGCCAGCACGGCCTAGGGCTGAACCCCCTCTGTAGGGCCAGCACACGTTGTATCTCACTCTCACTCACCCCCTTATTCTTAAACGCACAACAAACCTATTTTAGTTAAAGTATGCTTTGTCACTTTCTGTCAGATTCAAACGTCACAATGAAAGATAAGGCCACAGAATACTCAAGCATACTTTAGTTATTGTGCGATTATGAATGAGGGTATGATATACACTTTTGTACCTTGTCAAATACAAAAGTATCTTCTTTTTAAGTTTACTATACAACGTCAAATAAAAACCTTCCTTGAATGAAGTACGTCGTTTTATAGAGTACAGTAAATGTACATTCATAAAAAGTAACATAACTTTACAACTTTGTCGCCGTAACGCCCTGTATGGACAGCCATACAAAACTATGAAAAGATTAAAATTGATAAGGTTTACGTTTATTTGTTTGTCTCGCATTATGACTTATACAGCTGTTAAAATAGTCATTCAACCGTTATTTAACTACTTAATTAATAATTTATTTCGTTCATATTTTTCTGGATATTTGTCAACACAAGAAACATTATTTGCTTTGGAGCACGAGCAATAGATAATTTTACATCTCATGTTCTTAAAATTGTTTTTTACTCGATTACGAGCTAAAAGGAGGGTTGTGGTTTTGCTGTCTGTTCGTATGTTAGTGACCGACATGAGGAAGGAATCACGATTGTTTTCCGTACAAAAAAAACTGTTCTATTCCATTTGTGACGTTCTCAATATAAAGGGACCTTATGGAGGCAGGCGGTTACGCCGTTTTTAGAACTGTTACCACGTATTCGTATAATTACAAGAATAAGAAGAGCTTAACTGCCTTCCCCCATAAGGTCCCTTTATATGTATTGGGAACGTCACATTTACTCTTATATAAAATAGCCGGTCAAGTGCGAGTCGGACTCGCGCACCGAGGGTCCCGCAACTTGTAGATATGTAAATAATTCCTAAATCGCGGGAATACAAAAAAAACAACTTCCTGTATAAACTGACACGCACTAAGTATGCACTCTCGTACTTAGTGAGTGTCAGTTTATACTGGAGAATTTTTTATGTGATGTAACTACAAATCCAGTAAGTAAGATCCAGCTAGGTAGATCCAACTTCGAGAAAGAGGTCAATCGCCGAATCCAACTCGGCTGGGCAGCGTTCGGTAAGCTACGGAGCGTATTCTCGTCCCAGTTACCGCAGGGCTGGTCTAAAGTCAAAAGTCTTTGACCAGTGTGTGTTGCCAGTGATGACTTATGGAAGAGACGTGGTCCTTTACAGTGGGCGTCATAAGAAAGCTAACATAGAAACTAAGTACGAAAGAGCATACTTATTGCGTGTCAGTTTATACTGGACTTTTTTACATTGTATTCCCGTGATTTACGAACTATTTACATGCCTACAAGTATGTGCGGAACCCTCGGTGCGCGAGTCCGACACGCACTTGACCGGCTTTTTTTATCGCTTCGATATCTTTTAGCCAAAGTGATCTTATAAGGGTTCCTTTTGAGGTACGGAACCCTACAAAATGTATAATTAGTATAATTACCTACAATATTTACCGCTCTTTAACCAGAATTTAAAAATATCATTTTTTAATACTAGCTTCCGATAGCAGTTCAAACATTTGACCGGCGCGTTTCATCATTGGTTTCGACGGCCTGCTCAATTTTATCGTCTAGTACGGTGAATTCCCTTCTACTGCGTTCTCGGGCTTGTTTACGGAGACGCGGGGCGTGCAGCGGGGCGTGGTTGTTTGCGTGCACACTGGTCGCTGACTATGAAAGACTTCTATACTTCCACTAGGTCAGCGACCAGTGTGCACGCAAACAACGACGCCCCGCCGCACGCCCCGCGTCTCCGTAAACAAGCCCTCGCTTCCAGCTATCCGTCGTCACGGTCGCCAGATGTTCTGGATGGTTCGTAGCTAGTAAAAACGTAATTTATAAAATCCAGCATTTATTAGCGAAAAGAAAATGTATGACAACCTTATTATATTAGTTGTTAAGTTAAGGCAACATACGTGACACCATAAATAGAAAAAGATCAAATATACGTCTTTTGCTGTTTCTTATGTAACGGTTTTTGGCAAATACCTACCTAAATTAATTGTTTATTGGCATGACTATTTGAAGTTGGCCAACCTGTCGCGAATAGACCTACCCTGGGGGGTAGTTCTAAAAGTTGGTAGGAGAAATCTTATAAAATGGCTGGCATCCGCCTCGGAACGACACAATCGTACTTCATTAGGCTAGGGGAAGTTATGCCCGATTTTTGTACGAGAGTACATTTTTGATTTTATTTAAGTCAATTGTTTTATTTTTTTAAATAAATATTAGTCTACGGATAATATCAAGCCAGTAGTTTTATATCTTCAGAAGCGGAATCGAAGACCAACTGCCCACAAAAGGTACGTAACAGTGTTACTTTATCATCAAAATGTTGGCTTGTTTTTGATAAACCTAACCTTACCTACTCGAACGCAGGTAGAAAATTGTAACAATTATCTTTTGAATTTTAAACCGTGACAATTTTAAAACATGAGGCACAACACAATACACGCATTTCACACCCATTGCTCTCCGGAGTCACAGGCACCCCTTGTGGGCACTATACACCAGCTTCTACTCGTATAATATACACGCATTTCACACCCATTGCTCTCCGGAGTCACAGGCACCCCTTGTGGGCACTATACACCAGCTTCTACTCGTATGATATACACGCATTTCACACCCATTGCTCTCCGGAGTCACAGGCACCCCTTGTGGGCACTATACACCAGCTTCTACTCGTATGATATACACGCATTTCACACCCATTGCTCTCCGGAGTCACAGGCACCCCTTGTGGGCACTATACACCAGCTTCTACTCGTATGATATACACGCATTTCACACCCATTGCTCTCCGGAGTCACAGGCACCCCTTGTGGGCACTATACACCAGCTTCTACTCGTATAATATACACGCATTTCACACCCATTGCTCTCCGGAGTCACAGGCACCCCTTGTGGGCACTATACACCAGCTTCTACTCGTATGATATACACGCATTTCACACCCATTGCTCTCCGGAGTCACAGGCACCCCTTGTGGGCACTATACACCAGCTTCTACTCGTATGATATACACGCATTTCACACCCATTGCTCTCCGGAGTCACAGGCACCCCTTGTGGGCACTATACACCAGCTTCTACTCGTATAATATACACGCATTTCACACCCATTGCTCTCCGGAGTCACAGGCACCCCTTGTGGGCACTATACACAAGCTTCTACTCGTATGATATACACGCATTTCACACCCATTGCTCTCCGGAGTCACAGGCACCCCTTGTGGGCACTATACACCAGCTTCTACTCGTATGATATACACGCATTTCACACCCATTGCTCTCCGGAGTCACAGGCACCCCTTGTGGGCACTATACACCAGCTTCTACTCGTATAATATACACGCATTTCACACCCATTGCTCTCCGGAGTCACAGGCACCCCTTGTGGGCACTATACACAAGCTTCGACTCGTATGATATACACGCATTTCATACCCATTGCTCTCCGGAGTCACAGGCACCCCTTGTGGGCACTATACACCAGCTTCTACTCGTATGGTATACACGCATTTCACACCCATTGCTCTCCGGAGTCACAGGCACCCCTCGTGGGCACTATACACCAGCTTCTACTCGTATGATATACACGCATTTCACACCCATTGCTCTCCGGAGTCACAGGCACCCCTTGTGGGTACTATACACCAGCTTCTACTCGTATAATATACACGCATTTCACACCCATTGCTCTCCGGAGTCACAGGCACCCCTTGTGGGCACTATACACCAGCTTCTACTCGTATGATATACACGCATTTCACACCCATTGCTCTCCGGAGTCACAGGCACCCCTTGTGGGCACTATACACCAGCTTCTACTCGTATAATATACACGCATTTCATACCCATTGCTCTCCGGAGTCACAGGCACCCCTTGTGGGCACTATACACCAGCTTCTACTCGTATGATATACACGCATTTCACACCCATTGCTCTCCGGAGTCACAGGCACCCCTCGTGGGCACTATACACCAGCTTCTACTCGTATGATATACACGCATTTCACACCCATTGCTCTCCGGAGTCACAGGCACCCCTTGTGGGCACTTTACACCAGCTTCTACTCGTATGATATACACGCATTTCACACCCATTGCTCTCCGGAGTCACAGGCACCCCTTGTGGGCACTATACACCAGCTTCTACTCGTATAATATACACGCATTTCACACCCATTGCTCTCCGGAGTCACAGGCACCCCTTGTGGGCACTATACACAAGCTTCTACTCGTATGATATACACGCATTTCACACCCATTGCTCTCCGGAGTCACAGGCACCCCTTGTGGGCACTATACACCAGCTTCTACTCGTATGATATACACGCATTTCACACTCATTGCTCTCCGGAGTCACAGGCACCCCTTGTGGGCACTATACACCAGCTTCTACTCGTATGATATACACGCATTTCACACCCATTGCTCTCCGGAGTCACAGGCACCCCTTGTGGGCACTATACACCAGCTTCTACTCGTATGATATACACGCATTTCACACCCATTGCTCTCCGGAGTCACAGGCACCCCTTGTGGGCACTATACACCAGCTTCTACTCGTATAATATACACGCATTTCACACCCATTGCTCTCCGGAGTCACAGGCACCCCTTGTGGGCACTATACACCAGCTTCTACTCGTATGATATACACGCATTTCACACCCATTGCTCTCCGGAGTCACAGGCACCCCTTGTGGGCACTATACACCAGCTTCTACTCGTATGATATACACGCATTTCACACCCATTGCTCTCCGGAGTCACAGGCACCCCTTGTGGGCACTATACACCAGCTTCTACTCGTATGGTATACACGCATTTCACACCCATTGCTCTCCGGAGTCACAGGCACCCCTTGTGGGCACTATACACCAGCTTCTACTCGTATGATATACACGCATTTCACACCCATTGCTCTCCGGAGTCACAGGCACCCCTTGTGGGCACTATACACCAGCTTCTACTAGTATAATATACACGCATTTCACACCCATTGCTCTCCGGAGTCACAGGCACCCCTTGTGGGCACTATACACCAGCTTCTACTCGTATGATATACACGCATCTCACACCCATTGCTCTCCGGAGTCACAGGCACCCCTTGTGGGCACTATACACCAGCTTCTACTCGTATGGTATACACGCATTTCACACCCATTGCTCTCCGGAGTCACAGGCACCCCTTGTGGGCACTATACACCAGCTTCTACTCGTATGATATACACGCATTTCACACCCATTGCTCTCCGGAGTCACAGGCACCCCTTGTGGGCACTATACACCAGCTTCTACTCGTATAATATACACGCATTTCACACCCATTGCTCTCCGGAGTCACAGGCACCCCTCGTGGGCACTATACACCAGCTTCTACTCGTATGATATACACGCATTTCACACCCATTGCTCTCCGGAGTCACAGGCACCCCTCGTGGGCACTATACACCAGCTTCTACTCGTATGATATACACGCATTTCACACCCATTGCTCTCCGGAGTCACAGGCACCCCTTGTGGGCACTATACACCAGCTTCTACTCGTATGATATACACGCATTTCACACCCATTGCTCTCCGGAGTCACAGGCACCCCTTGTGACAGCCAGAACATAAGAGAGGAACTGGAATTGGAAAGGCAGCGCCTGCGAATACTTGAAAGTCAATTAAAAAGGGAGCGTGAACGTCAAGAATTGCAGGAACGTGAGCGACGTACAGAACGTGAGCTCCGCGAACGTAGACGGAGCCCGGGACGGGACTATGGTGATGCCGGGAGGCCCAGGTATGAACCAACATCTTTATTTTTTGAAGAATTTCTTAAAGTTATTAAAAATCAATCTAGTGAACGTGATAGTTTTCCTGCTGTTCTGAACAATGTGATACCAGAGTTTGATCCTATGTGCAAAGAACAACCAATAACTGTTTGGCTGAGTAAAGTAGACGAATGTGCCGATATATATAAATGGAATGATAGGCAAACCAGTCACTACGCGTTGCCAAAGCTTACTGGTCATTCTAAGCTTTGGTATCAGGGCTTACCATCACTTAAATGAACTTGGCCTGAATGGAAGAAATTATTGGCCGCCTCCTTCCCTGCAACCGAAAATTATGCAGAGCTACTTACTGAGATGTTGAATAAAAGAGTACGGTTCGGTGAATCTCTTGAATTATATTATTTTTCGAAAATAAACTTACTAAACCGCTGCAAAATTTTCGGTAGGGACGCGATTGATTGTATTATTCATGGAGTCGATGATAGGGGGGTTAGAGTGGGTGCCCAAGCTGCCAATTTTGAGAAACCGGAACAAGTCTTACAATTTTTCAAGACTCTTAAAGTTCAGACAAAAGACAGTATTACAGACTTAAGAGATAAGAGACTCCCAAACCAACAGACAGTGAACAGACCTATAAACAAAACGATTGACCTCACAAATCAATTTAGGTCACGCCAAAATTTGGAAAACATAATGTGTTTTAATTGTAAAGAGAAGGGACATCCATGTTCCAAATGCCCAAAGCCTATAATAAAGTGCTCGTATTGTCATCTGATTGGTCATAGCATTGCTGAATGTCCTAAGAAAAACTCAAAGCCCGAGTCTAAGGATAAAAGTGTTTTGAGGGTATTCTTAGATGAAGGTTTGGAAGACTGTACACCTTTTACAAAGGTAGTCAAAAGTACATCGCATGACCTGTCTGATGATGATTCTGGCTACAAATATAAGATAGCGATTAAAATCAATGAGAAACCAATAACATGCCAGGTTGATTTAGGTAGTGAAGCTACTCTTATACGTAAGACAGACGCTCAACAGCTTTGCTTACAGTGGTCAGCCGTTGATGGCCCATCATTACGTGGTTTAGGAAATGTACCGTATATCCCGTTAGGCAAGGCTCAGGTTATCATTGATGTACAAGGTGTTGTGGAAAGAGATGTCAATGTTCTCGTTGTAGACGATTATTTGATAAATTGTCCAGTGCTATTAGGACACACCTTTACTGAACGACCAAGTGTACACATTATAAAAACCGCGACATGTTTAAAATTTGAAAAGGTAAATGTATGTAATAATACTAAAATAGCACTGAAATTGGAAAACAATGTAACTATTGATGTAGGCGAAATGAAAGCAGTAAGAGTTAACGCAGATGAACTGTTTAATGGGAATGTGTACGTTGGTGGTTCAGTAAGGGGACGTATGGGTAACGAATACTATCTTTTACCCGGTGAATGTGAAATTCACCTAGGTACTTGTCCATTACTGGTGCAAAACTTAGGTACTAAGTCAATAAATCTGACTAAAGACTCACTGATTACTCGAGGTAGATATTTAGGTGTAGATAAAAGAGTTCTGAATGTGATAACTGAACATAATAAAACTGAGTTTGATAAACCATTTATGCGCTGTGGTGAGTCTCTTTCTCCCGATGAGAAAGAAAGTGTAAAAGGTTTATTGGATAAATACCCAACTTGTTTCTCTTCTGGGACGCATGATTTAGGCTACACTACTGAAGCTGAAATGGTCATACAGTTAACAGACTCTACTCCAGTTGTATATCGACCCTATAGGATGTCACATTCAGAACGGCAACTTGTGAAGAGTATGATAGATGAAATGGTTGAGAGCGGGATAGTTCGCGAGTCAGAGTCACCGTATGCTAATCCTATTGTTTTAGTGGATAGAAAAACTGGTGGGAAACGACTCTGTGTAGACTATCGCGCTCTCAATAAAAAAACAAAACGTGATCATTACCCCCTCCCTCGAATAGAGGACCTACTGGATCAGCTGTCGGGTCAAACGGTATTCACAACGCTTGACCTTGCGTCAGGTTATCACCAAATACCGATTGCGGAGGAGTCGAGGGAGAAAACTGCGTTTATCACTCCGGATGGGCAATATGAGTACAATAGTGTGCCCTTCGGACTGGCAAACGCATCGGCAGAATTTCAAAGGGTAATGCACAAGGTGCTCGCAAAGGTCAAGTATGTGATCATTTACATGGACGACATCTTGATACCGGCGGCATCATTTGAGGAAGGTTTAACTCGTCTAGAAGAGGTACTAGTCTTATTGCGACAAAGTGGCCTCACCCTAAAGATGCAAAAATGTAATTTTTTTCAAACAAGTATAGAGTTTTTAGGATTTGAGATCAGCAAAGAGGGCATCAAGCCAGGTTTACAAAAAGTTCAAGCAGTTTCAATGTTTCCTACCCCAGCTAAGCAACATGACGTGCGAAGATTTCTTGGTCTCGCAAGCTTATTTAGAAGGTTTGTTAGGGATTTTGCAGTAATAGCACGACCACTGACGAACCATTTAAAGAAGAATAGCATATGGCAGTGGACGAGTGTTGAAGAGGCTGCATTTGAGACATTAAAACGTCACCTAATTGAAAGACCTGTACTTGCACTTTACGACCACACAGCCGAAACCCAACTCCACACAGACGCTAGTAAAATGGGCTTAGCCGGTATCTTATTACAACGTTCGGGTGTAAACCCCTGGGGGTGTGTGGCGTATTACAGTAGACAAACTACTGTTGACGAACAGAAGCTTCACTCCTTCGAGCTTGAGACCCTTGCGGTAGTAAGTTCACTTAGCAAGTTTAGAGTCTACCTGCTTGGTATCAAATTCACAATCGTCACGGATTGTAATGCTTTGCGTTCAACGTTTACCAAGAGAGATCTTATTCCGCGCATTTCAAGATGGTGGATACAATTTCTGGAGTACGATTGTGAAATTGAATACCGAGCGGGAGACAAAATGGCTCATGTTGATGCATTGAGCAGGGGTCCTGTACTTGAAGGAGAGGAGCGACCACACACATTAGATGTTTTAATAGTCAATCAAGAAGACTGGATAACGACTGTACAATCTGGAGACTCAGAAATTAAATTAATAAAAGATATTTTGGAAGATCCCTCAACTACCAAAGTTGCTAATATTCACAAAGAATATAAGTTAAAAAACGGCAGAGTCTTTCGCATTATTGCCGAAAAAACATTACGCTGGGTCGTCCCTAGAGGTGTTCGTTGGCAGTTACTAAAAGCGAACCATGATGACATAGGTCATTTTGGTTTCGAAAAAACATTGCAACGACTGCGATCTTACTACTGGTTTCCCAAGATGTGACGATTTACCAAAAAGTATGTGTCAGCATGTTTGGAATGCGCCCACCACAAAGTTCCGTCGGGGCCAAAAGAAGGGGAGCTTCATCCCATACCTAAAGTGGAGGTCCCATTCCATACAATACACGCTGATTACTTGGGGCCATTTGTGCATAGAAAACGTAAAAACACATACTTGTTGGTAATCGTAGATTCTTTTACCAAATATGTGAATCTCTCGCCTGTCCGTAGCACGAAAGCAAAAGCAAGTATCAAAGTATTCAAAAGCTTTTTCAGTTACTTTGGAACTCCTTCTCGACTAATCACCGACAGAGGAACCAGTTTCACGAGCAATAAATTTAAAACTTTTGTACAAATTTTAGGCATCAGACATATTTTAAATTCAGTTGCTACGCCTCGTGCTAACGGTCAGGTCGAGCGTTACAACCGCACCATTCTCTCTGCTCTTAGCACTATGTCTCATGGGAAAAGTCCTGATAAATGGAACGACACTGTACATGAAATGACAAAGAAAACCCCCACTGAATTGTTATTTGGTAGAAAAATTACTAATCCCTCACAAGGTGCTATGAATAACGTTATAGAGGATATGGGAAGTGGCATGGTCGACAAGAGCTTAGGAGAAATCAGGAATGAGGCTAAAATTTTGATTGACAGGGACCAAGAGCGAAGCATGGAAAGGTTTGATAGGCGTAGGAAAAAGGGTAGACGGTATAAAGAAGGAGACCTAGTTAGGGTAATCAGAGCCATAGTCGGAGGTACAGGACAGTCAAAGAAACTCGAAGCCAAATGTCAAGGACCATATCGGATCAAAAAGTTATTACCTAATTACCGTTTTGTGATCGAGGATACCCCGTTAACTAAGAAAGGTAGGCGTTACGAAGGAATTGTATCCATCGATAAAATATTCCCATGGCTAAGTTTTGATAACAATCCTACTGATGCTGTATCTAGCGATGGTGGATACTCAGAGGAATAGGTGGTAGGCATTGTTCGGGAGCACGGAAATGACATGTTCACATTAAAATGTAATAATTATATTTTTGTAATTAAATACTTGACAGCAGATGTTGATTCTATACCTAATTGGAGCATGACCTGTGAGGATCATGACTTGACGGAGCATGATTTATCATAATCATGACTGAACATGACTCAAGAGTTCATGTCTTGATACACGTAGACGTGTCATGGAATGTTATAGGTCGAATTAGTCTATAACATCTTAGCTTTAAGTTCTAACAAAAGAAAAGTTATTTAATATGTATTAAGTTTATCATACTTTACTTTCTCTTGCTATAATTTAACAAATTTATTTGTATAACAGTCAAGTGCACAAATGAAACCAAATCTATAGCTAAATATCTTTTGTTTTTTTTATTGGTCTATCTTAACCTTTTTGGAAATAATTTGTTTAAGTATGTTTGTCTACTTAATATAACGTATTTTTAATGTTTTCATTTTTAGTACTTGCATACTACAAAACGAGAGGACTCGTTTCAAGTCGGATGGCCGAATGTAACGGTTTTTGGCAAATACCTACCTAAATTAATTGTTTATTGGCATGACTCTTTGAAGTTGGCCAACCTGTCGCGAATAGACCTACCCTGGGGGGTAGTTCTAAAAGTTGGTAGGAGAAATCTTATAAAATGGCTGGCATCCGCCTCGGAACGACACAATCGTACTTCATTAGGCTAGGGGAAGTTATGCCCGATTTTTGTACGAGAATACATTTTTGATTTTATTTAAGTAAATTGTTTTATTTTTCTATATAAATATTAGTCTACGGATAATATCAAGCCAGTAGTTTTATACTTATATTTCGGTTTCCATGCGAGGCCGCACTCGTCGTATTAGTACCTATTTGTGGACAGAACAATTTGTCATTACACGTAAATAATGTTTTGTTTAGTGTGCAATAATATTGTAATGCCAACATATTTTAATGTTGCTGGTAACTTACTATTCTTTATTGTTATCTTTAAAAAGAGTATGTTAGACAACAGAGAACGTATCTAGTTATGAGTAAAATATTTCTAGTATAAATCAAGAAATGTCGAGTAATGGGTATTAAAAATCCGCTAAAAGGTAAGAGAAAATCTAGTACCACGTGAATCCAAGGTGTTTTCAATTGACTACTCGTAATTTTACTTTAAGACGTACGGAAGGTAATAAAATGGTGGTAAGTATGTAAATTAAGCTGAATACATATCGGGTGATGCGCAAATTTGTGGTTATTATCTTGTTTCATAAAATAATTCAGTTTTAGAACTGTTTGAATATTTTCAAACTTCCCCTGCGTTGGCGGCTAGATTTTTCATGCAAATCATACCGAGCATATTCTACATCACCTGCTAGCGATGTTACCAACATTGACGCAGAACTGTTGTTTGTGCAAAGTTAAGTTCCTCACAGTAAAATAATATCTTGAGAGTTAAAGTATTACATTTAAAAAACAACGTTTCTTGAATAATAATTGGGCAAATTTTAATATTTGTGTGATGAGCGCGAGTATTTGTTCTTGAGTCATGGATGTTTTCTTTATGTTTAAGTATGTATTTCTGTATTTAAGTATGTTTATATAGTACAAGCCTAAAGCTTAGTTTGGGACAAGGTCAATTTGTGTAAAGGTTGTCCCATCGTACAGGGTGTCCCATAAGTCATACGTCACATTGACATCTGAGGTAGACCAGCCTTACACGCACCGAACCGAGCCAGCCTAATATGTGACGTTCTCAATATAAAGGGACCTTATGGATGAAAACAGTTACGCTCTTCTTATTCTTGTAACTGTACGAATACTATGGCAACAGTTCTAAAAACGGCGTAACCGCCTGTCTCCATAAGGTCCCTTTATATTGAGAACGTCACATGACCTCAGTTAAAGTCGCATGGTTTTCATGATATGCCAGTTTAAACATTAAACTGGAAATATCTTGAAAACTATGTCACTTTTACTGAAGTCAAGGCTTTGTTCGGTGTAGGGTTGATCGTGTCCAATCACTTGGTAAACAATATTTCACAAACTGATTTATTTCGCAAACAAATAATTTGGCAAACCGATTTTTTTCCGAATCTGTAAATATTTCAGGATTTGTTTCAGGACCATCGTGTAGAACCCTATAGGTTAGGTTAGTTTTATAAAAATCCAGAAATATTTACAGATTCGGAAAAAAGATGGTTACTTAACAAATCTACACTAATATAATAAAGAAGAAAGATTTGTATTTTTAAATTTTTGTATTTTTGTATGTAACGCGAATAAACTCAAAAACTACTAGACCGATTTGAAAAATGATTTCACCATTAGAATGCTACATTATCCCTGAGTAACATAGGCTATAGTTATGACTAGAAAAAATTAGGGATCCCTACTAAAACTTCAATAATGTAACCAAATGTGTAAAAAAAATAGCCGTAGAATGTATTTCATCGCATGCGCTGCGGAAACTATCAATGATAGAACATAAAAAATGTTCAACAATCTTAAAGAACATATAAATATCTACAAAAAACATCGCGATAGCATATATCAAACTATTGTAGTTATATCACTATAAAAACTTTTTTACATTTTAAACGTTGATGGAAATGCCGACCAAAATCAGACCTGTATCCATACTTTTGTGTTAATCCTTATCAAAATAAATCATTTCGTGTTAAAGACTGTTTCAATACCTGCAGATTAAATATTTACAGATTCGGAAAAAAGGTGGTTACCAAATTATATATAAATTTGTGAAATGAATTAGTTTGTAAAACGTTGTTAAGCAAATTATGGTAAACCGGGACGACGTGTAACACATTGCCACCCGTCAAAGAAAATGGATGGTTCGGTCCGTCTTAGGCTGGTCTTTTTCTCTCTGGTGTCAAATATAACGTACGATTTATTTATTGACTTAAAATTACCTTTAAAATTAATCGAAGCGACTCCCCGCCGCCCAGCCTGCATTCGCCGATCTTCCGCGCACTCTACACCACAAATTTCAAAGGTAACAACGTATCAAAATAATATACTTTAAATTGATACTTAAAACGTTGTTTATCCGCGAAACTGCACGCGTCCGAAACGCACACGGCCGACGAAACGCACTGCTCGGCTGGATTCGACAAAACAATTGTTACTTTATTACCATATGTAATACTGCGTGTTTGTGTGTCCAGGTGGGCGATGATACGGTGAACGTGTTGCCAGGTAATACGTTTAATGTGAGATTATTCGATAATATGGCTTCTTACCGGACTGCGCAGAGCAAAGGGTAATGATTTAAACAGTCTAATATCGGGGTCAACAGAAATGGCCAAAGATGTAAATAAAACTAAACTAATTAATTGTGACGTTCTCAATATAAAGGGACCTTATGGAGGAAAACAGTTACGCCCTTCTTATTCTTGTAACTGTACGAATACTATGGTAACAGTTATAAAAACGGCGAAAACCGATCAAGTGCGAGTCGGCTCGGGCACCGAGGATTCCGTATTTAAGTCAGTACTCCAAAAATATACCTTTTTATGTACTTTAATTCGTATGCAATAAGGTCTATTTTGAGCTGCCCGAATTTAACACAAATTTTCAAAGTTTTTTTAGTTATTTCTCATTTGAACGCTTCATTTTATTATTCCCGTAAAATATAAATAATTAGCTAGACGTCGGGAAATTTTTACTTTCTTTGGTTAGTAATTACTTCGGAAATAAGGGGGGTGGGTGGGGGGGGGGGGGGGGGGGGGTAAAAGTACGTCATGGAAAATTATAAAAATATATAGTGTCGCGACGACACGTCGTCTGCTGCTGCTGCGTGCAGTCGGCTACCAACCGACACCTTGAAAGTCTGCCGTAAGTGCGAATCTTACTATACACTCGGCGTCAAGAAATCGCACATATACGAAAATTAGTTTCAAGCGAATATAGCTCTTAAATTATTTATTATGCCCTATGAACAATATGTAGTATCATTTGAAAGCAAAATTAATGACCCTTAAAAACAGGAACCGTACGATTCCGTATAAAACAATGATTCTTAAACAAATTAGGATTTATAACTGCTTGAGGTCATTTTAAAAGGTGCGATTTTTTTTGACGCCAAGTGTAGTATAAAAGCTGAACTAAAACTTTATATCCTGACAACACTTATACAAGACCTTGCTTAGGCCACGCCCTCGACTCATTCAAAATGTTATCCATTCATTCGTTAAAAGACGTTACAAATTACAATTTTAATTAAGAACACTATACATTCCTTATTGAACGGTAAATTAAAAATTCGTCCGAAATTTTCACGCCGTCTCCGCCTTTTGTACAAACTGAGAATAATTGACATTCGATGGTAAATAAAAATGACAATGGCTTTATAAAAATTCCTTTATGACGCTTCAGAGTCTTTAACAATGAAGGCTATAAGACCATACTAATGACATTAGTAATACCTCGACGTTTCGACCGTGTTGCAACGGTCGTAGTCACGAGCAGACGTCTAGGTATTTGGCTGATTCTTCGATCGTTTCAACCGCTCTCATTCCCGTGGCCGCATTAATGTCAAAATTCCTGTAGCTTTGACGTTATTTTCGCTTATCTCTTAGAGTGCCCTGACTTCTAAAAAACATAACTGAAAATGCTTTCAAAGCCACAGGAATCTCGACATTAATGCAGCAACGGAAAAGTCCCGTTTTAGATTTATAATTATTATAATATATAGTTAGTGTCCGATTTGCGTTTGTATTTCATTGAATTTGAGGCAATCGTGTCTCGCGGGCTGTAAATTAGGACTAGTTAAGTAGGTGTAGTACCTCAGTGTCGTGAAGGAGACTGGAGGAGTCCGGAAGCCTGTGCAGCCAATATCCGGAGCGATAAACACTAATTATAATTAGGTTCGTCCTTCGCTTCGAGAATTTCGAGATGCTTCGTCTTCGGTTGTTACACAGTCGATTTGAAAGAATGCAGTGGACTAACAATTCGATCTTGAATGTTATGATGATAAAGATGATCAAGAATTGCTCGTTCACTGAACCAATTGTGATTCTTGTGATTAGCAATGATGATCGGAAACACTTTGTGGATGAGCTCTGCTTTCGTTGAGACGAAATTGCAAAAATTCGGCGGAAACGAAATCAATCCGTTCGATATGTCGACAGAAACACGGCCGTTACCGATAGTCAGTAATTGCTTGGAGAAATCTTCGGCAGATGGATCGGTTAGCAATGCAACTCGCATGTTTGTCGTCAGCTGAAGTTTCTTCACATAGCGCCAGAGAGGCGAGCGTTTATTTCGTCAGCCGCGGTCGATCTTGGAAAGACTGGTGTTTGTCGGAAATCGCCATACAGTTAGAATAATTGCGCCTCCAAAACAACCGAACCAATGCATGATGTTCATGAATTAATTGCTGCAAGTCTTGAAGAATTGCTCTTGTATTGATCGTTTGACGCCGATCATGATCTTGCAAGTTCGTCCTCCATTCCATGAAGTTTTGGATGAAGTTATGCTGTGCGTCCTCAAGCGAATTGAATTTGGCTTTGGATCTGTAAAGTCGAAGGCGAAGTCGGATTACTCTTTCTCTCGAGCAGAAATTACGTTCTTCGATACTGTCTGTTCCAAATGAAGTCATTTGGAAACATCCGTTGTATCCTTGAGTGTTCGATAGAAAATGCCGTGATTCTGGTGTTTTACCGCAAAGCAATGAATGTAATAGCTCAGGTGGTGGAAGCAATAATGGAAATTTCACCTGGCCACTGAGACAGCACAAGCGTTTCTCCAGCAATCTTCAATGCACCGTAATGGTCGCACACATGGTGGTATCTAATAAACCTTGGTAAGTACAATCTTAGTATACTAACAGGAGTACTAACAGGACACTGTCCACTAAACAGACACCTGACAATAATAGGTATTAAGCAAGATCCTCGGTGCCCACACTGTGTAAAGAGGAAACTAGCCAACACGTCCTAGCCGAGTGTGTAATGTACTCGTCACTGAGATACCGCACATTCGGGGAGGACGAACTGTCGACAGAGGCATTAAGTAGTATCAACCTACAGGACGTACTTTTGTTCTGTAGGAAAACAAGAAGATGGGATCCATGCTGGATGGGAGCGTCGCCGGACCAGTAACCTACGGCTCAACCAAGGGGAACAGGGAGGAATGACCGTAGGAACGATCGACCGCCCGCCTGCTCCGGCCGGGCGTCCCCACTCATCACCATCATCATCATGTAGTCAATTGTGAAATCGTATTGAAACGCTAGATTCAAACCAACACTTGAAGCATTTCTTGCGCGTCGAAGATTATCACGTTGTTGATATGTGATAAGCTCCACGATTTCTCATTACCAACTGAGACGTTTGACATACTGACTTTCTTTGTTCTTGTGTTTGCGAAGCACGAAGTCGGGCCATAGTAACGCGGCGCACTAGTTTTCTTGTTCATCTGCAGTAGATTGATTCGCAATATTCCGAAGTCTAATAAATTGCATTACGGCTTCTTTGTGAGACATTCGATCTACGCGGCATTGCTGCATTGCATCAATAAAATCAATGGTATGCAATGAAAGGTCCGCGCAACTGAATTAGCTGTCAAACGTCCGTGTTTTGTATGAGAAAATTAGTTTTATTCATAATTTTTTGTTGTATTTAATTTTACGATGTTTTAATAGTTATTCTGCTATTCTATATATATACGATAAAAACGACCTGTGATCTAGTCCCAAACTAAGCTCTAGGTTTGTACTATAGGTACTAGGCAACGATATACATACTTATATAGAGAAATACATACTTAAATATATAGAAAACATGCATGACTCGGGAACAAATACTCGCGCTAATTACACAAATATTTGCCCATACCGGGATCCGAACCCGGGTCCGCTAGCTCCGTAGGCAGGGTAGAAATAGCGCATTAATAAGTGACACAGCACGGCTGCACTATTTCAAAACATAGTAAGGGACATTGAGCTAATTTTGCAGGAGAGCGAAAATGTTTTATCTCAGCCGTGCAAAATTTTGCAATACTCATTCGTTCAAAACGTGATACTTTCTTGGTTAAATATTAGACTAAGACGAATATGTCGGTATATTTTATTATTTTTAATTTCCTATATTGCATATTTTATGTGCCATACTAGCTTTTGCAATTAAATTCAAATAAGAAATGATGGTGACCCGATGAATCAAAACCTAGTTGTGTTGTCACTTTGGTCGATTGAGCCAAAATTGAGAGATTAAAATGATTAATTATATTTTTTTGTGCGTAGCTTCTTATACTGGGTGTTTTTTTATTCGTCTACAAAATTTTGGGGGTTAAATCAGTAAGTCATACTGATCAACTTTCACTATGGGACCAACGCCAAAATCGCGAAAAAAAATTGACCATCCCATACATTTTGGCTAGTCAGCTGACGATGTTTTGTATGGGAGGGTCAAATTTTTTTTCGCGATTTCGTGGTTGGTCCCATAGTGAAAGTTGGTCAGTATGACTTACTGATTTAAGCCCTAAAATTTTGTAGACGAATAAAAAAACACCCTGTATATTGAACCTTTTTACAATTTACAAACATCCATGACTCGGGAACAAATACTCGCGCTTACCACACAAATATTTGCCCATACCGGGAATCGATCCCGGGACCGCTAGCATCGTGAATAGGATCAAATACGAACTAGGATAACCGCGTTTTTAGTTTGGCACTATGTCTGGTGGTGTAATAATGTCCCTGACTGACCTTGGCCGAATTGAACCTCTGATATCTGGCCTTGCAATTTTTAACCTTACGACGCAAAGAGTGGTGTTACTCGTATAAGATTGCGTAACTGTGTGTTTGTGCTTGTCTGTGGCGTTGTAGCTCCCAAACGGATAAACCGATTTCGATTTAGTTTATTTTGTTAGAAAGGTGATTTAATCGAGAATGTTCTTAGCTTGGTTTGATGAAAATCCGTTGAGCCATTCAAGAGTTATGAGCGCTGAAAGTAGAGGTCCCGAATTTGTCTTAGGTTTTTATCTTTTTATTAGTCTGATAAATATAACTTACCTATACAAACATATGAAAAGGCACTTACTAGTTGATACGTTTTAGTAGTAACTAAGCCTTTGAAACTCTCACATTTTAAACAGTAAGTTTTATATCATAAGGTCAAGTTTCTTGAGTATTCAATATTTAAAGTAAAACACTACATGTTTGTCACGAAGTACAATAATGCACGCACCAACACATTAAATATTACACGATTGCATTTTTAAAACTAAAAATAAGTAATTATTAATTTCAACAAACAGTCAAACTTCAAACTGACATTGACCATAAATTTTGTAATATTAATTTAGCCTCCGGCCTCCGCAGCTCTCATGAAAAGCGCCTACAAAAAATAAATAGCAAATGCTCTTAGCGTTTCATATCATAACTGCAATTTTGTAGGCGTACCAAATACTGAAAAACAGAACCCGTCGTATTGACTTTGTTGTCCGGCTGTCCGTCGTCTTTTTTTTTTTTTTTTTTTTTTATTGATAATGGGTTTGCTCTTGACCAACTCCCGCCCTTGGAGGACGAAGATTCAGTCTACGATGTAGCGAGCTCACCCAGAAGATGCCTATTCACCCTAGCTTTAAATAGGTTCAGATTGTATGCACTCGGAAATACAGACGCCGGAAGCGCATTCCACTCCTTTGCAGTACGCATTATGAAAGATGATGCAAAGCGCTTCGTTCGTCTGTTTGTCAAGACCCTTTTTCTCGGGAATGGGTGAACAAATTAGGCTGACATTTGGGATGACTAGATATGTATTTAGTGGTCCGCACCCAATATATTAGAATTTATAAATGTCTAAAATGGGGGTTAAAAAATAAAAGTAAAGCAAACTAGAATTTGCCCGCGACTCCGTCCGCGTAGTAGTCGTTTATGCTCCCTTGGGAACTGTCAATTTTTTGGGATAAAAGTAGCCTATGTGCTATTCCAAACTATAATCAAGGGTCGTTCCCAAAAAAGTGGCACCGCTCAATTAATTTTGCATTATTTCAGAAAAATCCCAATTTCGCATTTATTTTTATTAGCATTGCTAGATATATAATCCAATATTCGATATCAGTGGAGGGAAGTGATTTATTTCATTATTTTAGAAGATACAGGTATTGGAAATGATTAGGTAGGCAGGTGACTGACATCGATGTCTGGTGAACGACTATTTGTAACCAGGTTATCGACAGGTTGGCGACAAAGAAGAACAAAATAAAATGAAACGTTATCAGGTTACCGACAATGTATTATTTACTTATACTTTTTGTGCAATAAAGAGTTAACATACATACGTACAATGGGTGCTGGTGAGTAAATTGTTAAATTAAAACTACATTAAACTGACAACAAGTACTTTATTTTTATATTTGACGAGAGGTTATTTCATTTTTGGGAACAATTATTTTGTGCTTTTGTTTTTTCTTGTTTTTTTTCGTTATTACGCATATCTTCATTTTTTGGTACGTTAGTTTCTTCCTTTCCCTCTTTTGGCTAAAACTTCTTCTTACCCATCATCAACTAAAACAAATAATTAATAAAAATAATCTCAAAGTGGGTAACCTTAAAAAAGAGTTAATAAAAATTGCGCTCATTTTTTTTATGACATTAGTGTTTTAAACAGTTTAGGATAGTCCCTTTTTAGTTAAGTTGACAAAAAAAATTGCGACACAAAAATGTTTGGTTTACAGCTATGTTATTCTGTTAACGCTACGTCGTTCAGTTCTACTCAGTCGATGAATAGCCGGCGAATTTACGTCATCCGTCGAGGTGGGTAAATGACATTCAACTGCCTGCACATTCATTTAGTCGCTGGTTTGACAGCTGGTCGTCTGTGAAACCAGCGACTAAATGAATGTGCAGGCAGTTGAATGTCATTTACCCACCTTAACGGACGACGTAAATTCGCCGGCTATTCATCGACTGAGTAGAACTGAACAACGATGTGTCAACAGAATAACATAGCTGATTTTTAGACACGTGAACGACATACAAGTTACGCACTTGGTTAATGAACTGTAAATATGCAGTTACACATAAAAATAAACCATGTTTTACGTTAATTAATATCAGTGCAATAGTTCACACAATTACCAAGATGTGGAAGACAGAAGCGACTACTTAACCATTAGGAACTCCCGCTCGCGTAAGTTTTTTGTTTGTAATTGTGACGTTTTCAATATAAAGGGACCTTATGGAGGCAGGCGGTTGCGCCGTTTTAGAACTGTTACCATAGTATTCGGATAGCTACAAGAATAATAAGAGCGTAACTGCCTTCCTCCATAAGGTCCCTTTATATTGAGAACGTCACAATTTTTGACAACGGCACATTGACGACGTGAGACTTCTAAAAGCGTTAGCTGGCGACCGAAGGTCTCGAACTATGCGGGGTGAGGTGGATGAGATAAAAATAGTATTAAGTAAATAAATAAATAAAAATCATTTATTTCAGGTTAATCACCGATAGCAAAAATAAAATGAAAAATGAAATTACAAACAAAATAGAATCAAAAATAAAATAATAATAAAAATGTCATCTAGTTAATATATTAAAAATAACAATAGAATGATAAAGTTTACAAATCAAAATAAATAGGGCACAAAAGTTTTGAGTTTGAGTTTAAAAGTAGCGTAGGCGAGCGACAAAAGCTGTCGTGGACAAACTTAAATTGCAAATAATATAAGTATAGTATTATTATTCGACACTGCAGTTTTAAATCTTGAGCATATATGTAAGTAAAAAAGAACTAAGAAGAAAACTAAGTTACCTTGATAATTTATACGCTTTTATTAACTGGAAACATGAGTGCCTCGCGTTGGGACACTGCAGGTGAGCGACAAAACCTAGCAACAAATAGATTTTATGGTTATTAATATGCTTTGCAATTATTTCAAAGCATTTGGACTCTATTTAAAAAATGTCTTTTAATATGTATTGATAATTCAATTACAGGGATAACACTTTGTATAAAAAAGCTCTAAGAGAAACCTACCACTTCCACTTTTTACCACTGCCACTTTTTACCACTGCCACTTTGTACCCGTGCCACTTTTTACCACTGCCACTTTGTACCCGTGCCACTTTTTACCACTGCCACTTTGTACCCGTGCCACTTTTTACCACTGCCACTTTGTACCCGTGCCACTTTTTACCACTGCCACTTTTTACCCGTGCCACTTTTTACCACTGCCACTTTTTACCACTGCCACTTTTTACCACTGCCACTTTTTACCACTGCCACTTTTTACCACTGCCCCTTTTTACCACTGCCAATTTTTACCCGTGCCACTTTTTTGAGAACGACCCTTAATATCTATACTTCTATAGTATTATATTAGTATAATAGAAGTATAGATGTAGTAGAAATAAATGCAGAACTCCGGATTCAAATTAAAAATGCTTCTTTAGTATTTGTATAGGTTGGAAGTTGAGCCGATGTACGCGTTTGTGTGAAGGCGCGTAAATAAAAAAAAAAGTATTTGTTTAGGTGTCGGCAAGAGAGTTGAGGTGGATGACTACATACACAACTACATCCTACTTATTAAACGAAAAACATTTGTATATATATTTACGTACTTATGTTCTCGAAAACGGCTCTAACGATTTCCATAAAATGTGCAGTATGGGGGTTTATTGGGGTAAAAATTCGATCTAGCTAGGTCTCATATCTGGGAAAATTTGTTTTCCCCGTATTTTCACGCAAAAAGATCCCTCGCATTGGTTCGTAATTTCGACACGTTCGTCGCCGTCTGAATAGACTGATGGTTACCGCGTTGGATCTACTGTTTTTTTGTTTTTTTTTTTTAGAAAATCGATGAAAATTCGGTTTCAAAATTCGGTGACGCTCGGTCTCCCAGGTAACTACTAAAGTACTAATAGCTAAAGGTAGTGAATGAGTGAGTGAAAGGTTCATTCGGAACAAAGGAGTGAATAGTGAACAAAATCCCGCTGTTAAATCATGGCATGATGTTGTGTGCGTGACCTCAACTCTGGCGCCGATATCTGTACCTAGTAATAGCGCATTTCGAAATAAATTATCACAGTAGCAACTTAAGCGTAAAACACACAGAGCGCGGCGCAGGTCGGGCGCGGAACGAGTCCAAAGTGCAGCCGGCGTTTTAACTTAGAGTTTAAGCCTGCCCGCACATTGGACACAATGCGCCACAGCGTAGCCACTAGTGGCCGCCACAAGCTGCGGACGAGTTTTTTCATACATTTTGTATAGCATCGGCGCACACCGGGCGTTCCAGTGGCCGCGTCTGAGCCACAAGCTGCGGTAGTCGCCCGCGCTCGCTACTAGTGGCCGCGTTTAGTGGCTCGCCTCGCGCGCACACTCGGTCACAGTCGCCGGCTTCTCAGATAAACTATAGCCAATGGTGGCAGCCACTAGTGGCCGCCACTCAGCCACCGGTGGCCGCGATTGGTGGCTGCGTCTAGTGGTTTAGCCGAGTTACTAGTGGTCGCGTTTAGTGGCGGCCACTATTGGCCCAATGTGCGGGCAGGCTTAGAGTTATATGGACGCCATCACACACGCGTCCCTGACCCGCGCCTGTCTCGCCCCCGAGTGAAGGCGTCGATGTAACGAAATGTTAAAACACCCGCTGCACTTCGGCCTCGTTCCGCGCCTGACCCGCGCCGCGGTCTGTGTGTTTTACGCTTTAATATGAATAGCTCAAAGCAAACGTCGGCGGGATGTCTTCGCGCAGACCAGCGGGGCACTAATTCATTCCTGTTGGAAACAGAAATCATATTTTACGGACGCAATGGTAGCGGGATGAATACGTCGCCAGCAAACAAATGAGAAATATTCTGAAAGCACTGATTTAAAAGGTTTTACAAGCTTTTATTTAATTTTAATTTACTTCTCCTTATTTATTTTATAGTAAGTAAATTTCAAATTAACATTTTTAACCCAGTTAACCTATACATAATCAATACATAGTATAAAATGTAGTCGCCCTCCGCGTCTGTCTGTCCCACAGATAACCCCCAAGAGGTTAATCCGTGGTCTGTCCCTATGTATGCTTAGAACTTTAAAACTGCGCAACGGATTTTGATGCGGTTTTCACCATCAGTTAAATAATTCTTCACGGAAAGTTTATGCGTATTATTATACGCATGAACCCGGAGCGAAGCGAGGGCGGGTCGCTAGTAGGTATATAATATGTACTCATTAGTTTTACCTCGATATTTGATGACCGCGTGAAAGCGCAAAGTGAAATATTTGTGTGATGAGCGCGAGCATTTGTTCAGGAACATTCGTGCGTCTTGGATGTTTTCGTGTATTTGTCTATATAGGTATGTATATAGTTGCCTAGTACTATACCAAGCTACAGCTTAGTTTGGGACTAGGTCAATTTGTGTGAGATTGTCCCCTAATATTTATTTATTTATTATTTTATTCTGACTTAACAGATGGATTGAACTGATGAAATACTGCGAGTGTAACCTTAGTCGTACGATATCATATATTTCCTTTATAAATTATGGCCAGCAGACCATCTGACAGACTTAGGTCTGCCAGCGCTGTTTGTCTGTGGTGCTATTTAAATATGCCATGACAGTATATACTTTAGTCATATGTCGTATACGTTTTTCTGTTGACACAATCACTTTTACGTCATTTACATTAAACTGTTTTTAAATTTAACCTATCAATAGTTATAACTTATTACCTAAACGATACGGTTCAAAATATCATAACTTCCACAATATCTGAAGCAAATAGATTATTGTATGTACTAGAGAGATAAGTTTAATACAATTAGTGCACGTTCGACTGAACAATGTCATATCTCGCAATATATTTGTAAACCATCGTCAACATAAATGTGCTGTGCTTGAGTTGATTTTACTTTGAACATGTTAGTGATATGTGGTTCTTTGGTTTTAAGACTTAAGTATTTGTGTGGCTTCTCATCGACACGTATATTTATTTAGTTCAATAAGTTATTTTGCGACTGAAAGATGTCTCAAGGTAAGTTTTAATTTAATCCGGTCTTATTTATTCAGCTATTTTGAACCTTGTGCTATTAGGTTAAAGTACAATCACAAAAAAAAATACCGTCTTCAAAAAGTCACTGAAAAGGTTTAAATAAAGACCGCCTCCTAGGAATTGCCTATTTAGTGCCTTCATGAAATATGCCGTGGTTTATGAAATATATCCAAGCTGGTGTCAAGTAGGCGTGCAACAATGGCACATGATTCTTGCCACCGACTGTGATATATTTCACGTACAGTACACGTTATAAATATAGATACGTTCAGAGTGTAAAAAATATGTAACCACGACCTTATTGATATACGATCGTGGTTACATATTTTTGAAGCTTTGGAAGTAACTATGTTTATATCCTTGACTGTACCTATTAGGCACTAAATAGGCAATTTCGAGGAGGCCGGTCTTTATTTAACCCTTTTCTGTGGGTTTTTGAAGACGGTTTTATTTGTCGCTCGCTTTGTAGTGATGCACCTAACACATATTTAATTGTGTGATAAACTAAATCACATATATTTACATCACATTGCGAAACAATAGACTACTTAATACCAATTTCTCATCACCCTTAATAAAATGTCGCTGTCCAAGATGCAGGGCCGATAATCATTGAGGAGTTCTCCTGGTACTTCACCATCAGTTGCACTTCACCACATGCATTATAACGAGTATAAAAGTTGCTTCGTATTCTTGATAAAGAAATATCATTTCACCTTGAAAGTGTATCCTTACGAACAAAAAATAATTTTCAAAATCAGTCCTCAATTGACGGAGTAATCGGTGAACATACATAAAAAACATACATACAGCCGAACATAGAACCTCCTCCTTTTTTGAAGTCGGTTTAAAACAATAAACTGCTTCCCTTAAACTCTGAACAGCGATGAGCTCTATTTATTTTATCTATTTTATAAAAACCGCGCGTTGGACTTATAAATAATTACTTATATTTTACGGGAAAAATAAAACGTGTTCAAAATTTATAGTTTTTGAGAAATTTACAAAAAACCTTAGATCTGTACTAAAAAGGCAAGTCAAAATTGGATCTTATTGCATACAATTAAAGTACATAAAAAGGTACGCACTTGACCGGTATTTTATAGTACCTAACATCTATTTTGTGTGCACCGTTAACACTATGAAGATAGTCAACATAGTATGTTATCATAAATGAAATAAACAGAGACATAAAAACGAAGAGAGTCGACCAAGGCCACGCAGGCTGTAAACTCCGGAAGTATTTATTATTTAGTTATCATTCGTGGTTAGCACAGTTGTTACTGTCGAAAACCGCAAGATGTATACACTTTTGGACCTTATTACATTGGAACAAGGTGAAAAAGGTATATATCTTTCTGTCCTCGACTGTACCTACGAAGATTTACCCTTGAATCACCGACATTTCATATAATGTTTTACTTCGCCGAATTTTCATTTCATCGACAGGCTTCACGTGCAGGAGTTATAAGTTTTTGGTGGTCACAGGTCTAACCTAACCTACGTAACCGGTCCATAGCTGGGGTTCGAACCCGCGCTTGGCGTAACGCTCTAACCTAGTCTAATCAGACGACGGCGGCCGCGGGTAAATCTTTTTGCGTGGATTTACAGGGAAAACCTGACACCTGACACCTAGCTAGATCGATTTTTCGCCCCCGTAAACCACCATACAGGATGTTTGGCACATGGTTGGACAATCGATGATCAATGCGAAAAGGTTCCTGGAAATTCCTGACTAAAACACATATATTTATAAACTTAACAATATCTTTAATTATTTTAGCGGCGAAATTTTTGAAGGCTGAGGCTTAGCACGCACTACGGTTGCCCGCATGCGGTATCAGAGTATATATAAGTTTACAATTTATACGTTCAAAATATATTAAGATCATAAGTCATGAGTATCGCATTCAAGTATATGTACCTATACGGGTCGTTTTAAAAATAAAATACATATTTAAAAGCTTGATGAAAACAAAATCACGATCGCGTCCTATGTGTAATGAAAGTTAGTCATACAAACTATATTGGGCTATATATTTAGCTCCCTACCGAAGTTCTCCCTGGGCACTACAGTATGGAGCTCTTCAAGAGGGGAGTAAATAGGTTTTTAAAGGGTCGGCAACGCGCATGTGATACTTCTGGTGTTGCAGGCGTACATAGGCTACGGTAACCGCTTCAAAAAAAAAGCCGTCAAGTGCGAGTCGGGCTCGCGCAACGAGGGTTCCGCACAAACTTGTAGGCATGTAATTAGTTCGTAAATCACGGGAATACAATATAAAGGAAGTCCTGTATAAACTGACACGCAATAAGTATGCACTTTCGTACTTAGTGAGTGTAAGTTTAAACTGGACATTTTTTTTATGTGATGTAACTACAAATTAACGGTTTTCGGATTTTTTCCTTTACTTGTGCTATAAGATATTGCTTCTTGCCAAATTTCATGATTCTAAGTCAACTATAGGTTTTGATTCCCTTGAGATTCCCTTCAACATGCGGCATAAACGCAACATCTTTTGATTGCGCATCTTTTGATTGCGTTGACTTAGATGTTTGATTTTTTCACTGATTCAAGAGATTGCTATTAATTTCAACTTGATACCTCCACGCGTTCCTGAGAAAAAGGGTCTTGACAGACACACTACTACATATCTACTAAATATCTCTATTTATATTTCTTTTTTATTTTTCCTTTTCTCAATCGCATCATATTTTTGCAGGAGTTTGTGCGAAGATAATTAACTAAGTTGGAACTGATTGAATTTTTTATTTTTTTTTATTGGAAATTCCGAATGAAGTAATTCAAGGCCTATGCAAGTGTTTACTATTGCTATGCTGATATGATAAGTGATAATGAAATCTTATACCGCGAACAATTTCAATTATAATATAATAATAAAATTCATTAATTTTACCACATTATTAATTTTAATTAATAATAAATAAATAAATTAATTTTTTTTTTAATTATTTTTTTTTTTTTTAGCATACCTACCACGTAACATATTAGTAAAAATCAGTTGTGTATTTTCTGTTGCCTTTACAACAAATACTTACTGCCGCACTAAGACGTCAATTAGTTTTCAAGTTTCATTAAAGTCTCTGCGTATTCTATTGCTATAGCAAAGAAAGTGACAGCAGCTAATTTAATGAAACATGAAACTTAATGACGTCTCTGAGTGCGGCTGTTAAACTCGAAAAAAAAAGGGGCTCCCTTACGAAAAATTTATTTTATTAGCGTTTTTAGCCAGTTAAAAATATAAAATGGTTTAAGTTAATTTAAAACACCACACCAATTAAGCGTCGAGTTTATTAAATATTTTGTATAAACTCGAAAATATTTTAGCCTCGGACCCTAATGAAGCTTGGAGGTACCCATGATAGACACTGAACTGACTGATTTAGGCAGGTACCTGAATTGAGTCTCATTTATAAACTAAAACTAGTGGTTAATTTGCCTTTGCTATATCAAATAACATGTTATACAGGGACAGAAAAACCGCAAAAGACCGGTCACCTAAAAGAAAGGTATCAATTGAAAAGGTATCAAAAAGTAACGGTACCCGAATAAATAAAATTTAATAGGTACCTTTTCAAAACGGTACCGCTAAGGTTGACCGTTTCAAGTAGAGGTACCTGACCGAAAAATTAGCCGTAAAATTACGCTGACCGATAAAATGGGTACTTCAATGATTTCGGTTAGAGTATCGGATACCCATAAACGTGGCAACGTCGCATGCGTTAGTGACGCAGTCGACAACTGACTGAAAAGTGAGACACGCGATCCCTCCCGCTCTCGCGAGAGTCGCTAGCTCGCAACGGCGCTTTTGTCCGATTGAGTGACCGGTTTGAATTGGGGTACTTATAATAATAATAATAAGAATAAATATCAGGGGACAGTCTCACACAAATTGGCCTAGCCCCAAACTAAGCTCTAGGCTTGTACTACGGGTGCTAGACAACGATAAACATACTTATATAGAGAAATACATACTTAAATACATAGAAAACATGCATGACTCAGGTACAAATACTCGCGCTTATCACACAAATATTTGTCCATACCGGGATTCGAACCCGGGACCGCTAGCTTCGTAGGCAGGGTCACTACCAACTAGGCTAATTTGATGAGGTACTTTTATTTAAAGGTACCGTTTGGACGGAAGCTTGTTTGGATACCTAAAGTATTGATACCCGGTACCGGAATGCTGCTTTAACGGTCGGGTACCTTTAAAACGACCCGATCAAAACCGTTTTTGACGGTACCTTTTCAGTCCCTGGTTTAATATTAAGCAGATAGTCGGTTTTAATACATCAGACAGGCCAAGATCGACTGGCTGACCGTTAGCACAGTATAAGAAAGAAAGAAAGAAAACATTTATTCACAACAACGAACACAGTAAGAAATTAAAATAACATAAATGTACACAGCAAAGTTGTCGCGAAACGGTCCCAACTCAGCTGGTGCTGGCTGTAGAGCCAACGCTGGTCTTCCGTTGAGACCGCTCGGTGCGAACACGGAAGGTGACACAAAAAATACATTTTTTCAATTCAAGTAACAAATCACGAAACAGCAATGGCAAAAAAAGAAAACAACAAAAAACAACAGACAGGTGATTGTGTACAGAGCCCTTACCCAAAATGCCCATCGCTAACTAGCGTTTCTATTCGTTTAGTTTTTAAACCAATCGCGTCATTGGTAGATCACGTCATACGGAGAGTCACGTGATCTACCAGTGACGCGATTGGTATAAAAACTAAACGAATAGAAACGCTAGTTAGCGATGGGCATCTTGGCTAAGGGCTCTGGCCTCTTAAGCACTGACAGCGCCAGGCGACAATCACTGGAACTACAGAGAACCGTTCTTATAATGCGCATGCCTGGGCGCATGCGTAAAACACACCCCTTAATTCCCTAATAATTAAATTACCATAATCTATGTTGCGCACAAATTGTGACAATAACAAATACTTGTTTTAACGATTCAATTCGCATAACTATATCTTACTTACTTATTATACTACGAACAAACGTTCGAAACGTCGCACCCACAGACGCAAGTCTCAACGAGACCCCTAAGCGGACATGGCAGTGCTGGCAGAAGCGTCGCGTGGAGACGAATGGTTGAGACATGCGCCTGTGGTGCGACGTTTCGAACGTTAGTTCGTAGTTTATTTACTGCTTTAGCTATATTTATATTGCGCTGTTAGTCTGTGGCGCGCTTTAAATACCTATAAGTATTTTCTAATTGAGGAAAATCTCGTCAGGGACAAAACACGACGAACACGTGTTTGTAAAACGTGAATTTCATAGAAGCAGCTAAGAAATAACGTATTTGAGTTAAAAAAAACACGCGTCTGAATCTCAAAATTACAGTTGTTTTCAAAAGTTCAAGATAGGTAGGCGGTTATCTATCATTCCATAATTCCATTAAGCTAGAGCGGTCTCGGGTTCGAATCCCGGTATGGGCAAATATTTGTGATGAGCGCGAGTATTTGTTCCTAAGTCATGTTAGATTCTATGTATTTAAGTATGTATTTCTTTATATAAGTATGTTTAAAGTTGTCTAGTACCCATAATACAAGTCTAGAGCTTAGTTTGGAACTAGGACTATATATTTGTGTGAGATTCCCCTGATATTTATTTATTTATAACCAATATTATAAACGCGAAAACCGTTTCTTTGTTATTTTTACACGGAAAAGCGGCTGAACAGATCTTAATTGAACTTGGCATAGTAATAGATTGGATCCTGGAAAAAATCATAGGATACTTTCATCCTACAAATGTTGGTAGTTTCCGCAAGTCCTTAGATCTTTACTTTATACTCACTTTGACCATAAAACGCCTTGGCTGACTATTAAACGACTACTTTCTCTAATATCGTCTGCTTAGAAGCTTCCTAGAGTGGAATGTATGGCTGTATTAAGCTGGGCCCGCCTTACGCGCAGCAAACCCTTGCTTTAACATGCATGCATGAGATAAATTTTGACAGGTGCTAGGGAAATGAATACATCTATTCCATATTCTAATGTAAGACTTAACGCTTAAGGTTTAAAATAAAAGTGTCTCGTCTTGCCTTTTATTACCTTTTATTACTAAGGTAATTTTCACATTTTTATAGCGATTTTATCAAGACGGGACACTTATTTTAATCCTTACGTTAGAATATGGAATAGATGTTTTAATTTTCCTAGCACATGTCAAATTTGAATTTAAATTTAATTAAGCCCGCAGTGGACATCTATTGAAATAAAATTGACATAGGCCACGGACGGCTAGGTCAATTCGTTAAGTCTTTGAGTTCTCCAGTCGTTAGTCGTTAGCGAACGCAGAATGCAACTTCTCGGTCCATTTATTATGATAAAATGTCCCGCGACACGTATCAGCTGCGTAGACGATGTTGCCAGACATCTCGAGCGAAGTCCAGCAACGTTGCACCATTCCACCCGACGAGCTGGCGACACATGCCCCTGTGTCTACCCTCTCCTTCTTCTTCCTATTTATATTCTTCTATGCTCTTGTCGGTGTAGCTCAAAGTAAGCCCTCCATTTTGTTGTTCGATCCCGATTTTGATTTTGATACGACATGACCTTTACATTCTTTTTAATCCCAAGCAGCACGCAAGCTGTATAAGATCTTATACAGCCATTATGCAGCTAAAACTAGAGTTAAAATGGCTGTAGAAGCTCTTATACAGCTTGCATGCTGCTTGGGATTTGTTCGATATAGTTTATCCTTGGTCTTCCTCTTCCACGCCTTTCTTCTATCTTTCCTACATATCATTGAAGGAAAGTCATGTCGTATGAGGTGACCTATCATTTTCCCACTCTTCTATATATTGTCCATTAATTGTCTCTTCTCTTCTACTCCTTTTGTCCTCTCCATGCAAATCCAATCCATGCAAATAAAAAAAAAACTAAAAATTAATACCAGTGTCCCTTAACAGCTAGGGTTGTATTATCATTGAACTAACATATATATGCTGTGGCATATTAGCGTCATATCGTGGTTCGCGGCACGAGTAAGTCAGATTACCTATAGGAGTCGATGAAAGCATGTCTCTGATTAAACTGTGTGTGTGTGCTGTCTTTTTGCTATCGGGTGAGTTTTTTGTTCTAAGTGAGGGTGCTGTGCCAAGTTTTTGGATTTAATATTTCGTAGATTTTAAAAAATTACATGAAGTAGATACGGGAAAATCATTTTGTTAAAATTAAAGATACTTTGTTTTCAAAGTGACTAGATCCTTTAAAAAAAATCTCAAATTTAGTTAATTACATTAATTATCTAATGAGATAACGTTGCGCTGTCCAAAATAGTGCGATCCCTGTTTTAATAACAAAGCGTTTGAATTCGGAGGTCCCGTTATGCTTGTTTTTTTTCTACTATATAAAAAGGATTTGAGCAATATGGTAGTATGCCTTCTTTTATAGAAAAATAAAGGTACTTTAAGTACTTTTCAAATAAAATTAATTTAGTGTTAATTTTATATGGAACTCATAGAAGGCAACGAAGGAGATAAAACATTACAACGTAATACACTCGCAGGCATAAATATTGGAACACTTTGTTAAGAGTTTCAGTACAAAGTGACCCGATTTCTTTTGGTCGTGAGGGATTTGTTGACACACAATGGTGATATAAAAACGCTATCGTTTACGCTGGCGCTCCGCTTCTCATGAAATTGCATCACTGGTCTCTGTCTTCTGTAGAGCTAGGCATTCACGTAAGAGCTACGTTCTCATCGGTGGTGTAATTTCCATTCTATTCTATTCCAAGCCTTATATTCACACCGATACGGCACGAAATTTACTTTTTCTTTTAATTGGTCTATGCCCTTCGCTGTCTCCCTCTTTTCCGTTTTTCTTCTACAGGATGTCCCATACATCGCACGTCACAGTGACGCCGGAGGTAGACCATCCCGAGATGCACTGAACCAGCCTAACCACAAAATCGCGAAAAAAATCGACCCTCCCATACATAACATTGTCAGCTGACTAGCCAAAATGTACGGGAGGGTCGATTTTTTTTCGCGATTTCGGGGTTGGTCCCCGAATAAATTGGGTGTATTAAATTTTATTAAAATCAGTCCAGTAGTTTAGAAGCTAGAGCGGAATATCCGAGTTTTTGTCACATACATAACACACACATATCCGGTTCGAAGGACCATTTACTCTGTTCAATAAGTAAAACAGAGCTTTTTAATTACGTTTAACTATTTATTGAAATAATCCCATATATCCATATATACAGGGAATTAGCTATCTCCATTCCAATAAGCTACTGTTCTTTTCTTTTGGGTTATTTTTTATTGTTATTTCTATTTCAGTGTGTTATTGTTGTGTGTGAGTATATTTTCTTCTGTCATATGATATGATTCGTCAAAAATATGAGTGCCATAGGATATGTAAAATTGTAAGAGTGTCATAGGTACCAGTCGTCAGTCGGATTTTAGGGTTCCGTGCACGAAGGGTGCCAAACGGGACCCTGTTACTAAGCCGCCGCTGTCCGTCTGTCTGTCTGTCGCCGGGCTGTATCTCATGAACCGCAATAGTTAGACAGCTGAAATTTTCACAGAATATGCCTGTCTATTGCCGCTATAGCATCAAATAATAAAAATTAAGTTAAATTAAAGAGGGACCCCCATACAAAAAGCGTGATTTTATTAAATTTTGCCACTCCGCGGGCTGTATCTCATGAACCATCACAAACTCATGAATCTTGTACGACGGTACGGAACCCTTCGTGTGCGCGTTAGGCTCGCACTTGGCCGGTTTTTTGTTATAATATTTGTTAGACGAGACGAGTGTTACGTATTTTTCTTTGTAATGTTTCAAAGGGTTTCAAGGTAGGTATGAAATTAACATACAAACAAATGATGTTTTGTTTGTGTATACAGTTTGTAAGTACTCCATATGGGGACCGATTTGTAACGGATTCTCAAAACTGGCATTGAACGGGCTTAGAAAGATTGACACAATTAGTGGTTAATCTATACAAACGACGGTATAGGGTAACAACGGAAAACTCCGTAGAATTTAGTGACGTTTGTAATCATGCCCTCGTTTTTCCAAAATACTTGAAATTTCAACAATTAAAAATGTAATTGATCTTTCCTCTATAAGTAGGTAGGCATTATAGGTACTTTCAAATATATGGCGCCGCTTCTCAGCAGTGGTCTCCTCTTGGGAAGCGCTGTAGACTCAGACAATGTGAAAGTGCCTACAGCGGGCATGCATACACTAGATCGACATGTGCTAGGGAAATGAATACATCTATTCCATAATCTAACGATTCGGACTGTAATACCGGTATAATTTGGATATCGATATCGGATATCGGTATAAATATCGATAATTAGGTATCGATTTATCGATATAGGTATCGATATATAATTTTCGATACATTAATATCGATATTTTGACTTACTTTACCAGTATCGGTACTGATACTAAAATACCGATATTATATCAATAATTAATTCCCCCTCGCATCTAAACTTCGGCCTCAGTGCCTACACCGCGTTGATGTTAAGTAGTATGGAGGTGGTTCAATTTTGCTAATAAATTTCCCGGGATTTCCCGGAATGCCGGAAATTAAGATACATTTACTCATACGTATTAAAGTATTTAAATAACATATTTTAGTTGTTTCTTTTTACAAAATATGTGTTTTGTTTGACTATCAGTACCTACACTATTCTTTAACATCAAACTAAATTATTCTTATGAAAACTAATGGTACTAACGTTAGTTTTTTTGTTAAATCACCTAATTAAAACAAATATAAATATAACTAAGTCATACAATTAGTCCGGTAGTCGTTGCTGGAATGTTCTATAGCTGTCTCTGTCTCGTTTTTGATCGCGACGATTCTGGAAGGTTCTCAGTATTGCTATCTCTTTATAATCATGCTATCTCTTTCACTCTTTTTGAAAATTCACCATATTCTCAAATGTACTTCAAAGGCCCATAAGGGGTCCTGAAAACGCCTGAAAACGGGTTTTCAAGTTATCGCGTAATCTGGCAGAGGGTGGCCTGAAACGGCCTGAAAACATGTTTCAGGCGCCTGAAAACAACGGCAACTTGGTCGAAATTTTAATAATCTGGTATGTGATAGAGCTACCTCTGAAACGGACTGAAAACTTGTTTCAGGCGCCTGAAAACAACGGCAACTTGGTTGAAATTTTGATAATCTGGTATATGATAGAGCTACCTCTGAAACGGACTGAAAACATGTTTGAGGCGCCTGAAAACAACGGCAACTTGGTTGAAATTTTGATAATCTGGTATATGATAGAGCTACCTCTGAAACGGACTGAAAACATGTTTCAGGCGCCTGAAAACAACGGCAACTTGGTTGAAATTTTGATAATCTGGTATGTGATAGCTACCTCTGAAACGGCCTGAAAACATGTTTCAGGCGCCTGAAAACAACGGCAACTTGGTCGAAATTTTGATAAACTGATATGTGATAGAGCTACCTCTGAAACGGCCTGAAAACATGTTTCAGGCGCCTGAAAACAACGGCCACTTGGTCGAAATTTTGATAAACTGGTATGTGATAGAGCTACCTCTGAAACGGACTGAAAACATATTTCAGGCGCCTGAAAACAACGGCAACTTGGTTGACATTTTAATAAATTCGTATGTGATAGAGCTACCTCTGAAACGGACTGAAACGATGTTTCAGCCTGCTGAAAACGCTTCCAAAGCACCAAAAATCATGATAACCAAATAACCTCACATTTGATATTATGTATGCCCGCGTAGAAGTCGTTTATCACTGCTCCCTCGGGAACTGCAATTTTCCGGAATAAAAAGTATCCTATGTATCCCCGGGACTCAAACTATCTCCATACTAATAAATTGTATATACCTTACTGAAGAAATAATTGATTCTCCATACAAACTTCCACCCCCCTCTTCACCCCCTTAAGGGATGATTTCCGGGATAAAAAGTATCCTATGTCCTTTTCCGGGACTCAAACTATCTCTATACCAAATTTCATCTAAATCGGTTCAGCGGTTTAAGCGTGAAAAGGTAAAAGACAGAGAGACAGACAGACAGACAGATTTGCATTTATAGTATTAGTAAAGATAGTATAGATTGAAAAATGAAATGGTTTTAATTTGTTTGTTCGAGATATAGAATACCTAATAAGTACATACAAAGTGTAACAAAAGTAGTGGTCGATCGTTTTCTGATAAGAAAAGAATAAAGGAAACAGAAATTACATTAAAAAAAATAAAAAAAAGCAACATACAGACGAATTGAGAACCTCCTCCTTTTTTGAAGTCGGTTAAAAATTACATTGAAATGAGAAGACGTACCTGCCCCATACAAAAAAGAAATGTTTTTACGTTGTAATTAATGTTTTTTTGTTATTATTATTCGCATAATAATATTGGTTTTTGTGTCTAAGCATAATAATATTTTTGTCTATAATGAGTGGTGATATCTAACAAAATATTTACACGGAAAGCCACTAAATTAGCAAAATACATGGCTCCGGTTATATATATATACCCTTAAATGATAGAAAAAGTTAGTAATAAGTAGTATTTTGATAAAAATGTCATAAAACTATTTAAAAGTGTTAAAATACACTGATCAATTTGTATTTTTTTATAAGGAATCATTATTTACCACCATAAAATCGACCTTCCGGTATAATTTTGTGTATGATTTGCTTGCAACGTTTATATTTATTGTAATCAACAAGGAATGAAGAAAACTGTAGCCAATTACGATTTTTAAATACGGAAATATGCAAAATGAAAACAATATTCTAGCTAATTGAATACCTATAAATGAGACATCCTTAATTATTTTTTCTGCGATTCATCTTGAATATTATAGATCAAATATGAAAAAAAAAAAATTTATAATTATTTTTAACAAAATTTTCAGGATATTCTTAAATTTATTCATTTTTTTTAAATAACTTATTAACTCATATTTAGTTGGATTATATTTTTACCTAATTACTTCAATTATAATATATTCGATACACAAGAAAAATCAGCTATTATAAATTATTTCCGTTTCACCATACTAGCGTCCGTAAATTTCCTGGAGTATAACGTCAAAGAAACTGCTCGATCAATCGGCTCACGCGCCGCGCGTGGTAGGTACATACCGTCCCTGACGAGCCGTGGGGGGGGGGGGGGGGGGCGGTGGCGCGGCTGAGCGCGGAGCAGAGCACGGCGCGGCGCGCGGCGTTGCCGTTCCACTCGTTCGAGCTGGCAACGTCGCGTAGGTATGTACCTATTAGTATCGGTACCAAGTATTGATAAAAGTATCGATATCTGTTTACCGATATTTAAGTTTACCGATACAATTATCGATATATTCGGGCAATATCGATATTGTTATCGATATTTTCTTAAAAATACCGATATGTCTCGGTTATCGATATACAGTCCCTGCTAACGAAAGACTTAACGCTTAAGGTTTAAAATAAATCGCTTATTTAGTAATAAAAGTCAGGATGAAACACTTTTATAAATCTTAAGCGTTAAGCGCGTCACACACGGAGCTATAATTTATGTTATAGGTCGGTATATTACGATATATTTTCCGTACTAGTTGACAGACTCCACACACGCAGCTATATATAATATATATTAATATAAATTATAGCTGCGTGTGTGGAGTTGTCAACTAGTACGGAAAATATACCTAAAATATACGAAAATATATCGTAAGATGCCTTGCTATAATATATATTAATATACTAAAATATATATTATGTGACGTTCTCAATATAAAGGGACCTTATGGAGGCAGGCGGTTACACCGTTTTTAGAACTGTTACCATAGTATTCGAATAGTTACAAGAATAAGAAGAGCGTAACTGCCTCAATGTAAAGGGACCTCATGGAGGAAGAACGTCACATAATGAGTATGTATAGCATTTGTCTAGTTGTCATGGGGCCTATGCACGACAAATTTATACGCAAAGACTACGCGCGTTTCACGAATGCGCGGTTAGGTCGGTAATTCTCTGACCACTGGTATTGTGGTTACATTGCGCGCTTTATGAGAAGGCCTATCGGAGAATGCGTGTATTAAGAGCAATGTAACGGCAAAACGCCCGCGTCCGTCGCCCGTTGCCTTCGGCGGGTGGTTAAGGCTGCCTTTCCATAGAAGCGGAGACGAGCGAAGCGGAGAGGAGCTGTGTAGGAATCGACCAATCACATTGGTTGTAATCCACAACGCGTCTCCGCTTGACTGTTTCCATTGAAGCGGAGACGAGCGGTGCGGAGAGGAGCTGTGTAGGAATCGACCAATCACATTGGTTGTAATCCACATCTCGTCTCCGCTTGACTGTTTCCATTGAAGTGGAGACGAGATGTAGTTGGTCGATTCCTACACAGCTCCTCTCCGCAACGCTCGTATCCGCTTCTATGGAAAGGCAGCCTAAAGAACCGCACGAGTGCCGGCCGTAGATGCCTATCATCAATACATAGTATAAAACGAAGTCGCCCTCCGCGTCTGTCTGTCCCTTTGTATGCTTAGATCTTTAAAACTACGCAACGGATTTTGATGCGGTTTTCACCATCAGTTAAATAATTCTTCAAGAAAGGTTTATATATAATAGAACCCGGAGCGAAGCAAGGGCGGGCCGCTATAGGCTATATTTTAACTTATGTAACCGAAGCGAAGCGAGGGCGGGTCGCTAGTAGTAAATATATGTTGCGTTAGAAGCGCGTATTCTCGCGTCATCTGCGCGTAGTCGACGCGTATAAAATATGCCGTGTGCATAGGCCCTGTCTAGTTAGTTTTGAATTAGTTCGATTGGTGCAATTCCCTAGATCTAAATTTAAATATTTTAAATAATAAAAACAAAATGGCGTCGTGTCTCACTGTAGCGTCAGCCTGTCTCCGTCCACCTTTGAGGCACACTGACCTTGTACTTGGTCAGCCATGGGGGCATTAACACGTTCCTTCAAAACCGGTCAAATTTTTGGAAAGCAACGTTTTACTGTCCGGTATTTTTATTACTTTTATATGAAATTAATTGTTGGTCAGAGTAGTTGCGCGGAAGCTCTTTAATACTCGCATTACAAGCTTTTATGTAACTAACTAAAAAAGCCGTGGTAGCCTAATGGTTTGACCTGCCGACTCTTAAGCGGAGGGTCGTGGGTTCGAACCCGGGCTCGCACCTCTAAGTTTTTGGGAATTTATGCGCGGAATATAATTTGTAAATTTACCATGAGCTTTTTCGGTGAAGGAAAACATCGTGAGGAAACCTGCATACAGCTGCAAAACAATTTGACGGTGTGTGCAAAGTTCCCATCCGCACTGGGCCCGCGTGGGAACTATAGCCCGAACCCTCTCATTGTGAGTGGAGGCGTGCCCAGCAGTGGGTCGTATACAGGCTGGATTATTAATATATTATATTATTATTATTATTACGTTCACTTGTCATTATGTTAGGTTAGTAGGTTTAGTTCCCTTATTGGCCGCGCGAGCGAAGCGTCTCCGTTTCAGCTTGGGCAAAAATGCTTTATCGTGTCGACAGACGTGGATAAAACACCCGTCTTTTTCTAACCAGTAGGTATAGGCAATTATGAACCTACACGGGTAGCACAAGTGGTATGTCCTCGCTTGTCGCTCAGTGCGTCTCTTTCGTTACAGACTAGGTAGAGAGGGATAGCATGCAAGAGATAAAATTTGACAGGTGCTAGGGAAATGTATCCATCTTCCACAGTCCACATTCTGACGTAGACTTAACGCTTAAGGTTTAAAATAAGTGTCCCGTCTTGTGTCATGTTAAACCCGCAGCAAACTGTATCGCAGGTTGGCTAACGCTGGGGCCACACTAACGGGAATCCCCGATAAAAATCAACGTCTATCGCCTTATGCATACTATGATACTACGCATAAGGCGATGAACGTTGATTTTTAACGGCGTTTCTCGTTAGTGTGGCCCCAGCATAAGAGCGTGCTAAATGCGCCGCGCGGCTGCATAGCAACTGCATCGCGAATGTACCTATTGCGAATTTAATTTCGTCATGCTCATCATATCAGCCGAAAGACGTCCACTGCTGGACAAAGGCCTTCCCCAAGGATCTCCACGACGGCCAGTTTTGTGCTACTCGCATCCATCGGCTTCCCGCGATCTTCACCAGCTCGTCGGTCCGTCTTGTGGAAGGCCTGCCAACACTTTGCTTTCCGGTCCGCGGCTGCCACTCTAGAACCTTTCCGCCCCAACGGCCATCGGTTTTGTGAAAATCCGTTGGACTATTCAAGAGTTATTCAAGAGCTCCACCTTCAGAGCCCAATTTTGTAGGATGTTTCAACTATTTAAATATTTATCTTGCTTAGGTGTAAGTCCAGTTTATATTAAACACCGGCCAAGTGCGAGTCTGACTCGCACACGAAGGGTTCCGTACTATCGTACAAGATTTAATAAGATGTACTTTTTAAATACTTTCGAAAAATTCAACAGTCTATATATTACGGTTCATGAGATAGGTACAGCCCGCGGAGTGACAAGATTTAATAAAATCACGCTTTTTGTATGGGAGCCCCCTTTAGTTAGCTAGTTGATTTTATTGTGACATTTTATTTTATTTCATTTTTATTTAAATTTTAATAATAATTTGTATATAGTGTTAATAGTGTTAATATTTGTATGGAGCTTTGTTCCGAAATAAAGAATTTTATTATTATTATTATATTATTATATTTAATTTTTAATTAAATTGTATGTTTATTATTTGCTGTTATAGCGGAAATTAAAATAAACATTCTGTGAAAATTTCAGCGGTCTACCTATTTCGGTTCATGAGATACAGCCCGGCGACAGACAGACGGACGGACAGCGGAGGTTTAGTAACAGGGTCCCGTTTAGCACCCGTCGGGTACGGAACCCTAAAAATGACATACTGTTAAGTTTGTTGCGGCGCTTCTTCTCAGCAGTGGTCTCCTCTTGGGAAGCGCTGGTAGATTTTGACGTGTAAAAGTGCCGTGCGGCCTACTTACTGAATATATCTTTTATCTTTTATTATCATTCATGATTTGTACTTATTTTATGCCAAGCGTGACCGTGACTGCCCCTGATTTTTTAGCTCCTTAACCATTATCCGGTAAACATGGCGTGCGTCCTTGCACTGCGCACTGCACTGCGCATTCCACGATGTAATTGGATAATTATGAGCATAATTATTTTCTTCGTTACCGTTACGACAAAGGTTTCATACCTTCAATAATATAAAGTTCATTTGTTTCAATTTGACACGATATGCTAGTCTTGCTAGGACGTTTGACGCAGTTAGATTAGTTGTTAGTGAAGCTAGCGCTCTCGGGTTCGAATCCAGGTCTGGAAAAATATACCTATGTGATGAGTACGAATTATCGTTCCTGAGTCATGGATGTTTCCTTGTAATAATTATGTATTTCTCTATATTCTCGTAAGTATGGAGCTTAGTTTGGGACTAGGTCAATTTGTGTGAGATTGTCTCTGGATATTTAGCCCGGTTTTAGGGTTCCGTAGTCAAACAAGGAACCCTTTTAGTTTCGCCATGTCCGTCCGTCTGTCCATCCTCAGCTTAGCTCAGAGACTCTTATTACTAAGTAGATAGCTGTTTTTTGGCATGAAATCACGCCGAGAAAGTGGTAAAAAAACCTTGAAAAATATTTTTTTAGGGTTTACCTGCCTCCCCAACACGTTAAGTGGGCAATGTTTTTTAGGGTATACCTGCCTCCCCTACACGTAAAGTGGGCAATGTTTTTTAGGGTATACCTGCCTCCCCTACACGTAAAGTGGGCAATGTTTTTTAGGGTATACCTGCCTCCCCTACACGTAAAGTGGGCAATGTTTTTTAGGGTATACCTGCCTCCCCTACACGTAAAGTGGGCAATGTTTTTTAGGGTATACCTGCCTCCCCTACACGTAAAGTGGGCAATGTTTTTTAGGGTATACCTGCCTCCCCTACACGTAAAGTGAGCAATGTTTTTTAGGGTATACCTGCCTCCCCTACACGTAAAGTGGGCAATGTTTTTTAGGGTATACCTGCCTCCCCTACACGTAAAGTGGGCAATGTTTTTTAGGGTATACCTGCCTCCCCTACACGTAAAGTGGGCAATGTTTTTTAGGGTATACCTGCCTCCCCTACACGTAAAGTGGGCAATGTTTTTTAGGGTATACCTGCCTCCCCTACACGTAAAGTGGGCAATGTTTTTTTCTCGTCTACCCTATAGTGACTATCACGACAAAGTAGACTTTATTGGTTCTTGAGTTAAAGACGATTAAAATGTAAACCTGCCGAAAATCAGCTAAGATAACTTTAACTAGAAAATTGCTAATATTTGTGTTTTTTTGGACATTTTTGTTTGTGTTTTTAAGAATGGCGACGGAACTCTTCACTGAGCATGTCCGACATGTTCTTGCCTGGGTTTTTTTTTAATTACCCAGTGACCGTCCCCACCCTAAGACGAATCTAGCGACACCTCATTTGTCGAAATAGTGCCATTTGTTTAGCCTCAATGGGGGAACGAAGATACATACATTCAGTCAACAAAGTATCGGGAATGGATGATTTGTTTATGGTTCCAAATTCAAATTTTTGTTTTTTTTGTTGTTGTTAGATTGGCACAACTGTTTTCTATTTTGGCGCGGAGTTTGAGTTGCATCTGTTATTTATATTAAATACAGTGCTGTTTTTAGTTATATCATATCTAGTGTGTATTGCGAATTTCATAATGGACAAAAACATTGAACAAAGAGTTTGTCTTAAATTTTGCATCGCCAATGGAATTTCGTGTTCGGAGTCACTGAAAATGTTACAGAAGGCTTACGGTGATTCGACTTTATCAAAAACACGTGTTTATGAGTGGTACAAAGCGTTCAAAAGCGGTCGAGATGTGATGGAAGATTTGCCTCGCTCTGGTAGGCCATCAACGTCTGCAACTGAAGTTAACATCGCAAAAGTGAAGGAAATAGTGACTGAAAATCCTCATTCAACTTTGAGAGAGATAGCCGCCGAACTTTCTGTATCTCACGAGTCGATCCGTACTATTTTAACTAATCATTTGGGTATGAAACATGTTACCGCTCGGCTAGTCCCAAAAGACCTGAATTTTCTCCAAAAACTCAATCGCATGAGAGTCGCTGAGGACATGCTAGAACGAGTCAATTCCGACCCAACATTCATGAAACGCATTGTTACTGGTGACGAGACGTGGGTTTACGAGTTTGACATGCAAACTAGTCAACAAGCTTCGGAGTGGCGCCTTCCAACTGAACCGAAACCGAAGAAACCACGCCAAAGTCGATCAAAAGTCAAAGTCATGTTGACTGTTTTCTTTGACTATCGCGGTGTTGTGCACTCGGAATTCTTGCCGGAAGGTCAAACGGTAAATAAAGAATATTATTTGAGCGTTATGCGGCATTTAAGAGAGCAAATTCGACGAAAAAGGCCAGATTTGTGGAATGAAAATTCTTGGATTTTGCACCACGATAATGCGCCTTCGCACAAGGCCATCATTGTGAAAGAATTTTTGACCAAACACTCAACAAATACCATCGAGCAACCACAATATTCACCAGATATGGCTCCTGCCGACTTCTTTCTTTTTCCTAAACTCAAATTACCACTTCGTGGCACCCGTTTTCAATCGGTAGAAGACATAAAGGAGAATTCGCGCCGAGAACTGAATTCAATTCCGGAAACAGCGTTTAAAAAATGTTTTGATGATTGGATTATTCGTTGGCGTAAGTGTATCGTTTCTGAAGGAGCATACTTTGAAGGTGATAAAATAAATTTGGATGATTAACAAACAGTTTGTGTATTATTGATCTTTTCCCGGTACTTTCTTGACAGAGTAGTACATACATACAGGTAAATACATTTACACCCTTCTACCGTAGTGGGGTAAAAATATCATCATACTATTACAGCGGGCTCAACATGCATGCACGAGATAAAATTTGACAGGTGCTAAGGAAATGAATACGAGTAGGTACATCTATTTCATATTGTAACGTAAGACTAAACGGTTAAGGTTTAAAATAAAAGTGTCCCGTCTTGACTTTTATTACCTTTTATTACTAAGCGACTATAGCGTTCACACTTTATTGCGATTATCAAGACGGGACACTTTTATTTTAAACCTTAAGCGTTAAGTCTTACGTTAGAATCTGGAATAGATGTATTAATTTCCCTAGCACCTGTCAAAGTTTAACTCGTGCATGCATGCAAGGAGGCCAGTTAGTACAGCAACTGAGTCTATACAACATCGCTAAGTTAATTTCGTTTAAGTTCTGACGGTGATATAACCAAACGTCCTAGACCGTGGACAAGGTCGCGGGTTCGAATCAGCAAACGGTACAAGTGAGAGGCGAATAGCGCGTTGTTTCCGTCTAAAAAATATTTTTGATAAGATTTTGTTACACAACCGGTTCCGTACCCAAAGGGTGCTAGGACCTTAGTACATCATCATCATCATCATCACTAGGCAGCCGTCGGATGCTTAGCTTTTTCAAGATAGTCGTGGCCGATGAGTCTCTTAGCTCCGCGTTCCACCGAGCCAAGTATGGCTAGTTGGTATTTAGCTGAACCATCCCAAAGGTGACTGCAGTACTCCATGCCTGATCGGACCTGAGCTTTGTAGAGAGATAAAAGCTGTCCAGGCGTGAAGAACTGCTTCACCCTATTTAGGATGCCCAGCTTTTTGGCCGCGGTTTGCGCTTTGTACTCGATGGTGGCACCAAAGTTGCAAAGTATAGTAATAAAGGTGTGCTGCGGTATATGGTCGGGGCAAAAGTATTTTCGTATTTTTCGTACAAAGGAAAAACAATTTTTTAAGTTATATTTATTTATTTATTTATAATATGTACATGCCGTTTTGATCGATGACTTGTTGCCATCTTGTGGGTAGAGCCATGATTCCATTGCTGTAGAAATTCTGAGATTTTTGATAAAAAAAATCTGACAGGTAGTTTTGACAGTGTTCTCTTGATATTAACTTTATGCTTCCTAAAGAATTCTGCTATACGGTGGATGCAACAACACATCCCAGCCAAGCTCTCTCAATTTTTGCTGGGTGGCTATAGATGAGTGCGGTCTGGTGATATCATGATGAAAGACTACGCCCTTTCTGTTTATTAACTCAGGCCGGTTTTTCTCAACGGCTTCTTTTAATCTCATGAGTTGCTGGCAGTAGAGGTCAGAATCGATAGTTTTACCCGGCGGAAAAAGCTCATAGTGGACAATTCCTTTCCAATCCCACCATACACACAGCATCACTTTGTTCCGAGTTAAGCTTGGCTTTGCCACTGTCTGTGGAGCTTGTCCATGCTTCGACCACGATCTTTTTCGGACGTTCTTATCGTAAGTAATCCATTTTTCATCACCCGTAATCAACCGTTTTAGAAATGGTTCGGATTTATTTCGTTTTAACAATAAATCGCAAATTGAAACACGATGCATTAGGTTTCTTTCAGTGAGATCGTGTGGCACCCAAATATCGAGCTTTTTCTTGTACCCAGACTTTTTTTAATGACGTAACACTGTTTTGTGATCAATATCCAGTTCTTCAGCAATGTCGTAACTACTAATATGTCGATCTTGCTCCACTTTTTCATAGATGGCATTGATTTTATCAGTAACAGGGCGTCCAGAGCGAACCTCATCTTTCACACGAAAATTTCCAGACTTAAAACGCTTAAACCACAATTTTGCTATTGCTATTGATACCGCATTAGGTCCATAAACCGCACAAATTTTATTCGCGGCATTAGTCGCATTTTTGCCTTTTTTGTAATAAAACTTTAAAATGTACCGAATTTCTTCGTCACACACGTCCATTTTGATAGCTCAAAAACAATTGAAAAATGCCGGGAACCAGTTTTTTTTTTAATTTTATTGTATTTTAGAATGTTGACTAATGGTATTAAAACCAGCCAGGTACATTTAGTATAGACGAAGAGGTTTGAATATAACTTATACGGTCCAAATACGAAAATACTTTTGCCCCGACCTATTATTTGGCCGCTTTCACTGCTCCTATCTATTTGATGCTGACTCAACAAGCCCAGCTATGTTATTCTGTTAATGCATCGTCGTTCAGTTCTACTCAGCCAGCTGTGAAACCAGCGACTAAATGAATGTGTAGGCAGTTGAATGTCATTTACCCTCCTTGACGGACGACGTAAATTCGCCGGCTATTCATCGACTGAGTAGAACTGAACGACGATGTGTTAACAGAATAACATAGCAGAGCTTGAGACTAGCTCAATGTGTGATTGTCCCCAAATTCAATTTCATATTCGCTTGTCACTTATAACTTGTGACTTCACGATTATGAGAACTTGTGACTGGACAATTTGTGTCCTATCTTATTATAGTAATTTCAAGTAGGCATTGTCAAATCATGCTAAATTACCTATTGTCAACGTACAATCAGCAAAACCAGTGGATAACGATAACTCTATCATCTACAGTGTAGGAACGAGATTGCAACTATATGGTTAATCGACTGTGTAGCACTGTACGTATGTTTATGGGGTAGCGAAACTCTAATGCTTTATAAATGGTTATTAATTTTGTTTAACCGTATTTTGTTTCCGTACATTGATTAATTACAAAATGGTGCCTTTTCGAGGTTAAACGGATTATGGTCACGGATTTAGTTTATTGAGTAAGTAATATTCTTACATAACTGCGTAGTGATTGATCGTACGATATCGTATTTTTAAACTCCTACGTAAAAGAGGGATGTTCATTTATTAGGACCTTCAACATAAGTACACTATTACTTAGGTAATGTAGGTACATGCAAACTTATAAGCTAAGCGCCTTTTTACTAACGGAAGGTCACAGAAAGAAAGATTGCACTTACCTAATTAAGCTAGCCTTAGTTAATTGATTAACTGTCGCACTCAGAGACGTCATTTGTTTTTTAAGTTTGATTAAAACTGCTGCGTCTTATTCTATTGCTATAGCAAAGAAAGTGACAGCAGCAACTTTAATCAAACTTAAAAAATAATTGACGTCTCTGAGTGCGGCAGTAGGTAAGTGTTATAAGATTAAATTGTGTATTTGTGTATCTGTCTGTGGCGGCGTTGCTCCTAAACGGATGGACCGATTTTGATGTAGTTTCTTTAACCGAAAGTGTTCTTATCTAAGTTTGGTAAAACGAAACGTACGGATATAGTTTTTGTTCCGACTGACCACACATCAAAAATTGATCGCAATCGGTTAATATTTAGGATGAAAAACGTTATCACCGTTTGTATGGAAAACTGTCAACTCACAATCTTCTTATCATTAATTGCAGTGTGCTCTTTCGCACCTTTAGAACTAAAGTGACCTAATTCCAAACGGTTTAGAATTAGGTCTCTACTGGCTTAAAACATTGTCAGCTGACTAGGCAAAATGTATGGGATGGTCAATTTTTTTTTCGCGATTTCGGGGTTGGTCCCATAGTGAAAGTTGGTCACTAACCCAGTATAATAATAATTGGCTATGCTGGGTGTCTCCTTGCGAGATCGAATCAGGAATAAGGAGATCCGCATGAGAACCAAAGTAACTGATTTAGCTCACCGAATAGCAAACCTTAAGTGGCAGTGGGCGGGGCACATTGCTCGTAGAACCGATGGCCGTTGGAGCGGAAAGGTTCTAGAGTGGCGACCGCGAACCGGGAGACGAAGTGTCGGCAGGCCTTCCACAAGGTGGACCGACGATCTGATAAAGATCGCGGGAAGCCGCTGGATGACAGCAGCAGAGGACCGATCGTTGTGGAAAAGCTTGGGGAAGGCCTTTGTCCAGCAGTGGACGTCTTGCGGCTGATAATGATGATGATGATGAATAATTTTATGACTCGAAGTAGAAAACTTAACTTAGTAGGTCACTTTAATTTTCTAAAGATGCTATAGAAGTACTGTTCTGATAGTATGGGTAAGTATCACCATGTCCAGGATGACGAGATCATAGGTGATGGAATAAATAAATCTCTTAAACTTTTACTTGAATTTTAATTATTTTTATATTTCAATAGGTATAATATTAAATTAATATATATTCTAGATTTTGTATGTCTTTAATTCAATCAGCTCAGACACTGAATCCCTTATCGATCCGCGAATCGTTCATAATAATTTTGAATTTTGAAGAATTTAAATCAATAAAAGAAACGTAAGAGTGGCCAGAAATAAAATCAATAGATAAAGGAGGTTGTAACCACCTTGTTACACTGTATATCATTGGTAATATTACTATATATTCTGCCTGTACTGTCGGTCACATATCAAATAACGAAAGGACAGTTAAGTGTGAAGGGACACCAGTTATCCTCAAACACCATGGACGTCAAGGGTGCATACGTAATCGTGTATTTAATTAAATAAATAAACTGAGCTTATAGCCAAATGCCACACGCTCCGTAACGTTTCTGTTCGTTTCGTCTCTAGCTAGTCCAATCGCGTCATTGGTAGACCACCTGACTTATCGTATCACGTGATCTACCAGTGACGCGATTGGTTTAAAACGAACAGAAACGCTACGGAGCGTGTGACACTTGACTAGACCCCCGATGGGTGCAATGTCGCGTAGAATAATTAAGTATGCCATGATTAATGTAATATAAAGAAATTATCAGGAGACAATCTCACTCAAATTGACATATTTTCGTTTTGTATTTATGTCAAATGTAGTTATGTGTTTTATTTAATAGCCGAATAAATGATTCTATTCTATTCTATATTCCCAAATTAAGCACTATGCTTGTTTTGTCAGCCTATAGTTGGCAATGACCTACGAAGCTAACGGTCCCGGGTTCGAATCCCGGTATGGGCAAATAATTGTGATGAGTTTGAGTATTTGTTCCTGTTTCATGAGTACTATGTATATATACACTGGCCCGCAAAACTAAGTATCACACTTTTAAAATTTCATTTTTTTTTAAACTGTAGCAGTTAGAGTTTTAAAATAAAAAACGTTTTATAGCAAATTTTATCAGCTTTCTTTCCAACTATAACTAAAATAAACAGTAACATTTTAAACTTGAAAAAAAAAGATAAAACAATAAAATAGCCATTTTAGTTATTGCAATTTTAAAGTGTGATACTTAGTTTTGCGGGCCAGTCTATTTAAGTTTTTTTGTCTATATAAGTATTCTATATATAGAAAAATACATACTTAAATATATAGAAAACACCCAAAACTCAGGAACAAATACTCGCGCTCATCACCCAAATATTTGCCCATACCGGGATTCGAACCCGGGACCACTAGCTTCGTAGGCAGGGTCACTACCAACTAGGCTAACCGCGTCGTCGGTTTGTGGTCAGGCTTGCAAATTACAGTATGATTTGCGTCGTGGTAATTTTTTGTCCGCCATTACACGCACAACGCCGTTGGCGGAAATATCCGTCATGGTTGACAACGCAAAATAAACCTGAGTATGTATGAGTTAAGGTTGACATTAGCTCTAGTTTTTATTTGACATGGCGTTGAAAAAGTTAATGTTAGGTATAGACAAGGACCATATATAATAGGACTGACAATCTTCATACTACGCACCGTACTCCGTTAGTTAGTATCTTTCTACGTGGCTAGATGCCGCTAAGAGTACCAATTCATTCAAAAGTCGTAATTTTACAATTTCTATGTGACGCGCAAGCGTGAAGTAACAGCCATCGAGCGTTCAACGACATTCCAATTGATACAGTAAAAAGTGAATAGATGGCGTTAGGTGCGAGGATGATTCATTACTACATTCCGTCCGTTCCGGCTGACTTCACTATTTTTAAACTATTATTTGTACTTACATAATTATTACTTACAAATGAAATATATTTCAAAGTTTGTTTACCTTATTATTTATAATTTAATTTCGGAACCCAAATAATGTCCGCAATTATATTTTAGTTTAAAAAGATTAAAAGAAAGTTTAGATCCTGCGCGAATTGAAATGAAAATTGAAACGCCAAACCTTAAAAAGTTATAAAAGAGAAGCAGTGATGTCACTTTAGGATATTTTCTCAAGATTTAGGGTAAAAACACTAAAAACAGAACTCAATGTAAGGTAATTTTTTCGTTGAATCGTATTTTGTTTTATCGTCATAACATTTATTTATTTACTTAACATAACACTTAGGTTGGTACCTAAGACAATATACTCCTCCCTAATGGCAATATGCATTTTGATGTCATCAGTGGTAATAATATTAAAGGCTTATAAAATTATAATTTATTATTAGTAGCTTAGACGTACCCACGTACTTAAGATATTCACTATCTCAATCTCTATCCATTTAAATAAAACTGGTCGAACTATGTCGAAATTGTCGATAAATACTGAGTAAACTGATATGTACACCTGTTTTAGTGTTCCTTAACGAAAGTGGGAAAACAGGGTCATTGTGCAAAACGTTTATTTTAAACCATAGTTGAAATTTGGGTTTATTTTTCAATAACGCTACAAAAGTGGGATAAAATTTGACAAAGGCTAGGGTAAAGTGAAAAATAGACCTGGCAACACTGCTGCATTGCTTTTAAGGCGCGTCACACACGGAGCTATAATATATATTAATATACCGAAATATATATTATATTATAGCTAAGCACCACACACGACAAAGATACCAAAATATATTCATTTGACTCGTCGCTATCCTACCGAGCGCACGATTTCAACATGTACAGGATGTTCTAAAAGTGAAATATGGATTTAATATTAAATTATTCAATAATGGGTATTGCTATTCAGATAATATTATATGGTTTCCATAGCAGTGTGTGGGTGTACTGCACACTATTTGAACGAACGATATACGTGTAAACTCTATATATACATAATAGCGACACTGAAGGGACTGCGCATTTTATGGCGTTATTGAGAGTTGCCGTTGAATGGAGAGAAGAAAAATCAATATTATTTTAGCATTATAATATGAATTTTATTTATAATTCTATATATATAAAAGGCAATGTCCGGTTGACTGACTGACTCATCATCGCCCAGCCCAAACCGCTAAAGATAGAACTTTGAAATTTTGAGGGGGGGTTGAGTTTGCATTGTAGGCGTCGTTTAAGAAGGGATTTTTCGAAATTCAACCCCCAAGTGGTAAAAATTGGGGGTGGAAGTTTGTATGGAAGTCATTCATTTTTGAAGTCAAAGACCTGAAAATTGGTACATAGGCTTTTATTTACAAATAATAAATAGTACTTTCGGCGATTTTGGATAAACTACCTCTAAGGGCTGGAAATGGGGGGTTAAAGTTTGTATGGGAGTTTGGTCGGTTTTCAAGTTAGAAACGTGGAAATTTGAATATAGGCTACTGATAACAAATAAAAAGAACTACTTTCGGTGATTTTGGATAAAATACCCCTAAGAGGTGGAAATGGGGGGTTAAAGTTAGTATGGGAAGTTGGTGGTTTTTCAAGTTATAAACGTGGAAATTGGTATAAGGCTACCGTTAACAAATAAAAAATCCTACTTTCGGCGATTTTGGATAAACTACCCCTTAGGGGATGAAATGGGGGGCGGTAATCTGTATGGGAGTTTGTTCAATTTTAAAGTTAGAAACGTGGAAATTGGTATATATAGGCTAATGTTAACAAATAAAATCATAAAATTTTTGGCAATTTTGGAAAAACTACCCGTAAGTTGATGAAATGAGGGGTGGAAATTTGTATCAGATCTCGGTCAATTTTGAAGTCAGAAACGTGAAAATTGGTATATAGGCTACTGTTAAAGGCTAAGGGATGAAATGAGGGTGGTAATTTGTACGGGGGACCAAACTGGTCAGTTTTAAAATTAGAAACGTATAAAATGTGTATTTAGGGTACTGTCAATAAATAAAAAATGCTTTCAGTGATTTAAGATATACTACCCCTAAGGGGTTGAAATGGGGGTTAAAAATTTGTATTGGAGTTTGGTCATTTTTGAAGTTCGAAATGTGGGATTTGGTATATAGGCTACTGTTAACAAATAAAAAAAATATTTCGGCGAATTTGGAAAAACTACCCCTAAGGGGATGAAATGGGGGCTTAAGTTAGTACGCATACTTACGCAATCGGTCGAATAACTAATAAGTTCAAGATGGCGGGTACTTTTTCTCATTCTGTCAACGGATTCGTTGTTGGAGACCATACAAATCCCCAGATATCGATTTTGGAAGAAATCTGTCAAATAACTAAAAAGTTCAAGATGGCAGCTACTTTTTCTCATTCTGTTACCGGATTCGTTGTTGGAGACCACACAGATCCCCAGATATTGATTTTAGAAGCAATCGAACAAAAAACTAAAAAGTTAAAGATGGCGGATTCTTTTTCTCATACTGTCAACGGATTCGTTGTCGGAGACCACTCAAATCCCCTGATATAAATTTTGGAAGCAATCGGTCGAATAACTAAAATGTTCAAGATGGCGGATTCTTTTTCTTATTCTGTCAACGGATTCGTTGTTGGAGACCACTCAAATCCCCAGATATCAATTTTGAAAACAATCGGTTGAATAACTAAACAGTTCAAGATGGCGGCTACTTTTTCTCACTCTGTCAACGGATTCGTTGTTGGAGACCACACAAATCCCTAGATATCGATTTTGGAAGCAATCGGTCGAATAACTAAAAAGTTCAAGATGGCGGCTGATTTATTAGATAATTTTCACAGAAGATAATTTTTAAATAACGCTTTATAATTAACAAAAAAATAAAACCGTCTTCAAAAACCCACTAAAAAGGGTGAAATAAAGACCGGCCTCCTAGGAGTTCTAGGAATTGCCTATTTAGTGTTTGATAGGTACATGAAATATATATGACACAATGATTCTTGCCACCGACTTCGATATATTTGGTCCTGGCTCGAGCCCTGGTTAAAATATGTATTTGGTCCTGGTAGGTTTACGTACCTACTGACCTACGTAAAATTACAGCTTTCTAGTACTAACAGCCTCTAAGCTAGGCAGCGGACGGACGGACATGGCGAAACTAGGTAAGTATAAGGGTTTCTTGTAGGACTACGGAACCCTAAAAATAAAAACATTTTAATCTGACCCATATTTGCGGCAGCGGGAAACGGTAGTAGGTACATAATTATTCTAATCCGTTTTCATTTATTAGGTATACTATTACCTACATCCTTGATTATTACATCCATATTTTACGAAAAACAAACTTCTTACGTATAAAACTTTTCTAACAGCACCAAATTACGTTAGTGACTGTTTAGTTCGTGGAAAATCTCGAATTTGTCAATATATGCGTAATTTTATCCACATTTTACCAGTGCACCAACGCCATCTAGTTATTTTATGTAGCAAAAATTGGCAAACCAGCGAGCAACCTTGAGCAATCAATGATTCCAGAGGTAGTGCCATCTATTAAATACGACCTGTTTCACGCTGTTGACGAGTAAAAAATATAATATTTAAAAGTTGTGTATAGAAGTGATATTATGGTGTTAAAATAAAGAACTTAGACGTTTGTTCTTAAAAAATAAAAAAATCACGAGAAAATAATGGTAAAAATAACATTTTTGCCACTTCCAGGCTACAAAGCAGCGCCATCTAGTTTTAATACCGAATTTTGAGCTATTTCAGAGTTACGTTTTTTTGTATGTGATTGTCAGTCCTATTATATATGGTCCTTGGTATAGATATACTTTAATTGTTATGGAAAACTTGACCTCAAGCATAAAAACGTGGTCAAACGAGTGTTGTTTCTTTCCTGCTAGAAATCCTATATCCTGAGTCACATGCTGATTAGTGACCATTTTGGACACGATGCCCCTTGGCTAGCACGAGATAAAATTTGACAGGTGCTAGGAAAATGAATACGTCTATTCCATATTCTAACGTAAGACTTAACGTTTAAGATTTAAAATAAAAGTTTCCGTCTTGATAAAATCGTTAGAAACATGTGAAAATCGCAATAGTCGCTTTGTAATAAAAGGTAATAAAAGGACGACACACTTATTTTAAATCTAAAGCGTTTTAAGTTAGAATATTGAATAACCTGTCAAATTTTAAGTGATTAGTTTTAATTATTTCTTACTGGCTTGTTGCTTTTTTGCTGTATAATTTTATCTGCCGCTTGTAATTTCATGTTATCATATGTTACGTGTGTCCAAAAAATATTATTATTATTCTTAAACGCTTGGATCTGTTTAACAAATAACAATATAAAAATATCAGGGATAATCCCACACTAATTGACCTAGTCCCAAACTAAGCTCAAAGCTTGTACTGTGGGAACCACGCTAGAGGACAAACACTTTATAGAGAAACTAGCGACCCGCCCTCGCTTCGCTCCTACATAAAATATAATCCTTATTATTTATTTTAACCTTCGAAAACTTATCTAACTGTTGGTGAAAATGGCATTAAAATCCGTTGCGTAGTTTGAAAGATCTAAGCGTACATACAGAGAGAGGGACAGACGGCGGGAAGCGACTTTGTTTTATACTATGTAAGTGATACGCAGGTACGTCTAATGGGTACCATGATGATTTTTAAAAAGTGTTCTCCTATATCTCTATTATTAAGATAAAAATATATATATAAAATGGCGACTACTGCTATGTTATTCTGTTAACACAAACGTCGTTCAGTTCTACTCAGTCGATGAATACCTAGCCGGCGAATTTACATCGTCCGTCAAAGTGGGTAAATGACATTCAACTGCCTGCACATTCATTTAGTCGCTGGTTTCACAGACGACCAGCTGTCAAACTAGCGACTAAATGAAAGTGCAGGCAGTTGAATGTCATTTACCCACCTTGACGGACGATGTAAATTCGCCGGATATTCATCGACTGAGTAGAACTGAATGACGTTGTTTTAACAGAATAACATAGCTGATTTAGAGCAGTTATGTGTGAACTGCGAGTCGGAATCGCGCGCTGAGGGTTCCGTACACATTTGGCAGGTTTTTAGTATTTGTAGAGTTTCTATAGGGTTAGTTATTTTTACTTTGGAACAAATAAAATGAAACATTGAATAAAAACGTTTCTTTTTATTCAGTTTCTTGCGGCGCTTCTCAGCAGTGGTCTCCTCTTGGGAAGCGCTGGTAGATTTTTACGTGTAAAAGTGCCCGTGCGGCCTACTTACTGAATACATATCTTTTATCTTTTCTTATCTTTATCTTTGATTTTCGGAGCTTCTATTCAACTTTTTAAATGTAATCGTTACATATTGTTAACGTCGTAATTCACCCTGGTTTAAGCTCACCGCGCCCACTAATAAGCACAATACATTATATCCGTCCTTCCTTCCAGGGGTAACAATGTAATATTATATCGAAAGAAAGCTCAGATCAAAGCTCCCGGAGAGCTATTATTAGTAGCCTATAAGTTCTGCCTTTAACAGGCGACGCAACATTGTCCGGCGATTTAAGCTCTCTTAGTCCCAGAGCCCGCTCCAAAACTACCTACCTCATATATGACATCACCAGTGATCGGGGTTTCCGCGGGATTCCGGGCTTCTTGTGGTTTGATAAAGGACAGTTTTTGTCATATATCACAGTGATCGGAATTCCCAGTGCAATCCTGGGGTGATTGATCTTAAACATTATGCTAGGTAATAATGGATATGCCTGGGATCCCGGGTTTTGTATTGATGTTGGAGGATAATTCTTATATTTTATTTTACATGATATCAATCGAAATTACATGTCAACGTTTGAAATAAATGTGTTTATTATTAAAAAAATACTTTTTTTTTATACAGACGCGGTCGCGGGATTATAGTCACATCCATACTATGATTACGACTCGAAATCCCGCGAATTGCATCCAAAACCCCGATCACTGGACATCACGATAAAATGCATGGCATACGGTCGGAAAAGTTGTACTGAGCGAGGATCAATACATTATCGCTCCTAAAAATGGCCGAAAGTTTGAGAAAATCCATCGCTTCCGGTCAAAAGTCAAAACTTCAAGGTTATATTCACGTCATGTGACATCACTATGTCACACCTGGCATCATTTAGCCCTTTAATCGTAGAGAGAGTCAACATAAGTCTGTCAGTTCTGAAATGGCCGGAAGTACTTGACAGACGGTGCCAAAGATAGCCACTGGATACGTTTTCCTACGTCATGTGACATCTTGACGAAAATTATAATAAACCTTTTGAAATAATAGTCATTTCCTGCCAATCCATATCTGGCCGGAAGTTCTTTAAGTAATTTTTTAATTTTAGGTCCGATAATCTTTTGATCCTCGCTCAGCACAACTTTTCCGACCGTGTGCCATGCATTTTATCGTGAAGTCATATGACGTAGGCAATTTTGGAGCGGGCTCAGGGACTAGCCGTACACCGCAGCGAAATAGGATTCCGTTTCAACGTCAATAACTTTTACTGCTAAGGAAACTAATATACTTAAGTATTAACTTTCTTAAAGCTTGACGTCAGCGCCGACTTACACGAAGAAGTAATTTGGCTTAAGGCCAATAGAGGCCTTAAATTTCAACTCGGTCCTTTTCTCTCATACGACGATTAAAAAACGGTCAGGCGCGAGTCAGACTCGCGCACCGAGGGTTCCGTATTTAGTGTGGTTCGCAACAAAACTATTTCATAATGTTGAGTATTTATATTTGTATTAATATTCCGACGCAACTAGTCGGGGCCATTAATAATATAAATAGTAATAAAGTAAGTTTTATTTACCTATTTTTTAAGGTCTGCCTAAACTTTCAGGCATTTTCAAAGAATTTTATTAATTTAATATCTCAAAAAACTACTGATTTTCATAACTTATATTTATTGTTTCTATAAAATTTAGATAGGTAAACGTCTATTAAGTCTGAATTATTTCAGATTTTTCGGGCCGTAAACTTCAGAGATAATGGGGGGGGGGGGGAGGGGGATGGAGGAAATGGTCATAAATCCAAAATTAAGGACTAAAAATAAAAAAATACTTTTTGAAATTTTCAAATCATGCCTTTTTATTACTCCATTTTCTACAATAGTATTCCTTCAATTTGTTAACCCATTTTAGACCCCATTTCCAAATACTATAACACTTTTTTATACATTCTTATAATGAGGCCTTGAGCGGACCACTAAATACTACATCTGTTCTAAATATTAGCCGGATCGCTTCAGCCATTCCTGAGAAAAAGGATCACGACAGACCGACGGATGGACAACAAAGTCATCTTATAAGGGTTCCGTTTTTGTTAAAACATTACCTAGCTAAAAATCTCGATTCTTATGGCTACTTTGATTATCCCTGTGTTTATAATACAATATAATATCAAAGTCACCCCTGAAGCATGTCAAAAATGAGTATTTTGTTTTGAAGTTTTTATATCCTATTTTTCTGAAAATATTTATACTACTTATAATAGACGCTTGCATATGAATCAAATAAAAGTTAATCGCGAAATAGCTCATTAATATCTGACACATAGCACATAATCAATGATAAAAAAAGTATTAAAGTCGCCCCGTTTTAAAGTCATCCCATTTTCACCTTGTCACCTTACGAACTGTTGAGTTTCTTGCAGTGGTCTCCTATTAGGAAGCGCTGGTAGATTTTGACGTGTAAAAGTGCCCGTGCGGCCAACTTACTGAACAAATATCTTTTATTTTTACTTAAATTCATAGAAATCATCCAAAACTCATGACTCAAGTATTTGCCCTCAACAAGAATCGTACTAACACACTAAAGCTAACCATATTTGATCCACATTTTTACTATAAGGGTCCAACCACAACGTTCACTATTCAAATACGGTTCAGTCATAGATCATTGACTAATGTCAAGTCATGCGCCTGCGCACCTGATCGTGCGAACACAGATCCGGTTTCGTGACAATCTGTTTCTAAAACAAGAATGCTAATTGTCAATCTTAAACGTGATTTTCATTGTTTACTAGATTTGCGATTGAATGAATAAATAATAAATATCAGGGGACAATCTCACACAAATTTACCTAGTCCCAAACTAAGCTCCTACGCTTGAACTATGGGTACAAGACTACGATAAACATACATGTAAAGAGAAATACATGCTCGAGTGAATTACATAGAAAACATCCACGACTCAGAAACAAATACTCGCCCTCATCACACAAACATTTGCCCATACCGGGATTCGAACCCAGGGACCGCTAGCTTCGTAGGTCACTACCACTAGGCTTACTACGTCGTCAATATACATACAAATAAACGTACCAATTTCACCATACGATGTTAAATGTTAATCGAGTTAGTTCATACATTTTGACAGCTGTTAACACTCTCTAATCGTCGTTAAGTTGTTGGTGAAATCTGACATTAGACTGCTCACATTATAAGTAGTACCGGGAGACCAAGCTTCGTCGGTCGGGCCGAAACCGAATTTTTATCGATTTTGTAAACAAAAAAAATTATAAAACCTGTCCATAGCTGGGGTTCGAACCGTAGTCTTTACGTAATAGGCCAATGATCTAAGGCACCATCCATAAATTAAATAACATTAAGGGGAGGGGAGGGGGTCAATAGTGAGACATTGTGTCATAAGCTTTGTGACATCACATGTTAAAATTATGTGACGTTCTTAATATAAAGGGACCTTATGGAGGAAGGCAGTTAGGCTCTTCTTGTTCTTGTAACTATACGAATACTATGGCAACAGTTCTAAAAGCGGCGTAACCGCCTGCCTCCATAAGGTCCCTTTATGTTGAGAACGTCACATATTATACAGTACCTAAACCTAAGTTACATCATTTCTAGATGTAAAATTGCAAAATATTTAATGTCACACCAAAGGGAGAGGACCTGTGACAAGGACGGGGGATAAAAAATCATGAAATTCGTGTGACGTTATTTATGAATGGCCTAAACCGTCAGTCTATTCAGACGGCGGCAGCCGCCCCGAAATTACGAACCATATTGCGCGCGGAATACGGGGAACTCTAATTTCCCCAGATATGAGACCTAGCTAGATCGAATTAATAACGAAATAATTTGCTGGTAGCCGGCTAAAACTAGTTTTCGTAAAGTTCCCATTTTTACGACTTAGGCTTATTTTTTTTTGTGTTAGAGGAAGGTAAACTGGTCCACGGCCTTATCTGATGGGAAGTATTTCCGCATCGAATATTATTTAACTTAGGTGTAATTTATTCGTATGTTTGGTATGTGTTTATAAGGTTATTACTACATTACCATTAATTTATGGGGACCGGTTAAGTCATTAAGACGAGTAGCCCTGAAAACCGTCTGGCCATTAATTAAGGCATATAATAAGTAATAACTGTTTCTTGCATGAAAAGGCCGGTCAAGTCCGAGTCGGACTCGCGCACCGAGGGTTCCGCGCCAACTTGTAGGCGTGTAAATAGTGAGTGTTAGTTTATACTGGACTATATTTTATGTGATGTAACTACAAATTAACGGTATTCGGATTTTTTCCTTTACTTGTGCTATAAGACATTGCTTCTTGCCAAATTTCATGATTCTAAGTCAACGGGAAGCGCCCTATAGGTTTTGATTCCCTTGAGATTCCCTTCAATATGCGGCATAAATCTTTTGATTGCGTTGACTTTGATGTTTGAATTTTTCCCTGATCCAAGAGATTGCAGACCTAAGTATTTGATATTAATTTCAACTTGATAGCTCCACGCGTTCCTGAGAAAAAGGGTCTTGACAGACACACAGACACACAGACGGACAACAAAGTGATCCTATAAGGGTTCCGTTTTTTTCCAGGGGTATTAAATAAAACTCAAAAATTAAAAACACACAAAAATAAGACTTGTTTTTATTAAATAATCACTTGTAAAATACACATATTTGAAAGTGAAATATTATTCGTGGTATTTATTCGAATAAAATAATGAATAATTCATTTATTATTCGAAGAAGCGGCTGAATATTTTTATCGCGAATTATTTTTTATTCGAATGGTTATTTAGATTAAAAAAAATCGAATAATGCCCAACTCCTGGTTGGAACTAGCCCGTACTCTGCGCACCAGGGAATTATATCTTTTGCGGAGCGTTGCGTAAAGACAGTCAATCCTTGCCTCCGCGAACATTCCCGAGGCACTGCAAAAGCTAGGCAATTCCAACAGAACCCTGAACGCCATATTGAATTGGACTCGAAGGGCGCTAAATGATTTTTGAGTGCATTTTGCCCACAGGCTGCGCGCGTACAGAGATGTACAGTAAGCCCTAAACAAGGTTATATTCACCTCTCTGGAGCAACGAGTGAACCTGCGGGCTATCATATAATCTGTCACCGATAGCGCCAAAATAATAAAGACAATAACCTACACAAACAGATATTTTAACATACAATATTAGTAACACAGAAAAGAAGCCAGTTTTGACAGAAACATACAATGTATTATGTAGAATTCCAACACGTGATTTCGATGCATAATAATAACGATGTATAAACCAAGGCATTTATATTTAAATTCCGTCCTTCATTTTACGTGACGGTTCTTAGCAACGAGTTATAGACCTCCTGTTCAATGCAATTTGTTCTGCATACAATGCAGATTATTCGCTGCGACAAAGTGCAATGACATGTATGTAAACTCTTTATTGCACAAAAAAACAAGTAAAAAATACAATGACATCGTAAAATGAAAGTACAAAGGCGAAGGTGTCCCTAAATGGGATCTCTTCCAGCTAACGCTGAAGTAGATGAGTAAGGACTAGAGAGTTAGATATAGAAATTTTGCACAAAATGAACAAAAAACTAGCATCAATTAGAAATATTGATTATACATGTAAATAGATAAATATTAAAAAATCAAATAAATAAATACATAATTATAATAACGTAAACGTAACGTAACGTACTCATGATGTAGGTTTATCAAGATTTTTGAACTGATTTTAGTTTTGAGAAATAATTGCATTTAATGTTTTGTTTTAGCACGTACTGTACTTGTCTTAAAAAAGACAATTTAAAAAATATTGTCGCATACTGAATGGTTTATTGATACAATCGTAGAATTTAGTAAAAAATCTGGTTTTTAATAAAACTTCACAAAATTCCCAATAACTCTGAAACAAAATGAAATCGCGGAACATACATTGGAATGATTTGAATACCCCTTGAGCCTACCTCAGCGGTCTCAACAGGCATGTACGAAATAAAGTTTGACAGGTGCTAGGGAAATGAATCTATTCCATATTCTAACGTAAAACTTAACGCTTTTTTATTACTAAGCGACTATAGCGATCTTCACTTTTTTTTCACGTCACGATTTTATCAGTGTCCCGCACTTTTAAATCTTAAGCGTTAAGTCTTACGTTAGGATATGGAATAGATGTGTTAATTTCCCTAGCACCTGTCAAATTTTATCTCGTGCATGCATGCTAAGCCCGCTGGACTCCCTCTTGGGACTCCTGTATAATCGGTTCGATTTTGCGTTAAAGGTTAGGTACTAACAGTCCGTTCACTTCACTTGGCCGTATTAAATGTTGATTCGGTCCAGTTAGCGGGCACGCTTTGGTGGACCAACGGCTGTCTCTTTCCCACACGCCTCTCATGCTCTCAACCCCAGACGCAAAAAAGAGGGGTGTTATAAGATTAACGTGAGTATCTGTGTATCTGTCTGTGGCATCGTAGCTCGTAAACGGATGGACCGATTTTGATTGAGTTCGTTTTATTAGGAAGATGACTTAATCGAGAGTGTTCTAAGCTTGGTTTTATGAAAATCGGTTAAGCCGTTTAAAAGTTATGAGCTCTGATCGCGATTTTGTCGGGAGTTTTTTAATACTGGAAATCTTGTAGTAACGAAGAGCCTCCAGTGAAAATGTACGTGCTCGGAGCCCGTTGATGTTTTTGCTCATTGCTCAGAGGTTTTTTTAGGCGCTGATGACGGGGGTTTTCATATGTCACATACAGCTTTAATTTGACACCAAACTAGATAGTGCGAGTCGGACTCGCGCACTGAGGGTTTCGTACACATTTGGCCGGTTTTAAGTATTTGTTCTTTTTCTATAGTATTTCCGTTTTTACGTAAAAACAAATACAAAAAAAAAATGTTAAAAAAAAAGTTTTTTTGTATGGGGAGTTATTATTTTACGTTCTAACTTTATTGTTATTTGTTAGGAAATCCACCGTTATAACACATTCTGAAAAAAAAATAAACCTGATTATCTTTTCCGGTTCAAAAGATACCGCTCTTTAAAGTTAGAAGGACTGACGGACGGACGAACAGCGTAGGCTTATTCTTATTACTAAGCCTACTCGGTCCTGTTAGGCACCCTTCGGGTACGGAACCCTAAAATAGGTGAAACCAGATATATTGCAATGCCGACGTGGTTAGCCTGACGGGCAAATATTTGTGTGATGAGCGCGAGTCATGGAAACAGAAAGAAATTTAAATAAAATAAGGGTACACAGCAAAGTTGTCGCGAAATGGATGTTCTATGTACTCTTATTTAAGTATGTATTTCTCTGTATGCTTATCGTTGCCTAGAGCTTAGTTTGGGACTTTATCCCCAGATGTATGGTTTTTGAAGCCAGGGGCTCAAGTGGTCATATTTGTGTGATATAATTTCATCGGCGAACACACTGGCCAACGGAACTTGACCTATTATTGCGATGTATTTAATCTCAGCTAAACGAAGGTCTTAGGTTAGAAAGGTCAAGATATGATGGTCACATAAATCAAGGACGGAGTAACCGATGTTTTCCATTAGAATGCGTGTATTTAGACTGTTTCTATGTGATTGTTTGTGTTATTAACGCGTGCGCTGCGCTTGCGACGGCAGTGTAGCATCCGCGGCCGTTGAAAACGCGCGTTTGACCGAACGTTCCAATTTTGAATTCTTGTTTTGTGGCGAAAAGGCTAACTGTTGTTAAAAAAAAAATGCCGGAGTATAGCGGTAAGATTTTGTTTTTGTTTACGGGCTTGGAGATTTAGACTTGGTTTGGATTGTGAAAAATTTATAAAGTATTGAGTATTTTTGGTTTGGACTTTTTAACGTTTTTAATTAATAAGTTAAAATTAACGTATTTAATTAATAAGTTTTGAACGCGATTGATATACTTACTGAATTAACTTACATTATTTAAGTAATAGACGACGCGGTTAGCCTAGTTGGTAGTGACCCTGCCTACGAAGCTAGCGGTCCCGGGTTCGAATCCCGGTATGGGCAAATAGTTGGGAGATGAGCGCGAGTATTTGTTCCCGAGTCAGGATGTTTTCTATATCTTTAAGTATGTATTTCTCTATATAATTACAAGCCTAGAGCTTAGTTTGGGACTAGGTAAATTTGAGTGAGATTGTTCCCTGATACTTTTTTATTTATTTATTTTATCCTGTCTCTGTGGTTGTCCATTTAATAACACTCTAAATAAAGCAGACATATCGAGATATAATTAATTCTAAGCAATGGTAGTAAAATAAAAATATCGCTGAAGAAATTTTTTATAAGTTTACGAGTACTTGTTCAAATGTTGCTAATTTTCGAGCCAACGAGAACGTCACATATTTTCAAACTTGAGCACTGCAAGGAGCATGCAGTGCATCACAGTGTCGCAGATAAGGATAATCCAGCCTCTCCGCAATCGACCGCAACATGTTGTGGGGGCTAGCCCGCACGCGGTGCACTAGGGATGCTGCTCTTTTACGCATATAAATAATATTATAATAATAATCCAGCCTATATACGCGTCCCACTGCTGGGCACAGGCCTCCACTCACAATGAGAGGGTTTGGGCTATAGTACCCACGCGGGCCCACTGCGGATTGGGAACTTCGCACACACCGTCAAATTGCTTTGCAGGTGTGTGCAGGTTTCCTCACGATGTTTTCCTCCACCGAAAAGCTCATGGAATTTTTTTACAAATTATATTTCACACATAAATTCCGAAACACTTAGAGGTGCGAGTCCGGTTTCGAACCCACGACCCTTAGATTAAGAGTCGGCAAGTCAAACCATTAGGCTACCGTGGCTTTTGCGCATAGTTGCATAAAAACAGTCCGCGTGCACTCCTGCAAACATCCCTGATGCACTACAAAAGCTGTATTAGTATGTAGAAGTTTTTTTTTGTAGTAGTAGGTCTTAAATTAGAACATTTTTAACCGACTTCAAAAAAAAAGGCGGTTCTCAGTTTGACCTGTATGTTTGTATGTATGTATGTTTGTCCACGATTATCTCGCGTTTGGCTGAACCGATTTAGATGCGGTTTTCAGCAAAGTATTTGTTACATTCTGGAGAAGGTTTTGGTAAAGGTACAAGAATAATGGATACCACGTGACGTCATCCGCATGGATCCGTTATTAAGCGATATATTAGTTCAACTCGACCGATTTTGTGTTGACGCGATTTTTTTTTAGTGATAGTTAAAAAAGACGAACGACTTGACACCGGCTTAGATATAATTCCATGTACCTATTAGGCACCCGTCAAATAGGCAATTCCAAGGAAGCCGGTCATTATTTAGTCTTGTTTAGTGGGTTTTTTATGAAGACGGTTCTATTTTTTTTTATTATTATTTGAAACATGTCTAATCGTGATCGGCATCCAATAACTTAACACTAGCTTAAATTGTTTATAAATTAAACAACATACATTAAATTATAATAAATAAAAAACATGTCAGAATACATTTCCTTGTTTTTAAGAATTCTTTAATTGAATAAAATATTGCGAAATGAGCGAAGCGAGTGAGACGTGTTAATGAACACTACTATTTACAGGGCCGCCAAGTGACGGCGCAATACAATGCGCACGCACATTTATGCCGTTTCAATCAATCAATCAATCAGAGCTTAGTTTGGGACCAGATTAATTTGTGTTAAATATGTATGCCTAATGGTTTGACCTGTCGACTCTTAAGCAGAGGGTCGTGGGTTCGAACCCGGGCTCGCACCTCTAAGTTTTTCGGAATTTATGTGCGAAATACAATTTGTAAATTTACCATGAGCTTTTCGGTGAAGGGAAACATCGTGAGGAAACCTGCACACACCCGCAAAGAAATTTGACGGTGTGTGCGAAGTTCCCAATCCGCAGTGGGCCCGCGTGGGAACTATAGCCCAAACCCTCTCATTGTGAGTGGAGGCCTGTGCCCAGCAGTGGGACGTATATAGGCTGGATTTTTTTTTATTATTTATTTATTTACGTGCTCGATACTTACTAAATTACACTAAATGTGTGAACGCATGAATAGTTGTCTGTTTCCCTCTCGCTCAGCCTTAAATTATAGCTCTTATTCAGTCATTATTGTCATCGTAAATAATTTACCGACAAAACATGCTGGTGAATATTTTTTTGCCGATTGTACTTTTTTGTCATCATCTGCTTATTGAGCCCAAATTGGCTTATCCTAAAGCCCCTTGTACCATAGAATGTACATAATATGGCCATTGGAATAAAGATCCTTTGCAAAGGGGATAGAGTGGAAATACTTTTGTTTTTATGACTGACAACTAAATTAGAAAATTGACTCTATTCTATTCAGAATAGGTTCATATTCCATTGGCGAATGTCGCTGTATGGGGAGCCTAGGCTGTTTCTAAATGTAGTGTACAGAGGGTGAAATGGGAGATATGATCAAAGTTAACTTAATGTAGCTCTTTTAACGATTACCTAATTGCTTCTTATTAATAGAGTAACATTATTTAACATTTAATCTTTTTTTTTACCAAATCTAATAACGTTCAATTATTAACAACGGGCATTGTCACTCGGTAGTACTAAAGAAATGAAGTTTTAATCTTGACTTTGTCAAATTAAACAGTGTACTTTAAAGTATTAAAGTTTTGCTATACCATTAACGGCTATTTTAAAAAGGTTATCTTGACCAAATGTATATTGTTGGGCGAGTATTAACGCAGCAACTACATTTTTTATTTATTTAAAATAATAAAAACAAAAGACGGTAATGTTTCACGTAAATATGGTCGTACAGTGTTAGTAATTCATCACTGAATTAGATAAATTCAATTCTGATTAGGTCTACCATTTCACCCTGTATGTGCTGTAGTGAATCAAATAATAATAAAATGTACAGTCAGTGTCAAATAGATAGGAGCAGCCAAAATGGCCAAATATATCGCAACACATCCTTATTCCTATAGTAATAAAGATGTGTTGCGATATATTTGACGCTGACTGTACATCACAAAAAAGTGAAAAAATAATGTTTTATACTCGTAACAAAAACCGTCTACCAACGGGCTTAACATGCATTAATACATCAATTCCATATTCTAACGTAACACTTAACGCTTAAGGTTTAAAATAAAAGTGTCTCATCCTGACGTTTATTACCTTAAGCAACTATAGCAATTTCACTTTTTTATAGCGATTTTATCAAGACGGGACATTTTTATTTTAAACCTTAAGCGTTGTCTTACGTTAGAATATGGAATAGATGTATTCATTTCCCTAGCACCTGTCAAATTTAATCTCGTGCATGCTAACTGACCAATTCCTTTCAGCACATACAAAAATGGGCGGTTGAGAACTTACTTTTAATACTTGAACTAGACAAACAAGTACATTTAAATAACAAGTAATTAAAACTATCCTCGTCTATTATATTAATAACAGGCTCTCAACGATAACTACATTTTCCTTACATTTCACCTTAACATAACTTGACAAGGTAAAAAAATCTTTTCCTGCTTATATACGCATTATATATGCACGGGTTCCGAAGTGGAAATACCATTTAGTGGGAATGCGGTCGCTATTTAGGGCTTTGGCTTTAGCAGGAAACGAGAAAATTAGCATAATAATCTAGCCTACAAACGTCCCACTGCTGGGCACAGGCCTCCACTCACAATGAGAGGGTTCGGGCTATAGTTCCCACGCGGGGGCCCAGTGCGGATCGGGAACTTCGCACACACCGTCAAACTTTGCAGGTATGTGCAGGTATCCTCACGATGTTTTCCTTAATCGAAAAGCTCATGGTTTTACATATTGTATTTCGCACATAAATTCCGAAAAACTTAGAGGTGCGAGCCCGGGTTCGAACCCACGACCCTCTGCTTAAGAGTCGGCAGGTCAAACCATTAGGCTACCACGGCTTTTAGCATACGCAACATTAATTAAAAATAGTACCTGGGGGGTTATTGCCTAACGCACTCGCGATCGCGATCGACTTGAAAGTGACACAATTGCTTTCATTTTGTAGGCAGATTTGACTTCAACTGTCAAATATGAAAGCGATCGCGATCGCGAGTGCGTTAGGCAATAAGCCCTCTGGTAGATGAGCGTCATCAACCGAGTCGAAACCGAATTTTCATCGATTTACTCAATGGATTTACTATACAAAAAAGAAACAAAAAAACAGATCGATAGCTGGGGTTCGAACCCGCTCTAACCATCAGTCTATTCAGACGATGGCAGCCGCCCCGAAAATTACTAACCATATTGCGCGGGAAAGCTTTTTGCGTGAAGATACGGGGATAACGAATTTTCCTTATTAGACCTAGCTAGATCGAATTTTCGCCCCTGTAAACCCCCATGTGGCAAAGGTCATCGAAATCGTTAGAGTCGTTTACGAGAACGTGGGTACAAATATAATATACATATGTATTCAAGTGTTTCTTGTTTAATACATATTATAAGATTAAAACCCCCAAAAACATTGAGACTCCTAATTTCAGGGCTCATAACTTTTAAATAACTTAACATTTTTCACTAAACTTAGCTAAGAACTCTCTTGATCAAAACTTGATCAAAAATAACTAAATCAGAATCGGTTCATCCGTTTGTTAGCTACGGTGTCTCAGACAGATACACAGACGTTAAACTTATAACCCCTCTATTTTGCGTCGGGGATTAAGTACTGAGAAACTAACAATGTAAAATTAAATATAAGCTTGAAGAAATAACAACCGGATAAATGATTCTGACTTTATGCCTAGAGCCTGTTTCACCAAAAAGTAAATTTACTTGTCACTTAAAATTAGCCTTCATTTTTGACTTTCGAGCGCTCGAAAGTGAGCAAAAACGGTGAAACAGAACTCGTATTTTTGAAATACGAGCTTATTGTCTATGATATTTAAGGTTCCGTCAACTTTCGTCCAAAGAGAATATAGAAGACGTTTTGATTAATTTGACAGACAAATGTCAAAACAAATTTGTAATGTTAGAAATGAAAACAAATGGTGTGGACCACTCGTTTTTAAAATGTCTATCGCTCGTATTTCAAAAATTCGGAGTTGCTCAGCGACACTCGCGACTCTAAGGGCCGTATTAATAAACTCGAATCTCAACTGAGATGCCAGTCTCAAGACACGTCAAAGTAAACGTCATTCCATAGAAAACTGTCATTTTTGACACATCTTGTGACGGGCGTCTCAGCTAAGATGAGTTTATTAATACGGCCCTAAGACTACTTGGTTGGTCGAAATCGGGCCATCCGTTCAGTCGATAGAAGCTCCATAGGGAGGAACAAAATACATACATACAGGTCACAAACATTACCTATTTCAACAGTTAGGTAAAAACTATTCAATTAAACATCGATCAGAATGATCTCCGATTCACCTAGATTCTTGACATGGTCAAGGTTAGAGTCGTTATTATTATAGGTAGGTATAATTACTTCGATTCTTAGATTTCTCTGAAAATTCATTTACTGTAATACATTGATTTTAATCCATTTTTATATTCGCGTAAACTGGCTAATTATGTAACCCATAGTGTAACCCATAACGTTGACCTGGTGATAAGGTTTCGAATGAGCGTTGCCATGGTAATAACAGTTCTGTAATACCCATTACAGAATTTTTATTACATATATCAGTAATGGGGTTTGGTAAAAAATTGGCATCGCAGTTGTTATGATAAGTTGTTATTATTTACGATACTATCTATATCATAGGCATTTTATATCTATGATCATAGCAGAATGTATTCGCTGCGTGTGCAAAAATCGCCCCGTATGTTTTTTTTCTAAAAAAACAGTCCAGTGCGAGTCGGACTCGCGCACTGAGGGTTCAAAGTCAAAGTCAAGTCAAATATTTATTCAGTAAATTGGCCACATACGGGCTCTTTTACACGTCAGTAATATAGAGTGAATCTACCAGCGCTTCGGACAAGACCATCATTGCGGAGAAGCGCCGCAAGAAACTCCAGCAGAAGGTCATTTTTTCAAATATAAAATACAATAATACTTAAAAGTAAGTTACATTACAAGGTAATAAAGTAACAAATATTAATTATTAGAACTAGCACAAATGAAAACATTACAAATGTAAGGTCAAATACGTTACACTAAATGTAATGACTAGGAGAACAATTTCTTCTATGATGATGCCAATCTTGACGCTTGTGTGTACCGTGTTTACGATAGAACATAATACAAAAAAAAAACGTTAAAAAATATTTATTTATGGGGAATCCCCTTATTATAATACTTTTTGACTTTTTTTATTTGTATTCTTAGTAAATAATAGTTAGGTACCTTTCGGGTACTAGGATTTCTAATTTTGATAATACTGTCTTATGTCGAATTCCACCAAGCACTTAACAGACGATTATGTTAACGGCTGTCATGTATGAACTAACAGTCGATTAACATTTAAAGTCGTATAGTGAAGTTGGTACTTACATCTTGAACACACAAGTCTGATATATAAGACACCACACTATTAGCTAATGCCATCAACCTGGCGACGCGGTTAGCCTAGTTGGAAGCTACCTACGAAGCTAACGATCCCGGGTTCGAATCCTAGTATAGGCAAATATTTGTGTGATGAGCGCGAGTATCTGTTCCTGAGTCACGGATGTTTTCTATATATTTAATATGTATATCGTTGTCTAGTACCCATAGTACAAGGCTAGAGCTTAGTTTGGGATTAGGTCAATTTGTGAGAGATTGTCCCTGATATCTATTTATCTATCACCTTCCTCAAATACAACTAGGTCTATTTTACGCTGTCAACCATGACCGCTATGGCCATCAATGGCGTTCAAAAGTTTAAGTTTTAACATACTCCGACCAGTCCTAACCACATGACATGATTAACGTTTCCAGGTATCGATGGGGACATGGGACCCAGCCGGCGCCGCGCCGTGCCCGTGGTATACCTTCAAGGGACCCATTACGACGTCGGCTTCGACACGGTCAGTTATATAATATAGTATGTTCGAGTCACCAGCAAAATAATATACAGGGCACGTCAAACCAATGCCCCAGAGGAGAAGTACCCTAGATATTGAAGGTAGCTTTTACTGAAAGGAAACTTGCCTTTATGGGTTCTTTAAAGTCACCAGAGTCGGGAATCGAACCCTCGTAATGTAGAAAATAAACAAACTGTTTTTTTACGATAGGCACCGATAGGGTCAATCATAGAAACAAATCTCAAGAAATGAATACATCTATTCGATATTCTAATGTAAGACTTAACGTTTAAGATTCAAAATAAGTGTACGGTCTTGATAAAGTTGCTATAAAAAGTGAAAATGAGTCAGGACGAGACACTTATTTTTCTAACGTAACGTAAACAGGGACTGTAATAAAGGTATGGATATGGATTTCGATATAAATATACCGATGTATATTTAGATCGATTTCGATATATAAATAGGTACCTATCTTTTTATCGATATAAGTATCGATAAATAATTTTTGGTACACTAATATCGATATTTTGACATAACTCCGTCATTTATGAACCGATTTGAATTTTTTTTATTCAGTCAGGTAACGTACTTACGTCATACCCGAATGAAACATACCCGGTTTAGATTGGTCTCATTTCTATAAGAATGATAAACTGATGATGGAATCCACGAGGAATGGACGGAACTCTTCGAAAATCGTAGGTACAGTCAAAGGCACTAATATCTATACCCCCATCGCGTCATAAGTGGCAATATTTGACCAGGTGATTATGTATCTGATTACTAACACCTTCTGCTAAAAAATATGTACCTATTATTGTATCGGTAAACAGATATCGATACTTTTATCAATACTTGGTGTATTGATAAAAGTATCGATATCTGTTTACCGATATTTAAATTTATCGATACAATTATCGATATATTCGGGAAGTATCGATATTGTTATCGATATTTTCTTAAAAATACTAATAATTTTCGGTTATCGATATACAGCCCCTGAACGTAAAGGGCAAAGTTCACGGCTAAAAGTATTACGTCACATTATGTCGCGTACCGTAAAACGGGGTAAATTGGTCCAATCTTCACTTTCAACTGGAATTTTAACCTTCTTCCGTAATTCATAGGGTATTTTAAGTTACTACATAAAAATGTGTGGTAAGCTCTTTTAGTTGCTTAGTAGCCTTGGATTCCCAAATTATTGCCATATTTTGAAATATTCAACAAAAAACCTATTGGATTCCAATTTACCCCTGACGGGGTTAATAGGTTCAAAAGTGAGGTTAATTGGAATTTTGCCCAGGGCTGTCACTCAATCTATCCAAAGCTAAGTACCTACACAGGTACCTACTAAACAAGACTCAAAAAATCATTAAAATAGTTACTAAATCAAAAAATCCTTCGTGAGATCATATTTTTATTGAATTTATTAAGTAACTTTAACTTATACATAATTACTTAATAAATGTTTAGCCTAATAGGTATTAAATATTTGAATAACAAAATAATCTATTAGATAAAAATAATAATAATAATAATAATAATCTATATTTTGAACGTATACATTGTAAACTTATGCATTTTGATTATATTTATTATGATACGTACCGAACAGTTAACATAACACTAAAAATGACATTAGCCATAGAATACCTAAATGAAATTTCCTTTAATTTTAATTTTTTTTTAATAATAATTTAGATTTTAATTTTTGACAACCCTATTTGACAATGCCAATTTACCCCATAATTTATACTTGTTGACATGCCAATTTCCCCCTTCGCCATTCCTATTATCTCCAAAATAACCTAAAAACAAGTGGTTATCTAAAATTAAGATTTCTAGTGCAATATTGCAATTATTTACTTCCTTTTTTATTTCTTTAAATCACAATCCACTATTATGATCGATATTACACCAATTTTAACAGTTTTCACAATATGACTCATATTAAACTTGATATTTAAAGGTACATTAAACGCGTGTTCACGACTACCTCACTTTCAACGTGTTTTTCTTACTGAAACGTCATTTGCTGATTTAAATACTATGTAGCCAGTAGCAAAACATACCTCGCTTATTCAGAAATCAACAACAGTTGATCTCCGGTCTGTTAGTAATGGGACTAACAGAACGGTTTAAAAAAGCAGATATTTATTCCTATTGACCCCGCCATTCCTATTTCCCCCGTTTTACGGTAACTAACAAAATCAAGAAAGGGCAAAATGCACCTTACAAAGTAAGTCAGTGAGGCGCATTTTACAGCCTATTTTTGTTGTTATGGCATTGCAGTATCACCGACGATTAACAGTTTTATCCTAACAATTCCAGGGTCGTCTCTTCGCCTCAGTTATAAAGAATTTCCTCGTGACCTACGAGAATCTGCCGGATTTCGAGAAGGAGTACGCCACAGAGGCTGGTAAAGCAGTTTATGCCAAAACCCTGGATAACATGAAGCGGCGCTATCCGCAGTACGTTAGAGAAATCCAGGGTATAGCTGATGGAGCCAATGTTCCGTTCTATAAGGTTAGTATAATTATTAATGGAGACAATCACAAACAAGTTGACCTAGTCCCAAACTAAGCTCTAAGCTAGTACGGTCACGAGCATTAAATTGGGACCCATTACAAAAAATATTCCTTGAAGTTCTCAATGTCATTAGAGATGCCAAATCATTTGTAACTTACAGGAAACTCCACCTTATTGCTGTAGAATGTCAGATTGACTTTGGATTTAACGTGGGTCCCTTAAAGCTCGTGACTGTACTATGGGTACTAGACAACGATAATCATAAATACAACCTTTTGCAGCTTACATACAGGGTTATTTTTTATGCAACCCGGACTGATTTAAACCCCAAAATTTCAATCAGGACTGATTTAACCCCCAAAATTTCAATCAGGACTGATTTAACCCCCAAAATTTGCGCACTGGATGAAAAATAACCCTGTACATTTCGAAGACGTTAGCTTAGTTGGTAGTGACATTGCCTTCGAAGCTAGCGGCCCCAGATTCCCGGTACAGGCAAATATATTTGATAAATAAATAAATATCAGGGACAAACTCACACAAGTTGACCTAGTCCCAAACTTAGCTCTAGGCTTGTGCTATGGGTACCAGGCAACGATATACATATTTATATAAAGAAATACATACTTAAATATATAGAAAACATCCATGACTCAGGAACAAATACTCGCGCTCATCACAGGAATATTTTCCCATACCGGGATTCGAACCCAGGACCAACTAGGCTAACTGCGTAAGTATATTTGTTTCTGAGTCATGGATGTTTTCTATGTATTTTTCTATGAACCTAAGTATGTTTATTGTTGTCTAGAATCCATAGTACAGTCACCACACGGGATTGTTGAGCCACTATAGAACCCTCTCACAGAAAGTCGACGGAAAATTTTGACGTAATTTCTTTTGAGTGACTTGACGTTGTCATTATGACAGGGTTCTATGGTGGCTCAACAATCCCGTGTGGTGACTGTACAAGCCTAAACCTTTTGGTACTAGATCGATTTGTAAAAGTTTGTCCCTTTATTTAATAAAAAATAAATTGTTTATAATTGCAATGATTCCAGCTGTTTCTCCTTCACCTGGATGACATCATTGGAACCATCAATGACTCCAAACAGCCTCGCCCTGACTCTGGCGGCTGCAGTTCTATCGGAATCAACACCCCGGACTATGTGAGTCACACTCAAGACTACACGGTAGCAATGACACATGATTCTTGCCACCGCTTTCGATTTACTTCATTAGGCACTACATAGGTCATTATCTCCTAGATAGCTGGTCTTTAACCTTTTTCAGTGAGTTTTTGAAGACGGTTTTATTTTTTTTGCAATTTTTTTTTTAGTGATGCGCCTATCATTATTATATTATGATAAAGCACGTAAATATCACATTATATTAAGAAACAAAAGCCAAAAAGGTACCAATTTCTCATCACCCTTTACAAAATCTCGCTGGCCAAGATGCAGGGCCGTTAATGGCTGATGGTGAAACCCGCGTTAAAATCCGTTGCGTACTTTGAAAGATCTAAGCGTACATACATCATCATCATCAGCGGCAAGACGTCCTCTGCTGGACAAAGGCCTTCCCCAAGGTTTGCCAAAACGATCGGTCCTCTGCTGTTGTCATCCAGCGGTTTCCGGCGACCTTAATCAGATCGTCGGTTCACCTTGTGGAAGGCCTGCCGACACTTCGTCTCCCGGTTCGCGATCGCCACTCTTCCGCTCCAACGGCCATCGGTTCTGCGAGCAATGTGCCCCGCCCACTGCCACTTAAGGTTTGCTATTCGGTGAGCTATATCAGATAGTTTAGTTCTCCTGCGGATCTCCTCATTCCTGACTCGATCTCGCAAGGAGATACCCAGCATAGCTCTTTCCATCGCCCTTTGAGTGTCCGTGAGCCTTCTTATGAGGCCCATTGTAAGCGACCATGTCATTATGTCTTTGTTTTATACTACGTAGTAATAAGTCCATATCTTTTTTCAGTCCATTCTTGGCCATAACGAGGACGCATTTAGTGCCACTTTAAACCACTGGTACATCGTGACTGCGCATATTATCCCTACATCAGAAGACAAGGCGAAAGGAGTGAGTAACAGCTTTTTTAGCCCTCGACGCAAAAGAGTTATTATAAAATTGACGTGTATCGTAGCTCATAAACGGATGGACCAGTTGTGATTCAATTTTTTTTATTAAAAAGATGACTTAATCGAGAGTGTTCTTAGCTTGGTTTGATGAAAATCCGTTAATCCGTTTAAAAGTTATGAGCTCTGATCACGATTTCGTCGGGAGTTTTTTAATACTGCAAATCTAGTGACGAAGTCCCTCCAGTGAAAATGTACGTGCTCGGAGCCCGTTAAATTTTTTGCTCATTGCTCAGAGGTTTTTCTGGCGCTGATGTCGGGGGTTTTTATTAACAACGCGGTTGGCCTAGTTGGTAGTGACCCTGCTTATGAAGCTAGCGGTCCCGGGTCCAATAGTATGGGCAAATATTTGTGTGATGTGCGCGAGTATTTGTTCCTGAGTCATGGATGTTTTCCACGAGTATGTATTTAAGGTTGTTTTTCCCTTTATTTGTCCTCGACATCTTCCTTATAGAAACTATTGAAACTATTAAAATTTTCTGAATAAAAAGTATTCTACGTGTTAATCCAAACTAAACTGTGTGCCAAATTTCATCTAAATCCGTTAAGCGGTTTTTGTGCGATTGAGTAACAAACATCCAGACATCCAAACGTTCACATTAAGCTAGGCTAAAATGCGATATCTCAGACAAAACTGCTGTAGCAATTGCAACCTCATTACTAACAGGAGAGTACTGAATCTGCTTTGGCAATTAAATTTGAGATATCGCCTTTTAGCTTAGGACGGCAGAATAGTGCCTGTAACGTCAGCTAAAAGTGTCCTGACTGGTGCCATCACCCTACTGTGTAGGTACTTAAGACAATCCATTTCAGGCAGTAGAAGAAAGGTTCTCATCCCTGTGCTACGCGGGACAGCTGCCTGGGTACACCATGGGCTACAACGAGCACGGTCTGGTGTTCTCCATCAACACGCTCAGCCCGCTCTGCCTGAAGCCGGGAGGCACGCGTGAGTTTTTTTTTGAGGGACCTACGTATTTAGCCTCTGACGGCTTTGACTACCAGCGCAGAAATTGGGTTTTCACTAGCATGCCTATAGAGCCGACCTCGGACTTAGGACGCTACGGAGATAGTTTTAAAAACAATCGAGTTTGTGCTGCCAACGCTTCGGAAAATTACGTTAGGCAAACTGAGAAGAAGCGTCGCAAGAAACTCAGTCTGCTTGTCGAGTTTGTATACTATCCGGTACCGGTACCGGAGCAAAGTGGGGTCGCCCACGTGTAGTGCGAGGGGGGGGACGCCGACGCCTCCTCCGGGGGAGACGCTGTGGTGTGCAAGGACTGTAAGGTTAACACGTCAGCAGGATGAGACGAGATTTGACAGGTGCTAGGGAAATATATACATCTATTCCATATTCTAACGTTTACGTTTTTATAGCGATTTTATCAAGATTTGCATTTTCACTTTTATTTTTTGTAATCTAACATAGAGGCAATAAACGTTTGCAGTCATCAACGCGCATCACTTTTTTCACTAGATGGCGCCTCTGAGAAGTAAAGTATTTTTGACATTTGACGTTAACATTTAAGCCTAGAAGCTCAAACTAGTGACAACTTACACATACATACATACATACCTACACATTTTAAATTACATATTTAAATTTATAATTTTATATATCAACTGTCAAAAAGACCTCACTTCCCAGAGGCGCCATGTAGTGAAAAAACGATGCGCGGCAGCTCTAGTTATGCAAAAAACTTCATGTAAATAATTATTATAACTTTTTCAGCTCGCACTTTTATCACCCGAGCGTTACTGGCGTCCAGAAATTTTGCTGAAGCTGAAAGAGTTCTGCGTGACGACGGCTTAGGAGCCGCTAACGGTAAGTGATTGATATATTGTTTATTTATTATTATACATAAAAAAACCGATCAGGTGCGAGTCTGCCTCACGCACCAAGGGTTCCGTATAAGTCCGTAGGTACTTAAGTTTTTTGTAATTCGTAAAATATAAATAATTAGCTATACGTCAGGAATTTTTCAGATTTTTTTCGGAAAATTATAAAAAAAATGTTTTGAAATGTCCATGTTAAGCACTTTCATATAACACCATAAATATTTGCTATAATCAAATCACTTTCATTTTTCAACCGCCCATTTTAGACCCCTTTTCAATTATTTATACAATTTTTTTTTTTATACTAAAAACAGATGCGCGCAAGCGAGTTTATACAACCTATTATGCCAAATCTCAAGTTGATAGCATCTGCACTAGATGAGAGAAACTGTAATGACATAATAGACGGACGGACGAACAGACAGACAGACAACGAAATCTCACCATAATGGTTCCTTTTTTACCATTTTGCTACTTATAATAATACTTGACGACGCAGTTAGCCTAGTTGGTAGTGACCCTGCCTACGAAGCTAGCGGTCCTGGGTTCGAATCCCGGTATGGACAAATATTTGTGTGATGAGTGCGAGTATTTGTTCCTGAGTCATGGATGTTTTCTATATATTTAAGTATGTATTTCTCTATATAAGTATGTTTATCGTTGTCTAGTGCCCATAGTACAAGCCTAGAGCTTAGTTTGGGACTAGGTCAATTGGTGTGAGATTGTCCCCTGATATTTATTATTATTATTATTATTATTACTTTGTGGTAATAATAATCATTTGTCCTAATGATTATTTGACATAATGATTATCCATCTATTTTCTCTTGATATAAATTTATTGTTCCTCACAATCATTTGTCCTAATGATAACTTGATATAATGCTCGCAGTTCCATAAAGCCGAGTTGCTGCCAGAAAGGTCCATATTGGGTTGCATAGATATTGTTAGTCATAATGTGTGTTAAGTTATAATGTTTGCAGGTCATAAAGCATTTTTTTCACGACATCGTTAATTTTCCAGGATTTATTAAAGTAACCTAACCTTACCTAACTAATCTATACGATGGATGTTTATTAAATCCTGTAATTTTAGTCTGAAAGGGTGTATGACTAAAAAAATTATGACTAACAATACATTATGACAAACAATAATGTATGTGACTAGACCCACTTCCCTGCCAGCATCCTGTTACAAATTCAGCTCGGTATGAATAACACTTCGCTACGCTCTTCGTTGTACCTAAATTAAATTGTGACAACCGAAATTATGTATTAAATGTGTTAGATTAATCAATACATTATGGTAATTAATCACTATGGGTACTAAACATTATGTCTAACCTATGTATAAAAATGAATCCCTATTTCCCTCGGTCACGCCATAACTTGAGAACGTCTTGGCCAATTCGGCAATTTTTTTTTCAAATATTCTTTGAAGTTGGAAGGTTCTTATGAAGAGAAAAATTGGATATTTCAACTTTAAGGGGGGAAATGGGAGGAGGAACTTTAACCGAAGCGAAGCGAGGGCGGGTCACTAGTTTATGATAAAAGTGTTATGGCAAATGACTTTAGGACAAACGACGCTATGGCAAACGAACCCTAGGTCAAAAACGTTACCCTCCTTTCTCAGTCAGGTAAATATAAACATTAAACATGTATTTTTATTGAAGGTTTCTCAATCAACATGATATGGTCTGACGCGTGGGGCAGCCGGCAGCTGTACAACGTGGAGGTGGCTCCTGACAAGGCGGATAAGTCCGTCGTCAACGTACACAAGTACCAGAAGGACTCGCTGGTGCACTGCAACATGTGAGTGGAAGTGGTCAGCCAGGGCTTGGAGCCGGCTCCATAAATGAAATCCCGATATTTCCCATAAAGTTGTCTTGTCCGTTTTGTTGCCAAAATTCTAAGTACATTGTACGGTAACAAAACGGACAGTTACTAACATATTTTTTCACATGGAATTCCCTTTTTATAGTACAGAATGTTGGAATCTCAAATGTAAAATAGCGCTATTTTTAATTCCTCAAAATTTATCTTTGCAATATCAATAAAAATTATAAATAATCAAGCCTATACAGTGACCCTACATATTAGATTTTTTCCGGTAGCGTTTAATATACAATTACCGAAAATCACACTTTCATGCTTATTATATTTATAATATCTTTTAAATTAATTTTACAAAAATAAATTCTCCCTCGTTATCGTGTGACCGCAAACAGCGCGTGACGTCACGTTCCTCTAAACAAACATTTTGACATTTGCCAAGAAACAAGATTTGCGTGTGCCACAGAGTACTATAGAATATACTAGTGTTTAGAGGATCGTGACGTGATAGCGACGCCATGATAGAAGTTAGCGTTTTAGCGGAAAATTTTAAAATGAAATTTATTTTAAGGCATTTTAAATTAATATAAGTGATTTGTTTTTTACTGTATAAAAAAAAATCTACACCCCTATTACAGATACCAACGCCTCAACGTCACCCAAGTGTCAGGGCCCATCATAGACAGCAGCACGGCTCGCCTGTCGGCCATACACCGGCATGCACCGCCCGCGAACCGGCGGGATGTCGCCGACATCCTGTCCGACATGGCCGGGAAGTCGTTCACGGTGTGGCAGGGCCTCGACGACTCTATCATCAAGACTATTGTCACTGGTGAGTTATACCAGCTTCTTAAACACTAGGCCCGGTGAACTTCGCATCACTTCTTTAGAATTTTCGGTTACTTTGGGTATTAACAATTTTTTTTAACCAACCCACTATTGTGATTAAACCGCATTAAAATCCGTTGCGTAGTTTGAAAGATCTAAGCGTACATACAGGGAGTACCCTCTTTCGGTGTGACATTACATATTTTGCAATTTTACATCTAGAAATGATGTAACTTAATCGCGTTTAGGTACTGTATATTTTGACATGTGACGTCACGAAGCTTACGACTCCTCTCACCCCCTTGTTACACAATGTCACACTTTTGACCCCCTCCCCTCCCCTTAATGTTATTTAATTAGATGGTGCCTTATACACGAGTGTCATATCGATAGGACTTGACTTCTACTATCGACCTGCTTCATTTGACGGTGGTTTGATTCTCCACAAACTCCGAATCCTAATAATGATGGTAATGTCAATGATTAATTTGTTTCAGGCATATTTGACCTTGAGAAGCGATCGTGGAGTCTCTACATAGACCAGCCAAACAACTCTGAGCCTATCGCCGTGTTGCCTCTCAGGTTCACCCAGCTTAACCAGTTATATTAACTTTACTATAATTAAATTATATATTTACATTGTTATGCATTTCTAAAAATGTTGATCACTACAAATTTAAAAAAATTCAGATGGGGCTGTGTTGGGGCGCACGGCCGTTGGTTTAACATGAAACGTATTTTTAGTGTATTCAATAATAATTATCGCATCAATTTTATTAACGGCGGTATGTCTCAGTTCAGAGACATCTTCGACAGATGTTTGAGTATTATTTTCACTCGTTATGCCAATTGGTATAGATAGGCACAGCGTCCCGTTCGGTGTGGTTCACGAAGCGCACCGAGCCAATCTTGCGACTCCCTCGGAACGGTATCCCTTGTTCGGCACCGGATACCTATTTAGAACCTTATTGTACCCCATAACCTCCACTTTCCAACGATATAAGTAATTAATATTTTCGGTTGGCTCTATTTTCAAATCACATATTGATTTATTTTTTTTACATATAAACATTGAAACTTATTTTTATTTGAATCGATCCGTATAAATAAACTCTATAAATACACGAAAGAATCACAACGATATAACGTCTGGGTCCTGAGTTAAATATCATGAAAATAAAGGAGTGAAAACGCCATTTTTGGTCAGTCTGCGCGGTGCCCCTACCCCCCAACCCGTCACCCCGCCCGGCCCCGAAGCAAATTCAAGGTCATAATGGCAAGCTGACTTTACATACCTATAAGCTAAATAATGACACTGGATGTGTTTCTAAGACTACTTATTAGATTTGTAATTATTAAAGTAAGACTATGTAACCCATTTCGTTTCGGTCCTTTTATGACCTGCCCTAGCATGCCTTAGCCCTGCCTAGCATGGCAAGCACGAGATAAAATTTGACAGGTGCTAGGGAAACATCTATTCCATATTCTAACGTAAGACTTTACGCTTAAGATTTATAATCAAAATGGGTCTATCTTACTGTATGTTCGAAATTGGACAATGATTATAATAATAGTAAGTCCAATAAATATTTGTATTTACCTACTTTTAGTGTAGACCCAGATTTCTTAGATTAAAGTTGTGTTAGTACAACAATATACATTTATAATAAATTCTTAATTTATACTGAATATTTCAGTAACATACATTAAGTTTATCAGGCATTTAAACATACAAAAATACTGTATTTTTTATCTCTTTTGTTTTTTGTTTAATTGTAATTATCCCAAAACATTTGTATGGGAAGTTCTCTTTTTGTTACCGTAAATTATTTTGATTTTAGTAACAAATTATAAAACGTGTCATATTAAAGCAAGGGATAGAGCTATTTTTTTAATATAATGCAGAAGACAATCTTTCATGTTTTATGAAAAAAAAAAAGAAGTAATCAACTTTAAGTTACAAGGGAGACAAAAAACGTTAGTTAAATTACCGATTAATCAAAGTAATTATTTATTGTAAATAAAACTAAGTAAAGTAAAGTTAAGCCTAGTCTAAAAACATATAATTGTATGTGTACGTAAATAATATAAAGATTAGAGTTACACCGAATTGGTAATGATTATGTTTGTGTTTAGAAATTAAATGGCAGATATATTTTTTTTTTTTTATTACGAACCATCGAAACGTCAATACAACTGTTCGCACCGAGCGTAATACTGCACAAAAACACCACTATTAATTAACACAACAATAAAATTGAACTGAACAAACAATAAAAAGTTGGAGAGGTCAACAACGCCGGGGAAATCTTAATAGCGCGAGTTAACGAATGTAACAGCGCCATCTTTAGAACCATTTGGCACTATAATCTTAGTTCTTAAGTTTTCACATAGATGACTCTGTGTGTCTGGCTTTTTGTCATGAACAACAACCATTAGTATTATCTCATTTCACTCTGGTAGTATCAGCATCAAATAAGAGCAGCCGAAATGGCGTAATAAAGATGACATGTGTTGCGATATATTTGCCCACCTTCGCTGCTCCTATGACCTAATTTTTACACACTGAGCGAAGTCCAAACAATGCGATCAAAAATAGAATGTTTCACTCTAGCACCTATTGGACAGATTTTAATCAATTAAAAAATGTATTCAACATAGACGAAAATATCAAAATATGCAGTCGGGTTATAAGATAGTTAAGAGGAAGAGTAGGTACAGTAGTGTTATTAACATTATAAATGATGCGGTTAGCCTGCGATCCCGGGTTTGATTCGCGGTAAGATCAAATATTTTTGCGATGTGTTTTTCGGGTAAAAAAATCGATCTGTCAAGTTGTTATCTAAGAAAATTTGTTTTCAATCCGAGCTATGTATACACTTTAGTGCCTTGTCACTTTAATCGCTGTAACATTCATATATGGCAGTTTAAACATGACATTAAATAGACAAGGTACTAAAGTGTATACATATTTATGACCTTGACTGTACCATAATTATTATACCTCTATAAAATGAAGAACAAAACGACGTAGTGTGTTAAGGATCCGAGAGATGGTTCTATTTGGCGACGTAGTTTCGCGAGGTACCCGAGAGATGGCGTTGTTAATTAAATTGCGGTGTAACCGGTTACACCGCAATTTTATTAACAACGCCATCTCTCGTATACAAGAAACTAAATTTTGCCCGCTACTTCGTCCCCGTATAATTATTACTGTTATTAGCTTCGCGGTGACATATGATTCGTTAAAAACGTGCGAGTATCATAGGAGTGTATTATGATTGAGAGCCCTGTGGCGGTGTGCTGCACGTGCTGATTGTTTGCTGAGCCGGTCGCCATCTTGGGCACAGATTACATTAATCTGCGTCTTGGGTTTCTCTGCTGAGAGGTGACGCGCGGCGGAGTGGAGCGCGCCGGAATGGTCGGAGCGTATGTCGATTGACACTCGCCTCAGGGGCATTACTATGAACTTCGAAATTAGAACTTCGTCTATTGCTATCCTTTTTGCTCTCGACGCGTAGCTAATACGCAAGAAAGTGACGGGGCGATCCGAAGTTCGAATTTCGAAGTTCAGAGTAATGCCCCTGTTCTCCCACTTATTAAGGCAAGAACCGTACAATGACTGAACTCTGTGTTATATTTTAAACATTGTTCACACGGACGGACGCCGTTAATAAAAAATTGAATGAAATAGGGGTATATTATAACAAATGTAAGGGTGCGTCATAATACTAGTCACTAGTCGGGTTGTAAGTTTGCAAGTTTTTTAATTATTTGAAACTTCCCCTTTTTATCATCTAATGCACGAACTACGATTTTCAAAAAATTATTCACTCTTTTCCTTTGAGGCTGGTTTTGTGTTTTTTTTTTGGGTAAAAAGGAACGTCGTAGGATGAAATAAATAAGAATAAAAGTAAATGAATTATTACACTGACGCTATTTATTACTCAGACAGATATTTTTTATTAAATAGACGAAGGCGTGGTACATACAGCGCCACAAACTTATCTGTGCCGGCGGGCAAAAATGGAACTTAATTTGTCAATAAAACTAATAAAAACTGTAAGACAGCTCATTCGAACGCACGAATAAGTTTGTAAAGCCACAACTACCTATAAACATGTGTAACATTAATCATAAATATAATTAATTAATACAAGCCCAATGAAATTTTATTCCATTGCTGTAGGAATGCAAATTAAATTTTTCAATTTATGTGCTGATCATTTGAAATCATTCATCAAAATAATCGAGTATACAGGCCTTGCTATTGAAAAAAGGATGTTAACATTTAGCTTTTCCAGACTCTGGTCCTAAATACGCCTGCCAAAAGACGATTCCTTTTAAAAATAGCACTTTCCCGCCTCTCGACTTACTGCCGTTCGGAATGTAAAAATCTCTTAAGAAATAATTATTGGCTAATATGCGTTGTTAATACAAAAACATTAAAATTAACTTAATCAAACAATTGTTCGTGTCAAGTAAACTAATGGGACATCCACACGATACGATTTGATTGCCCAATTTAACACACACTCAAGCCGACGCACATAAAAGAACTCTGAAGTTTTCTGCGCTGCAGTTGGATGTCCCATAACTTTGATATCTGGTCTTGGTATTAGCTTCGGTCACCTAGCGGTTGTTTGTGGTACTAACGAAGTAAAGTTTGCTTGCTTTTTCTGCGTAAACAATTGTTGATAATTATCGCAAAAATTCCAAAATATACTCGGTTTCTAGTTATCATGAATATTGTTGTTTCACGTATACAAAATTTAAAGTTTTTGGATGAAGCTGGCTTTAAAAATGTAATGTTCTAGACGGTCCACTTGAAGTAAACCCTCAAACCATGCTTAGATTGTTTAAAAGCTATTTAAAATATGACAGAATATTGCCAAAATAATGCAATCGCATTTGTTTTTTTGTTTAGCACAAGGTGACCAGCAATTTATTTTACTACTAGACCGAAGCAACTTGACACAATTTAAATATCAAACAATTAAAACAGTTTACATTACAATAAACTTGCACATTAGGCCAAATATAATTCAATTCCTCGAAATATCTTTAAAATATCAACCGTAAATTATATCTGTTGTAGCAAAAAAAATCAGTCGACTAAATACTTGAAAAATCACACTGGCCGCTGCGTTTGGTTCATTTGAATCATTACCTTAGCCCAGTTATAATAAAAAAAACAACAAATGCAACTAGGTATTTTCAAAAGGCTAACGTTCCAAACTTGAAAATACTGGAAGTAGTAGCTCCACCAAAAGCATCGCAAGTAAAGAGCATTCATAATAGAATCTTTGAGAGTTGTGGTTGCTAGAGCGAGCATTATACGGTTTACACGCGCGGACGGATGACGGTCAGTTTGGCCGTTATAATGAGTCACAAGTTTACAACATGACAAATATAGGTTATTGTTTGTTGTCTGCAAGCTTGCTTTCGGTGGACTGGTGGTGACGCGTATATGAAAAAGTACGTATACTTTTTCAAGAGTTTGTAATTGGAGTATTTTTAAGTTGGAATCGTAGTCACATTTAAAAACTTAAGCAGCAGACATTCCATCGAAGTTAACCAAGTTAGACAACTGCTCAAGTTATACATACTTTCAAGTTATGTGTGATAAGAAAAAAATCTATATAATATGCGGTGTGGATTAAATATTCGAGAAAACACATATTAACTTCTATGTTTAAATACCATCACTAATCACTAACTTACAGTTACGATTATCAATATTATGCTTGATTAAAATCGGACTTTAAATAGATACGGCGTTGGGACGCAAGACTGAAAAGAATGGATTAAGAAATCGTTAAATTCTATATATTAACCGTCGCACGGGAGTTTTAGTTTTCAAATTAGATTGTAGATGTCGCCAGGCCACATACAAATTGGTGATCATTTCTGAATGGCCAAGGAACTGTCAATAGTATCACAGTAAGTAGCATCAGTATTTTAACAAAAGCGTTCCATGATCGATGAAAAATACCAGGTTTTGTTTTAGCAAAGTTATGGCTTTTAAAATTAATTTGACATTTGATAGCAAACAACAGTGTTGCCATAATAAAGATGGATTCCAATGTTTTTGTTAAATTATTTACGTATAACACGTTTCACGTGTATCGCTTAACGGATGAAAGCGTTGTTCATATTTGCGGGAAAGTATGGTTTTAAAAGCGTATAAAAAAAAGCGTATCCTTTATAAGTATTCGCGTTTTTTGCCCTCATCCGCACATATGAACGACGCTGAGTAAAATTAACCAAACCCCTTGCCACTTCTTACAAATAAAATTCGAAAGTAACTTTGTAACAAAGAAAGGTCAAAATACAATAATAATTATGTTTAAATACTGCATGATTGGCACAAGACATTTCTATAAGTACAAAATACAGGTCGAAAAATACGTTTTTTTTAATACTTTTAGGAAATAAACAGGACCTGGCCAAGAATGGACCAAAATATTCTACTTTTTTGTAAATAGGATCTTCGTTTGTAAATAGAAAAACTGTGAGGGCTGTCGTGAGGAGACATTTGTAATGCCAATACGTAAAATATTAAAAAAAAAACATTGGTAGGTATCAAAGTTAGTTGCACAAAATGCAATCACTTGAAATCCAAGCAAATAATTTTAATAGTAAGTAAATAAATCGTCAGCTGAATAGGGAATATGTACGATTTTTTTTTCTTGCATTTCTTAACAAAATATGAAAATACCGTAAAAGAGATGACAAAAAAAGTGAAATTATAATTTAAATCGGCCATAAAATACGGATAATAATATAATTAATTAAAAGCAACTAATTAGACAGATCATACGATCATCATCATAGAGATCCGACATAAACTGTGACGGCAGCGGGCACTACGGTCATATAAACTCCATGTTAGATTCTGTTTTGCTAGAAAGAGATGGAAAAAATCTTTAATGGTTTATATCTTGGTTATTTTTATAGTTATTCGAAAAATAACTTTACTGTTTGTTTCATGAATGAATTTTTATTAAAGCAAAAAAAATACATATTCCCTATTATCAATTAATCTCCGCCAAATTTTTTTCCAGCAATAATTATGACTCACGACATAACCTCACGATTATAAAAGACAAATAAATACATACGGTGACAAATCAATAGAATAATAACAACAAATACAAATCCAAACATTGGCTAAACCTTAAGTAACTTATATAATTTCGTTTATTACGACATCACAGTTAAAATAATAACTAAAAGGGCTGTGCTTTTCACGATTGCCGATTGATCATAGATAGGTATTGGCACAAATTTTCACAACCGCAACATAATCACACCAATTTATCACATTAGGGGCACTTTGGGTATCTTTTCAGGTGTGCCAATGTATCCTTTGGTTGCTGCCCTGACACACTCGCTTCGCTCGTTTGCCACACAGCCATCTCAAGTCAACCCAAACGCTTCTCGCTACATCGCTTGATATACCATATCTTATATAATATTTAATAACTCGGTGTGAAATTGTAGTATCGTGGTATTTTGTTCGACAAATGAATATTAATTCTGCTATAAAAAAAACTGCAAAAGTTGAAATAAAAGATACTTTTGAAAACATATCGAAGAGCTTCGACAGTCGCAATACAGCACCGAAACCCGGATAAGAAGCGTCCGTTATTGTAATGAGAGTAACTAACATTATGCTACAAGACAACAATTGCACTGCATGCACCTATTATTACATATGACAATGATCCAAGAAATATCGAGTAAATACTTATAAACCTAACCTAAAATAAGTAAAGGCTTGACAGCTGCCTTCCTTACAAGATAGTTTTGAAAGTGGGGTGAACAGGGGTGAGCCCATATTTAGGAGGGGGCTCATGGGCTCTTCCTTGAAACTGGTGGGTTTGGTCGTAATTATGTTAAAAATATTTTGGACCCGGAGGATTTGGTCATGGTTTTAAGGTATTTAAAGAATTTAGGTATAATGTAAATGACAAGGTTAGGGTAGAGCATCGGTGCGACTTTATGTTTTATATAAAGCAAAAACTGATATGTTTTTCAATTTGTTTTTTTTTGGCATATACATTTACATGATTTCATTATGTCATGCCTACATGTATATATATAGTATATATAGAATATAATGTATTCTCGTATATATATTTTGATGCCTAAATCATAGCATAAATCAATAAAATTTTAACCATCATGTACGGTTTACATTTTAGCCGAGTCTTACAATTAATATACTTAGTCGTATAGCACCAAAAAGTCAATAGCTTTTTCAAAGTTTTGTTCTAAATTAAAAAAAAACATGCCGCATCAATGCTCAGATGAAAATGTTACACCAGTTTTCGGCGGCAACACTGACAGTGTTGCCACCTCACGTAAGACTTGCCAGTAATATAAAATAGAAGTTAAAATATTGGAAATAGCGAGTCATTGAAATATTAATCAAATATTTGTGCTGTCTGTTACTATAAGTGCGGATACATTATGCATGGTAACATTAAATAATACATCGTATACAATTTTATGATTAATCTTGCCTTAAGTCTAAGCTATTTGGCTACATTTTGGTTTAAAAAAATACCCGTAAAGGTTTACTTCATAACTGGGACTAGGACTTTTGGGGACTTGATTAGCTATTTTTGATTTAATGTGACATGTAGAAATTCGAATCCAAATTAAAAAAAAAGAGATAGAATGAAGACAAGTAAATAGACATATAGGCTGATCTTAAGTTACGCCCAAGAGTATTATTGAAAATAAAAATTAATTAAAATTGAATCAAGTAATAAAATTATATTCTGTTGTCAATTATACGTATTATGGCCGGATAACAGGCAAATTGAATACAATTCAAATACATTATACGTGAAAGTCCTTGCCCTAGTCATAACTCATAACTACATATTTTGTCTGTGGATGTTCTTGTTAAGTTAAAAAAACTAACGTAATAAATGTACAAACTGATATAAAAAACAATTACAGCGCTATCCATAAAAAAACTACTTAAGTTTAAAAAAATATATCTAACATAATCTAATATAATACGGGCACAAAGCATTTAATATTTTAAAACAACAACTTCCTGTATTTATGTGTTACAATTGTCAAAACTATTTTGTTTTGTTACTAGTTTTATGTAACAATAAATGTTTTTTTTTTAATTAGTAAATCAAACATCCATAGATGCCGCGCCGCTAGCGTTTATAAAAATGAGACAGTGTTTAACTGTTTAAATTTACTTTTACTTAACGGTGTTACCAGTGCCATAACATAAAAACGCAATTTTTTAATCTACTTTTCACCCGCGTGTTTAAGAAATAAATAAACAACTAATGAACAATGTAGGTACTAGCAAATTAATATCATGTAAGTACTAAGTTAAGTTAAAACTAGACTAAGTAATCCAGCCATTAATCTAAATCTGAGATTGTTGCACTGTTATCTGTAAAAATATCTTAATTAGTTGAATAAAATACAAAATGTGAACTGTAGCCAAATATAACCTATGTCTATTTAGATAAGCTTACTCACAATTAAGCTCGATAAGTGTAAATGTAGCTTTCTAAGCTTCTAGTTTAACCGCGAATATTTTTTTATTCGTTAAAAAAGAACTTCACATTAAGTTCACAAAGAACTGTCAAAACTTTTCTTTTAACAATTGACTACCTTTCCATGTTGTTCACTATGCAAAAGAGCCAAAAAACCTATTTTTTGATGCCAACAGGCTTTTAAGAGACCACATCTCAGTATAAAATTTCATCAATATGACAATGAAAATTATTAAGATTTAAAAATTTAAATTGCAGGCATTCATTCGCGCTTCGCGCGTATTCAATCCTTTTTTTTAAATAAGTATAATTGTGATTTATTTTGAAACTAATTCGCGTTCAAGCTAGAAACCTATTTGAATATAAACAGACACTTAATATAAAGCGATTACATGGAAATGGCTAATTCTAACATCAATTACATTATTATAATATAATTGAGACTTCGCTACCTACCTATGTTTGGTTTTTTTGACAGCCAAATTGACACTTCTCAATGACCATAGACTAAAAGAAAAATAAAATGTCAAAAGTCACAATAGAAAATATGCATGATTTTTTTTATCGCATATCTTGACAAAATATGAAAATACCGTAAGAGATGACAGAAAGTGAAATTAAAATCGGCCTTTAAAATACGGATGTTTAGACAGAGAGGTCTGACATGAATGTGACGTCAGCTTCCTCTATGACCACACGAACTCCATGTTAAATTCTGTTTTGCTAAAAAGAGATAGAAACCAATCTTTGTTGGCTTGTTATATCTTGATTATTTTTATAGTTACCTATTCGAAAAATAATTTTTCTCTAATGTTTGTTTCATGAATTAATCTTTATTAAAATAAAAAAAAAAACATGCATTATCCCTATTTAAAAAGAAGTAACACTAAAATAAGTACAAAAAGTCGTGTGACTGTTTTATTAAGAACATAATTATTATTTCTGTGCAAATTATGGTTCAAGTAGGAAAAAAATTAAAACCATTAATAATAATATTAATTCAATTGGTCTGGTTTCCATTATAGAAGTTAAAATTTCAGTCATTTCATAGTAACCACCAGACCGGTACCTCGAAAAAAGAGGGAAAATATACGTCTTCAAAAATGTCAGCAGGTATCAATTTGACAGCTAATGCTGGATTTACACGCTTGTCAAGTCATAACAAGGGTCCACAAGCACAAGCGTGTGAACGGGGGTGTCAGGCTTGGCTTGTGCGAACTTGGAGAAACTTGTCGCCGTTCTGTTCGAGTGTCGGTTTTTGACTACAGACTAAAGGGCGCTTGCTCGCTTGTTCGGAGCACAGTGACGTATTCACAAGCATGTAAATGACTCCCAAATGCGAGCCAAGTATTTGTATAGCCTTGGGCCTTGTGGAAGCTTGCTCAGATTTGGCAATAGCGTAAACCTAGCATAAAAAAAACCACCAACCACCCAGAACCGCTGAATTGTGTAAACCTACCCTATCTTGAATTTTGTGTCCCACTGTTTCTCCAAACGTACCGCCTCAGAAGACTTACTCTACAATATTCATACTTATAACTACTTTAAATAACACCCGACTCAAATTGACAAAATTGGCGTGCTGCAAATCTACTCCACATATACTACTAACATATTCTTCCTAACGTGCATCCTTTTCTTTATTATTATGCGTGAAAGAAACAGTATACCCGTACTGTGTGAAACGTCTTTGAAAAATCGGACCCCAGTTCTACAATGAAATGCGCGGGAATCGTCATGCAAAGCGAAAAACTTCGCAACGTCTATTGTTGTCTCTTCTGTACAAGTTAATTGAGGCTTCTCAGAACGAGACAACTGTAGTTACATTCGTCTGTATAATCTGTGAAATTGAAGCAGAATAGGCTTGCAGCGTAACCATCGTTCACAACCAGTAATCTCCATTGCCAAAGACTCCCTTTCCAGAATGCTGTCCTGAAAATATCAGCTATTCTAAACACGACTCAATTATTTAAACAGCTGGGTCGATTCCGCTCCTTTTGTAAAACAGCAGTTACGCCTTTAAGGCCGAATTATAGTTCAAATTCACTTTTGAAGTCATTTCAATTTACTACCAACCTTAACGTTCCACCAGACACAATGCATTGAACCAGAGGCTTTAAAATCGGCGCAATATCTCGATTGGAATGCTTCCCTGCCACAGGGCGTAGCATTCCGAATATGTAAACATCGAAACATCGCAAGAATATACAGCCTCCACAGGTCTTAACTTTTAAATCTGGTGGATTTACATTTCAAGATGGCAGCTACATAATCAGAATCAGCTTTAACAGCTACGTATTTTCAAGTTAAACAGTCTCATAAAAGGTCGTCAAATCTGGTAATACCTTTTCGCTTAGACAACTTACCTAAGCTAAAGGTTAAGGTCACAAGGTTACTAACAGTAGAAACAGGATATTTATTCCATTTCTACGAGTAGCTACCCTTTAAAGTTTCGCAAAAGAAGCATCCGGTAAAAGTCATATCTGTGTCGATTTATTCGTATTGGTGCGTCTCAGCTACAGTGAAGACGATGTTATCTTGGACCATTGGGTTGGCGATAATGTTGATGGGCCTCGGAGGCTTGCGTCGGACGAAGTCGGCGAAGCTCTGCGACCGGCGCGGCAGCAGAGCCTCGACGTCGTCGTCGCGCGACGTCGACGGCGTCGGCATGTGGGACATGTCCGTCGACTGTGCTCTGTGGAAACCATACGGGATTTACAGTCTTGTAGCCTGTCGATTACGGTTTACAACTACAACTAAAGTAACTATTTAATCTGTTAACTTGTGGAACGATTGACGTGAGGTCATGTCAAATGGGGCAATTACATTGCTGCGTCCGCCGCATGCGACTGAGTCGAATTATACGGCGACCGCAACAGTGTAAAGGCGACTATCTAGTATCTCTGTCAGATAACATTTATCTGACAGATAGTGCTATCTGGAAGTTAAGGGTCACGGCGGTCGTACCAATTGATAGTCTTCTAGATGAACTGAAACCCTTAAAACATTTAGGTACTCAACCTCCTAAGGCCCCTTGTATAAAAAAATGTACAAATTACGGCCAATGGAATAAAGATCCATTGCATAGGAGATAAGGTGGAATTTCTTTTGTTTTTATGACTGACAATCAAATTAGAAAATTGATCTATTCACAATAGGTTCATATTCCATTGGCAAATTTCGTTGAATGGTGGGCCTTAGGAGTTTAAAAAAACTACACGTTAATTATGTGAAAGCAATTTCTATATTAATGATTGACTACAACGAATTATCAACACTAATTATAATCAGTAGCCTGATATATGAATAGCCTGTAACCTGAAGAGTCAACACTAGTCTAGTTCAGCCCGTTCAGTCATGCTCAGACTGAAATGTGAATTGTTGCCGGCCGGTAGCCTGTTGATTCTTTAGACTGCTCCCTGCAGAATTCATAATCAACTAAAAGATTTGAACACATAAATACCCAAATCTAAGAAATGGTTGTGGTAACTCCGCAATACTCCGCATCCAAAAAGGAGGAATGAAAATCCGGCTGAGATCTTCCAACTGCTATACAATATGTGATTAATAAGGGCATCTTAAAATCTCTTTGATGCAAGAGTAGCACCCCTGAGGGCTTACCGCATGGTGTTTGCATGCATATGTAAGAGATAAAATTTGACAGGTGCTAGGGAAATGAATACATCTATTCCATATTCTAACGTAACACTTAACGCTCAAGGTTTAAAATAAAAGTGTCTCGTCCTGACTTTTATTACCTTTTATTACTAAGCGACTATAGCGATTTTCACTTTTTATAACGATTTTTATAGGGATACTCTTATTTTAAACCTTAAGCGTTAAGTGTTACGTTAGAATATGGAATAGATGTATTGTTTTCCTAGCACCTGTCAAATTGTATCACGTGTATGCGTGTATGCGGGCCTGTGGATAGACGTGGATAAAACATTTGACACTTTTTGACCAGATGTGTATAGCTAAGAGGTCAGGGGTCAGGTTGTGGTGGTTACCTAGCTTGCATCACGAGGATTTCAAACGGCAGCGGGCAGTCAGCCAGTGAGGCTGGTCTGTCATCTGTGACCCAGTTGTGTATAGCTAAGAGGTCAAGGTTCAGGTTGTGGTGGTTACCTGGCTTGCATCACGAGGATTTCAAACGGCAGCGGGCAGTCGGCCAGCGAGGCTGGTCCGTCATCTGTGACCCTGTTGTGTATAGCTAAGAGGTCAGGGTTCAGGTTGTGGTGGTTACCTGGCTTGCATCACGAGGATTTCAAACGGCAGCGGACAGTCGGCCAGCGAGGCTGGTCCGTCATCTGTGACCCTGTTGTGTATAGCTAAGAGGTCAGGGTTCAGGTTGTGGTGGTTACCTGGCTTGCATCACGAGGATTTCAAACGGCAGCGGACAGTCGGCCAGCGAGGCTGGTCTCTCTAATCGCCTTTTTACACGCGCCCGCACCGCCTCTGCCAGCGATTCGCGGGAGAGCTCCGGTGCATCCGGTGAGCTCTTGTCTGGAAGTAAATTAGTTTTTTTTTTTGTAAAATTTCAACATGCTTTAATGTTGCTGAATGTACTTGTATGACTAATATTAACGCACTTTAAAGGAGCGGCCAAACCAGTCCAAACTTGACGGACATCCATAGCTAATGAGGAGTTCTATGACCACCTTCCATCTCCATATCACCGTTATTAGCTCAATGGTGTCATCGGAAATACCATAATATACGCATAATTTGGAGTCGAAATCGACTTCCACGATTTGATGACCTACACGTATGTAGGTATGGGCGTTTTTCAAATGACCGGGCAACAGCATGTCGGGCCACGCTCAGTGTAGGGTTCCGTCGCCATTACTACAAATACAAATAAAGTGCACCAGCAAAAGAGCGTATCTTCACGGTACTAAAGTCGTTTTGTAGACAAGCGCAGTTTTTCGGAAAATTACAATTTTGGTTGAAGTGTTTATTTTGCGTAACCTTTGTATTTTTTTTAAATATTTTTGGACATATATCGACGCTTGAAAGGAGAAATGGGATAAGCGACATTTTTGGTGATATTGAGTTATATATATCGTTGGAATCGGCTGATTTTTCCGCATCGAATGAGCTAGGTCTCGTGTTCATCTGACGACTTTTTTGTCGCTTATCCCATCGGTGATTTTGAGAAATACGGACAAATTTTGTTACTAAACGACGTAATTTTTGACTAATTTTTAGATGATGGAGGTTAGATAAAATGTGTTTTGATTAAATTAAGCTAAGATTTTTTTACTCATTTGTCAGGACAAATAACACTAAACTTGGATAGTTTTGCTTTGTCGCGTCTAACCAGTGATTTGTCGTTTGTCTTTTTTTACTTGACTGTATATTCGATTTTATTTTCCATTGTGACTTTTTACCTACTACCTTCAGTAAGATATAAATTAGCTTAGATCAAATAACCTGATCATCCTTATCTGAAGTATTGCCGCTTATATTTATTTACCTAATTGCAGTTTATAAACCTTTGTCGCTTGTCCTTATTTACTTATTTGCAGTTTATAAAATCTTTGTCGCTTATCCTTTTTTACCTGCAATAAGTTTTGAATACTCATGTCGCTTATCCCTATATAATTGAATTTATGAAGTCGGTTATTGCCAACATCCAATAAAAAAGTGTCGGTTACGCATTATTCTCGGACGCGACTAGACCGTGCAAACGCCATCTACCTAAATCGCTACGCTAGGACACGTTGTCTAAGTCATACGCGGTTGTCGCATAGATAGAAAGTCCATCAATCAAGGCATTTAACTAAGGCTTCTAATGTCGCTATTCCGAGATCTTCCATGATTTTCCAATCTCGCTTACTGCTGAATTAGAAATGCGAGATCCTTCAAGATGGAAAATTAAAATTAAAATCCTTATTTTGTAAGTAGGCCCTGTAGACACTTTTTCATGTCTGAGTCTACCAGCGCTCCCCAAGATGAGATCACTGTTGAGAAGAAGCGCCGCAAGAAACTCAACAGTCATTCTTTTCTTTCAATTATCTCTTATTACTCGTATAAACTGGTAAATAAATAAATAATGGTATAAATTAAGCTATAGAAAACGATTTAATCAAATGACAATTAAAATAAGCAAGATTTGAAAATTATTAATATACGAAGTAGTGTACGACATATTGAGAATATTGTGTTTTTTACTAACATATATGATGAATCCAAAGTAGTTTTTGAAGCCTGAAAAAAAAGGTTGTAAAAAAAAATAAAGATTGTTACTAAACAAACAGCTTATCAACTAACTAACTTATGGAGTTACGTAGAAATATTAAATTAAGACAAGTGACAAACAATTTAAGAGTAATTTCACTTATTGATGTAATTTAGGGCAATCTCTTATTTTCACAACCATTTTTCCCGAATGATTGTGATCTGAATGCAACATATAATAATTTATACGAGAGATTCATCCATAATTAGATAGTTTGTAGAAAACAATATGTAAACATTATTAAATCATGGCTACGAAAGTTACAGTTAAAGTACTTGTAAGTTTATACAATCTAAACAGTTAAGCCTACAGGTATGAATTTAGTTTTTTAGATTGTCGATTAGTTGGACTTTGGTGTCGAATTAAGTTTGCAGTCAAAAAAATTACCAGTTTTACAAAAAAACAAAAATCATAATTGTAAACTATTTAACTGTGATTCGTTTTTTGATAGACTTTGTACGAGGGAGAATTAAAAAGTTTTGAACCTGACCTTCAAAATAAAGATTTTAATTATTATAACAATTTAATTTTTCTGCATAGTTTCCAAAACGATCTATACACTTTTGCCATCTCACCTCTAACTTCTGAATTCCATGCAATACAAACGAATCTCAAAGATGCATTTATAGCTTCTTGTACTTTAATATTAATTTGTTGATTTTTTTTTGTCCTCATAAGCCTCTTTTTAAGTTGGGGAAAAGGTGATAATCGGAAGGGGCCAAATCCGGCGAGTAGGGTGGATGCGGCAACAATCCAAACCCACAATTAAGTATGTATTTGTGCGATTGATTTCGCTGCAGTGTGGACAGGAGCGTTGTCTTGGTGGAACAACACTTTCTTAGATAACATACCAGGCTTTTTTATTTTTATTTCTTCATGCAGACATTGTAAGAGGGTACAGTAATATTTAGCATTTATGATTTTACCCTTTTCAAGGTAATCGATCATTATGACCCCTCTGCAGTCCCAAAAAACTGAAGCCATCACCTTCTTGGCTGACAAAATGGCCTAAGCTCTCTTAGGAGATTGACCTTGACCTTTTCCATTGCTCGGACTGTGATTTTGACTCAGATGTGCTGTGGTGGACCCAAGTCTCGTCCATGGTCGCGACTGAGAAAATCAAGATCAAGATTCCAGAATCAATCAATCAAGATCAATCAAGTTTTAGGATCACATTGAAATATTATAAATTCAAACAATCCTGTGATACTTACTGTATGGCGTGTGCGTATGTTTTCGGCTGAAAGCGGTCTAGGCACCCATCTGGCAGACACCTTAGAAAAACCAAGATCGTTGGTGATGATGTTCTGTGCTCTTTCATAAAAGATAGCTATTGCTTCCGCTATCTCTACGATCTTCAACCGCCTATTATTCATAATCATGTCTAGTATTTAATTGGCATTTTCTTCTGTAGTAGCTGTCAATGGCTTACCACGTCTAGGTTCTACTTGAACTGCTTCTCTGTCGCGTTTGAACTCCGCTACCCATCTTTATACAGTGGCATATGATGGGGCAGATTTCCCTAATGTCTGGCACATGTCTTCGAAAATTTGCTTTTGTAAGTACTTGACTATTTACGGAACGTTGCTCAATTTGATCCATTATTATGGAAATCGCATACCTTGTTTAGTATTTCCGTCACAAATTTTACAATTGTGACAGGAGAAAAACAAAAGATAATGCATAATGATGAGAAAACATGTGAAGATTGACACAATTTATTGATTGAAGACTGGCGTGTGCCAGTGTTATTTTTTGTTTTTAATTTCATTATCAACCTTAGGCTCAAAACTTTTCAATTCACTTACGTATAGTAATACAATTATATTCAAATAAGGCTTACAGTGTGGTGGCAATATAATTAGAAACGGTTGCGATCTCTACGTACAACTGCCTTCAAATAACTATTGACTTATCGAATTTGACCAATAATAAAAAAATCTTAAGCTACTTATTCCACTGTTAGTACTAAGTACTAATTATATTCCTAATTATAATTTACTTTAAACTAATAGCTAAGGTTTTAACTAATGTACAATGAACAAAAATGAGCTGACGCGTTCATAAAAAATTTCATACGTTGTATGAAAGCAAATATTAATCCTTATTTAATGAAAACAACGTTTTCAACAGGGATTAACTGTACATAATTGGTCAAGAACTTTTTGATTAGTTGTCATATTTGTAGTCATAAGAAATATTGTATGGGAAAACGCAAGCATTTCTATTAGTGTGGCTTCCACTGTAGGTAGGTATTATTATAAATATAATTGTATTAATATACATAATATAACAAAAAAAAATAATCTTACTATGTCATAAAATAGTCGTTTTAAATTTTTTTAGTTTTTTAAATATATTTCGTTACAAAAAATAATGAAGAATCCCAAAAAGTACCTTTTTTCAAATCAAATACTTTATAAAAAGGTATATTATTAAACGGGTCGCTAATTTTTCCCAGAAGTGAATTAAGGTTTTATTTTAGCTTAAACCGCTTTTACGTTTTCAAGTTACCCGTCCAAAAGCAGTTAGATAATTTATCCTGAATATATTTTTACACCTAGAATAAATATAGAGTTTTCTACCTCACCATCAAATTCGCATTATTTCTAGTTAGATAATTTTACTTGAATATGTTTTAGTATATTTTTTTGGTCAGACTCTTTTACCTAATTTATTTCTCGCTCAACATTTTGTTTAGATAATTTTACCTGAAACCATTTTAAAGACCAAATTGCGTAAGCGACACTAAATTCGAAACTAATGCATTTTTGGGCAAAATAATCACAACATCATATAGAAAACAATAATATGTTCATTTATATAGGTTTAATTCAAAAATTGGTCTTATAGATAAATTATGATGATTTTTTTTCGAAAATTTGCGCGGTTTTTTGGCTCTCCTGTAAAGTTTGCTCCGTGTCGCTTATCCCATTTCTCCTTTCAAGCGTCGATATGCAGTTTATTACAAGCTTAAAATGATTATGACAAAAATAACCAAGGCTAACTTTTCTTGTATACTTTCCTTGATTTTTCTGCTAACTAATTACTTGTCAGAAAAGTTATTTTCATTATTTCGATTGGTGTCAATCGTTTGTGAATATTACTATTAAATGTTTACCAATTTCATGCAAATTTCAATACTCAGGTACTAGTAAAACAGTTCTAACAATTTATCATAAAAATCTATCGAAACGCCGCGCCATCATTGTTGATATTCTTAAAATCCATATTAAGCGTAACCATGGTAACCAATAACAAGGCGATAAATATCATCTTTTCTTAGTGATTTAATACAAATGTAATTTTAAAGACACTATTAGTCTCGAAATTAATTTTATTTTAATCAGCGTCATTTCAATTGTTATTTAAACATTCCCAAATATTTTATAGTAATGCCCTTACTAATAAACGTTTAGTAACCGCTGAGTAGTTATACCATGCTTTGTCCTTATCTGTCATTGTGACATTTGAATTCGACAGATAAGGACAAAGCATGGTATAACTACTCAGCGGTTACTCAACGTTTATTAGTAAGGGCATTAGAGTAGAAAAAGTCTATTCACCTGTTGGTAGAGAGGCGCGTGGTGAGGTCCTCTCCTCATCTCCCCTCCCCTCGGAGAGGGTCTCCAGCGGTCGGTGGCCGCGGCCCGGGGCTGGTTCTGCGTTGCAGCCCTCGTTCGAGGTGGATGGAGTGGGGTTCTGTCAGGTCAAATGAACACCGATTATAGTTTATAGGATCGCGATGTCCACTGAGATCGTGAGATAAATGAGGCTTGTGTATAGCTCGTAATAAGCTTAAATTGTAAGTTAAATTTGATGCTACACGCCAGTACTGCCCTGCTAAGGTAAAAAGCAGTATTTTACACAAAACTACTGAAGCAATTGCCACCTTATTACCCAGTAATGAGGTTGCAATTGAAAAAATGAAAAAAATGAAAATTATTTATTCAGAAAAACTTAAATTAAGGTATAACAAGGTTTTGGGTCCTGCGCTAGGATTTCCTGTGTTGCAGGGCCCACTTAATCTATTTCAACAGGCGCAATTTATGTGCGGATAATACAGATAGAGTTAGTGTAAAAACTTAATAGTTTCTTTAAACACTTCACTTATCTCGACTTATTAAGGTAAGCTTAATTACCATGGCTGATTATTTACAAATACACGATACATAACTAATAATGGTATTGAACAACGAACACAAGTTGGTACAACAATGAATACATACATAAGACACTATTATATAAGTATAATAAAGAAAGGTTAGAATTATATAGCTGACTGAGGATAGGGTATCTTGGTTCCCTCAACGCACTACTACCAGTACATTCTCAGTTTCGTGGTAGTCAAGCTGGCATTCAATTATTACAGTAGTTTTGTGTAAAATACTGCCTTTTACCTTAGCAGGGCAGAGTAGGGCCCGTGGCTTGTACTAGGGTGACGGCACCGGTATTGGACATTTTTAGCTGACAGTTCACTTACCTCTCAATTCAAAGATCATAGGGCTATAAATTGATTGGTGCAAAAAAAAAATATGTAAATTAATAACCCTTATCTTCTTCAGAATAAGAATCATGTGTCCATCATTAATCCTTGTCCATTACTGCCCAAGCAGCAAGCAAGCTGTATAAGAGCTTATACAGCCCTTATGCAGCTAAAACTAGAGTTATAATGGCTGTATAAGCTCTTATACAGCTTGCGTGCTGCTTGGGTGGTGCCATCACCCTAGTTTAGAAAAATAATATGTTGTAAATACCATTGCAAGGAATAAACGAATAAATAAAAAAGGTCATGAATCATTACAACTTATACTAGAATTAGCCTTTTCCTGAGAAGACTTACACCCTATTACACTGGAGCTTGATTTGTGTGCTTAAACTTCCTGAGACATAAATGGGGAATATTAAATATACCTAAGTATTTCTGTAGCATAATAGTTAAATGTTTAAAAAAACAATGAATGAATTTTGTTGCTTTATTAAAAAAGTAATTCATGTAACAAACAGTAGATAAAAATTATTTTTTGAATAACTATAAAAATAACCTAGATTAAAGATTTGTTTGAATCTCTTTCTAGCAAAACAGAATTTAACATGGAGTTTTTAAGTTTCCGCTGACGTCACAGTACATGTCGGATCTCTCTGTCTATTTAGTAATTTTTAATTGCTTATATTATCGGATTTTGACCGATTTTAATTTCACTTTTTGCCATTCTCGTTTACGGTATTTTCACATTTTGTTAAGAGATGCGTTAAAAAAATCATGCATATTCCCAATTGAGGACGTTCTCTATTTTTCAATTCGATTGAAAAACGGTAGATCGCCACGAACATTCTCTAATCACAAGTAAACTAAGAAGGTTACATAACAACTTACGCTGTAGATATCCGCCGACTCCTTCTCGGTGTTTTCTCCCTCTCCGACGCCATCCAAGAAGAACGTCACCATTTGCCCCTTCCCCTTGACTTCCACGGTGCCTCGGCAGCGGAGCCGGTAGCCCCGAGCAGCCAGGATGTCATACACCTCCTGCGTCACCTATAGAAAAAAACATTCGCTGGGGCCTTAGATAATGAAGAAACACTGACAATTCCTGAAGAAAAAACAAATGACATCACGAAGAATGATTAATGCCAAATAGTGTACATAATAATTGTGATGTTAAAATGCTGCATTCGCTTGCACTTATTTAAGTTATTGTGGTACCACAACCGCAGAGCCTTAGTTATATAAATATATATGGGAATCGCGGTGCCAAAGAAGATGTGCTTCATCCCAAAGTAAATAACATTTGGAGTCTGTTTATTGTTTAGACTCTTAGTTGAACAAAAAAAGAAATAATAATAACACACAGGGATATTCCAAATATTGTTCGATTAAGTCTAAATAAGCGTTGGGATAAAGACAATACTCGTACTAAGTAGTGAGTTACAGAATCTTTCATATCTGATATGAAATAGAGGTAAGCGAACTCATAGGATAAGATTTTATTAAGGAAGCCACTGCAAAAGAACATGTTTAGATAACGACAATGAATTCACTTTTTCTTTGGTGTTTAAGGGCCGTATTAATAAAGTTGAGAAACTGTGATCCCCATCACAAGATGCGTCAAAAATTACAGTTTTCTATGGTTTGACGTTTACTTTGACGTATCTTGAGACGAGGATCACAGTTGAGATGAGTTTATTAATACGGCCCTAAGATTGTTTTGAAAAATACGTTTACTCACCTTCAGAGAAATAAAATACTTTTGTCACGTGAAAAATATCAATGTTTAATGAGGTCTTTTATTCTCTAACATTGATTACTTAGGTATAACTTGAAATTTTGTGAAGACTGTTTAATAAAAGATAACTAGTAAGATCATGATCTACACGATAAAAAAGACGGTTAAAGTAATATAAACTTTAACATCATTGTTTTTTACTAGCTACTTACTACCCCGATATGTAATACAATATTTTATAGTATCATCCTACTGGTTTTCACTCTTCTTTATCGACAAACTCCGAATCACATCCTAGCTCTAGCTGTTTATTTATGACCAGATCCTCTCCCCAGGGTACGCTTACTTCATACGTACCTGGATGTGGTCTAGGAGGCCCGTTGAGTCCATTCGGGAGGCAACGTTGACAGCATTGCCCCAGATGTCATACTGGGGCTTGCGAGCACCAATGACCCCCGCAACCACCGGACCAATGTTGATTCCTGGACAAGAACACTTAACGTTGTGGCTGACGCTATGTAACGTAGAGAAGTGGGAAAAATTCGCAGGGCACAGCGATTGGTCAAAAATTCGCAGGCAAAATGATCAATAATAGCTATTTAAAAAATTATACCTGTAAACGGTTGACATAGTTTAACTAGGTACTAAACAATAACGCAACTTTGCAATCCATAAATCAACCATTGTTTATGTGTTACGACCGCACCGCATCCGCAAAGAGACGCATCGCATCTTAAGCCCATCCCACAAACAAACAGCATTCTAAAAATTAATATTAGACATTTGAGAAGCGTTGCCGCGTTGTTTATACAATTACAATGTCTAGCTGTAGTCTAGGTTAATTCTAATCAATTGTTCTTATTTTAAAAATTTAAGGGTTCAAAGTTCTAGTTCTCTAGAATAATTAAAATGAAGTGACATTGTAAGCTGGATCTTGATATGATTACACTGACTCGAAAACAAATACGTGAAAAGAATTTACTTTATTTATAGAACACAACAGTTTTAAAACTGATGACCATACCTTACGTCTCAAAATAACCAAAAATATTTATGTACCTACATATTGCGAGAACAAAACAAAAGATCTGATGATTGGTGGATGGCCAAGTTGCGGAGACTCCTCACCGATCCTGATGCGGAAGCTGTTGAAGCTGTGCTCGTTGACGTACTGCAGCTGCTCGCGCAGGCGCAGTGCGTAGTCCGCCATCGCGGTCACGTGGCGGTAGCCGCGCAGGTCGCGCGTCGCGGCCGTCAGCCCTGACAAACGGAGAAGGTATTTAAGACATGATTTTAAGTGTCGATGGCCTAGTGGCCCAAGGTACAATTACGGTAATCTGACGGCCGCATCAGTCTTGGATCCGACTGACTAATGTCACGTTAGTGCTCGGTTCGCCTAATATGGTGGCCATGTGAGATTTAAACGGATACTTTAGTAGTTTAATCCAGTTTCACATCAAAATCAGCATCATTATTCGTAAATAAATTTAGAAACGTTTAAATACACCCAGAATTATTAGAGTTGCAAGTGATTACTATGCCATATTTTTGTCGGATAAGTGCAATATCTATATCCCACCCTCTCGGTTAACTTCAGTATCCATCGATAATCTAACCAAGTAAGCAAGGAAAACAAACCCATCCAACAAAAAAAGACAGCATAATATGACAATCATAATTATGATTGTTCAATACATCTTTCCCCTACTTAGGCAGACAAAAAAACTCTCTCACCAGATGCAGCCATATACGTCGCCCCGGTGCTCTTGATCTTCTCGATGTACTTGAACTGCTCCTCCGCGAGGATCTCATCGAAGTCCGCGATGATCTCGTTGAGGAGCCGGAGGCACTCCACCCCCTCGTTGTTGCCCTCCAGCTCCACGTAGAACTCTGAGAAGTTGGGGATCGAGGCGAACATCACGCAGACCGACTCGCACTGCTCGTGGTACAGCTCCTGTTGTGACAAAACACTGTTAAGTGCTGCAACTCCGCCGGGTTTTGCTCGACAAGTCTAGCAACGTCGCGCGACACGTGACGGTAACGATGTTGCACGAGGCTTCGTGGGCTCTGGCACTTACGTCAATATTCTTGTCGCTGCCGAGGAAGTGCTGCGCGACGTGCTCCGGCAGGATGTTGGCGAGCAACTTCCGGTTGTAGGCTTCCAGGTGCTCCATGTCCTCCTTCTCATCTGGAAGACCACTCCAATCAGAACCTTTCCAACGCCATTGATGTATCCGCACCACTGGTTCAACAGTTAACGGCGAAAATATGCCTACATTTCCATTTTTTCCTCACCCTTATACGGACTATCACGAAAAAAAAATAGCCAAATCAGCTGTGCAGCCGTCCTTAAGTGATGAGGCTTACCAAAGAACACCATTTCATTTGTATTTATAGATTACCTCGACGTAACATCAAATCTAAATACGTGTGAACATCGTGAAAGTTGAAAATAATCTAGATATTAGAAACCTTTGGGCTAGAAGGTTACCTGTGGCCTGGATCTTCCAGATGAAGTCCAGGCGGTAGGTGCTCTCTGTCTGCGCCGCGTGAAGGGTCATCGCGATCGCCGCCGCAATCGCCAGGACGATGTTGGTCCAGATTTCATCCGTGTTCTCGCACCTGGAAGTTGGAACACAACGAACTTTTCAGGCCTCAAATGGAAGCTGTGGCTCAGTGACTTAAGGTTTCGACTCGTGAATGTATGGTACCGAGTTTCTAACTCAATAACAGGTGAAGGGAAAACATCGTGAGGAAATCTACACATTCGAACAGCTGATTATTGAATTGAACATTCTACTCAAGTTTACGAACCGTAGAATGGCGTGACTATAATATTACATAGCCACTATAAAGGTTCCTATAGACCAGAACCTACTACCTACAGACCAGAACAGTTCACCTGCCGTCACAAAGACTGACAGGCAGCCTGCCTGCCGTTCAAAATCTGACTGATTTGGGACTGCAGACGTAAACTGGGAGTCTGTGGGACCCTTCAATGGAGGTACTGACTTTTCCGAAGTCGTTGCAGGGGCGTGGACCAGGGTGAACACTAGAAAGGCGACCGTGGCAAGGAGCAGCAGGCTGGCCTTCACCACTGTGACCAGGATCTGGTGGCAGGCGCAGAGGAACATCACCAGCAGCGTCAGCTGGAGGTAGTGCTGCAGAGAAAAGGGCAGGTTAGAAGAGCAGAAGTAGAGAAACTGCTAAACTTCTGGAACAGCTTAAGGAGCATACACATGTTAACTTTGCTCCTGGGATGCACAGGCTTAGCCTAGTTTGGGATCCGCTGTAAATTGAGTTAAGGAACATGTACTCTTTTTGGACAATAAATTATTCTTACAACTGTTGCTTTAATAACAAGACGACGACGCGGTTAGCGTAGTTGGTAGTGACCCTGCCTACGAAGCTAGCGGTCCCGGGTTCGAATTCCGGTATGGGCAAATATTTGTGTGATGAGCGCGAGTATTTGTTCCTGAGTCATGGATGTTCTCTATGTATTTAATTATGTATTTCTCTGTATATATATGTTTATCGTTGCCTGGTACCCATAGTACAAGCCTAGAGCTTAGTTTGGAACTAGATCAATTTGTGTGAGTTTGTCCCTGATATTTATTTATTTATTTTTATTTAATCTATGCATTTTTATTAAATTGTATTAAGTATATTTTGATGAAGCACATAAGGTGCCATTTTATTAATTTTGAGATAAGTAATAAAACAACGTTATCAACTAAAATAAATAAATAATCAAATAAGGTAGAATCACCTATAATATTATGGACAATGCTCCAGTTATGTACAATCCAATAAACATGAGCTTCCGAGGTTGGTGTGGTAATTATTTGTTCTGCAGAAACGCTGAAACGGCAGTAAGCGTTTATATTAATGTGAAGCGAACGTTCCACCTCAATAACAAAGAAATAAAATACTTTGACGGAAGCCAACTAAATATCTATTATAGAAGGAACAATGGAAAACGCAGATCGATCCTTTGGAAATATACCTGTATATTTGTATAAGTATACAGGGAATCAATGCTTATCAATCGATGGCAATTACATATTCATCGGAGGTACATAAAATAAACATGATGATAAACCTTTTAATTATTTTAATTTAGTATTTAATTTTCAAACGAAATTATTGTCACCCTACGCCTGGTTAATCTAAGCAACAGTTTGGCAATAAGACCTCTTTAAAACAACTGTTTCCTAAAACAAACACCCACAACCTTATTACAATTTCTTACTCTATGCCAACTTGTCAAAAATAACTGACGTATGCGCCTCAAGTGCAGGATGATTACACTTTTTAATAGAGCAAAAGAAAATTGTAACGGTTTCATTTATAACTGTGACACCGTTCTATGGTGGATCAGGGTTCCGTTTCGCCTATAGTACAGTCAGCATCAAATAGATAGGAACAGTAAAAATGACCAAATATATCGCAACACATTCTTATTTCTATAGTAATAAAGATGTGTCGTATTATATTTGGCCAGTTTCGCTGCTCCTATGTATTTGATGCTGACTGTACATAAATGTGTTTCTTACCTCATTGATGGAATATGGGCAGGATAGTCCCTCCGCTTCTGGCGCTACCGGAGCAAAGATGTGCAGGATCTGGAGACACCGTCAACACATCATTAAATAAATAATAATCAATAAATATCAGGGGACAAACACAAATTTACCTAGTCCCAAGCTGTAAGCTTGTACTATGGGTACTAGGCAACGATATACATACTTATATAGAGAAATACATACTTTAATATATAGAAAACATCCATGACTCAGGAACAAATACTCGCGCTCATCACACAAATTCTAGCCTAGCTAGCCTAGCTTCGTAGGCTCACTACCAACTAGGCTAACCGCGCCGCCAAACAGGGCCACTCGGACTAACAGACTGTCATTACATCGTATTAGACCATAGACTATCAGTTTTTCTTACGTCATATGAGAAAACACAGACATCTAAGTTATTCGGGTCCAAAAATAAACCTGTCAATCTGTAAATGTGTAAATCTTCGAGAAAATTTGTTACCCAAGCTCCTAGGGCCAGGGCTTGAAAACCGGTTTATTTTCCGTACCGGTTAAAGCCACACCTTGAGAGAATCACCCAATTGTCCTCATGGACAGACGCCATTTTAACAAAAAATTGAATTGAATTGAGAGAATCACCCATAATAACGGTTACGCTAAACAAGAACATCACTCGAACCGGTTAATATCTCGGAGCGCAAACAGGGAACGAAATCCATGTACCGGTTAGAGAGCGCTTCCTCCGTGTGGGCGGAGACTACGATGAATGACCGCTCGCTTAATAATACACGACTGCCTTGCTATGATTTTAGGTTAGTAAGATTCGATTTTCCACCGGCTCGACAGCGGTCATTGTCCGTATCCAAACACCGAGTAACCGGTTAGAGAGCGCTTCGACATTACATTCCCAAATCAATTCGTTCGTACGTAACCTAAATAATTAACCGGTTTATTTGTAACCGGTTACAAGCCCTGCCTAGGGCTTCTCGATACTGTAATGTAAATTACGTCACCGCAATAGCTCATAAAAACACTGACTGTTGAGTTCTTGCGGCGTTTCTTCTCAACAGTGCTGCCCTACTAAGCAAAATGGCGCTATCTCAGACAAAACTCCTGTAGCAATTGCAACCTCATTATTAACAGAGGACTGAATCTGCTTTAGCTATTGAATTTGAGATACTGCTTTTTAGCTTAGGAGGGCAGAGTGGGAAGCGCTGGTAGTCACAGACATTTAAAAGTGCCTAAAGGGCCTTCTCATAGTCTTTGTTCTATGAGAAGGTCCTTTAGGCACTTTTAAATTGGCTCCATTTTCAAAGTGTGTCGGGTTTTGGTCAAGTCGGTAAGACCAGCATAAGGCATAAGAGCCTAGAAAGCGAGTGAGAGAGAAGTACAAAACGGAAGATTTTAAGAGCTATTGCTGATTTTAGTGACCCGTGTGTACAGTCAGCATCAAATAGATAGGAGCAGCGAAAGTGGACAAATATATCGCAACACATCTTTATTACTATAGGGATAAGGGTGTGTTGCGATATATTTGGCCATTTTGGCTGCTCCTATCTATTTGATGCTGACTGTACACTGGCGGAAATTAAAAGCGTACCACGACAACTTGCAGCTGGAGCATGATCGCGGCGAGCTGCGTGACCGACAGCGCCTGCGCAAGGATGCGGTTGGTGTGGACCCGGAACGAGAGCCGCTGGAGGTACAGGCTGGCATGCTAGACAGACAAAAATCTTGAATAATAAGCTATGCTAACCCCAAAAACTGAAACCCGGCTGGTTAAAGTAATATGTCGTACCCTTAAACATGTTTGCATATGCGCGAAGCAAAAATAAGGGTAATGTGGTTGGACAGTCTATGTATGTGTGTATGTATGTATGTCCGAAAATCGGATGTTTCACTCTAGCTCCTAAACTATTCGACCGACTTTAATAAATGGGTTGTCACATGATTCGTCAAAAGTGCGAGTGTCATGGCTATATAGAAATTATAAGAGTGGGTCATACTCGCCGCTAGTCGTGTTTTAGATTTTGAAAGTTAGGTTAGGTAGTTTAAATATTGACACGAACAGTACAACCATACAGCGGGCTTAGCATGCATGCAGGAGATAAAATTTTACAGATACCAGGGAAATTAATACATCTATTCCATATTCTAACGCAAGACTGAACGCTTAAGGTTTAAAATAAAATTGTCTCGTCCAGATTTTATCCAGTATTGCTAGAGTAATGAAATAAAAAGTTCAAATCTATTAAGAGCCTGGCAACACTCGCGTTTCTGCCCTTAGAGGGCTAAAAACGCTAGTGTGCACAGGCTCTAAGCTGAGCATGATATTTAATTACTCTAGCAACATTTTAGTCGTACTATCACTTTATTCTTGTGATGCATGTTAGGCTCGCTATGGCGACAATGTATTTTGAGTTATCAAAGTGTTTCGCCAAAAAAATATTGTTTTTAATGGCGTAAGACGTCATTATTTTGGCAATCGTTTGGGCGAAGATTATGCCCAGCAGTGGACCTTTGCAGATGCAACGATGATCCTTACCTTGAAGTCCATGCAGCAGATGACGTACGTGGTCACTGCCACCAGGAGACTGCTGAAGGACATGGTCACAATGCCGCCAGGGGTGCTGCATGGAGAAAATAATTATAAAATAAGCAATACATATTATAATATCAGATCGTCGGTCCACCTTGTGGAAGGCCTGCCGACACTTCGTCTCCCGGTTCGCGGTCGCCACTCTAGAACCTTTCCGCTCCAACGGCCATCGGTTCTACGAGCAATGTGCCCCGCCCACTGCCACTTAAGGTTTGCTATTCGGTGAGCTATATCAGTTAGTTTAGTTCTCCTGCGGATCTCCTCAGCAGCAGAGGACCGGTCGTTGTGGAGAACCTTGGGGAAGGCCTTTGTCCAGCAGTGGACGTCTTGCGGCTGATGATGATAATAATATTAATAAAAGTGCAAGTGATCGCCGTCTGTACATGGTAGATGGAGAAAAACTATTATTAACGTCTTTATTAACGCAAAATAACCCAAAACGTTGATTTTTAGAATGTTTGTCTGTTTGTCTGTGCGTTTCCGCGCGCTTATCTCAGAAACGGCTTAACTGATTTAGATGAAACTTAGCACACAAATAGTTTATTAATTGGATTAACACATACACTTTTTATCCCGGAAAATTTGACAGTTCCCGAGGGATACACGATAAACGACTTCCACGCGGACGGAGTCGCGGGGTAAAGCTACTAGCTTTCATATCAGGGACAATCTCAAAGAAATTGACCTAGTCCCAAACTAAGCTCTAGGTTTGTACGTACCTACAGTCGAGGATAGAAAGATGTTTACACTTTTTCAAAAAAATTTACAGTTGTCAAAAAAAAAACTTTCACCTTATTCCATTGTAATAAGGTCCAAAAGTGTAAACATCTGTCTGTCCTCGACTGTACTATGACATGGATATCAGTCGCATCAGCCGCTATATTATTATGTCAATTCCATACATTTTGTAGATAAACATTTTGAACATTTTGTAAACCGTTAATTTAGCGTAATGCATCTTGGGTAGGGCCCCAGCGGGCTTAGCATGCATGCACGAGATAAAATTTGACAGGTGCTAGGGAAATGAATACATCTATTCCATATTCTAACGTAAGACTTAACGATTAAGGTTTAAAATAAATATGTCCCGTCTTGATGAAATCGCTATAAAAAAGTGAAAATCGCTATAGTCGCTTAGTAATAAAAGAAAGGATACACTTTAATTTAAACCTTAAGCGTTGAGTCGTACGTTATAATATGGAATAGATGTATTCATTTCCCTAGCACCTGTCAAATTTTATCTCGTGCATGTATGTTGAGCCCACTGGTTACGGGTTTTGGTGGTAGCGACAGCGGCAGCCATCGCGTTTGGTGATGTTGTAATTTCTATGGTTTCCGCTCAACGCCCCGCTCGCCGCCCCGCTAATCACCCCGCTGTAAGGCCATTATCGCGACCAGGCCGTAAGAGATTGTAACTGAAGTACTTACATGTGGAATGCCATCAGCTCAGCGATGAGTATGAACAGGTACGTCACGAATGTGCAGACGAAGTATATTTTCAGCATCCTGTCCCTCTCTGTTGTGTACTGCGAGAGAGAGAAAACAACGAATAATACAGTGAGTCTAAAATTTTTAATAGTAGTAAAGTAAACGGTCCTATTGTTGCTACCCTTATTTCAAGTGAATTTTATTTAAAGTTAATTAGAATAAGGTTTCAGCTGAAATTAGCTTTCGATCGGTCTGCAAAACAAGGGGACAGATACGCAGATACACACGTCAAGCCTGTAACACCCTTCATTTGTGTCGGGGGTTAAAGATGCAGGTACCTAGTCAATTTTCCCGACGGATTTCTCGTGACGTCACAGAGTAAGATGGCCGCCCGGCGTTTCGCCGGACCGGGCCGCCGTCAACTTAGATTGCCCTACAACTTCTCAATTCAATTTGCCGAAACTCGGAATCGAGTCGCTGCATAATGGAGACCGTTGGGCGGATAAAAGAGTTTTAACGATTTCCAGGTTAAAATTAAGTAAGGTTTCTTTTGAATTTTGTTAATATTTATAATTATTTTACGAGCAACAATAATAATTATGTATATGTAAAAAAAAGAAATTAACTGCCTAATACTGGGAATGAAACCAGCCCATGGACAGATAAATCCATCAACCCGATTAAGTTAGCTTCCATAAAAAAAAAAAACTGAATTGAATTCGGGTTATTCATATCGAAACTCTAAGTCACAAACAGACAAATATAAATAGACAGAACGCCCATTCTGACCCGGGTTAAAAACCGGACTAATAAATAAATATTCAGGGACAATCTCACACTAATTGACCTAGTCCCAAACTAAGCTCTAAGCTTGTAAGCAAAGCAACAGTAAACATAATTATATAAAGAAATACATTACATACATAAATACATAGAAAACATCCATGACTCCCACTCATCACACAAATATTTGCCCATACCGGGATTCGAACCCGAGACCGCTAGCTTTGTAGGCAGGGCCACTACCAACTAGGCTAACCGCGTCAAATGAATGAATGGTCAAGAAAAGCTTGCGAAACAACATAATCTCGTCTTAATACTTTGCCAATAGAAAGGCGAGCGATTAACAGCCCAGTCTGGAAGCACCTTTACAAGTTGTGACGTCACACCAAGCTAGGGCTGGCCCTTTAATTTGTGTAATGAGCTAGTCACCCGACACCCCTAGCCTTTGTGCAAACAAAATTACGCTAATTATTAATTATGCTTCTAATTAACTCGAACCCGATGGGAGACAAAGTCGAATGGGATTTTCCCAATTAATTTGTACAGTTATCTGGGTATGACGTCACTGACCTGCCGCGTTGACTGTGTAACTTTTAAGCTAGAAAGAGATAGAATGGGTTAGGTGTCTGTTGCAAACGAATCCGGCCGATTGACTTTGCCTTGACAGATGTCCGTCGTGGCTCGTGACCGTACGAGGGGTGCTACAGAGGCGGTTTTATAGAAACCGGAGACAGAGCCGGAGATTTTAAATTTGTTTTATCGGAGTCGGGGTCGGAGGCAAAGGCAGAGGCAGAGGAGAGATATGTAAAGGGTAGGCCCCTTAGCATGCATGCAACAGATACAATTTGACAGGTGCTAGGGAAATGAATCTATTCCATATTCTAACGTAAGACTTAACGTTTAAGATTTAAAATAAAAGTGTCCCGTCTTGATGAAATCGCTATAAAAATGTGAAAAACGCAATAGTCGCTTGGTAATAGGTAAAAGGTGATAAAAGTCAGGATGAGACACTTTTATTTTAAACCTTAAACGTTAAGCCTTACTAGAATATGTAATAAATGTATTTATTTCCCTAGCACCTGTCAAATATTATCTCGTGCTTGCATGTGAAGCCCGCAGGTAGTATGAAACTAAATAATACAAACATTATTTAGCCTCTTTCATTTCAGTTAAATAATTATACAACTACCTGGCGCTTGAAAATGACTATTAAATTTTCTTAAATATTAAACAGCAGTTACTAGTAAAACTCACAACACTACTACCCTCATAAGAAGAAAAACACTTCAACCTCCGAATATAGGCTCCGATTTAAAAATGGGGGCCAAAATCAGAATCGGAGGTGTCATATTAATCTGTAGTTCCGACTTTTTCCGATTCCGACAATCGCATACAGCTGGATTACTGTAATTGTGGCATAAGCCGTAAGTTTGGACTAAGTAGAAAAAAACCAGACCTATCTGGTCCTCCAGCTTCTGCTTGCGGAAGGTTAGAGTGAGGGGCCTCCAGGGTTCAGCGCGGAACAAGTCGAGCGCCTTCATCTTGCATCCATAAAGTCCTCTTTGAGAGCATTCTTACCCGAGCATTTTGTAAACGAGCAATAATTTCAATAATTTGTAAGCTTTATACGCTCGGCTCAGCGTCCACACCACTCGAATATTCGACGCCAAATGCTCTCAGTGGGGACGCTCCTTTATATTGCATACGTCTATGGAAGTCATCATGCCATGGCTTGTTTATTTCCCTTCTTAATCATCATACAGACCAACGAATGGTAAATGGGCCCTGAATCCTATAGACATTTGCAGTGGAAACGTGTCTTTTGTATAATGGTACCGTCTCAACGATCATATTAGTTGGTTGCGGCAGCTGAAGCTGAAGTAGAGTGGTGCAAGCGGTGCTCAGGCATAGGGCGCAGACCCTGGAGCGCAGAAACTACCAGACCAGGACCAAGTTGGGAGTTATTGTGCGCAGTTGTAGAAGGTAGCACTAATTATAGGCTATTTACGATACTGAGCTGAAGCTAAGGTTGTGAGGTCCTTGAGCTGTGAGGTCTGCGAGGGTGTGAGGTACCTTGTCCTCCAGCTTCTGCTTGCGGAAGGTGAGCGTGAAGGGCTTGCAGTGCTCGGCGCGGAGCAGGTCGATCGAGCGCGCGTCGATCGCCTTCATCAGATATTCGTTCACCTCGTCTTCTGGCTTCTTGAACTCGTTGCCTTGCTCCACCCTGCGGGAAAAGGTTATGTGATTACGTGAAGGTTAGGTGATTGCGTGTTTTTAGGGTTCCGTACCACAAAAGTAAAAAAGGAACCATTATAGGATCACTTCGTTGTCCGTCTGTCTGTCTGTGCATGTACTTAGCGCGTGTCAGTTTATACTGGACTTTATTTTTTGTGATGCAATTACGAATTAACGGTTTTCGGATATTTTCCTTTACTTGTTCTATATGACATTGATTCTTGCCAAATTTCATGATTCTAAGTCAACGGGAAGTAGGTAGCCTATAGGCTTTGATTCCTTTAAGATTCCCTTGAACATGCGACATAAACGGCCGTATCTTTTGATTGCGTTGACTTAAAAGTTTTATTTTTTAAATCTTCGAGACTCGATTCCCGTGATTTCAAAACTATTTACAGACTACAAGTTTGTGCGGAACCCTCGGTGCGCGAGTCCGACTCGTACTTGACCGGCTTTTTAAGTTGACGTATATTATTGCGTCATGAACCACCGCAAAAGATTGAAAATAAACATGTAATTCTCAATTATTTTACTTTGTTTTTTTTTTTACTACTTCAACGGTAAGAAATTCGCCGTGATAACACATAACGTAAATATATCAACCGACTATCTATTCCGGTTTAAAAGATACAACTTTTTAAAGTTAGGACAGACGGACGGACGGATGGACAATGAATGCTTATGGGTACTGAACCCTAAAAAGACTAATAGCCGCCATTTTGATGACTCAATCAGCAAATTACAATTTGCCAATTTGAAAATAATACGACATACGAAATAATGAAACTCCAACATCCTTTGAACATGTGTATTCATTCTCCCAAGCCGAGCTCGTAAACGCCTTATTACGTATAATATCATTCCTTTTCTTTCACAAAAAGCCTTATTTCATTTCGTATACAACCTTAAAGAACAAATTCATTTTATAAGTCACTCGCGACCCGTCCTGACCACTTATAATGTTCATAAATTATAGCCTATAACCTTTCTAGATAATTTCTCTTTCTACCAGGTGAAGATCGTATGAAAATCTGTACATTAGTTACTGAGATAAGCCCGGACAAACAAAATTAGCGCGGCGGGGTCTTTAGTTTATAATATGTAGTGATGTTCGTTTCGTGATTATACTCGTTGAATAACTATATTGACTAATCATTACGTTTTAGCATAAATAAGGCAAAGTACCTAGCACTTATGTCATATTATATAAGTGCGCTTTTCGTGAAATTAATTTCTCAAAATATTTTTTTTTAGACGCGCGTTTTTAATTAGAACTTTTACCCATCATTATTTACTCCATATTTTATATTTTCCGATCTGGATGTTTCGCAACCACATTTCCCATTTGTTATTAGATTAAACCAGGAAATAGGTTTACGTTATGAAAACTCCAAGAAATATAGCTCCGTTAATACTGTAAAATTGATCTCTGGAATGTGGAGAAAGGCGACAGGAAAAAATGCGTTAGGGGTAAATCACGATTGTGAAAATTTACTACGAGAAAAACTCGGATCGAATTCTGCTTCTGAACCACTATAACTTTATGAAACGGATCTTTTAACTTAACGATAAACGTACTAGTAGAGAAATACACGCAAAATATTGACTCTATCTCGAATTGGATTTAGCCAGTTTGTGTTTTAAAGCGAAACTAATGCAAGTAGAAAAGGCCCGAGGCAATTCCCAGGTTTGCCGCGAACTTTCACATCGTAAGTCGAAATAACTGGGTGTACGACTCTCTTACAGTCAGCACAAATATATAGGAGCAGCGAAAGTGGCCAAATATATATATATGGACATATACCTGTATAAGCAGTCAGGTTTTTAAAGCTTGAATTTTATAAAAAAAATACCGATCCATAGCTGGGGCCCGAACCCGCAGTCTTATCAGTCTATTTAGACGGCGGCAGCCGCCCCGAAATTACGAACCATATTGCACGGAAAATCTTCTTGCGTGAAAATATGGGGAAAACGAATTTTACAAGATGTGATACCTAGCTAGATCGATTCTTCGCCCCCGTAAATGCTGCAAATTTCATCGAAATCGTTAGAGCCGTTTTTGAAAACGCAAGCACAAATACCTATATATACATATATCCCAGCTAGCAAAATAATGATAAAATAATTTTTTTATCACTAAAGAGTGTTATAAAAGTCATTTAAAAGCAACGCGGCGACTGCTTCCGTCAGCGTTGTTGTATATTGGTGATTCGTAACACTAATTAGCTGTATAAGGTTAAACAGACAAATAATGATAATAAATGATGACATAAACGTTTACTCGATTGATTTGTAGAGCACATATAACATAGCTGTAAAAACGGTCTCACAACAGCGATTTAGTGCAATTATGCTGTACAACCGGTTTCATTAGTGCATTTATACGGCAAAGTAGATCTTATTTGATTGCAAGGTCGCTACAATAGTGTTGGTGATATATCAGGCACGCATGGAACTAATCTGTGATATAAATGAACATCTTGCAGCGAAAATACAGCAAATTTATCATATAACAGCATTTCTTTAGCGCCTTTGCTACTGTGCTACTAGCTGTATAATTGAGATAACAAGTAACCGACATAAACGTTTACTCGACCACTTTTTACAGCACATATAACGCAGCTGTAAAAAAGTTCTCATAACAACAATTTATCGCTAATATTTTGTAGAACAGGTTTTAATTATATATTCATACAGCAAAGTTGATCTATTGTGGATTCCAAGTGGCTGCTTTAGCGCTTGTGACACATCCGTTACGCATAGATCTAATCCGTGATATAAAACAATACCCTGCAGCTGATATGCATCTATCTTATCGCTTAACTAATATATACGAGTATAAGAGTAATAGTTGTAAACTTACTTTTACAAGACCCTTATATCGTCAAATAGTTACTTAAAAACGTTTTTTGGTTAGATATATCGCTAAAACCGCACATAATAGCTGCAAATGACTTCTACACAAGAAAGTTCATGCTCGTTAAGAGAACTTTCAACATATATTTATTCATCACAAAAAGGCGGCCATTACTTATATGTAAAAACCGGTCAAGTGCGAGTTGGACTCAAGTACCGAGGGTTCCGTACCATTCCATTTCTAGTTAAGAATAATGATCTGAAAACGTTTATTACCTTCTGAAATTTAAACAATAAAAAAATAGGTGTTGTCTCCTTTAAGTTTTTAATTTCTACCGATTGCGCAACCAAACGCAGGGTTATGGGTACTTAACCGTCTATGCATGTATGTGATCAGAATTCGGATGTTTCACTCTTGGTTCTGAACTATTCAGTATTGTAGAAATTCACGAGGTGGATCTAAAGGGAGGGAGTTTTTTCTGAGTTCACAAAGGGTTTCAATGTTGGTAGAAGATGATAGAATTTAGCGAAACTGCTCAACAACATCATCTTCCACATACTTCGTACTCTCTAATAAATACTGATACCTATTTGCGGCAGACATTATTAAATCAAATTAAACGATTAGTATTTAATTAAATCCACTTTAGTAAAAAAAAAATAACAATGATAAAGTGAATCAGTGAAACGTCCGCTACCAAAACACTTTTTCGATAGGATGAAATGATAACTCATTTAGTCTATGCCCATTAGAGTTTATTTCAAAAAGTGTAATAGGTTGCACTAATTAGAGTGTGACCTGATTTCTCGAGGAACTCTAAAGTTTTATAATGGCGGGAACATGCTGTAAATCAGTGATACATCAGTAACTATGGTGCTTTCCATATTTTAAATCATTTTTATTTAATCAAATATCAAAAATTCGAGGGGCGCATGAAAAAAAACCCTATAATACCATATTATTTCATCTATAAAATTGTGAGCGCAAGTGAATTTCACCTCAAATACACGTGAACAGCGAGATAAAAATATTACCTACCATATTTTGTACTCCGTTTCGTTAATGGTTCTCTTGAACAATTTTTCTCTCACAAAACACGCACAACAGTTGGAGCACTGAAGTGAGGTTAAGTTTAATGTAATATTTCAGAATCACAATCGCCAAAATAGCAGCAAATGGCTCTATATCAGCGTCGTGGCAACTATTATATAATTATTTAGAGATATTGTAATCAAATAATCATTGCTATAACACTAAAAATATTTAATGTCACTTATATATCACGGATTTATAACAAAATTGTGATAGGTGGTGCTAAAATACACACAATATATCATCAAACAGCTGTAAAACTGGGGCCACTTCCCAATGATAGAAACGTTTCTATCATGGATATACGACTGCTTATATCACTAAAATAAGCTGTATAATAGTTCGTTTTGCTAGCTGGGATACAAATGTTTCTCGTTTAATAAGTAAGATTATTGCCAATGCGAACATTTTTTCTTAATTCTTATTTTTATTAAGTTAAGAAAGGAGAAATCAAAGGCAAAGTTACCGACGTAGTTTCCTACAAGAATACAATGTTTATAGTAAGAAATAACAACATTTAATGCCTTTGAGATTTTCTCGAAAAACATCCTCGGATTTCATTTGTAAAATACACTTTGTATTTGCCGGCGAATATTTGATTCAGATGTAATATGTCTCGAGGAGGTATTCTGGGATTGAAATCATATTTTCGTTCTTCTGGCGCTTTTGTTTGACAAATAATAACAGATTTGAATTTAAAATTGCCGAATTATTTTAGGGTCACGTTTTTTTTGTCGTTTATTACTTATTTATATTTTGACTCAGTCTGTACTTTTGTTACTGTGACGTCACAATATCCCTTCTTACTTGTGGTCTATAGTGTAGTATCGACAACAATCCAAGGTTTTCATAAGTAAGATTTTGGAGTTATTTATTTAATTATATCCTGCCGAAAAATATAAATTCCTGATATGTCCCCAAAAAGATGTATGGAATTGACCGTTTTCTTACCAATAAACGTATTGAATTTAGGTAACAAAACGGACAATTCCATAGGTACATCTTTTTGGGGCCATATAAGGAATTCTACTTTTCTTGTTCAGAATGGTGGTCCCAATCAACGTGCAATTTTTTCCCCAAATCTGAAGAAAAAGTGAAAGGTGTGCTATTTTTTTGATACTTCCCAAAAGCTTTATTTATGTTTTCATAATTTAATATATGTAAAATTTGTTGATCGTATTTTTCCGCGTTGATAATTGGTCTAAAACGCAGCTGGTCTTATGTAGCATGTGGTCCAAGTTCGCAACCGCCATATGTATTTTCAAAATTCCTCTCTTATCTTATAAGTTGACGGAGCCCCGCTATGGCTCCTAATTCTGAGCGGTTTGCCCTTCAGGCATCTGAAGCTACCTAACAAGTTCGCAAAATATATTCAACGTGAAATGATTCACTAAATTATGTGACCCTGAAATCCGCTGCAACTGAATAATGCGTTCGCGAATTCATCTAACAAAGCGTCGGATTAATCTTCAGCGACTTACTTGGCGGAGTGTTTGCCGTGCTGGGAGCCGTGGCCCATGACCCTCATCTCCTTGGACACGTTGCCGTTCAGCGAGAACGAGTGCTGTGGCTTCTTGTCCTGCGAACAAAAGCAATAGAGATTACAACTGCGGGCTAGCATGCATACACGAGATAAAATTTGACAGGTGCTAGGGAAATTAATACATCTAATCCATATTCTAACATAAGACTAACGCTTAAGGTATAAAATAAAATTAAATTGTCTTGATAAAATCGCAATAAAAAGTGAAAATAGCTATAGTCGTTTATTAATAAAAGGTAATAAAAGTCAGGACGAGACACTTTTATTTTAAGCCTTAAGCGTTAAGTCTTACGTTAGAATATCGACTAGATGTATTAATTTCCCTAGCACCTGTCAAATTTTATCTCGTCCACGCATGTTAAGCCCGCTGCGAAATAAATAAGGGGCTTAAATTGCTCGAAAAGTTTCGCGCTTATGCAGCTTTCTTACAAAAAAAAAACTAAATCAAAAGGTCCACAGATTACATACGTCAAGCTTATAACCCCCCTTTATTGCGGCGGGGGATAAAAGAGGGTAATACAAAATAACTTGTTTCCATTTAATATCTTAATGTACAGTCAAGGTAATAAACATAAATACGACCAAAGCCTTAAAAATATGTAACCAAGATCACAATGCAACCATGACACAAACAATACATGGTAAAGTTGGCGTTCCACCTGCTATCACCTATAAATTCATGCAAAAAAGAATGTCGCTCCCGAATCGGCTTATACAGCCATCAAACAAAGTGCTAGGCTGAAACCGTCTGTTAAAGACGAATGAGGCGTATGAGTGAGTGAGAATGAGTGAAGTGTCATGTGGTGCTTACCACCCGGCTCGTGTCGTCCGGCACGATGAGGTACGTGTCGATGTTGTGGTCCTTGAGGTACGCGTTGCGCTGTCCACCGTTCCCTGGTTCCACCTTGTACTCGTCGCCGAGGCACTGGAGCGTCTCCTTGGTGATGTGGACCCGGCTGCAAGAACTTCAGGTAAAGGTGCTGTTCCGAGACGAGAATCTTATTCAAAAACGCGTAATAAACCTATTTTAGTTAACCTTTCCAACATCATTGACGGATGTATCCGCACCATTGGCCAATCACCAACGACGGATGTTTCCGTCATGGTTAACAGCGCAAAATAGACCAGAATGTTATTGAGGTAAGGTTAACATTAGATCTGGTCCGAAGTTTATGAACTGAAAAATCTCAAAAATTCCTAATTTATAAACATAACTTCTTATATTTTACGAGAAAACAAAGAGAAATTGACAAAAAACTTTAAAGATCTGTACCTACTATAGTTTAGGCAAGTCAAAATGGACCTTATTGCATACAATTAAAGTACATAAAAAGGTGTATCTTTGAAGTACGGATCGGATTGTTATTAATTGCTCCTTTCCAAGAAACATTTTGTTAACAAACAAGGCCCCCTCACCCCGCGACCCCGCCGCTCTCCATGTAGTTGGCGAGAGTGACATCATTGGACCAGACATCGAACTGCCACTTGCGCAGCCCGAGCACGACGCAGTGCACGCGGCCGGTGTGGATGCCCACGCGCATGTTCACGTTCACCGCCATCACTTCGCGGACGAGGCTGTGGAAACAAATATTAATTATATATTGTTTCTTTTTCCTTCTTCTTGTTTTGTAATTTATGTTTTTTGTATCTGTCAAAATTATGTGTGTGTAACCTTCCGTGGTTTCACCTGATGGTTCCAACGGAAGACCAGCGCCGACTTTAATGCCGGCATTACGCTGAGTTGGGACCATTTCGTGACTACATTCTTTCTGTGTGTATTTTTTCTGTCCTTTGCTGATGTTTGTCACGAATAAATGTTTTTCTGCTTCTTCTTCTTATTCTAATTACCTATCCTATAAGCTACAAATGTCTATCCGAGCCAGCGTGAACATAAAACCCTAGGAATATGTAGTTTCAGAAAGTTTTGTAGTTTTCAAGGTAATAATAATAATAATGTACGAGTTGATCACGATCAAAGTCGGGGACAAAATTAACTAAATATTAATTAGGAATACGTAAGATAGATTACAAAAGACGATACAGAAGTCAGTAATAAGGAAAGAATTATCAGGGGACAATCTCACACAAATTGACCTAGTCCCAAACTAAGCTCTAGGCTTGTACTATGGGTACTAGACAACGATAAACATACTTAAGTATATAGAGAAATACATACTTAAATATATAGAAAACATCCATGACTCATCAACAAATACTCGCGCTCATCACGCAAATATTTGTCCATACAGGGATTCGAACCCAGGACCGCTAGCTTCGTAGGCAGGGTCACTACCAACTAGGCTAACTGCGTCGTCAACGACGACTTAATACCTATTCATACAGGTGACGTGACAATTGTGATTGGCCTTGAAGATGCTGAACATGCTGATGAAGCTATTGAAGATGATGATGACTCACGCAATGGCGTCAATCATGTCCAAGCCCATCTCGACGCAGCACTTGGCGTGGTCGTCGCGGGCCTCGGGCAGGCCAGAGACGCAGTAGTAGCAGTCGCCCAGGAGCTTGATGCGGAGGCAGTGGTGCTCGGCAGCCAGCCGGTCGAATCTGAGGAAGGAGATGTAGGTGAGAGTGGTGAAGATAACTAACCTAACCGAGTTAAAAACCCCCGATATCAGCGCCTAAAAACCCTCTGAGCAATGAGCAAAACCTTTATCGGGCTCCAAGCACGTACATTTTCACTGGAGGGACTTCGTCCCTAGAAGATTTCAAGAATTAAAAAATCAGATCCCCTCATCAACTAGAAAAGAGCTGATGATCTCCAAACGGCCGAACAGATTGTCATGAAACATGCCTAAGAACACTCGGTATAAAATTATCTATGACACAAAAAAACCTAACCGAAAATCAGTTCATCCGTTTGGGAGCTACGATACCACAGACAGATACACAGACAGACACGTTAAACTTATAACACCCCTCTCTTTCTGTTGCGTCGGGGGTTAAAAAGGTAATGTACGGTCGACTAAAGCTGTACATTTTAGTACCTTGTAAAGTATTAAAGTATAGATTCCCATTTTTGCAGATTCCCAAGTCTACAGATTCCCATTTCTGCAGATATGGAAGAATACAGATTCTCACGTCTTCAGATTCCCATGACTTCATTTCTGCACATTTCTGCAAGTTTCCATGTCTACGGATTCCCATTACTGCACTTGCACACTGATAATATAATAAAAGATTGTTTTCCACTTTGCTGTATTTTAAAATATTTATGGTTGCGTTAGTGCAGAGAAAATAACCTCTGAAAAGGCCAAGCGTGAAAAGTCAGGTGTTTCAATCAATTTATTAAATACCGTGCAAAGGGCGTGACAGCAACACTGCCATATAAATCAAAAAGGCCTTATCTTTCTTCAATTCAACAGCTAAAACCTGACCACCTTCCTTATGCTATAAAGTTGAAAATGTTGTAGAAATTCAGCGTATATACGTCCTTCTGTCTTAACAGGATGATGCATATGATCGATACGTGAGGGTCGAGATTGGATGGAAAATATTTTTCGTGAAATTGCCCCATCTGTACTAATATGATAAAGCGAACTAGGTTATCTGCGCGAACGGGGCATCCCCGAGAGTTGATACGATTTATAAAAAAAATACATTTGAAACACTTTTTCCTTCTAAGTTTTCTTCTTTATACTTACTTATATTAAATGCAATCTTGCCGCGTAAATAGGTCGTCTTTTAATATTCCATAAATAAAAAAGTTTCTTGTGAAAAATCTCAAAGAGTTTATCTAATATTCTGTCACGCGAGGACAAAATGGCGTCAACAGTTGTTACGCCCTTCTTCGTTTCACAAGTTATTTTCACAAAAAGCCTCTTTTGAGGAAAATTAAGTATCTTGAACAGAAAAGAGGCAAAATACGGTAATACCTAGTGGAAATACGTTTAGTTTGCGCAGCCTGTTAATTTTTAAGTGAGCCTAGGTTGTCTGGAAGAGATCGCTATTTAGCGATAAGACCGCCTGTTGACTTTTTCTTCCTGTCCTTGTGTTCAATAAAGAGTTATTAAAAAAATATAAATAAGAAAAACGTTTTAAAAATGTTTTGCGTAATTTTCGCCCAAGAATAAAAAGTGTAAAGCATAAGTCGTCTCATCAAAATGTGCGGGCAACGTCGCTTAATTTTACTTTCTATTTATTATAACAAGTCTGTACTTGTGCAGTGTTTGTATGTTAATTGTTTTGTAATTTTTTTTTGTGTTGTTTACGAGACAGGTTTAGTGAGTGGATAACCCGCAGGAAATGTATTTTTGTATCTGTTTTGGCATATAAATGTTTAAATTGAATTTAATTGAATGAATTGACATTGGTTTTATGTACCTATTCATTATTATATTTTCTCTTGTAATAACTCTGACATGTTTTCCTGCAGAACTGCGCAGATGTTTTATATTATTTTTACAGTTTTATATAATGCTAGAATAAGTAGTAATTCTACTATATTTTATTTATTTCCAAATGACTAACTGTTGATTTGAATTTCTTGCGGCGCTTCTTCTCAGCAGTGGTCTCCTCATGGGAAGCGCTGGTAGATTTTGACGTGTAAAAATGCCCGTGCGGCCTACTTACTGAATAAATATCTTTTATCTTTCTCTAATATCATTTATTAACTGTGGAGGTGTATTAAAATAATCTATTAAATAAATTTAGCAAGAACCTAGGTCCCATAGAAGCAAAGGAAAATATCTGTTACCAAATTGTAGTGGTAAATTGTTTTTTGTATTTGTAATAATGGCAACGGAAGGAACCCTACACTAAACGTGGTCCGACGTGTTCTTGCCCAGTTTTTTATATTTGTTGTCATTCTATAGGGTTTGTTCTATAATCATGCCAAATTTGACGTTTGTATGTTTTACCGTTTTTTAAGATAGAACCAAAAATAAAAATACATTAAAAAAACATTTCATGTATTGGAACCCCATTTTTTATTTAACATTCTTTTTTTTTTTTTTTTGTTAGGAAATCCGCCGTAATAACACATATCGCACCCCCAGTACAACACTGCACTAAGTCAAAATATTTCATGTTTTCAGAATCGATGAAAAATCGTTATCTCATGTTATATCAAAGTGATTGGCAAGATAAAAAGTCGATTTTTAAATTTTTCGACATAATACAGTGTTGTACTGGAGGTGCGATATTCTGAAAATAAAATCAACCCGCTATCTATTACAGCTGAGTTATTAAGACAGACGGACGGACGGACAACGTAGGCTTAGTAATAGGGTCCCGTGTGACACCCTTTGCGTACGGAACCCTAAAAACATGTTACATTAAACGCTTCCACTTCGACAGTAACATACGTAATCAACGCTTTAATTAATGCTTAAACTAATTTCATGTAATTATGGATGTCTGGCTGTACATCCGGCGTATCCTTTGACATTATACACAGAGCTTAATGTACTTAATTTAATTATAATTACACATGGAAATCTTTAATGGACGACCCGGGGCGAGCTTTTCACTTGTTTATTGAAATTAATGTGCTCTTTCAGTCGTTGGGAGCTTTAAATCATCCTAAGCTTTCATTTTTTTTAATCTAGTTGTGATACAATCTTAATAATCATAATAATAATGCAGCCTATATACGTCCCACTGCTGGGCACAGGCCTCCACTCACAATGAGAGGGTTTGGGCTATAGTTCCCACGCGGGCCCAGTGCGGATTGGGAACTTCGCACACACCGTCAAATTGCTTTGCAGGTTACCTCACGATGTTTTCCTTCACCAATAAGGTCATGGTAAATTTAAAAATTATATTTCGCACATAAATTCCGAAGAACTTAGAGGTGCGAGCCCGGGTTCGAACCCACGACCCTCTGCTTAAGAGTCGGCAGGTCAAACCATTAGGCTACCACAACAACAACAATACAATACAACCTTACAATGTACAATCAATACAATCTTGAGCAGGATTTATTCCTTCTTCTGTTTTTTATTGACTACGCGGTTGGCCTAGTTGGTAGTGACCCTGCCTACGAAGCTAGCGGTCCCGGGGTGAGTTCTAGCGGGCCTGTAATGGATGCGTGGATAAGGACATCCGTCTCTTTCTGACCAATATGTGTGTGAGGGTGACGGATACTTTATCCACCCTTAGCCACCGCCTTCCTGAGTCTTGGATGTTTTCTTCTCTAATCTCTAACACTATAAAAACATTTTTCAAGTTTGTCAAGTTTCGCTTCAAAAGATTCCTTTCAAGCAATTTTATGCTATCTGTAAATTCCTGTACACGTGTTGTCTTTAAAGTTAGAACTGACGGAGAGCGTAGGCTTTGTAATAGGGTCCCGTTACACACGCTTCGGGTACGGAACCCTAAAAACCAGTAATATGAAGTTCACAAAAGCTTCGAGTTTAAGGCAACATTAAAGTTAGCAGATAAAACACTCTTACCTCGCGGTTTAGCGCAACAATATTAAATTTCATATTTTTTCATAAACAAAGCTAATATCTAGACGCAAGATCTTTTCATATTAGAAAGGAAGAAGCTTCTAAACGAGGAAGCGCTCTCTTGTCTTTGTGAAAATAATTCAACGCGGAAGCTCAGCTTTATTGGTTTAACAGAGATTTGCGTTTTAAAATCATACCAAACACTTTTACACTAATAAATATTGTCATATACGTCCAATGGGTAAGGTACGACACTCACGTCTTCTCACCATGGGGGGAGGGGGGGGCCGAGAAATCGCCGATGTCGCCTCACATAATTAATGGACGCCCCCTGCCTTGCGCCTCGAGACGCCTCGCAGCGTAGCGCAACGCAGCGGTATGCTTCGCCGGAGTGCAAGAGCCTGCTCGCCCGCGCTGCGCCTCGCATAGCCACCTGACGCAGCGCTATGCTTCGCCGGAGTGCAAGAGCCTGCTCACCCGCGCTGCGCCTCGCATAGCCGTCTGACGCAGCGGTATGCTTCGCCGTAGTGCAAGAGCCTGCTCGCCCGCGCTGCGCCTCGCATACCCACCTGACGCAGCGGTATGCTTCGCCGGAGTGCAAGAGCCTGCTCGCCCGCGCTGCGCCTCGCATAGCCACCTGACGCAGCGGTATGCTTCGCCGTAGTGCAAGAGCCTGCTAGCCCGCGCTGCGCTTCGCATAGCCGCCTGACGCAGCGGTACGCTTCGCCGGAGTGCAAGAGCCTGCTAGCTCGCGCTGCGCCTCGCATAGCCACCTGACGCAGCGGTATGCTTCGCCGGAGTGCAAGAGCCTGCTAGCCCGCGCTGCGCCTCGCATAGCCGCCTGACGCAGCGGTATGCTTCGCCGGCGTGCAAGAGCCTGCTCGCCCGCGCTGCGCCTCGCATAGCCGCCTGACGCAGCGGTATGCTTCGCCAGAGTGCAAGAGCCTGCTCGCCCGCGCTGTGCCTCGCATAGCCGCCTGACGCAGCGGTATGCTCGCCGGAGTAAGAAACTTCTTAATACTCGAATGGCAACGCAGCGTTGCGCTGCGCCGCGCGGTGTCTCGTTGCACAGCAAGGCATCGCGCTGCCAGCAATTTTTACGTGGCCTCTTGATGCGCCTCGCAGTGTCGCCATGCAACTTGCGACGCCGCACTGCGCAACATCACAACTGGCCTGTTCAACTGAACCCGGTGTGAACTGACCCTAAAGAATAATTATTTTAGCTATGTGCGCTGCGCGTAGGCAATCCTTTATAAAACTTCTAAACATTAATTTCTAACCCCATACATAGCGTTAAAGCACCATTGTTGCATAGGTAATTGTATTATTATTGTGCTTTGTATGCATGAAGCAAACCGCGCGTTCGGCGTCAATCGTGCATATTGATTGGTTGCCAGGCAACCGTCTCTGAGTAGCTACCGTTGAGTCGTGCTAATTCGAAATTTGAAAGGGAGCGCGACGCGCCAGCCGGCGGAACATAGGGGGGTCTGTGCTCACCAGTAGGACTCCCAAACAGACTAAAGAAAACCATTCAGGTGCGAGTCAGACTCGAGCGTTGAGGGTTCCGTACACATTTGTTCGGTTTTTAGTATTTGTTGTTTTTCTATAGGTTTTTTTCTATAATCGTACCAAAGACGCTTGTATGTTACCGTTTTTACGATAGAACAAATACAAAATAACTTTTTGGCAGTCGGGTAAAAATAATTAAAAAAAACGTTACTTGCATGGGGACTCTCCTTATTATTGTACTTTTTGATTTTTTAAACATTTGTTAAGAAATCCACCGTTATATCACATATTTTGTAAAAAATACAACGGGCTTTCTTTTACGGTTCAAAAGATACAGCTCTTTTAAGTTAGGACGGACGGACGGACAGCGTAGGCTTACTAATTGTCCCGTTAGGCACCCTTCGGGTACGGAACCCTAAAAAGATAGATAGATGTCAAGCCATAGAGAACTAGTGCGGCTAATTCGTCTTGTGTGAAAGCGCTCTAAGAGTAAGAGAGACAAAAACCCTCTAGCCTCGTGTGCCGAAGTTTGAACTGTTTGAAACGGGTTAGTGAGGCCGACATGGTAGTTAACGTAACTACTGATCTGTGGCTCTGTGTGCTGTAGACCTCGCGACAAACTTAACTTTGCCGTTGGAAAACTGTTATCCACATACATCGACATACGTCACGATCAGTTAGAACACCGCAAATAAGTTTGAAAAAAAACGGATCTTCTTCTCCTTATTTAAGAGCTATGCTCTGGTCGGTGTAGCTCAAAGCAAGCCCTCCATTTTGTTCGATCCCGCCGCCTCTTTGATTTTGATACGACATGACCTTTACGTTCTTTTTAATCTGTTCGATATAGTTTATTCTTGGTGTTCCTCTTCCACGCCTCCCTTCTCTTTCCTTCAATTATATTTCTTAGAAAGTCGTCATGTCGCATGAGGTGACCTATCATTTTCCCTCTTCTATTCTCTGTATTGTCCATTAATTGTCTCTTCTCTTACACTCTGTCCCAGTACCTCCGTGTCTGTTACTCTCTGGGTCCAACTGAACCTCTCCATCCGCCTCCAACACCACATCTTGTACAGTCACCACAGTCCACACGGGATTGATGAGCCACTATAGAACCCTCTCACAGAAAGTCGACGGAAAATTTTGACGTAATTTCTTTTGAGTGACTTGACGTTGTCATTATGACAGGGTTCTATGGTGGCTCAACAATCCCGTGTGGTGACTGTACAACACCAGTACAGATTCAAAAGGACGCCCTCTATAGGCTTTACTAATTAAAACAGCCTTTTAGTTTCGAACGAAGTATATTGAAATAGTACATTTCGATGCAAGTGCGAAAAGTATGTCATTACTTCACGAGTACCGAGATATCTTGCCGCGAGCCGTAGGCGAGTGGCAAGACTCGGGACGAGTGAAGAATGACATTTCCGCACGTGTATCGAACGACGTTTTTTAACACAGTTGCGAAAAAATAAATCAATTTCAAACTCTGATTCACTCATTTTATAAACAATTTTTTCATTTGACATTTGAAGAAAATTTTCGACATTATGAAGAGGTGTTTTTTTTTAGTTTTTATTCGACTAGAATGTATTTTGTTAATATTATTGAACCCACTTCAAAGAAAGTTTTTTTTTCAAATGCCTGTTCTATAAGACAAACAATTGTAAATATAAAACATTGTACTATTATTACCTAAGTATTGTTATTACATTACTTAAACATTACATTAACAGTAGGTTTTTATGTTGATTACGATGTTTAAAGTAAATACATATTAACACTCATCAATAAGTAGTCATGAATTGGAACAAGTATAAATTTAAAAAAATTGGAAAAGTAAAAAGCACTAGTTCGCGAAAACCATCTTTCCGCACGATATACAGCTACGAAAAGTACCACTTTTTGAGCAACTGTGTTAAAAAAGGGTTTTAAGCACATATTAACAAATCTAGGGTGAACAAACGATAGCGCGAAGTAATCGACTGGTGGCGCCATCTCGTATTAATCTTAGAACTATATACTACCAAAGATAATATAATAACTACGTTTACCCCCTTACTAATAAACGTTGAGTAATGGCTAAGTAGTTATACAATGCTTTGTCCTTATCTGTCTAATTCAAATGTCACAATGACAGATAAGGACAAAGCATTGTATAACTACCCAGCCGTTACTCAACGTTTATTAGTAAGGGGGTTACTGTATAATACAACAAATATTGCTTTGCGCAGATTGTACACATCTCAATGGCCTCTAACATATCTATCCTTTTGGGTCACAGTCCACGCAAAAGCGGATGTTTTGTATATTTTGTGTTATATATAATAAATGAAAAAAATCTCCGCCATTTTGAAATTTTCGAAAAACTGAATCGACAAAAAATTACATATAATTATCGAACCTGCTCACAAAACTTCAAATGCGAGCTGTAGGGAACCGTAGCCATCCATCCGGACATACGAAAGCATTTTTGTCCAAGCTGAAACGGAGACGCTTCGCTCGCTCTTCGCGCTCGCTCGGCCAATAAAATAATGAAAGGGTAGGTACGTTGTAAGATACTATTTTTATTGTTTTAAAAATAAATAACCAGTAATGGACAAAGTCGAATTTAGCAAATGTGATTATTATTCATGGCAGTCTATTTTTTTTAACCCAAAAACACAAAAACGAGGGGTGTTATAAGTTTGTATCTGTGTATAAGTTTGTGGCATCGTAGCTCCTAAACGGATAGACTGATTTTGATTTAACTTTTTCTGTTACAAAGGTGACTTAATGGAGAGTGTTCTTAGCTTAGTTTGATGAAAATCCGTTAAGCCGTTTAAAAGTTATGAGCTCTAAAAGCGACTTTGTCGGAATTTTTTAGTAGCCTTTAATTGAATGATGAGCAGCGTCTGTATTCCAATGTAAATCTCATTACGCGCGCCGCTCCCGCTCCGCAACCGTCCCGCGACCGCCCCGCTGCCGTTCCGCCTCGTAAATTTCTATCCGCACCTTATTGCACTTTTACTTGCAGCAAGTAATAGAATACGTTACCATAAAACCTCAGTTCCACTGAGATTGGATATAGTTCCTCTTCAATTTTTATTAAACTCTGACCCGAAACGGTGTCAAAGGCACGACATCCATTTTAAGATATAGTACAGTCAAGGTCATAAATATGTATACACTTTAGTGCCTTGTCACTTTAATCGCTGTGACATTCATATATGGCAGTTTAAACATGACATTAATTATACAAGGTACTAAAGTGTATACATATTTATGACCTTGACTGTACCTGCTAGACCGAGCGTCGTCGCTCGGGTCAAAACCGAATTTTCATCGATTTTCGATACAAATACCAAAACAACCGATCCATAGCTGGTAAAACTTAACGCTTAAGGTTTAAATAAAAGTATCTCATCCTTTCCTCTTACCTTTTATTACTAAGCCACTATAGCGATTTTAACTTTTTGTAGCGATTTTATCAAGACACTTTTATTTTAAACCTTAAGCGTTAAGTCTTACGTTAGAATATGGAATAGATGTATTTATTTCCCTAGCACCTGTCAAATTTTATCTCGTACTTGCAGGGATAGGAGAGGATACCTATAGGCTCAACCTTCGTGGAGATCCTAAGGCCTAGGTATGTCCAGCAGTGGACGTCTTCCGTCTATATGATGATGGATTCAAGGAAGGTCTAATGACAATCCTTGCTGCAGGCTCCTGCCCAACAGTGGGCTGCTTACCTGGCGAACAGCTCGTTGAGAAGGCGCACCAGTTCTTCAGCAGTGCACTGGTCCGAGAGGGATGTGAAGCCGCAGATGTCAGCGAACAGGATGCTGGGGTAAGGAGAAGAGAACGTTACTACAAATGTAAGGCGAAATTAGCCTAACAAATTAGTGTGTGAGCGAGACAGCACATTTTGGTTAGGTTAGTATTCGTAAACGAGATGGAACATACAGACTTGAAGTAAAACTGAAACAATAAAACTGATCGGAGAAGAAAAAGGGAACTTACTTAATTATTTTAAATTTTTCTACAAATTGTTGTAGTCATTATTTTTAAGATTTGGGATTGATTAGCATTAAAGATTTTTTTGCGAATATTGTCGATATTTATGCGCACTGCAAATTAAAAAAAACATAACTGTGTGACCTAAAGTCGTCCTCAAGTCAAGGGTTCCAATAGCTGTCCTTACTAATGCATTTTAACTGTCCACTCTAAATAGGTCACCACAAACTGACACGATTATACACACACATACACAGCCGTCCTAAGCTAAAAGGCGATTATCTCAAATTCAATTGCCAAAGCAGATTCTGTCCTCTCCTGTTAGTAATGAGGTAGCAATTGCTACAGCAGTATTGTCTGATATATCGCATTTTAGCTTAGCAGGGCAGCGCTGTATAAAACTTTTTCTTTTCTTCTTTTTTTTTCTCGGGTAATGCAACAACAGCAGCCGGCATTTTCAATACTTCGTCAACGTTTATTCGAGTTTCCGTTAAAAACATAACTCCGGATATTGTGCGGTTTCCCCGTGTGGTAGTCAATTTCGATAGGGGGGGGGATCGTGGATCCTTCGAACCGCCCCGCTTCCATGTCACCTGTCTCTGTCGCGCTCGCGAACTTTACTCTATAGAAAGCCTAATGTCAAGTTACAGTCTCGTTCTCCCGTGTCTGTCTCCTGTCTCAGTCTCCTGTCTCTGTCACGCTCTTTACTCTATAGAAAGCTTATTGTCAAGTTACGGTCTCGCTCTCCCGTGTCTGTCTCCTGTCTCAGTCTCCTATCTCTGTCGCGACGCGAACCGCCAGCTTAACATAACAAATAACATTTATCTTGTTAGAACCTAAGCACGACTACCTATTTTTATTGAAAATACCGTTGTAGAAGAGAAAACGATAGAGAAATCTTACCCAGGGACTAAATGTGACGCTCTCAATATAAAGGGACCTTATGGAGGAAGGCAGTTACGCTCTTCCTATTCTTGTAACTATACGAATACTATGGTAACAGTTCTAAAAACGGCGTAACCACCTGCCTCCATAAGGTCCCTTTATATTGAGAATGTCACAATTGAATTTCAACTACGTTCCATATTCCGTGTGCAGTTTCATTGACGAGATATTCATTGTTTTTTCAAGCTGCGTCCAACATAAAATTCAAAAGCATTTTTAGGGTTCCATACTCGAACGTCTGGGGTTAAAAATATCGAAACACGCGTAATCCCGTTATAGGGTAATTCTTCGAGCGTTTGAACCGCTAATACGCAACGCTGAATGACCCCTGGTTGCATTAATGTCAAATTTCCAGTAAATTACGATAGCGTTTTCAGTTATTTTTAGGGTTCCGTACCCGAAGCGTGCCTAACGGGACCCTATTACTAAGCCTACGCTGTCCGTCCGTCTGTACTTTAAAGAGCTGTACCTACTCGATCTATTGAACCGTAAAAGATAGACCGTTGATTTTTTTTGCGGAATACGAGTATGTGATATATAACGGCGGATTTGCTAACAAATAAAAAAAATACATAAAACAAAATAGCAAGGGGAGTATCTATACAAGAAACGTTATTTTTCAACGTTTTTTAGGGTTCCGTACCTCAAATGAAAAAAACGGAACCCTTATAGGATCACTTTTTTGTAATTGTCCTATCGTAAAAGCGGTAATGCACACAAGCGTCAAATTTGACATGGTTATACATAGAACAAACAACAAGTACTAAAAAAAAAATATATTTCAATATGGCGTCCGCGAAAAAAATGGAGGGGGAATTAAAAAAAGTATGTTTATTTTAACAATATGGGTATCAAATGAAAGCTAATAAAGAGCCTATTATATATATATATATATATATATATATATATATATATATATATATATATATATATAATAGGCTCTTTATTAGCTTATATATATATATATATATATATATATAATTAATATAAAATTTAAAGAAGTATGAAATACTAAAAAACAAACCATAATCTAAAGAATATAACTTAAACGTTGAAAAAGGTATTGCAGGCGGGGACAAGCAAATTTTACTTGTACAAAATAAACTTGTTCTAACATGAAGAAATGGCCGTATTCATTCTACATAAGCCAAGTCACGTGAAAATGTAAGCCATAACAAGTGCTGCCACAAGCATAAATAAACATAGCTAAAGCAATAAAGAAACAACGAACAAACGTTCGAAACGTCGCACTCACACAGACGCACGTCTCATTCGTCTCGACGCGTCACCCGCCACTGACAGCACTGCCATGTCCGCTTAGGGCCTCATTGAGACGAGCGTCTCTGGTGCGAGTTCTTTCACTGCTTTAGCTGTATTTATACTGTGCCGCAACCGACCGTGCACTGAATTCCCGGCACTAGTTCCGCATTCGACACAAATGCCACGGCACGCGGAGATTCCCGCGAGATACGAAACGTGACTCGCTACGTATCCGGAATATTCAGTCGGGAACATGAGGCAGAGCGAGTAAACACCAAACGAAAGAGATATTTTACCGACTACAAACAACCGGTCAAGTGCGAGTCGTACTCGCGCACCGAGGGTTCCGTATTTAAGTCCGTACTTCAAAAATATACCTTTTTATGTGGGTACTTTAATTCGTATGCAATAAGGTATATTTTGAGTTGTCTAAATTTTACACGATTTTAAAAGTTCTTTAGGTTATTTCTCAAAAACTGTAAATTTTGAACAATTCATTTTATTTTCTTGGATATAAATCAAAAAGTACGTCATGGAAAATTATAAAAAAAATTGTTTTGATATGTGCAGATTAAGCCCTATTTATATGACATCCCATTTGCTGTAATCAAATCACTTTAATTTTTCAACCCCCCATTCTAGGCCACTTTTTAATTATTTATAAAATTAATTTAGTTTCATTCTACTAAGTATAGATGCGGGCAAGCAAGTTATACAACTATGCCAAATTTCAAGTTGATAGCTTGCGTAGTTGCTGAGAAAAACTGCTTGTTGAGAGTAAGGGCCTGCGCAAACCGGCGGAGCGCAGCGCAGATCACTTTAAATTTATCAATGTATATTCTTCCCTATTTTAATTACAATAAGGTATAAATTTGAATGCTCTGAGACCGACCTCGGAGCATCACGGGGGATTTCTACTCTGCGGCTGCGGCTGTAAATTTATACTTTATTGTAATTAAAATAGAAAAGAATATACACAGATAAATTTAAAGTGATCTGCGCTGCGCTCCGCCGGTTTGCGCAGGCCCTAACAGACGGACGGACGGACAGACGGACAACGAAGTCTCACCATACCAGTCCCTTTTTACCAAAAAGCAGGAGGTTCTTAATTTTATATGATCCAGAAAACCTCTATTTCGCGATTTTCATTTAAATATAATGAGTAGTGTCTTAGAACGCGAATTATTATACAAATACTGTGTCAAATACTTGTTTACTTAATTACATCGAATAAATGTGACATTCTCAATATAAAAGGACCTTATGGAGGCAGGCGGGTACGCCGTTTTTAGAACTGTTACCATAGTATTCGAATTACAAGAATAAGAAGAGCGTAACTGCCTTCCTCCATAAGGTCCCTTTATATTGAGAACGGCACAAATAGCTAAGAACATAATGTACTTACTACACAACTAACTTAATGTAGGTACTAACTATAGATTGAAGCTAGAAAAATTTACCTTTAATTGCGCCACGGATGTTATGTATCTCTTTCTCCAGGAAGAAAATAAACAAATACCATCTCGTTCTATTCCTAAAGAAATAGATGCATAATATTCGAGACGCAATTCAAGCTCATTTCTAACTTCAGTGTAATATTTATTGTGGAATTTGCATAGGTTTCAGCTTCTTGGCTTCAAATATATATAATAACATCGCATTTTCCGTATTCGATACGAACAGGGTGCGCATGCGCGGGCATCGCGCGAGGCGCGAAACGTGACTCGAACGTTTCCATCTGAACGTTTTGCAAAACTATTGTGAGAAATGTACGATATTTTCACACTAAATACAGGTTCATTACTTTCGAGACGTTTTTGCATTTGTAGTTGTGTACGGTCAGCACATCAAGCATCAATGGAATTAATCATATTAAACAATATTAAAAAAGTTAATAATATTAATATTAAACATGACATTTAATTCTAATACTCTTCTAAGTCAATGATATTCCGCTTAATATAGCAACTAATTCAGCGGGAGTCACAATACTGCTCGGATTGCTATTGCATTCATTTTGGAAATACTTGTACAAATTACACAAAACTTCTTTAGTTTGGGAAGTCAAAGGCTTACCTCGACCATGTTCCAACATCGGAACCATTTTTAATTAACAACGTTACAATAATAACACTGAACAAGAAATATTACAAACCATAAGAATAAATAAATAAATATCAGGGGACAATCTCACACAAATTGAACTAGTCCCAAACTAAGCTCTAGAGTTGTACTATGGGTACTAGACAACGATAAACATAGTTATATAGAGAAATACATACTTAAATACATAGAAAACATCCATGACTCAGGAACAAATACTCGCGCTCATCACACAAATATTTGCCCATACCGGGATTCGAACCCGGGACCGCTAGCTTCGTAGGCAGGGTCACTACCAACTAGGCTAACCGCGTCGTTAATATAATTATTATTTATTTGACTTTCACTGACTTTTGACTGTCAATATATTTTCTTCTTCAAAATGTGGCGAACCTTTTTTTCTGACTGTAGAAAGAAATTTAAATTTAAATTTTAGAATCCCTGTAAATATACAAATACTACTACAAATGCAAAAACGTCTCGAAAGTAATTTACCTATACAATTATACGAGAAATTTTGTATAAGTAGGTACATTTATTTGTACTCACATTCTCGAAAACGGCTCTAACGATTTCGATGTAAATTGCGACATAGGGTTTAACGGAGGCGAAAATTCGATCTAGCTAGGTCTCATATTAGGAGAAATTAGTTTTCCCCAAATTTTCACGCAAAAAGATTTCCCGCGCAATATGGTTCGTCATTTTAGGGTGACTGCCGCCGTCTGAAAAGACTGATGGTTAGAGCGTTGGCCTACCACGCCAAGAGTGCGGGTTCGAACCCCAGCTATGGACCGGTTTTTTTAGATAAATATTAATAAGATATAAAACGGATTTTCATCAAACCAAGCTAAGAACGCTCTCGATCCGTTTAGGAGCTATGATGCTACAGACAGACACACATGTTAAACTATTAACACAAAGTGTTGGCGGTTAAACAGTAACATAAATAATATAATAATATGTCTTGTCGTCTATAAACTCTCTTTGTTCCAAATTTCACTACAATTCGTTTATGCTGTAAACCGACACACAAACAAATTTAGACGACGCGGTTAGCCTAGTTGGTAGTGACCCTGCCTATACGAAGCTAGCGGTCCCGGGTTCGAATCCCGGTTCGGGCAAATATTTGTGTGATGGACGCGAGTATTTGTTCCTGAGTCATGGATGTAATCTAAATATTTAGGTATGTATTTTTCTATATAAGTAGGTATATAGTTGCCTGGTAACCATAGTACAAGCCTAGAGCTTAGTTTGGGACTAGCTTAATTTGTGTGACATTGCCCCCTGATATTTATTTATTATATATTTATAAATACACTTTAACGGGATGGAGGTACAGACAAACTTCTGTAGAATTTATATGTGACGTTCTCAATATAAAGGGACCTTATGGAGGCAGGTGGTTACGCCGTTTTTAGAACTGTTACCATAGTATTCGTATAGTTACAAGAATAAGAAGAGCGTAACTGCCATCCTCCATAAGGTCCCCTTATATTGAGAACGTCACATATTATAGTAGAGATTAAGCTTAGAAATTGTCGCAGAGCGGCGGCGGCAGACTGCAGAGCGAGACACAGTGAGAGGATTGCCTCCACTGCTCGCTGATATAATCTACGAGCTATATACTGCTTACACAGTGCAAGTTGAATTTACAGTTACTGACCTAAAAACTGGCAAAGGATTAGTGATTTAATACTTAAAAAAGTGCTTAGGAGAACGAAACTTGCGAAGATGACAACTTGACAGATCGATATCTTGACTAGGAAACTCAATTGGGTAGGTAAAGTTTTTGGAAGAGGTGTAAATTATATTTTTATTCGATAGTCGTCATCCTAAAGATCAAGGAACTGCGGCTCTTTTATTTTTATTTCCTCTAATATTTTAGAAATATTTTTTTTAGTTATTAAGTTGACATTTGTACACTTTATTGGCCGACAAGCTTGTTGCCTTCGTACTTATTGAAAAAGAAAAAAAAACTGTCACTTCTATAACTGTCATTGTCAATCAAAGTAAACAAACGATTCAATTCTTTCAAGCATCTGAGTAAATCTTTGTAATACTCCATTTCCAAAGTCCGTGTGGGATTTCTTAAATTCATTGCGTGTATACGATTCAAACGTGCTCTCGTGGCTATCGAAAAGCAGGGCAAGAGTCGTCGTGAAAGGAAGAAATCGGTGTCCAAGAAGCAGTGCCAATGGGGTCGAAAATAAATCGTAGTCCAAATATCGTGCAAAGGTCAAAGCGAGCAAAGCTGGAGGAAAGCGGCAAAATCGAAAGTCCGGAGTTCGTTCTGAGGTCGTTAAAAATATTTCTAAAAACACTGATCACATGAAACGAAGGCAAACAGAAAAGAGTCGTTGAATTGAATCATTTGTTTACTTTGATTGACAATGACAGTTATAGAAGTGACAGTTTTTTTTTTCTTTTTCATTAAGTACGAAGGCATCAAGCTTGTCGGCCAATAAAGTGTACAAATGTCAACTTAATAACTAAAAAAAATATTTCTAAAATATTAGAGGAAATAAAAATAAAAGAGCCGCAGTTCCTTGATCTTTAGGATGACGACTATCGAAAAAAAATATAATTTACACCTCTTCCAAAAACTTTACCTACCCAATTCCGTTAATTTAATCAAAATCATTAAATGTGTTTTTTAGAAACGCGTGCGACAAGTTTATTAATCGCTTGTTAATTCCGATATTGACAAAATGTAAAAAAAACATTTCGTCGTAGCATTGCCACTGCGTATAAACTTAATAATAATAATAATCAAGCCTATATACGTCACACTGCTGGGCACAGGCCTCCACTCACAATGAGGGGTTTGGGCTATAGTTCCCACGCAAGCCCAGTGCGGATTGGGAACTTCGCACACACCGCCAAATTGCTTTGCAGGTGTGTGCAGGTTTCCTCACGATGTTTTCCTTCACCGAATTTACAAATTATATTTCGACATAAATTCCGAAATACTTCGAGGTGCGATCCCGGGTTCGATCCCACGACCCTCTGCTTAAGAGTCGGCAGGTTGAACCATTAGGCTACCACAGCTATATAAACTTTAATTAAAAAAATTCTTAGACAAATTTAAAAATAACAGACAAAATATCAAAACGCGCATTCGGTTAGCTTAAAATGATTTAACATGTTTCAACAACTAGCCTTATTATTTGACGTCAAGTAGCTGTCCGGTCAGTAACACGCACAGTGTGAGCTCTGGACTTATCCTGTCCGTAATGCTGGACCGTCCATAAGCAGTGGTCTTCCTGTTTCGCTGTGATAGCGATGTGGTTTAAGTTTCATACAAATTCTAGCTGATCCCCTCAACTTGAATGAATGAATGATATTTATTTCTTAAAGTAAATTTACATATACATTGCATGTGTGTTTGTAGTAAGATACAAGATCGTCAAATATGCAAACAAATAATAACAAATATAAAGGTCAATATTTTACAATTTAAATTTAAATGTTTTCACCATTTAGGTCGGAGTTCACCAACCAATTTAACGGACTGTTAAATCCTAATCGGCTGTTAGTCAATACATTTTAACAGCCGTCAGACCTCTAATCGCTTAAGACCTTAAGCTCGTCATATCATAACAAACATCGATACAAGCAAGTTAAAATAAGTAGATACCTAATTATGTCAAAAGTTAAAGATAGTTACAACTTATCTTTGTGCGTGGGAGCTGAAAAAATACCGAGTTCTAGTCTCTTCAGATTCAGTCCAAAAAATAAGCAAAAAACATACAAAAAGATATTCAAAATTTTGTTAGGATCCTAAATAAACATAGACGAAAGTTCAAGGTCCATATACTCATTTACCGCGTTTAATGGATTGTCCAACCAAATGTTTTCAGCCGGCGGCCAAATGCTTCGTCAGATGGTTCAGTTTTGAGGTCTTGAGGTAAGCTGAGGTAGATGAGACAGAGATGAGAGATGAGAATTTTTTAATATGACGCCATTTTAAAGAAAGAACTCACATTGTTAATCTACACTGGCCCGCAAAACTAACTATCACACTTTTAAAATTGCAATAACTAACAATGGCTATTTTATTGTTTTATCTTTTTTTTTAAGTTGAAAATGTTACTGTTTATTTTAGTTATAGTTGGAAAGAAAGCTGATAAAATTTGCTATAAAACGTTTTTTGTTTTAAATCTCTAACTTCTATAGTTTAGAAAAAAATGAAATTTTAAAAGTGTGATACTTAGTTTTGCGGGCCAGTGTATATCAGGCAAGTCAAAAAACAGGAAGAATCTTAGGTGCGACTCCATGAAAACCTATAGTCTCGCTACCAAATATCCGGCCCGCAGAGAGCAACCGCGCAGTTTCCGGTCCAATCGCCGGCATCCGCAATCAATTAGGTAACTACCAATCAGAGTCAGTTATTCTCTGCCGGAGAGCAATGCGTTATGACTAGCATCAATCATACATGCAGTAGGGTTTAGCGGGTGGTCACAAAAGGATTGTTTTGACATCTATTTCACTTGAATACAACCCATATTGCTTTTATAGTAATATTATTTTTGACGTTATTGTAGACAAAATTTGAAACCCCTAATTTTCAGACCTAAATCCTACTTTAAAGAAGAAACTTACATAAACATTATATATATATTTGTACTCACGTTATCGAAAATGGCTCTAATGATTTCAATGACCTTTGCAGTATGGAGGTTTACGGGGGCGAAAATTTGGTCTAGCCAGGTCTCATATCTGGGAAAATTCGTTTTCCCCGCATTTTCACGCAAAAAGATTTCCCGCGCAATATGGTCCGTAATTTCGATGCGATCGTAGTCGTCTGAATAGACTGATGGTTAGAGCGTTGTACTACGCAGAGACTGCGGGTTCGCAGCCCAGCTATGGATCGTTTTTTTTTTTTTTTTTTTTTTTTTTTATAGAAAATCGATGAAAATTCGGTTTCGACCCTAGCCATGACGCTCGGTCTCCCATAAGTACTAACTATTGAACCACCCAACGGTTTTCACCAAACTTACCTAAGATGACTCGATCAAGTCGTGTTTCAAAAAAAAAAACACATTAAAATCTGTTCATCCGTTTGGCAGCTACGATACCACAGACAGACACACAGATACACACGTTAAACTTATAACACCCCTCTATTTGCGTTGGGGGTTAAAGACATTTAGACATTCCGAGTGTTTCACTATTCGATTAATAACACAAATAATTTATTATTCTACAAAATCCAGCAACAATATTATTCAACTACCTAAATAATACAATTGCTTATCATCTATTTCTGTCACACACACGCGACCAGAGCGAGACAGACAACCCAATTAGCACGCAGTTAGATTGTTCCCAACCGCAAACCCCTAGTGATCTGTAGTGATGTTTATTACTCGCAATTATTTCTAGCCCTCTGATCACGTGGCACCTGATAATAAGCAGAGCTCAAGTTATTCTGGCTGTCAAAGGAATAGCCATTATATTCTGAACTCCAGTTTCAAACAATTGTTAAGAGTTAAGGGTTTAATTTATATCGGTAGGGTAGGTGAAATGAATAACTAAATAGAAACTAAGTTGGCTGTTGGAATAATCATTTATATTGCATTAACAAAGCTTTTGTAGAAGCTTTTATAAAATTTACACGTGTGGTTTAGTGTGGATGATTGCAATAAAACTAAAAACTGCTTAAAATACCGTTTGTTTTCGGAATATTCATTTCATATTATCCTGGAGCTAAGTACTTTATGATAAATGTAAAATTTAATTGCCTTACTTAGTTAAAGCTAAAAAAGGAAGTGTATCAAAAAATAAAACCATCTTCAAACCCACTAAACAAGAAAACAATGACCAGTTTCCCAGGAATCGCCTATTTGATGAGTGCCTAAATAGGTACATGGAATATAATCTTAGCCGGTGTCAAGTAGGTTTACACAATATTAACGCAGCAACTACAATTATTATTTACTTTAAATAATAAAAACAAAAAAACGTTAATGTTTCACGTTAATATTAGGGTTAGTAATTCATCACTGAATTAGATCAATTCAATTCTGATTACGACTCCCATTTCACCTTGTATAAGAATATAATCAATATATAGCTATTATAAAAGAAAGTGTACAATGTGAGTGCCGCTAAAACTCAGAAATGAGTCCCGGTACCATCAAGGGAGTTATATGGTGTGGTAGCCCTCTATCTCCCGTCCATGAAGAAGGTTCCCGTTTTTACCTAAAGGGCGTGCTTTTGAAGATGTAAGGGCTGGAAGTTTCGCCCTGTAGAAATTTCTATAAGAGTCCAGAACATTCGAGAGTATTCCACAACATTCCTGAATGTTTCGGTATGTTCTGGAATGTTCGGGAATAGTCTGGAACGTTCGGGAACATTCCAGATCATTGTTGAACATTCCAGAACACTCTCGAATATCGTGGAATGTTCGGAAATAGTCTGAGAGGTTCGGGAACATCCCGTAACATTCCAGATCATCGTGGAACATTCCAGAACACTCAAATGTTGTGGAATATTAGAAAAAAAGAAAGTACAATATTACGCCTATAAATGTACAGTATTAGATATTTTATCTAGTGGATTGTACATCATAAACGTATTACCACCTAACTCCTAAACTGAGTCAATTAAAAGTTATATAATGTATATAAACATAATGTGGTTTGTAGCAAACTATTGTAGCAAGTTAATAATGAGTTTTATTAAAAAACTAGCGACCCGCCTCCCATGTCCCCCCCCCCCCCCCCCCCTCCATAAGTTTGAAATATCCAAATTTCCTCTTCATAAGAACCTTTCTCGGACATCAAGGAATATTTGAAAAAAAAAAATTGCCTAATTGGCCAAGCCGTTCTCAAGTTATGGTTTGACCAAGGGAAATAGGGATTATAATGTATATATAGATATGTTTTAAGATTACTTTTAATACTTATGTATTTATTTTAACTGAGTAACATAAGCCTGTATTTCAGTTAGTTGCCAGTCAAGTTGTAGTAGTTAGCAACTTTTTTAACCGACTTCAAAAAAAAAAGGAGGTTCTCAGTTTGACCTGTATGTTTGTATGTATGTATGTATGTATGTATGTATGTATGTATGTTTGTCCACGATTATCTCGCGTTTGGCTGAACCGATTTAGATGCGGTTTTCAGCAAAGTATTTGTTACATTCTGGAGAAGGTTTTGGTATACAAGAATAATGGATACCACGTGACGTCATCCGCATGGATCTGTTATTAAGCGATATATTAGTTCAACTCGACCGATTTTGTGTTGACGCGATTTTTTTAGTGATAGTTATAAAGTATCACTAAAAAGCGAAAAAAAAATGTAATAAAAAAAGACGAAAAAAATTTTTTTAATAAAAAATAGAACCGTCTTCAAAAAAAACCCACTAAACAAGACTAAATAATGACCGGCTTCCTAGGAATTGCCTATTTGATGGGTGCCTAATAGGTACATGGAATATATCGAAGTCGGTGGCAAGAATCATGTGACATTGCTATTGTGTAAACCTACTTGACACCGGCTTGGATATTTTCCATGTACCTATTAGGCACCCATCAAATAGGCAATTCCTAGGAAGCCGGTCATTATTTAGTCTTGTTTAGTGGGTTTTTTTTGAAGACGGTTCTATTTTTTATTAAAATTTTTTTATGATTTTAGCGAGTTGATAACACGTGTGCGCCATAGGCTATAGAATTATAGAGTTATACTTTTGACTTTTTGATTTAGCATATAAATACAATAAGTTGAATTGCATTTGTGCCAGTGGAGTTGAAAGCGTGTTTGTGCAATAATGCAGTTTGCAGGATGGGATTGTTCTAGAAACATCCGCGGCGGTCCCAGGGCGATATCTCGCGTGTGTACACGTATAATAAAATTGTACAGTTATGTATGTACGGTGAAAATACAAACGTGGAAGATAGGGTTTGTGTAAACGTGCAATGAGCGCAGGAGGCGACTTTTTGAGTTTCGAGCGCTCAAGTTTCACTCGAAAATGAGCAAACACGGTGAAACCGTATTATTGAAATACGAGCGATAGAAAATTTAAAAACGAGTGGTCCACACCACACGTTTCCCACACGGGCCAGCGTGGGAACTATAGCCCAAACCCTTTCATTGTGAGCGGAGACCTGTGCCCAGCAGTGGGACGTATATAAGCTGAATTATTAGTAGGTATGATGAATCGTTTGACGACGCAGTTAGCCTAGTTGGTAGTGACCATGCCTACGAAGCTAGCGGTCCTGGGTTTGAATCCCGGTATGGACAAATATTTGTGTGATGAGCGCGAGTATTTGTTCCTGAGTCATGGATGTTTTCTATATATTTAAGTATGTATTTCTCTATATAAGTATGTTTATCGTTGTCTAGTACCCATAGTACAAGCCTAGAGCTTAGTTTGGGACTAGGTCAATTTGTGTGAGATTGTCCCCTGATATTTATTTATTTATTTATTTATTAAGTTTACACAAAACCCTGGAAGGCAGTGTAGTCTATGACGACATGAATAACTTTCCTCTAAAATATCCTTTAAGATCCGATAACAATTCCGGTCCCAGGTGGTAAATATCTATCGCAAAAGATATTTAAATAAGATGACCTTTTAATGCAAATACGGACCCTTTAAACGGTAAAAAGGTAAATACAAACTTAAACGAACACGTCAAAAAATAATGAATTGATACAAGCTATTACTAAAATGTAAGACAGGGAACGGCAAATGTTGGTTTGTATTTGTCGTTACCCACGTTACTGTCAAAGGAGTTCGGATAAAAAATGCTGAAAATAAAAGTTTGTCAGATTTATTAGGTAGTTGTTCAAAAAACTGTTTTGTTTTATTGGAAACAATATGAATATATTTTAAATTTACATTTTCTAACCCAAAAGAGTAGTCTAATTATTATCTAAACGTATCCTTAGCCTAGTTGGCTGTGACCCTGCTTACGAAGCCAGCGGTCCCGGGTTCGAATGCCGGTAATATAAAAATAAGAACTGTTTATAAATACTTCAATGTATATTTGAAATAAATTTATAAATATCGAAATAATTCTGTAATATTTTTCTTTGAGCTCAATTGTAAAATCTCTCCAAGACCTAGCTACCTGTCACAACTTAGAAAACATTTAATATTCTTAAATTTGAATGCAAACCCATAAAGAAGACGTATAAGTCTACCAACGTCTACAGTAGTACGTATATCGTTGCCTAGTTTGGGACTAGGTCAACTTGTGTGAGATTGTCCCTGATGTTAATACATTATTTAAGCTACCACCTTCGCTCCGGTTACAGTAATAAACCTTCCGTGAAAAATTATCTAACTGATGGTGAAAACCGTATTAAAATCCGTTGCGTAGTTTGAAAGATCTAAGCGTACATACAGAGAGAGGGACAGACGGCGGGAAGCGACTTTGTTTTATACAATGATCTGAAATATTATCTGACGATTGAAAAATAAGAGAAAATAATCAACAGCAAAACGAAAGATTCAAAGTTCATACGAGTACGGAAGCACTATATATTACAAGTATACACGTTAATTAATTGATATTTCAGTCGACTCAATGACATTCCACTGTTATTAACACACAATGTCAGCACCTACACAATAGTAGTAACGCAATGGTAACTCAACGTCGTTACACAATGGTACAAACAGCGTCCGGAACCCTCAGTATGCGAGTCCGACTCACACTTGACCGGTTTTTTAAGAAGTGCCCACTCTACAAGATAACCGAAAATAGCATCCAAAGCTACAGGAATTTCGACATTAATGCGACCAGAGGAATGAGCGGTTGAAACGCTCGAAAAATTACCCTAAACTTGTTTTTTTTGCGTAAGCGCTTGTCATTTATTTCCTTGTAAACTCGCGTTTATTTCTACAAGCTATAAACGCACCAATAAAAGGTTGCAAACAGGTGACAAATGGCCCCGTAATGACACCTTTGTGCCGCGTACAAAGGGTCCCATTATCGCGCGGCGCGTTGTAATCGACACGCGCCAGCCGGGGACGGCAGACACGGCAGACGCGGTAGACTGGATGGGTCATACACAGATTGAGGTTCAACATTGTCCCTTCTGTTCCTAAAAGTTAACGACTTGGGAGTTTTTAACTCATATAATTTCGATACAGGCCAAAACTACACCAGACTCTTATTACGCGGATATATCCTTACCCGAAAAATTTGATTTCAAAGTCCTTAAAGCGCGTCAGACAGGGAGCTATAATATTGTTAAATATTAATATATATTATAGCAAGGCATCTTACGATATATTATATTTGCGTATAGTTTAGGTATATTTTCCTTACTAGTTGACAGACTCTGTCAACTAGTACGGAAAATATATCGTAATATACCGACCTATAATATATATTATAGCTCCGTGTGTGACGCGCCTAACTTTCTGGGACAAGAGAGATATCTTTTGTTTCTGTGACTGCGGATAATGCCGTGTTGTGGTCTTAACTTTATTTACGCTTAATAGGAAATATGCATGTTTTTTTTTGCTTTAATAAAAAATCATTAATGTAACAAAATGTTCTTCGAATAACTATAAAAATAACCAAGATATAAGCCATTAGTTATTTGTTCCTATCTTTTTCTAACTAAATAGAATTTAACATGGAGTTTATACCTATAACCGTAGTGCACGCTGACGTCACAGTTCATGTAGGATCTCTCTTTCTAATTAGTTTTTAAATGCTTATATTATCCGTATTGTCTGGCCGATTTTAATTTTAATTTCACTTTTCGCTATCTCTTTTACACTATTTTAAAGCCTGCCAAGTTCTATCCAATGAAAGAGAAGGATAGAGTCATAGTAATTTATTTTATAGTCATTATTATAAATAGACAAAAACCCTCGGTATAGGAATGATGGCTGGGTAAAGAAAACAAATTCTATTCAGTCCGTCAGTTAGATTATCAAAAAATATTGGACATGTATTTTTTCAATTGTTCTTCCAGCTTTGTACTTCCAGTTTCTTAATACCTATTGGCTGCCTTCGTTTTTCTATGACACAAGAGAGATAAATGTACTGACAGTTGCGAGTGCAAGTGTGACAGCGATAGCCAGCCAAACGCTATTAAGAAACTGGAAGTACTGTAAAGTTGGGACTCAACTGTACAATATCTGACGTCGATTTAAGAGTTCATATTTTTTTCATACATAGTACTCATTAATAGAAGCCTCCTCGTAAAATTTCAAGTTGCGGAAACGCACGGTTCGCGAGAAAAAAATTATTAAAGTTTCCATATAAACTGGTAAATCAACACAAAATTTGGACGCCATGATACCTGATTCAAACGTCACAGACGATATTCTGGTTCTTTCCGTTTTTTGTGTTATGTTATTGTGTGTCTGTTATTGAATAAAGAAGTTACTGTTTTAAAAGGTACTTAGTTTCACGTGTAACGCTACCGTGCAACGACACAATTCGATCGGTATTTGGATTCTTCGAGCGTTTCAGCCGTTCTCATTCCCCCGGACGCATTAATGTCGGAATTCCTGTAGCTTTGGAGGCTATTTTCGGGTGCGCCAAAGTTCATATAAAATTGCAAAATAGATTATTGGAACTCCGAAAATGTATCTCATACAATTTTACAACATAATGATCATTGTACATAATTTTTTTTATTACTAACGATCGAAACTCATAATCATCAGATTTCATAATATCACTAATTATACACCTTGTTTATACTAATATTTGTTTTCATATATTTTCTGATACTAACGATCAAAACTCCTAATCATTCTAATTCATAACGAAGGTCTCCATTAGGTACGACGACGAGCGAAGTGAGGAGGAGTGTTAGGTAGAATTGCGAGCCTACAGCGCGCGAGCCGAGCGAGCGTAGCGAGCGTGCCGCGGTAGCGGCCGGCGAAGCGCCAGAAATGAACATATTTTTAACTAATACTTACATATAGTAGACGATGAGCGAAGAATCACCCTTCTATTTCTTAGTCCCTGTTCCGTAGGTAGTAATAAAAATGTATGAACAAAAAAAGTATAAGGAAAAAAATTATGAAGAGTGATTATTATGAATACAAATGAGTATTTATAAAAAAATATGATAACTGTCTGTTATGAGTTCCGTTGGTAGTAATAATAAGTTATGAAAAAAAAAATATGAGGAAAAAAATTATGAAGAGTGATTATTAGGAATACAAATCGGTAGTAAAACCTAAAATCGGAATAAGAATTTTGTATGAGCCAATATGGACCCGCTATTTTCGGTTATCTTGTAAAGTATCCAGTCTTCAATAAAATAACTGAAAATGATATCCCAATCTACAGGAAATTCGACATGCGACCAGGGGAACGAGATCGGTTGAAACCCTCGAAGAATCACCCATGTTATGCTTTAGTTAACGATCAACCAATAAGAGCGTCTCCACTCAACAGAAGATATCAAAGCAACAGAACAGACGGAAGAGAACGACGAATCAGATTGCGAAGATACCCATTTCAAACTATCTGATTGGTTATTTCCGCTCGTTTCCGATGAGCTCCACTAGACCGGAAACACACCTCAAAGGAGCGTTTTTATTAAAGGCGTTCGCGTGTCGAGTTCTCATCAAATCTTAGACCAGCGGGAATATTACGGTCGAGTGAAAAATCGCACTTTCTTTCTTTCTTTCTGAGCCTATAGCCAAGTGTCACACGCTCCGTCGCGTTTCTGGGCCCTAAGCCAAGATGCATTACGCTAACTAGCGTTTCTATTCGTTTCGTTTTTAAACCAATCGCGTCACTAATAGATCGCGTGACTCTTCGTATCACGTGATCTACCAGTGACGCGATTGGTTTAAAAACTAAACGAATAGAAAAGCTCGTTAGCGTAATGCATCTTGGCTAAGGGGCCCTGTTCATTTCGTCTCTAGTCCAATCGCGTCATTGGTAGACCACCTGACTTATCGTATCACGTGATCTACCAGTGTCGCGATTCGTTTAAAAACGAAACGAACAGAAACGCTACGGAGCGTGTGACACTTGGCTAAACCTCCAGTATATGAAAGCGAGAGTGACGATGCTTTAACGTACTTACTAATAAGTAAGTACCTCTAACGTAATATTTTTAATGGAGACAAAACGCACAAATGCTGCCACAGTATTTTGTATCGATATTTATAAAAAATACGGGTTCATATAGCAAATATTGACGACGTGGTTAGCCTAGTTGGTAGTGAAGGCTGCCTGTAAAGTTAGCGACCTTAAGTTTGAATCCCGGTGTGTGGTGGATGTTTTCCATGTATTTTCCTATATATGTATGTCTATTGTAGCCTACCTATAGTAGACTTAGAGCTTTTAAGCCTTCCGTTATTGCGTATGATTCTTCACAATACAACTAAACGGTTCGTCCGTTGAGTTCTTTTAAGCCGCGCTCAGAAAGCCCTTTGTGCTTTGACGAAAATTGCAGAGCTTTGTCTTCTAGATGTAATAACAGATAGGGCAAAGGCTTCGTGGGAAACGGACCGAGGCCCGATCTATCTTAAGAGAAAATTCGTGAAATTTGTCGGCATGTGTGTGTTTTCGTGAAGGCCTATGCATGAATCGCGTTTTCAGAAACGGCGGAAAGTGCGGAATAGAGGTTTTTTGGGTTAAGAAATCGTTCCGTCAAGGTGTCTTCGGGAAATTTCGGTTTGGACCCGAGCGGCGCTCGGTCTCCGAAGTTCCCACTAGTAGTATAAAACGAGGACTGGACGACGCTTGTCAATTGGCACATATCCGCAGTGCGTTCGATTGGCTGGCCGTTCTTTTGGCCCTGTGCCAATGACCCTGAGCAAGGTTTCTTCTGCTGATTTTAATTTGTAGATAGGTATTTTAAGAAAATAAAATAGTCATTAAACAACTAAATGTGATCAACTTTGCTTAATATCGGTCCAAGACTGTCTCGGAGTGGAACTGCTCCCGTCGCGCCTGGCTGATGTCAGCCTTCATATCTATGGCGAATATTGCCCTCACATTTTTCGGGGTAAAATGCCACATAGCGAATTAAGGCTGCCTGTGACTTGCTCATATCGCTGGATGTAGATCTTGTGGAACTGCTCCTGGCGTAAGCCAGCATCACCAGCTAGCTGGCTGATGTCAGCCTTCATATCTATGGCGATTATTGCCCTCACATTTTTCGGGGTAAAATGCCACATAGCGAATTAAGGCTGCCTGTGACTTGCTCATATCGCTGGATGTAGATCTTGTGGAACTGCTCCTGGCGTAAGCCAGCATCACCAGCTAGCTGGCTGGTGATATCAGCCTTCATATCTATGGCGATTATTGCCCTCACATTTTTCGGGGTAAAATGCCACATAGCGAATTAAGGCTGCCTGTGACGTGCTCATATCGCTGGATGTAGATCTTGTGGAACTGCGTAAGCGTAAGCGTAAGCTGGCGTAAGCCAGCATCACCAGCTAGCTGGCTGGTGATGTCAACCTTCATATCCATTTTCTACTTCTTCTTCTTCTTCCATAGCGATTAATCGCCCTTTTAGGTATTACGGGGCAAATTGCTACATAGTGACTTAAGACTATCTTACCTGACGTGCTCATATCGCTGGATGTAGATCTTGTGGAACTGCTCCTGGCGCGGCTGGCTGGCGATGTCGGCCTTCATCTCCATGGCGACGTGACGCGGCAGCACGGACAGGAGGAGACGTTCCTGGAGACAAGGGTTTTAAAACTATTTCATAATCAAATGCTTTTTAATGTACATCGTATAAATATACACTTGAAGCGTTTTTATGATAACCTAACCAAGTTAAAAACCCCCGATATCAGCGCCTAAAAACCCTCTGAGCAATGAGCAAAACCTTTAACGGGCTCCAAGCACGTACATTTTCACTGGAGAGACTCCTTTACTAGAAAATTTCAAGAATTAAAAAATCAGATCCCCTCATGAACTAGAAAATAGCTGATGATCTTCAAACGGCTGAACAGATTTTCATGAAACATGTCTAAGAACACGCGGGATAAAATTATCTATGTCACAAAAAAACCTAAACGAAAATCGGTTCATCCGTTTGGGAGCTACGATACCACAGACAGACACGTTAAACTTATAACACCCCTCTCTTTTTGAGTCATGGGTTAAAAAGGGACGCAAGGAAAAAAGGTGTCTGTCAGAAAATTCAATTTCTTGCCTATTGTACTTTTTTTGGACCATCATCATCTGCTTGTCAATACAAATCGAGCGAGCCCAAACACGTCGTGGCCATCTTGTTTCGTTGTGGAATCCTACGGCCACCTTCAGACTGCATCATCAGACCAGCTCCGTGGTACCATATTATTGCATAGTCACCAAAATTACGTAGGTACAGTCAAGGTCATAAATATATGTACATTTTAGTACCTTGTCTATTTAACGTCATGTTTAAACTGCCATATATGAATGTCACAGCGATTAAAGTGACAAGGTACTAAAATGTACACATGACCTTGACTGTACAAACACAAACCATTGCAAGTTTAATATAAGCTTGTAACAAATTAAGGGACCTATATTATCGACCAGCTTTTCCCCGCGACTCCGTCCGCGTAGAAGTCGTTTATCGCTGCACCCTTGGGAACTGTACATTTTTCGGGATAAAAAATAGCCCATGCACCAAATTTGCCCGCAACTCCGTCTGCGTAGAAGTCGTTTATCGGTTTTCCTTCGGAAACTACCAAATTTTCTGGCATATAAAGTATTCTATATGTTAATCCAGGGTTAAGCTATCTTCACTCCAAATTTCATCCAAATCCGTCCAGCCGTTGCAGCGTGAAAGAGTAACAAAATAACACAAACTTTCGCATTTATAATAATATTAGTAGGATTCCACGAAAGAACGAGCGATATACATTAAAGTTTCGTTTTCCACGTAAAGAGCCTGTTTGCAGGGTGGGGCGTTATTAGGGGTTATAGCCGGCGGAGGCAGATGGGCAAGTTAACACGTTTACTGCTCTTAGATTAGAGGGTTAAAGTTCGAGAGCGCACTCCCCTTGTTCCATAACTGGTTCGATAACTTATAAGTAGAAACTTTTGAAAGCTGACCTGATTGTCAGATGAGATTGATTTATAATTAATTTATTACATTTTCGCGTCACGTCTGATATGATTATTTTTCGAATCAGATTTATATTATAAACCTTTTTAACTTTTTGAACGCTATTGACGGCTATAGCCGTCATGGTTGACAGCGTAAAATAGACCTAAGCGTGTTTGTGGAAGGTTGACATTAGCTATGGTGTAGTGTCTTATATGTCAGACTACGGGGGCTACAAGGTGACAACTGAGATGACATACTTACATAAATCATCAATTTTGCGTTTCGATGGCTTTCATTATATTTATTTTCTAGTAAATGTATTGCAATTCGCAAAAGTGTTAATTTAATTTAATAATTTTGTACAAGAATACCTCAAATTTATTTAGTAAAAAAAAACGATTAATCAAAAACATATAAAATGTTACTTTAACAATTAATAAAACGTTATGTCCGTATTTTATGAAAACTTTGTCTATCAATCTGCCTGTTCGCTCAAAAACCCCTTTCCAATTCTAAAAAAAATAAAGTCTTAATTTACATTAGCGTTCTCTCTCTCTCTTATTACTTTCAAATGAAGAGTGAGTAGGACGAGATGAAGTTTCGAATATAACAGAGTATGCCAACAGCCTATGCATAATACATATCACGCAATGTTTGCAAAGGACGCGTACAATCCCTCGTTTGGACCACAGCTGTCTTCAACAAACATGTCCTAAGCACCACTCAAAACCTTAATCAAATTAAAATCTAGTACCACAATTTTTGAGCTGAAATTTGAATGAACGGTACGATGATTTACGTCACTTCAGATTAAAGTAAGTATTGTTTTTAGTCGATACACCAATCTTAGTTTGAATCGGTCCGTAATTTACATAAATAAATGAAGCTTTATAGTTAATTGTTATGTTAAACAATCTGCGTCAGTCTTTGTTTGGGTTTAATTGGTCATTTTCTCAAAATATATTCTTCATTTATGATATTTTTATTCGTCTTTTTCCCAGTAGCATATTACATTCAAACGTATTATGTATATATTTCCTCATTTGAAATTAAGTAAGATTTACGTTACCTATGTACCTAAGTTAAAAGCAACACATCAGTAAAAGTTCGTGCGGAGCTCCAACAACACTGACAATTTGATTTTGTAAATAAGGAAAAATTTCACAAAAAATATTCACGGCAAGGGAAAAGTGATTCCGAATAAATAATTTAGGGATATTGATCAACAAATCCTTACTTTAAAGTACATGGAGTTAATAGGTCATTTTCATATTATAAAATGATTGCGATGTCCACTGAGATCACCTAAGTCCTAGAAACAAAAAATAATTAAGTTACTTGGGGGAAGTATGGCGATATTTTTCTCAAAATCATTTTTTTTTCGCAAAATTTACTACTCTTCATTTTTTTCTGTAGCTTGCTCATTTTGCCGAATATTTTTTTCTCAGCAGAATTCATTCAATTCTCATGATTTCACAGTCTGTATTTATCTAAATAAATATATAATTTCCACAGAGTCGACGGACCTCCGCTATCGCGGAGCTCCTATTTCTGGGTGCTTCGGCCCTTCGGGTCTACTGCAAAGCTAACATAACCTAAGCCTACCTACCCATTTTGACCTAATTACAATGGGAAAATTTGCGACTGGGAAAAATAAGAATGGAGAAAAAAGCGACTAAAAATATTGTACGCGGAATTATCTATTTTGGGAAAAATATCTCCCTACTCGTTCAAACGAACCGCTTTTCATGAATCCTATCTTAGAACCGCTGGAATACAAGCTTATAATATAATCCCCTGTCGGCAGTCGGTTAAGAAGCATTTAAATTGGTCTACCAACGGACAATCAAATAAAGACAAATAAAATTTCGTGTCCGTAAAGTATATAAACCATTTGTAGGTCAACGCATTCATTTTTATAATAAATTACCCGAAGTAGTTTTAGAGTAAACCCTTCCAGCACTTAAAAATTACTTGAAAAACTTGTTGATATCTAAAGCGTACTCGTAAGTCGAGGATTATCTAACGGACAAAAATGCTTGGCCTAAACCAGAAAATTAACTAATAGCTTACTACCTCATAAAAATCATGTAAACGCTGTATTTTGTCTAGGGGACACGGTTTATGTAGGAAGACATGTTGAAACTTTTATGTGGCTACATCTATAATATGTGTGTATATGTTCCTATATAATGTATATATTTTTTCCCTCGTAGTAATTTTGACATGTTTTCCTGTTGAACTACGCAGATATTTTACATTATTTTTATAGTTTTATATAATGCTATAATGACTAACTGTTGAGTTTCTTGCAGCGCTTCTTCTCAGCAGTGGTCTCCTCTTGGGAAGCGCTGGTAGATTTTGACATGTAAAAGTGCCCGTGCTTACTGAATAAATATCTTTTATCTTTTAAGACAACAAAATAATTTTGGAAGAAATACATTGCGTACCAACGCGTACGCGCGCAATTGCGTACAACCAAATCTTTGTAACTGCTAAAATGCACTAGGTCTTTAAAACCACGTACAATATGTACTTAAAGAGTTAGTCAAGAGCAAACCCTATTATCAATAAAAAATAAATATATCAGGGGAAAATCTCACACAAATTGACCTAGTCCCAAACTAAGCTCTAGGCTTGTACTATGGGTACCAGGCAACGATACACATACTTATATAGAGAAATACATACTTAAATATATAGAAAACATCCATGACTCAGGAACAAATACTCGCGCTCATCACACAAATATTTGTCCATATCGGGATTCGAACCCGGGACCGCTAGCTTCGTAGGCAGGGTCACTATCAACTAAGCTAACTGCGTCGTCCCAAAATTAATTAATAATCTCCCAAAATCCTTCCCACGTCTTGACATTGTTCATTTAAAAGTTTTGAATTCTTTCGCTTCATTTTAACAAATACTCGCGTATTTTAAAACGAAGTCTCCATTCCAACGTAAACATTTAAACTCAGCACATAATATGTCACGAACACACACCGGGATATAAATACGACCCGTAAAACAAAGAGTCGGTTCTATTGCGGAAAAACAAAAACCTTCCCCTTGCGCGGGTTTCCCGCAAACTCTTAGCGTTTCCGCACACGCGAAATAAACGGGCGTAAAAATCATTACGGCATTATTCAATTCCCAACTAATCTAAAGCAATACAATTTAAATTCTAACAAACGTTTTCACACTTAGTTAATGATAAAACGCCTAAAATCTCGATCAGGTTTACTGTTAAGTCGTAAGAGCCATTACGGAATATGATTTTAACTGTTTCTTTATTTAGCACGCCGTTTGTTGATAACTCGAGTTAATTTGAGGTACTTTGAGGTACGGTTAAATAATTATTGTCTTATTTGTTCGTTGTAATGCGGCCGGTGTAAACATTGGGACAATTACAACAAAAGGTTTACCACAAAAGGTGTTTACTCTTCGCATTGCTATTTTAGACGGCATTTTACGTGTTAAAATGTAAAACGGCATAAGTCTTCTGATGTTCAGGCGAAAAAGGGCATAAGTCTACTATACACTATAAATGATTCATGACCTTTTTATTACGAGTTAAGTTGATATACTTTCTTACAGTTACAGAATTTCTCCACCCGGTCGTTAGCAGGGCGGATTTCAGAAAGGTTGTCGCAGTTAAGAACCTAATTAAAAATCGCTAACTTTATTCCATTACGTAACGAAATTTAGTCATACACTTATATGGTTAATTTTCGTGACGTAATGGAAAAAGTAAGCGTTTCTTAAATCAGGTTCTTAACAACGCGCGGGAAAATCCATTCCAAATTTGAATTCGCACGCAAGCCGTTTAACGTCTAAATTGGCTAGGTAAAGTTTTTGGAAGAGATGTAAATTATATATTTTTTCGATAGTCGTCATCCTAAAGATCAAGGAACTGCGGCTCTTTTATTTTTATTTCCTCTAATATTTTAGAAATATTTTTTTTAGTTATTAAGTTGACATTTGTACACTTTATTGGCCGACAAGCTTGATGTCTTCGTACTTAATGAAAAAGAAAAAAAAAACTGTCACGTCTTTAACTGTCATTGTCAATCAAAGTAAACAAACGATTCAATTCAACGACTCTTTTCTGGTCCCACTGGACAGTAGCCATATTTATCAAAGTATTAAATTGAATTGACTCTTTTCTGTTTGCTTGCGTTTCATGTGATCAGTGTTTTTAGAAATACTTTTAACGACCTCAGAACGAACTCCGGACTTGCTTTGCTCGCTTTGACCTTTGCACGATATTTGGAATACGATTTATTTTCGATCCCTTTGGCACTGCTTCTTGGACACCGATTTCTTCCTTTCACGACAACTCTTGCCCTGCTTTTCGATAGCCACGAGAGCTCGTTTGAATCGTATACACGCAATGAATTCAAGCAATCCCACACGGACTTTGGAAATGGAGTATTACAAAGATTTACTTAGATGCTTGAAAGAATTGAATCGTTTGTTTACTTTGATTGACAATGACAGATATAGAAGTGACAGTTTTTTTTCTTTTTCATTAAGTACGAAGGCAACCAGCTTGTCGGCCAATAAAGTGTACAAATGTCAACTTAATAACTAAAAAAAATATTTCTAAAATATTAGAGGAAATAAAAATAAAAGAGCCGCAGTTCCTTGATCTTTAGGATGACGACTATCGAAAAAAAATATAATTTACATCTCTTCCAAAAACTTTACCTAGCCAATTTTGAATGAAACGCGTTAAAATAAGTTTTTCATATAATAAAATTACAGTAATTGTGAAAAGATATGTGTTGTCATATCATTATAGTAGTTTATGTGACTGGTGCATAATGTCTAATTATGTACAGTTACATACACTATTTTATCTACATACATATTATTAGCTCTCTATGATGTGTTCAGGAACCGCATGTTACGACGGGCATAGCCATATCATCCTCGGCATGATAGGGAGCAGACTGCCCCTATATGCGTCACTGTTGCGGGCTACACGTGCCCTGTATTTAGTTATTTAGTTAAAGTATTAGTTTAATATATTAACATTTAGGATTAAGAAAACACTAACAATATATGAGTTGTAATTTACTCGAAATAAATGATTTATTATTATTATTATTATTATTATAGCCGGCATTGATCTGTTTATTAGAACGTCAAAAATGGCGGCAACCGTAGTTTTTTTTTTTAATTCAGAGACAATCTAGAGTCAGCCTCTACTATCATATCGTTCGATATCAAATTATCATGTCGACGGTCCCTATGAATATAGTCGGATCTGCAAAGCAGCCGCTTAGCAGATCCGACTATGTTCATAGGGACAGTCGAAGTAACATACGAGATTTGTAAAAATTGTATGCAATTGACATTAAATTCCGAATTAAATGTCATCTCGAATGATATTAGAATTGAGGTCAAATAAAATTGTTTTGTTTTTCAAAGATGTTTGAAACTTGAAACTCATAACTTTATCAAACTTTATATCGTTATGAGAACATTATGTTACTGCTACAGATAAGAAAATTATCATAGTAAAATTGATTGTTGTAATGCTGGTAATTGCCAACGGATTCTGAACGCATTATAATATAGAGGACTTATGAAATTAATCCAGTTATGGCTTTTGACGAAGAGACCTCGTCGTGTTGTTCTCCTAGTCATTACATTTAGTGTAACGTATTTGACCTTACATTTGTAATGTTTTCATTTGTGCTAGTTCTAATAATTAATATTTGTTACTTTATTACCTTGTAATGTAACTTACTTTTAAGTATTATTGTATTTTATATTGGAAAAAATGACCTTCTGCTGGAGTTTCTTGCGGCGCTTCTTCTCCGCAATGATGGTCTTGTCCGAAGCGCTGGTAGATTCACTCTATATTACCGACGTGTAAAAGAGCCCGTATGTGGCCAATTTACTGAATAAATATTTGACTTTGACTTTGACTATGATATGTGTGTAGATAAACTATTTTAAAATATTACAAAATAATATTTGCCTTATTTCTGATACATCGTACGCCTAGTGTGTAAAAGGCGAAGTGTGGAAATAATATAAATAAATCTAAAAATATAAAAACTCGCAGTTTAATAAACAAATAAAAGGCAACGAGTGAGATACGACAGTACTCATAATCAGTATTAAATTAAGAACATTAAAAATAGTCCGCGGGCTTAAGATGCATACACGAGATAAAATTTGACAGGTGCTAGGGAAATGAATACATCTAGTCCATATTGTAACGTAAGACTTAAGGTTTAAAATAAAAGTATCTCGTCCTGACTTTTATTATCTTTTATTACTAAGCGACTATAGCGAGTTTCACATTTTTATAGCGATTTTATCAAGACGGGATGCTTTATTTCAAACTAGATGTATTCATTTCCAGAACCTGTCAAATTTTATCTCGTGCATGCGTATTAAGCCCGCTGGTTGGTATACGAGTAGGTATCGGAACGAGAGTTGCTGTCAAAGTACACACAGCCATAATAAGTATTACGTGACGGTAAACTAGAAACTGTATTTTTCCAATTTTTATTTTCAATACCTTGTGTAACAAATGGGGGGGGGGGGGAGGCAGGGTGTTTAATCCTCAATACTGTGTACCAAAAGTAGGGTATTTTTCTTTCACAATTTATTACCCAAATATATAAAAAAAAAACGGTAAATACATACGAGCCCTAATAGAACAAGCCCTATAAATACAAAAAACCCTCAGTGCGCGAGTCCGACTCGAACTTGACCGGTTTTTTATATCTTTTTGTGCTATATGTGCGGCGTTATTCCAGTAGCTCTCGTCTCGTACCGCTCTAACTGGCGCTTCGCACGAACCGACGACAGACGGAACACCGCTACGACACGCGACAAACAGCAGGTTAGCCTAGTTGGTAGTGACCCTGCCTACGAAGCTAGCGGTCCCGGGTTCGAATCCCGGTATGGGCAAATATTTGTGTGATGAGCGCGAGTATTTATTCCTGAGTCGTGAATGTTTTCTATTAAGTATGTATTTCTCTATATAAGTTTGTATATTGTTGCCTAGTACTCAAGCCTAGAGCTTAGTTTGGAACTAGGTCAATTTGTGTGACATTGTCCTTGATATTTATAATAATAATAATAATCCAGCCTATATACGTCCCACTGCTGGGCACAGGCCTCCACTCACAACGAGAGGGTTTGGGCTACAGTTCCCACGCGGGCCCAGTGCGGATTGGGAACTTCGCACACACCGTCAAATTGGTGTGCAGGTGTGTGCAGATTTCCTCACGATGTTTTCCTTCACCGAAAAGCCCATGGTAAATTTTACAAATTATATTTCGCACATAACTTCCGAAAAACTTAAGAGGTGCGAGCCCGGGTTCGAACCCACGACCCTCTGCTTAAGAGTCGGCCGGTCAAACCATTTGGCTACCACGGCCTATTCTTATGCTGATATTTATATTGTACCTGATTTATTACAGGACAATCTTACTCTGACCACGTTAGCTTAGTCGGTAGTGACCCTGCCTACGAAGCTAGCGGTCCCGGGTTCGCAGAAATATTTGCTATCATTTCAAAGCTAACAATCTATTCTCATGCACAGCGCATGACAATGCTTTTGTAACAACATTATTAACTTCTCTCAAACACAAAACGTCAGTTTATTTCGTATAATTAACAAGATAAAGTCAAATCAAAAACCGTAGGCACGGTCAGCTGCAGAGAACAGTAGCCACCCCTGCTAGGTAGCTGACTGTACCACGGAAAAAGTTAGGTACTACGAAAAGTTAAAGTTACGTCATCTCTCATGCTATTTGCCTTTTTTACAATCGTCAAATAAAACATATCTGACAGATAAATGTATCTCTTTCTTCCACTTGAAAATAGATTAAGAGAGGGCTGACATGAACTACTTCTCGTTGATTGTGAAACAGGCCCTTAGACTGCTTAATCAGTATCATAAAGGTCATTTTTGCTTCGCCGTAGTTGAATATACGACTACGGTCGTCCCTTTGAGTCGTCATGCCGGCATTAAACAACCCCCGTCGTGTTCTGACAGCAATCCTCAGAGTTCCCAACTATGTTTTAATACTTGTTCAAACCAGATTAGTGCGGTCCGGAGCCAGTTAACTGAGCGCAAAGGAACGTTTCGAGAGTTTCCCAGTGTAAAGTTATATTCACAACGAGGAATTGCAATAAAAAAAAATATAAAACCAAATCTTATTATAACTATTAACCTTTTAACCTTTCCAACGACATGTCAAATAAAAAAGTTGTCACTCACACGCAATAGCAGCTGAAAACCAGAACTAATTTCAACCTTACATCATAGACACGAGTCTATTTTTCGCTGTCAACCGTGACGGATATATCCGTCGTTGGCGTTGAACCGATCTATAGCCGTCATGGTTGACAACGTAAAATAGATCTAAGTATATTTGAAGGTTGACATTAGCTATACGGCGGTAAAAAGGTTAAATAGAAAAAATACTCCTGACAAAATCTGAACGCCTATTTTCAGAGCTCATAACTCTTAAATGACTTAATGGATTTTTATAAAACCTAGCTAAAATACTTTCTATTAAATCAACTTGTTAACAAAATTAACTAAATCGAAATCAGTTTATCCGTTTGGGAGCTACGACGCCGCGGACAGATACACAAGTAAAACTTTTGTTTTGCTTCAGGGGTTATAATGGACGTTTTAAACCCTCTCAAATCCGGACACTAATACTAGAAAATTCCAGTAATAACCAGACGGATATCAGCCATTCCTCTTCACTACCCGGAAGCAAAGCCTTCAAGTGTCCTCCGATCCTTAGGGGAGTAATTCCATTAGCCCCCCAGACCTCAGACTCGGGGAGACTCGAGTGTTTGCGATATGGCTGCTGTGAGATTTCCATTTGAGTCGCAGCTGAGCAATGGAGAGGGATTTTACAATTTCTGTTAAGAGTTGAGCTTAAGGAAGAAAATTTTATACTTTTAAACGAGAAACATTTGTATAATATAATATTATATATTATGTATATTTGTACTCACGTTCTCGAAAACTGCTCTAACGATTTCGGTGAAAATTTGATCTAGTTCGGTCTCATCTGGGAAAATTTGCTTTCCCCGTATTTTCACGCAAAAAGATATCCCTCGCAACGTGGTTCGTAATTTCGGGGTGGCTGCCGCCATCTGAATAGACTGATGGTTAGAGCGTTCGGTTGGCCTACTAAGCAAAGACTGCGAGTTCGAACCCCAGCTATGGATCGTCTTTTTGTTTTCTTTGTTTTTTTTTTTTGTTTTATAGTAAATCGATGAAAATTCGGTTTTGATCTGGGTTCGATTCCCAGTTAGGGTATTTGTGTGATAAGTTCTACTATTTGTTGCTCTTATCACCCGTGACAGTTGAATTCGAACCAACCAACTAGAATTACTAAAAACCGTAAGTTATTACGTCTGCTCTAAACACTAGTTAGCCACTTGTTAATATTTAATTAAGAAAAAACTAAAACTCGATTACGATGCTACATTTACCGCCGTAATCTGATATATAAGACACCACACCATAGCTAATGTCAACCATCGTCAAATACACTTAGGTCTATTTTACGCTGTCAACCATGACGGCTATAGCCGTCAATGTCGATCAAGAGGTTAAATACGACGTCACATAGCATGACGCGAAACACCAAAACAAAGTGAACGACACCTCATTCGCCAAGATATAATGGACAGTATGCAAACATTCTCACTTTCTAACTAACTTAGACTGCTAATATCATGACCCTCCTCTTCGCCGTAGCCGGGTAAAAAAGCTCTCGGACGCAAAAAGTTACGTTTGTAAATGGTGGAGTTTTCAAAGCGCCAGCCGGAAAGCCAAAGCTCGACTTTCGGAAGTTACTCTAAAAGCTGACGCTTAATTTAGTTTGTGCTTTTTTGTTTCCGTTGTGGAAAGCCTCCGGGTGTGGATTCTAATTGGTGAGCTTTGAGTTAGCTTTTTTGACGAGCTCTTGTCACTTTATTAAGATTTTTTGTCCGCTCTTTAGAAAATGCGCCTGTCATTGCGTCGTGTCTTTATTTACTTGTATTTGTCCAAGCAAATCCGTCTAATATAAACCAAATTGCAAGAGCTCCTATTTCTGGGTGCTTTTGCCCCGCGCGCCTGCTGCGAAACTATTTAATCCCAATTACAAATGGGAACATCTGCGATTGGGATAAATAAAACTGGGAAAGAATGCGAATAGAAAGAATATAAAATAAAATAATTTTCTGTGAAAAATTGGGACAAGCATTTCTTGCCGACTGTACTATTTTTGCACAGACATCATCTGCTTATCAACACAAATCCGACGAGCCCCAACACGGCGGGGCTAGCTTGTTGCGTCGCGGTGTTCCTATGACCACCTTCCAACTGCATCATCAGATCAGCAGAAGTTAGTAGGTATACCAGCTCAATCGGACACCGAGAAGTGGTTCTAATTCATTCACACTAACGAGGTAAGTTAAAATAAAAGTTTGTAAAAATGACTGACCTGCTGCTGGTTCTCCCGCTGCATCACCAGGCGGGCCTCCACGCAGTCCCTGGTCTCCAGGAAGGCGCGGCGCTGCGCCATCTCGCGGGGGTGGTGCGTCATCATCCCGACGATGTTAGTGGCGGTCAGTAACAACATGTTGTACCACATCTACAAAAAGTGAGCTATTTAAGTATCGGTATATATTTATTTCAAGTAACACGGAGACTCATACAATAATTTACATTAAAATTCAAACTAAAAAACAAACTAAATTAAGCTTCGGGTATTATTATACATAAACCTTCCGTGAAAAATTATCTAACTGATGGTGAAAACCGCATTAAAATCCGTTGCGTGGTTTAGGAGGAGTTAGCGGACATACAGACAGACACGGAAAGCCCTTTTGGCGACTTAGGTCGCCAAATTAAATTGTCGAAGGCTATTTATGCCGCGATATAAAAGTGACGATATTTACAAATGTCAAGATGTAAAAATGTCTATAACCCAGAAAGTATAAGTATAGAAATGCGGATCCAGAACGTCTAAGTACTCGTATACTCCGCTTGTCATAAGTAACTACTGCAATGATGATTGGATGACCCAAACATGCTGTCGACTCTCAATCACAGCCGAAGCAACGTATAAATACCGCTATGCAGCTTTGAGCTGGCTTCAGCTTTTTGGAACCATCCATTTGACGGGTGTACAAGCATTTGCCGAATACAGACGGATCGGTTAGCGTAATTGACATCGTTTGACACGAAATTTCGTCTCTGGCGTTTCGACGCACGTTACGGATTTTCGAGGAAAAGCTGAATTGCAATTAGCAAATGGCAAACAGAGGCACGGCGCAGGTCTGGGGATCGGGATTTTCGATGCAGTGGGCGAAGAGGAATATACTCGTTAAGTGCACTTAATCCATGGATCACCCGTACCCGAAACAGGAATACTTTTAAGAGCTGTACTGTAGGTGACTCAGGTTCATTGTAAATGCGAAATTTATTGGCTTCGCCCGGGTGCAATTAAAAAAGAACTTACATACAAACCTTGTCCTGACAATTACAAACACAACAAAAAAAGAATTAGCCAAATCGGTCGAGCCGTTCTCAAATTATGCGCGTACATACATTCAGCAATAGATTTTATAGATTTATAGATTTTTATTGATAGTCGAGTGCAACTGCTTAATTTATGGTTGCACATTTTATCTTATTTTTTCCTTTTGCCTTATGACCAATCTGCAAAAAAATATTTAAAATAGTATTTCTTTTTTTTTATAATTTTAGCAATAAATTTTGAGAGTCAACAGAATCAAACAAGACAATTTTTCCAGCAATGCTTTTACGTTTTTATTTTTATGTCTGTCTGGATACAGTGCAGAGACCACATTTTTTAGCATAGCAGGGCTCCGTCAACTTATTAGATAAGAAAGGAATTTTGAAAATACATATGGCAGTTGTGAATTTAGAACACTTGCTACATAAGACCAGCTGCGTTTTAGACCACTTCCTACTTAGACCAGCTGCGTTTTAGACCACTTGCTACTTAGACCAGCTGAGTTTTAAACCACTTGCTACTTAGACCAGCTGCGTTTTAAACCACTTGCTGCTTTGACCACCTGCGTTTTATACGAGATGATACTAGCCCGGCCGCGGATCGTGCTCAATGGGATGGGAATAATCTGTCCAGCGGTGGACTTGTTTCTGTTGATATTGACAATGATGATGATCAGCCTTACCTGCATGTCCGAGGTGCGGCTGATGGCCAGGTGGCCGGCCAGGTTGACGGCGGCGAGCAGCAGGCCGGCGCCGCTCGCCTCGTGGAGGCGCATCGGCAGCGTCGCGTACGTCAGATAGGTGAAGAACATGCATGCGCCCGCGCCGACGCTCATCAGCCTAGTGAAAAAAAAAATTTTTTTTTGTTTAATTATACAACATAATAAAAAAAAAAAAAAATTGGGTTCCCTATTTTCAGAGTTCATAACTCTTAAATGTGACGTTCTCAATATAAAGGGACCTTATGGAGGAAGGCAGTTACGCTCTTCTTATTCTTGTAACTATACGAATACTTATGGTAACAGTTCTAAAAGCGGCGTAACCACCTGCCTCCATAAGGTCCCTTTATATTGAGAACGTCACAAATGGCCCATGGTTTATATGTTTATCATTGTCTAAGTACTCATAGTACAGTCAGCATCAAATAGATAGGAGCAGCGAACGTGGCTAAATATATCGCAACACTTATTACTATAGGAATAAGAATGTGTTGCGATATATTTGGCCATTTTGACTGCTCCTATCTATTTGATGCTGACTGTACAAGTCTCGAGCTTATACTATGGGACTACCGACTAAGTCAAATTGTGTGAGATTGTATCGTTTTCTTTTAATTTTTGTACGTTTTGACTCTGTTTAATCTCCAAATCTGTATATAAATATATATTATAAATCAATTGCCTCTCGACCGAATGTGATGATTTGTATGTGTTTGATTGGGTCCCTGGATGGTTAAGGTTCAGAATTAGATACGGTAGATGGCGCTGCGAAGCGAACGTTCGGGCAGGTCAACTATTAAAATCATAAATGGTAAATATGAAAGTTATCAATTTTTTTGCTGAATTAGCGTAGATATTTAAGAACTCTGCGTTATTATGTATATAAACAAAGTTACCCCCATTACGGACGTGATGTAACTTGGCTCTCTGCGAATAAATCAATTCCGAATGCCCGACGTTTCGGAACTTCGGTAACGTCGTTACGCAAGTTCACGGACGTGGCCAACTCGTTAATGGTGATTTTAAACACTGTATCATTAGGAAAATAGTAAAATGCTGTGTTCTCAGACTTGACATCCACATTGACGTACACTCTGCACTCTCATTTTTTTAAATCGGGTCTATATTGGCTCACCGAAATCTGCTATGTTATTCGGTTAACACATCGTCGTTCAGTTCTACTCAGTCGATGAATAGCCGGCGAATTTACGTCGTCTCAAGGTGGGTAAATGACATTCAACTGCCTGCACATTCGTTAAGTCGCTGGTTTCACAGACGATCAGCTGTCAAACCAGCGACTAAATAAATTAAATCAAATCAATTATTAAATCATCAAGAATTAAATCAATAATTTCATCGATTTGATTTAAATGATTAAATGATTATATTATCCAAAAATCACTTTCGTCGACTTAAAAAAATCGATGTAAATTACTACGATGTAAATATAATTTTCTAACAAAACCAACCTCCTTTATTCTTGCTAATGTAATATCATGGACCAAACACCGATCCCTGAGGCACGCCGCAATTAACGAATCTGTCTGCTCAGTGACCTGTTACACCGAGCCACTGGGCTAAAAGCGACTTGGCTTCCAGTTCGGAAGTGGTAACTGCAGTTAACTCCCAAGTTTAATTAGCTATCGACAAGTCGAGAAAGTTCTACGATTTTTCAGCTTTCAATAATAGGGATGGTGACTAATTTTATTTTGTCGATCATTTAATCCACTTACAACGACGTCAGTGCCCACAATATTATAACCTTAAATATCTGGCTCATTTTGCATAGAAATCTGGCAACTAGGCACAGTGAACATACACTTACTCTTTGGACTTAAGAGTCCACCACCGCCTGTGCCCACAATATTATACACTTAAATATCTGGCTCCTTCACATACGAGTTCTGGCAACTGGGCGCATACCTGATGGAGGCTGTGATGACGATGGCCAACTCGACGAGCATGAAGGTGCAGAGCACCACGTATGAGATGGTGAGGAGGTAGATCTCGTTCATGGCGGGTCGGCTGAGGCACAGCAGCAGGCCTGGGGAAGATATAAAAAGTATCAGAACCCATATCAGCGTCAAATAGAAAGGAGCAACCAAAATGGCCAAATATATCGCAACACATAATTTGTATTCCTATAGTAATAAAGATGTGTTGCGTGCGATATATTTGGCCCCTTTCGCTGCTCCTGTCTATTTGATGCTCACTGTGTAGGATTAGCCATGCCGTGGCCATGCTCAGTGTAGAGTTCCATTGCGATTACTACAAATATAAAAACTATCTGGAAAACCGGTAATTCTCAAGACCCAATAAAGTCTACCTAGTCGTGAAAGTTTTCTTTTTAAAGTCTTTCATTTAAGATATTTTCCAGATTTTTAATACTTGTAGTTCTGGCTGTAGGGGGTGGGACACGCAACTCTAGCGAAAATTACACTTTTCGAGTTCAATATGTCCTAAACCCCCTTATCTAAAAATTTATAATGACATACGAGTACATATTATAATGTTTTTTTAAGAGCTATCCAATGATACCTCATTAGATGTTATATGGTAATAAACGTTCGCTTTACGTGCATGGGAGGTACCCCAAAACAGTTTTTTCTTATAAATTGATATTGTGCGCGTTAAATATTTATAAAAGTACGTATAGAAAGTTTTAACTTTGTGACACTAATAGTTTCTAAGTAAAAGTAAGTGTGACATACAGACAGACGGACGGACATGGCGAAGGGTTCGTAGTTTGACTACGGAACCCTAAAAACCAGTCCTGTGCCTGTCATTTTCGTCTATGTATTCAAGTTAATTTGTTTTATTTTTGGAATTGTCGTCTTTTATTTTGGTTATTTTTACATTTTCTTTCTTACATTATTAGCTTTGAAATCTGTCTTTTGAAGAGCCTTTTGAAAATTTTCAGCACATAAGTGACGTTATTATTTTAAAGGAAGTTGTGTCATTCATTGTCCGCCTGTACACTCACGAACGTCAATTTGGGACCCATTTCAAAAATATATAGCTTGAAGTTATCAATGTCATTAGAGATGCCAAGTCATTTGTAACTTACAGGAAACTCCACCTTATTGCTGTAGAATGTCAGATTGACTTTGGACCTAAAGTGGGTCCCAAATTAACGTTCGTGACTGTACTTGATACAGTCATAGTAGAAACATGTCAACGGGAGGCTCTTACCGGTGTAGACGAGCGCTGCGACGCCGGCGATGCCAATGTTGACGGCGTGCGCGGCGCGCTCGCGCTCGTATTGAATCCTGCGCATCAACGCCGACGCGTTACGCGAGATCGGCTGAGATGTCAGTTCGATGTAACTGCGGACAAGATGAAAAATAAATAAATATATACAGAGAGAGATAATCTTGAGACTTCGCATCAGATAATTTCACACAGAAGGTTTATGGATACAGGTGTCCCAATATCAGTAACTCACATTGACACCGGAGGTAGACCAGCCTAAGACGGACCGAACCAGACACTTTCTTTTTTTGCTTTTATTATACTTTTAATTTTTTTTTAACGGAGTGGAAATGCGTTACGCTTTGTCCCCACCCCAATCCCCACCAATCGCATGGTTTTCAAGATTTGCCAGTTTAAAGTTCTTTTCCAGTATAAACTTTAAACTGGCATATCTCGAAAACCATGCGACTTTTACTGAGGTCTTGTTAGGCTGGTTCGGTCCGTCTTAGGCTGGTCTACCTGCGGTGTCAATGTGGGTTACTGATATTGGGACACCCTGTATAGAAATACCCGGAGCGAAGCGAGGGCGGGTCGCTATTACTGAATAAAACGAAATTTTCGAGAAGATTCATGCTCTCGGTAAGTAAATTTTTTGTAGTCATCATCTGATTACTGAAACCGAACTAACGAGTCCAAACTCCCGAACCAACCGAACAAACGGGTCTGCGTTAAGTGCAGCAGAGATCCTGTCACCACCTTCGTTTTGACTCCATCATCAAATCAGCGACACGACCTGCACCTTCTCCTTAATTTGGTCCATGTAGCTTCTTCTTGGTCTTCCTCTCCCTCTCCTGCCTTCAATCTTTCCCTCTATCAGATCAGCTATTAGTAGCAAAAGCTGCCATAACGGGAACTGGTTCAAAAGCGACTAGCAAGAATTGCTTAATGTAATCAAACTTAATTATGACGACGCGGTTGGCCTAGTTGGTAGTGACCCTGCCCACGAAGCTAGCGGTCCCGGGTTCGAATACCGGTATGGGTAAATATGTGTGTGATGAGCGCGAGTATTTATTCCTTCGTCCGAGTTTTCTATATATTTAAGTATTGTAGCGACATATAAGAAACCACCTTATAACGCGAGGCGCGCGGGCTCGAATACTTTCTCGCTCGCACTATCTACCGATCCCGCTCACTGGTCCGATCTACCCGAGCGCGTACGAAGGCTGCGCCCGGAGGGTATATAAACAGCGCGCGGCCCTCCGATCATTGCATTCATTAGCTAGCGGTCTAGCTTGAGAGACGGCCTCTGCTATCCTCAAGTGACACCGACAAATGGGTACAGGGAGAGATTGCCACTGCGTCCTCCCTTAAGCTCATATTTGTATGCCTATACTTAGCTAGGATAATCGACTAGACTAAAGTCCTATCTCTGTTCCGTAAGTTACTGAATAAACCTTCTGAATTACCTTCTTGGCGTCTCATTCACCTTACAGTATGTATTTCTCTATATATTTATGTACTTATATCGCTGCCCAGTACCCATACTACTAGCCTAGAGCTTAGTTTGGGACTTGGTCAATTTGTGTGAGATTATTTATTTGTTATTTATTACATTAGGTTAATTAAAGACTTGTAAAAGGATTTGTTCAAAAAAATTTTAAGGACTTGAGTTAAGAAACTGTAACTTTCTCAGTTTCGTAACGAAAATTGGTCATACATTTATATCGTTAATTTTCGTTACCAAACTGAGAAAGTAACCGTTTCTTAACGTAAGTCCTTAACAGTCCGAAACTATGTACACTTTTTTTGAACATCATCCAAAAATCTATCGAAACAAAATCGTTTCAGAGTTAAATCTTTTCATCGCTCAATTTTAAAATAGGCTTTCACCAATTAAAAATATTTTATAAGTACCATAACAAACACAGAATAACGAAATGATTTGTATCTGACAAAGCTTCAAAAGCTAAATCCATTGTAACAAAAGCTAGGTACTGGAGCTTAAATATTCAATAAATTGCAAAAGAGCCTTCGGCTCTGCATCAAAAGCTCGCAAGTTGACTTTGTCATGATAATTCGCTCCAAAGCCACGGATTACACGAGACTAGTCCTTAAGATAAATAAATAAGAGGATAACCTTACACAAATTAGCCTATCCCTAAACTATGCTGTAGATTTCTGCTAAAAGATGCCGAATGGATTCTATTGCTTAACTTACATTCAAGGTCATACATATGTGTACGTTTAGTACCTTGTCACTTTAATCGGTTTGACATTCATATATGGCAGTTTAAACATGACATTCAATAGACAAGGTACTAAAATGTACACATACTGACTGTTAGCGCGGGGTGCGGGGAGCGGTGCAAAGAAACACGTCCTTACTCATTCATCATCATCATTATCAGCCGCAAGACGTCATTAGATGCATTTAATTGACTAATCGCACGGGACGCAGCCAAGCCTCTCCTACATACTAACAATGCCCTTGACTGGTACAGTCAAGGGCATTAATATCTATACAGCCATCGCGTCAAATATATGTATACATAGACCTTATTGCCAGTGGCGTAAAGGCGTATAGATATTATTGAGGTCTTGGGAACGTATATACTGGGTGTTAGGTAATGAGTGGATAAACCGTGAACTGCTGATAGGGGGCACTTAGGTCGTTCTAATAATGATAAATGAGGTTTAGTAAAAGTGCCACGGTTTTCGAGATATTTGGACTTTTTTAATTTTTTAGGAAATTGACACCCTTACTCGATTTTTTGGTTGTGGTTAGTGTACTAAGATGTTTCTTTTTATTTTCTTTTTAGCTTATTATTGTTAAATAGTTGTGTTATGCGATAAATATTACCATTTTGGCGTAACTACCGCAGTTTAATTAAAAAAAAATCGCAAACGTGAATTTTGCATCTTCGATAGAACATTTACCAACCTTTGAGCTTTTGTGGTGAAAAAAAAAAATTACTATCACATGGTAGCCAATGAGCTTAAAAACATGCCCATTTAATAGAGATTTTAAAACAGTAAACATCTTTTTATTTAAATATTAGAATAAAAAACAACATCAGTTTTCCGCAATCGATTCGATTATTTCCTGTGATTATTTCATATTAAATTTGTGCTCCACAATTCCAAAGCGTACCTAATTATGACAAACTTTTCCTTGCGAAAATAAAAATACTGGCCACTAATTTTGTGAAACTTTTTATTGAAAAAAGTAAAGATTTGTGATCCGAGCGAAGCTTTACAACCTTTTTGTTGTAATAATAACGATACCGGGCACTAACTACTTTTTTAATGCCATTTATTCGAAATTTAAAAAATATCTCGACAGCTTTTTATTCTTTTAATAAGCTTAATAACATGCCTATTTAATAGAGATTTTATAACAGAAAACATTTATTGGTTTTGATAAATAAAACTTAAAAAAGTAGGTATTGGAGTAGCAAGGAAGCCGGTTTTTCTAATGAATGATTTAACTAATGCTATCTGTGAAATAAAAAACAAAAGGAAATGTTTTAATAAAGTTAAGTTAAATAATGTGCTCAAATTGACGTCCACCAGCCCAAATCAAGCTCTACACCATCGGATAAAGGAACGCCTGACGAATCTGGTGTATCCAGAGTTCCCTATTTCTTGAGCAGCAATTCTTATTCGCTCTCGTAACCCAGAAAGACTCGTAATTGGACGGCTGTACACTTTCTCTTTGAGACAACCCCAATAATTTTTTATTGTAAAATCTAAGGGGTTCAAATCCGGTGAACGCGGAGGCCATAGTATTGGGCCTAACCGGCCAATCCATCGTTCTGGGAATGCGGCAGTTAAGTACTGTCGCACTCGTGCTGCGTAATGTGCGGGACAACCGTCTTGTTGTAACCACATTACTTGCCTTAGTGCAAGCGGCACATCTTCCAGAAGGATAGGCAGATCATTTTGAAGAAACTCCAAGTAATTATCTCCATTTAGAGTAGATGGCAGCTCGAAGGGGCCGATCACTTCGCCATTCAAGATACCGGTCCACAAATTTACCTAAAATTAATATTTGTAATAGATAGGGGATTCATCGCGGTAAAAAGCATAATTAATTAAACCTTGACGTTTTTATCGTATTACAACAACCGTGAATACCGTGATCATGAGAAGACTTACCTTAAATTGGTACTGAGATCTATCCTATCTCATTAAGTGAGGATTATCTAACTGCCAACTGTGCAGATTGTGTAGATTCATGTAGCCATCTTGACGGCAAGATGATTCGTCCGACCACAGTATCTTGTTAAAAAAGTCTGGGTCTTCACGCATCCGACGCAGCATCACTCGACAAAAAGTTACTCTTAAGGGATAATCTCTAGGCAATAAAACTTGCACACGTTGGACGTAAAATGGGTGTAATTGGTGTACTTTAAATGTAGTATGCACTTTTCATACAGATAAACCCAGGTAATTTGCCATATCACGCACGGATAGAGAAAGATCTACTTCAACTAGGTCCAAAACATTCTCGTCATCTCCTCGGGTGGGTCTTCCTCCACTTGTTCCACCCACACCCTGACCAAGAATTTTGCCTTCAGTGAACGCATTATGTACTCGATTAAAAATCCGGTAGTTTGGATGGCTAAATTTCGAATAAATGGCATTTAAAAAAGTACTGCCCAGTATTGTTATTATTGCACCAAAAGGGTTGTAATGCGTCGCTCGGATCACAAATCGTTACTTTTTTTCAATAAAAGGTTTCACAAAATTAGTGGCCAGTATTTTTATTTTCGCAAGGAAAAGTTTGTCATAATTAGGTACGCTTTGGAATTGTGGAGCACAAATTTAATATGAAATAATCACAGGAAATGATCGAATCGATTGCGGAAAACTGATGTTGTTTTTTATTCTAATATTGAAATAAAAAGATGTTTACTGTTTTAAAATCTCTATTAAATGGGCATGTTTTTAAGCTCATTGGCTACCATGTGATAGTAATTTTTTTTTCACCGCAAGAGCTCAAAATTTGGTAAATGTTCGATCGAAGATGCAAAATTCAAGTTTGCGATTTTTTTTTAATTAAACCGCGGTAGTTACGCCAAAATGGTAATGTTTATCGGATAACACAACTATTAAACAATAATAAGGTAAAAAGAAAATAAAAAAAAACATCTTAGTACACTAACCACGACCAAAAAATCGAGTAAGGGTGTCAATTTCCTAAAAAATTAAAAAAGTCCAATTATCTCGAAAACCGTGGCACTTTTACTAAACCTCATTTATCATTATTAGAACGACCTAAGTGCCCCCTATCAGGAGATCACGGTTTATCCACTCATTACCTAACACCCTGTATATTTAAGCCCTTGACTGTACATCGTTCGCTTGCCCTAACGTCACGAAAAATTATATAATAAAAAAAGATTTGAAATGTGCAGATTAAGTTTTTCATAACATCCCATCTGCTATGATCAAATCACTTTAATATTTCAACCCCCCATTCCAGACCCGTTTTTAATTATTTATAAAAGTAATTTCATTTTTTTACTAAAAACAGATGCGGGCAAGCAAGTTACACAACTATGCCAAATTTGATGTTAATAACATCTGTAGATGCTGAAAAAAACTGATGTGACATACAGACGGACGGACGGACCATTTACCATTTTGATACGCAACCCAAAAAACTAAAATCAAAATTCACATTGCCATGATGCGACAGACAGATACACAGACACAAAGATACACGCGTTAAACTTAGAACACCCCTCTTTTTCCGGCGGGGGTTAAAAGGCAACGTCTTTGAAACTTTAATAATTGCCTCCTATAAAGAGTCTCAACTTGATATTCTTTCCTTCCTAGCTCAAGCTTGTTTGCGTGTCAACACGATGCCAGTAACTGGCACAATTTACTGCTCCAACTTAGTTTACTGGCGTCGTGTATCCCGACCATCAAAGTGACGCGCACAGCTTCCCGGAAACGATGTGCATTACTAGTTTTAAATTGAATATTGATTAACCAGACAGTTTGGAAGAAGCAATCTAAGTTATCCAATGCAATGACATGCTGATTTATAATCCTGTACATGTAGATTTATTATACGGGTTGTATTATCACTACGTGCATTATAAAACAAAGCCTCGCCGCATCTGTCTGTATGACTGTCTGAACGCGATTAACTCATAAACTACTGAATTTATTTTCATACGGTTTTCGCCAATATCCAATCCTGCTTTCAAAAAGAAACTACAAGAGCTACTTTTTAACAATCAACTATCAAAGAGTATTTAAAGATTTTAACGTTTTTCAAGCAGCGCCCAGAGGAGTGTCTCGTCTGTATGATTGTATGCTTCTCACCGCTGCAACTAATCGTGTACTAATAATAATAGTAACTTTTATGGCATGTTATACAAATGTCACAATAGGTTAATAAACCTTACGTTGTTAAACTATAACCCTAACTGAAACAGTAATTGTAACATTAATCTTATGTCTTGCCAGCCCTGCCTCCTTCCAGCCAGGTGCAGGTGCAGGTTCAGAGCCAAGGTGCAGGCTGAAAATCAGCGCTGCGATTATAAAAATCGTTGCACAGACTGAGCCTGAGCCTTTTGCCACCTCAACGTTTGTTGTGTTTGTATCTGTGCTGTTCTGTGCCTCTGTTCGTGTTCACGTTCCTGTATTGTCTTCTTTGAATGTTTGGAATGCCTGATTGCGAGATGGATAGATGTGAGATGCCTGTATGGTGTAATTTTTTGTTTAATTTTTATTTTGTTTTGTGTACTTAAGCTGTAAATTGTGGCAATAAATGATTTTTGAAATTGAAATTTGTAATCAATAGACGGAGTGATTCATGAGGTTTAGGTGCGAATATGCTTTGCTACCCGCGCGAGCCCGGGGCGGGTCGCTAGTAATTATACATATGTGACGTTCTCAATATAAAGGGACCTTATGGAGGCAGGTGGTTACGCCGTTTTTAGAACTGTTACCATAGTATTCGTATAGTTACAAGAATAAGAAGAGCGTAACTGTCTTCCTCCATAAGGTCCCTTTACATTGAGAACGTCACATATATCAGTAAACCCGTTCTCAGGAGAGCTTCACCTTTCTATCTGGTGACCTATTAAACTGTCGTATTTAATACTTTGGATACGGAACTCTAAAAATTCAACAATAATATTCCTTACAGTCGTCTGAGAAAAAGGGGGCGGTAGCGAGCCCAAGCCGCATAGCACTCGCTTGAGCGTTGTCCCACTGCGGGCTTCGAGATAAAATTTAACAGGTGCTAGGGAAATTAATACATCAATTCGATATCCTATCGTAAGACTTAACGCTTAAGGTTTAAAATAAGAGTGTCTCATCCTTACTTTTATTACCTTTTATTTATTACTAAGCGACTATAGCAATTTTCACATTTTTATAGCGATTGTATCAAGACGGGACACTTTTATTTTAAACTGTAAGTGTTAAGTCTTAAGTTAGAATATGGAATAGATTATTCATTTCCCTAGCACCTGTCAAAATTTCTCTTGAACATGCATGCTAGGGGGCCTGGTATCTTTTCACGCTGTGATATCATGATGGTGGTCACCTGAGGGTGTTATACAGCAGTTCCTCGACCACCTTCCTGTGGGCGACCAGGATCGGTCCGACGTGGGCCAGGACCAGGGCGCAGGACACGGCGAGCAGCAGCCCCAGGAGGTGCGTCATGTTGGTCTGGTTCATGCGGAGGAAGTAGCGCTGGTAAAGCATCTCCACCTGGGAAAGAAAGGGACAGGGTGAAACATTGTAAGACGTTAATATCAGAAGAGGTGTTTCTGGGTGAAGTTCAAAAAAAGTGTACATAGTTAAGACTGTTAAGGACTTAAGAAAAGGTAACTTTCTCAGTTTCGTAACGAAAATTAGCCGTACAGATTTATGGCTAATTTTCGTTACGAAACTGAGAAAGTTACGGAATGTTAGGGACGGACGCTAAGAAACGGTAACTTTCTCAGTTTCGTAACGAAAATTAGTCATACATTTGTATCATTAATTTTCATTACGAAACTGAGAAAGTTACCGTTTCTTAAGTCCATACCAGTCCTTAACTATGTACACTTTTTTTTAACGTCACCCATATTCAATACGAAAATAACGCAAATTATGTCCTAAAGTTATTTATTTAGTGAAAATTCCGGACGCCTTAGAATGCCCCCGGACGAAGACCCAAATATCAGCATCAGTGGAAATTCCCAAACGTACGGCAGCCCTAACAGGGATAGAACAGATTAAACACGTGTAATCTGAATGTTTGTACAAAAATGGAATGTATATTTAATGAGATAGAGTCGAAATTAATTTCCAACCTAATTTGATAAGCTACCGTGATAGGTGACGTCGGTCGAAACTCGCCTTTGTGTCGAGAGCGATAAAGGCTTTGTAACGTAGACATTGACGAGAGCAGGTTTGACATTAACGTGGTAATTTTATACATGGTGTACAGAAACAAGTGAAGATAATTATTTGGAAAGATTTTAATTAAACTTTACATTTGATTACGTCATGAACTGTGGTTATTTGAGGAATGAAAAAAAAATAGTTTTAGAACCTGTATCTATTTGGTAATATTGGATTAATTCTGGTCAATGGATCGTTTTATGAGACTAGTCCTTGTAATGACTGCAATCGGTCGAAAAAAATCGCACGGCAAAGTGCAATCAAATCCCTATTTTAATAATAACAATTAACATTTAGTTTTGATTGAAACTATCGAACATTGATTGTTGATCCAATCGAGAAAAAATACTAAATCGGACAGGGAATTTAAAAAATTATCAATATCAGGTAAATAAATATGTCTAGTATCATTGCACGCTGAGCCGGAACCATATTGCGTCATCTGGCATTAGTGCAGTTTTTATATTTTTTTGTTCATGTATTGTTAATTTATGTTCTGTACTTTTGTTATATGTATGTAAATAAACCTTTTTTTTTTTTCTTTCTAAACATTGCCAGAGCTTTGTTCACTAAACACGCGACCAAAATCAAAATGCAGGCTCTAAAATGTTATTACTATGCTTCAACACGACCATTTAAACTTGCCGGTTCGTTTAGTTACCCTAGCCACTGCTATAATTCGTTTTTGAATCGCTTAAACAACGAATTATTCGTTAAAACTTGGATACTGACGTATAATTATGAATAAGTTAGAAATTTACGTGAATAAATAAAATTAATCCCCTTGAGAAATTAATGAAATGTAAAGGTTCTCATCCACCATTTAGATTAAGTTTATTATATAAACTGAAGTATGTATTTATATATGAACATTATGTTAATAATTTGATGTAAGAATTTTAATAAATAATATAAAAAACCGGTCAGGTGCGAGTCGTACTCGCGCACCGAGGGTTCCGTATTTAAGACCGTACTTCAAAAATATACCTTTTCAAAAATGTACTATTAATTCGTATGCGATTATTTTGAGTTGCATATATTTAACACTATTTTTTTGTCAATTTCTCGAATACTATAAATTTTGAACACTTCGTTTTATTTTTTCCCTTAAAATAAAAGTGATTATCTATAAGTTAGATTTTTTTAGATTTTTCGGTTCATAAACTTCGGAGATAAGGGGGTGGGACGGTAATTCTTTGAACATTTTTGGTAATAAATCAAAAAGTACTTCGCGGAAAAATATAAAAAAAAAATATTTGAAATGTGCAGATTGAGCCCTTTCATATTACACCCCATTTATTATACCAAATCAAATCACTTTCATTTCTCGACCCCCATCTAGACCCCTGTTCAATTATTTATAAAAATATTTTTTTTTTGTTTTATTTCCAGGATGCCACAACAGCTGTTTAGATCGGTTACGTTAGGTTACATCAAATAATAAAAACAAAAAACGGTAATATTTCACGTAATGGTCGTACAGGGTTAGTAATTCATCAGTAAATTAGATAAAATCAATTCTGATTACGTCTCCCATTTCACCCGTATAGTGTTAAATCTTGTACGATGGTACGGAACCCTTCGTGCGCGATTCCGAGTTGTTTGAATAATTTATTATTGTTCATTTTAAACACATCACCTCCGCGACCTTCTCATTGTGGTGTTATGAAGGATTTCCTTTTACCCAAATCCGAGATAACACCCCAGAAATAAGACGGATTGATGGACGAGCACGCACCCCCCCATTCACAGGGGAGGGGGTGTACCTCGCATCAAGAATCCACAACACCATGTTGCGATCGTATGTGCAAAAAGTTTGCTAAATAAAATAGTGTATCAATTTTGGCATAACATCCTGTCAAATAATAATATAATAACCTAACCTGCTTAGTTAAAAACTTCCGACGAGCGGCTAAACCTTTGAGCAATGAGCAAATAGGTACTTAAATGGGCTATGAGGGACTTCGTATCTTTGTGAAATCGTGATCAGAGCTCATAACTTTAAAACGGCTTAACGGATTTTCATCAAACCAAGCACCTTTCGATTAAGTCACATTTCTAATAAAAAAAACTAAATAAAAATCTGTCCATCCGTTTAGGAGCTACGACGCCACGGACAGATACACAGATACACACACAGATACACACTTCAAACTTATAACACCCCTCTTTTTTGCGTTGGGGGTTAAAAATGACGCTAACGTGACTATGACATACTATTTTTCTCCCGCGACTCCGCCCGCGTACGCTTTTATCGATTCTCCCTCTTGAACTGTAAATTTTCCCGGGATAAAATAGTATTATATGTGTCAATCAAGCACGGAGAAAAAAATATTTTACAATATTACCAATTACCAGATTGTATAGTATGATTCTGGTGTAGGAAAACAGATTTCAGCTATGGTTAACATATTTTTTTCATGACAACAAGTCATATTTTTGTTAATACTAGAATAATCTAGTTAAAATATTCTTGTACACGAAAACTCTGATATCGTTTTGACTACCTAGCAACAGGTTCTGTATACTACACAAAATTTGTTTCCTACGATACTAGGTAAGTAGGTAATAAATAGGTACTAGAAATGATGTTGTACAGAAGTTGAATTTTCTATTAATGTGTAAAAAAAGTATAGTTGTCACATATAATACAATAAAATCAAGTCGAATGTACAATATTCTGTTAAAGGAAACTAGATTTTTTTCTCCGAGAATATAGACTGTATGTGTTCTATTACATCATAGTACAACCTTTACTTAGTAGACCATCATTATTATATTCCATTACCAGCTGTACACAAATACTAAAGCTTTCATCAAACCATAAATAAAAGAAGAAATGCTTCTTCATTTGTCTATAACCGTGCTGACCAATGCGTTATTAACACGAACATACCAAAAACCCAATATAAACCCGCAGGCGATATCTCAGCATATAATATTAACTATCTCTACATATATCCTAATAAACTACTCTATTATAAGACAACCGTAATATTCAGTTACAGAAAATTCAACCTTAATAACATATAATTAAGATGATAAACGCTGAAGTTAAACAACACTTGTTCTTTTTGCCTTAGCGTTATTAGACTCCTTTCCGAGTCAATGGCGGCCAACGGCTAATTAGAGGCATGTCGTTCTTGAACAAGTCTTTATCGAATTAACTAAGTAACAAAGGTCAGAACATGTAGATACCTTTACTTGAGTACAGTAAATAGTATGGAATAGGCTTACAACCCATGCGGGCTTAACATGCATGCAAGAGATAACTTTTAACCGGAAACCTTTAGCAGCCAACTAAAAGTGTATTGTACTCTATAGTATCTTACACGAACTACTCGTAATATCTCAGCGGGCTTAGCATACACGAGATACAATTTGACAGGTGCTAGAGAAATTAATACATATATTCCATATTCTAACGTAAGACTTAACGCTTAAGATTGAAAATAAAAGTGTCTCGTACTGACTTTTGTTACCTTTTATTATTAAGCGACTACTGCGATTTACGCATTTTATAGCGGTATTATCAAGACACTTTTATTTTAAACCTTAAGCGTCAAGTGTTACGTTAGAATATGGAATCGATGTATTCATTTTCTGAGCATCTGTATTTTATCTCGTGTTTGCATGCTAGGGGGCCTGTAGGATCTTTGGTGCAATTACCCTTCTTACAAATATAGTTACTTATATTGTTATTGAGAGAGTTTGGATGCATGGATGTTTGTTACTCAATCACACCAGAACGGCTGAACGGATCTGGGTGAAATTTGGCACAGAGTAAGATTTTATTCTGAAAAAACATATAGGCCACTTTTTATTTTGAAAAAATGGACAGCTCCTGAGAAAGCAGCGGTAAACGAAACAAACGAAAGCACAAGTTATTACCTCTTAAAGTGTGCTTAAAATAGAAGAACTCCGGCGGCCTCTGAGGATCGAATTTAGTCCCATGCAATCACAAGTCAATACCCTAAGCCACTAGGTAGGGCACCAACGCTCTCGAGTTACTTATGAACTCTAAGGTCCATTTATAGTAAAACTAAGCTTGCAAATATTTGTAGGATAGGGAGATAGGGGGGTGGGGTAACGCCAATTACGCAGAGTCGTTTATAATAATTTATCTACACTAATATTGTACATCTTCTATGATAAAAAAAAATACGTATACCGAACTTAGGTAATTATGTTGTTGACATTTCATCTTCATTGATGCTTCATCTCGAGTGACGTGAGATATTGTCGCCGAATCAAATTGAATCGTGATTCACATAAATTGTACATTTTAAAACCATAACAGTATCGGCAGCGAACGTAAATACGCACACACCACTGACTGATGACGTAAAGCTAGTTATAACATAACCTACAGTTTTTGAACGCGTTTGTTTTAGAGGTTTTACGATAGGAGTGTACCTAAATACTTTAAACGATACATTGTCAGGTTTTTCTCCTGAGTTACTGGATAAAATCGTATAGATGAAAAAGTTGATTAATATTTATTCTCGTAAAAAATATTTTTTCTATCCGTTATTTCTTTTAATAGCTCGGTTAATAATACTTTAATATTGCAGAATTCTATCAAGACTCAGCGAGCACCCGACAGCGTTACCAGGCTAACAGGAAGGCGAAAAATAATATTATTTTACACCTCAGCAATTACGATCGCGATGAAATTAATAACGAGATCTTTTCCACCGCAGAAAAAGCAGCCTCTATTTATTTTAATTTTATCAGCTTCATAATAGGTCGTTTTTTCCAATGCATTTGCAAGTAGCTCACAATTTGAATAAACAGAAGTGTTATAAATTTAACGTGTGTATCGGTGTATCTGTCTATGGCACCGTAGCTACCAAACGGATGAACAGATTTTGTTTGAATGGTGACTTTTTGCCTCGTACGGTGAAACTGTGGAACCAACTTCCTTCTGCGGTGTTACGGTTTCTCTTATTCACTTTACAGTAGAATAACAATTAAAAAACCTGTATTTAGGTTAAAATAAAATAATAAATAAATAAATATAAGGCGGGAGAATCTCACACAAATGGACCTAGTCCTAAGCTCTAGGCTTGTACTATGGGCACTAGGCAACGATATACATACTTGAATAAATATATAGAAAATATCCATGAATCAGGAACAAATACTCGCGCTCATCACACAAATATTTGCCCATACCGGGATTCGAACCCAGGGCCGCTAGCTTCGTAGGCAGGGTCACTACCAACTATTTAGGCTAACCGCGTCGTCCTATCAAAAGTGAGAAAACATTCGTGTTTTATCACAGTATTCACTTTTGATGTAAATAGTTATGTTTTTGTTACCTACCGCCTCTTAACTACCAGATAACAAAGGTCATTAGACTAAATTATAGTTGTATCCTAGAATCGTATCGTTTCTATTTCAGTATCTCCTGATATTTTATGTATGGCAATAATTTTGCTGGTTCTACGTGTCTTAAGTTAAAGAATGTTTATGATAAATATGGCGGTTTACGGGGGCGATAGATCGATCTAGCTAGGTCTCATGTCTGGGAAAATTCGTTTTCCCGTATTTTCACGCATCATTTTTTTTTGTAATTAAGTAAGTCTAAAGAAAATCAATGAAAATTCTTTTTAAACACGAGCGACGACGCTCAATCTCCCAGGTACAGTCGTGGACAGAAAGATGTTTACACTTTTTCACCTTATTCCATTGTAATAAGGTCCAAAAGTGTAAGCATCTTTCTGTCCTCGACTGTACCAAAACTTAAAGGTTGGTGCAGACATTAATTAGCTTGTAGAAGATCTGGAGCAGCTGGGCAGCACACACTGCTATTTATTGCTTAAATAAGGTCATGAGTGTCACCCGCTGCCGCCTGTGCCCTGCGCCGCGCCCGCCCGCCGGCGGCTGGTCGGGCAATCGCTCTTCAAATTAGCCCGAACGCTCGAAACGAAACATTACATCCGCCTCGGCATGAATACGTAAACCGCGCCGCGGAGCAAACGGCCGGTGTGTCTGTTTGAATACGTTTGCGTTATGTACAAACTGGTCAAGAGCGAGTCTGTCAGTGCTCTTAAAAAATCTTTCGATTTCAAGTAAAGTTGGTTTGGTTTTGATTTACGAAAATCGACCAAACATACATTGACATAAGCGGCTGACGCGACTGATCGTCAGCTAACGTCAATCCTGTACAAGTCAATTTAGCGAAATGCTTCTTAGCTTGGGCCCCTAGATCTCCATATTCGATAGGTAAGTACCTATCGAATATGGAGTGATCACGGAGATCTCGATCTCGATCACGTGATCGAGACCTGAAATTTCCAACTTGGTCGACCAAGTGGTCTTTATGCAACTCTTATTTGATTCATATTTTGACGACGCGGTTAGCCTAGTTGGTAGTGACCCTGCCTACGCAGCTAACGGTCCCGGGTTCAAATCCCGGTATGGGCAAATATTTGTATGATGAATGCGAGTATGTATATCGTTGCCTAGTACCCATAGTACAAGCCCTAGAGCTTAATTTGGGACTAGATCAATTTGTGTGAGATTGTCCCCTGATATTTAACCGTCAAACTATATTTTTTTAAATATTTTTCCCTCAAAAGGAAAGGCAAAAGGAGCCATGCAGCCATTGTCCAATTTCGTATAATCGTTATATTATTCAAATTTATATAAGGACGAACACTACTTTTGTTCAAAACCTAAGTCAAATTTTTACAAGCTGAAGAAACAGCAAGCCTAGCAATATATAAGAAGCAAGTTTAAAAAAAAGGACGCATGATTTTCTATTGTTTTTTACAAGACCTTGACACATAACGTTCCGTTTCATTTTGTTGTTTTAACGAAGTTTTACGGTTGTCCGTCGTAAAACCGGCACGTGCCGTATCTCGCCGGGGCCGGTCGGGAACCGGACTGGATACCAGTACAATGTGCTTGTGAGACAATTTGAGTATTTAACCGGGGTAGATGCCATCTTTTAGCTAAAAAGAGTATAGATATTTAGGTCATGGAAGTTAAAAAATAAAGTTAAAACCCGAACAAAAAAATAATGAAACGAGTATGGACCTTTTTAATGTTTTATAGTATTTACTACCATGTCCTATCCTATATATGATTCACGATAAAGCCACGTCTATCGCTCATGTGATGACGAACACATTTAGAGAAATCCAAAACATTGGCAGCAGGAGTCACTTGTGAATGGAACTCCATCCATTGTGATCGCCATCCCGCCTCCTAGCAAGCTATTCAAAATATTGTTCGTAGTCAAAGGCAAGAATTATTACAGCAAACATTTAAAATTATTTAGTTCAGGTGTACCCATAGAATAGTAAAGTTCCTTAAGGGTGTCGCAAAATCGGTAACCCACATTGACACAGGTAGATCAGTTTAAGAGGTACCGAACCAGCCTAACATGACCTCAGTAAAAGTCGCATGGTTTTCGAGATATTCCAGTTTAAAATTTGTACTGGAAAATAACTTTAAACTGGCAAATCTTGAAAACCATGCGATTTTTACTAAGATCATGTTAGCCTGGCTCGGTGTGGGGACAAAGCGTAACGCATTTCCACTCCGTTAAAAAAAAAAGTTTCTGGTTCGGTCCGTCTTAGGGTGCGTCCACATTTGTGACATTTCATCGTGACATAGTTTCGTGACCGTGTCAGAAAAAACCGTCTACAATATCGAGCAAACACGCGTTACTGACACGGTCACGGAACTATGTCACGATGAAATGTCACAAATGTGGACGCACCCTTAGGCTGGTCTACCTCCAGTGTCAATGTGGCCTACCGATATTGGGACATCCTGTATTCATTGCAGTTTGACCTTCGACTACGAATATGGTAGAATATGATCATTTTTAGTGTTTCATACCCAAAGGGTGACAACGAAACCCTATTCCATTAAAACATTCCATATTATCGAAGCTGCTCACAAAACTTCACGAAAATCGGATGAGAAATGCGACCTGAAGAAGAGAACATCTGGACATACGAAAGCGTTTGCCCGAGCTGAGCCCTTAGCCAAGATGCCCATCGCTAACTAGCGTTTCTATCCGTTACGTTTTTAAACCAATAGCGTCACTGGTAGATCACGTGACTCTCCGTATGACGTGATCTACCAGTGACGCGATTGGTTTAAAAACGAAACGGATAGAAACGCTAGTTAGCGATGGGCATCTTGGCTAAGGGCTCTGAAACGGGGAGCCTCGCTCGCTCGATCAATTATGGGGAGTTTGAAATACATAGCAGCTTTTTTCTTTCACACTAAATGTACGGAGTTCGACTTTGTTACCAAAATCTAATACATAACTTCGGTAACGAAACAGACGCCCCCAAGGAAATGATGTAGGAATAACAAAGTGGTCGTTCAGGTCGGCCATTCATATAGTCGCTGGTTTCACAGACGATCAGCTGTCAAACCAGCGACTAAATGAACGTGCAGGCAGTTGAATGTCATTTACCCACCTTGACGGACGACGTAAAATTCGCCGGCTATTCATCGACTGAGTAGAACTGAACGACGATGTGTCAACAGAATAACATAGCTGGATATTGAAAAATGGGTCGTTAACAGAACAAAGTGCCAGATAATGAAAATATGCCAATACAAAAAGATCATACACTTTTCCCGCGCAAACGCTTAAATATTCAAACAATCTCTGTTTATTCATTGAAATACTCGATTCCATTTCAGCAAAACCCCTTTTGTTAAAGAAAAAAGGCGATGAAAGAAAAACAATTACCCTTCTAAAGGTGCACCGTTGTGGGGGTTGTCTTGGGTCCCAGTTAATTGGCAAGGGAGATGTGGGGGTTAAATATGACCCTTACCATAACAGGTGTGGGGGGGGGGGGGGGGGCGTAAATGTAATGCTATTGAACACTGATTAATTTGTTGGTAAGATATGAAACGTACAAGACCACGCAAGTAATTAAAAAAAAATCTACTGTTTGGGTCCGTCCGTCCATCTTTCTGTCCGTCCGTCTGTATGTCAGCGGACTGTATCAGTATTACGGCTATAAAAAAAAAAAAATTAAAGGGGACCTACAAGAAACGTTTTCAGCGTTTAATTTTTGACCTTAACAATCGCTGTTTCTTTATACGATGGTACGGAACCCTTGGTGTGCGAGTCCGACTCGCTCTTGACCTGTTTTTGTAGCAAGTGAAGCTACTCTACCAACGCCACAGTTAACAGCCCTTATGTAATTTGTTATCTCGGCCCGTGTTCGTGCTTTACAACCCTCCAAGATAATTACATGTAATTATTATACCAGTGGATCTTACGGTTGTGGATAGCTGTCACTTTCTAACCAGTATATAAGTGTGAGAGTGACAGATGGTTTATCCACACTTATCCGCCGCGATAAAGCCGACCATAATACAGGGGAAGAATAAATACTATAAATTACTTTAGGGTAGCCGTATCTTTACTGTAATGGTATGACCAATACAATTATTAAGAAAATTTACGCACACATGTGTCATGTCTATAGAGTCGTTAATTGAAGAAGAAAAACGTTTATTTTTGACGTTTAAGACAATACAAACTATGGCTCTGAGAGACCGACAAACTTAACTTTGCCGTTGGAAAACTGTCATCACCATACATCGACATAGGTCGCGGTCAGTTTGCTAACACCGCAAATAAGTTTGTAATCGCAAAAACCCCCGTTTCTATAATATGATAATAAACTGAATCGAAAAGAAAATTATCGAACCTGCTCACAAAATTTCACGAGAATTGGTTGAGAAATGCGACCTGCAGAGGAGACGTGACAACCGTATTGTAGTACCTAAAAGGTGAGAAGAAAAATGAGATGGCAAAGTTAATGTAAGATATGGATTAATTGAAAAAAAGTTACTTTTTTTGCACAGTCGTGTGAAAAGTAGCAGCTGATTCCACTGAGGCAGAGACGAGCGGAGACCAGCGGAGCGGGGCTACCTAAACCTGTATAAAGATTTGCTCCGATCGGTTTTCAATGAAAAAATCATTATAGAGGAGCGGAGACGAGATGTTGATTTCAAACATTGCTATTGATTGATTTCCGCCGGTCCTCCGCTCCACTCGTCTCCGCTCCGCTCGTCTCCGCTTTAGTGAAACCTCAAGCCTCAAGCTCAAGGGCTTATAAAATAATTATTATGGAAATGTACTTATTAATAATTCACCGCGTTTTCTTTATAATACTGTAATAAGTAATAATCTGCGTTTGACGTTTAGAGGTAACCGATAGAAGTAATTACTGCCCAAGGTTGCGCCGCGGAGCCTCCCGGATATACAGGGTGTCCCAATATCAGTAACCCACATTGACACCGGAGGTAGACCAGCCTAAGACGGACCGAACCAGACAAGTTTTTAATTTTATCCATGATTTTTTTTAATTATTTTTTACTTTTGATTTTTTTTTTTAACGGAGTGGAAATGCGGTACGCATTGTCCCCACACCGAACCAGTCTAACATGATCTTAGTAAAAATCGCATGGTTTTCAGGATTTGCCAGTTTCAAGTTCTTCTCCAGTACAAACTTTAAACTGGCATATCTCGAAAACCATGCTACTTTTACTGAGGTCATGTTAGGCTGGTTCGGTCCGTTTTAAGCTGGTCTACCTCCGGTGTCAATGTGGGTTACTGATATTGGGACACCCTGTATAAGTTACTCTGATATTACAATTATTAACTTTACATGAAGTTACTAGCTTTTGCCCGCGACTTCGTCCGCGTAGAAGTCGTTTATCGCTGCTCCCTCGGGAACTGTCCGGGATAAAAAGTAGCCTATGTCCTTCCCCGGAACTCAGGCTATCTCTATACCAAATTTCATCGAAATCGGTTTAGTGGTTTAGCCGTGAAAGCGTTACAGACAGACAGAGTTACCTTCTCATTTATAATGGGATTATGTTGGAAACTGATTAATTGTTTTGTCTTTTATTAATGAAAAATGTATAAATTTGAACAAAATGTCACAAATTGTATCCGCTCAAATAGCAAGTTTAGAAATTAAGAGTAACACTAATAGTATTTTTGTATGAAAACTAATTAATTTTTACGATAAATCTTAATAATAATGCCGTGTGCATAAATAAATTTAACACAAATAATATAAAAATTCTGTAAGAACCCCCGTTGCCTCCCCGTCTCATTTATAACCTGAAAGACCGTCCGTTTCTCGAACGCGCCCAAAGAATTCCTAAAACACCGACAATTACCGTTTTTACGGTTTTTTCTCAGCTATCCCCTTTTATTATCGCTTTTACAAAATTCACGGTTTATTTGCTCAATATCTACGGTTCATTTAGAATAATACGGCTATTTGAAAACTTTAATATTACTGTTTTAATTTAATATTAAGCTAAGATAATTTTTTACTAAGCGCCCAGGGCAGAATTGTAAGTTTTTATTAAAAAATCTTTCCAGTGCCTTAATTGGCACTTGGATTGGATTGCTTGATGATGATGGATTCTTAACTTTGTCTTGATAATAAGTTTTATTATTATTATTTTGTTAGACAGAGCCCTTAGCCAAGATGCCCATCGCTAACTAGCGTTTCTATTCGTTTAGTTTTTAAACCAATCGCGTCACTGGTAGATCACGTGACTCTCCGTATGGCGTGATCTACCAATGACGCGATTGGTTTAAAAACTAAACGGATAGAAACGCTAGTTAGCGATGGGCATCTTGGCTAAGGGCTCAGGGCAGTTGACACTGATATGTCTAAATCACTGTTCACTTAACAAAAAGTCACGCTAGTTTGGATTATTCTCAACCTTAGTTTTGAACTGGTTGACACTTAGGGCCACTGACGCTTTCAACGCCATTGACGGAATTATCCGTCATGGTTGACAACGCAAAATAAACCTGAGTGTGTATGATTTAAGATTGACATTAGCTCTAGTTTTTATTTGACATGGCGTTGAAAAGGTTAATTTAAATCCGCGGGCTGTATCAGATCTCGTGAACCGTTATAGATAGACGGTTGAACTTTTCACAGAGTGTGTATCTCTGTTGCCACTATGACAACAAATAATAAAAATTAAATTAAATTAAAAATTAAAGGGGGCCTTAAATAAAGGGATGTAATGAATTTAGACAATTACTTACTTTACATATTGTTATAGCGCCTATCTGGTTTATTTACGAAAGTATTTAAAAAGTACAAAGTATTAAAACTTGTACGACGGTATGGAACCCTTCGTGTGCGAGTCAGACTCGCGCTTGGCCGGTTTTTATTATACAGTTCGCTGTAAAGTTTTTTTCCGATATGCGATGTTTTTTGGCGCGAGTTTAAAGTTGCGTCCTCTTGTGCGTGCGTGTATTAACATCGGCGGTTAAACAGGTCGTTCAGTTCGAGACGGTCGTAAAAGCCGTTCAGAATTTTGAACGTTCCGATCATGTCTCCACGTTCTATGGCAATGATTTTAGATTAGCGGGAATTTGGTGAATCTCGTTCTAAGTTTAATTTTTGAGACAAACTTCGTTGCCGATTGCACTTCTTTCTGCACAATCATCATCTGCTACAAACATTGCGAGTTAACAAAAACCTGTCAAGTGCGAGCCGGACTCGCGCACTGAGGGTTCCGTACACTGTTGGCCGGTTTTTAGTATTTGTTGTTTTTCTTGTGTGTTCTATAATAATATGTACTATGTTTGACAGTTGTTTGTATTACCGTTTGTATGATGGCACAAATACAAAAAAAAAGTTGAAAAAAAAAAACGTTTCTTGTATGGAGACACTCGTTATTATTTTACTTTTTTTACTTTAAAGCTAGGACAGACAGCGTAAATTAAATTACAGCGTTAATTAAAAACCCGACTGCATATTTTGATATTGTCGTCCGTCTAGTTAATACACTTCATTTTTTAGGGTTCCGTAGCCAAAATGGCAAAAACGGAACCCTTATAGTTTCGTCATGTCCGTCCGTCCTACTGTGTGTCACAGGAGCAGCAAAAATAAATATTTCTGGGGGGGGCACTCAATACATGCATCAGCAGCAGACGCTGAGATTTTTTTTAGCAAACATAAACATGTGGCTCGTATTTCGATAGTTCTTTTGAAAACATATTAAGGTTTTTAGTCAATTTTTTTGATAATGTGTATGTTTTTGGAAATAATCGCTACTAAAGTTGCATAAATTGTGCCCCCCCCCCCCCTTTAATTTAAACTTTACGTTCAAAAAATATGAAAAAAATTACAAAGGTAACGCTTAATAAATACTTTCATCCAGAATTATTTTCAACATGATCGGATGTACCGTTTTTGAGTTATTGCCGAAAAACTGCGCTTCTCAACGAAAGGACGTCAGTGCCATGAAGATACGCTCTTTTGCTGGTACCCTTATTTATATTTGTAGTAATGGCGACGGAACCCTGCACTGAGCGTGGCCCGACATGCTCTTGCCCGGTTTTTTTTGTAATGTTCAATGAAGTTTATTTTGCATTGTATGTACAGTCGAGGACAGAAAGATGTATACACTTTTGGACCTTATTACAATGGAATAAGGTGAAAAAGTGTAAACATCTTTCTGTCCTCGACTGTACACGCTTACTAATATTAACTGTTGTAACTATGTGAGCCGCGCACTTGAAATGTGAATGCTGTACATGCCTGTAATAGGCTTGCATATAATGAATAATGTTGTCAGGCTATATTATAAGAGGAGTGGCGTATATGTATGCTGTTGGCATGTCTTAAATAAATAAATAAATACTAAACAAATGACAATCTAAAACAATTTACCACGTAAAAAACACTTCTATTAAATCGCATTCCCGTTCGTCGACGAAAAAAGACCTACCCGATGTACGGGTAAACCGGAAATGACGTGCCGGAACCGGAAGGGGTACACAATAAAGAAACCTGTTTATTTCTGGCAGTTATCCGACGCGGCGGGCTTTCAACGATATTTGCTCGTATCCAAGTTTAATAAAAGAGTGTGTCTGCACAAATCAAAAGGTATAAAAGAAACCCTTTTTAACCGACTTCGAAAAAAGTGAGGTTCTGTTTGACCCGTATGTATGTTTGTACGTTCGCGATAATCTCAAAAACCACTGCACCAATTTGCAACATTCTTTCATAAATATAATTATCGTACTTCTGAGATGGTTACTAGATATAATACGAAGAAGCGGCACGAACTGCGCCTGCCCAGCCATCGGCTGCATAAAACTGGCAACTCCCTGCTGGTCATGGCACCGCGCATTTACAACAAACTGCCAAACGAGTTCAAGGACGCCAACTCAGACACAATTTTTATTTCCAGAGTTAGGAAAATGCTCCTTCAAAAGGCCCACTACTCCGTAAATGAGTTACTTAACGAGTAAAATTAAAAAAACTAGTGTGCATGTGTGTGTGTTCATAATAAAAATTTAAAACAGAATTAAGATAATGTAATTAGTTTAAATTTACTTTACTGCAAATTTTACTTTTAATTTTATTTGTTGACTTGTATAGTGTAAATCTTTTAATATTTAAATTGACATATAACCATAATATAATCTGTAGAACTGTATAATGAACTACTTAAGAACTATAAATATCTGACTATTTATGTTAATTACAATAAATATTATGAATATGAATATACACTATGACTTTCATCCGGCGTCCGGCATCCGGCTTAAAACATCCTAGACTCCGCATAATTCGGCTTATAATTGCGATTAGCAGAGCTCAATTAGTACGGTAACGATTTTAATCATTCTGTTGATTATTTTGACAATTTAACCCTTATACTTTTATAAGAGTTTTAATAAACTATAGATTTCATGCGGCATCGCTTGCAGCAAACTTAAAATATCCTAGTTTCCGCATGATTCGCTTAGGTTCGGGGTTATGATCAATATTAAAAAAATCGATGGAATGACTCCAAAAAAAAAACACCTTTTCAAATCATCCTAGGTCTGCCAAACTGAAGTCGGCGTCCTACAATATTTTTAAAACCAAAAGCAATCAATAATCAATCGTTTTTTTTAACAAATGAATAATCTTAACCCCCGCACCGCTGTTCTTCTCCGAACAAATAACAGGGCTGTTTTGCCGGCTGTATTTATCTTGTATTATTATTCTTCCTTTAAAACGAGTCCCGACCCGCCCGGAGGCTGAGATGTGGGCGGGGGCGGGGAGGGGAGGGGAAGTTACAAAAAAAAATAGAAGCTAGAAATACCGCAAATGTTACGGAATCACGTGCGAACTGATGCGAAATATAAATAAGAAACCATATGTTTACGCTACAAATTCCGTTTAATTTAAATCCCTTTCAGATCCTTCCAAAATTTGACGATGGGGTTAGCCTAGTTGGTAGTGAGCATTTCGGTACTTAGGGTCCACTGTATCAAAACGTCCACTGTATCAAAACGTTCACTGTATCAAGTCGTCCACTGTATCAAAACGTCCACTGTATCAAAACGTCCACTGTATCAAGTCGTCCACTGTATCAAAACGTCCACTGTATCAAAACGTCCACTGTATCAAAACTTCCACTGTATCAAAACGTCCACTGTATCAAAACGTCCACTGTATCAAAACGTCCACTGTATCAAAACGTCCACTGTATCAAATCGTCCGCTGTATCAAAACGTCCACTGTATCAAATCGTCCACTGTATCAAATCGTCCGCTGTATAAAATTGTCCACTGTATCAAAACGTCCGCAGTATCAAAACGTTCACAGTATCAAAAAGTCCACTGTATCATATCGTCCACTATGTCGTATCGTCCGCTGTGTCAAAAACCACTGCATCAAGAGGCTTTGGTAAAATTAACGTTTAGATACAGTAGACATTTTGATACAGTGGACGATTTGATACTGTGGGTGGTTTGACACAGTGGAACCTATGTAGCGAAATTAACCAAAAGATGTTATGTCAAATACGTATCTAAATTAACTAGTAAATAGATATAATTTCTTAAACTTCGAAAAACTTTTATAAAACAATAACTTAAAGTTTTGAAAGCTTTAACTATAAACCGCAAGAGCAGAAGTTCAAGTATTTGCAAGTATTTCTGAAGCAAAGTTTCTGAAGTTACAACTTTACTGTACACTTGAGTGAATTCCATATATATAACTGACTACGTTTAAAGTGGAAATACCTACAAAGGTTTTTGTAGAAATCTAAAATTTATTCAGTTAACAGAAAAAGTTGTGGATAGTTTTTGTGAAGAATGATATGTGGATAAATGGTGTGAGTTATCAGCTGATAGAGAGAGCGGGAGAAAATATGTAGTGCCGACCATACCTAGTGTAGGACAAGGTCAGGAGGGTGATGATTACAGTGCGTTTCATTTTACAAATTTTGCATTTTCTGGGTGAATCAACTTTTTCTTGTTGTTATTCTGTCCCGTTGTCTCCTGGACAACAGCGATAGAGTTTCTTAGAAAATGGTTTTAATTATATATTTCTAATATTTTGAAGAAAACCCATAAAATAATGGGCTTGTAATGGCCACAAAAACTGATGTTTGGTGGAATTATATACTTTAAAATCATAGTTTTTAACAGTTGTCCAAGAGACATCGCCGTACGCCTACTAATGACTCTTTGTGCTCGAATTTTTGCTCCTAGACCAGTGTTAAAAGCGGTTAGCCTAGTTGGTATGACCCTGCTACGAAGGTAGCGGTCCCGGGTTCAGTTCCCGGTGTGGGAAAATTGGAGAATTCCCGAGGGAATTGCGATAAACGACTTCTACGCGGACGGAGCCCCGGCTCCAAAAGCATGCAAATACTGACAAAATTTTAGAATAAATATTAACTGATTTTGTGTGTTTTCTAGTTGTACTTGTATTAATTAAATAGGTATATTTTATTTATTTATTTCTTTTAAATTAATGATTACATTTTAATTTTTAGTTTGTTTTCTTAAGATAAGGTTTTGCCGTACTTAACCACGTTTTATCATGCGCTCAAGTGGAGTGTGCTCATTAAAATGAATCTCAGACAAGCTCAGAAAATATGCACGTTTCTTTTGAATATATATAATACGCGAAGAAACAAACGTCGACAATAATTATGCGTTTTTTTTTTAACAAATATATATCAGGAGACAGTCCCAAAGCTCTAGGCTTGTACTATGGGTACTAGACAACGATAAACATATTTATATAGAGAAATACATACTGAAATACAACACACATCCATGACTCAGGACCAAATACTCTCGCGTATCACACAAATTTGCCCGCACATTATGGATTGGAAGCTGGGACCGCTAGCTTCGCAAGCAGCGTCACTACCAACTAGGCTAACCGCGTCGTTAAAATAATTTACATAATTCTACGATGGCCCAACAATTAAAGATCCACCAAATCCTTATTCATACACAAATAAAAGTTTCTCGCACCATTTAATTGGATATTTCAAGTTTTAACATTCCAAGAGAGTTGGGGTTTTGGTTAATGAAAAATGTTTTTTCTGTTTGACTTGACGATTGCTTTCCCCCAAGCGATTCTGGACCTAGCGCGGTGAACGCAACCGTCGATTTTCTATACGAACGCGGCGAAAACATATTTTTTCGCGTGGATATTTTGAACCGGCCACTGAAAAAGTTAAGAGCGTTACGCACTTGACGAGGTTTGCGGGAACAAATCGCCCTTAAAAAAGTTTGATCCTAAGCATTTTGACATTGTTTTACCGGACTTAAAGAAGGGTATCTAATGAATAATGATTTTAACAGTGTATGTATGTACGCGACCATAAATCTGATGTCTTACTCTAGGTCCTAAACTATTATAAACCGACTTTAATAACCGGAGGGCTTATTACCTAACGCACTCGCGATCGTGATCGATTTGAAAGTGGAACAATTGTTTTCATTTTGTAGGCAGACTTGCCTTCAACTGTCAAAAATGAAAGCGATCGCGATCGCGAGTGCGTTAGGCAATAAGCTCTCGGGTTGTCATAATCGTGAGTGTCATAGGCTATATAAAAAGGGAGTAATTTTTTTGGTTTGCAGTTATTCTATTCGATCAGCATCAAAAATCAGCAGTTAAATCAATTAATCAGCATGTAACGTTTTGGTCGGCAATAAATAAATAACCGGGCGCAACACTTGGTCCGCAATTAAATCAAATATTATTGGTAAATTAATTGATTATTTGGTAAGCTAAAAATATTATGTTTGTCAAAATCTGCGCGCAAAAGTCCACTTTAACCGCTAGCGTGGAAAGTGCTGTGCGCGGAGGGCGCTGCGCGAGCACGGCCACAACTGCTGTGGCGCTCGTGCAACTGGTTTTCCAACACCAAGTATCTCCTCGCTACATTGAGGTGAAAAGTTGTGCGTTTTGCACGGCAACAAAGTTATTTGGGTCTCGAGGGCTTGATTCAATATTGGCTCTCGCGCCAAATAACAATTTTGTAGCCTTGCATAACAAATAACTATTCTGAGCATACGAAAGATTGTTGGTGTGCATCCTACATTGTTTCTCAGACGTTCCACGCCGCGTAGGCTGCAACATTTCTGTAAACATTTACGTGATGCGCAGCAACATTGTATCCGAAACATTGTTTGACAAAACGGGACGGAAACATTGACAAAACGGAACCTCTTCGCTCAGAGCTCAAAGCTCTTGAAAAATTTAAATGATAAATGATTGATTATTGGTTATCACTAGTGATCGTAGATTTTGTAGGGTGCTAGGGTTGGCAGTAGTGCCAAATATTAAATTTTTTGAACCAAGAATCAAATAAAATTGAAATTAAAGTAATTTATGGGTCCTTCTAGTAAGCATAGGAATATTATTGTGGCAGAAAGGCCCGCTCTTCCATCAACAATAAAGAGGTGTAATTGATATGATGCGTGTGCGCGTACGTGCATGCGTGCGTGTTTGCGTGCGTGCGTGCTTGCATGCGTGCGTGCGTGCGTGCGTGCGCTCGTGCGTGCGTGCGGGCGTGCGTGCGTGCGTACGTGCGTGCGTGCGTGCGTGCGTGCGTGCGGGCGTGCGTGCTTTCGTTCATGCGTGCGTGCGTGCGTGCGTGCGTATGCATTGAAAGTTTTAAATGACCCAACGAATTTTCACAAAACTTTGTTTTGAGTACTCTCGATTAAATCACCTTCCAAACAAAAACGGACTCAAACAAAAACTCAAACAAAAACGGAATCAAAATTGGTTCATCCATTAGGGAGCTACGATACCACACACAGACACACGTTAAACTTATAACACCCCTCTTTTTTGCGTCGGGGGTTCAAAATAAACACAGATTCCTGCATTGAAATGCAACTCGGCTAATTCGGTAAACAAGTAATTGTTTGATCAGCTGGGGACCCCCCATATTACTCCAGATGAGTACACGTCCTAACTTGGACAACTTAACCGATAGATAGGGAACTATCCACGATCGACGCTAAGTGATTGCTCTTTGCTCTTATAAACTTTGAAATCCCTTTACTGTTGATAGACCGAGAGCGCACTACAAGAACTTACTAGGTAACCCAACCTAACCTAACTTTGAAAACTAAAACTCGACTGATAATGGGTTTTATCCAACATTACAATTTGATTGCTCGATTCAATTGGCCAATTGAATTAGCTACAATCGGATTTTCCATCCACACGTACCAATTTCTATCCACACTACACAATTTGATTGCCAATCTAGTCAAATTGGTTCTTGTAAAATTGTATCGTAGAGATACCCCATAACAGTCTATGTATGTATGTATGTATGCATGTATGTCTTAAAGTGGCTGTGTAGCGACAAGATACCAAGGTGTTGACTGAATGTGACCAAAAATCGGATGTTCCACTCTAGCTTCTAAACTGGACCGATTTTAATAAATGTGTCATAATGATACTTCAAAAACGTACGTGTCATATAAAAAAATTAAGTGTCCGTCATACTACTTAGTCGTCAGTCGCGTTTTAATTTTTTAGGTCGACTGTACAGTCGAGGACAGAAAGATGTTTACACTTTTGGACCTTATTACAATGGAATAAGGTGAAAAAGTGTAAACATCTTTCGGTGTCCTCGACTGTACATAAGTATAAACATTTAATGAATAAATAAATATCAGGGGACAATCTCACACAAATTGACCTAGTCCCAAACTAAGCTCTTTACATTTTACCCTCTATATACCCTCTATATTATTGATATAATTATAATTATATTTAGACTTAGATTGACATGTTAAATACTATTTTTTAAATCCTTAACTTAAGTAACTTTTATTGAAATTCTATTATGACATAAATTCTAATCTTACATGACATATACATTTTGAATATTTGTAAAAATTTTACGTGCTGCCCCGGCGGCAAAACATGTGATACTTAGTTATTTATCTTAAGACCTGTATGTATATACCATGTTTTATGTAAAATAAACTATTGTTTGTTTGATTGATTGATTGATTGATTTAGCAATTACGTTCTTTAAAAAAAAAAGCCGTGGTAGCCTAATGGTTTGACCTGCCGACTCTTAAGCAGAGGGTCGTGGGTTCGAACCCGGGCTGGCTCTAAGTTTTTCGGAATTTATGTGCGAAATATAATTTGTAAATTTACCATGAGCTTTTCGGTGAAGGTAAACATCGTGAGGAAACCTACACACACCTGCAAAGCAATTTGACGGTGTGTGCAAAGTTCCCAATCCGCACTGGGCCCGCGTGGGAACCATAGCCCAAACCCTCTCATTGTGAGTGGAGGCCTGTGCCCTGCAGTGGGACGTATATAGGCTGGATTATTATATTATTATTATAATTACGTTCTACCCAACACCGGTATCAAACTATCGGATTAAATAGCCGGTGAAAATAAGCCCAAAAATTCGTCGGTAATAAAACATAATTATTAAATATTGTATTACAAAGTCGGCAGAACTAGCAAAACCACTGCACCCGAGAACATATTGCATTTGCAAGCGGAGTATTTTGTTCAATTAAGACGAGGCACAGTTAGTTAAAACCCGATACTACCCTAACCATCCCCCTCGTACCACCCGCTCACCCCCTCCCCCCCTCCCCCCGTCATAATAGTCGTATTAGTCGTTAATTGAAGTTTAGATGAACTTGGCTTGTTTGTTTAAGTAAATGTATATTTCATGTTGCAGTTTTACAGCTGCCTGATATAATATACTCACTGGCGGAACAAAAATAAAAAGTCTAAATTATTAACGAAATAGTTTTGTTTCACAAATATAACAATGTTTATTTCTTATTACGCTTAATTAATGACGTCTTATCTGAATTTAATTTTTATGAAAAACAAATAGCTTTTAATCGGGCAACAAATTCTAAAAAAAAAGAACACATCTGTTTTGGGATTTTTCCTGGTGGAAACCTGCTGAATGCATTTTTGTAAAATTGCATGTATCCAAAGCCATGATAGAATTAGAAAAAAAAAATGCTACCACGTCCTTCACCACCGACGATCTTCTGGTTTGTTCACGGCAGGATTTAAAACTCTGGAGCCCATCGGCTGGCGCCAAGTCAAACCAGCCAAGTCCCGCTTATTATTTTCCAAATAAATTAAACGATATCCCCCCCCGCGCTTGTGAAGGCCCCGGGGCCTGTAGCTCCGGTTGCCCAAATTCCGGGGTTTGTTTACACTTTGGTATTGGTTGCTCACGTGTAGGTTGAGGAAGCGGTGCGGCGAGCAGAGCTCAGCGATCGGCGCCGGCAATGTGCTTGCGCAGCTGTCCCAGCAGCCGGCCGGCGTCTCCTGATCGGCGAGAGCGAGAGCGCGCACTGCCATCTCTGCGACAAAAGAGACAACAATGAGATTAAACGTTACCTACGATACAGGGTTATTTAGATCCAGTTAAATCTGGATTGTTCCACTTGTATTTGGGTCGATTAACTTTTTGTTGTTGTTACTGCCCCGTGAGACAGGAGACAACAGTTATTGTGTTTCATAATCATAATCATAAATCATTTCTTGGCAATATGTTTATAATATAAACTAATAACATATATGTATTCATACATTTAAGAGGTTAGCAGAAATATCAAAATTGCTAAAGGTCAATTTCAACTTGATAGGTTAGGTTAGCGAAGCGAAGCACCTTAACTACGCAGTATAGGAGCACCGGGAACTTTGTCGTACATTTATTACTTTTATTATGCATTATGCTTTCCGTACCTTAGATAACCGTTTTATTAAATATGTCCCACAAAATACAGTAAATATATTTAAATGGCTTACCCATCGATTTTAGAGCAGCTCAATATGATATTAATTGCTGATAAATTTTTGAAATTTTTGCTGACCATAAGTTGCTGACCAAATGCATTACTCTGCGAACCAAAACGTCAATATTCTGCCAACAGTTTCAATCATATTGACCATTCCTATCGATTCCCACATTCTCTTTGAACCCTATTAGCAAACCACAAGCATATTAAACCGATACGTTTTCTAAAAAAAACACTGACCAAATCTTATTCGCCTCCTTTTAATGTAAACTCTTCGATAAAACATCGTATATCAAATATTTTTATCATTCCAAAATACGTCTTCTCAAATTTGTAATAAGATATATTTTTAACCAGTTGAAACTGGTTATTATGGTATTGCTACCATGGATCTACGTGTGTTATGGAAAATTGCGAAACATTTCCATTGAAAAAGGTACCAGTCCCTCGGGGCCCATCTTGCTCGGCTTAGGTACATTAATCAATGGAAATACAACCTTATTTTCAAGTAGAAAAGGTGTAAAATCTCCTATTGCAATAGCCCCACGAGAAAAGTCGACCAAGCACGAACACATTACGTATAAGTTAATAAAAGAGTACAAGTTAAGGTATGACTAAATCACTTTGACCTCGGCCAAAGTATATAATTTACACGGTGAATTTGTATTCCAGAATTATTTAATTAGTACCTGGGAGACCCAGCGACGTTGCTCTGGTCGAAACCGAATTTTCATCGATTTCTATACAAAAAAAAAAAAAAAGATTTACCCAAAAAAATAACAAAAAGGAAACAAAAAATAACCGGTTCATAGCTGGAGTTTGAACCCGCAGTCTTGGCATAGCAGGCCAACGCTCTAACCATCGGCGGCCATATTGCGCGGGAAATATTTTGCGTGAAAATACGGGAAAACTAATTTTCCTAGATACGAGACCTAGCTAGATCGATCTTTCGTCCCCATTAGCCAGATTTTTTCATCAATTTCATCTAAATCGTTAGAGCCGTTTTCGAGAACGTGAGTACAAATAAATATAATATGTATATGTAAATGTTTCTCGTTTAATAAGCAGGATAAAAAAACGTTAATAAATAATACTAATTTCATGGTCACCCTACATATCTTGAGGTGCATCGTCAGTAAAAACAAAAACCATACTTAGTTAAAATATACTTTATAAATCGTTTGTTTCATGTAACTCTAATTTAAATGTAATTAGGTAACAGTTTTAACTAACTTAAGAGCTAAACCCTTCATCAACTTTGTAAATTACGTTTAACTGCTTTATAAAGACCAGAACACTAAGGTCCTCTTTCACATTCGACAAGTAAATTTAGCCTCTCCTTGTCTATTTTCAAGGGGTAGCTATCACTTTATCGAAATTCCTTTCATCAAACGTGTCATTTTTCGAAAGCTAATTTCCGCGTGCAGGAGTTATAACTTTTTGGTGGTCTCAGGTCTAACCTAACCTACGCAACCCATGCTTAAGATAACCTGAAAACAATAAGGTTTCAGCAGAAATAAGCTTTCGATGAAATGATACGTTCGATGAAAGGTGTTTCGATAAAGGGATGAAATATCATTTTCAAGAGTACAAAAGGGAAACGGGCTTCATTTATGTGACAGATGTGCTTGACAATTGTGAGGCAGGCGGTAAGGGCCGTATTAATAGACTCATCTCGACTGTGATCCACGTCTCAAGGCGCCTCAAAGTAAACGTCAATCCAGAACACTGACATTTTAGCGCATCTTGTGAAGGGCTCAGCCAAGATCAGCTTATTAACACGGCCCTAACAAAGCCGAGCTTAGGTCTTGTAAGACCTATTTCTTCATCAGACAGACTTAGTGGCCAAACGGCTTAATAATAAATGAGCCGGTCAAACCCGCACGCGTGAACGAGTCCTAAGGAGTTAAAACGCCTCGGAATGAGACCAGAGAAATGATTAAGTAGTACAGTCAACGTCATAAATACATGTACATTTTGGTACATTGTCTATTTAATGTCATGTTTAAACTGCCATATATTAATGTCACAGGGAATAAAATGACAAAAGACTAAACGTGTGCACATATTCATGACCGAACTAAGTATAGTCTCATCGAATTCCGTGACTCGCTCAATTCCGTGGTAGCAGTTCTATAATCCTCCGTAGAATCCTGCAGGTCGAATCTGGGACCTAAAACACACCCTATATTTATTTGCCTCAGCCTATTTAAAAGTCTAAGGTAGTATTTCAGTTCCTAGATTCTATTACCAGGGTTCTATGGCGGATAGGAATGCTACCACGGAATTGAGCGAGTCACGGAATTGCGATTATACCCTATTTAACTTTCGCAGCCATTTTTACTGAGACGACATTCTTTATCGTCTTTTTTTTTTCAGGCCTCCACTCACAATGAGAGGGTTTAGTCTTTTAGTTCCCACGCGGGCCCAGTGCGGATTGGGAACTTCGCACACACCGTCAAATTGCTTTGCTCTCATTGTGAGTGGAGGCCTGTGCCCAGCAGTGGGACGTATATAAGCTGGATTTTTTTTTCACAGTTATCGTAATCTTGATAACGATGTGTCGCTAGTGATTGTATTATTCACGCAGATAAATAAATATGTTAAAGTTTCATTCGATAACTATTCAATACATAGATGGCCCCTGACAAAATTGGAAGCCCATAACTCTGAAATGGCTTAACGGATTTTCATTACAGAACTTAATTAATTCATTTATTTATTTGTGACGTTCTCTATATAAAGGGATCTTATGGAGGAACGCAGTTAAGCTATTCTTATTCTTGTAACTATACGAATACTATGGTAACAGTTCTAAAAACGGCGTAACCGCCTGCCTCCATAAGGTCCCTTTATATTGAGAACGTCATGGTTATTTAACAGGATCACCAAAAGCAGATACATATTCTTAAAGCTACCAAGTTATGTAAGTTTTATAATACAATTTACAATTTTTTCGACCAAGTTACCTTTGTTACTTTGAAATTAGTTGATAAAGTAATAAAATAATGTAATGAATAGAGGTATAAAATCAACTACATTTATTGTACTACAGTTTAAGTTTTAAATGAAAAGACCTGATTTAAATTTACCCCGCCACTATAAAGGTATATTTTTTCCTGTTAAATATTACTAGCGTCACTACCTTAAGGGTTCTGGCAGAATACCAGTGCTGTGGCTTTCCGCAGTTTTATGCTGAGCCAGCGCCTATTTTTCGCATCATCACATGACTCTTCTTTCTAATCTCCAAATTTCAAATTTTAATTTATCTCTAGTTTTAAGTTCTAATATAGTTAGTTATACTGTTTAAATTGCATGAACCTGTTCATATTCTTTTGTAAATCGTGTTGGCCTTAAAGGTCATGTATGTTTGTGAAGAATAAAGATGTTTATCTATCTATCTATCTATCTATCTATCTAACCAAAGACCCTAACCCTAAATCAGTCCGGTTTGGGAGTTACATAGATACATAGATACACAAACACACACGTTAAACTATACCTTGCACCCGTCTTTTCCCTTCAGAGGTTAAAAAACAATTCAACTTCGCCAGCACAGCTTTTGAGAACTGCTCATTTAAACAAAAAGAAATATAAATGCGCATTTTAATAAATATTTCAAACTTAAGCATCTACAAGTGACAAAAATAAGACATCTTCCCTTCTGTTTCATTCACAACGCGTTATAAATTCTCAAAACGAGTTATCACAGCGCATAATCATTCAAATTAAACCGGCACATAATACCTTTGGTGGTTTCGGTTGTTCGCCGGAGTTTGCCCGTATTGAAATAAGCGCGGAGCCTCGCTCCCGAAGCAGTTCGCAACTGGTATTGGGATCAAGAAAAAAATGTTTCCAAGCACCCTCATTCTGCTTTGGGGAAGTTTACACTTGCACAGTTGGTCTTTAAGATATTTTCTTATTTGTGTTTAAGATTCTACAAGGAATATACTATCAGTTTAAGCGGAATAGAGATGATGACAATTTTTAATTTGTCGATCAGGTAGATTATGAAACACTCGTATGTTTTCTTTTTTCACATAATCGAAAAATAGTGATTATATTGAGTTGGAATGTCGCATGACGTCACGTCTCAGCACAATCTTTACACTCCCGAACTTTGACGGGCTTTATCTTTGTCAATTTTTGTTTGATTGACAAAAATAATTAATACGTGTCCAATATTTTTTGATAATAGAACTGACGGACTAAATAGAATTTCGTTTTCTTTACCCAGTCATAATCCCTATTAGTGCTTGTGTGGTATTGAATCATCAGTATGTTCATCTGCTTTGACATAACGTGTTGTCGGCGTCGTCTCAGGTCTAGCATGACTTGTACTACGAGTATTATCTGTTGTGTGCTAGCGTGTCATATCATAGCGTCTTCGCTCGGGTCGAAACCGAATCTTCATCGATTTCTGTACAAAAAAAAAAACAAAGATTTACCCAAAAAGATAACAAAAGTAGTCATTAGATATAAATAAATAAATAAAATAAATATCAGGGGACAATCTCACACAAATTGACCTAGTCCCAAACTAAGCTCTAGGCTTGTACTATGGGTACTAGACAACGATAAACATACTTATATAGAGAAATACATACTTAAATATATAGAAAACATCCATGACTCAGGAACAAATACTCGCGCTCATCACACAAATATTTGTCCATACCGGGGTTCGAACCCAGGACCGCTAGCTTCGTAGGCAGGGTCACTACCAACTAGGCTAACTGCGTCGTCATATAGTAAGTAGATATAGTAAGTAGGCCGCATCGGGCACTTTTACTTGTCAAAATCTATTAGCGCTTCCCAAGAGGAGACCACTGCTGAGAAGAAGCGCCGCAAGAAACTCAACAGTCATTATTTAATCATTTTTAAAATCAATGACCACTACAAACAAGGATTACATCCATAAAAGGTTTTATAACTATTATTTATTACAGAATACTTTGCGTGCACTCTGATATTATTAAAAATATGCTTAGCTTATTTCATAAAAGCAGTATTCTGCTACATATGCATTTTAACAAAGGAAGCTAAAACTAATATAATAATGGAAAGTCTTAAAGAAAAACAGGTTCTAGTTTTATTTTGAAGTGTTCAATTAAGCGCTTCATTATACCACTTCTTAATTAAAAATAAGAAGTACAGTCAAGGGCATAAATATATATACGTTTCCAAGACCTCAAAAATATCTATACGCCTTTATGCCACTGGCAATATGGTCCATGTATACATATATTTGACGCGATGGCTGTATAGATATTAATGCCCTTGACTGTGCCTGGGAGACCGAGCGTCGTCGCTTGGTTCGAAACCGAATTTTCATCGTTTTTACAAAAACAAAAAATAACGATCCATATCTAGGGTTCGAACCCAGGCCAACGCTCTAACCATCAGTCTATTCAGACGGTAGCCAGCTGCCCCGAAATTACGAACTATATTGCGCGGGAAATCTTTATGCGTGAAAATACGGGAAAACGAATTTTCCCAGATATGAAACCTAGCTAGATCGATTCTTTGCCCCCCTAAACCCCCATTCCGCAAAATTCATCGAAATCGTTAGAGCCGTTTTCGAGAATATATACTTATATGTATATGATTCTCGTTTAATAAGTAAGATATAATCTATCCCTTTGAAGGCAGACTACGATAAATCTTACTCGTACTTATTAAATTATCGTAGTCTGCCTTAAAAGGGATAGATTTCATGTTAGAAGAGATTTAACTAAATGCGTGGTGTAGGCTGCATCCTAAATAAAAAAAACCTTAATTTTATTTCAACGCAGGAATTTTTGTCATAGAAAAAAATTTATCAATCTTCAAAAAATGAAAAATCATGCATTTAAGAATTAAACTATCTTTGACGATTGTGGTAATGAATGTGCGATAAAACAGCATTTGATATAATTTCAAGGAACATATTTTTTTTACTGATATAATAAACAATTGGTATAACAACAATTTAAATAAGTTTATTGTGTTTAAACAATTAATATAATGAACATTTCGCATACTGCTCGACGGACATAATGGATAAATTATATTATTTTAGTCGATATAATGAATTATATAGTACCTATTATGTTTTTATTTCAGAAGTGAATTATATCCATTGAGCGTTATATTACCCAATAACATAACATTTGTTGGTATATGGATCGATACGTACCCATCTTAGAATATCTTAGAGTATCTTAAAATATAAAATGTTCTTGGAGCATCTCCGCGTATCTGATACTATCAGAGAAATAGGTTCCCAAAGGCTCGATGATAATATTTATTTCCCAGTGAAATTATTCGTGTTACCTTCAAGGAACAAATTCCCTCTCGTTTTGGTATTCGAGCAATTAGTGTCGTATTTCAGTAAAAGATAGCCTTGACGAGATCCTGATTTATTTTCAGGTAAAATATTTTAGTGAACAATAGATTTTCGGCGATAAATTCATGTTTAAAACTAATTATAGTTAGTTTTCAGAAAAAAAAAATACGCGGCATAGTCGTGAAAGGGGCCGGTGGTGGAATGTTCGCGTTTGTGATGTTTTTAGGGTTCCGTAGCCAAAATAACAAAAACGGAATCCATATACTTTCGTCATGTCCGTCCGTCCGTGTGTCGCAGGCATTTTACTCAAAAACTACATAATGTCAATACTAAAACTACATAAAGCCGTTGAGAAAAACCGGCCGGAGTTAATAAACAGAAAGGGCGTAGTCTTTCATCACGATAACGCCAGACAGCACTCATCTATAGCCACCCAGCAAAAGTTGTGAGAGCTTGGCTGGGATGTGTTGATGTATCCACCGTATAGCCTCGACCTTGCTCCATCGGATTTCCTCCTGTTTCGGTCACTTCAGAATTCTTTAGGAAGCATAAAGTTAATATCAAGAGAGCACTGTCAAAACTACCTGTCAGATTTTTTAAATCAAAAATCTCAGTATTTCTGCAGCAATGGAATCATGGCACTACCCACAAGATGGCAACAAGTCATCGATCAAAACGGCATGTACATATTATAAATAAATAAATAAATATAACTTAAAAAATTGTTTTTCCTTTGTACGAAAAATACGAAAATACTTTTGCCCCGACCTAATATGTTGATGACGTTTGGAGTAGGTATATAGGTGTCTTGTGTAAGCTGCTACTTAGGTTGGTAAATAAATAACAAAATAAAAAATTCTAGAGGGGCACTCCGTGCATGTAACAGAAGCTGATTTTTTTTTTCAGCAATCATTAACGTGTTGTGCATACAGGGTGTCCCGCAATAACGTGCATAAACGAATAAGGGGAAACAGGGAATAAGGGGAGGGGGGGGGGGATTTTATGACGGAAAAAAAAGAAAAATAAAACAATAAATAAAAATAATTTTGGGGTTTACAATAATTATTATAGTAAAATCTATACAAAATATAAAAAAAAATGTTTAATTTACCTTTTTTAAAAAACCACATGTAGTTTCACCCTGTATTTCGACAGTACTTTTAAAACACTTCAAGGTTTCTTTAAGCAATTTTTTTGATTAAGTGAATATTTTCGAAAATAATCGCTCCGAAAGTTGCATATGAAAAAAACTACAAAGGTAATGCTTATAATACAGATATACCGTTTTTGAGTTACATGTAGTATTAGTTTGCAACTTATTTGAAGTCGGTTGAAGTCGGTCGGTCGGCAGGGTTGTCCATCTATGGCATCTAGCCATACTACCTATTTGTATATTCAACGAAAGTATAAAACGTCTCGTGAAATTGACATGTATGCACTCAATATCATCTCCAGAATATGTTTATCCAAGTACAGAGTCCACTTACTTGATCAAAACACATTTGTGACGTTCTCAATATAAAGGGAGCTTTATGAAGGCAGGCGGTTACGCCGTTTTTAGAACTGTTACCATAGTATTCGTATAGTTACAAGAATAAGAAGACCGTAACTGCCTTCCTCCATAAGGTCCCTTTATATTGAGAACGTCACATTTGTCAGCCGGCTCAATTAAACATACGGAGTCGAAGTCTAGTCTCTTGAGTTGTATTTGAGTATTTCAAAATAAACGTCCAGTTTAAAGAGTCACCGACACGAAATTGTAAATTAATGGCGATAGTTTACAATTTTGTAATGAAATAAGTTAGAAATCAACTGGGCGGATATATTTCATACTAACACGCAAGAATACATTTATAGAGGATCCCGTTTTAACGCATACAATTATAAAATTCTAAGTTTAAAAAATAGAACCGTCTTCAAAAAAAACCACTAAATAAGACTAAATAATGATCGGCTTCCTAGGAATTGCCTATTTGATGGGTGCCTAATAGGTACATGGAATACAGTACTCAAGGTTTTAGAATTAAGTTAAAAATACATTAAATATGAGCATCAACAAAAACAAGAAAATTTAAGCCACGACACAAGCTGTATATAATTTGTTCTGTACATATGTCCTTTTTTATTAATTAATCTTCATAATTGTCTTTTATTACTTGCTTTCATAGGTACCTACATTAAATTTGTCATATTATTTTTATTTTTCTCATCTCTTGCTACAATACGTTGCCTTAACACTTGTTATGTAACCTGCTCTTGCCTAAACACTTATATGTAACCTGCCCAAAATGTAACCTGCTCTAGCTTCACTCGATGGTCCCAGTGGAAGACCAGCGCTGGCTTCTATGCCAGCATTATGCTGAACTGGAACCATTTCGTGACATAAGACCTTTACTACTTTTTGTTTCATGTCTTCTTTTTTGTATTTTTATATGTCACGAATAAATGGTTTGCTTCTTCGTCTTCTTCTTCGAATATATCTAAGCCGGTGTCAAGTAGGTTTACACAATAGCAATGTCACATGATTCTTGCCACCGACTTCGATATATTCCATGTACCTATTAGGCACCCATCAAATAGGCAATTCCTAGGAAGCCGGTCATTATTTAGTCTTGTTTAGTGGTTTTTTTTGAAGACGATTCTATTTTTTATTAAAAAATTTTTTTCGTCTTTTTTTATTACATTTTATTTTCGCTTTTTAGTGATACGAGTATAACTATCACTAAAAAAATCACGTCAACACAAAATCGGTCGAGTTGAACTAATATATCGCTTAATAACGGATCCATGCGGATGACGTCACGTGGTATCCATTATTCTTTTATACCAAAACCTTCTCCAGAATGTAACAAATACTTTGCTGAAAACCGCATCTAAATCGGTTCAGCCAAACGTGAGATAAAAACATACATACATACATACAAACATACAGGTCAACTGAGAACCTCCTTTTTTTTTGAAGTCGGTTAAAAATACACTCAGCGGCACAAATATCCGCCCGCCCGTCTTTTGCACAAGTCTTAACAAATGTTACTTCTTAAACCAGACAGTAACGTCAAGAATACTTAACCAATTTGAATGCGGTTTGTAGTGTTTTGCAGGTAATTATTTTAGGTCAAAAATTGCGTATAAAAATCCTTTCAAAGGTCGTAACTTCTCAGGAGCCCAAATCCGTAAATCACCTGTTCGTAGTAAATTATTTCATTTTGCGCGTTATGAATTTCAATTGTAATTTTGAAAAATACTGCAACTTTTAGGATTATTATTTGTAAGCCATTTTGTACCTAGGGTAATTAGCTGCAAAACCTCAAACCGCATTGAAATTGGTTAAGTATTGTTGACGTTACTGTCTGGTTCAACAAGTAACATTTGTTAACACTCGGTGGGCGGATATTTTTGCTTTACACACTTTTAGACTGAAATTACAGAATTTAATAAACATAAATATTGTGTAGATTATTAGAGTTAGGTCATAATAATTCTGAAAAAAAGGCGCTTTTAATTGATTTTCGACCACACGATTCTAGGACAAATATCCTTTTTCTTACAAGTCATGGCTCAAATTATTTCGTTATAGGTTGTTAAATTCCTATAAAAAACGGAATTGTTTCAGTGGTTTCGAGTTGGTCGTATAAGCGGATCGGGTAGATATCTTCGCTGTTATCGTCCGATTTATCTCGGGATTTATCGTCGGATTTATTGGGAGGTTAGAGCCCAATTTCAATAACGATCTGGGTTTAACGATGTGCCCGGAATGCTTTACTTTAGTAGAATAAGTGAGCGAGAACTTTACGGTGTGGGGATGGTGAACGACCGTCCGTGCCACCTGATGGCACGTGGGGGGGTCCAGGGACATATTGCCATCTTAGGATTACAGGAGGGATGACGACTGGGTACGTAAAGAAAACGAAAATTCTATTTATTCCGTCAGTTACGTATCAAATATATTGGATACGTGTTTTTTCTTTTGTCGATTAAACAAAAAATTACAAAGATGAAGCGTAAAGTTCGCGAGCGGGGGCTAGTGACATCACTTTTGTGTAAAAATTTTATTAAGACGTCATGCGACATTTCAACTCAATATATCTCTGTAATTTTTTGATTATGTGAAAAAAGAAAAAATACGTGTCCAATACTTTTTTGATATGCTACCTGACCGACAAAAAAAAAAACATCATCCCTGTTGCATTGCCAGTTGCCAAGGTTGAGGATCGAGACATCTATGATAGTAACCACAGCGAAACAAGTCTAAGTATAGCAAGTTTGGATGGATGTTTGTTACTCAATCACGTCAGAACGGCTAAACGGATCTGGATGTTTGGCACAGAGACAGATTACAGTCTAAATAGCACATGGGCTACTTTTTATCGAGAAAATGGACAGTTCCCGATGGAGTAGCGATAAACGAGTTCTTCGCGCACGGAGTCGCGGGAAAATGCTAGTAAATAAATAAATATCAGGTTTGTACTCTAGGCTTGTACTACGGGTACTAGGCAACGATATACACACTTATATAGAGACACATTCTTATAAATACATAGAAAGCATCCATGACTTAGGAACAAATATGATCGTCACACAAATAACTGACCTTTATTGAGATTCGAACCCGGGACCGCTAGCTTCCCAGGCAGGGTCATTACTAACTAGGCTAACTAAACAGACAACCCTGAAGATTAAAACTGTATGCCTCTATGATATTAACCACACCGAAACACAAAGTGTTAGACCGCAGATCAGGCTCAGGCACAAAGGCTCTTTCTAAGTATCTTGAAAGGCATTTAATACGTATCCGAAACGAATAGTTCAAATCCTTTCCGGGGTTCCGTACCCGAAGTGTAGCCCTAATTGCTGTCACTCACGTGTCTGTCTGTCTGTCTGTCCGTCACACAGGTTTTACAGCCAAACGCAGCCTTCAAATTTTCACAGTATCTTGTTGACCCAAAGCCATAATACTGGGTGTTTTTTTATTCGTCTAAAAAATTTTGAGGGTTAAATCAGAAAGTCGTACTGACCAACTTGCACTATGGGACCAACCCCGAAATCGCGAAAAAAAAATTGCTGGCTAGTCAGCTGACGAATGTTTTGTATGGGAGGGTCAAATTTTTTTTCGCGATTTCGGGGTTGGTCCCATAGTGAAAGTTGGTCAGTATGACTTACTGATTTAACCCCCAAAATTTTTTTTGACGAATAAAAGAACACCCAGTATATAAAATGTCAATTTTTTTTTTTAATTTTGATCTGTCGTTAAGAGCTTATTGAGTAGATAAATACAGTATTTTTTGTTTAAAAAAAATATTGAAAAAATTAATAATGAGAAGCCACAAAAGCAGCTTTTTTTACACTTTGATAATGTTTATTATTATGTATATTTTACTAATTTTGTACGGAACCCTAAATGTGCGAAGTCCGACACGCACTTGGCCGGTTTTTCTTCATGGCATAGAGATTAAAGCATTATGTAATTCCTACTTGTTAACTTCAACCCTTATTGAACCGGAAAAAGGGCCAATTCTCACTTATCTAACAAACTATGGGTTTGGTAACTATCTGGCACGCGCGTGAAATTAAGTGGGTAAGTAACCTCTGTGCCCGCAGGGATCCGAGGGATACCCTTATCAGACGGTAAAGGTTAAGTTACCTCGTTATTGCGCGGTTTAGTTTGGAGTAAAACGACGCTACAAGCGAGGAACACGCAATCAATAACGCTACATTTTATGGTAACGTAATTTTATTGCTTTGAGACTTTTTTTGTGGAAAATAATACTCCTTATTTATTTTAAATATATCTTCTCGAGGGTTCGAATCCGGGCTCGCACCTCTAAGTTTTTCGGAATGAATGTGCGAAATATAATTTGTAAATTTACCATGAGCTTTTCGGTGAAGGAAAACATCGTGAGGAAACCTGCACACACCTGCAAAGTAATTTGACGGTGTGTGCGAAGTTCCCAATCCGCTCTGGGCCCGCGTGGGAACTATACCTAGCCCAAACCCGCTCATTGTGAATGGAGGCCTGTGCCCAGCAGTGGGACGTATATAGGCTGGATTATTATTATTATACTATAAATATATCTTTAGTATAACGAATAAATTGATGATGTAATTTATTCTGCAAGCCTTGTGTATTGTCAAGAAGGAATAAAATTTTAAATCACTCGCTGAATAATTAATGCTTTTTAACAAAAGGGTTCCTCCATATCCTTCAACCAGAACGGAAGCGAAACTCCTAACGGCGTCAGGCGTCCTATGATCACGCAAAATAAGGGTTGCCACTTGCCATACATCTGGAATTTTCCGGTTAAATCCGGTAATGTTAATACCGGTTAGGAAACCGGGAAAAACACAAAGGTGACTGATTTTTTCTATTGGAAGAAAAATTATAAAACAAATGACGATAGTACTTAGTATATTGAACGCCAACATCTGCAATATTTAACATAATCACGTATTGTTTGTTATTAACTTTTGAAACACGGTCGAAACGTAAATGTACACGCGATTAAGTCCCGTTTTTACAGAACTGACCGAAGCAACAAGAAGGGTAATGCGGTTAACAGTCTATATACATAATATGTATGTATGTATGTGACAGAAAATCGGATGTTCCACTCTAGCTCCTAAACTATTCATTCATATTATATGACTCGTCATAAACGTACGAGTGGCATAGGATATAATATAAAAATTATAAAGGTGCGTCATACTAGTCGTCCGTCGAGTTTTAGTTTTCTTTATTGTTAGGTTATTCATTTTTTATTATTATATTAATCAAGTATTTTTAGGTCCACGTGATAATAAAATAACCGGTTAACCGGTTTCTTCATCCGGTATCCCTGCCAAGCCTCCCGAGATTCGTTTCATTATTTAAGCACCGACATACTGCGCCCGAATAAGTGTTATCTGCAATCTCGGATTTAATGGGGCTCCGAGAACCTTAGTCGGGTCGTAAAAGGCCCCGGCGTAACCGGGCGAGCCTTGCGGACCCACGCGAACCTCAGGTGTTTATCTCCTCTAAATACTAAGGGCCTAATGGTACATTTTGATGCGAGTGCGGAAAGTGTGCCTTTACACACGAGCACCGAGGTGTCTTGGCCCGAGCTGTTGGCGAGGGACAGGCTCGGGACGAGTGAAAACGACAGTTCCGCACGTGTAACAAATGACGTTTTTTTAATATGCGAAAAATGTCAATAAAAGTGTACAGGCAACGGAACCCTACACTGAGCATGGCCATGGCATGTACAGTCAGCATCAAATAGATACGAGCAGCAAAAGTGGCCAAATATATCGCAACACACCTTTATTACTATAGGAATAAGAATGTGTTGCATTTTAACCTCCTGAGGCTTACGTCAAAATTTCGTTAGTTCGAAACAGGATCTTATGTCAGTCAACAAAAGTTAAAAGTCATTTTGACAATTGTCCTTTATTTAGGACTTCAGGCCTCATGAGGATATTTGGCCAATTTGACTGCTCCTACGTATTTGAAGCTGACTGTACGGCAAATTTGTAGGATCGTTGGTGCGGTTTTGATGGTTTTTTTATGGGATGGGGGTGTCGTAAAGAACGTACCGGTAACATAATATGTATGTTACTAAATTGGTAAAAGGTTTTGTCAAAAAATATATTTTTATTAACACTTTGTTGCCGATTGTACTAATAACACTATATAATTTATAAAGTCGCTATAAAAGACACAAACGAGACCAAGCCCGACGGATCTACTGTTAGCCTTTGAGGAGGTCATGTGACCATCCTTCCGTCTCCGCCATACAAGCTAAATAGTATTGTCGTCGGAATTATACATTGAAAGTGAACCTAATATCTTAAGAAATAAAAATCTATTGTGTAATGTTCCCTATTTTCCAAACGGCTGGACGGCGAGGAAAACACTTGGTTTTGGAAAACAATTGCACGAGCACATCAGCTGTGGTTGTCCTCGCGCAGTTCCCTCCGCGCATATCATCAACATTACTTTCCTCGCTAGCGGTTAAAGTGAACTTTTGCGCGCAGATTTTAACCGACATTGACAAAGAACGCCTTTCCGAGCTGGTGAGGTGAATATAATTTCAATGTCATCAAGTCATCATCCATCTTTTGAAACGACGCGATAACCTCGGACCCCAACCATTCTTATTTTATTATACCAAATTAATTAAGTGTTACTTAGTTTTATTAATCATAAAACAAGTAATAAAGTATTTAATTGGGAATTAATAAGCAATTCTGCGTTAGCCTAGTGCTTATTATAAATTTATAGGACAACAATTTAATGTTTCAGTGAAATATGAGCCGGTTTCTAAGAAGAAGGTTATTACTTAGTTAAGGTATGGTGAGGTAAGTATTTGCACGACTCCTTAAGGTAAGATGTATTGGATTAGAACACTAATTACATATTATGTTCTTATTAGGAACTGTTAACCTACATTCTTGCAAATCGTCGCTAGAAATCCATACCTAATGCTGTAACCCTCAAAAATCAAACTACACTACGCTTCTTCTGGTCTAATACGAGTATGAAACTCTTGCGTCTAGATAGCTTTGTTTATTAAACTAACTTTTTAACTAGCGATCCGCCCTCGCTTTGCTTCGATTACATAAGTTAAAATATAGCCTATAGCGACACGCCCTAGCTTCACTCCGGGTTCTAGTGAAGAATTATCTAACTGATGGTGAAAACCGCATCAAAATCCGTTGCGTAGTTTTAAAGATCTAAGTATACATAGGGACAGACAGACGCGAAGGGCGACTTCATTTTATACTATGTATTAATATGAAATTTAATATGCGCGCGCTGCGCTAAACCGCGACGTAAGAGTATTTTATCTATAACTTTAATGTTGCCTTAAACTCGAAGCTTTTGTGAACTTCATATTACTGGTATTTGGGGTTCCGTACCCGAAGGGTGCCTAACGGGACCCTATTACTAAGCCTACGCTGTCCGTCTGTCTGTCCTAACTTTAAGCATTTCATTCCATTTATTAGGGTTCCGTAGCCAAAATGGCAAAAACGTCCGTCCGTCCGTGTGTCACGGGCTTTTTACTCAAAAACTACAAGATGTATTTTGATGAAATTTGGAGTGTAGGTGTCTTGTATAAGCCGCTACACAAATTGGTTAGATTTCTGCGTGTCGACGCTTACTTTGATGTCGCAGCATCTCACTCAAGATGAGTTTATTAATACGGCCTTAATCTTTTACCAAAACCTCGAGATAGCCAACACGGCCTGGCCACGAATTCGCGCTATCGGTGGAGCGGTTACTACCTAATACATTGCGTGTAATGCGAATGCAATTGCAAGCAATGTAGAGAGAATTCGCTCGCCACCGCTGCTTAAAGTTGTGGCCGAACATTTGCACATAAAGCTTTAAAAGCGACTACATTGTCGGAGACTCGTATTCCCAAAGTTGGAGCAGGATTAATCCGTTGAAAGCTTTAGAGGGACATCCGATAGACGGCGTAGATTTCGTTGGTGTTGGAATAGGTGTTCAATATGGCCTAAGTGATTGAGAAGAAAAGGTTTCATGGATAAAATTTAAAAGTTGAAAACTAAATCGCGACCGTTGACTAGTATGCCCCCTTGCATTTCTAGAATAGCTTATGAGCTGTCCCGCTCGCACGTTTTATTTATTGAGAAGATTTGAAGTTATGGAATACATTACAAATTACAGAATATACAAAAATAATACATAATAAGTAATTACAATTGACTAATCATATGACAAGGCTCGGAAAAACCCCCGTCATTTTGAAAACATAACCTGTTCCGTACGGCAGAGACTCCAGATGTTACGATATTAACCCATAGAGTTAGGTTCCTTTCGTAAAAAGTAATGTAGTTATGTAGTTTTTGTATAACGGGTTGGTCATGGATGTTGTCTACGTAATTAAGTGTGTATTTCTCTATATGAGTATGTATATGCTAGTACCCATAGTACAAGCCTAGAGCTTAGTTTGGGATTATGACAATTTGTGTGAGATTGTCCCTAATATTTATTTCATCATCAATTTGCAATACCTTTTCCAACCTTTAAGTTATATTCTTTAGATTATGGCTTGTTTTTAGCTTTTCAGTTGATATTTTTTAAAGCAATCAGGTGTTTTGATTTTTTTAAATAATTTTTATGTATGATAGGCAAATATTTAGCCTCGATCTCAAGTGATGGAAAGTGATGATGAAGTCGAAGATGTAGCATGCTTACCTAGATAGTGCCTATTCACTCTCGATTTGAAAGGGTCCAAGTTATAGGTACTTTTTAACCCCCGACGCAAAAAGAGAGGGGTGTTATAAGTTTAACGATAGACAATCTGTGTATCTGTCTGTGGTATCGTAGCTCCCAAACGGATGAACCGATTTTCGTTTAGTTTTTTTTGTGTCATAGACAATTTTATCTGTGTTCACAACGTTGTGACAAGTGTTCTTAGCCATGTTTCATGAAAATCTGTTCAGCCGTTTGAAGATCATCAGCTCTTTTCTAGTTGATGAGGGGATCTGATTTTTTAATTCTTGAAATCTTCTAGTGACGAAGTCCCTCCAGGGAAAATGTACGTGCTTGGAGCCCGTTAAAGGTTTTGCTCATTGCTCAGAAGGTTTTTAGGCGCTGATATCGGGGGGGTTTTTAATTCGGTTAGATTATCAGAAAAAATGTCAGCTGGAAGAGAGGTCCACTCTATAGCGGTCCTCAAGAGAAACTTCTGCAGGGAGGGTCGCTATTCGATGTAGCCGGCAGCCACACTATTATCGCTGTAATTCAGCTGTCCAACGGCTCTCTGCGCCGCTTCCCGTTTCCCAATGACAAGGGGAAATTGCCAGGGATGCACGAGCGCTTCGAGCATGACGCCGCGACAGCCGGCCTTAATTAAGGTTACATAATGTGTATATTAATGAACATACCGGGCAAGAACGTCTCAGTGTAACTCGCCTTCGCTGTTGACGCGCACAAAAAGTATCACCAAAAACAAATAATTATATATTAGCAAATATATCTAAGTTATTTGACGCAGTTAGCGTAGTTGGTAGTGACCCTGCCTACGAAGCTAGCGGTCCCGGGTTCGAATCCCGGTATGGGAAAATATTTGTGATGAGCGCGAGTATTTGTTCCTGAGTCATAGATGTGTTCTATATATTTAAGTACTAGATTCCCGCCCTGGCTAACGGGTACTATTATATACATAAACCTTCCGAGAAAAATTATCTAACTGATGGTGAAAACCGCATTAAAATCCGTTGCGTAGTTTGAAAGATCTAAGCGTACATACAGAGGGACAGACGGCGGGAAGCGACTTTGTTTTATACCATGTAGTAATTATGTATGTATCGTTGCCTGGTATCCATAGTACAACCAGAGCTTAGTTTGGGACACGGTCAATTTGTATGAGATTGCCCCCTGATATTTATTTATTTTTATCTTAGAAGATTTTCAGTAGGTAATACATAAATTAACACCTAAAAATATCTTAGTTACACGTGTATCATATGAGAGAATTTATTAAAAAAAAATATTTGTACCAAATGTATTATTGGTCCTGGTGCGCTATTAACAGCCATATTATAGCTGCTTATACAAAACTTCAAGTTTATAACTTTAATAGTTTCTGAGAAAAATTTAATATGTTACAGACAGACATGGCGAAACAATAATTATGATTACGGAATCCTTAAAAATTAGAGTTTTTTTTTTGCAGCCTTCTTATCAACCAGTGGTCTCCTCTTGGGAAGCACTTGATGGCCTACTGTTAGAAACAACATTTTCTTTTATTTATTATAATTTGCTTATTTTAATGTTTTTAGAACCAATATTACATTATCAACAACACGGCAAAGGATGAGTAAGGATGATGACTGGGTAAATAAAATGTTTATATATATTTTTTTTCAATATATTTTGTCAATTAAACAAAAAAATTTGAAAGCGCGTCAGAGTCCGGGAGTGGGGGCTCGTGACGTAACTTCTGTGTAAAAATTATATTAACACGTGACGTCATGCGACATTTCAACTCAATAAATTTTAATCTCCGTAATTTGTTGATGATGTGAAAAAAGAAAAAATACATGTCCAATATTTTTTTACAATCTACCTGATCGACAAAAAAAATAGTCAACATCCCTATTAAACTAGTTCAGTAATGTTTAGCTGACTTTTGATTCACTCAAAGATATAACTTGGACAGAGCTCCAAGTTATAACTTTCTGGGAACACAGATTGAATCTAGGAAATTCCTTCAGGAGTTTGTAAAGACTAATTCAATCAGTTCAGATATTCAAACGATGAACCGACAACCAGTTTGATTCCTAGATTAGTACCTTTCGCCGCATACTGCTAGAAACGCAAATTACCCTTTTTTAGATTTGATGTTTAAAAATATATAATGAAATATTTCGAATTCAAGAGAAATACTTGATACATAATGCTATTTAAATGGATGTATTAATAAATAAAAAATACACTCTATTATTTTTTAGGGTTCCATTTTCGAAGTGTGCCTAACGGACCCTATTACTAAGCCTGCGCTATCCTAACTGACCCGTAAAAGATGGTCCGTTGATTTTTTTTCACAGAATATGTGATATAACAACGGATTTCGTAACAATTATAATAAAAAAGTCAAAAAGTAAAGTCACGTTTTTTTTGTATTTGTTCTATCGTAAAAACGGTAATACATACGTATTTGTATGATTATAGAACAGATCCTATATAAACACAAATATACCGGCCAAATGTGTACGGAACCCTCAGTGCGCGAGTCCCACTCGCACTTATCTGGTTTCTAATTAAATTACGTTATATAATTCCCAAAACAAATTTAAATTTACCAAAGCAAATAATTTCTTATAACAAAATTGTACCAAACGAGTTTACTCGTAAATGGCCTCCTTGCTAACAGCCATACTTTCTTCCGCGTTGTGCAAGTCAATTATAATTAAAAAGGTGTTGGGGAAATTTTTGTTCTAGTCCGAGAGCTTGCCGTCCAAAGTTCAACCTTATCAACTAACCGGATAAGAGCAAAAGAAAATAAAAATAGGCAAGAATCTGCTGAGCTACAGTATGCTAGCAAACAAAAATGCAAGTTGGAATAAAAAAAACTATCAGGGCATAATCTCACACAATATAACCTAGTCCCAAACTAAGCTAGGTTTATACTACGGGCCAACGATAAACATACTTATACAGAAATCATACATAATGGTAGCTATAGGCCCCGAACCGATCATCCCAACATCCTTTAGCAAAGTTCGATCCCTGCTGCTCAACCGCACCAAGAGATTACACACTGAATACTGGGCGAGTCACGATACATGCAGGCGGGCGAGGGAAGCACTGCCCACCATTAACAGTCGACTCTCCAAGGCACACCTCCGTCTTAGCAAATCTCGACTAAGTACGGTAACCAGTGTCTTAACGTGTAGCTATTACTTTATCGAAACACCTTTCATCGAACGTATAATTTTGCAGAATTTTCATTTCATTGAAAGGTATTTCCACGTGCAGGAGTTATAATTTTTTGGTGGTCACAGGTCTAACGTAACCTAACCTACGTAACCCATGCTTAAGATAACCTCAAAACAATAGGGTATCAGCAGAAATTAGCTTTCGATGAAATTAAATTCGATGAAATGATAAGATCGATGAAGTGAAATTGGATAAAATGATGAAATACCGTCTTAACTGGTCACGGACCATTTAACGAACATCTTTTTAGTTTAGGTGTTACAGACAATCCTGTGCCGTGCGTGCATGGAGACAGAAGAAACAGCCGCCCACGTCGTACTGCACCGAGGTGGCGCAATACAGGGCTAAACACCTCGGTCCGATAAGGTGTCTCCCCGAGGTAACCATCGACATCAAAGGTCTGGTGGGGTTCCTCGAGGAGCTGGGATGGGTAGACTAAGTATAGTAATCCCACCCACACGCAAAATAGGCGCTAGACGTCGAGTTGTGGAAACCAGCCCGCCTTTAAAATACAAAATACAATACATAATTATGTACAGTCAAGGTCATGAATATGTGTACATTTTAGTACCTTGTCTATTTAATATCATGTTTAAACTGCCATTATTTGAATGTCACAGCGATTAAAGTGACAAGGTACTAAACGTGTACATATATTTATGACGTTGACTGTACATAGAAAACATTGACTTGAACAGTCAAGGTCATAAATATGTTTACATACCTATTAGTACCTTGTCACTTTAATCGCTGTAACATTCATATATGGCAGTTTAAACATGACAATAAAAAGACAAGGTACTAAAACCTATACATATTTATGACCTTGACTGAACAAATACTCGCGAGCACCACACAAACACCAGCCCACACCAGGAATAGAACCCGGGAGTACTGGGTTCGTAGGTAACGGCAACGTCACCGAACGGAACCTTAGGGCCGCAGTTTTGAAGGTTCTTGTAAGCACATTAAAGACCTCGGGTCTCAGCTGACAACTGAACTATGGAAGGGTGTTGCCGGGCCACGTAACCATGGTTACATGGTTACCCGCGCGACCTGCTCCGTCCCAAGTTGCTTTAGGCGATCTTGCTTCTGAATTGAAATTTAATGTTGACGTTTAATAGCTTTTTCAGTCAAAATGAAAAGCAGAAAACATTTTCTCTTTTTACATATTATATTTAATGTCAAATATTGCATTTTTGGGACAAGCTTTTCTTGGCGACTGTACTTTTTTTGCACAACCGTCTGCTTGTCAGGATAAATCCAGCGAGCCCAAACATCGCGGCCATCTTGTTTCGTTGAGGAGTTCCTGTGACCACCTTCCGACTGCATCATCACTATCAGATGCATCTTATTCTATTGCTAAAGAAAGTGACTTTAATCAAACTTTTGAGTTTGATTAAATACGACGTCGCGTAAGTTCGTTTTGTGATTAAAGTAACATCTTAGAATCGATTTTTCTTGCCGACTGTACTAACTGTGGTTCAAAATTGACTTGCAAAATTTGACACACACACACACACACACACACACACACACACACACACACACACACACACACACACGCGCGCACGCACGCACGCACGCACGCACGCACGCACGCACGCACGCACGCACGCACGCACGCACGCACGCACGCACGCACGCACGCACATGGGTAGTTATTACTTTATCGAAACACCTTTCATCGAACGTATTATTTCGCAGTATTTTCATTTCATCGCAAGGCATTTCCACTTGCAGGAGTTATAATTTTTTGGTGGTCACAGGTCTAACAGGACTAACTAACGGTATTCTGGTTTGGGGAAAAGCAGCTGACATACAAACTATATTTGTGTTACAAATAAGGGCCATTCGCTCTATATATAACTTAAATTCCCGTGATTCATTAAGAGAACTTTTTAAACAAATTAATATTTTAACAGTAGCATCCCAATATATTTATGAAAATATTATGTATGTTATTAAGAACCTAGACTCCTTCGTTAAAAATTCTGATATACATAATATACATATACATAATACTAGGAATAAAAATAAAATTGCCATAAAAAAGTTTCGTGTCCGTAAAGTATATACATAAATCATTTGTAGGTCAATGCATTCATTTTTATAATAAATTACCCGACGTAGTTTTAGAGTTACCCCTTCCAGCACTTAAAAATTACTTGAAAAAGTCGTTGATGTTAAAGCCGTACTATAGGGTCGAGGACTATCTAACGGACAAAAATTCTTGGCCTAAACCAGAAAATTAACTAATGTTTAATGTTCAATAGCTTACCTACTACTCGTACATACCTCATAAAAATCAGTAAACGCTGTATCTTGTCTAGGGGACACGGTTTATGTAGGAAGACATGTCAAAACTGTTTTGTGTGATATATATATATAAATTTTCTCGTAGTCATTCTGACATGTTTTCCTGCAAAACTACGCAGATATTTAATATTATTTTTACAGTTTTATATAATGCTAGAATAAGTAGTGACATTTTATATTTTTATTAAAAAAATGACTAACTGTTGAGTTTCTTGCGGCGCTTCTTCTCAGCAGTGGTCTCCTCTTGGGAAGCGCTGGTAGATTTTGACGTGTAAAAGTGCCCGTGCGGCCTACTTATTGAATAAATATCTTTTATCTTTTTTTTATTTTTATCTACGTAACCCATGCTTCAGATATCCTGAAAACATTAAGGTTAAAGCAGAAATTAGCTTTCGATGAAATGAAGTTCGATGAAATGATGAAATACCCACACACACACGTTGCAAGTTAAATAAAAACTTGTAAAAACATGTGAAACGTTTTATTTAAGTACCTACTAACCTACATTACTCCCCAATAGGTCTTTCGCCCTTTCAGCAGCACGTCGTCAACCGTCATCCCGTCCGCCGCCGCGGTAGCTAAATCCACATTCATTTCCACAAAAGCATTTTTCCCTTTCATTTTGAATTGATGTTGGCAATTACGCTAAACCGCGGAGTTAAATGCGGCGACGAGGTGCGTGTGTAACAACTCGTATTAGAATACGGTATGTACAATCACGAACGTTAATTTGGGAGCCATTTCAAAAAAATATTGCTTGAAATTGTCAATGTCATTAGAGATGCCAAAATGTAACTAACAGGAAACTCCACCTTATTGCTGTAGAATGTCAGATTGACTAAATACAATTTAATAGCTTAAGGGCCTGTTTCACAATCGAAAAGTAAGTTCATCTGTCAAATAAAGATATCTTTGTCTATTTTCAAGTGTAAAAAAGGGAAAGGGCTTAATTTATTTGACAGATATGCTTTACTTGACGATTGTGAAACAGGCTACTAAATCACTTTAATATTTTATTTTAAACGCGTTCACTGCCTGCATTGATTTTCGAACTTCGCGTTGGTGCCGCATCTTATGTTTTATATGAACGCATAAACATGCTTTCAAGGCACTGTGTGTAAGTCTCGAAAACGCTTATATGCGTTGCCGGCAGTGAATTAATTAAATGAATATTGATTATACAGGAGGCGTAAAAATATAAAGCACATAATTCAACCGCAATATCCGTGAGACAAGCAATTGATTCCAATTAAAATTAGTCGGAAATTTTGAATTACCCGCAGCGCCGGTTAATCCGGCGTAATCTTTTAGAAATTAAATAATGTAAGCGCTAATAAATCGGGGTTCCTTATGAACAGAGGGTTCTGCAGCTCAAGGGGCAGTGGGGGCGGAACCCCTTTGGGAGATAAATTCATTATCAAAGACGCGATCGAAAGTGGTTGGTGGTGTTAGAGGTAATAAAGATTTTTAGCCCTACTATTACGTTAAAAAAGAAAGTCGGGCTCGCGCACTGAGGGTTCCGTACACAGTTAACTGGTTTTTAGGATTTTTTGTTATTGTATAGGGTTTGTTCTATAATCATACCAAATTTGACGCTTGCACGTTTTACCGTTTTTATGATACAACAAAAATAAAATAACGATGAAAAAAAACGTTTCTTGTATGGGGACCGTCTTTATTATTTCACTTTTTTTTTCTTTGTTAGTAAATCCGCCGTAATATCACATATTTAAAAAAATCTACCCGCTATCTATTATGGTTCAAAAGATACAGCTCTTTATAGTTAGGACAGGCAGACAGAAAGAAACTACTGAACTCTAAAAAATGAAATAAGTGTTGAGCAAGAGTGCTGGGGACACGGAATAATAATTCCTAATCTACATAATTAGTATAAAACCAAGTCGCTCCCCGCCGTCTGTCCCTCTGTATGTACGCTTAGATCTTTCAAACTACGCAACGGATTTTAATGCGGTTTTCACCATCAGTTAGATAATTTTTCACGAAAGGTTTATGTATATAATAGTACCCGGAGCGAAGCGAGGGCGGGTCGCTAGTATATAAATAAAAATCAATGGCTGAATGTATATACAGGGTGTTTTTTTATTCGTCTAAAAAAATTTGGGGGTTAAATCAGTAAGTCATACTGACCAACTTTCACTATAGGACCAACCCCGAAATCTTGAAAAAAAAATGACTATCACATACATTTTGGCTAGTCAGCTGACGATGTTTTGTATGGGAGGGTCAAATTTTTTTTCGCGATTTCGGGGTTGGTTCCATAGTGAAAGTTGGTCAGTATGACTTACTGATTTAACCCCCAAAATTTTTTAGACGAATAAAAAAACACCCAGTATGTACGCGCATAACTTCAGAACGGTTCGACCGACTTGGCTAATTCTTTTTTTGTCTTGTTTGTAATTACAAAGACAAGGTTATTTATAATTGCACCGTGTAGGGTATGATATAACGGTATGTGAGGGTAGTTTCTTAATTTAATAAACGCATCAGTTAGCAACAGACCGTGGCCTTTTATTGACGTTGCATTGGCGACGACTCGGGAATTTTAACGCTACTTTGTGTGCTAGTGCCATTATTGTGTACAATATGCCAATAGGAAAAGTGGAACCGTTTGATTTACATTCGAAACTGTGGTCAGGTTACATAAGGCGCGTTAAACAATTTATACTACTGAATGACATCAAAGCAGAGTTACAAGTGGCAACGTTAATTACCTTAGTCGGTGAACCCACGTATAACTTAATGTGCGATCTCTGTGCGCCTACTAATCCGGAAGATAAAAAGTTCGACGAATTAGTTCAAGTTGTGGCCAACCATCTCGAACCAAAACGTTCTGTAATTGCGGAGAGACATGTTTTTAGACTTCGCAGACAACGCATCGGAGAGTCTTTATCAGAGTACTTACAAAGTCTAAAACATTTAGCGGTAACTTGTGGATTTTCCGGTGAACAATTGGAAGAGAACCTTCGAGACCAATTCGTGTCAGGATTGGTCAGTGACGACATGCGATCGCGATTATTTGCTGAAAGCGATATTTCGTACAAAAAGGCGGTTGAGTTAGCTCTGGCTCTGGAAGCGGCGGAGAAGCATGCCGAGGCGAGCGCGGGCAGTGGCACGCGCGCGAGCTCGGGCGCTAGCGCCGCGAGCGCGAGCAGCGCCGGTGCAAGCGCACTCGGCGGCGGCGGCGGCGCGGCGGGCGAGGGCCTGCATGCCGTGCGGGGAGCGCGACCCGGCGCGCCCGCGGCGGCGGCGACGGCGCCGGGCGGAGCGGCGGCTTGTTGGCGATGCGGTAAATCACACCGACCAGATAAGTGCCGTTTTAAGCAATATAACTGTGATAAGTGTCAGCGTAAAGGACACCTAAAAAATATGTGTAAGGTGCCGGACAATAGGTCGACGAATAGAAGGCATTTCTTTATGGAGGACGATTCTGATAGTGACTTTTTTAAAATTCAGGCAGTGGCATCCGGCGATAAACCTTATTTTGTAGATGTTAAGATTGACAATCGTGTGCTTACTTGCGAAATAGACACAGGAAGTAAAATATCGGCAATTAACGAAACTGACTATTCGAGTTGGTTTCCGAATTATCCATTATTTAATGATAACATTAAGTTATGTTCCTATTCCGGCTCGTCGATAGAACCGATAGGGTATATTATGGTAAATGCCTCAATAAATAATGTTATAGAACGCGATTTACAATTGTATGTAATAAAAAATGGCAGTCGGCCATTGTTAGGGAGAACTTGGATCCGTCGCTTCAATATTAATAGTTTGTCGGTGAATAATATTAATGACGACGAAGACCAGGGTTTCAAATATCGGTTCATCGACGACTTAAAAAGAGAATTTCCACAAGTGTTTACAGAGGGTTTAGGTACATGTAAGAAATCTATTCACTTACAGCTCGCAGATAGGGACCCAACTTACGTCCGGGCCCGGCCCGTCCCACTCGCGTTGCGACCAGCGGTAGAAAAGGAAATTTTGCGAATGGAGCGGGAGGGATCCATTTACCCGGTAGACCAGTCGGATTATGGTACTCCAATTGTACCGGTGATCAAATCGTCTGGTGAGATTAGAATTTGCGGGGATTATAAAACTACAATTAATCCGAAACTCAAGAGAGATTATTATCCCCTCCCCCGGATAGATGAATTGTTCGCTGTTTTAAGCGGGGGGCAAGAATATTCTAAAATAGACCTTACGAGGGCCTACATGCAGGTACCCCTCGATGAGGACTCTCAGAAGGCCACGGCGATCTCGACACATCTGGGAACTTATGTTTTTAAACGTACACCATACGGGCTTAGTTGTGTACCTGAAAAGTTTCAGAAAATTATGGAAGAGACTCTCCGGGGCCTTCCCAACACTGTAGTATTTTTAGACGATATTTGTGTCACGGGTAGGGATCGGGAGACTCATAAAAAAAATCTGCGAGCTGTGATTGAGAGATTGGCGGATATGGGGTTAACCGTAAAAATTGAAAAGTGTAAATTCTTACAAGATAGTGTATCATACCTAGGCTTTATTATAGATCGACACGGATTACACCCAGATCCAACAAAAATAACTGCAATTTCCAATGCCCCTCAACCATGTAATGTTACTCAGTTAAAGGCATTTTTGGGGTTAGTAAACTACTATGGCAAGTTTTTGCCCAACTTGAGCACTTCATTGCATCCTTTGTACACATTGTTAAAAAAAGACGTTACGTGGAACTGGGACGGTCAGTGTGAACGCGCGTTTAAGGAGATAAAAGGTTTGTTGAGTAGTGAAAAGGTTTTGACTCATTATGACCCCGCGCTGCCCCTGGTCCTATCGGTCGACAGCAGTGCTTACGGGATCGGGGCGATGCTGGCTCATAAATATGCGGATGGTACAGAATTGCCCATTAGCTGCGCTTCAAGGACTCTGACAGATGCTGAAAAAAATTACAGTCAGCTTGATAAAGAGGCATTAGCTATATTTTATGGAGTGCAAAAGCACCATCAGTATTTGTTTGGACGGCCATTTATACTAAAAACCGACCATAAGCCATTGACATATATATTTGGACCTAAGGGGGGTATACCTCAAACGGCGGCAAGTAGGCTGCAGAGATGGGCCGCTAAATTGGCGGCATACGATTTTAGAATAGAATATGTTAGCTCTAAAAATAATGTGAGGGCAGACGCCCTGTCACGCTTGCCCTTAGAGGACGAGGTAGGGAGATCACACCCGACAGAACATCACTATTTGTTTTTCACTGACGATGCCTTGCCCGTAAGCTTCAAGGACATAGCCTTAGAAACGAAAAAAGACGTAATACTCAGCAAAGTGTTGGGGTATATTATGTTCGGTTGGCCCGAAGCTTGCGAAGATGAACAGTTGAAGGCATTTCATAGCAGGAAGTCGGAGTTAAATACGGAACATGGGTGTATTATATACAGATACCGAATAGTTATTCCACAAATATTTCGTAAACGGGTTCTAAAGGAAATTCATGAGGGACATTTGGGAGTTGTTAAAATGAAATCCATTGCGCGTAGCTATGTTTATTGGCCGTCCATTGATAAGGACATCGAGAGCATCGGCGGCGAGTGCGCGGCGTGCCGCAGCGTGCGCGACGCGCCGCCCCGCGCCGCGTTGCACCCCTGGGAATTTCCCGCGGCGCCCTGGCAGCGGTTGCACGCGGACTTTGCTCAGTTAAATGGCAAATATTATGTGATATTAATCGACGCTCACTCTAAGTGGTTGGAGGCCGAGGAAATTCGTAGTACGTCAGCGCATGACACCATACAATTTTTAAGGTCAGTTTTTTCAAAAATCGGGCTTCCCCTTACACTCGTAACAGACAACGGTCCCCCATTCCAAAGTGTGGAATTTAACAATTATTGTTCACGAAATGGTATTAAACATACCACAACCTCTCCTTATAGACCCCAGGGCAACGGCGCTGCAGAGAATTCCGTAAAGTCAGTTAAAAAAGCATTAAAAAGGGCGTTACACGAGGGACGCGACTTAATGACGGCGTTAAGTAAGTTCCTATTCCAATATAGGAACTGCGATCACGCAACGACGGGCGTCGCGCCGGCGGTAGCGCTGCTCGGGCGGCGCCTGCGCGGGCGTCTGGACGCGCTGCGCCCCGTCACCGCAACCGTGGTGCGCGCGGCGCAGGAGCGGCAGGTGGCGGCGTACGGCGGCGCGCACCGCGAGTTTGCGGTGGGGGACGCAGTGCTGGCGAGGGACTACTCTGCCCGTGGGGACAAGTGGACTTCGGGAAACGTAGTAGCGAGGACAGGACCGGTTTCGTATAAAATTAATCTGGATTCGGGTAACGTCTGCCGTAGGCATACCGATCAAATTTTGCCGGTGCGAAGGTCAAGATTCTCATTGACTGGTCCCGGAGTTATTTTAGATCAAAATAATTGCGATTTAAATAACGGACCAGCAGAAAGTACAGGTACAAACTTAGAAGAAGTAGTTATTAAGGAGGGAGAATCTGATGGTGAGGAACAGTCAAGCGAGTTTGGTTCCGCCTCGGACGGGGACGAGCAGGGGCCGACCCGGGGCCCGACACCCCCGCCCGAGGACGGTAGCGAGCGGTCCAAGCGCGCGCATCGCAGGGAGTTACGTGTCCGCGGGATCCAATGAAGTTCAAATTATGTATTATTATGTCAAACATAAACAATAGGTTAATGGGTATGTCTTTAACTGAGCGCAATTGTGTGGGATCAGTGCACGATATTTTTGGCAAAATACATTTTATACAATATTTTCAATATTAACTAAGTTAAATTACTATATAAATTAAGAAACATATTATTAGGAGGATACATAAGAACAGTATATTATAAGAATAAGGTGGAGGGTAAACACTATACAAATGTGTTATTTAGTTATAAATATATATATATATATATATATATATATATTGTTACTGATTATAAACCAAGGATTTATGTTAAGGGGGAAGAAATGTAGGGTATGATATAACGGTATGTGAGGGTAGTTTCTCAATTTAATAAACGCATCAGTTAGCAACAGACCGTGGCCTTTTATTGACGTTGCACACCCGGGCGAAGCCAGGGCGGGCCGCTAGTAAATTACACAACACTGTGCTATCAGAGCTTCACATAAGCCATTTTGCCGGTAATCTTTTCATTATCGCTCAATCATATTTCTGGTGGCCAAGGCTAAATGAAGCTATTGAGGATAAGTTAAAGTCTGCATGATTTGTGGATATAAAACGTCTGATCATAGTCCCAGTAGTCCCACACTTGCTTGATATTAACGCGACCGGCAAGTGAATCCCGCAATCCCGGGGCGAATCCTGCCCTGCTAAGGTACAATGCAGTATTTTACACAAAACTACTTTAGCAATTGCAACCTTATTACCAAGTCATGAGGTTGCAATTATTACAGTAGCTGCTAAAATTCTGCCTTTTACTTTAGGCTGGGCAGAATCGTTCCCATCCGTGCTGAGGTGTTAGCCAATTGACACCTCTATTGATCGGAATATTTAAAATCATACTATAGATAGAATTCAGATTCAAATTCAAATAATCGAAGGTGAGTGGATGAAGGGAGTATGTACTTAAGTTGCGAGGTAAATTGAGACTTAACACCCTTATTTAAGTCTAAAAATGTAGATCGAAAATAAGTGACATATCCCTTCAACTCACGTTTTCAGTCGCTTTGTTTTCTACAGATACCCGGCTGATTATTTATAGGCTGTTTGTTCCAAATAGCAAAATTGTCATATAAAAGTTGAAACTTCGTTTTATTAAAATATACAGCCTTGAGCAAAAGTATTGAACACCCATGCGTTTTTCATATAAAAGTCAAACTTTGAAAATTAGTAAAATTAGTCATATTTAGAAAAAATTGTCACATTTATTGACGTTAACGGGAAATTCCGTGGAAAAAATACAATTAATCATTTGATTGTAAACCCCGACTTACTAGCTTCAGTTTTCGCACGCAAATATCTACTTCGAAATTATATCTACTTATGATTTGCACATGTTAAAACACTTATTATATTTTACGTCTTTGCGTATTTTTTAAATTGGAAAATAACACTATTTGTAAGTTACAATGGAAAAAGTGGGGTGCTCAATACTTTTGGCCGAGGCTGAAAATAGTTGTATTTTTTTTATAAAAGTAATCCAAATGTAACTATAAAGCGAAAAGGGTTGTAGGTTATGTTTAGAACAATTTAGTTGTGCAGACAACTTATACGTCCAACATTTGCATGGTGGCCATTTGAACGGCTTTCATCCAACGTGTTAATAGGGAAATGCATGATTTTTTTTTACTTTATTAAAAAGTCATTCATGTAACAAACAGTAGAGAAAAATAATTTTTATAATTACTATTAAAATAACCAAGATATAAGCCATTAAAGATTTGTTTCTGTTTATTTCTAGCAAAATAGAGTTTAACATGGAGTTGATATGGCCGTAGTGTCCGCTGACGTCACAGTACATGTCGGATCTCTCTGTCTAATTAGTAGTTTTAAATGCTTATATTATCCGTATTTTATGGCTGATATTAATTTTAATTTCACTTTTTGCCATATCTATTGCGGTTTTTTCATATTTTGTTAAGAAATGCGATAAAATAGTTTCATGCATAGTTACTATACTCAATTGTATAGTGTTCAGTTAAGAGTAATCAAAAACCGGCCAAGTGTGAGTCTGACCCGCGCACGAAGGGTTCCGTACCATCGTGCAACATTTAATACTATGTACTTTTTAAATACTTTCGTAAAAGAAACAAGATAGGCGCTATAACAATATGTGAAGTAGGTAATTGTCTAAATTCATTACATCTCTTTATTTAGGGACCCCCGTTAAGTTTTAATTTAATTTAATTTCAATATTTTTTTGTTATAGCGGCAAATAAAATAAATACTGTGAAAATTTCAACTGTCTACCTCTTACGTTTCATGAGATACAGCTCGTATATAAGTCGTAAAGTGTAACTTTATGTCACGCCTCACCCTTTAAAAAGTTGACGTGTGCGAACACAATAATAATATTATAACAAAACGTGGCCTGTCTTAATAAGCCGTCAATGTGAAGACGACATGCGGAAAGGGAAGCCCGGGGCAAAATGATCCAATCCGGGGGAAGCGTGAGCCAATTGACAGCTCTATTGATCGGTAGGTCTAATGAAAATCATCGAGCGGGCTCAACGACGAGATAACATTTGACAGGTGCTAGGGAAATTAATATCTATTCCATACACGTAACGTGTCTCGTCCTGACTTTTATTACCTTTTATTACTAATCGACTATTGCGAGTTTCACATTTTTATGGCGATTTAATCAAGACTTTTAATTTAAACCTTAAACGTCCGTCCGTCCGCGTGTCGCAGGCATTTTACTCAAAAACTAAAAGATGTATATTGATGAAATTTGGAGTATATTGTGTCTTGTATAAGCCGCTACTTAGTTTGGTAGTTAAATAACAAAAATAAATATTTCTAGGGGGGCACTCCATACATGTAACAGAAGCTGAAATTTTTATCTTTTAACCTGTATGTCAAATAATATGAAAAACATTTGAATGGTAACGCTTAATAAATATTTACTTTCAACGAATTTTTTTTTTCAACATGATCGGATATACCGGTTTTGAGTTATTGCCGAAAAACTGAGCTTCTCATCAAAAGGACGTAAGTGCCATGCAGATACGTTTTATTGTAAGTACCTATTAATATTTCTACCTCACAAAGGGTAAAAATAGAGAAAGATGGGTTTTTTTTTGACGAAAACATCGCACGTTAACCCTTTACCTCCGGGTGTCAACAATATTGACAGTAGCCAAGTCACTCCTCAATACGATTGGCAAGTATAGTTGATCGAGGAGTAGGTAACTTTTGTATTTTGTTTAAACGAATGTAGACCATCTGTCTTGGTAATAATGGTCAAAAAATTAGGAGGATGAGTCAGCTCGCTTGGGAAAAAATTTCATAATTTTGACACTGTCGTAAAAAAATACAGTGAAATAAAGTGATGTCGCCGACACCCGCCAAAAGGTGCCCCGGCCGTCGCCGCTCGGCCCCGGAGATAAAGGGTTAATTCGGTTAGCAATATACTTTCCCCGGACAAAGTCACAAAACTAGTCATTAACTTGGTTACGTGGGACCTCAAAGACGACAACGATTTGGAACGGGAACGGGGGATGTCGTTCAGGACTGACACGATTGCGCGCCAGTTTGCTCGACTGCAGCTTGTGGCAACGGTACACGTAGGCCTAGGGGCTCTCCGGGTCCATAGCGCGTTCCACACGGAGAAAATAGTACATTTCGATGCTAGTGCGGAAAGCATGTTATTACCCCACGAGTACCGAGATATCTTGCCACGAGCCGTAGGCGAGTGGCAAGACTCGGGACGAGTGAAGAATGACATTTCCTCACGTGTATCGAACGACGTTTTTTAACACAGTTGCGAAAAAATAAATCAATTTCAAACTCTGATTCACTCATTTTATAAGCAACTTTTTGAAAACTTAAGATTGGTAAACAAATTCGTTGTAAGTTCGATCTCGGGCAGTGAAAATTTTTGACATTATGAAGAGGTGTTTTTTTTTAGCTTTTATTCGACTAGAATGGATTTTGTTATTATTATTGAACCCACTTCAATGAAAGTTTTTTTTTCAAATGCATGTTTTATAAGACATAAACAATTGTAAATATAAAACATTGTACTATTATTACCTAAGTATTGTTATTTACGATTATTTGTGTATCATATATTTATAAAAACAATATCGAATGTTGCCTTCGGAAACTTAAAAAATGCTTGCAGTAAGAAAAAACGCCTCTTTATAATGTCAAAAATTTTGACAGGCGTTTCGGCAGCTATTTCATTCCATTCGGAACGGTTTTTCAATATTTAATACTATTAAAAAATAAAAAACAAAAACATAATTTGTTTCCTACGATACTAGGTAAATGGTAATGGGTACTAGAAATTACGTTGTACAGAAGTAGAATTTTCTATTAATGTGTAAAAAACGTATAGTTGTCACATATAGTACAATAAAATCAAGTAGAATTGCGGGTGCGGGTGCGGGTTTTGTGCGGGTGTTGGTGGGGCTGCCCCGTCTTTGTGGCGCAGATGTTTGCAGAAGCAAGGATAGACTGATTCTATGTAACTATGTGCAAAAGAGCCGCATCCCTGTTATGTTATTCTGTTAACACATCGTTCAGTTCTACTCAGTCGATGAATAGCCGGCGAATTTACGTCGTCCGTCAAGGTGGGTAAATGACATTCAACTGCCTGCACGTTCATTTAGTCGCTGGTTTCACAGCTGGTCGTCTGTGAAACCAGTAGAACTGAACGACGATGCGTTACGATTAACAGAATAACATAGCTGGTGCGCCGGATGCGTCTGAATCCCAGTAACATCCTGACAACGACAGGGGACAGGTGCGACTGCCCCAACATCCGTCATTGTTGTGAGCTACATGCCCCAGTCAATTTATCACTAACACTTAGATCTAAGCTACTAAAAACATTTAATTCAATTTTATTAATATTTCAATCATCATCATCAGCCGCAAGACGTCCACTGCTGGACAAAGGCCTTCCCCAAGGTTTTCCACAACGATCGGTCCTCTGCTGCTGTCATCCAGCGGTTTCCCGCGATCTTTATCAGATCGTCGGTCCATCTTGTGGAAGGCCTGCCGACACTCCGTCTCCCGGTTCGCGGTCGCCACTCTAGAACCTTTCCGCTCCAACGGCCATCGGTTCTACGAGCGATGTGCCCCGCCCACTGCCACTTAAGGTTTGCTATTCGGTGAGCTATATCAGTTACTTTAGTTCTCCTGCGGATCTCCTCATTCCTGATTCGATCTCGCAAGGAGACACCCAGCATAGCTCTTTCCATCGCCCTTTGAGTGACCTTGAGCCTTCTTATGAGGCCCATTGTAAGCGACCATGTATAATAATAATAATATTTCAATAATGGTACTTAATTAGATATAAAATGTATGGACTTATATTGTCTTTTAATAAATGATAATAATAATTAAAAAAATATATTCAGTTTCTATCCAAAGGTCTTACACATAGTTATACTGTAGGTCCCGCCTGGCATTTGCGGCCGAGTGTACCCTTGCGGCCGTGACCGCATCACTATTAATTGCGTCCTCGTCAACTGTACCTTCCGTTAGGGTTCCGCAAACCTTTTCTTCGCAAAGGTTCCTTGACGAAAAATATTATTTAACGTGTATTTACGATTGAACCACATCCCGTTTTAAAAATGATTAGGTATCTTGAAAGAAACTAAATAATCTAAGTCTCCGTTTATTTAAAAAAAAATCGGATTTCGAATTGTGACAATAATATAACCTAACCTCAAAAAGTGAAACATGCACGTTTTTGTCGAATCATGTGACACCGCATCTATTAAAATCAGTCCAATAGTTTAGGAGTGGAACATCCGGTTTCCAGCGTACATATACTGCTAACCTCATTACCCTTATTTTTCTTCGCACAGTCGGGTAAAAAATAAAAATAACAATCCTCTAAAATCAATTTTGTGGCCAGTCTTTCAACACCCGCCCGCTCGTATGTATTATGCCGTATCAGATACTTACGAACTTGGATGAGCCGTGTCAAAGTATGACCAAGGTCGATACATGTGTTAACATGAAATTTTTACGCACTGTCGATTTTTGTCGACGAACCCACACCCACAGGCGGATTATTTTAAAACAGGCCTTATGCGTTAATTTAGTCTGGTACTCAGTTATGTAAAAGGAAATGGGTCCTCATGAATAAACTGTTGCTGAAAATTTGTTTATTTCACATTAATTTGAGGCGGCTAAGAGCGAAGTCAGCTGGGGTATCTTTAACGGTATAGATGTTGTGTTTTTCGAAATACAAGACTTAGGGCCGTATTAATAAACTCATCTCAACTGTGATCCCCGTCTCAAGACACGTCAAAGTAAACGTCAATCCATACACAACTGTAATTTTGCATCTTCTGACGGGCGTCTCACACAAGATAAAATTTAATACGGCCCTTGATAACTCCTAAGCGAACTGACATATTGAAAAGTTAAACATATTTCCTGTACCGTTATAAAGAGGGCTTTCTTTAGCCTTAATATGTACGTCAAGTTCCAGGACTCGCTGTAGGTATATACAGGGTGTTTGTAGGTATATACAGAGAGGTGGAGCCATACGCTACATGATTAATAAATGATAAAATTAATTCGCCGGTTTTTTAATTCCTTTTGTCAGTTGCTCTTTTCAATTTCACTACCATCTCTGCAGTTTGTTAATTTTATTTTTTTCTTTCAGGCCTAGGCCAGATTTATAGGGCTAACTAAGTAGCATATGGCTCCACGTCTTCGCTGTTTTCGTTTGTCCAATCATGTGCCAAACACCTGTATATTTATACGTACCTACAGTAAAACTCAGAAGTAGCTGTACATTTTAGTACCTTCACGCAGTAAGGTGTTAAGTGACAGTGATTTGAATTTCTCGTAAAGCGTTAGATGTAACAAGGAACTAAAATGTACAGCTACTTCTGAGTTCTAGCGTACAGTCACGAGCTTTAATTTGGGATCCACTTTAGTTCCAAAGTTAATCTGACATTTTACAACAATAAGGTGGAGTTTCCTGAAAGTTACAAATGACTTGGCATCTCTAATGACTTGACAACCTCGAGCAACGTTCGTGACATACATACCTACCTACGGTCAAATATATCCCCTTTATTCGGCAATCTGGTAAAAAGAGCAAACTCGTTACTCGAACATTTTGAATGGTTGATTTCAAATATATTCCAGCAGAATAAATGGATATTTCAAGCAAATATGCGAAAGAAACACAAGGAAATTCCAAGGATACCGCACACCCTGGGGCAGCGCGCAACGCACGGAACACGTAGGGTGTGCCACTACAGAATTTGATTAGAAAAACCGTCTTTTTGGCATCGAAAATGTTATTTTCTTAATGTTAAAAAACCCACTGAAAAGGGTTAAATAACAACCGACCTTCTAGGCGTCCTAGGTATTGCCCATTTAGTGCCTAATAGGTACATGAAATACATCCAAGCCGATGTCAAGTAGGTATACACAATAGCAATGACATGACACATGATTTTTGGCGCCGTATTCGATATATTTCATGTGCCTATTAATAGGCATTAAATAGGCAATTCCTAGGACTTCCAGAAGGCCACTCTTTATTTAACCCGTTTCACTGGGTGTTTGAAGACTGTTGATAATGGACGTTTAACACGTTCTCTTCGACGGCTCAGGTTCAAAAAGGTTCTTGAGTTTAAAGGTGAACTTACTTGTTCAAGGTTCATAAATTAGAAACGGAAGGTTATAAGAATACTAAGGTTCTAAGGTTCGGTTCGTTCTTAAGGTTCATAAAGTTCTTGAGGTAAGAGGAGTCACTCACACAGCTTTAAAGTTGAAAGTGACCTTTAACTCACTAAACACCCCATTTTATAGTCGGGTTAAGTAATTTGTTTATTCGCGAACAGCACATATTAATTTCTTGAACAGAAACGCGGTACAATCCTTCAAAAACTGCTTGCACAACTTACATTTCACAGAGAAATTTTAAAAACTTCTCTTTGAACGCGGCCTGTCTTAAGTACCGCTAAGTTCTTTTGTTCGCGGTATGAGGGTATTAAATAAAACCCGAGCAGAGCGTCGTGTGGGCACTAAGATTTTACCCGACACTCAGTCCACGTAGCAGTCGTTTAATCTTCTAGATAGTTCTTTAAACTCTGTCTCGTTTTCCGGGAAAGACAGCTTTTTCTTTCGAGAAAGAGGTCAATCGCCGGATCCGACTCGGCTGGGCAGCGTTCGGTAAGCTACGGAGCGTATTCTCGTCCCAGTTACCGCAGTGTCTAAAGTCAAAAGTCTTTGACCAGTGTGTGTTGCCAGTGATGACTTATGGAAGAGACGTTGGCCTTTACAATGAGCCTCATAAGAAAGCTCAAGGTCACCCAAAGAGCAATGGAAAGGGCTATGCTCGGCGTATCTCTGCGAGTTCGAATCAGAAATGAGGAAATCCGCAGAAGAGCCAAAATCACCGACATAGCCCAGCGAATTGCGAACCTTGTGCAAGCAGTGGGCGGGGCACATTGCTCGTAGAACTGAAGGCCGTTGGGGCGGAAAGCGAAGTGTTGGCAGGCCTTCCACAAGGTGGACCGACGATCTGGTGAGGATCGCGGGAAGCCGATGGATGCGAGTAGCACACAACCGGCCGTCGTGGAGATCCTTGGGGAAGACCTATGTCCAGCAGTGGACGTCTTTCGGCTGAAAGTATCTTTGCTTCGACCTCGTTCTATAAACTATCTCTGTGTCTTTCACTTCAGTGGATTGTAGCGTCGTCGTTGCAGTAAATAACAAATACACTTACACTCGCTAGGCTCGTGGTTCAATTTTAGAATCCTTCGCTAACTCGGGATTCAATATTGGCTCCCGCGCCAAATAACTTGCTAAGTTATAAGGCTGCTTGCGTAACAAATAACTATTATTTATTAATTATTTCTATTATTATTACTTTACCTCCTTCCAACTGAGACAGTTGTGATGATTTCTTTCGTGTACCTATTATAGGATATAGTGATCAACTGCAGTACGAAACTCTCGGTGCGCTAGTCCGACTCGCACTTGACTGGGCAATTGCTGTGATACATTGAAAATTGAAAACTCTCGTAAAATAACAAATACATTATCCGTTGTAAAGTTAATGATTAATCGTTAGGAAATCGATTAATTATCGATTTTCTATGAAGCTGCGTGACTGACAATGAGACTATCGTGGGACTAACGGATCTATTTTTAGAATGTAAGTGATATCGCCGTGACAGGTTTTATATTCCATTACTTGTTGGAATCCACGTGCCTGAGTTTCATTCCGTTTTGGTATTAAATATTGTTTTGTTTTTTTTCTGTCCATGTTTTTCTCAATTATGTCATTTTGCCTTAGGAATAGGCACTCTGAAAATTTCAATTGTATACCTATTACGGTTCATGAGATACAGCCCGCTGGCAGACGGACTGGTAGCAATTTGTTAGAACTACCTATAGGTAGTTGAGGTATACCTCAAAAGCATAAATTTCTTGCAGCGATTCACCGAATCATCATCAAATAGATAGGAGCAGTCAAAATGGCCAAATATATCGCAACACATCCTTATCCCTATAGTAATAAAGGTGTGTTGCGATATATTTGGCCAGTTTCGCTGCTCCTATCTATTTGATGCTGACTGTACACCTCGATCGTGTATTTATTTTCGCTTTGTGTCACAACCGTCTATTTTTTATACGCTTATAGCATTAGTCGCATTTCACCTCAAAGACATATTTTATTGTATTGGTCTCGATCGTCTATTTTCAATCAATCAATCAACACAGGTATGCTTGTGTTTCGATATTTTACAGGGTGTATTTTGGTGAGTGTGCCCAGGAACTACACGACCTCATCCCACCCTCCACTTTCTCCAATCGGTCTTCCAGACGCAGGGAGGGCTTCCATCCTCACGTAGTCGAATTTCCATCAGTTCGGACGAAGCGGTTTGCTGCGTCATTTCTTATTCGCACTGCCAAGGAGTGGAATGCTCTCCCTGCGTCTGTATTCCCGGAATCCTATAACCTTGTTGTTTTCAAGGCAAGAGTGAATAGGCATTTTCTGGGTAAGCGTGTACCATCTTCAACCTCGTCTTCACTTAACATCAGGTGAGACTGAGGTCAAACGCAAACCCATATATGATAAAAAAAAAAAAATGCTAAATCTTTCACGGTACACTCTGTCAAACTATGGAATGGACTACCACTAAGCTTAAGGCAGTCGCAGTCACTCAGTTCGCTTAAAAGGAAGTTAAGAGAGTTGTGGTTAAATGAGTAGGATGGTCTTTGCCGTTTAATTCCTTCAAGTCCCTAGTAGTGTTTTGCATTCCTGTATGTACTCGTATTTAGAATTTAATATCTATACATTATTTATTTATATGTGTATATATATATATATATATATATATATATATTGTTTTGTTTATGTATATTTATATGTGTGCATGTATATGTATATAAGTATATACGCATATGCGTCGTACATTTTATATAATGTTTATTTAGCTAAGTATATAATCTTTCCGTGCACATCTTGTTATTCTGCCTATCTTGTACATTTTCCTGGATCATGGTCTGGTTAACTGGAAGAGATCCCTTAAAGGGATAAGTTCGCCATTGTACAGTCACCACACGGGATTGTTGAGCCACCATAGAACCCTGTCATAATGACAACGTCAAGTCACTCAAAAGAAATTACGTCAAAATTTTCCGTCGACTTTCTGTGAGAGGGTTCTACAGTGGCTCAACAATCCCGTGTGATGACTGTACATGTTAATCCTAAGTTTATGTACGTACATATTTGTTAATTGTTTTGTGCAATAAAGAGTTTACATACATACATACATATTGATTATATTTATTTCGGATAACAGGATCCATAAATGTGTTAGTATAATGGCTTACAAACTTAATATTAGTATTAGTGTTTCCCTATCACTCATACACGCTACGAGTATAGGCAAAGTCATAAAATACATCAATAAATTAAAACATGAAATTCAAAAAATATTTGAAATCAAATTTAGAAAATATGTCAACTTTACGTTATGTTTACTAGTTACTAGCAAATAATTTTACCCGCAGTTCGCATATTTTGTAAGCCAGTATTTTTTTATACATATTTTATTAGTCAAAGATAATATTTTAATGAGTTAGATAGCAATTAAGTAATAAAACTATAGCTAAAACGCTTTTAAAAAGATACTTACCGAGGTTAATTGCAAATATCAATTAACGTATCAAATAAAACAGCGTTCAAACAATCGATTGCGGTGAAATGCGATTAGGGTGAAACACTACTCGGAAAATAAGACGCTACAAATTAAATATACTAATGTAGACAGCCACGCGAAAAATTGCTTCAAGTAAAAAAGCTATTGAGATTTTGTTCTGCCGAGGTGAAATGAATCGCTACAAGAAATTTATGCTTTTGAGTTAAAGTTCTAACAAATCTGGAGAGCGCGAGTTGGAACCCTAAAAATAACTTTAGACTAACCGCGTCGTCAATTTGACGTTGAAACACATTAGAGTTCCCAAAAAGCCCCATTTTTCTCGAGTGTCGCTCTCTGTACAATTACCAATTCAAATATTCCTTTATTTCCCTATTCAAACGTGCTGAGATCGACCCTCGGGGTATCTCCAAACCAAAGCCAACCTTAAAATCAACCTACTAGAACCCAAACACCAATGGTAATGACCCTACTTTTTTTTCGTGAATGAGCAAAAATTTGCCAAGACATTTTTAATCGTATTACCCCCGATTATGGTGGATAGAGATAAAAATTCGCTCGTAGGCAATTTGTTTAAAATGCGACGCTTTAGACAGATAGAATATAAATGTATGGAATTGAAATAATTGGCTTTTCTTTCCAAATCGTGTGGCATACAAAAGAAACATTATTAGGAATTATATGGATTGCGAATTAAATATGCTAAAGATCGTTCAACCACTTGTTCTTCTGGAAGTACATTCTGGAAGTTATATTGGCCTACTAGCAGGACTCATTGAGGTTGGCGATTTACGTACGTCCTGCTGGCAGGCCACGAGCTGACGATAGTGCAAAGGTGAGAACCATTTTTATCCGACTTTAAAATAAGAACGTTTTATAAACAAACAAAGATTTAAAAATAAAGAGAAGGCAGACTACTCATATAGACTTTGTTTGAGTTAGTTATGCGCATTACCCGCTTTATATAGGTAGTAGATCTTATATTTTTTTCAAGAATAAGAATAAACAATGGTTCTTGCCTCGCCACCGATTTGTAACATTTGAAAGTTAAAAGTTAGTAAAAAAAACAGCTTATCCTAATGTTAGCCCTTAAAGTTAGCTATAAAAACTAACAAAGAACATAAAAATAAAAAACAAAAACATATAAAACAAAAACATACATAAAAAGCAGTGCATAGGCAAAAGGTACCAGTCTCAGCTTTAGCTGGATGAACCCCAGCGCTGATTTTCAGACTGACTTTTTTAGAAAACTCCTAGGAATTAAAAAAAAAAATATAGCTATGACCTTATTTGCTGCAAATCAGCTCTACGCCATGTATGGCACACGTCAAATTTCGTTAGTTCTGAAAAGAATATTGTGTCATTCAACTAAAGTTAAAAGTCACTTTGACAAATGTCCTAAATTTAGGCCATTGGGCCTTCTACTAAGCCTTCTAAAAATAATGTATTGAATAAAAAATCACGCTGTATACAATGTATTATGTGGTAAGGTTAATTGTCACATCATTGTGCACCAAGCTACTAGCACATCTTTTTTCTTCTCGCGTGTCGCTCAGTGCGTCTCTATCGTTACAGACTAGAAAGAGGGAGACATCAGAGCGACTAAGTCCCTGGCAAGTTGTAATATCCCCCCAGCCCCCTTCCGGACTAGTTTGTTCACCTCACTGTCTCAAGAGAATACCACAGATAACAACAGAGATACCACTCTACTTTAAAAACGCTGAGAACTAAGTTAAAGTACGATTATTCTTGTTCCCCAGTACATAATTAATTATGCACAGGCGTTATTTTAAATAGCTGTTAAGGAGTTAGTCCTAAAAATGGTGGTAAATGGTGTAATCTCGTAATTACAACACCATTTTTAAACGACGTCAAATACCTATATTATACACGCGAAATAAAACAGGCCCGATTCTATTCATTTCGTCATGTCATAAACCGATTTAGAACTTTTTAATATACTTTGTTGTGTTGATTGCTTCATTTCCTTGTTGCTTAACCATATTGTTAACGTTATGGTAGCTCTTACTCGGTTACCTAATGATTCGCCGACAATTTTTACGCAGATTATTGATTGGCAGACAACGTTTCGCCGAGTAACGGTACGCCGATGGATTTGTTCGTAGATGTATTGTTTCGCAGACTAACGTTTCGTAACTCAACCTTTAGCAACTATTTAGTTGGCGTATGAGTCAGTAAGCTGAACAACTATTGACAGAAATTCGTTTAGGCTATTAATCACTACACATTTTGAATGTTTGCTCGAACAACCTTTCGCTTTTAACCGGTTGAACTATTATTCAGTGCTCATATCAACTTTTCGCTGCCTTTTCGTTTAGCACTGTTCGTCTGTTTCCTTTGTTTTTTTTTCGTATTTAATTTTTTCCTGATGTAATAAATGTATTTCTGATCATCATTTGTGTTCATTTTACTTAGGTATTGAAGTCAAAACAAACCAAGTCGCGACGCTAGCAATTCGGTTCTGGCGTTGTTGGTCGCAGTTCGCTAACGCTCGTCGTCGCACCTAACTATATTTTGATAATAGTATAGTCATTAAAATCAGTTAATTTTTGTTGGCAATATTATATTAATGTATACAAATGCAACAGTTGTACGGTTTACTGAAACAAATCCGAAACAAAAATCGACTGAACTTTAAATCTACTTAACAATAATGATGCCATGTGATAACTCTGCTTGTCATGTTTCGACGAATAGCTGTTCGGTAAACTGTAACAATTACGAAACAAACAATCGACTAAACGCAACTCTGCGTATCGCTTTTCTTCCTACCGACTACTCGGCGAAAAAAATAATAAGCGTCACGAAATTATACCAAACGTTACTCGGCCAAAAGAAAGGTCTGCCAATAGTTGTCTGCGAAACAAAAATCTGCGTAATTAAACTCGGCGAAACGACAGGTCACCCTCTTACTCACTTGACAATAAAGGCGAAAATAACTAAAAAGACAAAAGCCATATAAAATAGACGAAAACAAAGTAAAGCGGAAAACAAAGCAGTCTCAAAGGAAGACCAGCGTTGGCTCATCAGCCAGCACCAGCTGAGTTGGAACCGTTTCGCGACAGCTTTGCTACCTTTATGTGTACCTTTATGTTATTTTAATTTCTCACTGTGTTCGTTGTTGTAAATAAATGCTTTCTTTCTTTCTTTCAAAGTATGAAGTTCCTACATACTGAAAAAGTTTGCACTGTTACGTTTTCCTGTATTTCCCTCAAGATTTGTTTATTTGTAGCGGTGGTTAAATAAACAAGTGACTGTGCTGTTCAACTCTCTGCTCGCAAGGAACTGATTAAGGCGAGCAAATATCAAGTTTGATTGGAGGCGAGTCCGCGCGTTTTCAATCAAAAATAGTTGCGGCCGTAGAGAAATGTACGGTCCGTCACGATGATATCGCCTGTTGTTCACGATAATGAAGAAATGAATAGTTTAGTAGCCAGCAACGCACATATTGTTTGTTGAGAATATTCGTAACTCGAGAAATATAAAAAACCGGTCAAGTGAGAGTCGGACTCGCGCACCGGCGTATTCAAAGTCAAAGTCAAAGTCAAATATTTATTCAGTAAATTGGCCACATACGGGCTCTTTTACACGTCAGTATTCAGTATTTAAGTCCATACTTCAAAAACAAACCTTTTTTTATTCAACTCGTATGCAATAAGGTCTATATTGACTTGCCTAAATTTTAGTACACAGATCTTATAAAGTTTTTGATCAATTTCACGAAAACTATAAATTTTCAACACTTTGTTTTATTTTTCCCGTAAAATATATGTAGGTAATTTTTTGAACATTTTTGGTTATAAATCAAAAAGTACGTCACGGAAAATTATAAAAAAAATAGTTTTGAAATGTGCAGATTAAGCCCTTTCATGTGACACCCCATTTGCTATAATAAAATCACTTTCATTTTTCAACCCCCGCTTTCTAGACCCCTTTTAAATTATTTATAAAATTTAATTTCATATTTTTTACTGAAAACAGATGCGGGCAAGCAAGTTATACCACTATGCCAAATTTCAACTTGATAGCTTGTGTAGTAAAGTTGCTGAGAAAAACTGCCGTGACATACAGACAACGAAGTCTCACCATAACGGTTCCTTTTTTTTTCATTTTGGCACGGAACCCCAAAACCCGATCAGGTGCGCACTGATGATCCCTTACCCCTCTTAACTCTCACTCTTCTTAACTTGGCAAGTTTTTATTAATTGTTGTTTTTCAAGTGTTTTTGTTTGGTGGGTAGTTAGCTAGAGACTCACCCTCGCTGAGCAGAGGCTGGGCATCGGCGCTGGGCCGGCCGGCGGGGCACAGCGGCAGCGCCGGCGACGCCCCGCCCTCTGACTCCACCTGTGAACACACCGGAGGTTATCGATCGATGATCGAAATTTGTTTGATCGATTTCCAAAATCCTAAGTCACACCACGGAATTGTTGAGCCACTAGCTAACATTCTTAATTCTGTCGGGTTGTCACATCGGTATATTACTATTGTAATAGGGGTGATGACTATTGTTTTCTTTGTCAATCAGGTAGATTATCAAAAAGTATTGGACCTTATTGGAAATAATAATAATAACAATAACTGATGGTGAAAACCGCAATAAAATCCGTTGCCTAATTTGAAAGATCTAAGCATACATACAAGCGGACAGACTGCGGGAAGCGATTTTTTTAATACTATGTAGTGATTATATCGCGTAAATTTATTTAATATGTATTGGATTCTGAAAGGATCTTTTGTACATGTCAAATACAAATATATTTAGCTTCATGTACCTACCACTTTGAACTGGTTAGGTTAGGTTAGGCAGGGCTTGTAACCGGTTACAAATAAACCGGTATTTATTTAGATAAAACCGGATAATTATTTAGGTAACGTTCGAACGAATTGATTTGGAAACGTTATTTCGAAGCGCTCTCTAACCAGTTACTCGGTGTTTGGGTACGGGAACAATGACCGCTGTCGCACCGGTGGCGCTGCCAATCAAATCTTGCAAACCGATCGTGTATTCTTAAACGAACCAATCATCTGTTTTCTTAAGCGAGCGGTCATTAACCCTAGTCTCTGCCCACACGGAGGAAGCGCTCTCTAACCGGTAAATGGATTTCGTTCCCTGTTTGCGCTCCGAGATATTAACCGGTTCGAGTGATGTTCTTGCGAGCGTTACCTTTATTACAGGTTAGGCTCTCAAAGTGTGGCTTTAACCGGTATGGAAAATAAACCGGTTTTCAAGCCGAAATATCCGTCAATGGCTTGAGAAAGGGAAACACACCAAGGCTACTCACTTTTTAATGACTGCGTGTCGCAATCCTCGGCTGCGGTGCCCACCTACCCGCGTTTTACAAGACATTTAAAAACAATTGCCAATATCACTTACAATAAACGTTAAATCATTTTAAATGTCTACGTGAATAAATATATGTATATGTCGTGATTCAAACCGACGGAGCACTACCACTGGTCAATTAATTTTTTTTTTAAATGGCGTTTGTCCATGAGGACAATTCTGCCAATGTCAAAGTTTGAGGATACATGTGATCGGTTCTTGAAAATGTTATTAAAACATTTAGAGTGTTATATTCTCCGAGATCAGAGGCAAGAGTGTCGGCCGCCGCTCGCGCTGACCACTCCACCGAGCTCTTCAACACCACTGAGGCACTAAACAAACGAGACAAAATAATCGACACGTGCAGCAACCAACACTCTTGTCACAGAACTCGCCCTAGCACAGTCATGACATGCTATGGCAACTTAGAACAAGACAATTTTTCATTGATACCAGAGCCATCTCTACCACAAATTTTACTAGTTGTTTTATAAGCTAGGTTTAAACCTAAATAGAAATAATTTTAATTTATTCCTACAATTTGGCCATTAGCATATTATATAGGGACGAGACGCCTGTTTCACAATCGTCAAATAAAGCATATCTGTCAAATAAATTACGCCCTTTCCCTTTCTTACACTTGAAAATAGATAAGGAGAGAGCTATCTTTATTTGACAGATGAATTTACTTGTCGATTGTGAGACAGGCCCTTAAAATCATAATATATACTACCTTTGACGTATGCTTATAGTTATTTATACAGACGTTGCGGTAGCTACAAACTAGATGGCGCTGTAAGCAAGATTAAAAAAATGGCTCGAGTTGCCCGTCTATCTCCGTATGCATAATAAGTAGTAGTCTTTGGCACGGTTTCATTTGACACAGAGCGTTTCTTCGGATGACAGAAGTCAGGCAAACGTCGAGGAAGATAATTAAAACAAGTTTAGTCTGTGATTTAAGTTTGTTAATGATTATGCAAAAAGTTTTAATTAGGTCGAGTTTAATTCAGCCGCATCTTGAATTATCCTTACATAGTATAAAATAAAGTCGCTTTTCGCGTGGCTGTTTATCCGCTAACTCCTCATAAACCACGCAACGGATTTTGATGCGGTTTTCACCGTCAGTTAGATAATTTTTCACGGAAGGTTTAAGTATTATAATAGTAGAAGCGAAGCGAGGGCGGGTCGCTAGTATGTACTAAATCAATGCCAAGCGGCACAATTTAACCCCTGACGCCAAACAGCGCTTTTTGTATAATCATACCAAATTTGAAGCTCGTATAACAGTTTAACCGTATTTACGATACAACAAAAATAAAAGTACATTAAAAAAAACGTTTCTTGTAATCATTATTTCACTTAATTATTATTTTTTTACTTATTAGTAAATTCGCGGTAATAACACATGTTTTGGAAAAAAATTCAACCCGCTATCTATTACGGTTCAAAAGATACAGCTCTTTATAGTTAGGAAAGACAGGCAGACAGACGGACGGGCGGACAGACAGCGTAGGCATATTAATAGGGTCCCGTTCGGCGCCATTTGGGTACGGGACCCTAATAAACAAAGTCGGGTTAGCTACACCATTTATTAAATCAAGAACGGCTGGAGTGATTTTTATTAAATTTGACACACATAGTTTATAACCTGGATTCTAAAATCTTTTTTTCCCGGAAATAGTGATAGTTCCCGTGGGTTCCAAAAAATTACTACTACGCAGACAGAGTTGCGGGGCAAAGCTAGTTGTTAATAGATAGGTTAGGTCTGGTGTGTAAGTTCTATAAACCTCTTCCAGGTGGCGACACTAGCGCTAACACGCGGCTAGAGCCTGCCTCCTGCCCCGAGGGAGAGGTAAAGCCGACGGGCCCTGAGTAAACCAACGCGCCCTGTCCACGGGACGCAGCCCGTTTACTGTAGTCTGGTCCAGGACTTGATTAACGCTAATAAGTTGCTAACGTTACCCGCTGATCGACAGTTAACGTTAGCAAATATCGGTTAAATTTTGTTAATATATTTTAACGTTATTTTTACAGGTAAATTGCAGTAACGTTAAAAGCAAAGTATTGTTAATATTAACGTTATTTTACGAACGTTATCCGCGTCCGTCATCAGCTTGATTTAATGTTATTTTTAATGGTATTCTATTTTTATTTAGGTAGTAAACGGTATTTGTACGAAATTACCGTTAAGTATAAAGTTACGCCCGCCGCAGTAAACCGGCTGAAACACCTGGACTTTGACGTTTGATCCATGCAGGATGATTGCCATACGCAATGATTATGACCGTTAAGTAACGTAATTAATCATGTTATCATCTAATAATTAACAAGTTTAAATGGCCGTCGTGCACGATGACGTCACAGTTCATGTCGGATCTCTCTGTCTAATAAGTAGTATTTAAATGCTTATAATTATCATTATTTTTTGGCCGCTTTTAATTTTAATATCACTTTTTGCCATCTCTTTTACGATATTTTCAAATTTTGTTAAGAATTAAATGTGATAAAAAAAAATCATGCATATTCCTTATTTAAAAACCGGTGAAAATTATGACCGATTGAACATAAATTGTCAATAATCTCTTTATAATTCTTTATTTATTTATTTACGGTATAGGAAAACCAACAGCTCTCCATTACCAAGGAAGGTGACATTAATACTTAAAATATCGTTAACTGTAATTTATAGCTTCCTCTAAATATTGAAAACCGGCCAACTGTGAGCCGGGCGGCACAAAACCGGCCAAGTGTGAGCCGGGCGGCACAAAACCGGCCAAGTGTGAGCCGGGCAGCACAAAACTGGCCAAGTGTGAGCCGGGCAGCACAAAAATGGCCAAGTGAGAGCCGGGCGGCACTAAACCGGCCAAATGTGAGCCGGGCGGCACAAAACCGGCCAAGTGTGAGCCGGGCGGCACAAAACCAGCCAAGTGTGAGCCGGGCAGCACAAAACTGGTCAAGTGTGAGCCGGGCGGCACAAAAATAGCCAAGTGTGAGCCGGGCGGCAGTAAACCGGCCAAGTGTGAGCCGGGCGGCACATAACCGGCCAAGTGTGAGCCGGGCGGCTCAAAACTGACCAAGTGTGAGCCGGGCGGCTCAAAACTGGCCAAGTGTGAGCCGGGCGGCACAAAACCGGCCACAGTTGGGCGGCACAAAACCGGCCAAGTGAGAGACGAGTGGCAAAAACCAGCCACAATTGGACGGCACAAAACCGGCCAAGTGTGAGACAAGCGGCACAAAACCGGCCACTATTGGACGGCACAAAACCGGCCAGGTGTGAGCCGGGCGGCACAAAACGGCCAAGTGTGAGACGAGCGGCACAAAACTGGCCAAGTGTGAGCCGGGCGGTACAAAACTGGCCAAGTGTGAGCCGGGCGGCACAAAACCAGCCACAGTTGGGCGGCACAAAACCGGCCAAGTGAGAGCCGGGCGGCACAAAACCGGCCAAGTGTGAGCCGGGCGGTACAAAACTGGCCAAGTGTGAGACGAGCGGCACAAAACTGGCCAAGTGTGAGTCGGGTGGTACGGAGCACTTGAGCGGTTTTTTTTTTATATTTTTAACTTATTCTCTTTCTTTCTTGTCTAATTGTTGACTATAAATACGGTTTAACATTGTAAATGGGCTGTTCCGGTTGGTTTTAAATGGATCCATCGAACGGGCGTCAGTCGGCGATAGTGCCGCAGATTTAGAACGGCGAGCCGAGATTAAGGACTGGGTAACGGATATTTATCGAGATCGGAAGCATTTCGGGTGCAGAAACGTATTTTAATCCAATTATCTGAGAAGGGTAATGTTTTACAAGCTTTTTATTAACTTGCAATGTTTGTTTGTTTTGGTGAAACCTTGCGCAAGATTTGAACCACTTCCCGGTGTCCGATTGAGCTAAAATTTGGTATGCCGACGTAACTTCGGTGACAAAGCAATAATATGGTGGAGCTGGTCTGATGATGCGGTTGGAAGGTGGTCACAGGAACTCCTCATCGAAACTAGATGGCCACGGCGTGTTTGGGCTCGTTGGATTTGTCTTGACAAGCAGATGGTTGTGTAAAAAAAAGTACAGTCGGCAAGAAAAGCTTGTCCCAATTTTTTTTTTACATACTTATATTATTTGTATTTATGTATAGACGGTCTGATTTTATAGGACGAAGTGACGTTAAATGACGTTACGTGAAGTGACGTCGTCTTAGCGTCGCGAGTGTTACATTATAGTATAGGTATTTTAATTTTTTTTAATGTTTTATATCACACTTCATTGCTGACGGTACTAACGCTGATGATAAATTCGCTATAAAATGACGAGTTAAACGACCACCTTCTGTCTCTTTCACACCAGCGCGATGGCACCAAATTATTATTGTCCTCAGAATTACATCAGTAGGTATGCACAATTTCGAGTCAATCTGATTAGAAATACGTTAAAATCGACTTGCTTATTTTATTACGATGTTTGTTTGTTTGCGATAAAACATATTTATTAAAATCGGTCCACAATTGGGTGAATCAACTTTTAAGGTACCTACTCCCCATTTTTCGAAATGTTTAACAATTTTTATTTTTTTTGAAAAACTATTTACTTATTTGCTAACGTCGTGGCTTAAAATCAGACAAATAGGCTAACATTTAAAAAAAATGTTCTAAAATTAGTAGGTACAATTTTAAATAATAATTTAGTTGGTAACGCGGGGGATGCTTCCTCAGGTTTTGTATGAAAAATGTGCATTTTCCCCTGAGTTACTAAGGCTTTACGAAAATTAAGAACTACTTATTTGAGATGTCTAACATGTGGGATCTGTAAATTTGATGGTCTGATTTTTATATTCCTAAATAATTATTAATCATAACATAAGTCACCAGGAAAGTTTCAGTGCCGCAAAAGAAAAGGAGAACCTTAAAAGTTGTTTCGCCCAATTAACGAAGATATTGCGTAACATACACAAAAAAAAAAATGAGAACCTCCACTTTTTGTAAAGTTGAAAATTTGCCAAGTATTAAGTCCGCCGCGCCCGCGTGTTCTTAAAATTGTGGCCCAAAACCTCAACCTTGACCTATAGTCTGGCAGGATGCCAACGCTTAAAAGACGCTAGTGCGGGGCTCTCTAACAAGAATAATAATAATAATCCAGCCTATATACGTCCCACTTCTGGGCATAGGCCTCCACTCACAATGAGAGGGTTTGGGCTATAGTTCCCACGCGGGCCCAGTGCGGATTGGGAACTTCGCACACACCGTCAAATTACTTTGCAGGTGTGTGCAGGTTTCCTCACGATGTTTTCCTTCACCGAAAAGCTCATGGTAAATTTACAAATTATATTTCGCACATACATTCCGTAAAACTTAGAGGTGCGAGCCCGGGTTCGAACCCACGACTCAAAGAAAATAAATTAACAGCGACCGGAAAATTTGTGGCACATTTCAATAACTGTAGTGAGTTCTCATTCATCAACTTCCAATATACTTACATAAGTAATATCAATACAATACAACCATCGCTAAAGAGCGATCTCTTCCAGATACATTTTGGGTACGTAGTTGAAAATTTGTAATAGAGACATTTAAAAGTTACTAGTCAATAATAATTAAGTCAGTTTCCAAATAGGTACAGCTAACAAGAGCTGATCCACAGCTGTTTAGTTAATTTCATGATCGAAATCAATTTTAGTGCTATTAAGTGACACACGAGTAATCAAAGGTCAATAGATTAATGGCCAGTGCCTAGTCGAGGAAAGATGTGTACACTTTTTCACCTTATTCCATTGTAATAAGGTCTAAATGTGTATACATCTTTCTGTCCTCGACTGTACATGAGTACATGTCACAATAAAAATCTATTTTGAACTTTAATATATCGATGTTTACATTGAAAATCGATAAATGAGAACTCACTATAATAATTCAAAAGTGCCACGAAAATTCCGGACTCTGGAAATAAAATTCGAAACCAACCTCATTCGAAACGGTAATATTTTCCCACGCGTACAAAAACAAGTGAGGTAAAACAAGAGCTTGCGAATAAAATGTTAAAAAAATACTGCCAATTACCAGGTCATTTGTGTATAAAGCCGAATGGCACCTAACCACGTTCATTTTAGGGCAACTAATTGCATATTACAGGCCTGTTTCAGCAGCGGTTCAAACTAATTAGGAGGCCGCGTGTCACCGGCAGATACATTAGGCTTCGTAACAATGACATACTAGGTAAAATACTCGGTAAAATACTAGGTGACAAAAATAACGAGTATAAAATACTAGGTAATAAATAACAGGTATAAAATACTAGGTAAAATGTGGTAAAATGAAGTGTTTGCGTTAATAATTGCACTGATGGTTTCGTACGGAATGTTAAATTAATGTTTACATGGTACGTACGTACATGATTTAGTTTGACGAACAAAAATATTTGTGGTGTTTTTAAATTGAAATGGCATATTTGTAAGCGGAGCGGAAATGTACTTGTATATTTAGAGCGTTAATTTCTTATAATAGGCCATGTTAAAACTAAACAACGTTTATGCCAATTTCACCATACGACGTTAAATGTTAATACACTACTAAGCTGTTAGTTCATATATACATTTTGACAGCTGTTAACACTCTAGTCAAAATGTATGAACAAATAGTCGATTAACATTTAACATCGTAAGGTGAAATTACAAATAGCCGAAACGACGACCTAATAAAATGCTGAAATATATTTTAAATGAGAGCACATAAATATTACGTATAACGAATTTAAAAGGAAAATTATCACGACTTAGTAGACTTTATTGCTTCTTGAGTTAAAGACGATTAAAACTTTTACTGCACCTACCAAAAATCAGCTAAGATAACTTTAACTAGAAAATTTGCTAATATTTGTGTTTTTTTTTGGAGATTGTTTGTGTTTGTAAGAATGGCGACGGAACCCTCCACTGCGCACGGCCCGCCGCGCTCCGGTCCGGTTTTTTTGTAATTACGTTCTACTCGCCAACTAATAAATCGTGTGGACAAAAGCTAATCGACCCAAACAACTATTGATGTTCGTGTTCATCACGTTAGGGCGGACAGCCACACAAACAAACCGCGCTGTTTAGTCTGCGCTTTGATCCGCCGTCGTAACAAGTCGGTATAACAAAGATCAAGACCAAGGAATACAGTCAAATATATCAGCAGGCTTAGCACGCATGCGCGAGATAATATTTGACAGGTGCTAGGGAAATGAATGTATTCCATATTCTAACGTAAGACTTAACCCTGAAGATCAAATAAAAGAGTCTCGTCCTGACTTTTATTACCTTGTATTACTCAGCGACAATTGCAAAAAAGGCGTGGTAGCCTAATGGTTTCACCTGCCGACTCTTAGGCCTCGTTTACGGAGACGCGGCGCGTCGCGCGTCGCGTGCGGCGTGGCTTCTCGCGGCGCGTGGGACGTTTTTTCCGTTTATAGACAGGCGGTGCGTGCAGCGGCCCGCGTCATCGCACGCGCAAACACAAACATATGGCAATATAGAGATCATAGAGACATAGAGATGCGAGACGGGAAAAGTGGCGGTGCCCGCCGCGGCGCCCGCAGCGGCGGGCGCCGCGGATCCTCAGTCGCGTCACACACATAGAGCTATAATAATATATATTAATATACCAAAATATATATTATATTATAGCTAAGCACCACACACGACAAAGATACCAAAATATATTTTACACGTCAAAATCTACCAGCGCTTCCCAAGAGGAGACCACTGCTGAGAAGAAGCGCCGCAAGAAACTCAACAGTTAGTCATTTTTTTAATAAAAAATATAACAATGTCACTACTTATTCTAGCATTATATAAAACTGTAAAAATAATATTAAATATCTGCGTAGTTTTGCAGGAAAACATGTCAGAATGACTACGAGAAAATTTATATATATATATATTATATATATATCACACAAAACAGTTTTGACATGTCTTCCTACATAAACCGTGTCCCCTAGACAAGATACAGCGTTTACATGATTTTTATGAGGTATGTACGAGTAGTAGGTAAGCTATTGAACATTAAACATGCATATTCTCCAAACTTCTCATGTTCCGTTGCTGTAAACACTGGGCCACTTCTTATAATAAATAATTCACTTTTTAACATACAATTTTCTTCTAAAAAAAAGTCGATTATATCGTACTCCATTGCGACAGTGACTATGTCTGCGTTGTGGGATTTCCAAATTAGACTGGCAGAAGGTTCCCGTCGCGGGCATCGCTTCATCGAGAATTGCCGCTGCGTGCGCCGCAGCGATAAACGCCGCGTGCGACGCGGCGTTGCCATCCGCGGGCTCCGCCACAAAATACGCTCCATTTCAAGCAAACGCGTGAAAACCCGCTTCTCCGTAAACGCACTTATACAACGCCATATGTTTGAATTAAGTGCGGGCCGCGCCGCCCATCGCAACGCGCGACGCGCCGCGTCTCCGTAAACGAGGCCTTAAGCAGAGGGTCGTGGGTTCGAACCCGGGCTCGCACCTCTAAGTTTTTCGGAATTTATGTGCGAAATACAATTTGTAAATTTACCATGAGCTTTTCGGTGAAGGAAAACATCGTGAGGAAACCTGCACACACTTGCAAAGAAATTTGACGGTATGTGTGCGAAGTTTCCAATCCGCACTGGGCCCGCGTGGGAACTATAGCCCGAACCTACTCATTACTCATTGTGAGTGGAGGCCTGTGCCCAGCAGTGGGACGTATATAGGCTGGATTATTTTTATTATTTATTATAGTATAAGATTAGTATAGATAGATACTTATAGATAGATATTTTTTATAATTTACGCAACCGTATCGACCACGAGGGCAATTGCTCTTAACTTCATTAATCGTAACCAAATGATTGAGCTGGCGGCAACAATTAATATTGACACGAGCCACTAAGTTGTCTGGAAGTCGGCGCAATCAGTGGTAAGTCAAACACGAGACTCCTCTCCCCTCTTGGGAGGGCAGCAATTAGCAGGCTATAAGTTTCTTGGTTATCTCAATTCTCGACGTCGACGCATGCGCGGCGTGCTTAAATTTTCAGCAATTTTAGCTAAAAACACTCGAACAAATCTAGTCACCTTTTAAACAAAAACTAAATCAAAATCGGTCCAATAGTTTTGGAGCTATAGCGTACATCCAATTTTTGGTCGCATAACTACATACATTTAAAACATAGTCAGCCGCTCACTGCTCGTCTAATGAGAACACAGCCTAAGCCAAAAGGTATCTCTAATATAATATCCAAAGCAGGTTCGATTCTCTTCTGCTAAATAAATATAAATATAAACCTACTACATGTTTCGTAGATGCCACTGTGGTCGAGCAGTGGGCTTAACATTCATGCACGAGATAAAATTGGACAGGTGCTAGGAAAATGTATACATCTATTCTATATTCTAACGTAAGACTTAACGCTTAAGGTTAAAATAAAAGTGTCCCATCTTGACTTTTATTACCTTTTATTAATAAGCGATTTTAACGATTTCCACATTTTCATTGCGATTTTATCAAGACGAGACACTTATTTTAAACCTTAAGCGTTAAGTCTTATATTAGAAAATGCAGTAGATGTATTCATTTCCCTAGCATTTGTCAAATTGTTTCTGTTGCATGCATGTAAGCCCGCAGGGCAGTAACCGCAGCTAGCATCACTAATTATACATTATTGCTGCATTAATTATAACGTATCGGACTAATTGGTCGTGAAATAATTTAGTAGCGAATGAAATTATTCTGTGGTAATATGCAGCTTTCATGATGCAATTTAAGAATCGAACGTGGCTCCATGATTTTATGATTATAGCGAGATTTTGAATATAATATAATATAACTCTTATAGGGTAGCAATTAATTGATCTACATGTTCTTATTATCAATTAATTATATACTAATTATCTAGTAGTTATTACACAATACTATCAGATTACTGAGATATACACACTGTCTTGTAACAAATAGGATTGAAAACATTTTTTTTTCTTTGTTGATCAAATAGATTATTAAAACAGTATTGGACACATATTTTTTTCTTTTTTCACATAATCAAAAAATTACGGAGATTATATTGAGTTTAAATGTCGCATGACGACACTTCTCAATACAATTTTTGTACAGAAGTGACGTCACGAGCCCTCACTCTCTAACTTTGACGCGCTATCTTTGTTATTTTTTGTTTGATTGACAAAAGAAAGTGTCCGATGGTTTTTGACAATCTAACTGACAGACTAAATAGAATTTCGTTTTCTTTACCCAATCACCATCCCTATTGTTACGAATAAAGAGTTTAATTTAATTTGCAGTCAGGATGCAAGTCGCAGATTTGCCCAGCTAGGCACCCTGAACAATGAACTAACTGTTCTTTCTACGTAATCTTTAATAATACCGTTATTTCATAGTCACAATAATCTCTAATATTATAATATACCCGTCCATGGCGGGGCTTCCATCGGGCAATGGCAAATCTTTTCAGCCGTAGTTCTTTCAATGATTACCATTCAGGCCGTAATGAGGGTTCTGTGGAGGGCCTAAGAAAACAGCTTGCGGGTGAACAGAAATTAGCACCAGGCAAATACAGTGAAAATACTTTGTTATTGGAAAGGAGCGGGCTTATGTTCGGGATGTTTTTTTTAATCAGAGAAGAATTTGCTTGAATTTATTCGATGTAAAGATGTTTTATTACGTTCTATACTAAGTATTACTAGCAACCCGCCCTGGCTTCGCACGGGGAACATATACGTTACTAACCCTTAATAAATCATACACATACACATAAACCTTCCTCATTAGTGCTCCATTGGTGAAAACCTTATGAAAATCCGTTCTGTTGTTTTTGAGTTTATCGCTTTCAGAACAGATGCGGCGGGAGGACTTTATTTTATAGAGCACATTGAGCCACTAGTCGCGGCCACAACGTAGCCACTAGTGGCCGCCACAAGCTGTGGACGAGTTTTTTTCATACATTTTGTATAGCATCGGCGCACACCGAGCGTTCGAGTGGCTGCTTCTGAGCCACAAGCTGCGGTAGTCGCCCGCGCTCGCTACTAGTGGCCGCGTTTTGTCGCTCGCCTCGCGCGCACACTCGGCCACAGTCGCCGGCTTCTCCAATAAACAATAGCCAATAGTGGCAGCCACTAGTGGCCGCCACTCAGCCACCTGTGGCCGCGATTGGTGATTGCATCTAGTGGCTTAGCCGAACCACTAGTGGTCGCGTTTAGTGGCGGCCACTAGTGGTTCAACGTGCGGCTGCCCATAATGTGTAATGTAATGATATTATAAACAGGACAGATTGGCTCATTTGTTTGTTTGTAATTGATATAATCTGAAACTACTGCACTGATTAGTAAGCTAATCCAGAAGGAACATTGTAGGCTATTAGTATTTTATTTAATAGGCTATATTTTAGCTTATTTAGCGAAGCTATTGAACGGGTCGCTATCTGTCATATTGGTAGTACATATTATCTTAATTGATAGATGTATAGATAGATAAAAATTGACGACGCGGTTAGCCTAGTTGGTAGTGACCTTGCCTACGAAACTAGCGTCCCGGGTTCGAAATTTCCAATCCCGGTATGGGCAAATATTTGTGTGATGAATGCGAGTATTTGTTCCTGAGTCATGGATGTTTTCTATGTATTTAATTATGTATTTCTCTATATAAGTATATATATCGTTGCCTATAGTACCCATAGTACAGTCAAGGTCATAAATATGTATAGACTTTAGTACCTTGTCACTTTAATCGCTGTGACATGCATATATGGCAGATTAAACATGACATTAAATAGACAAGGTACTAAAGTGTATACATATTTATGACCTTGACTGTATATAGCATCACATAGATAGGAGCAGCCAAAATGGCCAAATATATCGCAACACATCCTTATTCCTATAGTAATAAAGAAGTGTTGTGATATATTTGGCCACTTTTGCTGCTCCTAAGTATTTGATGCTGACTGTACAAGCCTAAAGCTTTGTTTGGGACTAGGTCAATTTGTGTAAGATTGTCCTCCCTCATATTTATATATTTTATTCTACACAAACAAAAAGTTGCATTAATCGCATAAAAAGAACATGATTAAATATTATCTCGAGGTTTCGATCGTATTGCAACAATCGCCTCGTTTTGTATAGTTTGTATAAACTTATATAAATATGTGTGCAAAATTTCAGTTTTGTGATACTGATAGCTTCTGAAAAAAGTGAGTGTGAAAATACAGACAGACAGACATATCGAAATTATAAAGGTTCCTACTTTGCGTACGCAACCCATAATATTTTTTAAATAACTTATTCTAACAAACTCAGGTCTTTTACATACATAAATAATATTATAACTTATTTGACCTCACTCCTACTTTAGTCAAAAGACTGCACTTGCTTTAATAAACAACTTTCTGCCGTGCAAAGTTAAAACGCACTAACTGTACATCGGCCACTATAAATTGATCTCCAGCTTTCAACAACTGACAGTCTGTATGAGACCATGATATGGCGGTCGTGGTGCACTTACTGCGTTTTTAACTGTGCTGGGCTGTGTTTAAGCTCTCAAAGCTGGCAGCTAGTGTAAACATCTCCCTCTGAACTGTTGATATTTGTATCACTTTAAAATAATATTAGTTTTCCGCTTCGACTGATTTCATGTTTAAAAGTTGTTCCTCTCGGTTCCGTATGCAAATAAAATATTTAGTTATTACTTATCACCCGATTACACAAGAAGAAGGGTAATGTGGTTCACTAATGATTCTCAACCGCACGTTTCGCAAACTGTTTCATTTCGCAAACTGTTTCATTTACAGCTTCGGAAAATAAGCGTTTGGCCAAATGAAACAGTTTGCGAAATGAAACAGTTTGCGAAATGAAACAGTTTGCGAAATGAAACAGTTTGCGAAATGAAACAGTTTGCGAAATGAAACAGTTTGCGAAATGAAACAGTTTGCGAAATGAAACAGTTTGCGAAATGAAACAGTTTGCGAAATGAAACAGTTTGCCAAATGAAACAGTTTGCGAAATGAAACAGTTTGCCAAATGAAACAGTTTGCGAAATGAAACAGTTTGCGAAATGAAACAGTTTGCGAAATGAAACAGTTTGCGAAATGAAACAGTTTGCCAAATGAAACAGTTTGCGAAATGAAACAGTTTGCGAAATGAAACAGTTTGCCAAATGAAACAGTTTGCGAAATGAAACAGTTTGCGAAATGAAACAGTTTGCGAAATGAAACAGTTTGCGAAATGAAACAGTTTGCGAAATGAAACAGTTTGCGAAATGAAACAGTTTGCCAAACGTTTGTCGCCCAAATGGAAGGACACCGGGTAATGTATTTTATGTATTTAACCCCCGACACAAAAAAGGGTATCTGTGTATTTGTGTATCTGTTGTCTGTGGTATCGTAGCTCGTAAACGAATTAACCGATTTGGATTTAGTTTTTGTTTTTAGACAGGTGACTTATTTGAGAGCGTTTTTAGCTAAATTTGATGAGAATCTGTTAAGCCGTTTGAGAGTCATGAGCTCTGATAGTCGAGGTCTCGATTTTGTCAAGGGATTTCTAACTCTGTTTAGGTTGGGTTTTTTATATGTAATAGAAGTAGGTCCTCAAAAACGTATAAATAAGTTTTTATTGTGTTTACCGCAGCCATAAAGAATAACTTAATTAACCTCACTAACTAATAATTCAAAAGTTTTAACTTAAACCCTACTGGTAGTTACTAGTTAGTTGGGTAAACTCATCGAATTCCGTGACTAGCTCAATTCCGTGGTAGCAGTTCTATAATCCACCATAGAACCCTGCTAATAGAATCTAGGAACCGAAATACGACCTTAGACTTTTAAACAGGCTAAGGCAAATAAATAAAATGTATGTTTTAGGTCCCAGATTCGACTTGCAGGGTTCTATAGCGGATTATAGAACTGCTACCACGGAATTGAGCCCGTCACGGAATTCGATGAGTTTACTATATAATTACCCCTTATAATTCGTATATAGCCTATGACATTTCCACGTTTTTGACTAATCATTGACACCACATAGTTTGAAATCTGTCCAATTTAGGAGCTAGACTGAAACATCTGCTTTTTGGTCACATACATGTTAAAAACATTACGGGAATTAACTCATTAACTAGTCGGCAGTAACTCGGAAACCCAACACATAGTACCTACTTAACGTGCTTGCCTCGGTAGGACATTTCGAGTAATATTTGTTGGCAACTTTTTCCATTGTGAGGCTTAGTCGAGGCAACTCGCAACTTCGCGCGGATTACCGCTGGGCACAAAAACCGCTCAAACCTCTGATGGTGCCTTTGTCTTCGTTGTATAGAGGAGAGGAGCAGCTCCTCGCCCGCGACTTCATCTGCGAAGTGTTAGTACTCGTACTTTTGTTAAAAAGTACAGATAAAGTTTTCATTACGTATCATCGGGGGTTAACTTGCACGAGATAAAATTTGACAGGTGCTAGGGAAATGAATCCCAGTACCCAGACTCCAATCCGCTTGTAGTAAACGTTTCGGAGAATACGTATGCATGTCCACACAACGCTGTCTTAAACCATTGTAGCTTGAAAAGCCTAACTCTATTCAAGGCCAAAAAACTATTTCTCTCCTACATTTAAGTTATGATGAGACAGGAGCCATTTTAGTTTAGTTTCTCGCAAGTTTTTTTCGTTAAGTCGTAAGACTTTTTAGTTCCTATTTCCAATGAAATACCCTACTGTTTTTATAATTGGTTTCCCGCGATACAGGCTAAGCCTAGTGCGGGGGACCCCTGGCAATTTTGTTGAAACTTTTATGAAAAATATTAATAAGACAGAATTTTATTTAACTACTTATTACTCCAAAATACACGAATACTATGTATTTGTTAGTTGTTTGTTTAGAGAAGCATTTTGTATTCATTTAAAAATTCCATATTTCTGTCACAATCGTAATGAATAAAAAAAGAAGAACAGATGAAAACCCCAGATAAAATTGGAGAACACCAGACCTTATAACCCTTAAAATAATGGCTTAACGAATTTTTGACAAGCTTAGCTATGAACACTCGACCAAGTCACCTTTCAAACAAAAAAAAATCTAAATCGGTTCATCCGTTTGAAAGCTACGATGCCACATACAGATACACAGATACACAGATATGTACACGTTAAGCTTATAACACCCCTCTCTTTTGTGTCAGCAGTTAAATAGTGACTAATGGGAGAGCGACATTTGTCTGCCTTTTCCATCCATTATAACCAGAAGAAATACAAAACAAAATTGGCTACAACAATACCTAGTAATTATCCCCGTTCCGTTCCAAGTATTTTCCACATCCTACCTGGAGTTCCAAGTATTTTTCACTGTTATTTTATTTCCGCCCGTAAACGCTATTTACTGGACGCAGTGTTCCGGCCGATTACACCCTATTCCGATTACTCGATATAGAAATATCTTCAGCTTCAACATTTAAAGAATTGAAAAGAATTATTAGGTCGATACCTGAAGGGGACATTTTTATTAAATATTATATATTTTGCCTCCCGAGTAGCACAAAAGCTGTATAACAGTTTATACAGCCATTATAACTCTTGTTTCAGCATTTTAAGCGCTTGACAGATGGACATTTGTAACACCAGAGGCGTCACTAATGGGTTGCCGGTCTCGAAGAAATTCAATGACACCCGTTTTAAAAAACCCCATAATGTAGCACATTGGGAAAATCTCAGCGGGAAGTTCATTCCAAGTTCTTATAGCACGCGCTAGACACGTTCTAGAGAACCGGCGCGTGGTTCACGGAGAAAATAATCTAGTTTCGTGTAACAGAATATTGCATTATATGTGACAACTATACACACATTTTTACACATTAATATAATATTCTACTTCTGTACAACATAATTTCTAGTACCTATTACCATTTACCTAGTATCGTAGGAAACAAATTTTGTGTAGTATTACAAAACCTGTTGGACGCTAAATGCATATTTTACTCTGTAACTAGGTATTAGATAGTAACCACTACAATATCAAAGTTTTCGTGTACTGGAATATTTTAACTAGAATATTTTAGTATTAACAAAAATATGACTTGTTGTCATTAAAATAAAATCTGTTAACCATAGCTGAAATCTGTTTTCCTACACCAGAATCATAACTACAATAAAATCTGGTAATATTGTAAAATAATTTTTTCTGTGTTGAGCGCAGTGGCTCAAGGGAACGGGAACGAACGTCCCGCCGATGACGAGCGTAGGCGTATTAGGGTCCCGTTGGACACCCTGTGGGTACAGAACCCTAAATAAGAACTCTGGTTTATAAAGCTCATGTAAGCTCGGGCCTCGGCGCGGTGTAACGTGAATCCACCTTTATCATGTTTTAAATATTCTCACTTCATATTTGGATCATTGCACAACAAAGACTACACCAGGAAGGGCTATAAATAAAAAACATCAAGATAAAAATGGTCTATAAATAAAACTTCAAGGTAAAAACGCCCTAACTAACAGTTTGCTCTTCGCAATTGTAGAGTAAACGTCATATGTTAAGGTTGGTAATAGCTTGTCTGTTACATTTGTATGACGTTATGTTGTAGTTGATAGTTTTATATCCTTCAACGAATTAATTTAATAATGTTTATAGTTTGTTTCGACATAAACCCGATAACTTCTAAAATTAGCCATTTGTTTCTTTATTACCGACTGCGCGAAGGGTAATGTATATGTTCAATCGGATCACTCTAGCTCATAAACTATTGCATGGACCGATTTAAATAATTGGGGTGTCATATGATTCACCAAAAACGAGCAAGTGTCATAGGCTTAAGGCAAAATCAGTGCCAGCATCGTCACTCGGGTCGAAACCGATTGTCATCGATTTTCTAAACAAAAAAGAAAAAAAAAAACGATCCATAGCTGAGGTTCGAATCCGCAGTCTTTGCGTAGTATGCCAACGATCATCAATCTATTCAGACGACGGCAGCCGCCCCAAAATTACGAACCATATTAAAAAAACGATCTAGCCAGGTGTCATATCTGGGAAAATTCGTTTTCCCCGTATTTTCACGCAAAAAGATTTCCCGCGCAATATGGTTCGTAATTTTGGGGCGGCTGCCGTCTGAATAGACTGATGGTTAGTGCGTTGGCCTACTACGCAGACTGCGGGTTCTAACCCCAGCTATGGATCGGTTTTTAGAATTCTTTTTTTTTATTGAAAATTGATGAAAGTTCAGTCTCGACCCGAGCAGGTTCATTATTATTAATAACGATTATGGAACAATTCCACTAATGGACTCGCGGCAAGAACACAGGACAAAAGCTAGGAAATGTTTTCCACAAACCCGCTGTTCTTCTGAGAGCTGTCTGATCTCACATTATTCCCTGATTTCTATCCAACAATCCCCACTCATCCCGTAATGTGACATGCTGTCAATACGTCACGGGAGAAAATAGATTTGTCGGATTGCTCCAGTGTTGACAAATAGCTCCGAGCCCGGGTTGCAAGGTCGACTGTGGATTTGGAAACGGCGCTCCATTATGGTGGCTGCCATTTTTCTTTTTTAACCCTCGACATTTATAAGTTTAACGTGTGTGTGTGTGTGTGTGTCTGTGTATCTGTCTGGCGTCGTAGCTCTTTACCTTAGTTTACTTTGATTTGACTTGACAATGTCAGATATAGATGTGACAGTTTTTTTTTCTTTTTCATTAAGTACGAAGGCAACAAGCTTGTCGGTCATTAAAGTTTACAAATGTCAACTTAATAACAAAAAAAATATTTCTAAAATATTAGAGGAAATAAAAATAAAAGAGCCGCAGTTCCTCGATCTTTAGGATGAAAACTATCGAAAAAAAAAAAATTTACATCTCTTCCAAAAACTTTACTTAGCCAATTATGTCAAGGTGTTTATTATTTATTTAATATTTATTTTCGTAAAAGCTATATTTTTGTCATTACTTATTTTTGTTCCAGAAAATTGGACAGTGTCCTGGATTATATTCCATGGACAAATAACAAAATAGTGATTTAATACTCCTTATTCATATGTTTAATAATAAAGTATACTAGATGCCTAAAAAACCTCCGACAAAATTGGAACACTGAATTTCAGAGCTCATAACTTTTAAATTGCTAATTTTCACCAATCTCAGCTAAGAACTCTCGATCAAGTCACCCTTAAAACAAAAAAACCGGGCAAGCGCCTGTCGGACTCGCGCACTGAGGGTTCCGTACACATTTGGCTGGTTTTTAGGATTTGTCGTTATTCTATAATATAGAATAAAGACAAATCTTATGGTTTGTTCTATAATCATACCAAATTTGACGCTAGTATGTTTTACCGTTTTTACGATACAACAAAAATAAAAATACGTGAAAACGTTTCTTGTATGGGGACCCCCTTTATTTTTATTTTTTTATTTGTTAGTAAATCCGCCGCAATAACACATATTCTGAAAAAAAAATCAACCCGCTATCTATTACGGTTCAAAAGATACAGCTCTTTATAGTTAGGATATAAAGGCATATTAATAGGGTCCCGTTGGGCCCCTTCTGGTACGGAATCCTAAAAAACAATGTCAAAATCAGTTCATCCGTTTAGGAGCTACGATGCCACAGACAGACACACAAGTTAAACTTAGAAAATAACACTTATTTTAAGACCGAAAACAAAACATTAAATTCCTAAACTAAAAATTTAATTCAAACATTCCTCGTGTCTTCCCGTTTGCTCGCTGAAGTACCAAGATTACTAAAATAAGCTTTGTCTCGGTGAGTTAAGGGCTATTTTTGGGTGTCGCGGGGATCGAACCCAAATCTGCGCTTCGATGGGGTAGGCACGTCTTGTTTATAAGTATATATACTTAAATAACTCGCCTATTAATTCATCGACGAGTTATTAGGAAAGAACGAAAAAAACATAGTAAGTATATTTAACATCTGTAAAAAGCATGATAGCAAAACAAGTAAAACTTTATTACCCATACAATTACAATTTTTATATAGCATGAGAATCGCATGCATTCGACAAATCATTTAACTCCCCATTCATCAAAATCGGTCCAATAGTTTAGGAGCTAGTGGAACATACATACACAGACTGTTAATATCATTACCCTTCTTTGGTTTCGCTCAGTCGGGTAAAAAAATGTATATTCTACTTATTAAACGAACATATGACGACGCAGTTAGCCTAGTTGGTAGTGACCCTGCCTACGAAGCTAGCGGTCCTGGGTTCGAATCCCGGTATGGACAAATATTTGTGTGATGAGCGCGAGTATTTGTTCCTGAGTCATGGATGTTTTATATATATTTAAGTATGTATTTCTCTATATAAGTTTGTTTATCGTTGTCTAGTACCCATAGTACAAGCCTAGAGCATAGTTTGGGACTAGGTCAATTTGTGTGAGATTGTCCCCTGATATTTATTTATTTATATATATTTGTATGTACTCACCTTCTCGAATGGGTGTAACGATTTCGATGAGATTTGCGATATGGCGGTTTACGGGGGCGAAATATCGATCAAGCCAGGTCTCATATCTGGGAAAATTCGTTGTTCCCGTATATGTAAACTGAACATTAAATGATAGATGTCAGGTAATGTAATGACAATGATAATGATAAAACTTTGAGTAAATAAATAAATAAAAAACATAAATGTGTTTAGTCCCAAACTTACTGCCGCACTCAGAGACGTCAATTAAGTTTTAAGTTTCATTAAAGTTGCTGCGTCTTATTATACTGCTATAGCAAAGACAGTGACAGCAGCTACTTTAATGAAGCTTAAAACTTAATTGACGTCTCTGAGTGCGGCAGTAAGCTGTAGACTAGTACTATGGGTACTAGGCAACTATAAACATACTTATATAGACAAATGAATTCTTAAATATAAAGAAAACCACCAGGAATCAAGTACAAATACTCGCGGTCATAACGCAAATAAGTATTTGCCTATAACGGGAATCGAACGCAGGACCGCTAGCTTCGTAGGCAGGGTCAGACTACCAACTGGGCTTATCGCGCTGTCAAGCTTTAAGTATGCTCAATAATTACGTCTAAAACTAGTTTCCAGCAGTAGTAAAATATTCCATTAAATATTCAACGTGAATGTTGCTGAAATGTTTTACTCCCTCTGCGCAGTATTCAGTTCACTTTAGTATTTTCCGACTTCATTCCTCATTCAATTACTTAATTCGTTTTTATTCACTTATTCACTTTAGTATTCCTGAAACTTAAACATTCAAATAAGAATCATATGTCGTTGAAATACGTAAATTAAATTACTTATTATTTACTCCGCGTGTGCATTTAATAATGTTACCTAGGTTATTTTTGTTCCAACTTTTATTTATATATAGTCTGCTAGATTTCACTGTCTTTATTTAATTTTATAAAAAAATTAAATATCACGTTTCTCGCGTTAAAATAATATGTTGCTTTTTAAACTTCGCTTCGTGCTCGCTCGGTCGATGCCTTAAAAATTAGTTTAGCTGTAGTTAATTTAATTTGTCGCCAAAAATTTTAAATGATAATTTAAAACAATGTTGTTAGAAATATTTATAAAAACTGGCTAATCATTCTTTTAAATAATTTTTAAGGATTTTTTTAAAGAAACCGAAATAATCTAAGAAAGTAAGTTTTTAAGATCAGTTTTTTAGATGTACCTCAATTCCAATTTTTAAACCGTGACGTTTGAAACAGCATTTAAAAAAAAATTACGCCCTTACCAGAAGGGCTCAAGGTTTACCTTCAACCAATATTTAGAATGCGATAAACCGGGAGCTGACACCAAAAATTTATAATAAATCAAAACTGTTGTTCAAAAGTTTTCCATAATACTAAATTTTATTTTAGACGCGGTCAGCCTAGTTAGTGACCCTGCTTACCTGTCCCGGATTCGATTCTTGGTCGGGGCCAATATTTGTGTAGGTCACTACCAATAAGGATGATGACTGGGTAAAGAAAACGAAATTCTATTTACTCCGAGAGTTAGATTATCAAAAAATATTAGACACATTTTTTTTCTTTTGTCAATCAAATAAAAAATTACAAAGATAAAGCGCGTCAAAGTTCGGGAGTGGGGGCTCGTGACGTCACTTCTATGTAAAAATTGTATTGAGACGTAACGTCATGCAACATTTCAACTCAATATCTCCGTTTTTTTTTATTATGGGAAAAATAAAATAAGTGTTCAATACTTTTTGATAATCTACCTGATCGACAAAGAAAAAAGTTTAGTCGTCATTCCTATTAGGCTAACCATGTCATCCGAACGGACTAAAGGAGATGGAGTCGGTGTTGAACAAATGGCAGCAGTTTCACCGGCGCAGTGTCATTCACGCCGGATCGCAGCTGCAACTGCTGCATGGCGGTTCAAAACAATTTCTAGTATCGGCAGTATTTTGGTCGTTATTATCGCGATGTATAAATCGCGATCTATTGCTACTAACAATTATATGGACCCTTTGTAAAATGTGTTGTCCGCAATAAAGATTAAAGATTAATAATAATAATAATAATAATAAATAAAGCATCCGTCACTCTCGCACTCACTTACTGGTCAGAAAGTGATAGGCATTTACCCACACGATAAACTCAACCAGGATCGAGCACTTTGGATCGCTATCACCGTGTAACTTTTTATCAAGCAGAAATTTTCGCATTTTTGTGTAGTGTGGCGAGTTAGACAGCAATGAAATGATAGCGTACAGGCGTTTTCATCTAAGTCATCGGGGTTCACATTGCAAATAGGTATTTAGTGACTTGTTTACTGGGTGAAAATCAGCGCCTTAGGTGCCTAAACCTCAACACAATGTGCTGCGCCAGGGTCAGTTTCTCAACCCCGAACAACATTCCGTGCTGATCCTGTTACAAAAGTTTCCTTTATATTTGTGCGTCTTCTGTGTAGTTACTGTCTTTCTTCTTATTATTCTTCTATTTACCATTAGGTGCCCAGTGTGCTCGGCTTGTAATTGGCTTTAAAAAATGCTACCAGCTCCCGCTCTATTAGGGAGGGGGCGCTTGGAATGCGATCGAAATGGATTCGATTTACGACGCTCCTATTTTGGGCCGTTGCCGGAGCGTTGTGGCATTCCGCACACCGCGCAAGTGGTTAAAGTCATACTTCATTTAGGACGATACAATAGGCATGTTTACTATTAAATTATACTAGCGACCCGCACCGGCTTCGCGCGGGTAGAGCATATACGCACTTAAACCTAATGAATTATACACGTAAACCTTCCTCGTGAATCACTCCGTCTATTGGTGAGAACTGTGTGAAAATCCGTTTGGTGGTTTTGGGTTTATCGCGTTAGACGCGGCGGCGGGACTTTGTTTAATAATATGTACCTAGTGAGGACTCGAGACGAAAAATTCCGTACCATCGTTCTCTCTTCTTTCATTGATGATCTTTAATTGTTCATTAAAAAAAAAGTTATTTACCAAAAAGATTTAAGAACTAAGATTACAATATTTATCGGTGATTCCAATAACAGGCCGGGCCTGTGTCGTGGGGGCAGAAGAGTATCTACTTACTTTCTCGAAAACGGCTCTAACGATTTCGATGACATTTGCAATACGGGGGTTTACGGGGGCGAACAATCGATCTAACTAGGTCTCATATCCGGGAAAATTAGATTTCCCCGTATTTTCACGCAAAAAGATTTGCCCGCGCAATATGGTTAGTAATTTCGATATGACGGAGATGTCTAACAACCATAATTAGCGCTATTACGTTGTATGGCGTATTCACACCGAAGTTACTTTTTCATTTCCCCTATTCGAAAAAAGGCTTTTGTCTCGTTTTTGCTCCCTGTTAATATATTTTTATCTCGGGCGTGGCGGTTTGAATCCCTCACTACGCTCAGCATTCCATATTAGAATCCATCGCTTCGTTCGGGATTCAACACGCTAACCCTCGATGAAATGCATTTTGCTCCCTTATAAAATCTACTACTGCAACATATTAAGCAACAACATTTTGCAACACTTTAAGTAACTTTATGTAACTTTTGCAGTATTTTAAGCACTTTGTTGTGTTACCACCTATCCTGCGACCAGTTCAGGAGGGACCGGTGCTTGTTCTGCGGCTGAAAGTGCCGCGGGCTACTTTGTACGGAGCCTGGTCCACAACTAACAGAGCTGAGAGTAACATCATTAAATGGGTCAATAAACTTTTCATTGTACCTAGTTGCCACGGTTACGTCACTTGGGTCACTTTAAAATTATGATTTTAAAGGATATCTTTTGTGGCAATTAAAAGCCCATTATTTTGTGGGCTTTCTTCTAAGCATGCTAGTATATTATACTTAGTACATTATAAACATCTTTCTAAGAAACACTATCACAGACAGAATAACAACAACAAAAAGTAATTTTAGTGTGGATGCGTCTTTATACGTCCGTAGTTTTTTCCTTCTAAAGTTTCGTTATGAACTCTAATGGAACTTGATACGTTTTGGTCACTTGGCCATTGTCGTCACTAATCAGAGCGAATCTCACACCGACTCGTCCAACAGGTCTCAACAATAGGCTGTGTAATGTCCGCATAACATCGCACGTTTGAAAGTGAAACGCAATACTTAACTTCAACTATCAGACCATTCAACATTGAAACCTAAAGTTAACTGCATTCAAAGTTCGAAATAAAAACTTAAAATAACACTTGTTTCCTTTTTCCTTTAATCATGCGACATACTCGTATTGTAAAAACTATTAAATATATAAAAACCCCCGACAAAATTGGGCCCTTTCTTTCAGAGCTCATAACTCTTAAATGACCCAGGGTGAATTGCCGAGCGTTTCAACCGCCGTCATTAGTGTCACCAATATATTGACGAAATCAATGACACCTGGGCATATTTTATTAAGATTGTCGCAGTTACGGACTTGATTAAGATTTTTGAACAATAAAGATTTAAGTAACCCTAACTTTTTCCATTACGTCACGAAATTTAATCATACACTTATATGGTTAATTTTCGTGACGTAATGGAAAAAGTTAGCGTTTCTTAAATCAGGTTCTTAACTGCGACAATCTTTCTGAAATATGCCCGCCTATACCAGCAACTCCTGATGCTGATATAAACCACATCCCCAGTTCTGCTTCTGTTTACATCAGGAGTTGCTGGTCGGTGTCATTGCTTTCGTTGAAATGCCCGGAACTTCACCCCCAGAATTTTCACCAAACTTAGCGAGAACCTTTCGATCAAACTAAATCAAATTAAATCAAAATCGGTTCTTCCGTTTGGCAGCTACGATGCCACAGACAACATAGGCACACAGATGCACAGACACACAGATACCCACGTTAAACTTATATAATTAACACCCCTCGGTTTTGCGTCGAAGGTGATATTAAAAGTTATGTGTACACACACGCAAATGCCAGGTTAAACCGATTCAGACGTTCCGCGCAGGCGCGGCTTTAACGGTTGCTTTATGTGCGATCAATTAACTTCATCGTAAAATCGTTTCCATTTTATCTGCCCGACAACGGGGCGGTGATGAGATCTGTTAACGCCATCTTGTATTATTCGAACTACAGTTTCTTTAAGCCACGTATTAATGAATAAAAATGTGTTTATCAACTCGGTTTCAGAGACAAGATCTGTTGCGGTAAACCCAGCTGTTTACCGGCGTGTTTCTGTGCTGCAACAGTTCCGTTTGCAACAGGTGCAGACGCGTCTGGACGCGTGATTGTTTCTAAATATTGTATCTGAAACATTGTTTTTGCGTAACTCTGTGAATGAACGTATACCTGATGCTCAAAAACAGTGTATCAGAAACTTCGTTTCTAGTTTATTTGTGGTAATCGTTGATCTTCGTATTTCTATGATACACGAGTGACAAATGGGTCATACACAGAGTTAGGTTCAACGTTGTCCTTTCTGTTCCTAAAAGTTAACGTCGTGGGAGTTTTAAACCGACTTCAAAAAAGGAGGAAGTTCTCAATTCGACTGTATGTTGCTTTTTTTGTATGTTTGTTACGCGATTACTCCGTCAATTGTGGACCGATTTAGCCGCTGGTTTCACAGACGACCAGCTGTGAAACCAGCGACTAATCGAATGTGCAGGCAGTTGAATGTCATTTACCTACCTTGACGGACGACGTAAATTCGCCGGCTATTCATCGACTGAGTAGAAGTGAACGACGATGTGTTAACAGAATAACATAGCTTAACTTTTGACGAAAAAGACGGTGAAAGAAAATATGGAGAACCTTGCGTTACACTGTTAAGTATGTAAGAGGGCTCACAGAATAGGTTCGGCGTTGAAGCGTATCCCCAAGGGTATATCTGTTCAAGATATTAATACATTATTACTTATGCGGATAAATAATAAGGAATATATAGGGAGAGGGATATTTAAATAATAAGGAAGAGCTGGAAATGCTGAAGAGCCTTATTACATTATAGGGACCGTGAGGCCTAAGGGACTCCTTGAAGACCCAAGAGAGCCGCGTTCCGATCGATTGGGTCCTATCCTTACCGTAATAAATTCGAATTTCAACATTTGTACAACTTTAAGGGATGACAGCTTTGGTTCAATTCCTCTACGTTATTAATGGCGCGCTTTATTGTTAATTACTTTGAAACATTTAAAAGAACTAATACAAAATTCTACTCCATCAGGAATACATTCGTTATTTTAACAAAGCAACTTGGTAATGAACCGAGTTTGATCTCGTAAGGGCAAGAATTTATGCTAAGCATTTGGTGCCACGACCAGGATATTATTTTTGGACTTTTATAAAGGTTTGTAAATTTAATGATAATAATCTTGAAGACGAGGTAAGTCTTAAAAATAAAAAATGTTTTTTTGCGTCACCTCACCCGCTTTTTATAAAACCTAACTAAGAACCTCCAAATTCAAATCGTACTGAAATGTGTAAGCCCATTTGAGGCCTAAATTGTTTGAAAAAGCCAAAAATATACTACGCGGTCGTCAACGCAATTCGGTATACGAGTACAACAAATTCATGGTAATTTTAACAAACAGTTGCTAAAAAGAAGCCACAAAAGCCGAAATTGCCAAAGTTATTGTTTGTCCGGAACCCGCGCTCCTGCGGATGACAGGCTGCCTTAAATTAATTTCTACATTATTTGTTACAGATGAAATGAAAAAACGAGGGGCTGGTTTATAGAATACGTAGTATTTTTCTATTTTATAAAAGTTTTTTTAAGATCAAGGCTGATTCCAAAGCGTTTTCAAAAAAGTCATCTTTCGTCAAGATCGTTTATTTAAAAAAAAAATAAAAAAATTAGCAGATAAACATTAACAGTGTTATTAGAAAAAACAACCGTTGAACTCTTGTTTAGTAAATGTCAATTCATAGAAAACTGTCATTTTAGACTTGTCTAAGGCGTGTCTAAGTTTTTTGTAATAACACCGTTAATATTTCATTAAAAAAGTAGCCAAGTTCGTACTTCTTATAGCTTTCTGAACCTTACTTCCTTACTTGACTGTACCATATATCCCCAAATAGCTTTGAATTCGTGTAAACTATGTTTCGTACCTACTTTAAATGATAAGCTATCATACAACCTTGCCAAAATGAACTTAGTACGTTGCAAAAAACAACTTTTACAATTACGTCATTTCATTTCCACGACAAGATTCCGTAATGACTCATCAATTAAAGTTCATCATTGTACTAATAACTCGACGCCGGATGCTACGATCGATTACAAACGCAATAACATTTTATCTCCTTCTCGTTTCCCCAAAGTTATTCAATTTTCATTTCGAAAATCAAATGAGTCCTCGAATTTCAGAGTCGCCCAAGGTACGTAGTTAGGCCCTGTGTTGTTCCTCTACTACATTTTAGTATCATCGTGTTACATGGCGTGATCATCAATCCGTTTGATATCTGACGCGGAGTGTAAGCAGGTACAGTTGGCGGGCAAATAAATGGTGAGGAAATTAAATAGGTGTATCGTTGGACTGTAATTGTTGCTGAATATAGATTCAGTGAAAAAAAAAGGAAAACGTGTTTACAGTAAAAGTGAAGGTTTCGTTAGGTTGTCTTGTTTTATTTAGCAATTTTAATTGAAACTTATTCGGTGGATGATATTAAAAAAACTGCTTGGCCTGTTCAGTTTGTTAGTGAGTATGTTTCGAACAAATCGTGCAAATCAGTTTTAAACCAGTTCCTGTTATTGGAATGATTTAAAATTTGGAACAAGTTTTAAGTATCGTGTCCCCTTGTTTTGCAGACACTCATTTCACAGAATGTGTCGTTTCACCGATTTTCATTTCATCGAAAGATAATTTCTGCTGAAACCTTATTATTTTCAGGTTATCTTAGGCGTGGGTTACGTAGATGACCACAAAAAAATTGTAACTCCTGCACGTGGAAATACCTGATGATGAAATGAAAATTCGGCGATGTAAAACATTATATAAAATGAGTGTCGCCGATTCAAGGGTAAACCTTTAAATATACCAGCGGCCCTAACGGTAAAGATTACGATGTCGCCCCGTTGTTGGATTGCATAAGCTGCCAATCAGCTGCTAAGGTCAATTCCATACATTTTTAACCCCCGACGCGAGAAGAAGGGTGTTATAAGTTCGACGCGTGTATCTGTGTATTTGTGTATGTGTGTATCTCTCTGTGGCATCGTAGCTCCTAAACGGATGGACCGATTTTAATTTTATTTCTAAAAACTGAAAGGTTACTTAATCGAGAGTGCTTTTAATTTCTTTGTGTTTTTACGTTGTTATGAGCTGTGAAAGAAGCAGACCCGATTTTGTTCGGGGGTTTGTAAGTCGGTTAGGTTATTCTAACTTAACGTAAAGGTAACGTTCACCAAATGTAACTTTCCTAGCCCCACAGACAACGACGCAATATAATGGCATTTAAGACCCGATCTGATGGTAAACCCCCCGGTGTGGACTCTTTAGATTGGCAGACACCGGATTTAGATAAGCAGATTATGACTGTGCAAAAAGTACTGTTTGCCCAAAATATTATATATAAGGTTATGACAGATTTTAGGATTTAATTGTTCGTAGGCACAGTTCGTAAACTTTCTTTAACATAATAAGAAAGGTAAAATAATATGCAATATGATACTGCGGTGGATTGTACGCTTTCGAAGTTGAGTATAATTCGACACTGAACCCCAGGGAGCATGAAGTCGGTAATGACTATTATTTGATCCTGTTTGTTCCTTTACGGAGAAAGCGATATGGTTTTACACTTTGTTGATAATTTCGGTTACCATAGCTACCCATACTAATATTATATTATAAATGTGTGTAACTCTGTTGGTCTGTCTGTTAGTAACGGTTAAAAAAGCCGTGGTAGCCTAATGGTTTGACCTGCCGACTCTTAAGCAGAGGGTCGTGGGTTCGAACCCGGGCTCGCACCTCTTAAGTATTTCGGAATTTATGTGCGAAATATAATTTTAAATTTTACCATGAGCTTTTCGGTGAAGGAAAACAACCTGCACACACCTGCAAAGCAATTTGATGGTGTGTGCGAAGTTCCCAATCCGCACTGGGCCCGCGTGGGTACTATAGCCCGAACCCTCTCATTGTGAGTGGAGGCCTGTGCCCTGCAGTGGGACGTGTATAGGCTGGATTATTATTATTTATTATTAGTAACAGTTTCACGGCTAAACCGCAGAACAGTGTCGAAGATACTTGGTATGGAGATAGCTCGAGTCCCAGGAAAGGACATGGGATATTTTTATTCCGGAAAATTGGACAGTTCCTGAGGGAATAGCGATCAACGTCTACGTGGACGAAGTCGCGGGAAAAAGCTAGTACGCTATATGTTGCAAATCACTATGAAACATTGGCATATCTCTACATAGTATAAAACAAAGTCTGTCCCTCTGTATGTATGCATGTACGCTTAGATCTTTCAAACTACGCAACAGATTTTAATACTGTTTTCACCATCAGTTAGATAATTTTTCATGTATATAATAGTACCCGGAGCGAAGCGAGGGCAGGTCGCTAGCGTGTATAAATAGTACTCACAGTAGTTGGACTTTTCTTAGGCTTGGGCGAGAAGTGTTCAATCACTTCCCAGTTAGACTTCTTGGGCGCGGGGGTGTCCGCGGGGGACGGGGACGCGCGGTGCGGGGCGGGGGTGGAGCGGCCTGAGTCGTCGCGCGGCGTGCCGCGCAGCGACGCGCATCGGCGCCCGCGCAGCGCATCCTGGGGGAAAATAAACTCTGTAGCAGTGGATTTAGACGAGATAATTGTATGGGAAGAGTGATGAGGGGAGTGAATGCTGAGATGACGGCTGGTAGAGATGTGTGGAAGAAAACATGCTGCGCCGACCTCAAATAATTAGTATAAGGGCAACGAGATGATGATGATTTGTAGATAATGGGTAGCAAAAGGTTGATAAAATGTGTGCAAAATACAAAAACGATTTTTTTTTTTTTCGAATAACTTGTCATTTTGCAGTTAATCCAATTTTTATGTAAGTAACCCTATTAGTTCGTCGTTAACTTTATTCTGTTGACCGTATTATAAACGAATAAAATAATACGAGCAAGATTTGGCACATGAATTAAAAGTTTAAGAATATTTGTAATGATAAAAACAAATTAATTAGGTTGAAACCAAATTATAAAATCTAATAAGTAATGACAATTTATTCACGATGCATTATCTCAATATACAAATGTTTCTCGTTTAAAAGTATAAGATAAATGCATTGTTTTAAGTTTTAACTAAGTAAAAAAACATTTAAAATATATCCATTATTCCAAACCATTTTACGCCTAATCAAGTTACAAACATAATGTTTTTTAATTCCATCCCGTCCGTTTTCACAAGTCGCCGTGAGACTTTCCTGTTACGTCACTTTCTTTCGTGTTTCATTCCCTTCCTGTTAGCGTTCATTAGAACCAGAGCCGCGAGCGAAAAATAAAATAATTACCGAAAAAGGCCATTTATTGTTAGAACAATCAGATGTACGGAAGAATTAATTAATCCGGACAAAAGTACCTCGCTAATTAGCGTTGTTGCCGATTACATGTTTATTTCGGGTTACGGGAATGACCATTTGAGTACTTTACGTTTGAAGGCAAATAACTATTAGAGTTTTGAATCCAGACACTTTAAAAAACCGGGACAGAGTATGTCCACGCTCAGGCCCCCTAGCAAGCATGCGCGAGATAAAATTTGACAGTTGCTAGGGAAATGAATACAACTATTGCATATTCTAACTTAAGATTTAACACTTAAGGTTTCAAAGTGTCCCGTCTTGATATCGCTATAAAAAAGTGAAAATCGCTATAGTCGTTTAGTAATAAAAGGTAATAAAAGTCAGAACGAGACACTTTTATTTTAGACCTTAAGCGTTAAGTATTACGTTAGAATATGGAGTAGATAATGCAGTGTAGGGTTCTGTCGCCATTACTACGAACACAAAAGTCAACTTAGTTGTGATCGTTTTCCTTTTAAATTCGTTTTATGTGTTTTCGTTCAAGAGGTTTTCCAGATTTTTTGGACTTGTAGTTTTGACCATAGGGTGAAAGGTTACTTAATATGTCAATGTGGGTAATTCCATTGACGGGGCAAGACCGTACAACATGCGGTTGTGCCCATTCTAAGCGCGATACACCGTTTGTTAACCGTCGATAAAGCAAGGGAAATTATTAGTTCTGTTTTTAAAAGAAATACGAATAATTTATAGAAATTACGAATGGGCATAAACGCCTGTGTACGGTGTTGCCCCACAAACAGAATTACCCACATTGATACATAAAAAAATATCAGGGACAATCTCACAACTGACTTAGTCCTAACTAAACTCTAAGCTTGTACTATGGGTACTGACAACGATATACATACTCATATAGAGAAATACATACTTAAATATATAGAAAACATCCATCACTCAAGAACAAATACTCGCGCTCATCACACAAATATTTGTCCATACCGGGATCCGAACCTGGGACCGCTAGCTTCGTCACGTCACTACCAAAGAGGCTAACCGCGTCGTCAAGTGTTTAACTAAGCCAAAAAGTAGTATCTTAAATACAATAATATAAAGTAGAACCTATTTTCCTCCGATAGTAACGAGGTCGCACTCTACAGATGTTACTCGATGCCGCTGTTCGGTCGAGGGGGCCGCTGTAACATCCTTCCGCTAGGTAATTATTTATTTTTTCCCTTATCACCCACATCTCAACAGAAAAGGGTGCCATTTATCGACAATTTCCTTGAATGTTCTTTGAAGCTTAGTATTGGTTTCTATACATAGTACTTAATATAGGAATCGAGAATGTGGACTCAGGCATATTAGGTAACGGCACATTGCAAGGATACAGCCTTTCTCATCCCAGAGTCACACATTCAGGCCGCGTATGTAACATGCAAGCACGAGATAAAATTTGACAGGTGCTAGGGAAATTAATACATCTATTCCTTAACGCTTAAGGTTTAAAATAAAAGTTATAAAATCGCTATAAAAATGTGAGAAACGCAATAGTCGCTCAGTAATTAAAGGTAATAAAGGTCAGGACGAGACTCTTTTATTTTAAACCTTAAGCGTGAAGCTTAGGTGTATTCATTTCCTTAGCACCTGTCAAATTTTATCTCGTGCATTAGCGACGACGACGGCAGTAGCGAGCGAATTCCTAATACATTGCGTGTAACATCAAATAATCGCTGCGCGTTGAGCGTATCGACCGTGCAATGAACAGAGAATTCACTCGCTGCCGCCCGCTCAGGGTACCTTCCCATCGTCGATATATTAATATGCTTTCGCTTGTGGAAACAGGATATCGTTAGCCATTTTCCTGTAATAACATTTCCTGTCACAAAGACAGCCATGATGTTATTCTGTCAACGCACCGTCCCTCTCCTTCCCGTCCTGTCGTTTCACCTGCACATCGACTGAGGGATCCAGGGGTATCGTGGCAGTAGAAAATAAAATTTGTGCAGCTACTCTTATATCAAGTAACCCAGTTTTCATTCTACTAGCCTGTAGCCTGTAGGAAACCGACTCAGTGATCTGACCTAGTCCCAAACTAAGATCTAGGCTTGTACTTTGGGTACTAGGCAACGATATATATATTTAAATAGATAAAAACATACTTAAATATATAGAAAACATCCACAGGAACTAAATATTCGCGCTCATTACACAAATATTTGCCTTTCGAATTCGAACCTAAAGGAGCGTCCATACTGAGAGCATTCACGTGTAATGAGCATTCGGCGTCGAATATTCGAGTGGTGTAGACGTTGAGCCGAGCGTACAAAGCTTACAAATTATTGAAATTATTGCTCGTTTACAAATGCTCGGGTAAGAAAGCTCTCAGTGAGGACGCTCCTTAAGGCTGATCGCGTCGTCAGTTAGTGTTTTCAAACGAGTTATTACAACGTAAAAATGAAAGAGAATCTTCCAGTGTGCTGTACTTTACACAGTTCTCTTTGACTCTTGTATACTCACATGGGAATATTAAAATAAACGTTCCCAGGCACGTTTTGTGTTATTTAAAACAACTGCCTTGATCATATAGTCACCTAAACCACAATGAATTATACTCCTAAACCTTCCTCATGAATCACTCCGTCCATTGTTTAAAACCGTATGAAAATCCGTTCATTAGTTTTTGTAGTTATCGTTTTTAGACAGACAGCCAGACAGACGCAGCCAGACGCGGGAGGGGGTGGGATGAACTTTGTTTTATAATATTTAGTAACTACGGCCGGAGACATTTGTAAAACATAATGCTCTCCCGTTTCCTGAGATCAAAAGATATCCCATCCTTCTACATATAGCTCTACAAGAATGCAGGCAGCCTAGGCGAAGGCTAGACGCACAATAAATACTTGGTCCATCGTCGTTTCCAATACGATAAAACATCTGCATTGTGTCGTGTAATCACATTATATTTTATTATATATTTAAGCACCTATTTATGTAAGTTTATCCTCTCTTTTATTTATGCATGATACACTCATTTTACACACATTACGTTATACGCTCATATGCATATGAAAGGACTCCCGTCTGTTTGCCCTGAAAATCAGCGTCACGGCATTTCTTCCTGATATATGCTGAGTGGCACCCAATTTGGTGCATTGTGAAATAGTTTTAAGGTAGATTGTTAGTTTACTGTTTGTGTTAAACTTAAACTTGGTATGTGTTATCATGCACCATCTCTTATTAAAATAAGATAAGCATAAATGCACCACATAAACGATTTTTTTCTTAGAAGTGAGCAACGACATGTTAATTTATGTAAATCAAGAACCGAAGGCAACCGATTACACTCCTCGTGGAATTGAAGCATCCTTGGGCAACGTATAAGCATTGATATACAACAAGAAACGCTGCCAGCATCTGTGGTAGGTACTTTGCCACGGGCCACTCTCTTTTCAACCCCCGACGCAATTTAGAAGGGTTTAAATTGAACGTGTTACGGTACATAAGTAGGTGCCTGTCTTTAGATAGATAGATAAAAACTTTATTCACATATTACGCCATGACACAATGAAACACGACATACATTAAAGAAAATGGTAAAAAAAACAAAAAAATAACATCAAGAACTTAAAATTAAGATACTATGCAACTAAAGTTAGGATGCGTGATTCAACAGTCACGGCATAGTCATGAAAGGGCGCCGACTCAGCATGTGCTGCACACATTCCTGTGGCAGCGCTGATATTCTGCCGGGACCCAGCGATGAGAGACGCAACAGTCACAAACTAGGGAACCCCATTCATTTCCAGGCGTGGCTGACAATCACTTATTCTCCCAAAAAAAATTCTCTTAGTCTTTGGCATCGTAGCTGCCTAACGGATTTGTTAATCCGTTAGGCAGCTATGAAATCTGTTGATTTCAATTTATTGAATGTTTGTTTGTACGTTTAAACAATTGTTCACAGCCTAGCTCACCGCCGGAAAGTTGTCTGCTTGTCGGTGTTCTACAGACTGTACTTCGGACAGCGTGCACAGGAGCTCCACGAGCTAATACCGCCGTCTCCTTTCTATTATCGGAATTCCAGGCGCACCTCGGGATGCCATCCGTACCTGATTCAAATTCCGCCTTTTCGAACAAAGCCCTTTGCATCGTCTTTCATAATGCATTCTGCAAAAGAGTGGAATGCGCTACGGCGTCGGTATTTCCGAGTGCATACAATCTGAACCTATTTAAAGCTAGGGTGAATATTCATCTTCTGGGTGAGCTCGCTTCATTGTAGACTGAATCTTCGTCCTCCAAGGGCAAGAGTTAGCCAAGATCAAACCCATTATCAATAAATAAATAAAAAGTTTTTCTTGTTGTGAAACCTGTCCACAAAGAAGTTCTTACACGGAGTAAAACGCATTTAAAACTAAAACTAGAGATGGTTACATGTTGTTACAAAGTTGCCGTCAAGTTGACGGAGCTTTAGCAACTTGCACGTGAATTGGGGAGCTTTGTGCTTGCCACGGGGCACAAGGTAGCACTTCGCAGAATATGTCAACACATCTTGCCGGTCTCTGAGATAATGATGGCTGCTTAGTTCCAACTTTTGTTATAAAGCAGAACATTTTAAACGTATTTTAAACTGTCGGGTGTAACATTAAATTAATTATTAATTTTGTACTTTAACTTTAACGACCCGTTAGTTTAGATAGTGAATTTACCAGTTGCGCAAAACTACATTAAATTGAATGTTGCCTTCTCTCCATTTAGTTTGAATGACGAGTGAAGGGGATGGGGCATATCCTGGGCGACGAAGCTTGACAGATTTTAACCAATATAGTAAAATTTGTAGCCTTCGAGTGCTCGAAATCAAAGTCAAATGATAGAAAATAAAAGCACACGAAAATACGTCTCGATTATTTTCGCATGAAGCCATCAACTGTATTTTTAAAAGCCTTCACTCGAAAGCTAGTGATGACTTATATTCACGTGTTTCGTTGTACGCGGAAAGTCGATGATTTGATTACCGGTTTTTTAAATCACATTTTAAATATAAATAAACAAACGACATAATTAGAAATTGTAATAGTGGCGAGAATATTATTATTTATCTGCACTTCGTTTCCGTACGGATATTGTAGAGTCCAACGTCGTCACTATCATATCATAACTATTTAATATTATTCATGCGGAAATGTTCGTTCGCTTGTTCCGTGTCTTCGGTCAACACCGATCGACGTGACGTTTGGTTGAAGTATCTGAGGAAAAAGTGAGAATCTTAAAGTCAGGAGTAGCATCTAAATATGCCTTTCCCTCCCGCCATTTTGTACCGGAAGCCGGAAGTGATTTAATTAGAGCTTGTGAAGTGGCTCCTCGCGCTAGGATGCAATGAGATCGTTTTAGCTTTAAGCTCCCAAGTTAATTAATTCGGAGTAATTGTGAATCGCGCGAGCATTCACGGCCTATCGGTGGATGCTTTAATTAAAATAAAACAATTATGTCTACAAATATAAAGTATGTAGTGTTTTTTTTTTTTTTTTAAATGGCATGAAATTTTGTACGATTTATAAACCATTAAGTTAAAATATAAAATTAAATTATCGACGACGCGGTAAGCCTAGTTGGTAGTGACCTTGTCTAAGAAGCAAGCGGTCCTGGGTTCGAATCCCGGTATGGGCAAATATTTGTGATGAGTGCGAGTATTTGTTCCTGTGCATGGATGTTTTCTATATATTTAATTATGTATTTCTTTATGTAAGTATGTATACCGTTGCCTGGTGCCCATAGTACAAGCCTAGAGCTTATAGTTTGGGACTAGGTCAATACAATACAATACAATAACTCTTTATTGAACATCCACATACAGCAAGAACAAGAAATACAACAAGAAAGAGAAGTCAGAGACGTCAATTTGTGTGAGATTGTCCCTGATATATTTTTTTTAATAGCCTGTTTGTGTCCCACTGCTGGGCAAAGGCCTCTCCTCTTGATCTCCACGACTCCCTGATATTTATTTATTAAAATATTTGACAGCAATCTGTAACAAAGGACACGAAGCCCAAACCGTAAAAATAAAAGATGTGCATCGTTCGAACGACATAAACGTCGCGGCTCTAAGTACCATCCTCTCTTCAGCAGGGTAATCAATTCTATTACAGTCAAGCAGAGCGAGGAATCAAAAGGTACAAAACGGATACAATTACGCACTTGAGCTTTCCGAGCTAGACAGGACAACCAGGGACGTCGTTCTACAAAAAAAACTGGTCAAATGCGAGTGGGACTCGCGCACCGAGGGTTCCGTATTTAAGTCCTTCAAAAATATACCTTTTTATGTAGGTACTATAGGGAATCAAACTATTTCTTGCTTGCTGTGAAGTTATTTTTATTTAAATAGAATTACAACATGAGATGTTCGCATCTCGAACGCCATGGGGCGACTCTAAACAAAACTACGTTTGTTTCCTATTCTTTTTTTTTTAATTTCATTCTTAATTTCTTTATTTAATTTAAAATAATTAAGAATAAAACTGACATACATAATGCAACAAGTTCCAAAACTTTAAATACCAAACTACTTATTGCATTACAGTACTTCAATTGTATGCAATAAGGTGACTTGCCTAAATTTTAGTATACAGATCTTTAGAGTTTTTTGTCAATTTCTCGAAAACTATAAATTTTGAACACTTCGTTGTATTTTTTCCGTAAAATACTAAATTTTTCAGATTTCTTGATTCATAAACTTCGGAGAGGAGGGGGGGAGACGGTAATTTTTGAATATTTTTAGTTATAAATTAAAAAGTACGTCACGGAAAATTATACAAAAAAAAATAGTTTTAAAATATGCAAATTAAGCCTTTTCATATGACACCCCATTTGCTATAATCAAATCACTTTAATTTTTCATCCCCCATCCTAGACCCCTTTTCAATTAATTATACAATTAACTTCATATTTTTTACTAAAAACAGATGCGGGCAAGCAAGTTATACAACTATGCCTAATTTCAAGTTGATAGCTTGCGTAGTTGCTGAGAAAAACTGCTGTGACATACAGACGGACCGACAACAAGTCAGTGATATATTTGTCCACTTTCGCTGCCCCTATCTATTTGATGCTGACTGTACACCGGTGCGCCAAAGTTCACATAATAAGTTACAAATCACAACACATTATCATTATCATATTTATTACTACAGTAATAAGGATGTGTTGCGATAATATTTGGCCATTTTGGCTGCTGTCTATTTGATGCTGATTGTAAAAATTTCCGATTTCCACAAATGTTGATTAACCTCATAATTTTTATTATAGATACAGTTTTCTTTGCACTTAAGTGTATATGGACAAATAGACTTGTAATAAAGTGACATCAAGCGCGGGAATCATACAATATTCCCTCGATCGAATTACCTCGTGAAGTAACGAAGTTCCGGGAACAATCCTCGAAGCGAGCGTTGTGAATTATTAATAAGAATCATTTCAAATAATACTGACATTGATACAGAAATATAGAGAAGATAGCGAAAAGAAAATTCTAAAACTGTCACTTTTCAATTTGTTTATTTAGAGTAGGATTCTGGTATATTAGGAATTAACCTGCTGAACTTAAAAAATAAATAAATTGTTATTTTTTATACATACTAGGTACTGTAATGCAATAAGTTTGCAATTAAGCTTTAGAACTTGTTGCATTATAAAGAATGTAAATTCAATTTGGTAGAATGTTGAAGTCGCCCGAAGGCGTTTCAGTATTGTACATTACTAAGAAGTATAAAATAAATATGTATAATAAAAGCAAATTTTAAAAAAATTATTAAAAGTAAATATGACATAATGCAATAAGTTCTAAAGCTAAATTGCACGCTTAGTGCATTACAGTACTAGTAACCTACACACTGCATTTCATATTTTATATAATCATTATGTATGAATTTACAATAAGATCGTATAAAAATAAAGGTAATAAAACTATCCAAATAAAATAAAATATATGTAAAAAAACTACAACAAAAGACTTTATAACGTTATAATCCTTTGTAAAACATTCTGTATAGACTCGAACAAGACATCTACGCAATATAACGGAAGATGGGAATGGAAAGGATTCCCTAAGTGCTTTTACATTCATTTTGCTACAACATTATGAGCTCTATACCTATTGTCATTAGAGTCAGATTGCTTAAGACAAATGTCCGGTGAGAAAATTTGCTTTATGGGTATGCATACATTACGTTTCACGCCAAAATCTACCGTCTTTTAACGTAATGATTGTTAAATTTTACTTAGTTGTTAAAATTAATTATAACGTTTTTGAATTAAATTTTAAAATTAAAAAAGTACACGCTTTTGCAAAATGTTTGACATGCGTAGGTATACTAAATAATTCCAGAATGAAATAAATAATTATTCGTAATATTTTGATTGAAGACTTTTTGTTTAGTAAAGCTCATAACCTCAACATAACCTCACCTCTATATTATACTAGCGGCCCGCCCCCGCTTCGCTCCGGGGTACTGTTATATACATAAACCTTCTAATAATAATAATTTTACCTCAACAATACTTTAAATAAACCTTATTAATCATTACCTTCCTACAGTACAATCTCCCGCCAAAAATCCAACGTTAAAAATTCAAATGATCGTCATTACACTGCCATTATAATTCCGACAAACGTCAAAACGCTGCGACGTACAATGAGAGCGAGATAACATGCCAGTGTTGCGGAGCCTCTTACGACATTACGTCGTTCTCGTCGTTGTAGTGTGACACTCATTGTGAGAGAGCTCGAAAATGCGACTTTTATATACCTGTTACTCGTGCGGCCTACTTTTATTCGCGTGTCGTCACGCTGAACGACAAAATGAACCATGACGCGACGTGTTTAGGTTCGTATATTTATATATTTTGGGCAAAAGGGCGATAGTCAATCACGCTGTTCGAACCATTTCGCCGACGACGCTTGCAGTTTGGTCTTGTTAGTTTTCTTACTTGATACGGATTAACTATTTTGGATACATTTGTTTGTGTACTTGAGGGAACTTTATGAGTTTACTTAATGAGAATTAAATTTACTTAATGAGAAAAACGGACCCCAGTTGGTAGTATCCCTGCCTACGAAGCTAGCGGTCCCGGGTTCGAATCTTCGTACCATCACGGACTTTAATTGATATGCCGCCATAGAACCCTGTCATGATGACAGCGATAAATCACAAGAAAGAAATTACGTCAAATTTCCTTCTTGTGACTTATCGCTGTCATTATGACAGGGTTCTATGGTGGCATATCAATTAAAGTCCGTGATAGTACGAGCAAATATATGTGTGATGAGCGCGAGTGTTTGTTCCTGAGTCATAGATGTTTTCTATATGTTTAAGTATGTATATCGTTACCTACATCAAGCCTAGATTAGGTCAATTTGTGTGATACGAGTATTGTCCCTGATATATATTTTTTAATTTTCTGTTAATACAAAATGAAATCCTAGTTGTTTAAAGTGTAACACTACCATAATTCAGGACAGAACAGACACTACTTTTCGGTACTTATATGAGGTAAAACGTAATGTTGCAGTAGTAATAATGCTAAGTGCGAGCTTACACGACCTTAACTATGTAATTGCGATGTCTAATGTATTATGTGGAACAAGCTTTGCCTCGCTTCCTTTGTTACTCCCTTGATATCAAGTTCTAGTCTCTTCGGATACCAGGAACATGGTTTTATATGAGAAATGACAGGTGGTGTATTAAAAAAAAGCGTTATTTTTTAAGAAGCCTCTAACGATAAGTTTCTTGTAATCTACGACTAACGGTTTTATTGGTTCTGAGAAAGAATAAACTAAGTACGACAGAAGGTGCAAAAAACATCGGATGTTACGTCTTATGCTATCCTGAACCACGAAAAACGACAAAACTTTTTCCCACGCACGGAAAAATTATCATTAATGTGTTTCCGCGGTTTGTCTAATGATTCGTTAAAACTTTTTGTCTATTTGCCATTTACATAACTTCATTTTGCCTTTTAATCGTTTATAAAATCACTCTCCATAATCACGTTATATATAATTTCGGTTGATCTAATTTTTATTTTGCATAGTACCTACTCATATTGTATAGATCAAAAGTCCTTTTAGCCACACCTGCCCCCTGCCGAAGTCTGCCCATCTGCACCCCTCCATCGCAACATCAAAAAGCTCTCCATTATCCTTTTCTATCAGACGAGCCATATAAACATTCATGTTGCTCGGAGACGGGCTAATTGCGCAAAATGACGGATGGGAATGATCCGTCACAATGAACCGCGGCGGTTCGATGGATGTCACTCGGTGTCGGAACTATTCTGCCCTCCTAAGCTAAAAAGCAGTATCTCAAATTCAATAGCCAAAGCAGATTCGTCCTCCTCTGTTAATAATGAGGTTGCAATTGCTACAGGAGTTTTGTCTGAGATAGCGCCATTTTACTTAGCAGGGCAGTATTGATAACGCCTGGTGCGGAGATGCATTGGTTTTTGCATGGGACTGTTTTAAGACATGGTACGTGATCATCAGATCATTATAGGCATGATACAATTAGTAGGTTTGACCTTATCCGGATGCTTCCTATGAATGCTAAAACAATTAATTAGTCCATACCCTATTATCGGTTGAGCAAAGGTATTGAAAACTCCAGGATTAGCACAATACATGATTAACATTTTTTTTTGTTTAACAGGGTTAGAACCATTTTTAATCCATTTTTAAAATACTTATTAGGAAAATGATCACATACTTGTTTAAAATTATTAATGTCATTTAATTCGTCTATTTCTTATTTCATATGATTTTACTAAATCTTGCTGAATAGCTGATGGCGAAATTGAAAATGAAACTGACGAGGGAATACGAGTAGTTCACAAATTGAAAATGGCTAACCTAACCATTACTCCAGGCAGTCGCTCAAGTACCTTGGATACATCGTGGGTGAATACGTAAGAACTGATCCCGAAAAGTTGCGGCCATTTTATATTTTCCCCTTCCAACAAATTCTCGAGAGGTTAAGATATTTTTAAGAACGTGCTCCTGGTATCATCGTTTTATACGAAACTTCGACCATAGCCGCTCCTTTACACAAATTGTCAACGAAGGGGAAGAACGTACCAGATTTCCGATGGTCTGAAGAGGCTGAAGTTGCATTCAATTTATTGAAGAAAGCATTAGTTTGTGCTACTATTTTGGCCGTGCTCGATTTTCTCTGTGCACTGTGATGCTTCTTCATATGGATTGGGTCGTGCTCAGTCAGACTATCGATTGCCATGAGTACCCGATCGTGTACGCCAAAGGTGACGCCAGACAGATTAAATTTTTGTGATAATTTAAGTTTTATTAAGCTTTCTGTATTTTGTAAAGTTAAAAAAAAAAACGATATTTATTTAAGAAATGTTATTAAGTACGTAGATTTTTTTTATTAATTAAAATAAGTACGTAAGTCCCTAAGTCTAGTCTTTAAGTCTAGTTATTAAGAGTCATTTTAGAGCATACGAGAAGTGAAAAAACATTTAGAACGAAGCCCGAATATAACCAAACTTTAAATACAAAGAGACAGTTATTTGAGAAAGAACAGTTCCTGGTGTCATATTCTTTGGACACCGGATTAGAATGCACCCATTCTCTACATTCGTCCGTTCTCATATGGGTAGTATTCTTTAGAACGTAAACCTTGAGCTTAGTCAAATTGCCTGAAGTCGTTCCAGAAATATTTGTCAGATTTATATAACGTAAGGGATACGAAAACTATTTCGAGGAACAGCTGTGACTTTCTATTCTCAGATTCTTTCATTACGTTTTTTGTATTTTCGATTTACACATAATTTTTTTTTTATTGCCTTGGGCAAACAGGCAGACGGCCCACCTGGGAAGTGGTCACCGCCGCATGGACATTAGCAACACCAGAGGCGTCACTAATGCAGCCGGTCCCGAAAAAATTTAATGACACTTAAAAAACCCCATATTGGGACAACATTGGGACCTTTAAATTCTTTTAGTACACAACACATGACACTATTAAACACTACAAATTCGACAAGCAGACTGAGTTTCTTGCGACGCTTCTTCTCAGTTTGCCTAACGTAATTTTCCGAAGCGTTGGCAGCACAAACTCGATTGTTTTTAAAACTATCTCCGTAGCGTCCTAAGTCCGAGGTCGGCTCTATAGGCATGCCAGTGAAAACCCAAAACCTGCGCTGAGCTCCCCTCAGGAGCTCGCCCTCTCTCCGGTGAAGCAGTCAAAGCCGTCAGAGGCTAACTACGTAGGTCCCTCAATAAAAAATATTAAACATTCGCGGTTTATGTGCTGCACGACATCGGTTAGACGTAGTTTACATGAACCAATAATACGGCTTGTAGTCGTTAGCGGCTGCGGGTGACGGCCAGTTACGGCACCGCGAATAGCCCGTTTACTAACACCTATCGAAATTAGGTTTCCGTTGCTTAATGTCCAGCTAATAAATACGCTGGGTTTGTATTTAGGGCTAATCCGACGAACTGGATACGAACCGAACTCTCATTGAAACGTGAATAAAAGATTTAACATGAGACGCAAAAGGCTGGTGTTTATTTGACGTATGTATGTTTGATATTGATATGTCAATGGCATGGCGTATATTTTTAGCAAGGTGACTTGATCGAGAATGTTATTTGCTAGGTTTATGAAAATCTGTTAAGCCATGTAAGAGTTATGAGCTCTAAAATGAGGGGTCCCACACTAATCCGGGTTTTTTATCAACTGACAGTTATGTTGTGACAGTGGCATTGACATAGACGGGTTCTGTCTGCGTGCCAATCGAATAGACGATCTACACGACGGTGTAGCGATCCAGCTCGGTCAAAAAAAAAAATCGGCGGAAAAAATGGACGGAATATAAAGAGAAGAGGAAAGCGTACGACTCACCGTGAGGTGGGCCTAGGGCTGCCACCTTTTTTTCGGAAATTAAAGTATTTATTGGTTTAAATAAACAAAAAATAAAGTACGCATAGCAAAAATAAAGTATTTTATATTATTTGTAATTCCAACAAATAAGTTTTTACTCTTTCTCATTGATGTCGAAAACAAAGTATTTTAGCGTACTTTATGTGCATTGTAAATTATAAACAACATTTATATTATAATACGGATGGCAACCCTAGGTGGGCCGCCAAAACCCAGGAGGCCGAGCAGTGATACAAAATGGTTATAAAACAAAATAGTTAGGTTTCTATGTATGTATGTAAACTCTTTATTTCACAAAACAATAATAATAATAATAAATAATTTTATTTCAGAATTGCATACATTCCATAGTTTGTTAAATTAAGAACGGAAGACGGTTGAGATAAATACTCACCATGCTGTGGCCGCTGCGGCTCCGGAGACTCAGGCGCAGCTTCCAGTCCCGCTTCGTCGCCCCCCCCTCAGAGCTGAAGCTCCTCATCATCGGGAGCGGCGTTTTCCCCCCCCGCCGCTCCCGCTCTCTCTCTCTCCCCGGCATCACTGCGTCTCTGTCGCACTCACAAACACAACACACTCACTATCACATCACGGAAAGGATCAAGAATTGCGGAAAGAAAGAGAGAACTTCACATGGTGTCACTGTACAGACTCGCGCGCGGTCGCGCGGTCGGGGAAGAGATCTGAAACAAGAAAATAATTTGAATATAAATAAATATTTGAGACGAAACAATGTGAATGTGCGAGATTGTACACGTCCCCTGTTATTTTATTTTTAATTAATATTTCAATACCACCGAGACTGTCGTCGCCGAATTTTCATCGACTTTATATACAAAAAAAAATAACTAATCCATAGCTGGGGTTTGAACCCGCAGTCTTTGCTGAGTAGGCCAACGCTCTAACCATCAGTCTATTCAGACGGCGGCAGCCGCCCTAAAGCTACGAACCATATTGCGCGGGAAATCTTTTTGCGTGAAAATACGGAGAAATCCAATTTTCCCAGATATCAGACCTAGCTAGATCGAATCTTCGCCCCCGTAAACCGCCATGTCGCCATTTTCATCGAAATCGTTAGAGCCGTTTTCGAGAACGTCAGTACAAATATATATACAAACGTTTCTCGTTTAATACGAGTAGTATAAGATATTCAACGCTTGATGAACGTACAGTCAAACTCATAAGTAGCTTTACATTTTAATACCATGTCGCAGTTACGTATTGTAAGTTATAAAGTGTCAATAATGTCCCGCCCTTCATCGGCCTAAATATGACATCAATGTCATCATATATATTGTCTTTGTTATTTTTTGCTTTGTATAGTATGTAATTCACAGTGCTGTAGTGTTATGCTGTTATGCTGTGTGATTATTTTAAATAAAATAAAAAATAATAGTCTGAATTTAGTACGTCAATATTGCGACAAGTTACTAAAATGTACGGCTACTTATGAGTTCGACTGTACCCTAAAATGAAAGCAAGATATCTGAAACGATACCTCGCTCCATCTCAGATCGCGAAATCAATAGACCTTTTAAATTTGTCTTGCGTTACGCACGTGACACCCATATGAAGCCAAAATGGTGTAAGAACAATTTACTACACGTAAATATCGACCCTATACTGCTATTGATACGGTTGCGTATGCAATAGTAGTTTTATAAAACTTATTGTTTTAATAACGTTGATAGCATTGGTTTATTCCACGGGGTATTTAATTGTACTTTATTGTAATTCTTTTTTTTTAATTATTAGCTTCATTTCTAACTAACAATTAATGTATCCTACATATGCATTTGAGTATATATATTTTTTATACAGTATCGTATCTTTAATATTATTATTACCAGTATCATCTATCATTGCGAAGTATCCTAGTACAAGCCAGTGCTTAGTTTGGGACTTGATTAAATTGTATGATAAAAATAAATAGGCCAATACAGAGAGTACCTTTTTGTGGGTCAAGGTATAATAATGCACCTCCATAGTAAGTAATTTCACCTCACCAGCTCGGAAACGCTTTCTTTGTCGGTCAAAATCTGCGCGCAAAAGTCCACTTTAACCGCTAGCGTGGAAAGTTATGGTGCTGTGCGTGTCACGGCCACAGCTGATGTGAAGCTCGTGCAATTGTTTTTCAAACACCAAGTGTTTTCCTCGCCACGGTGAGGTGAAACATTGTCGCTAGGTTCGTGGCGGTGGTGGTAAATAACAACTTTGCAGCCTTGCGTAACAAATAACTATTGTTAACTATTACATCAGTGGTTCGTCCTTGAACGAGTGCCGACCCGATACTGCCCGCGCTGGCCCGACCGACCTGACCGCCAAGCCATTTAGAAATCGATCAAGATACAATTACTACATACATAAATACGACTTAAATAAACTGTAGTCAAATAATGATCAAATTATCGTGCATAGATAAAATCCCCCGAAAAATTTGTGATCTCAACCTTCAGAGCTTATCAGCTTACTCGTATAACTATCAAACGTCCCGACGGATCTTCACCAAACTGTAAAACTCTCTGTTAAAGTTACCATTTCAAAAAAAAACACTATCTGTCACATTGGTGATGCCGGAGATGTACAATTTTTAGAGTTTCGTACCAATATGGTAAAAAAGGAACCCTTATGGTGAGACTTTGTTGTCTGTATGTCACAGCAGTTTTTCTCAGCAACTACACCAGCTATCAACTTGAAATTTGGCATAGTTGTATAACATGCTTGTCCGCATCTCTTTTTAGTAAAAAAAATATGAAATTAATTTTATAAATAATTGAAAATTCCCCATTCTAGACCCAAGGGGGGGTTGAAAAATGAAAGTTATTTGAATATAGCAAGTGGTGTCATATGAAAGGGCTCAATCTGCAAATTTCAAAACTATTTTTTTATAATTTTCTATGTCGTACTTTTTGATTTATAACCAACCAACTTCTGATGCTGATAGAAACTACACCCCCGGTTCTGCTTCTGTTTACAACAGAGGTTGCTGTAGTGTCATTGGTTTCGTCAATATATTGAAGACACTAATGGCGGCGATTGAAACGCCCGGAATTTTACCCAAAACGTTTTATGAAATGACTTTCGGCGGTTCAAGGTACAAAGGGCGGTTTCATGGGTGCCTATTGCGTTGCATTCAGCGACAACGCGGTTAGCCTTGTTGGAAGTGACCCTGCCTGCAAAACTAGCGGTCCCGGGTTCGAATCCCGGTAAGGGTATATGTTTAATTATTTTACCGAAACGAAGCGAGGGCTGTTCGCCAGTAGGTCTTGTGCTGTCGCACTACACATGTTAACTCATATAGGTATAAACGACATTATCAAAAAGATGCCGTCAGGTTTGCAAAGCTTGCTTTTTTTAGACCTGTTTAAAATTTACATCAGTTTAGATATATAAAAGGCTAGGTGACACTGCTAAAACATTTTGGTGTTGTTGTTTTGCTGGCATAATTTAGTTTACGTTCAATTAACTGTAGATTAATTTATTCATGTTAGTTCAAACTTAATTAGCACGATAATTTCAAACACGTAATTTGTTCACGAATAAACCCCACTTGCTTTGCAGAGGGATTACAGTCCGTGATACCCATCAAACATGGCTCGTGTTCCGACGCCCGATTGGCTCGGATTTTCAGTGAACGTCCCGAACAGTATCCTTTCAAATGTCACGTTATTTCTACTCGCCCTCTGTCCGCGTGGTACGAACATGTTTTTGGACTCTTTGGTTTTCGGCGATCGAATCTCTGCTATTCCGCAATCAACGAATGCCGTTTGCTCGGCAGCGCGATCTTTTTATTTTGGATCAATGGAAAATGTATCAAATAATGTGTAACAAAATACGGTTGGACAGGGTTATTAATAAAATAATTACTTACAAAATATGGTTGGACAGGGTTAGTAATTAATGAATTATTAATAAAATATGGTTGGACAGAGTTAGTAATAAATTAAGCATTTACAAAATATGGTTGGACAGAGTTAGTAAAAAATTAATGATTTACAAAATATGGTTGGACAGAGTTAGTAATAAATTAATCATTTACAAAATGTGATTGGACAGAGTTAGTAATAAATTAATCATTTACAAAATATGGTTGGACAGAGTTAGTTATAAATTAATCATTTACAAAATATGGTTGGACAGAGATAGTAAAAAATGAATTATTTACAAAATACGGTTGGACAGGGTTAGTAATTGATGAATTACTTACAAAATATGGTGGGACACGGAGTTAGTAATTATTGAATTACCATTTACCCTTTACAAACATATGTTGTTACAGTAATGACTGATTTGATAAATTTAATTCTGATTACGTCTCCCACTTCACCTAGAGACTAAACTTTTGTATTCAATTTATAAGCAGCCATTTTTATACTTGGACTAGCTAAAAGCAACTGTCGTCTAGGAATAGGTGTTATTCAGTTAAAACTTGTTTACACTTCGCGGAACTTTGACGGCGCTGTTCATACTTTACTCTAACTTGGCCGACGAGCGGCGTCCGTGCACAAACTTGGCCTGTACGTCTCTTTCATTCCTCGTGACTCTATATTTAACAAGAACAAAGTTATAAATCTAAAAGCAATTTTTTAGGGTGAAAAATATGATATCAATAACCTTAAAAAAGAGATGACTGCATAGTATAGATCAAAGTCGTTTCCCGCCACTTTTAAAGTAGGTAGAGTCACGAACTTTAATTTGGGACCCACGTTAGGTCCAAAGTCAATCTGACATTCTACAGCAATAAGGTGGAGTTTCCTGTAAGTTACAAATGATTTGGCATCTCTAATGACATTGACAATTTCAAGCAATATTTTTTGAAATGGCTCCCAAATGAATGCTCGTGACCGTACCTGCACAGATCTTTCAAATTTCGCAACGGATTTTAATGCGGTTTTCACCATCAGTTAGATAATTTTTCACGAGAGGTCTATGTATATAATAGTACCCGGAGCGAAGCGAGGGCGGGTCGCTAGTAATATAATAAGAATAAATAAAAAATGAATACGTAAAAATATAATTACACTAATTACACAAATTATAAATATTAATAACGAAGGGAAATATGAGAGCCAGAGTCTTGAATGTTTTGAGATTAATTTTCTTCACAATTAAAATAATGAATGCATAATTTTCCTTTGATTGGATTACATGAAAAATAAGCATTGTAAATATGTTCATATAAGAATCTCCTTGGCAGCGGGCTTAACATGCATGCTGGAGATAAAATTTGACAGATGCTAGGGAAATGAATAGGTACCATATACATAAGGTTTAAAAGTGTCTCGTCCTGACTTTTATTACCTTTTATTACTAATCGACTATAGCGATTTTCGCTTTTTTATAGCAATTTCATCAAGTCATTTTTTTTTTAGACGGTTAAGTCTTATAAGGAGTTTCTTACGGCGCTTCTTCTCCGCAATGATGGTCTTGTCCGAAGCGCTGGTAGTTTCACTCTATATTACCGACGTGTAAAAGAGCCCGTATGTGGCCGATTTACTGAATAAATATATTGATTTTGATTTTAATTTTGATATCGCACCCCCAGTACAACACTGCACTAAGTCAAAATATTTCATGTTTCCAGAATCGACGAAAAATCGTTATCTCGTGTTATATCAATGTGATTGCAATATAACAAATCGATTTTGAAATTTTTCGACATAATACAGTGTTGTGGGGGTGCGATATGTAAGAATATGGAACGGATGTATTCACTTCCCTAGCACCTGTCAAATTTTATCTCATGTATGCGTGCTAAGCCTGTCATCAAGTACCGCGTAAGCATTGAAGGCGCCTCTGCTTGGCTTGTTGTTTGATATTGGTTTGCTTATGAACAACAATAAAGAAACTTGATCAGATTTTGTAATTAATATTACCAATGCTTATGTAAGCATATAAGGGGGGGGGGGAGTTTAAAATAAACTTCTGCTTGTATATAGAAAAAAAATATCCTAAAAAATAACATTTTGTCCGCAAACCTGCCACCTGACAAATGTGTTCGCATTGTTGTGTTCCAGCATTGGTTCTTACCAATGCTTAGCCATATTTCAACCTACTTCAAAAAAGCGAGAAGGTTCTCAATATGTCGGATTTTTTTCTATTAGCAACATTAATCTAGACGCCCAAGATGGACTAAATTAAAAAGCTTAAATAAAGGTTAGCCTTGTTGGTAGTGCCCTGCCTACGAAGCTAGCGGTCCCAGGTTCAGAGAATAGTACGAGCAGGTATTGTGATAAGCGGGTGTTTTTTTAGTCGTATGTATTCTCTGTTTATCGTTGCCTCATCATCATCAGCCGAAAGACGTCCACTGCTGGGCATAGGCCTCCCCCAAGATTTGCCACAAAGACCGGTTCTGCGCCGCTGGATCCATTGGTTTCCCGCAATTTAACCACGTCGTCGGGCCACCTTGTAGGTTTGCCCACGCTGCGTCTTCCATTACGCGGACGCCACTCGAGAACTCTTCGGCCCCACCGGCCATCCTGTTCTGCGAGCGATGTGCCCCGCTGCCACATAAGTCTAGCAATTCTTAGGGATATATCAGTGACTTTGGTTCTCGTGCGGATCTCCTCATTCCTGATTCGATCACGCAGATATATTCCGAGCATGCCCTCCATTGCCCTTATCGTTGCCTAGTACACAATGTAAAACACTAACACAAACTTAGACCTTATAATTTGGGACAAGGTCAATTTGTGTGAGATCGTCCCTTGGTAATTGTGTATTTATGTGTTCCTGCCTTCTTATGTCATAAAAAAACTTTAAATTCACGAACCATGTTGTCGGTCTACTGCCACTTACTTCATAGATAACATCGCTATCGATCGCTATCGCACCGTTATCGTGTTACTATCGCTTGTTACAATTTAAAATGTAATGTTTACAAGATATATGCCAATAAAACATTGCTTATTAAAAAGATTAAACTTTGAAACACGGCTTTCAAGTGGACGGGCGTATAATTGGAATTGTATTGTAGTGAATTAATCAAACGACGTCGTATTATACCCGTACATTAACTCGTTAGCTTCGACGTCACTGCTGCTGCTGCTGCTGTCACTTTCTATAGCAATAGAATAAGACGCAGCAACTTTAATGAAACTTAAAAATTAATTGGCGTCTCTGAGTGCGGCAGTTAGAAACCAAACGATAAGTAAACTGGGGAAGCAGGATAAACACGAACTTATCCGTCAGTAACTATTAAATAAATAAATCAGGGACAATCTCATACAAATTGTCCTAGTCCCAAACTAAGCTCCAGGCGTGTACTATGGGTACTAGGCAACGATATACATACTTATATAGAGAAATACATACTTCAATATATAGAAAACATCTATGACTCAGGAACAAATACTCGCGCTCATCACGCAAATATTTTCGGGATTCAAACCCGGGACCGCTAGCTTCGTAGGCAGGGTCACTACCAACTAGGCTAACCGCGTTGCAACCGAAACAGATGGACTCTTATGCGGCCCAACGGTTTTCACTTAGCCAAGATCATGCGATCAAGTCACTTTTCAACAACAAAAAGAAATCCAAAACCGGTTTATCTGTTTAGGAGCTGCGACGCCATACACAGACACGCAGACACGTTACACGTATAACGCCCCACTTGCGTCGGGGCTTGAAAACGATGCGGTTTCATTATGTTTTACGAGTAATATAAAATATTTAACAATGTCAACATGTAGAGATGTTTATTTATTTATTTATACCTTATTTATTAGTCATACATACTTATTAGTCATACTTATTTATTAGTCATACCAACAAAGTACACAGCTTATACATTGACAATTCAGATGATATACAGGAAGCATGAGCTGCCTGTACCTCAATAACAGGTATGAAACAGCATTCGCCAATAGATTAAACAAAGCAGTACATTGTAAAAATAATTATTAATTTAACTAAAACGATTTAGCTAAGATTAAAATTATAACTAACAGCTATTTATTGATTTATCTTGTTGACGATATTATATTTTACTGGAGATACGGGATAATGTAGCTTGGTACAGTCAGCGTCAAAATGGCCAAATATACATCCTTATTCCTATAGCATTAATAAAGATGTGTCGCGATATATTTGGCCACTTTCGCAGCTCCTATCTATTTGATGCCGACTGTACTCGATAATTGAGCTTATCAGAGATAACCCGATAACTACAATGTAAACGCATCACTTAAAAAAGTCAAGTGCGAGTCGGACTCGCGCACCGAGGGTTCCGTATTTAAGTCCGTAGTTCAAAAATATACCTTTTCATGTATGCAATAAGGTCCATTTTGACTTGCCTAAATTTTAGTACAGATCTTTAAATATTTTTTTAACTATAAATTTTAAACACTTTGTTTTATTTTTCCCGTAAAAAATAAGTAATTATCTATATGTTTGATTTTTGAACAATTATGGTTATAAATCAAAAAGTACGTCACGGAAAATTTTAAAAAAATTGTTTTGAAATGTGCTAAATTAATTTTATTTTATTACTAAAAACAGATGCGGGCAAGCAAGTTATACAACTATGCCAAATTTCAAGTTGATAGCTTGTGTAGTTGCTGAGAAAACCTGCTGTGACATACAGACAGACAAGTCTCACCATAAGAGTTCATTTTTACCATTATGGTATAAACTACCGGAAAATGTTATGGACTTGTTATTTTTAGCGATACCTGTTTTTAACACGGTTAAGTTAGCTTCACTAAATCACAATTAACATTTTTGACGTATCTGGTAATACGCCCATTCAAATAATATTATCACAAATATTTTAAAGATTTTTGCAAAGAAAGTGTCAAGAGATATGGTGGACACTATTCCCGTATTGAAAAATAGTGTATACTTGACGGGAGAACCATTAGTTATTGTTCTGCCGGCTCGGATTTCCCACGGGATTTTCCGGGAATAATAAGACGGCAGCCCCTTAGTTGAAAGACGCGAGGCAGCACACTTCGTCCAGTTAGTATTTAAAAATATACCTACGTTTTGAAATAATGTGCTTCTCCATATATATATTTTTATTAATGTATTTTTATTACAATATGCTTTATTGTTGCAAAGCCAACTGTACTTGTAAAGCGAGATAAAGCGAGATCAACACGAACTTTACCGACCAAAACCGATGTCATATTTACTACCAGTACAAGTGAAAGTGGACCTCATAAGAAGGCTCAAGGTCACTCAAAGGGCGATGGAAACAGCTATGCTGGGTGTCTCCTTGCGAGAACGAATCAGGAATTAGGAGATCCGCAGGAGAACTAAAGTAACTGATATAGCTCACCGAATAGCAAACCTTAAGTAGCAGTGGGCGGGGCACATTGCTCGTAGAGCCGATGGCCGTTGGAGCGGAAAGGTTCTAGAGTGACGACCGCGAACCGGGAGACGAATTGTCGGCAGGCCTTCCACTGGATGACCGCTGGATGACAGCAGCAGAGGACCAATTATTGTGGAAAACCTCGGGGAAGGCCTGTGTCCAGCAGTGGACGTCTTGCGGCTGATGATGATGATGATGATGATAGTTAAACTTGGATGAAATTTAGAATCGTGATAGCTTTTAACTTGAATTAACACTATTAACCCAAAAACTATCACAGTTCCCGAAAGCGGGTTAACGCGGACGAATTCGCGGGCAGAAGCTAGTATAAACTAAATTAAACCAGTTTTTCAAGTAAGCATTAAAATATTAAACTTAGTTTTGTTATCAGTCCCACATATTACAATGTCCTCCCCCGGAAACGACTCCGGCTAGCTGCCACGGCTTACTCGAACGGGACTAACTGTCCACCATTAACAGTCGACGCTCCAAGGCACTCCTCCGTCTTAGCAAATCCCGACTGAGGACGGTAACCAGTATCTTAACTGGTCACGGACCTTTTAACAAACATCTTTTTAATTTAGGTGTTACAGACAGTCCTCTGTGCCGTGCGTGCATGGAGACAGAAGAAACAGCCGCCCACGTCGTACTGCACCGAGGTGGTGCAATACAGGGCTAAACACCTCGGTCCGATGACGTGTCTCCCCGAGGTAACCATCGACATCAAAGGTCTGGTGGGGTTCCTCGAGGAGCTGGGATGGCTAGAGTAATATGGAAATCCCACCCACACGCAAAATAGGCGCTAGACGTCGAGTTGCGGAAACCAGCCCGCGCTCACAATACAAAAAATACAAATACGTTACACTACTCGAATGAGATACAGCCGCGATGCGCCCCGCTCCCGACGTACGGATTAAGTAACGAATCTTCGTGCAATTAGACGGGGATTAGGTGGTTTTAGTCTGTTATGTACAGTAGTAGTTTAGTTAAGTAGTTAACTGTCTGCCCACGAGTTCGTCCGCGTAAAATTAGTAATTTCGCCATCCCACGGGAACGAGGGAAAGAGAAAAGCCTATGTGCTGATCCAGGGTATAATCTCTTCCAAATTTCATTTAAATCCGTCCAGCCGTTACAGCGTGAAGAAGTAACATACTAACTCACAAACTTCGCAATAATATAGTGTGATAAGATAATACTGATAATGCAGTGTTTTGGTATTTAAAATAAATCAATAAATATCAGGGTACGATCTCACACAAATTGAACTCGTCTCACACTAAGATCTAGGCTTATGCCATGTATACTAGACATACCACACGAAACACATACTTAAAGAAATTAATAGTAAATAAATAAATAATAACAAAATATGAGGGACAATCTCACACTAATTGACCTAGTCTCAAACTAAGCTCTAGGCTTGTACTATGGATACCAGGCAAAGATATACATACTTATATAGAGAATTACATACTTAAACATATAGAAAATATCCATGACTCAGGAACAAATACTCGCGCTCATCACACAAATATTTGCCCATACCGGGATTCCCGGGACCGCTAGCTTCGCGTCGTCAAAATCCTTAAATAATTAGTAATTATAAAATAAAGTCGCTTTTCGCGTCTATCTGTTTATCCGCTAAGTCCTCCTAAACCACGCAAAGGATTTTAATGCGGTTTTCACCGTGTTATATAATTTTTCACGAAAGGTTTATGTATATAATAGTTCCCGGAGTGAAGCGAGGGCGGGTAGTAATACATAGAAGACATCCAAGACTCTGTAACGATACTCGCGCTCATTATAAAAAATATTGCCGTTACCGGGATCAAATGAGAAAACCGCTAGCTTTGCAAGGTAAAAGGCAGTATTTTACACAAAAGTACTGTAGCAATTGCAACCTTATTACAGGAAGGTCACTACCAACTACTTAGGCTAACAGCGTCGTCAAACTAATCGACCGTAAAAACCCCCTACAAAATTGGGATCCCTAATATCATAGGTCATAAATTTTACACAGCCCATCGGCTTGGATCAAACCTAGCTAAGTACACTCAATTGAGTCACCTTTCTAACAAAAAAAAAACTAAATCGAAATCGGTCCATCCGTTCGTGAGCTACGATGCCACAGACAGAAAAAAATGGGTGTTATTCGTAACATAAAACACGTATCTTCGATAAGCCTCCTCACGAAACGCTCAGGACTTTGAGCGGCAGCGGCGGCGACGAGCGAATTCTCTCTTCATTGTCTGTTCAAGACGCTCACCGGACAGCTGTTGGTGTTACACGCGATGTGTTTGTCGCACAAAGTCGTGTCCAGGCGCTAACGGCGAAACGCCCGCGGGCCGCGCCCGACCCGCGCCCGCGCTTTGTGTTTTACACTTAGATTAGACGAATAAGCAATCCGTGTAAATACCGAAAAGTGGGTGTAATCTTACCGAGTTAACTTTTATCTTTAGGTGTTTTCAATTTTGGGACAAGTGATACTCTATATTTCTGTGTTCGGGCTTTAAACTTTCTCTGTACCAAATTTTACATTGTTAGGTTTAGGCGTCGAATCGTGAAACGGTACACACACACATATCAATACAACAACACCGCAAATAAGTTGGTAATCGCCATATCTCAATTATAAAAAAATACTGAATTGACTAAAAATCCCATGTAATTATCGAACCTGCTCATACACGAGAATCGGTTGAGAAATACGACCTGTAGAGAACAGCCGGACATACGAAAGCATTTTTCCCGAGATGAAACGGAGACGCTTCGTTTGCTTCGCTCGCTCGGACTATTTTATGGCTCAGTACCGAATCATATACATATGATGCAAAATGTCCAGTGACGCAAATTGACCAAGAAGCGAAATGTCCATTATGTAAATTGGGCATTTTGTGAAGATGCCTAAGTCGTAAAATACACAATTAGCATAATTATGTAATAGTCCAAGTGACACGGCTAGATAACAACAAGTCTAACTATGTAAAATGTCAAATATTTAAAAAGTCCAAAACGCAAATTACCTAATGTTGACAGCAAAGCTGAACACTACCTTGGTTATTCCATGACACGTAGACAGTTATTTTTACCCCGTCTGATTTATGGACGATTTGCTTTTTGGTCATTATGCTACTTGGGCTAATTGCTTTCGATAAAATTTGACAATGTGCTATTCTTGGTATCAGTTTTTTTGACATTATGTAATTTGGACATTATGCTACACAGACTTATTGCTATTTTGATGTTCTGCGTTATGTACGTTATGTAAATTGGGCAAAATGTAAATTGGGCAAATTGACGTTTCGCTTCTTGGTCAATTTGTGACATGGACATTTTGCCACATAGACGATTCGGCACTGAAGGAATTTTATTATGCCCACTTATAGTAGAAAAATATATCTAAATAAAATATAAAATCGTAGCACTGTGACACGATACAATAGTTGAGTAAACACCGGGGTTCAGCTGAAAACCAGCGCTGCGGCTCTGGCTGCAGCACGTGCTGAGCTGAGTCCTATCTGACCTCACACTGCAGCGCAACATTACTAAATTTTTGCTCATTTTTAATTTTATATCTTTTTATCTTTTTAGTTCGACGATGGTTTTTAATTTTCATTGAAGTTTGTCTTTTGTGTTGCAGTGTGTTTGTCAAATAAATGTTTTGAGTTTGAGTTTTGAGTTTCAAATAAATAGCACACGTTTCACTTTTTCTTCAGATTTGGGAAAAAAATTGCACATTGGTTGGGACCACTATTCTGAACAAGAAAAATAGAAATTCCTGATATGTCCCCAAAAAGATGTATGGAATTGTCCGTTTTGTTACCAAGAAATTTATTGAATGTAGGTAACAAAATGGACAATTCCATACAAATTTTTGGGGACATATCAGGAATTTCTATTTTACTTGTTCAGAGTGATGGTCCAAACCAACGTGCAATTTTTTTCCCAATTCTGAAGAAAAAGTGAAAGGCGTGCTATTTTTTTGAAACCCCAGTTACGTGAGATTTTCGACACATAATTACTTATTATTTTAATGCTAAATGTTAGATTTCTTTTAGCTCTAGCATGTAAGTATTTAGAAATAATCAGTTTTTAATCAAAAGCCTCATTGATTTATTTCCAAGCAAAAACAAACTGTCTTGTCCCTCGCACTAATTGACAATCCATCTTCATTAAGAACTAATTATCAAATTAAAGGTTTTTCCTCCTACAATACAGAATTCTTTTCCTTTTACGAAAAGACAAACTATTTTTGCCTGAGAAAATAATTTTAGCTGGCTACTTAGTTAACTATTTTAACCCCCAACGCAAAAAGAGGGGTGTTATAAGTTTGACGTGTGTATCACAGATTTGTGTGTTTGTGTATCTGTGTGGCATCGTAGCTTCTAAACGGATTGACCGATTTTTTTAGTTTTTTTTGTGATTTAATCGAGAGTGTTCTTAGCTTGGTTCATGAAAATCCGTTGAGCCGTTTAAAAGTTATAGTCTCTGAAAGTAGACGCACCGATTTTGTTGCGTTTTTTAACTTGGTTAGGTAAAGGATGAAGCTATAGGGTTATTGACGACGCGGTTAGCCTAGTCGGTAGTGACCCTGCCTACGAAGCTAGCGGTCCCGGGTTCGAATCCCGGTATGGACAAATATTTGTGTGATGAGCGCGAGTATTTGTTCCTGAGTCATGGATGTTTTCTATGTATTTAAGTATGTATTTCACTTTATAAGTATGTGTATCGTTGTCTAGTACCCATAGTACAAGTCTAGAGCTTAGTTTGGGACTAGTTCAATTTGTGTGAGATTGTCCCCTGATATTATTTATTTATATTTTTATTGGTTTTAAACATATAAATTCAATTGCCAAAGCAGATTCAATTCTCTCTTATTAGTAATGAGGTAGTAATTGCTACAGCAGTTTTGTCCGAGATATAGCATTTTAGCTTAGCAGGGCAGCAGACTAAGCTTAAGCTTTTACTATTGGGACTAGAAAATTAAACTTATGAAGCGATATCAATACTTAAATAACCTAGAAAACTTCAAAAGTTTTCGCACTCAGATCGCCTTTCAGGGCTTCCCGGGTTCGATTCTCGACAAGGGTAACTATTTCTGTAATGAGCGCAAGTATTTTTTCTCAAGTAATGGATGTTTTCCTATGTATTAAGTATTTATTTCTCTATATAAGTAAGTATATCGTTGTCTGGTACCCATAGTACAAGCCTAGAGCTTAGTTTGGGACTAGGTCAATTTGTGTGTGATTGTCCCTGATATTTATTTATTGTTTTAGCCTGTATTCGAAAAAACCGAGTTGCTGCCAGAGTCCTATTACACACAATGCCAGCAGATTTTGCAGATTGCAGCAGAATTTATTATTATTATTATTATAAGTAGGTATTAAAGTACGTTTGTCGTTGCCGATGTTCCCATTGTACAAGTCCGAAGCTTAGTTTCGGCTAGGTCAATTTGCGTGAGGTTGTCTCCTGATATGTACATTCAGTCAACAAAGTATCGGGAATGGATGATTTGTTTATGGTTCCAAATTCAAATTTTTGTTTTTTTTGTTGTTGTTAGATTGGCACAACTGTTTTCTATTTTGGCGCGGAGTTTGAGTTGCATCTGTTATTTATATTAAATACAGTGCTGTTTTTAGTTATATCATATCTAGTGTGTATTGCGAATTTCATAATGGACAAAAACATTGAACAAAGAGTTTGTCTTAAATTTTGCATCGCCAATGGAATTTCGTGTTCGGAGTCACTGAAAATGTTACAGAAGGCTTACGGTGATTCGACTTTATCAAAAACACGTGTTTATGAGTGGTACAAAGCGTTCAAAAGCGGTCGAGATGTGATGGAAGATTTGCCTCGCTCTGGTAGGCCATCAACGTCTGCAACTGAAGTTAACATCGCAAAAGTGAAGGAAATAGTGACTGAAAATCCTCATTCAACTTTGAGAGAGATAGCCGCCGAACTTTCTGTATCTCACGAGTCGATCCGTACTATTTTAACTAATCATTTGGGTATGAAACATGTTACCGCTCGGCTAGTCCCAAAAGACCTGAATTTTCTCCAAAAACTCAATCGCATGAGAGTCGCTGAGGACATGCTAGAACGAGTCAATTCCGACCCAACATTCATGAAACGCATTGTTACTGGTGACGAGACGTGGGTTTACGAGTTTGACATGCAAACTAGTCAACAAGCTTCGGAGGGGCGCCTTCCAACTGAACCGAAACCGAAGAAACCACGCCAAAGTCGATCAAAAGTCAAAGTCATGTTGACTGTTTTCTTTGACTATCGCGGTGTTGTGCACTCGGAATTCTTGCCGGAAGGTCAAACGGTAAATAAAGAATATTATTTGAGCGTTATGCGGCATTTAAGAGAGCAAATTCGACGAAAAAGGCCAGATTTGTGGAATGAAAATTCTTGGATTTTGCACCACGATAATGCGCCTTCGCACAAGGCCATCATTGTGAAAGAATTTTTGACCAAACACTCAACAAATACCATCGAGCAACCACCATATTCACCAGATATGGCTCCTGCCGACTTCTTTCTTTTTCCTAAACTCAAATTACCACTTCGTGGCACCCGTTTTCAATCGGTAGAAGACATAAAGGAGAATTCGCGCCGAGAACTGAATTCAATTCCGGAAACAGCGTTTAAAAAATGTTTTGATGATTGGATTATTCGTTGGCGTAAGTGTATCGTTTCTGAAGGAGCATACTTTGAAGGTGATAAAATAAATTTGGATGATTAACAAACAGTTTGTGTATTATTGATCTTTTCCCGGTACTTTCTTGACAGAGTAGTATTATTAATTCTCTAATTTGCTAACACCGAGTATTCAAACAACGCAGCCAAATTCACGAACAAAAGGAGTCTTTAAAGACATTCTTAACTTTTATACAAACGCTTGGACACCATACAAGATATAAAGCAAATATTCAAACCAAAACGTCACATCTGTTAAAGAAATCTCATTGCATTTGCAACTTTATATACACCCTAATAAAGATTAATATTATATGACCGTAAGTAATTATAAGGTCCTCTATTAAGGAGAGTAGAAATTGATAACAGCAGCCTTACAAAATGGCGTACAGAACGGAAGCAACGGCCCGTACTTCCTCTAGTTTGGGTCGTCTATTGTCGCGTTTTTGATTCATGTTGTCTATAGAAATATGGGATGTTATTTGCCCTAACTTGACAGTTTTCTTTAGAGTATGTTACTATATTAACTGTGGGGTATAAGAAAATTGCCAAGTCAGGGATAGAGATAAATTAGTACTATACAGTCGAGGACCGAAAGATGTTTACACTTTTGGACCTTATTACAATCGAATAAGGTGAAAAAGTGTAAACATCTTTCTGTCCTCGACTGTACATTACTACTTTGACTGTTAACAATGTAGCGCCAAACTTGGCACCTAATAGGTACAGTCAGTATCAAATAGATAGGAGCAGTCAAAATGGCCAAATATATCGCAACACATTCTTATTCCTATAAGATAAAGATAAGATCAATTTTATTTGATAATAAAATCAGGTTACCAACAAAAGTGGTGCTGTAGTCCCAACACTAGGATTCCCTGTGTCGTGGCGGGCTAGGCTCCTCCGTTTTGAAGAATTATTATGACAAAATTCATTAATCAGCAGACAAAAGATTAGTTACCTAATTAATTTAACAGTAGTACGTAAAATTACTAATAGGTAACTTGTTCTATAGTGGCTTTCTGCCTCATAAACAACTCATAAAATCCATGTCAACGCTGTATCTTGTCTAGGGGACACGGTTTATGTAGGAAGACATGTCGAAACTTTCGTGTGGTTACATGTATAATATGTGTTTAAATATGTATATATGTGTGTAATGGATGTATATATTTTTTCTCTCCTAGTAATTTTGACATGTTTTTTCCTGCTGAACTACGCAGATATTTCACATTATTTTTATAGTTTTATAAAATGCTAGAATACTAGTATTATTGTCATAAGACTCATAAGCTTTATTAAAAAAAAATACTAACAGTTGAGTTTCTTGCAGCGCTGCTTCTTCTCAGCAGTGGTCTCCTCTTGGGAGGCGCTGGTAGATTCTGACGTGTAAAAGTGCCCGTGCGGCCTACATACTGAATCTTTATAGTCGCTTAGTAATAAAGGGTAGTAAAAGTCAGAACGAGACACTTTTTTTTTAAACCTTAAGCGTTAAGTCTTACGTAAGAATATGGACTAGATGCATTCATTTCCCTAGCAAGTGTCTAATTTTATCTCGAGCATGCATGCTAAGCCCGCTGACAGGCTGAGATCCACCGGCGGACGTTGTAATAACCTGGAGTGAACTGCCTTTGGCTAAAACCTCAGAACTAATTTGTGAGCAAGCGGACGGTTCCCTATTTTCTAATTAGTCCAATCTGGACGCGCCTCGCTCCCGGGGGCAGACTGACTAAAGGACACGTTATTACTCAATCGGCCGAATCCTAACTGGTTTAATCGGTGCAGCATCAGGTAACCAGTTTCACATCTAGAATGTACGGTTACGAGCATTCATTTGGGACCCATTTCAAAAAAATATTGCTTGAAGTTGTCAATGTCATTAGAGATGCCAAATCATTTGTAACTTACAGGAAACTCCACCTTATTGTTGTAGAACGTCAGATTGACTTTGGACCTAAAGTGGGTCCCAAAAAAGCTCGTGAAGGTACCTAATAACGATACGTTTTACTAGACTCATGCGACTTCTAATTAACAAAAAAACCGTCGTTAAAAACCCGCTGCAAAGGGTTAAAAAGCGACTAACCTCCTAGGAATTGCCTATTTGGTGCCTAATAGGTACATGAAATATCCAAGCCGGTGTTAGCAACAAGCAAGGTAGAGTCAAGGTAATAAATATGTATACACTTTAGTACCTTGTCTATTTAATGTCATGTTTAATCTGCCATATATTAATGACACAACGATTAAAGTGACAAGGTACTAAAGTGTATACATATGTATGACCTTGACTGTACATACACACAATAGCAATGTCACAATGATTCTTGCTACCGGCTTCGATATATTTCATGAACCTATTAGGCACCAAATAGGCCATTCCTAGGAGGCCGGTCAATAGTTAACCCTTTTCTGTGGGCTTTGGAAGATGTTTTTTTCTTAGCTAATTAATAATTTCACCGCCCATAGTCAACTCGATCTTGATGTACAAGCGTCTAGGTGCAAAATCATCACTTATTTACGAATTGCACTGTACAAAGAATCAATAAGACGTCAACTTTTATGCTCAATGGTAATTGGTCATTTTACCTACTAATTTATAGGTAAATTGAGCTATTTTCATTGCTTTTTGATATCGTGAAGTAAACACCATGATGCCCGAGTCGATTAAGAAAAAAAAAAGAAAAATGGACTCTATTGCCTGGTTTTAAGATCAATAAAAACTGAACTATTATCATAGTTAGTCTAGTCTTTACATTCATCAATAATGTCGTTAGTAATTTGGCTGAAACAAAGGCCAAGTTTGCTATATATATTCCATTTAATTTGACCCCTAACGATTTGTAAACGGTTTAAAGTCATAGGTAAAAAATGGTCAGTGACTAATTGACTATTGTTTCTGGGTCTTCTGTTTGGAAGAATTGCTACCAGTTAAAGGGTCAGGAAGGGATGGTAATCGAACGCTGTTTTGCTATTGATTAAAATATGTATGTATGTCAAGGTTACCGATGCGGTTTGATGCGAAGTTTCGGAGCGTTTGCGCACTGCGTATCCGATTCGAATCCGACAAATATCGTTTCAGAGAAGCACTAGTACTATTTGTATGGTAAGTTGCGCACTACACCCGAGTGACGTCATCCGATTTCTCATACAAAAAGTACTACTTCTACTCGGTTTGACATTTCTCGTACTATCGGATGCAGGCGCAAACGCCCTAAGGCTTGTATGAATATATTTAATTATCATAATGATAGTAATTTAATGTCAATATATTGTATAGTCGGCCTCTACTATCATATCGTTCGATATTAAGTAACTTGCGAGATTTGTCAAAATCGTATGCAATTGACATTTCATTTCGAATTGAATGTCATCTCGAGTGATATTAGAATTGAGGTCAAATAAAATTGTTTTGTTTTTCAAAGATATTCGAAATTTGAATATGTTATAATGGTATCGAATTGGATGTTATTATGAAGCAATAATAACATTTTCACAGATAAAAAATTTGTTCTAACAAAACAGTTTATCATTATGCTAGACATAATTTGTGGTTTTATGATATGTGTGTAGATACAAAACTTGATATCCCTCTTCAGGTTTAATTATTCGGGTATATTTAATAAGATCGTTCACGTCCGCACCGAGTCAAGGCCCCGGAACTGGGCCACTCGCTGGCACTGGACCAACCAAAGCGGCGCAGGCGACGATTCCGAAGAAAACAACCAATTGGGAACGTGCATGATTTTTTTGATTTAATAAAAATTCATTAATGTAACAAACAGCAGAGAAAAAATATTTTTCGAATAACTATAAAAATAACCAAGATAATAAGCCATCAAAGATTTGTTTTTATGTCTTTCTACCAAAATAGAATTTAACATGGTGTGTATTATGGCCGGAGTGCACGCTGACGTCATAGCTCTGTTTAATTAGTAGTTTTTAAAATTATATTATCCGTATTATTTGCCTGATTTTATTATAATTTCACTTTATGCCATCTCTTTTGCGGTATTTTCATATTTTGTTAAGAAATGCGATAAAAAAAATCATTCATATTCCCTATTGGGCATAGCTCAACTCATTTATTTGACGACGCAGTTAGCCTAGTTGGTAGTGACCATGCCTGCGAAGCTAGCGGTCCTGGGTTCGAATCCCGGTATGGACAAATATTTGTATGATGAGCGCGAGTATTTGTTCCTGAGTCATAGATGTTTAAGTATGTATTTCTCTATATAAGTATGTTTATCGTTGTCTAGTACCCATAGTACAAGCCTAGAGCTTAGTTTGGGACTAGGTCAATTTGTGTGAGATTGTCCCCTGATATTTATTTATTTATTTATAGTCAATCTTCAGTTATAAAAGTTTACTCATGGAGCTTCTTCTAGCAACGCGGACTGAGTCGCGGGCAAAATTTAATTAAACATAGTGTCATGTCATTGCATCTCTCGTAACATAGTTTCAAATAAAACCGGTCAATTGCGAGCAGGACTCGCGCATTCAGGGTTCCGTACACATTTGGCTGGTTCTTAGTATTTGTTGTTCTTTATAGGGTTTGTTCAATACCAGACGTTAGTACGTACAGACCGCGTAGGCTTAGCAGGAGGGTTCCGTTAGGTACAGAAACCTACAGAAGCCCGAGAAACGCAGTCTTTTGATTTCTATAATTAAATTTTTAGGGCTTCTATTCAATTCCACTTCATATTCATTCGCGCTTTCAGGGGTAACAATGTGCTATTATATTTAAAGAGAAAAGCTCCCGGAGAGCTATGGATTAGTGTCAGATAAGTTCTATGACTTCTGCGCCTTTAACGCGGCGCTACATTGTTCGCCGAGCTCCAAGATCTCCATTCATCGCAGCGAAATAGAATTTCGTTTCAACGTCAATCAATTTTACTACTAAGAAAATACTAATTATTATTATTATAATAATGTTAAAGTTCTCAAAGCTCGACGTCAGCGCCGACTTACACGAAAAAGTAATTTGGCTAAAGTCCGATATTTCGATCTCCAATAATTTTTTTTAATAATAAAAATAATTTATTCATATAAGAGGTTGTACAATGATGGACAAAGATATTTATGTCAGAGAGGAGAATGAAGTTATAAACAATTTGTACAAATTAAGTAGTAGTAACTCTGACCCCCAAACTAAGCGAAAGCTTGTATCTTGGAATTTCAGCGTTCGACGCGTTACAGCTGCTTGAATAGTTTATAAACTTTTATTACAAATGTGACAATTGTGTGTGTGTGTGTGTGTGTGTGTGTGGGTGTGTGCGTGTCATCCCGTGTTTGTTAAAATGAATTCGGTGCGTTCATAGCTAACTTTTTGTAGCCAGTTTGAATAATGAAACTTTACTGATAGATTCCCAAAATATTATTATTAGTGTTATAAATCTTTGAAATCTTATAAATTTCAGACACTATTGGTGTCTATCCAGGCAGTGTCTATCCAATATCTCTGGGCGTTCTATAGTTGATCCGGTATTGTAATCAGGTGCACAGCAACATGCATTCAATGCATTTGTAAGGCGGAGATTGCGCGCAATCAGCAGCGACGGCGAATACGGAAGTAGTTCTCTTCGGCAAAATATATCATATGTACGATAAATAAATAGCTGCGCGAGCCTAACATGCGTCACAATAATAAAGTGACAGCCCGAATAAAAAGTTCCTAGAGTAATTAAATACCATGCTAAGCTTAGAGCCTGTGCACACTAGCGTTTTTAGCCCGTAGACCCCCGGTCAAAAACGCTAGTGTGCACAGGCTCTTAAATTTGAATGATTTATTTCATTACTCTAGCAATACCGGATAAAATCGCCTAGTAATTAAAGTAATAAAAGTCAGGACGAGACTTATTTTAAACCTTAAGCGTTAAGTTTTACGTTGGAATATGGATTCGATGTAAGTAATTTGTTATAACCTGTGGCCATAACACTTTTATCAGAATACAGGCTTTATGTTTAGTATCCGTATCAAATGTATTTAAAGTCCTTAAAGTTAGGTGCGACGACGAGCGTAGCGCGGAGGTTAGGTTGGACGGCGACAACTTGCGCCCGCGCCGATCTGCTGGCATTGTATGTAAAGACTCTGGCAGCAACACGGTTTTATGGAATAGGGATGATGACTATTTTTTTTTCTTTGTCGATCAGGTAGATTATCAAAAAGTATTGAACACGTATTTTTTCTTTTTTTACACAATCAAAAAATTACAGAGATATATTGAGTTGAATGTCGCATGACGTCACGTCTTGGTACAATTTGGTAAAATTTTTACACAGAAATGACGTCACGAGCCCCCACTCCAGAACTCCCGAAATCGCGTCTTCAAACAGATATAGACAACACTTTTCAAGGATTAATTAAGTTAAGTTTAACTTGATTGGCCTGAGATTGCAATAGACAGAGAATTATGGAATTCCAAAGAGGAGGCCAGACTGGGAACACAATAGGCTGATAAAAAAAAGTTTAACTTGAAGTTTATAGACCATCTTTCCGAAGTTGTTTACTCCAACGTGACCCGGTTGACCTACTTAGTTAGTTGAAATATGCCGTTCTCAAAGAAAGGCAGTTACGCTCTTCTTATTCTTGTAACTATACGAATACTATAGTAACAGTTCTAAAAACGGCGTAACCGCCTGCCTCCATAAGGTCCCTTTATATTGAGAACGTCACAAATCATAGCGTGGAAAATAAAGCGTTTGTACAGCTAAGCCGCTAGACTCGAAGTTTAGAGCTTACAATAACAATGTAATGAAACCGGTCAAGTGCGAGTCGGACTCGCGCACCGAGGGTTCCGTATTAATGTCCGTACTTCCAAAAATATACCCTTTTATGTACTTTAATTGTATGCAATAAGGTGACTTGCCTAAACTTTAGAACAGATCTTTAAAATTTTTGGACAATTTCTCGAAATCTATAAATTTTGAACACTTCGTTTGATTTTTCCCCTAAAATATAAGTAATTATCTATAAGTTAGGAATTTACCAAATTTTTCAATTCATAAACTTCGGAGATAAGGGGGGGAGAAAGGTTATTTTTTAAACATTTTTGGTTATATATAAATCAAAAAGTACGTCACAGAAACTTACAAAAGAAAATTGAAATGTGCAGGTTGAGCCCTTTTATATGACACCCCATTTGCTATAATCAAATTTAAATCACTTTCATTTTTCAACCCCCCATTCCCAACCCCTTTTCAATTCATTATAAAATTATACTATATACAAGTTATACAACCATGGCTCAAATTGATAGCATCTGTAGTTGCTGAGAAAAACTGGTGTGACAGACGGACAGACAGACAACAAAGTCTCACCATAAGGGTTCCTTTTTTAACATTTTGGTACGGAACCCTACAAATGGCAAAATAGTGGAACTTAAAATATATTAATGGATTTTAACACACATTTTAACCCTCGACGTAAAAAGGGGGGTGTCATTTATAAGTTATTTCACGAATAGTAGTTAGAACCCGACTGCTATATGTAGACCTGTGGATGGTTAAACTTTGTGTGAAACCGGAGTTCAATAATTCTGGTCGCTACCTGCCAAACATCCGGGTCTCTTATTTCATACATTTATCTACAGATTTAGAAGTCATCATAAATAAATAAATAAATAAATATCAGGGGACACTCACACCAATTGACCTAGTCCCAAACTAAGCTCTAGGCTTGTACTATGGGTACTAGACAACGATAAACATACTTATATAGAGAAATACATACTTAAATATATAGGAAAACATCCATGACTCAGGAACAAATACTCGCGCTCATCACACAAATATTTGTCCATACCGGGATTCGAACCCAGGACCGCTAGCTTCGTAGGCAGGGTCACTACCAACTAGGCTAACTGCGTCGTCATAAAACGGTTTATAATAGTTCCCCGCAATAGGACGCGCCGTGTAAAGAGTCAATAAAGTATAAAGGGTGATCCATATCCAGCCAGATATTGAGCGGGAGCACGAGGGGCTTGAAGTGTGCTCGAGGCTATTTTTATCTGGCTTCTGAAACTAGGAGTCATTTTATAAACGACCCAACCGAGGTACTGTTAGCCTTTTTATTAATTAATGTTTAAGCTGTAAAAACTGTAGATAATAAATAATATGGCAAAGTGAACCGTGACCTTTAAGATATAGAGGTGTATGACGAAACAAAATATTATAACGTTTCTGACGACTGCATGAACATTTCTTCAACATGCCATCGTGAGTCTCATCTTTATTAACACGTCTATATTTACTCGCATAATAATATCAGAGCATTTCTAAAAAAGTTTGTACATTTCATTCAACTCTCCGATTAAAAAAACAAGTGGTAGGCAGGTTGGATAAATTAATCTAAGCAATTTTATAATAATTTCTCAAAATCTCCCATAAAAAATGCACAAATTTTTCCTTTTTTGTTACCTAAGCTCATACATTGTTGGTAACGAAATAGGAAGTTTCTATACATTTTTTTGCATGCACAATTGCATGGTTTCATGCACCCAATCTATCTACGATTTTTTTTTTAAATCGGAGCTTTTTTTTTTAATCCTTAAAATTGTACAATTTTTTTTAGAAATGCTTATTAACTACACATTTATGACAATGTTACAGCGACTTGTAACAATTAGATTTATTTACATGTTAGAAATATGTTTAATTTTGAAACTATAATGGTTATTTGCTCACTTTGATTCTTTATCTGTTTTAAATGATCCCCAAAATGACATTGCGTGTTTGCCGGCGCTGTGGCGGTGAAACGGCTCGGCGATCGAGATTCATCGCGCGAGAATTGATTTCACGTCGTTCAGTTTGACGCTACGTGTAATATTAATGTTCCACCCTGTAGAAATATGTTTGAAAGCTTTTTGCAATTTATGTTCAGAGCAATAAGCGTGAAAACATTTTAAACGGTTTTTATTTGTGGTTTAAATAATTAAAATGTATTTAAGTATAATTAAATGAATATTTTTTTATAATTTTTTTATTCTAAGCACGGCAATATAATATTGGTTTCAGTCATTTATTTCATTACGCTAGGTTGTTTAATTTAAATCAAGAGAAAACGATTCGAGGATATTTCTATTCTTGACTTGGCATAAAAAAGCAATTTGATAAAATATATTTTATTTTGTAATATCCTTTTTGCAAATGAGAAAGATGATAATTTTCAATAACAAAAAATACACCCGCTGTAGATCGCAGACGAAAAGATACAGCGTGTTTTACTTTCACAAACAATTATAAATATATTTTTTATTAAATCATCCGCACCGTCAGTTTTCTGAGAGAAAATACTTTAACTGTATAAGCGAAGAAAAAATACTGAGTCAAAAATGTATTTGCATTATAATGAAATTATGAATAATAAATCGCGCATCGCAAGATCTTTTCTTTATTTTAATTTAACTACGCGCTGTACCTGAATTTTACTTATTATTTTCTTACGGGCGAGACTTCTGCGAACTTCGTGAAATATTCCAGACAAACGCAATTTTCGTATAACAGGCGCACAAAATAAAAATCCAAATGGGAAGCAAAAAAAGATCTTTAAAAGTCTGCCTGACTGAAAACTTTATAATTGCGTTACCTACTGATACACGTGTTTGAATAAAGATGAAAATATTTGACGATAGAAATTAAATCATCTGGTAAATTAATTTAGCGGCGCGAATAGGATAAATAATTGAAAAAAACATTTGGAATATCTTCAAAATTAGAAACGGCACGAATAGTGTTATACAAAATTAAATTAAATTAATTAATAACATTTCTAATCAACGCAATTACCTAAGATTGATTGTCATTTAAGTAAAAAGCAACACTTCCAAAGAATTCCACCCGGCAGCAAAAACAACATTTAGAATATCATAAAATAAACACAGCATGTACACAATTTTCAATCTAATCCACACAATTAAGTTACCGGTTTAAAATATTACCAATATCACCACATTTTAATTAAAACTATGTAATTTAAATTCTTAAAACTTGTGAAATCATCCCCTGAATAAAAAATACAGGAGTTATTTTAAGTCTCGCCCCTTGAAAAGTCCGTGATTATTCCCGCGTACTTACCGGGGTGGTCGGCGAGCGGGCGAGCGGGCGGCGGCCGGGGCGGCGCGCGCGGCACGAGTGCGGAGCGCCGCCGGCCGCGCGGCGCCCGTTTATCTGTTGCTCCACGCATGCGCATTCAACGCGTAGGCCGGGAGCTCGCGCCCAATTTGACAATTGCAATCTATACAGGGTGCTTAGAATTTAATGGGCGTTATGGTTTGGGTAAATTTCATGACGTTTTTTTTAATTATGTTTTCCGCAAGTATTGTATGCGGGTGCGAATAAATAATATAAATTATTTAAGTTAAGTGTACGCAATGATTATAATTTAACTTTCTCATTAATATTTTTTTTCCACTAACTGATACAAGTAAATGATTTTTTCTCAAAATGTTCAGTAATTTTGCATTAACATGTTGCCGTCGCAGATTCCGGCTCAGATCAACAGAACAATATGCTAATTCCAAATTGAACTTGTCTCTCCGTTACTTCCACTTCGGGGCCTTGTTCAGTCAGAATCCGGGAATAAAGTAACAATATGGCTACAATGTGACCTAAGGGCCTGGTTTCTGTTCGGCAAAGTATCAAGGTGTCGCTTATTTTGAAAAGTTAGTAATTTTATTTTTACCTTAGTTTTTTTTTTATTAGTTTAAAAGTTAAAATTAAAATAACGTTTAATAGTTTCTTAATTTAAGAATAAGCTAGCCTTACTTAATAATAAAAGTGAGCGAGACAGCACAATGCGGTTAGGTTAGGATAAGAGCGAGAAGGAATATACAGTCTTCAAAAATATCTTCCGTGTTTCAATTAGCACGTTACACTTAAGGTATTTTCAGACATGGATCATGATGGAGGCGGCCGGTTGTGGGGCGCATGCGCATGTGCAATAACATGATTCCAAACGCGTCGCCGCCCGACCAGTGCCGGAGCGCCGCCACGCTAGTCGCATACATTTATATTTAAACAGAAAATTACCCTTACGTAATTGTAAATAACACGTAAATAAGTGTGTGTGCTGAGAGAATATTTTATAATTGCCCTGAGCGGAAACCAAACTCAGAACCGCTAACTTCATAGGCTGCCTAGTAGCATTGACATCTGACAAACCAAATATTCAACCTTATAAATACTGAAACTGAGTCCATTTTGTTATGAACCCTTGTTGTGAGTATCACCACTACATGTATATACAGCGCAAGCTTTAAATGATTTGGTACTTGATAATACTGACGTTGACTTTTAAGCGGTTCAAGGTTTGCACGGGTGCTACGCCGTAGCGAGCGCTACGACGTAGCGCTACGGAGCTTATGTAGTAGAGAAGTTAAATACGACAAAATTTCAATATGGAAACCTAGCTTTGGTCTCTCAGTGTGTTTGTGTACGAATTGATAGTTTTGTTAAAGAAATTAGTAAATCTAAATATATGTTGATTACAAAAAATATTTACAATATGTTTAATATTTTTTTATCATCCACTAGCGACCCGCCCTCGCTTCGCTCCGGGTACTATTATACATATAAACGTTTCGTGATAAATTATCGAACTGATGGTAAAAATCTCATCAAAATCCGTTGCGTAGTTTGAAAGATCTAAGAGTACAAAGGGACAGACGGCGGGAAGCGACTTGGTTTTATACTACTCGTATGTAATTAAAATCTTATACGGCCGCCGCCACACGATATAACACTCAAAGTTAACGAATGTGTATGATAATTAACAAAAATTACTAATTAAGGTTCCCGATAAAGATAACAGCTCCCCCCTCCCCCACCCCCCGAAGGGTTTATTAAGAAATATTTCAACGCATTTCACGTTAAGATCGGTGATAGATTCAACTGGATTGAATTTGAAGGTAAAATCGAAATCGCAATAAATTAACGAAACACCAGTTTTAAATACTATTCTGTTGGTTTGTTGAGATTTTATGTATTTTTGTTACGCGTTTAGCTTAGTTATTAGTGGCCCTGCCTGCGAAGCTAGCGGTCCCGCGTTCCATTCCAGGTAAGGGCAAATGTTGTGTGATGAGCGCGAGTATTTGTTCCTGAGTCATGGATGTTTTCTATATATTTAAGTATGTACTTCTCTATACAAGTATGTATATCGTTGCCTGGTACCCATAGTACAAGCCTGGGAAGTTTGGGACTATGTCAATTTATGTGTATTAAGGAATATGCATTATTTTTTTTGTCACATTTGTTAACAAAATATGAAAATACCGTAAAAAGATGGCAAAAAGTGAAATTAAAAATAAAAAAAATCTTGGTTATTTTTATAGCTCTTCGAAAAATATTCTTTCTTTACTATTTGTTACATGAATTACTTATTAAAGCAAGAAAAATCCACGCATATTTCCATTATTCCCAATTGTCCTCTGATATTTAGGCATCTTAATTTTTAGGGAGAGAAAGAGTGACCAAAACAAAATGTTGTGTCACAACACGTTTTGGCCGACCGTTATTTATTTCTATGAAATGAATAAAATTTGGAATTCTATAAAATGAACAATATAGAAAAGTAACTACTTCCTCATAGTGATAGAGGTTCATTCATGCTAAATATTTTGTTATCAATTTGTTTATTATAGCAACGCTATCAGCGGCTATTCGATCTCGCTGATAACAGTGATAACGGAGCAGTCTGGAATGTACATACGTTATATCACGTCATCAATGTGAAGAGCAAGAGGGTTTTCACCTCTCTCTTAGGCTGTCTGAATATCACCTAATCTAATAGGTCCTTTAAAACGTGGACAGGAAAGTACTGTAGTGAGCAATAAAGTAGTGAGCAATTTATAGGCATAGTCATCGTTGCCTAGTGTCCATAGTTCAAGATTAGACTAGAGCTTAGTTTGGGACTAGGTCTATTTGTGTAAGATTGTCCCCTGATATTTATTGATTAATGTAACTTCATCGTTTTATGTTTTTTTTTTATTTGTTAATTAGCGACCAGCCCTCGCTTCGCTCTAGGTACTACTCGTATTACATACGAAGGGTACAGAAACAAAACAAAACAAAAACACCTGACTGCATTAAAAAATATAACTTAATATAACTTAATTGTTGGAAAAGATATTGCAGGCGGGGACACCTCCAAGTGGTGCTCTTTAAGTGAAAATATTTAAAGTACCTACTACAAAATTTGCTGCATATCAAAAAGTACTACATATTAAAAAAACAGTGCACATGCGAGTCAAAGTCGCGCACCGAGGGTTCCGTACCGCTCTACTCGCACAGGGTCGCGCCGTCTGAGTAATGGTTAGAGCGTTGGCCCACTACGCCAAGACCGCGGGTTCAAAGCAAGATAGGTAAGCTAATACAATGTAATAACATAATCCGCGTAGTTAAGTAAGTGTAGTACCTAAGTGCCGTGAAGGAGACTGGAAGATGCCGGAAAAGCCAATATCCGGGGCCATATATACTAATTATAATTCGGTTGGTCCTTCGCTGCGAGAATTACGAGACATTGTACCGAGAAACGAGAATCTACACTTAATATATATTAATAATATAAAGTTATAAAACAAATGAAAAAAAAAAACCGGGCCTGACATGCTCTTGGCATGTGCACCAGCAAAAGAGCGTATCTTCATGGCACTTACACCCTTTTATTGGGAAGCGCAGTTTTTCGGCAATTACTCAAAACGGTGTATCAGATCATATTGAAAATTATTTTGGTTGAAAGTATTTATTAAGCGTTACATTTGTAATTTTTTCATATTTTTTGGACATACGGTTTAAAATATAAAAGGGGGAGGGGGACACAATTTATGCAACTTTCGGAGCGATTATTTCCGAAAACTTAACTTACTTAACTCGAAAAAATTGCTTAAAAACCTTAAAGTGTTTTTAAAAGAACTGCTGAAATATGTGCCACACGTTGATTTTTGCTGAAAAATAAAATTCAGCTACTGTTCCATGTATGGAGTGCCCCCCTCGAAATATTTATTTTTGTTATTTAACTACCAAACTAAGTAGCGGCTTATACAAGACACAATATACTCCAAATTTCATTAATATACATCTTTTAGTTTTTGAGTAAAATGCCTGCGACACGCGGACGGACAAGACGAAACTATAAGGGTTCCGTTTTTGCCATTTTGGCTTCGGAACCCTAAAAATGTGTCCTCACTTATCACATTGTTTCGTTTCGTTTTTGGTGGTCTATTAGCTTAATGGTTTGACCTGCCGACTCGTGGGCAGAGGGTCGTGGGTTCGAACCCGGGCTCGCACCTCTAAGTTTTTTGGAATTTATGTGCGAAATATAATTTGTAAATTTACCATGAGCTGTTCGGTGAAAAAAAACATCGTGAGGAAACCTGCACACACTTGCAAAGCAGTTTGACGGTGTGTGCGAAGTTCCCAATCTGCACTGGGCCCGCGTGGGAACTATGGCCCAAACCCTCTCATTGTGAGTGGAGGCCTGTGCCCAGCAGTGGGACGTATATAGGCTGGATTATTATTATATTATTTATTATACAGTTATTTTATTAAACAAAACTGTGGCCCTAGACACGGTCCATAACGCTAGCGACACAAGAGGTTCGATAACTGTCAAAGTGTATAGGAATGACGAAAGGCTTGATAAAGTGCACACATTCAAATGAGGGACAATTAAATTTTATCGAGGAAAAAAAATTTTTTTTTTGTTCACAAAATTTTGTCGATAAAATTTAATTTAATGTCCGTCGCTTGAATAATTATGTGCACTTTACCAAGACTCACCCTATATAGCGCCGGCTGCTAAAGTAAATTCCATACATTCTTCTAAACGTCAACGGCAACGTTCATCGGATGCATCTCGTCTAGCCCTACTGATGGCACAGTCAGTTGACGTAAGTATTCATACCAATAAAGTGTTTTGCTCGTATAGAAATGGTAATAAAGTCACGGTCCCAATTAACTGTCCATTCAAGCGGGTCGGATGCACCCACGTGCATCCCCCCCCCCCGGCGCCGGCTAATGACGTCCTGCACTCACCCGGTGTCCGACACAAGCCGGCCAGTTGATCAGCAGGACTCAAATGTTTCACCACCGAAATACAATCAATCAATCAAATTCGATCTAGCTGGGTGTCATATCTGGGAAAATTCGTTTTCCCCGTATTTTAATGCAAAAAGATTTCCCGCGCAATATGGTTCGTAATTTCGGGGTAACTGCCTGAAATGGATACTACGCGGACGGAGTCGCGGGGAAAAGCTAGTTTGCAATAAATACGGTAAAAAAAGCCGTGGTCGCCTAATGGTTTGACCTGCCGACTCTTAAGCAGAGGGTCGTGGGTTCGAACCCGGGCTCACACCTCTAAGTTTTTCGGAATTTATGTGCGAAATACAATTTGTAAATTTACCATGAGCTTTTCGGTGAAGGAAAACATCGTGAGGAAACCTGCACGCACCTGCAAATAAATTTGAGACGGTGTGTGCGAAGTTCCCAATCCGCACTGGGCCCGCGTGGGAACTATAGCCCAAACCCTCTCATTATGAGTGGAGGCCTGTGCCCTGTAGTGGGACGTATAATATCGTCCTATATTATAGGCTGGATTATTATTATTATTTTATAATAAATACGGTACAAAAGTTCTTGAATTATTGTTACATAGCTTTCCGCCAGCGACTTCGCCTGTGGAGAGTCAGTACTTTCGTAAGTTAAATTATAGCCTATGTCCAGCTTAAAAGTTCATTCTAAATGTTGGTAAAAGAACTTTTGGTATCGGTCCAGTAGTTTTTGAGTTCATTCGTGACAAACATACCAAAATACAAATCTTTCCTCTTTATAATATTAGAGTGGATAATCCGACATATTTAACCGTTGGTAACGGCAAAATACAAATCTTTCCTCTTTATAATATTAGAGTAGATAATCCGACATATTTAACCGTTGGTAACGGCAAAACATGAATACATTTACATGAATATTACTAATAATGCAAATTTATTTAATAGCATAATAATTAAGCATTTAAAAATACAACATTAAAAGTACATGTCAGTATTTTGTCATTAGATATTCATCTACAGAATAAAAGCCTTTTTTAACTAACCAGTGAAACAGTTTGGTTTTTAATCTATTGTACTTAATATTTCTTAAGTCTTCAGGTAAGTCACCTACTATATGTACATATATATTCTAACGGACATTACATAACAGATTTTGTTACAAATTGTGAAACGCTCGTGGAATCACCCATAATAATTGTAAGGCGGCGTCATATTGTCGCCAGCCGAGTTTTACCGCGTTATTCATAGACGCACAACAAACCTATTTTAGTAACAGTATATTTTATCACAGATGCACTGTTTATTATAATACCTTGGCCGAGAAAGCCTTATTATATTTCAAGCTACGACGACGTGGTTAGCCTAGGTGGTATCGCTACCACCCTGCCTACGGAGCTAGCGGTTCCGGGTTCGGATCCCGGTATGGACAAATATTTATGTGATGAGCGCGAGTATTTGTTTCAGAGTCATGGATGTTTTCTATATATTCAGGTATTGTATATCGTTGTGTAGTACCCATAGTACAAGCCTAGAGCTTAGTTTGGGACTAGGTCAATTTGTGTGAATTTCTGAAGTCCTAGTAAAAAAAGCCAGTCAAGTGCGAGTCGGACTCGCGCACCGAGGGTTCCGCACAAACTTTTAGGTATGTAAATATTTCGTAAATCACGGGAATACAATAAAAACGAATCCAGTATAAACTGACACGCAATAAGTATGCACTTTCGTACTTAGTGAGTGTCAGTTTATACTGGACCCTATTTTTATGTGATCTAACTACAAATTAACGGTTTTCGGATTTTTTCCTCTATGTGTGCTACAAGACATTGCCTCTTGCCAAATTTCATGATACTAAGTCAACGGGAAGTACCCTATAGGTTTTGATTCCCTTGAGATTCCCTTCAATATGCGGCATAAACGGCCGTATTTCAACTTGATACCTCCACGCGTTCCTGAGAAAAAGGGTCTTGACAGACACACAGACACACAGACACACAGACAGACAGACGGACAACAAAGTGATCCTATAAGGGTTGCGTTTGTTTCATTTGAGGTACGGAACCCTAAAAATTGAAAAATTACTTTAATTAATTTACTTGAAAAAGTCTATAAGTCTAGTGTACTCTGCATATGATTTATAGCATTTTTATTAAGAGTAAAGTTGACTTATACCCTTTTTCACTAGGGCCTCAGACTGGTCCCCTGATTATTTTTTTTTAAGTAAGAGCCGTGTCTATGGCCTGTTATTTTAAAGATATATCTGAACCAGTCAGGCTATCCCGCCGTCGTATTGTTCCACCCACTGAGCGTTATACAGGCTGCTACACAAACTGAATTATTTATAGAATCAATCATAATAAACCTAAACTATACCGTAAGTTCGTTGCCGTAAAATTCGATTTTCTCTATTTTATAAGTCGGGTTCGATTTTCTAGAAATCCTTTCTTAGTATACCTCTACATATAGGGGAGTACAGCATACATCGTGTACAATCACTTGCTAAACAGCATTTCACGAATTGATTAATTTCACAAACAAATCATTTGGCACAGCGCTTTTTTTCTGAAACTGTAAATATTTCAGGATTTATTTCAAGAACATCATGTAGACCCTATAGGTTAGGTTAGTTTCATAAAAATCCAGCTATGTTATTCTGTTGACACGTCGTCGTTCAGTTCTACTCAGTCGATGAATAGCCGTCTAAGAATAGTATAGAAGATAAGCATAAATGCACCAAATAAACTATTTTCTTCTTAGAAGTGAGCAACGAGATGTCATTCACGAAAAGAACACAGGGGTCGGTAGTGATTATGGGGAGGTCGTTTATGTAAATCAAGAACAGAAGGCAACCGATTACACTCCTCGTGGAATTGAAGCATCCTTGGGCAACGTATAAGCATTGATATACAACAAGAAACGCTGCCAGCATACTTTGCCACGGGGCACTCTCTTTTTGACCCCCGACGCAATTTAGAAGGGTATAAACTGAACGTGTTACGGTACATAGGTGCCTGTCTTTGGCATCGTAGCTGCCTAACGGATTAACAGATTTCAATTTATTGAATTTTTGTTTGTAAGTTTAAACAATTGTTCACAGCCTAGCTCACCGCCAAAGTTGTCTGCTTGTCGGTAGACTGTACTTCGGGGAGTGTGAACAGGAGCTCCACGAGCTAATACCGCCGTCTCCTTTCTACCATCGGAATTCCAGGCGCCACGTGGGATGCCATCCGTACCTGATTCAAATTCCGCCTTTTAGAACGAAGCGCTTTGCATCGTCTTTCATAATGCATTCTGCAAAAGAGTGGAATGCGCTACGGCGTCGGTATTTCCGAGTGCATACAATCTGAACCCATTTAAAGCTAGGCTGAATAGGCATCTTTTGGATGAGCTCGCTTCATCGTAGACTGAATCTTCGTCCTCCAAGAGCAAGAGTTAGACAAAAGCAAAGCAAATAAAAAAAAAAAAAAAAACAAATTATTTTTTTCTTGTTGTGAAACTTGTCCACAAAGAAGTTCTTACACGGAGTTAAACACATTTAAAACTAAAACTAGGTGGGTAAATGACATTCAACTGCCTGCACATTCATTTAGTCGTACGTAAATTCGCCGGATATTCATCGACTGAGCAGAACTGAACGATACGATGCGTTAACAGAATAACATAGCTGAAATAATTAAGTAAAACAATAGCCAATAGTGGCAGCCACTAGTTGCCGCCACTCAGCCACCGGTGGCCGCGATTGGTGGCTGCGTCTAGTGGCTTAGCCGAACCACTAGTGGTCGCGTTAAGTGGCGGCCACTAGTGGCTCAATGTGCGGCCGCCCTAAGAAGGAGAAACTAAACAAACATGAGAAAGAAGCTAGATTCAATACTGATTTGCCATCCGGAGGCTCGACTTACTCGCGGCGCGGTATTTACAAAGGCAATGAAACACGATATCTTGCAGCGCGCCGAGCTGCGGGAAGCTATTTCCTTAACGAAACTGAGTACCAACTCCACAGGTGAAATAAAACAAATAAATGAATACGATTATTAGGGTCACTTGCACGGATTTTTTTAGATAATAAAATAACTCCGAGTTTAATAACCCGGGGTTGAGAAATTATTTTATTAACCTGAGTTTATCTTGCATATAAAGAAATTAACCCAGGGTTTACTAACCCGAAAATTTTAACCTGCATGTTGGCAATTCATTCTCTCTGCTTACACCCGGCGAAATATAAGAGAACGAATGACATAAGTATTCTTCCCTCTCTCACTTAACAGTAATTTCCATAAGTCCTTTTCTTTCTGTCAGATTTGAAGTGACATTACGTTTTCGGTCGATTATATTGAATGGCGACCTTCATTTTATATTATCTGTCAAATCGGCACCTCACAATTTGACATTTTAAAACCCGAGTTAGAAATTTAACCCACCAATTTTGGCGCGTTAAATAATTAAACATTTAACCCATTGTTAAGTGTTAAGTCTAGGCAGTGCAATTATAGTACATTTAGATGCTAGTGCGGAAAGTAAGTCATTTCTGCACGAGTACTGAGATATCTTGCCACGAGCCGTAGGCGAGTGGCAAGACTCGGGACGAGTGAAGAAAGACATTTATTTCCTCACGTGTATCGAACGACGTTTTTTAACACAGTTGCGAAAAAATAAATCAATTTCAATCTCTGATTCACTCATTTTATAAGCAACTTTAAAAAAAAAATTCGTTGTAAGTTCGATCTCGCGCAGTGAAAATTTTTGACATTATGAAGAGGTGTTTTTTTTAGCTTTTATACGACTCGAATGGATTTGGTTATTATTATTGAACCCACTTCAATAAAAGTTTTTTTTTTAAACGCATGTTCTATAAGACAAAAACAATTGTAAATATAAAACATTGTACTATTATTACCTAAGTATTGTTATTTACGATTATTTGTATGCGAGTATTTGTGCAGTAAGAAAAAACGCCTCTTCATAATGTCAAAAATTTTGACAGGCGTTTCGGCTGCTATTCCGTTCCATTCAGACAACTTGTTAAGAACGGGTTTTCAATATTCAATGTTAAAAAATAAACGTGTTAACGCCGGTAGCACATCTCCGCCGCGGAACTGTAGCAGCGGAACTCTGGCAACGAAATAAAGTTCAATTTCGTATTAAATATCACGATTCCGCCACAGTTTCGCGGTTTCGCGGCGGAGGTGTGCTACCGGGCTCATAATGATGAAGAGGTAAGTAATAAAATATGAAATATGTATATTTTTCGTATTCTTACATTAACAGTAGGTTTTTATGTTGATTACGATGTTTAAAGGAAACTAATATTAACACTCATCAATAAGTAGTCATGAATTGGTACAAGTATAAATTTATAAAAAATTGGAAAAATAAAAAGCACTAGTTAGCGAAAACCAACTTTCCGCACGATATACAGCTACGAAAAGTACCACTTCTTGAGCAACTGTGTTAAAAAAAATATTACTTAACCCTGCGTTAGCATTTAACTCGGTGTTATTTAAATTAATTCTGGACCGCGCAAATGGCCCTCAGTGGGCAATCTCACAGAAATCAGGCCAGTCCTTGACTAACATCTAGGCTTCTAATACTTTAAAGAAATAATCCTAAGAAAAATAAAAACATGGAAAACTCAGGAACAAGTTTTAAGAGGATTGTGAGTGGACGGCTTTCCATACAAACGGCGGTAACGTGTTCCACCCCCTAAATGTTAACCGATGTTGACCAATTTTTGATATGTGGTCAGTCGGAACAAAAACTATGTTTGTATATGGATATGTATAACGGTCGAGCAAAAAATGCCGAAAACAGGGCCTTCGATGTTAAATATGTGTTTTTTTATTTTTAATTATTTATTGTTATAGCGAATCAGTGAAAATTTTATAAAAATTTAATATTACGGTTCATGAGATATTACCCACTGACAGACAGACGGACGGACAGCGGAGGCTTATTAATGAGGTTCCGTTGGCACCCTTTGGGTACGGAACCCTAAAAATAAGACCCTCCTTTATGAATTACATTTAGAGACACGGCATAAACTCAGCGAGATATTAATTTCAAACGTATTTTAAAATTAACTTGTTGAATAAATACAATGTGGCAAAGACATTTTTAGTACACTTGCTGGCAAATGAAATTGCAAATGACAAAACGTTTTAGCTAAAACTTGAACCTGGGTTCATAATTAGAGATCCCCCCCCGTGTTCGCGGACGAACGTTAATTACTTTTTCATACGAAAGGGTAATTAAGAATTCGGTATAAGGCTGTCATACAATTTGCATTGAAACCCATGTATATTCATAATTAACAAAACCCTTTATTTGGCAATTTATAAATCACAATATACACACCCGTTTCACGTTTTCATATTTTTTAACAAAAATTCACTCGTACGAGTATATTAATTTAAAATGCCTTAAATAAATTTCATTTTAAAATTTCCCGCTAAAACGCTAACTTCTGTCATGGCGTCACTATGACGGCACGATGCTCTAAACACTAGTATATACTAAAGTACTCTGTGGGCTCACGCAAATCTTGTTTCTAGGCAAGTGTCAAAATGTTGTTTGTTTAGAGGAACGTGACGTCACACGCTGTTTGCGGTCACACGATAACGAGGATGAAATATTTATTTTTGTATAATTAATTTAAAAGATATTATACATATAATAAGCATGGAAGTGTGATTTTCGGTAATTGTATATTAAACACTACCGGAAAAAATATAATAATATGTATTTATATTCGTTTAGTATTTACACCCCTATTTATATGCTGTTTTAAAATCTAAAGAGGTTAGAATACCAACTTTTTTTTTTCAAGTCAAGGGTTAAGGGGTAATTTCAATTTAATTTGGCCCATATTGCTTCTACATAATTTCGTAATACTGCTATAGATTTTAAACATGCAATGCGATCGAGAACAAGCCCCCGGAAGGTATGTGGGGGGACCCGTGAGCAAGTTTACACTTAGACATGTAAAAGTGCACCAGGCCTACAGAATAAAAAAAAAGATAAAAGATATTCATGCGGTAAGTAGGCCGCACGGGCACTTTAACTCGTCAAAATCTTCCCAAGGGACCACTGCTGAGAAGAATATATTTCATTTTCATTAACATATTTATTTTTATTTTCAATATCAAGATGGAACGCCAGGCCCTAAGTTCTATTCCCGCTATAGGCAAATATTTGTGTGATGAGCGCGAGTATTTGTTCCTCAGTCATGGATGTTTTCTATATATTTAAGTATGTATTTCTCTATATAAGTACACCCATGCACCCATGGTACAGTCAGCAACAAATAGGAGCAGTCAAAGTGGCCAAATATATTGCAACACATTCTTATTCCTATAGTAATAACTGTACAGTGCTGATCGTACAGTGGAGCTTAGCTGTCAACTTATGTGAGATTGCTTCCTAACAGTTATTCATTTATTTACTAGCTTATCCTCGCGGCTCCGTCCGCGTAGTAGTCATTTTTCGCTTATATCTCGGAAACTATCAAATTTTCCAGAATATTTTTTTTTATGTTAATCCAGGTTATAAACTATCTGCGTGCCACATTTCATAAATATCTGTCGAGCCGTTCTTGACTTATAAATGGTGTAACCAACCCGACTTTGTTTTATATATTTAGATTATTACCTTATTATGTAAACTTAAATCTGTCCGTTGTGTGTCAGCCGCCCTCGACCACTTTCGATGTGCGTTTCGTGAGCTAATTACGGCTCTCGCAAACAAATGCGTTTAATGCAAGTGCACTCGCAGATTCGTGGAATCAACTTTATCGCAAAGGATTAGAGTCGCATCTCGCGCTAAAAGAGAAATGACTCAGATAAAGCTTTGTATGTAATGTGCAGCGGTTTCGCGACCGCTCGGTAATGTTTGTGACGGGAAATATGTAAAAGCTATTTGTTTTCTAGTAATTAAAAAAGCCGGTCAAGTGTGAGTCGGGCTCGCGCACCGAGGGTTCCGCGCAAACATAAATAGTTCGAAAATCACGGGAATACAATATAAACACAGTCTAGTATAAACATGACACGCAATAAGTATGCATTTTCGTACTTAGTGAGTGTCAGTTTATACTGGACTCTTCTAGATGTTTCACAATTCTCGTTTTATTATCAAAATTACCTGGGAGACCGAGCGTCGTCGATCGGGTCGAATACGAATTTTCATCGATTTTCTATAAAAAAACCATTAAAAAAAAACAATAGATTATCAACAAACACTAAAAACCAGCCAAATGTGTACGGAACCCTCAGTGCGCGAGTCCAACTCACACTTGCCCGGCTTTTTGTTTCTAATAATGACACAGTTAAAAATTTATAAGAATAGATAGATGTAATAATTGTAGAACTCCGGATTAAAATTAAAAATGCTTTTAGTGTTCGCAGTAACAAAATTTCGAATTAAATGATCACAGTAGCAACTTAACGTGAATAGCTCAAAGCAAACGTCGGCGGATGCCTTCGCGCGGGCGGCGGGCGCTAATTCATTCCTGTTGGAAACAGAAATCATATTTTACGGACGCAATGGTAGCGGGATGAATACGTCGCCAGCAAATAAATGAGAAATATTCTGAAAGCACTGATTTAAAAGGTTTTACAAGCTTTTATTTTATTGTAATTTACTTCGTTTAAATTAAGTTTTAAGTAAATTTTTACCCGGTTTTCGTTATTGAAATAGGCTATTTGTGATGCATAATTAATTAATTATGTTAGACTCATTAGTTTTGCCTCGATAAGCAGTTAGAGCGTGTGAGAACGGGCAAGAGAATGTCAGACCACGCTCAGCGGAGGGTCCCGTACCATTAATCCAACAAAAAACTATAAATACCATTACTATTAGCTAATTTTATATAATTGTCTGATTTGCGGCAGCTGTAACCCTTGCTTGACATGTATGGGAGGTGCGCAATAATGTATCTTTACTAGTTTGATTTTAGTTCGCAGTATAAACATTCATCGTAAAAACTGTTTAACGTAGACATGCGCTCATTATGATGTTGTATCAAAGGCGAACTCGTCCCTTTAAGTAATCTCTTCCAGTTAACCTAACTGTCCTAATTGTTGTAATGGTTACGGCACGGATTTAATAAGTGACGTGGTTGCGTGGCAACGAGGAAAATGGGTGAACATCCGGTCATACACATCCGCCGTATCTACATCACAATGGATCCGGAATGATTGTTCGCTCCTCGCGCGATGGAGATCGGATCTGCGATGACACGATTACCATAAGAATGGTGTTATTTTTAGTTTTTGTTTAAAAACTATCAAAGTCAATAACTAAATTTAGACATACTTAGGGCCTGTCTCACAATCGACAAGTAAATTCATCTGTCAAATAAAGATAGCCCTCTCCTTGTCTATTTTCAAGTGTAAGAAAGGGAAAGGGCTAAATTTATTTGACAGATATGCTTTACTTGACAATTGTGAAACAGGCGGTTAATATAATAAGATATTTAATGAGCGCATATCCATCGAATTAGTTCTTAAAAATATTCCTAAGTTAATTTCAATTTGGGTCCCTTGCGCTTAGAAAATATTAAAGTCTAAGTGGACCCTTTTTGCTGAAATTTCGGCAAACATTTCAAATAAGAAAATGAAAATTAAGACATCAGTAATTCTTTCTTCCTTGCCTATATAATAAATGCAGAACCAGAAGTGTGTTTGTTCATGTCTTCGAGGTCCAGCGCCTGAATCGTCCGACGAGCAATTTGGTACAGACAGTAATAGTCAGGAGACGAACGTAGGGTTGCATTCCGGAAAATCAGCCAGTTCCCGAAGGAAAAACGATAAACGACTTCTACACAGACGAAGTCGAGGGCTAAAGCTTAAGTTCAATGCGCATGCATTTTCATACACACTTCATACAAAGGCGATGGGTGTATGAGAGCAGGGGTGTGATTCTGTTAATCAAGGTGTGGAAATGACATTTGGCTGCCTGCATATTCAATTAGTTGTCGTTTGGAACCGGCGACTAAATTAAAGCGCAGGCCGATAAATGTCGTTTAGGGTCTATATTGGAATCCATATCTTTTATCCTATTTGTATATTCCATTATAAGTTTGGTCATAATGATCTTTTGCCATAACAACGTTTGCCCTAATATAAATGCCATAATATTTTTTACCCTAATATTGAATATCCTAATGCTTATTTGCACTATTATCTTAAGTACTAATGATCACGTGTCCTAATAGTTACATATCTGAATACTGGTTGCCATAATCATTAACACACTAACACTATTTGGCATTGATATAGTATGTATATATTTGTCCTATTTGTATATTCCATAATAACTTAATAATTATAGTATAGTTATTATGGCTTATGACCATTAGGACATTATGGCAAATATGGCATATGGCAAATGAATAATATATCAAAAATGTTTAGAGAAAAAGTGTTATAGCCTTTAACTTTAAGACATACGATGTTATGGATCGCGAAAGAGACCCGTCATTTACGCTTAAATGACGGACGCCGGACGTCGTAAATTAGCCGGTTATTCTTCGACATAGTAGAAGAGAAGACGATGTGTTTACAGAATATCATACCAGGTCGCGTCAGCTCTGACCGAGGCCATTAAATATGTATGAAGCGGGAGCGGTCGCGTATAACCGTGTTTCACTAGTGAATTATGCGAATAATTTCATATAAAGCGAATGTAATTTTTACAACGGTAACAAAACACCGGCCTGGTTTTACGCAACACTGTCGGCCATCTTTTTGAGCAAAATCCGTCCGTCGGTACTGTCTTACGCTTTAACGTACCGGCAAGCATCAGTGTTCGTGTTCCCGTGTGGGCGAGGACAGCCAATTAAATTATGTACTTGAAAAATGCTGCTTAGTCATTTGCAATTATTGCTACATTTCCTATGTAAATTTTATATTTTACCTCATTCGACCGCGTGAACTGAGAAGGCTGTTTACCCGAATGAGCGAAGCAAAAAGAAGGGTAATGTGGTTAATAGTCTATGTACAGTCACAACACGGGATTGTTGAGCCACTATAGAACCCTCTCACAGAAAGTCGACGATACATTTTGACGTAATTTCTTCTGCGTGACTTGACGTTGTCATTACGACAGGGTTCTATGGTGGCTCAACAATCCCGTGTGGTGACTGTATGTGACCGACAATTGGATGTTCAACTATTAGCTCCTAAATTATTGGACCAATTTTAATAAATGGGGTGTCATTATGGTTCGTCAAAAACGTGCCAGTGTCGAAGTATAGTCGGAGTAAAAAAAGGTTCGTCACTTTTGGACCTTATCAGTATCGAAATAGAGTTGAAAAGTGACAAACCTTTTTTTACCCCGACTGTACCTGGGAGACCGAGCGTCGTCGCTCGGCTCGAAACCGAATTTTCATCGATTTTCTATACAAGAACAAAAAAAAACAAAAAGATCGAATTATCGCCCCGTAAACCCTCATGTCACAATTTTCATCGAAATCGTTAAAGCCGTTTTCAAGAAGAGTTTTGTTAGACCTATTTTCTGTCTGTATACAATTTTCCGATCGCGTTCTTTCCCTGTAGACAAATTTACTTTTATATTTATTTTCTTGTATAAATATTTCCGAACGCCTTCTTTCCCTATAGATATATTTACTGTTATATTGATTTTCTTGTATAATCATTTCCGAACGCTTTCTTTCCCTATAGACATATTTACTGTTATATTTATTTTCTTGTATAAAAATTTCCGTACGCCTTTTTTCCTTATAGATCGCAAATTTTCCTTAACCTTAACCTAATAGGTTAGATTAGGTGCGTTTTTATATCAGGCCCGGAGGGCCAAAACAACCCAGAAATAGGAGCTCCGCATAGCGGAGCTCCGTCGACTGTGTCAAGTTAGATTTTTGGAAGCCAAAATATAACAGTAGATATATATATATATATATATATATATATATATATATATATATATATATATAGTAGAGATATATATATATATACATATATAGGGAAATAAGGCGTTCGGAAATTTGTTTACAGGGAAAAAAGACGATCGGAATTTTTTATACAAGAAAATAAAAATATCGGTAAATGCATCTAACAAATCGGATTTTTTTAATTAATCAAAGTAGCCTGTTTTACGGTATTTAAGATACCGCTGGGTTTGGGCCGGGCCGTACGCGACCTGTTTTTACCCGACAGCGCGAAGATAAAATAAAATTAATGATTTAATAGTATATGCCTTAAGTATGTAATATATATGGTTTATTTATTTATCCTGCAGCGAGCCTAACATGCATCACAAGAATAAAGTGACAGCACGAATAAAAAGTTGCTAGAGTAATAAAATATCACGCTTAGCTTAGAGCCTGTGCACACTAGCGTGTTTAGCTCTTAGACCCCCCGTCAAAAACGCTTGTGTGCACTGGCTCTTAATAGATTTGAACAGTCAGTCTTAAGTTAGAATATGGAATAGATGTATTATGTTCCCTAGAATCTGTCAAATTTTATCTCGTGCATGCATGCTTAGCCCGCAGCGGTGTGAACGCAGCCTAATGCGACACTGTGTTCCCCGGAAAGGCAATTAGCCAATTACGCGTCACCTTGACGTTCAAATGACAGGTATTACTGCACTCAGAAGAAACGCTAATGATGACGCCGACAAGGTTGTGTCAGATGCAAGATGCGCATAGCTATCATTATGTCAGCGAGAGCTCGGAATTCCATGTGTAGTGGTATTTGTAAGTTTACAGGAATTGTAAATTTGAATGATTTTTCTTGAACTACTTATGCTACATTATTTTACGATTTCGATGAATTTTGCAGTGTCGGGGGTTTACGGGGGCGAAAAATCGATCTAGCTGTGTCTCATATCTGGGAAAATTCGTTTTCCCCGTGTATTTTTACACAAAAATATGGTCCGTAATTTCGAAGCGGCGCCGCCGCCGTTTGACTGGCTGGTTAGAGCGTCGGCCTGCTACGCAAAGATTGCGGGCTCGAACCCCAGCTATGGATCTGTGTTTTTTTGTTTTCTTTTTGTTCTTTTTCTTGTTTTTGTATAAAATCGATGAAAATTGGGTTTCGACCCGAGCGACGACGCTGGGTATCCCAGGACTATTAATAAAATAGCATACTATTAGGTTAGGTTTGTATATAAGTACCTACATATTTTTGTATTCGTATTGTTTTATTACTAACCGCCTGTTTCACAATCGTCAAGTAAAACATATCTGTCAAATAAATGAAGCCCTTTCCCTTTCTTACACCTGAAAATAGACAAGGAGAGAGCTATCTTTATTGGACAGATGAATTTACTTGACGATTGTGAAACAGGCCCGAAGTCTCACAGGTTATAAGCAACAAACGAGGTTAATATTTACATATATTCTACATTAAATGCTAATTAAGGCAGTCATAATTACGACTAAAGTATCATAAGTAGACAGAGATTTTCCTGGCACGAACGCGGTGTTGTTAGTGTTTGACATAATAATAACATCGACAATCCTGTTATCGATAAGTACCACTTCAACGTCATAGAGTAGCTATTCGGAAATTTACACAAATCGGTGCAATAAGAAGGTAGCAAAATAGTAATGCGCGTTTCATTTTATTCCTCTAATGAATACCTCGAGAAGAGAGGATCAAGTCATTAATTGTAGATTTCCCGGAAATCGAATTCCGTGGTTCAACTTTATCTTGCACCAAATGCAAAATAAACATCGTCCCAAAGAAATATAACCTGACATGTCACATTAACACAGAAAAGCACAAGAATATTGTATATTATACAATATCAAAGAAGGTTGTTTTTGGAAAAAAATTGATGCTTGTAACTTCTGCGTTATTTTGAAAGACAATCTCGGCGTCGAAGACTTATGGGAGATTCAATTCAGTGGAAGGGAGGAAAGAAAACTACAAAGTGTTTCTTCATTATTCGCAACTTCACAAAAATGTAAATTATTAGATAATAAATTGATTTGCTTTAGTATTATTGTTCATATATTTTCAAACTTGTCACATTGATGTAAGCCACATATAAGATATCGATAAACTAAGTATCAGAAGGAAGTCACTAGCGTTGCATCGTTCGTGACAGGAAAATATCTGGGTGAATCAACTTTTAAAATACAATTTATATTTTTTTAGAAAAGTTAACGTCGTGGCTTACACATTTATAAAATCAGACATATAGGCTAACATTTAAAAAGTGTTGTTCTAAAATGGTACAATTTTAAATAATAATATAGTTGGTAACGCAGGGGACAATCTTGTCCTTAGGTTTTGTATGATAAATGTGCATTTTCCCCTGAGTTACCAGGGTTTTACGAAAATTAAGAAATATTTGTGGTATCTAACATGTGGGATCTGTAAATTTGATGGTCTGATTATAATATTTATAAATTATTATTAATCATAAGTCACCAGGAAAGTTTTAGTGCCGCAAAATAAAAGGAGTACCTTAAAAGTTGATTCACCCATCTATGTCTAATCATAAGCGACTCAATAGTTTTGGGCGGTTACCCATCCTGTTTTGGTCCGCCATTGCGGTTGCTTAATTTTGCTGGTTAGACATTTTGTACCTACCGGGTCACGCAATTGCTATTGTTATTATGAGAAGGTGTGGAACCCTCGGTGCGCGAGTCTGATTCGCAATTGACCAGTCTTTATATTTATGCAATGAATTGTTTTGATTTGAGAAATTTATGGTAAATATACATACCTACTAGAAAACTGTTCATTCTATAAATGTATTATAAAAAGTTCTATGCAAATACAAAACACGTTGAATAGAATCTAAATCACGTTGGAATGAATAGAATATTAAAATTCTCGTGGCGATTGTCACCCTATCTTGAAGATGCATCACCAATATTACCGTTCTTGTGCAGCTTGAACGTGCACGGCCGTTTGCTATAAAAGGGAGTATCTTAGTGTTATAGCTTATAACTTCAACCCTCCAGCGTAGCTAATAAGTTTCAAAATGCAATGACAGTGTGAAAGATAAACCTTTTAACGAATTTGACTAAAGTCATTGTGTGCAATCAATAAAAGGATCTGAATTTAATCTGGATCTGGGGGCATGGTTGTGCCCCCGCCAAGTCGAGCAAAAAAAGGCACGGCCGTACCATCCTTCACCGAAGTTATTTGGGCCATTTTCTACCCTAAGATCTCTAGATAGAAGCCTAAATTTTCAGTCACCAAGGGAGCATTTCATAGCTAGATACATTCCCAAATTACATTAAATTTAAACCATTAGTTTAAGAATTATCGCAAGTCAAAGTTCCTTTATTTTATCACTGGCTGACTCACCTGACTCACCGATCATAAAAATTCTAAGGTGCTTCTAGCAGACACACAAACTTCAAATTTTGCATTCAGGTAGTGTTTAGCCCACATAGAAAGAAAAAACTGAAATATCCTGAAATTTCAGTCCCGTTTTCTTTGCGGTTGGTTAATTCACGTCTCCATATAAAGTCTATGACTGATAATTTTACGAACTGTACCAGTAACTTTGTCATCGTATTTGTAAGACTAAAAGACGTAGTGGATATAGGTAGGTACAGTCAGCCACAGATTGATGTAAACAATCTGTCATAAAGGTGGACTACCTACAAAAAGAAAAGAGATCCCATCAAAAACATAAAATGTACAAAAATGTCAAGTCTCACAATGCTTCCACCGTAAAAAGATGTGAGATCTCAAGTAACGCCAAGCCTACATTAATTTAGTGAATATATTAATATTAGACATCTTTATTTCTATAATAAGTATATTGACTTGGCAATCGCACGGAAACATATATAATAACTTATCTTTTTTTCTTTCTCTGGCCCACTTGAGTGTCCCACTGACGGGCAATAACTTATCTACCTCATATAAATTAACTAGCGATTTGAAAAGGTAATGTCACGCAGCAGCGCTTTATTTGTGCTGTGTGATTGCCAAATCACTATACTTATTAAAGAAATAAAGATGTCTAATATTAATACATTCAATAAATTAAAGTAGGCTTGGCTTTACATGAGATCTCTTTTACAGTGCAAGCATTGCGAGACTTGACATTTTACAGTGCAAGCATTGCGAGACTTGACATTTTACAGTGCAAGCATTGCGAGACTTGACATTTTTTTGATGGGTTTAGGTCTTTTCCAATAATAGTTTAATAATTTTCCAATAATATGTATAACGCCCGTCTGTCTGTCTTCAACTGAAAAAACAACGGAGGAACAGACGGCATGACGGAATTTATTACACATTAACAAGTTTGTCTTTACCAGCGTATTGATCTCTGATTTCAAACAACCTCTACAAGTGTAAGGGATATATGTTAGTTGGTTATATATTTATAGAAATATATCTGGTTGCGTTGTATGTGGCTCGAAATGCTAAATTGATGCGTGCTTGACTCGCATTTGGTCGGATTTTGTTGATAGGTAAACAACAATGCAGCATTTGACTAACAAATATGTTCGTCGCTAAATTTATGGGGATTGCTCTATGTAGGTACAATGGTTGGATCGCGATCTTTGTTGCAGGATGTCTGTTGTCTAGACTAAAAACCAGGCAAGAGCGTGTCGGGCCGCGCTCAGTGCAGGGTTCCGTCGCCATGACTACAAATACAAATATAGTGCACCAGCAAAAGAGCGTATCTTCATGACACTTACGTCATTTTGCAGAGAAGCGCAGTTTTTCGGCAACAACTCAAAAATCATATTGAAAATAATTTTGGTTGAAAATTTGGTATTAAGCGTTACATTTGTATTTTTTTTCATATTTTTTGGATATACTGTTGTAAAGATAAAGGGGGGACACATTTTAAATGCAACTTTCGGAGCGCTTATTTCCAAAAATGTTTACTCAAAAAAATTGCTTAGAAACCTTAAGAGTTTTTAAAAGAACTGTCGAAATATGTTATTGTGTCACGCTTTGATGTTTGCTGAAAAAAAATTCAGCTTCTGTTTCATGTATGGAGTGCACGCCCTAGAAACATTTATTTTTGTGTTTTAACTACCAAACTAAGTAGCGGCTTATATAAGACACCTATCCTATACTCCAACCAAATTTCATCAATATACATTTTGTAGTTTTTGAATAAAATGCCAAAACGGACGGATGGACATGACAAAACTATAAGGGTTCCATTTTTGCCATTTTGGTTACGGAACCCTGAAAACTTGCAAAACGAATTGTGACAATGAAAGTTTGTCAAAAAAAAATCATGTGACATACAGACAGACAGACGGACGGACACGGCGAAACTATAAGTAGTTTGACTACTGAAGCCTAAACGCGCAGTTAAATTCGCCAATGACTTCATCAGCAAAATATTACCGTCAACGGCTAGAATCTGACGTCTATTCTATCAGAGGCCGCAGAGGACAGCGGCCTTCAGGCTCTTCCTAAGATCAGCAGCCATAGCGAGCCCTTCGGTCACGCGACGCGCGGGCGCAATCGAAAACCAACCTCATCCCTATTGTAATACTGCTTATTTAAAAACAATAGATAGATTACTAACCTTCACGACCATATTCGCTTCAATCTGAAACAATTCTAACGACAATTATGTAAGGTAAGTTTCCGCCTGTACAAATCCTCGAGTAACCTTGCCTTTGCGCAGCGTGCTGTCTCGCTTTCGCGTCCGCGTGCGAGCGAGAAGCGCGAACAGCTGATAGCGATGTTCTGTTTCCGTAATCTGCTGAACGCGATGTCAACTGGGTATGCGCGAGCGCCTCGCTTTGTGACCTTTCAGATGCTATTATTATTACACAACTACTTGGTTTTGCCTGTAAATACGTCGGTGACATTTTGGCGGAAATTTTCACTTTTGTACAGTCGAGGACAGAAAGATGTTTACACTTTTGGACCTTATTACAATGGAATAAGGTGAAATAGTGTAAACACCTTTCTGTCCTCGACTGTAATCGGCTTGGTGCGCGTGGGTACGGTTCTATCTCCGTCGCGGGTCAGCCAGGACAAACCAGTGGCCCGAGACATAATACAGAACGCAAACGATATCGTTGTTCAATAACTGTCAAATAGCATTGACCTAAGCTGGCAATCTACCGCCCGCGTCGGCCGCTAATGTCAATTCCGTACATTTTTCTATCGTGACGGTATGAACACCGAATGCAAGTTGTCTAGCCCCACAGGGCCTTTGTTTTACTTTTTTTCAGGCCCTCTTGAAGACGCAATCCGAAGCTGGCGGTCCCGGGTTGGATTCCCGGTATGGGCAAATATTTGTATGATGAGCGCGAGTATGTTGTTTTATATAATTATGTAACTGCTGGTACCGCACAAAAAACAAAAAAAAATATTGATCCGATCGCTACCAAACTTCACAGAATCACCCGCTGGGCTAATCTGAAGAATGTCTGAAAATTTCATCAAAATCGGTCCAGCAGTTATGGAGTCCATAGGGAATTAACATACATACGTAGTATCTTTCTCATTTCTAGGACCACAAGCTCAGAGCTTAGTTTGGGACTAGTTTAATTGGTGTGAGATTGTACCCGGAGTTCTGAGGTAACAAACATGAAAAATATACAACCGAATTGAGAACCTCATCCTTTTTTGAAGTTGGTTAAAAAAGAGGAGGTTCTCAATTCAGTTGTATTTTTTATGTTTGCACCTCTGAACTCCGTCATTTACCTATAAATGACATACTTTCAGATTGATCCCATTGTCCTCAGGTCAAGATCTGATGATGGGATCCTGGAGAAATAGAGGGAGCTCCTCAGAAGCTATAGGGTCATACATATACAGCAAAAGTATTACGTAGAATTTGCATGCTAAAAGAGTAAAAGCACATCTTATGTAAATACCACTGAATTGTGGGGTTCCGTTGAAAATACTGATATTTAAATACGAGAGTACTTATCAGTATTCGCAACGATCCCCCACAAGCTCGTCGGGAACACCCGTTCCTCAATAGTTAGGTACCGACAATCTTAGTTTTTTATTAACACGAGTGACAAATATACCGTTACTCGCGAGTACAAGTGTGATAGCGATAGCGACCCGATCGCTGTTAAGCTGGCAGCTTCTTTGTTTTTCTATCTCCTACGTTTTTGGAGGATATGCGATCATAATGCTAAATAGATGACATGGAAGAAACCGAGGGATTAGGTAGATAACGGACTTGTAATTAATCCTAGCTGCTGTCGCCGCTGCCGCGTTCAAATAATAGCACTAAAGTAGCACTTTTATCCAGACGAACTACCTAGTTTGACAGATAAGGAGTTGACAGATATGTAAAAAATGTAACAGTGATGAGAAAATGGTCTTCATTTTGCCATAATATTAACCGTTTTACAAATGTATCGAAGTTGGTATCAAATTAAAGTTTTTAGTGCATAGATTATGAAATGTTTGTATGATGCTGTAATGTTCTTCAATTCACAGTGCTTTAGTTATTACTGTAATGCTGTGCAATTTCTTTGAATAAATAAATAAATGAAATGTTGCATTATGTTATCTAATACTATTAAACGAGAAACATATATGTGTATATATACTTGTACTCACGTTCTCGAATACGGCTGCAACGATTTCGATGAAAATTACGACACGGGGGTTTACGGGGGCGAAAATTTCACCTTGCCAGGTCTCATATCTGGGAAAATTCGTTTTCCCGGTATTGTCACGCAAAAAGATTTCCCGCGCAATATGGTTCGTAATTTCGGGGCCGCTGCCGTGCCGCCGCCGAATACACTGATGGTTAGAGCGTTGGCCTACTACACAAAGACTGCGAGTTCAAATCCCAGCTATGGATCGTTCCTTTTTTTTTGTTTTTGTGTAGAATATCGCGGTTTCGCCCCGAGCGCCGACACGCGGTCTCCCGGGCACAGAAACATGAAGTCGGCACGAGACGTGATAACATTGTTGTCCGTAGTCGAGTTGTGTCTGCGCTGTGGCTGTGGCAGACACTATTACCGTGACCGTGAATTAATATCCGGGATTCTTAATATCTTTTTGCAGGTTTCACCGCTGAAGCGTCTCGGCGTAAATAGCTAAACCAGTTACAAATCTAGTAGCAACAAAAGAGTAACCATTTTCAATACACTTAACACAATTTCGTTATAAATATTTATATAAACCGTAACTTCTCACGCCGTTATCGTATAAGGTAACGTTAACGAGTTTTAAGAGTTCAATCTTTGGATTGTCAAGCGGCGTGCCTGTGCGACAGGCGGTACTAAATTAACGCTGTATTTAAACATTCCACTTAGCGCCACCGCCGTCAGTTGCAGACCGTCTTGAATACTTAATGTTACGAAACACATTACAGTAGTATTTTCATTACGGAGTTTACTTTGTCGGCCGCCGAGCGAAGGTGCGAATTGGGTCCACCCGATTCCACAGCACAGTGACCGCGCGGATCACCCGACCTGTCACCTTAACGCCCTACTTAATAAAATAATATACAGCTGTAAGAGGCAAGTAATTTTAAGGTTAATTTAAAAAACCGATTTACTTATAATTTATTTTAAATTTGAAAGGAATTATTCAGCAATGTTTAAAGAATAATTAATGAAATGTATCAGTTAAAACGCTTAATCTTAAAAAATACTTTCGCAATGGGCAACTGCTTGGTACAATACAATAAAAACATTTACTTATGCGGCACAGCCTGAAACCACCTGAAACGTCTATGTAGGGTCACTTTTGTTATCGCTATCATACTTGACAATCTTGTTGGACATTGCTGACGCGGCTGTACGACGCGTTACAAAATAACCCGTAAAAAATGAAAAAAATCAAACACATGTATTGACAGCGGCATTTACTCACATTCTCTCCTTCGTTCATTCACTACCCTTGTTTCATGTAGCTGTGTGCGTAATCACTCACCTCTACTCTCGTACGAGACCCATACCACAGTATAAATATGGGTCTCTGCCGATTGGCCAAAATATGTTTGGTCAAATGTATAATTTCCCAAATTTTAATTTGCCAAAAAGTTGTTTCCCGCCGAAAAAATTAGCATTTTATGGCGCTCACAACTCTAACCCAACCTAACCGATCTAAATAGCTTTTTTGGTATCCTGAAAATAAAACAAAAATAATACAAAAAGCTTTTTGGCAAATGAAAATTTGGGAAATGATAAATTCGACCAAACATATTTTGGCGAAACAAGAGGCTCCTTATAATTATAGCTAAAGCAGTAAAGAAACTACGAACAAACGTTCAAAACATCGAATCACACAGACGCACGCCTCAACGAGACCCTTAGCGGACATGGCAGTGCTGTCAGTGGCGGGTGTCGCGTGGAGACGAATAGTTTCACTTTGTATTTTATTCTTCTTCACGAAAACAGAAATAAAAATTCGCATGCAGCCTTTCACGCCCTGCTCTGCTTGACAGTAAGGGCAAAGGTTCCTTAGCCTTACGTGGACAAACAAAACAGACATAGACACAACTTATCTTATCTATTTTTTTATGCAAAAATAATATGCCTACCTAACATAACCTATGAAATAGTCATTAGAACATCATGATCAAGTAGAAATAACGCTGAGTTGCGAATGTGATAATTTCGTGACTAGATACATTCTTTTTGTGCGTATTTCTCTGTCCTTTGTTGATGTTAGTCGCAAATAAATGCTTCTTTCTTTCTTTCTTTATTAATTTTTTCAATGATTTATTAAAATCCATAGAAATACTGTAGCTAAGTAACAACTTCAAACAAGTCTAAGAGTATTAGAGAGCAGTTAAGTACCCCGCTTAATTCAGCATGTAGAATAAAGAAGCGAAGCCGGCGTGGGGGGACTCTTCTTTGTCTAATTAGTTCGACTAACATGCTTTTTCTTTTTTCTTGTCTTTTTATTCAGCACGCTGAATTTAGCCACGTCTAAAGCGTTAATCGCCTGCTGTTGCAACGCAACCACTAACCGCAGACGCACGCCTTTCTGACACGCCTTGAAACTAAGCGCCGTATTATAAACCGAGCCTGATCGAGATGCTCCTCTCAAGGGTAAGTTTCCGGGCGTTTCAACCGCCGTCATTAGTGTCCTCAATATATTGACGAAATCAATGACACTACATCAACTTCTGATGTAAACAGAAGCAGAACCGGGGGTGTAGTTTCTATCAGCATCAGAATTTGCTTTAGTGTCATTGAATTCGTCATTATTTGAAGGCACTAATGAGTTAATGACGGCGGTTGAAATGTCCGGTAATTTATCCTCAAGAGGCGTCAAGCAAATGTCGAGTCATAGAAAGCTGTCGTTTCTGACACGCCTTAAAACCTTTTTATTTTCAGCTTCAGTTTAATATAACCTGACCGTAACCCAGGGGAAATGGGACCTACTTTCAGAGCTCGTAACTCTTAAATGGCTTGACGGATTTTCATCAAACTAAGCTAAGAACACTCTCAATTAAGTCAACTTTCTAAGAAAAAAAGCTATAATGCCACAGACAGATACACAATTCAAAATTTTAATACCCCTCTTTTTGCGTCGGGTGTTAAGAACGGTCCCAGGCAGCAGGCACGCAGCACTCAACTGATTTTTGACGTTCCACTTCTTATATTGTGCTATTTTGAATAAACGCTGTGACAATTTTGCGTTGAAGATGTCCATTTACTGGTTCAAGTGCTATAAGAACATGACATTTCAGTTGTCTAGATCTACAATATACTAGTCAGAAGTTTTGATACCAAACTATCTCGCAGTGTCCTCGTCCTAGAGGCGCGAAATGAACACTAAATATGTTGTCACGTCGCGTCGTCGCTTATCCCCGCTTATTACAACTGTATTGCAATTAGGAACGTTTACGTGAGTACTGTATTGTGTTGCGTTGCGACGGTTCAAACCCCAACTGCCAACACCGTGTTTCTGAGTGTCGCTTCCCCGCGGACGTAGAGGCGCGGTGTGTCTAGTTGGAAGCGCGGCGGCCTGATGGGCACTGCCCGCTGTGACTAAAGGAAAACAATCGCGGTGAGACCAATTCGACCGTTTGGAGATCGCCGGTATCGACTTTAGAATACTTGTTACACTAAAACCAACACTCAAAACCATAGCATAAGAATCAGCGTTAAAAATAGTTAAGTAGATAAGTTAAAGCACTTTATGAGTAATAAAAAACCACACCGTTTGAATGAGAGTTACGGCTTTACCCGATAACAGGAACTTTGAATAAAAAACCTAACTTTCAAGCTTTTAAAATGTCAATTAAAACACGAACAAATTCCTACTGACGCAACACTTGGTTTTTTGAAGTGACACCGTAGAAATATTCACTTTCTACGAGGAGTGATAAGCTTCAATGCGGAGGGCAAATTTGCTTAAGGATGAGACGGCCTCGATAACTGACTCACCGTGTGGTACGGAACGGGGTGCGGCGCGGGCGCACGTGCGCGCGCGGCGAGCGAGGGCGCGCGACTGCCGATAACGTTGATAACGCGCACCTGTCCCCCCCTCCCCCCGCCGCGCCGCCCCGCCCCGCGCCGCGCTGATCCTCTCGCGTGGACAGCAGAGCTGGCCTCACTTGACCCCAGTCATCTAAAGGCAGTGTAATAATACGCGTAAAGGTGGATTTAGATGGCGCGTGACAGGCTCGTTTTTCTGAACTATCTGTGTGCTACATTTTATCCAAATCCGTTCAGCCGTTACGTGATTAAAACACGAGCCTGGCGCAGCTCGCGCTCTCACGCGCCGTCTCGATCCAACTTAAGGCCTTTATAACCGTATTCTGCCTTTTTATTTTGGAGGGCTGTGCGCATCGCGCAGTACGTAATTTGGTTCAGCTCACGATGGCTTACAGCTGAGGTTTCTATGGCACGCAGGAGGGAATGGATTGAGCGCGGCTCCTTGATGGTAGCTGGGGTCTGGAGGCTGTATTAATAGTTTTGGCTGAGATGTCCGTCTCAAAAAACTTCAAAGTAAACGTCAGTTCATAGAACGCTGTCATTTCTTCTGACGTGTATCAAGATGGGCCCATCCAATTAAGCCAACATCAGCCAAGATTAATTTATTATGGGAGTAAATCGTTTGGTTTGCAGTTTTTCTATTTGATCAGCATCAAAAATCAGAAGTTAAATCAATTGATCATCTTTGGTCGGCAATAAATAAATAACACTTGCTCCGCAGCTAAATCAAATATTATCGGCAAATTAATCAATAATGGTAAGTTTAAAATTATGTGTCCGCGAAATAAAAAATGGCGATACAAAATAATTATTTGATCCGCAAAATTATTAATTGATCAGCAAGATTACACAACTGGTAAGCAGTAAAATTTAAGTGGTTATCAGAAATATCAAATTTGCTAAATTAGGGCAATTACAACTAACCTATCCTAACCTATCAAGCGTTAGGTTAGAGTTGTGTCAAGGCGCGAAGCGCCTTAATTACGTAGAATAGGAGCTCCGCGTAGCGGAGCTCCGTCGACTTTGTCGTAAATTTCTTATAATTATTAAGCATTATGCTCTCCCTGCTTTAGCTAACCGAAATTATATTAAATGTGTTTTACAAAATGCATTCAATATATTTAAATCGCTTTTTTACTAATCGATTTTAGAGCAGCTCAATATAACATTAATTGCTGATCAAATTTTGATATTTTAGGTGACCATAAGTTACAAACCAAATGCATTTTCCGGCTGACCGAAACGTCAATATTTTGCCAACCGTTTAATATCATACATATGCATTAATTCGGTCCTCCTGAGCGCCAAACACATTGCAATCTCAAGACTGCCCAGAATCCAAACGCGTGGCCAACCCGATGGAAGGCCTCTAGGCATAGATGAAACCAAAAAGAGGAAGATACGTGACCGGCGCGCGGGCTCGAGCACCTAAATATAGGCGCTGAGCGCCTATGTTTGAGTCAGTTGACCGGCCGTCACCGATCTGTCAACACGTGCGACGTCGTCGTTATTGTGAGACATATGGCTGTCTCACTTACGCGCACGACGTTAGTCCATCAATTTATCTCTGTTGCTCCTTAGTGCATGTTTACAGCTGTGTGTGTGTAATTTGCGAATGTAGGTGTCGCGGCACGCATTATGTCAGTGTCTTGTACGGCGATAACGTGTCTTCCCCTTTTATCTTAGTCTAAGCCTCTAAGTTAGTCATTTCACCAGTTGTCTTATCTCTAAAGTCGGGATCAATAGAAACGGCCAAAGATGTCAACAAATTAGCACTGTTATTGCCGTTATTAGGTTATGTACCACATAACCTCAAGCGAGTTCATCAAACGAGTTTTTATTTTAAAAACGTATAATTAAGGAAGAGGCTCACGGACATTTCGCCGACGGCTCGTGGCCGCCATCCTTGTCGTTCGATCCAAGTTTTGAATTTCGGATTTTGACATTTGAACATGATAAGCATTGCTCTTTAGGGTTCCGTACCCAAAGTTTCCGTCCGCCTGTCTTAACTTAAGAGCTATATGTAGGTACATATCTTTTGAACCGTAATAGATAGTAGGATCTTTTTTTAGCCATGATTGAAACACAAACATCCGAAGAAACTTTCACATTTATAATAATAATATTAGAAGAGTATGTATTATCAAAATGTGAGTCCTAGTGGTCGCTCAAATCGGGCTTAAGGCTGATAATGTCTTCCAAGGAACTGCTGGTACACGACTCTCTCTTTGTCTGGTTTAAATGCTTATTGACTGGGTGAGGCTACTCCAGCTACTATTTGCACTAAGTCAAGGTGGAAATAGTACTGTCGCGGCCTCAAACTTCTTGCTACATTTTTTTTAACAGACGAGCATTGAAAGAAAGCTGTTGAACAATAAACATACCTTATAATCTGTGCAATAGACACGGTGTTGGTTTTGGGGGGGGGACTGACGGGAGTTTGGTTTATTTTATTTGGCGACTAACATGAAATAATATTGACGAAATCAATCCAAAATGCCATAAATAAAAAAAGTATAACAGTAAAAATTATTGGAGTACGTAGTTTGCTAAATACGAAAAAATTGACAAAGTGGAAATGGTGGTGATATTAAATATGTGTGAAATTGTTGTGTGCTTGCTGACGTGTGGGCTCCTGGCGGTTCGGGGGCAGACGAATTACGCTACGCCGGCTAAGTTAGGGGATCTACCATACAGGGTGGATTTAAAATGTCCCGTTAAGGACCAAGACTTGTACAACTTGTATTGCGTAGGCGCCTTGATAGCCGCCGACAAGGTGCTGACCGCCGCGCAGTGCGTCGTCGTGGAGCGAGCGCGCTGCTCTGATGACGCTCTGTTCGCCGACAGGTTCATCGAGGAGCTGGACGGGCGGTATGCCGTCGCAGCGTCTTTAAAATATTCCAGCGCCTTGCACCAACCAGAACACTCACAGTGGCGAGAACTCTCATCAGCCTTCGTACCCCCGCACTACAACGCCAACGTGACAGACGTCGCACTCGTGTTCACTGCGAAACCTTTCGAGCTGAACTCATACGTGATGACGTTGCCGTATGCCTCAGAACGCATAGACTACGGTAAACGGGAATGCCGCACATCGAGATATATCTTAAAGGATAACTCATCAGAGTTAGTGTTTGATGATATTGATCTCGCAAACGAAGCGACTATTCCGTCCGTCTGTGATGTGTTCATTGTAACCCGAGTAGCTCAGAACAATGACGAGTACTCTTTAGACACGGGGGCGCCGCTGGTGTGCAGGAACACGTCGGACCCCGGCGAGGGCTCCGCCGGGGTGGTCGTGGGCGTGAGCACCGGGAAGCCCAGGTTCTGCGACTCGCGGGAGATACCATGCGGACCAACTTTCACACGAGTATCGACCTTCTACCGCTTACTCACGAACAAATCAACGCGGATCAATGAAAATATATGTTGCTACTGCTTACTCTTTACATTATACCACAACTTTGTGGGGATGATATAATTCTTAGAAAAACGTCTAATTAAATTAAATAAGTACTAACATAAACCTCAATGTCCTTGAAACTAAGAATGCTAGTATAATGAAAGCAATTGTGATAAATACAGTTAAATACTACTTAAATAAAATGTATAAAGCCTACTGGTTATTGTTTGTTTTTAATTATTCAAAATATACAGCGTGTCCTGTGATTAGAGGTCACAACCAATCTGCATATGAACATGAGCTAGGCTGTTTAGGTGGAGCTAAATCGACAACCGTTGAAGTTTTACTTACAGTCATCTCTATAAGTCTTACGGTTTTCGAGTTAACCGCAATTTTTTTCATGATTTTTCCATAACTCGAAGATTATTGCAAAATTACCTAATGCGCTATAAGATTGTAGCGACAAGTTACATAGCTATCGATATAGCTTTAGCTGTATATGCCGGCGGGCTCGCCAGTAGTGTGGACCCTGTTGGAAGATCCGCATTTAAATTAAACCTCAGCAGACACAATTTACTATGAACGTTGTAGGACGGAGGCTACACTGTGAGGTTTCCCAAATTCCCGCGGCGGGAGAACCGCTCGTGTAGTTTGGGCCTAGGAGCGGGTAATTCCTCTGCGGGCCATTCTTCCAATGCCTTCAGTACAACTTCTATCAATCTTTGTTTGTAGCATTTAACATTAGCACAAAATACTGTTGCTACTATTGACTTCGCCATTGTCAGGTTTAAGGAAGGCACACGCTTACGGAGATAATTTGGAGAAAATAATCAGTTCTGCAGCATGGAACTATTAGGCTGACATACACTAGCGTCTTTTGAGCGTCGGCGTCCTTGCCAGCGCCCGCGGTAGCGGGTAGCGGGGCGAGGGGATTGCGTTATGCACTAGGCGGCAGGACGCCGACGCTCAAAAACGCTAGTGTGGGGGATCTCTTATACATCTGAAATGCGCACTGCTGTAAAAATTTAATCCGTTCCGGGTGAGACACGACTAGAGGAGCTTAAAATCAAAATCACCAGATAAATTTACCGTCACCCTAGCTGTAACACGGAACGTTCTTAACGGTTAAGAAAGGGACAAATTGTGACGTTCTCAATATAAAGGGACCTTATGGAGGAAGGCAGTTACGCTCTTCTTATTCTTATAACTATACGAATACTATGGTAACAGTTCTAAAAATGGCGTAACCGCCTGGCTCCATAAGGTCCCTTTATATTGAGAACGTCACAATTGACCTCAAGTTCTCGCTCTTCTCTCTCATCTCTTCTCGGCCTTCAAAGTCTCTTTCAGGACCGTTGCCCTTGTCACTTTAAATACAAACCTTCTTTCATTACATTAAAGTAAATTTTTGTATGCACATTTTTACTGAGTGTACCTTCCTGAAGTATACGTGTTAGTTCCGTGTTTCGCACTCATCAATACTGATTTGTCTGTTTTGTCAAATATTACTTCTGTCACACATCGACATCTAACGGGAATCTACACCAAAGTAATGGACTACATATTACTTCCATGATCTACACTTCTACACACATTATAAAGATATAAGTTTATAAGTTCGGATGCGAAAGGTGATTCTTAGGAACTACTCATCCTATTTCACTCTTTTTTTACAAAGACTGTCATGCCCTGCCATGGAATGGAACACGTTACATTATGATGTGTGCAGTACTTATTACTTCCAATGTTTGATGTTGTCATGGTTTTAGTCTTTGTGAGACTTTTGTGAAAAGTCAATTGACATTAAGTACAGACGAACACAGTCAAAGAGAATATAAACAGCATGACAGAATGTCAAACAGCAGTGCACTATCCACAGCACTATCCAAGCCCGACACTGACAGAATCATCAAAGTGTAGGCGGGGCCAATATTTTCCCAAAAATTTATTTGAATTAAGTATAACCACTACGCAAACTGTGAGAGCGCAATGAAAGCTATTGAAAGAAAATATCTTCTTCAGAGTATTTGTTTATCAAGGCCCTAAACCTGACGTGACTCGAGAAATTTCAACTCAGTATTAATTGTGTGTTTGTTGTTAAATACAATGGTAAAGTTGTCACACTGAACCATTAGACTAGTGAAGAAGAAAAAACAGAGTATCAGTTCAACAAAATCCAAATAATTAATATCGTCCAAATTAATATTCAATATGTGTTTGATTTATAATTACATCCGCATAACGTGCTTGCTGATGGTTTTCACGAAAACTAATCAACAAAACGGAACGACATCAATGAATATTAAGGCCGAGTTAGGTCAGTTTCCATATCATGTGGATTTAAAATCTTTACCAAGATTAAAACTCAAACTTCGCAGTTACTGCTCAGGTGTTCTAATAGCCGCCAGAAAGGTGGTCTCAGAATACAGCTGCGTGGTCGTGTCTGGGCTCACCTGCAGCGCGGGCGCGTGTGCCAGACGAAGCAAGTTCGTGGACGTGCGGGGCACGTACGTTGTGGCGTCAACTGTGAACAGAACCGAGGCCTTTCGCCACCACGGCTCCCAGTGGCGGGAGATAGCCTCCGTCGCCGTGTCCTACGACGAGGTCCTCGTTATTGCGTACATTGATAAACCTTTTACACTGGACAGTTACGTGGACACGATTCCATACGCCTCGACCTATATGGCCAATCATAGTGACCATTGCGTGGTGGTCGGATATGAATTAGAGGTCATGAGTGCTGCAGTGCCTGATGAACAATCCTTAGTATATGAAGATGTCACCATCTTAGATGAAAATGACATGGACCCCAAACTGGATCCGGAGAAACACATTAGCATCAGGTCTAAACACCAGACTAGATGGTTGAGTGGGGCGCCCCTGGTGTGCTTCAACACGTCGGACCCCGAAGAAGGGGGGAGAGGAATCCTCGTGGGGCTGCGCTACCCTGGCTTCCACGATGACTACTCCGTGTACTTAAGGGTATCTTTCTACAAAGACTTTATTACCAACAAGTCCTCAGAAATGAAACAAATTGTATGTTACTGCTGCTCACTCGTCACGGTATACCTGAACCTTCTTTCCATTTTCTAAAATGTCGACAATGGGGTAGATCAGTGGTCGGAATGGGTAGAGCTAATTTACCTAAACTGTTCATTCAATAATGTGTTCTCATCTCGCTCACGCATGATTGAACATGCGTCAAGTTTAGGTAAATTCGCTCTACCTATTCCGACCACTGATAATTATAGATTGAAATATATTAAAAATAACATTTGACCCCAACCTTTTTTTACTTCGGTAGTTTTAGTTAATTTACTTATCTTATTATATTTACTTTATTATATGTAGACACCCGGCAGCGTATCAAGCCAAGTTCAAGCCAAATAAACGGAACTGGCGACGCAGGAGCCGTGTGTAAGTATTACACGAACCATCTGGAGCCACTTTTGGCTCCTTAACTGAACATATATTTAACATAAACACGTGAAATTTGGTTTATTTATTAAACCCCTTAGATTAACTAGAACTCCAAATTTTCTTTACACAGCTCGAAATATCGACATTTTTATCACTAACTGACGTAGATCAAAAACCTAACCCACTTCCAGATGACCTTGAAAGTTGAAATTTGGCGTCCAGCTGGGTGTTGTGTGTATACCAAAAAATATAAAAACTAACTTGCGTATAACATGAAGTGAAGAAGATAAGTTGATTAGCCAAATATGAGATAACTTGTGTGTGAAAACTAGCCAAGTCAAATCTTGACTTCAGTTTATCCTAAGTTATCTGTTTTGTGTAAATATATTTTTTTTCTGTTCAAAATTAAGCAGTTATATTTTTAAATAGCAAACAGCTGTAGCAGAAAAAAAACAAGAAATTGTATTTTAAAGTTATTTTATAATATGTAATACGTTCTCATAACAAAATTTCAGGTTTATCTACAGAACTTGGCATCCATTTAGATCTCAATTATTTTGTCGGCGAAGTCGACAACCACGGATATTCTTAATAACTTGGCTCCCAATTTCACATTTATGTTTTTGATGGGGTCATATTTTACAAATGTTATCTTATATCTATCATTAAGGAAATTATTTTATCTCCAAATGTTTCCGAACACAGCACTTCCGCGTTAAAAACTAACTAACCCTGAACAACGGTCAGGTGTCCTGCAGTACTGCGTGCAGGGCGCGCGGCCCTTAAAATCGCTGTACGACGGTGCGGAACCCTTTGTGTGAGTCCGACTCGCACTTGGCCGGTTTTTTCTTTGGTTCTTCAATTTTAAGTGTGTGATTGGGAACTGAAAACCCTTTGTATGAACTTAAAAATGAGTTTCCTTAAAATTGACACTACTTATATATCGTTAAAAAAGCTCGCGTAGGTACTGGGAAACAATCTAGAACATTACGTGAATACAAATTCTGTAAAACAGTTATTAATACAATTTAAATAAGCTTAAAAACATTATCAGTTCATAGTTATTCCCAAAACGTAAGACATTACTGAAAACGTTTAAAATAACAAATTTTATTTGAGTTTTTTTTCGGTATGTTCAAAGGGAAAAATACATTTTTTTTTTATTAAAACGATTAAATATCTCAAAAACCATAATACTTACTTTGTGTATACTTTACTTTACTTTTTATCGGGGTCAATCACTGTTAAGTCTTATATAAAAAAAATATGTTTAAAATGTCCCCCTGAAAGTCCCTACACTCAACTACCAAACACCCTGTATATTGTTAAAGTAAAGTGAAACAGAAGTCCGCAATTACGTTATGAAGCAGCGTTATTAAAAAAAAAAATACTTTCGTATCGAAATAAATTATAAATTTTAAAAAGCTTTATTGTCTTTCATATCTCAAAATACCTATGCATCCAGCTTAAACTAATCATTCGCGCGCCATCTGTCGCAGAAATGGCGATGTTATTCCTCTTATATAGGTCGCGCCGGCGCGCGCCGGCTATATTTAGTGGCGGCGGGAGCACGCGCGCCCGCCCAGTCCACACGCGCCTGCGCCGCTGTTCAACTATAAGGTATCGCGTCAATGTGTTTGACCAACCGAACTGAGAGCTCAGAGAAAATATCTGTAATACAGTTAAAAACTTGTTGTTTTTAATACAAGGTCCACAATTTCCCGGTGTATCGCGGTTTATGTTAGTGGAGAGAATATGCTCGTGGATTAGACGGAGCAACAGCTCCTTTCCCAAACCATAGAGGTTAGTTCTGTTTTATTGACTTAACACCTGAAATTTACAGCTTGGAGTAAGTAAACTAATTACATTACTGAAATAAGTAGTAAATGTGTTTAGTAACAGTGTTTCTTATTGATGTAATATAATAGTAGTCAGCGGGCGCTTAGAATAGGCGGACGAAGCCACAGGAGCCCGGTGCGACCCGGCGAGGCTTATCAGAGAGAAAGGTGGATATGCGGAGCACCTGATGGGGAGCAACCGCCGCCCAAGGTCACCGGCGTCTCTAGAAGGGCGGTGTTAGGGAAATTAAAGCCCTGTTCTCGAAAGCCTGTCATAATTGCATTCTGCGGACGTTGACGACAAAAAAAAGAATGTTTATTCAAGATTATCGTAGACTAGAGCGAGCTGGGCTCTGAGCGTACTGTTGTCAGTTTCCGAGGTCGTAACGCTTGCTGGATTTTAATTTTATATCGCATGCGACTTTTTTAACCCCTGACTTGTATGTGTATCAGTTTATCTATCTGTCTGTGGCTCCCAAATAAACGGACTGATTTTGATTTAGTTTTTTGGACTTATTTTAATCAATGATGACGTGCTCATTTTCAAAAGTAATTAGCGGACGGGATGATGTGACGCCTTGTCGCCTGCAGCGTGAATTCGTTTACCATTTTTTCCTGAAAAAACGGTAATTTTTTTAATGTTTCCACCAAAACCAAACCAAAAAATTAAAAGTTAAAACCAAAAAATTAAAAGCAAAAGGGCGTAACCGTAACAACTTTGCCATTCTTAAAAAAAGCTTTTATTGCATTTGCCGCTGACAGTTGTAGTTTTCGGATGGACGTAATAAGTGGGGCTAAAGAAGTTGCATTCGGTGAACTTTATCGTTCATCTTACGTTAGAAAAATGTATGGGGGTGACTTTATTAGACGACCAGCTGTGAAACCAGCGACTAAATGAATGTGCAGGCAGTTGAATGTCATTTACCCACCTTGACGGACGACGTAAATTCGCCGGCTATTCATCGACTGAGTAGAACTGAACGACGATGCGTTAACAGAATAACATAGCAGCTTACGCTTACGTCAATTCTATACATTTTGACAGTTTTGGAACATCGATATGTTATATGAGTGTTGTCTAGGGCCGCGAGGCGGCACGTGACAGCGCCGCCAGACTTCATAATGTTACATCGTTATCATAATATTTATTAATGTTATCCAAACTGTGTCCCGTGATTAGAGGTATATAATCAATGAAAGAAAGAAAGAAATAGCTGGGGAACGAACCCGCAGTCTTGGCGTAGTAAGCCAACGCTCTAAGCATCAGTCTAATCAGACGGCGGCGCATCGAAATTACGAACCATATTGCGCGGGAAATCTTTTTGCGTGAAATTACGAGGAAGCGAATTTTCCCAGATATGAGATCTAGCTAGATCGATTATTCGCCCCGGTTAACTCCCGTGTCGTAATGTTAATCGAAATCGTTGGAGCCGTTTTCGGGAACGTGAGTACAAATACGTGAATACAAATGTTTCTCGTTTAATAAGTAGGATTTAAAATAGTCCGATACGACAATGGAGGGGCGTGCTTGGATCAGGCGGTGGTAGTAGACGGGCGTATTATATACATAATATACTTAGTGTCCGCCTCGAGTGCGTGTGGCAGACGCGGAAGCATCGAAATAACGACCGATCGCCTCGCATCGGTATACAAATAGGTTTAGGTTTAGGTATAGAGCCACAATGTTGCCAATTACAATATGCCACGGACCAGATAGAGGCTCTCCCAACAACTTACTATTCAATTCGGCTACGAATTATGTTGACACCTCGGAACTCGCGTTATCAACACGTTACTTCAAATTAAAATTTGACATATGTTATATTAAGTATGTGACAAATGTCAAATTTCAAGTCGGTTGATCTGGATCTTCCCGCGGTTTGGATGTATGGAACCAGAGGGGTTATTGCCTAACGAAATTTTGGCAATTGGTATCCGAATCAACTGTCATAGCCCATACAAAATCATGACACTTGATTCTGATTCCGAGCGTCAAACGCGTTAGGCAATAAGGGGGCGGGTATTCATCGAAGTACAGTCAAGGTCATAAATATGTATACACTTTAGTGCCTCGTCACTTTAATCGCTGTGACATTCATATATGGCAGTTTAAACATGACATTAAATAGACAAGTTACTAAAGTGTTTACATATTTATGACCTTGACTGTACCTACGAGACCGAGCGGAGCGTCGTCGCTCGGGTCAAAACCGAATTTTCATCTATTTTCTATACAAAAACAAAAAAAAGCGACCCATACCTGGGGTTCCCGCTGTCTTTGCATAGTAAGCCAACGCTCTAAACATCAGTCTATTCTGACGGCGGCACCCGCCCCGAAATTACAAACCATATTGCGCGAGAAAACTTTTTGTCCCAGATATGAGACCTAGCTAAGTAGATCGAATTGTCACCCACGTAAACCCCCATGGCGCGATTTTCATCGAAATCGTTAGAGCCTTTTACGAGAACGTGCCTACAAATATCTCATAAAAGAGAGAGAGAGAGACTACAAATGTTTTTCTCGTAAAAATTTGATATTTTTTGTAAGTGACACATGTCAAAGTTTATGTTGAAGTAACTTAATATATCCTTTGAAGTTGCTTGTTTGAATATTACGAACGGGCATCACCACAACAGGATGACTCCAGTTTCAAAAGAAGAGTCAATATTTTAACAGTCTATGTATGTATGTTCGACTCTATCGGATGTTCCCCTGGGTGTCACATGATCCGCCAAAAACGCGCGAGTACGCTTATTTAATAAAAACCGTAATGTTACGACATACTTAGACACCCAGTGACGCCAGTCAGGTTGTAGCTTGCTGCATTTGAATTATCTTATCTGAAAACCATTAGCACTAATGTGGTTATAAGCGCGGTTGTAAGAAATAACAATATCTTGAGCTCTAACCGGTTTTCCAGTAAAATGTTATGGTTATATCCACGACGGGCAGCCAGTTAGAGTCGGGTGCTGTAGTTAGTGTACCAGTTAATGTGTATTGTTAACCTGGGAGCCCAGACGCGGCTGAGGGCGCCGGCCACAGACAGGGCTGCGGTACTCCGAGATGCTGTTTAGATTGTAAGTACTCTTTAACCACCAATATTACTAAATGCATTGCTTAAAACTATTCTAAACCACTGCGGGTTTAGCACGCATGCGCGAGATAAAATCTAACAGGTGCTAGGGAAATGAAAACATCTATTCTATATTCTAACGTAAGACTTACGCTTAAGGTTTAAAATAAAAGTGTCCCGTCTCGGTAAACTCGCTATAAAGTCGTCATTCCCTCAAAAACCTATATGAATACTAGCGATTTACCCCGGCCTCGGACGGGGGCAGTTTTCCAAAACAATCTTCCATACAAACCTTCTCCTGACAATTTATTACGAACACAACAAAAAAACCGGGCAAAAGAGCGTATCTTCATGGCAATTAAGTCCTTTTGTTGAGAAACGCAGTTTTTCGGCAATAACTCAAAAACGGTACATCCGATCATGTTGAAAATAATTTTGATTGAAAGCATTTATTAAGCGTTACCTTTGTAATTTTTTATCATATTTTTTGGACATACAATTTAAAAGATAAAGGTGGGGGCACAATTTGTGCAACTTTCGGAGCGATTATTTCCGAAAATATTTACTTGATCAAAAAAATTGCTTAAAGTGTTTTTGAAAGAACTGTCGAAATATATGCCACGCGTTGATTTTTGATGAAAAAGTAATTTAGCTTCTGTTATATGTATGTATGTATATATATGTATAGGGGGGCATATAAGTATTAATTTTTGTTATTTGACTACCGACTAAGTAGCGGCTTATACAAGACAGGTGTCTTGACTCCAAATTTCATCAATATACATCTAGTTTTTGAGTAAAATGTCTGCGACACACGGACGCTGAGGACGGACATGACGAAACTATAAGGGTTCCGTTTTTGTCATTTTTGCTACGGAACCCCAAAAACTGCCAAATCAAGCCATTATCAAGTTTAGTGATGATCTTTCTTACATGCGGCATTTGATTTTTATTTATACCAATAGATATAGATATATATAAGTATATTTTGACCAATCACGGGACTACGCGAGTCCTGGACCTTGGGCAAGCGAACAAGGAGCCGAAGCCAACACGCAGAGGCTGATCAGACCACGTTGGTTCTGTAATGTGACGGGGGGCACCGGCCGGCGATCGTCCCGAGTCTGCTCCGCCGGACCCCCCTGCAGCACTATTTTAAAAGGGTTGACTTTATTTGTTTTGGGGATGACATTGGATTGAGGTACACTATGAATGGAACTACGACGCCTGCCGAGTCAATAAATATTATAGAATTTGAATCTGAGCAAGAGTCTAAATTGTATTTAGACTCTATTATGATTAGCTAGCTCTTGCCCGCGACTTCGTCCGCGTAGAAATCGTTTATCGGTTTTCCCTTGGGAGCTACCAAATTTTCCGTAATAAAAAGTACAATTTATGTTAATCCACCCTGGATTAATTTAATCCAGAGTGTCAGCTATCTCCATTCCAAACTTCATCCAAATCCGTCCAGCCGTAGCAGCGTGAAAGAGTAACAAACCAACACACACACACGAACTTTTGCCATTATAATACGGCATGTATTAGTAGGGTATGGTGTATGCATCGGGATTAACGATTCATTTGCGTCATTGCCAGATGAGAAGTCAATATGAGAGTGCATTTTCCTGAAATACTTATTGACTGCTGTGACGTGTACCGCTGCAGTTGTTCAGAACGAGTTCATAATTATTATTGGCCCCTATAAAGATTATTTTACTAGTGTACCATCACGGACTGACGAAGGTTCGAGAAGACTAAATTAACAGTAATATAAATACTACAGCTTCACGGCACTTAGGCAGTATTTTACACAAAACTACTGTAGCAATTGCAACCGTATTACCCAGTAGTGAGGTTGCAATTATTACAGTAGAATTGTGTAAAATACTGCCTTTTACCTTATCAGGGCAGTATTATTCCTATCGACACTTATTAATCCTAAATAAATAAATAAAAAATTGAATTGCTATTAACGTGTGCCGGGATCTCGGCCGGATGGCGGTGTAGATGGCGGAGCGCTGCGCCCAGCCGGACGGCGCGTACGCCGCGGCGTGCTCCGCGCAGACGCTGTGCGCGCGGCGCGGGTTCCTGCACGCGCTGCTGCCCGAGCTGGTCGCGCTGCCCGCGCCCGCCTGGCTGGGCGAGCTCGAGCGCCGCTCGGACCAGGAGCGGCTGCAGGCCTGCAGGGACCACCACGAGGTACCTCTCATTACAGACTAAAAGGAGACATTATGTACTTTTGCGGCAGTCGCACAGGCCATCTGACAAAATTTACGACCAGCTCTGTCGTGACTCGTGGCCGTTCACTCATGGTCATGTAGCAGGTTGGTTGAAACCGTCATCAAATCTCGCGAGAGAGCCACATTAATTGGACGGGCCATTCACATTGCGACCGAAGTAGGACGTCCTATGTAAATAAAGTTTATTTGACGAGAAATTACGAGACATTTTTAAAACAAAGGATTAAAAGAGACGATATACAAAAATGCCTAAAAATGGGTGAAATAAGGCGCCACTCGACGTAATGCCGTGGTGAGCCACTATTTGATTGACATCACGACCGCTGGCGGCGCGGCGGTGAAATGACAAAATAACATTAACAAGAAATAACAGACAATAAAAATAAATAAGTAAATAAATAATACGTCCGGCCTTTCGCTTAATCGCAATTCAGCATCATTCTGAATTTATTTGTGTTTCATTTATTTTAACATCATTTATTTTTTGTCTATTATTAAAATGATCAAAACTTTGGCAGTTGATGGCAGCCCTGGAGGAAGTGATGTCACGCGTGGCGCCCGTGTCGCGCGGCAAGGACGCGCGCGCGTCTCGCGAGCGCCGGCGAGCCGCGGAGGAGGAGCTGGCGCGCGCGGAGGACGCGCGCGGGGAGGAGCCGCGCGCCGCCGTCGAGCGCGCACTCGCGCTGGCGAGCGAGGCCGTGCTTAAAGCACCTGACGCAGGTACCTACTTCACCGAGCCAACCTCGCGTTGACGCGCGTTCATGTAAACCTAGGCTTCGAGCTTGGCCAGATGACGCGTTTTACGCGCGATTCGAATCGCGCGGTCGGGAGATACTAGAGGGAGTGCTTGGAGCATCATACATTCCGTCCACATGCAGTCGCGCGTTTTGCCGCTCGCTAATCGCGAGAACCTTGACTCGTGCGAGTGCCGTGCGTTTTGCGCGCGAGTCAAGGTACCATTGCTGCGCGTGTACTGGACGCGCGCGATAGTTACCTTGATTCGTCCCAAAACGAATGCGCGTAATTCGCGAGATCGTCTGTCAATCTGAAGTATTTCGGCTATAGCCATAATTTCAAAATTTTTAGACCACTTATTTGGCGGCTGTACATTCTAGTTCGGGAGTGGACTAAGGTCCTCCTTTGATGGACTGCTTTTTTATTTTATTTTTTTATTGATAATGGGTTTGCTCTTGACCAACTCCCGCCCTTGGAGGACGAAGATTCAGTCTACGATGTAGCGAGCTCACCCAGAAGATGCCTATTCACCCTAGCTTTAAATATAATAGGTTCAGATTGTATGCACTCGGAAATACAGGCGCCGGAAGCGCATTCCACTCCTTTGCAGTACGCATTATGAAAGATGATGCAAAGCGCTTCGTTCGAAAAGGCGGAATTTGAACCAAGTACGGATGGCATCCCGCGATGGTAGAAAGAAGACGGCGGTATTAGCTCGTGGAGCTCCTGTGCACACTCCCCGAAGTACAGTCTGTAGAACACCGACAAGCAGGCAACTTTCCGTCGGTGAGCTAGGCTGTGAAGCTTAGCTTTTTCGAGAAAGTCGTGGCCGATGAGTCTCTTAGCTCTGCGTTCCACCGAGTCAAGTATGGCTAGTTGGTATTTCGAGCAGTCAATGCCGTCAGCTTCAAGCTGTCGCCGTTGACCGTCTGTAGTGTCAATACAAAATTACAAGCAGTCGGCGCCAACCGCAGCACGACTTCCCTCTTGCAGCTGGTCTCAACTGCTCCAAGCACTCCCTCTATGGACGCAATAAGATACACCTGTGTTCAATGCCTAATATACCATTTTGTTGCCAGAGGACGACGAGGACGCAACTCTGGCACTCGCCTTGTGGACCCGGAGCGCCGTGCTGCTCGCGCGCGGCCGGGCGCAGGGAGGTGCGGGCGCGATGGGCGAGGGGGCAGCGCTACCCGCGCTCGCCGATCTGCGCCTGGCGCTGCGCGCGCGTCTACCCGCGCGCATGCGCGCGCACTACTACTGGCGCAGCGGACACTGCTATAGAGGTTAGATTTTGTTTTTGACCAGCACGAATATATTAACTTACATTAGAACTCAAGTTTAACAAGTGTAACCTACAACCGTTCTGCCGCAGAATGCGGCGAGGCGACGCGGGCCAAGGTGTCGTTCGAGCTGGCGCTGCGGCTCATGCGCGACGAGCCACAGCGCGCGCGGCTGCAGCACGACCTCGACGAGCTGGCGCGCGCGCCGCCGGCGCCCGCCGCGCCCCCCGCCCCGCCCGCAGGCAAGCACGCTCGAATATACCCGCACTGATCAACCAGCCAATGTAGACTTCTGTTCTGTGAGTCGTAGCCGATGTGACCACGGCGCGCGTGACTATCGCACCATGGCACGCATCGCACATTAATTGAATAGTGTCGTATCGTCCACTGCTGGACGCGGAACTCGGCAGATTTTGACTACTTATTCATAATATGGATTAAAATCTTGGACAGCCCGTATCCATCCCATGCCCGTCTTGTTCAAGTCTATTGCATTCGGGTCAGCGAAGAAGTACGGGATGTTCAAAGTGAATGTATGTATAATAATGTCAGGGTTTATTATTGCATCCCTAGATGGCGTTGTTAGGTATAGAAACATGCTAACGCCAATTTTACTAAGGAAATAATATATGTCATTTATATTGCTAATTAAATGTCTAGATGGTGCTGTTACGTACAGAAACATGCTAACAGAAGTTCACCCTAGAATGTATAAGGCTTTTGAGTAATTTTTTATTAAATGTTCTCCATACAAGCGTTAAAGGTGGTTTAATTTATTTGAAAGAAACACTATCAATCAACATAATGGTCCTTCGAACCGGATACATAGCGGGTTATCAGTGAATGGATTTTGAATTGTCGGTGACCAGTACAAAGTTACATCGGATGTAACAAGTGCAGTGAGTAAAAAGTGTAAGAAGATTTAAACTGTGAGTACTCTGTTAAATTGTGAACTGTCATTTGGACTTAGAAAATTTAGAAGCAAAATTAACTTAGAAAAATTCGGAAGTGATTAGTTAGGACTTAGAATAATTCGAGAAAAAGTGAACCAACGGGGAACCTATGTCCATTTTCATAGAGAATCTCAAACACTTGTAATTTTTTCATCGGTTGACTGGGACTTAGAAAAAATCTCGGATTTTGAAAAAATCTTCGACTTGTAAAATTTCTCTGACTTCAAATTTATTACTTATTTAAAGTGAGGCAACAATGGAAAAAATAATTAATCAGCAGAAAGATTACCAAATTCACATTAATAAGGCATTTGTTAATTTTAAAAAGAGTCCTAAAGATCGCATTACTGAGTCATACATTGACACTAGACTCGAAAACCTCGAGCAAATATGGCAACAATTTTGTCTTGGCCATCAAGAATTATTAAAAATAGATGATATAAAAGTTATAAACCAGACGAAGTACATAAAAGATGATGTGTATGATGCTACAAATGAACAGTATATGGATTACAAATGCGAACTTAAAAGTGCATTGAAGGAATTGTCACCACAACAAAATCAAATGTCAGGAGTCCCGAGTGCTACAACGTCAAAAGCAAATCAAGTAAAACTACCGAGAATCACTATACCCATTTTTTCTGGAAAATACACGGAGTGGATGAGCTTCAGAGAATTGTTCATTTCACTCATCCACAACAACACAGAGATAGATAATATCCAGAAGCTTCATTATTTAAAAGCACACTTGTCAGGAGAACCAGAACAACTTTTGCGTCATAAGCCACTTACCAGTGATAGTTATGAGCAGTGTTGGTCTCTGTTAAAAGGTCGTTACAATAATAAACAATATTTAGGTAATTGTATATTAAAAAGATTCTTTGCACAAAAAACACTTTTAACTGAGTCCGCCACTGACATCAAAAACATGTTAGATTTAACTACTGAAACTTTAAGTGCTTTGTGTAGCCTTGGTGTCGATACAAGTTCATGGGATATAATTGTTATATACATTGTTAGTCAGAAACTAGACTTAGAAAGTCGTAGACAATGGGAATGTAAAGTTAGTGAGTCTCTGTCTAGTTCAGACCAATTACCAACTATGAGTCAATTCCAGGAATTCTTACAAACGCGGTATCATTCTTTAGAGTTTATAGATCCAAAACCAGGCTTCAGCAAACCTAGATTTCAGACAAACAATAGTTACAAGGGAATTGTCAATCATAACAAAGTTACTCCCGCGCGAGTGGTAAATAATTTGCATGTTACCGATGTCACATGCAGTTTCTGTAAAGGTGAACACAGAGTCATAAATTGCAAAGCTTTTGTGAATTTAGATGTAAATGAAAGGCGTAATTTTGTTCAAACTCACGGGTTGTGTTTCAACTGCTTAGGCAACAATCACTCCGTAAAGTACTGTAAAAATACGAGGTCATGTCAGGTATGCAATAGGCGACATCATTCGCTGTTGCATTCAAAGGGTGAATTACAATCAGCAAACAATAACGGGTCGGCTGATAATCAGGTTGCTCTTCAAGTTCACTCACAGCAAATTACTCAAGCAAGGGGGCAAGATGCACCGGGTACCAGTATAAGTAATCACTTCGTAAATGAAGTCACCCAACAGGTTTTACTGGCTACTGCGGTCGTTAAGGCTAAATCATTGGATAGAGAAGAGTATCATCTGCTTAGGGCATTAATAGATCAGGGGTCACAAGCCTCTTTCATCACCTCGGCGGCGGTTCAATTACTTGGATTGAAAAGAACCTCTGCTAAGGGCCTAATCTCAGGATTGGGAGGTAAGGAAAATGTTATAAGCAGATCATCGGTGGAAATAACAATCACTTCTCGGGTTCAGTCTAATTATGTACTTAAGGTCACTGCGTACGTGTTAGACAAGTTAACATCATATTTACCAGCTAGAACTGTACTCCCGGCTTGGCCGGAGTTGGAGAACTTAAATCTCGCTGATCCTGAATATCATACTCCAAACAAAATAGACATGTTGTTGGGAGCCGAGGTTTATGCTCAAATCATTGACACAGGTCTAGTCAAATGTCCATCCAAAGGGTCTCCGGTGGCACAAAATACAACTCTAGGCTGGATATTAAGTGGGCAAATTGGTTTAAATACGAGCATAACATGCAATGTGATTAACATGCATACACAGGTGGAACAGTTACTAAGGTCCTTTTGGGAAATTGAGTCGGAACCTAGTGACATCCAACGGATTATTTCACCTGAAGAACAAAAATGCGAGGATACTTTTAATTCAACCACTAGACAAGATGAAACGGGACGTTATATTGTAAGGCTTCCGTTTCGGGATGATGAGCCAGCTTGCTTAGATGGTCAATCTAGGGATGTAGCATTGAGAAGATTCAATTATTTGGAAAAGAAGTTTCAAAAAGATCCTCACCTGAAATCAGAATATGCAAAGGTTATTCATGAATATTTGGAATTAAATCACATGAAAAAGCTCACGGAAAAGGAATCAAAAATAAATGGACTATACTTACCTTACCATGCAGTGGTACATCAAGACAGAGAAACCACCAAATTTAGGGTAGTGTTCGACGCGTCCTGTAAAGGTACCAATGGAGTGTCCTTGAATGATGATCTATTAGTGGGCCCGTCACTGCAACCAGAATTGCGACATTTCATAATGCGGTGGCGACTGTATCCCATCTGCTTCACAGCTGATATTGTGAAGATGTATCGCCAGGTCATTGTGGATGAAAGGGACACTAAATATCAGCGGATTTTATGGCGAGATAATCCGGAGCAGGAAGTTGGTGAATACGAATTGAAGAGAGTCACGTTTGGGACGTCATCCGCGCCGTATCTTGCGGTTAAAAGTTTGTGTCAAACTGCAGTAGACGATGGAGATGAGTATTCATTGGCAGCTACCAGAGTACTTCAGGATTTCTATGTAGACGACCTGATGTCAGGTTGCGAAACGGTTCAGGAAGCTATAGAGATACAAAAGCAATTAACAGAATTACTGGGAAAACGGAGTCGAGTTACAAAAATGGTTGAGCAATAGCGAAGCAATGTTAAAAGGAATAAAAGAACGGAGTAAAGCACAAGGTGATAGCAAAAAGGTGGAAAAATCAGATACGCTAAGTAAAATATTAGGACTTACCTGGGACAGAGGAAACGATCAATTCGTTTATTCTGTGCATCTACCACCTCCAGTTACACCTATAACTAAACGAAAGGTTATATCCGATATATCTAAGCTATATGATCCTTTAGGTTGGATTGCACCGGGAATAATTAGGGCAAAGATCTTTATACAAAGGCTTTGGCTTTCTGGTATAGGATGGGATGATGAAGTACCAGCAGAGTTGCTTGCAGAATGGCTTGAGTTTAGAAATGGATTATCGGCGCTTATCAAGTTTCGTATGTGTCGCTGGACAAATAGTAGAAGTAATGTGGTTTTAACAGAGCTCCATGGGTTTTGTGATGCGTCCAATTTGGCATTTGGAGCAGTGGTGTATATGCGAGTCGTTGACATCGAAGGAAGAATCCATGTCACCTTGATCACTGCTAAAACAAGGGTAGCGCCTATAAAAACCTTATCTATACCTAGATTGGAGTTAAGCGGAGCAGTTTTACTATCGAAGCTGTTGAAAGAAGTTTCCAAGGTGTTAGATGTTCCGGTAAATCACATACATGCTTGGACCGATTCAGAAGTTGTGCTCGCTTGGTTGAGTAGCCATCCAAGCAGATGGAAAACGTTTATTGGAAACAGGGTTTCGGAGATACTAACAGTAATGAATCGCAGCCAATGGTCTCATGTTCGGTCGGAATGCAATCCAGCTGACTGTGCATCGCGAGGTGTTCCACCTCAGGATTTAGTCGACAATAAATTATGGTTGCATGGCCCCGCATGGCTAAAAAATGAAATAATTGACTACAATTTTTCAAAACCAGTTAGCACAAATTTAGAAGAGAGAATTGTTACTCACGTTGCTGCAGTAGATAATCCTGTGGACGATGATATGTGGTCGAAGTTCTCGTCGTTAAAGAGGTTATTGCGTGTTGTCGCATATTGCCGTAGGATCCTGAAAGAAAATAAAAGAGAACATACTTACCTGTTAAAAGAAGAAATACAAAATGCATTAGTCATCATGATTAAGAAATGTCAAGAGCAGGCCTTCAGAGAGGAAATAAAAAATATTAAACAAGATAGGGAAATAAAAACGAATAGTGTACTTACCTCTCTAAATCCATATATAGATGAGTTGGGACTGCTTCGTGTTGGTGGGCGGCTCTACTTTGCCAAACTAAACTACGACCAAAAGCATCCAATCATTTTACCGAAGTTGTCTTTCCTAACTCAGCTTGTGATCAAGGATGCTCATAAGAATACACTACATGGAGGCAGTCAATTGATGATAAATTATATAAGATCAAAGTATTGGATATCAGGTCTAAAGTGTCTTGTTAAGTTACATGTGTAACATGTGTAAGATACGCAGCAGTCAATAAATCGCAGTTGATGGGGCAGCTTCCATCTGCTAGAGTAACGGCTAGCAGAGCATTTTTACGTACAGGAGTTGATTATGCGGGCCCAATCAACGTGCGTGTTTCCAAAGGTCGTGGAAACAGATCATATAAAGGTTACATTTGCATTTTTATATGTATGGCTACACGAGCCATACACCTGGAAGCGGTCAGTGATCTGACTTCAGAAGGGTTTTTAGCAGCGTTCAAACGATTCGTGGCACGACGAGGTCACTGCAGTGATTTATATAGTGATAATGGCAGTAATTTTGTGGGTGCTGCACGAGAATTGAAAATTTTGTTCGACGAGGAGAAATCCAGATTTTTGCCAGAGATATCCGATTGGCTCGCTACCAATGAAACACAGTGGCATTTTATACCACCACATGCCCCGAACTTTGGTGGATTGTGGGAAGCAGGAGTCAAGTCCTGCAAATTTCATCTTCGCAGAGTAGTAGGTAATTCAACGTTAACCTTTGAAGAGATGACGACGGTACTGGCACAGATAGAGAGTTGCCTTAATTCCAGGCCCATTTCAGCTATTGACAATCAAGGTGAAATAATGTCCTTAACTCCGGGTCATTTCCTCGTAGGTGAACCGTTGGTTTTAGCTCCAGATCGTGCATATGAAACTGCTTCAGTAAGCTCTTTACGGAGATGGCAACTTTGTCAACGTATGTTGCAAGATTTCTGGAAGCGATGGTCACAAGAATATTTAACGCAATTTCTACAAAGGCAGAAGTGGAAGCAGGTAACCCCCGAACCCAAGATAGGTGATGTTGTGCTAGTGAAAGAACCTGACATGCCTCCCGCGAAATGGCTTTTAGGGCAAGTAGTTGAGACACATCCAGGAGTTGACAACATAACGCGAGTTGTAACGTTACGGTGTAAGAATTCTTTGTTAAAAAGATCTACTTCTAAAATATGTGTTTTGCCTGTGGAAAATTGTTAATATTTTGTAGATTAAGTTAATGTTTGTTTATTTGTAAGAACTGTTGTTCTTGGTGGGCGGCATGTTCAAAGTGAATGTATGTATAATAATGTCAGGGTTTATTATTGCATCCCTAGATGGCGTTGTTAGGTATAGAAACATGCTAACGCCAATTTTACTAAGGAAATAATATATGTCATTTATATTGCTAATTAAATGTCTAGATGGTGCTGTTATGTACAGAAACATGCTAACAGAAGTTCACCCTAGAATGTATAAGGCTTTTGAGTAATTTTTTATTAAATGTTCTCCATACAAGCGTTAAAGGTGGTTTAATTTATTTGAAAAAAACACTATCAATCAACACGGGACAAGAAATGGAGGTTCCGTGAACATTTTCAGCGCTTGACTCTAAAAGTGCTATTCCAGGTTTATGGGAAGAAATATCGTGTATTTACTTGGTGTTTATCTGTTTCAGAGATATCAGTGGCGGGAGGAGCCAAGCCCAACATGCCGTCGCTGTCCAAGCTGTGCAAGGTCGTCGAAGAGGAGGGGAAAGTCAGTACACATTTAATGTACCGGAGATATGAATATTTAATTCTGATAGATCAATAGTGGATAAGAGTATGGATATGAATGGATAATAATTCGGCACATAGATTTGTGTAATCCCAGAAAATCTACGAAGACAAATTCTAGCGTGGGCAAGCGCTAGTACAAAATATTGTTGATGAAAACTTGTGCGCAGTGAGACCTGTCGTCTTGTATGGAGCAGAATGCTTGACTGCAAAAGAGAATGATGAGAAGAGAGTGCTTGTAGCTGAAATGCGAATGTTGAGATGGATGCGTGGTGCCACAAGAATGGATAGAATAAAAAACGAAGAAACAATAATGGAAGGTGGATTGTCATGGTGTGGGCATGTCATGAGAAGGGATGGAAGTCATGTTACGAGGAGAGTTTTAAGTATGAATGTATAGGGGTAAAGTGCAAGGAGAAAACCAAAAAAACATGGATTTGTGAAGAATGATATTAGAAACAACAGTGTGAATAAAGAGATGACGGCTGATAGGGATGTATGGAAGCAAAAAACGTGCTACGCCGATCCCAAATGATTGGGACAAGGGCAAGGAGATAATGATGATGATGATTGGCGTGCATAGGGGCGGTTCGTGGCGGCGCGCGCGGCGGTGCGGCCCGGCGCCGTGCTGCTGAGCGAGCCGGCGTACGCCGCCTGCCTGCTGCCCGACCACCTCGGCACGCACTGCCTGCACTGCTTCACCAGGTCACACGCCGCTCACGCGCGGTTTATTACAAACAACTTACAACACCGCAAATACAATATTGTCGATTAAATACGACGCTTATAATTTTTATATAGCCAACCAACACTCGCAGGTTTTTGACGAATACAATAATTTAGGAGCGAGAGTGGGAAATCCGATTTTTGGTCACATACTTAGATACATCGACTGTAAACCACCACTACCCTTCTTTTGGCTTCGCTCAGTCGGGTTAAGGCAGTAGAGGTCCTTCGGTTGATATGACAATGATGATGATTTGTGTCAGTTTGTCCCGTGGTATATATTGGTTGCGTCGGCGCAGGCTGTCGGTGTGCCGGGAGGAGGCGCCGGTGTGGTGCGCGCGCTGCGCCGGCGTCGCGTTCTGCTCGCTGCGGTGCCGCGCGCGCGGGCTGCGCTACCACCGCCACGAGTGCGCCTTCCAGGATCTCTTCATCGGTATTAACTATGTATTATGTACTTATCATTAATACTAATATATTATCTAATCTAATTAACATCTCTGGTGTCATGACTAACGTGGCGATTAATACGTCATTTTATTGCGAAACCCGTTGTACTTACATATTACATCACAAAAAAACATATATTTTAAGAAACAAACTTAACTTTGCAGTTGTTGAACTGACCGTGACCTATGTCGTTGTAAGGGGACAAAGTTTTCCAACGGCAAAGTTAAGTTTCTCAATTAATCAGGGTCATCTTTTCGTTAGAGCAAAGTCCAGTGCTTTCATATTGTGTTTGTAGTAGGTATGCTCTTGCTGTTTTTTAAAGTAAATAAGCTTTTATATAATACTTTTAGCACCTTTTCTGATTTTATATCCCAATAAAAGTTTTGTTTGGTGATCAAGAGAAAATTTCAACAATAACCCTAAGGACTTTACACAAACTGACTGTTGTGTCACGTATTTCATATTTATTTCAGGTTCAGGCATGTCGATCCTGAGCCACATCGCACTGCGCATGGTCACACAGCTCGGGCTGGCGGGGACGCTGGACGCGCATGCGCGGTACATCGCCGGCACCGCCGCGTCGGCGCTCGCGCACGACGACATTGAGGGGGGGAGGAAGGCCAAGATGAAGACAAGGAAAGAACGGCTCAATAGATCCAAGAAAGGTTTGAAGATGACTGAGAAAAACGGGGATGAAAGCAAAAGTAAGGAGAAGGAAGAAAAAGATAAACCTGAAGATAAAGACGAAGAAGATGAGAATCTGGAGCTGAAGACAGCGCAGGTATACTCCCTGTGCACTCACTCGGAGCAGCGCACTGGGGAAGACTACGTGATGAGGCTGGCGGTGGCGGTGTTCCTGGCTGAGTGCCTGCAGAAGAGCGGGTTCTTTGACACCAGCGCGCCTGACGATCTGGAGAAATGTGAGACTTTTGTGTATTTTGAGATTTCTTTAAAATCAAAAGGACGCAAAAAAATTGTTGACACAGTAGGTACCTTTGCATCAATGCTTTTTTAGGCATTAATAAGTTATGCATAATGATGTTTTTTCACGCATGACTGAATTTACATCTTCTACTAACATGAATATTACTAATACCAATACGTTTATCCACGGCGTCGGGTCTGAGTGAAGTGTGGTTCCCGCCAAATTGAAGTACATTCATTGGTGATCAACAATATGTGAACATACTCGAACGTCTTTATTTTTATTCTCCTCAACCTCACCGTTTCCTCCGCCTTCGCCTGTCATCCTGCGGGATAGTCGCACCTTCTTCGCTTGAACTCAGAAGTAGCTGTACAGTAAATACCTTGTCGCAGTAATGTGCGAAGTGAGAGTGTTTTTAGTGTATCAATAACTCAACAAGGTGCTTAATGTATAGCTACTTGTTAGTTCGATCGTACTGTCGTCTTGTATGTTTTCGTTAGGTTTATACGGCGGTTTGCTTCCAGCACGCTGGGCAGTGACGGCGGTGCTGGTCCGCAACTTGCAGCTGCTGCAGTTCAACGCGCACGAGGTGTCGGAGACGCTGCGGGGGGAGGGGGAGGGGGGCGGGGGGCGCGCGCGCGTGCAGCACGTAGCGGTCGCGATATACCCCACCGGCGCGCTCTTCAACCACGAGTGCTTCCCCGCCGTCGCCAGGTGACCGACACCACACAATACTCCATTATCAGCACAACAGATTTCCGTGAAGGCCTGGCTCTCTAACATGCATTGGCACCCAAAATCGCTATGGTCTCTTAGTAATACAATGTAATAAAAGTCAGGACGAGACACTTATTTTAAACCTTAAGCGTTAAGTCTTACGTTAGAATATGGAATAGATGTGTTCATTTCCCTAGCACCTGTCAAATTTTATCTCGTAATTGGGTCAAAATTTTTTTCGTTGCACTGAAATTCTCCACTCCCCGTCATGATCGTATTTTTTTTCGTTATATACCTATATGAAAAAAATATCTAAATATGTTTTTTTATTTGAATCAGTAAAGTATTGTCATACATCGTCAAACAAAATAAAGTATTACTTCCTACAAAAACAACCACTCTGTCACATTTTCCTGGGGACAAATTTTAATGCGACGAAAAATATTTTATCCCAATTATGTATGTTAAGCCCGCTGGAAAAATTGTCAGATAAATTAACTTTCAACACAGCTAAATATATTAACTTCTTTATCTTGGTTTTCCGATTAGCTTAAGGATGGGTGCTACAAACTGACTGAGAAAGCAAGAAAATGCGAATTTTTCCGACAAAATACGACGTCTTATGGTTACTCATTACATACCATACAACACGTTACACAAGAGTTGCCACGGAAGTAACTTACTTATGCCACTTGTGATTTTGTATCTGTTGTCTTTTTAAACGCATTTCTAATTTGTAACCAATGCGCCTGCGACCCGGGAGCACTTAGGATGGGATCCGGGTTTGTATAACCTCTCGCTAACCCTCATCCGCTCTTATGCGAGTCTAGCCGCATCCGAATCCTAGTCTAAGTGCTCACTGACTGCACCCGAGGCACGAAACAAGTTGAACGGGTCTGCGAATAGTGGTTGCGTTAATCGAGCACGAGTCGACTAACGCAACCAGTTAACGCAGATGCGTTACTTTGGGTTCGTGCTTCGTTGTATACTATTTTTGTTGTACATACTCATATTCCAATCGCGTTGTTTATAATTAGTAAAAAACGCCGCCTTTATTATCAAGTTAAATAAGAGCTATCATCGGCCTATACATCAACGACCAGCTGTATCGTCAGGTATTTCTCCGGGCGGCGGTTGGTGCTGACGGCGACGCGGCCGCTGGCGGCGGGCGCCCCGGCGGCGGAGTGCTACGGCCCCTCGGCGGCGCTGCGGCCGGCGGCGGCGCGGCGCCGCGCGCTCGCCGCGCGCTACTGGTTCTCGTGCGCGTGCGAGCCCTGCGCGCGCCCGGAGCTCTGGCCCACGCTGTCGGAGTGCAAGGATCAGCCGCCGCCTTTGAGGTAAGCTTAGCTGGGTCTGGTCTAGCCTGGCCACGATGTGTGACGAGCGGCGTGGCAGACGATTACCTAATGCATTGCGTATAATGCCAGTTAACCGCTGTACTGTGAGCGTCTCGACCATGCGCAATGAAAAGAGAATGCCCTCACCACCGCTGCAGTCGCTGCGAGTCGTGGCCGGGCCGTAAGACTGTTTAGTCTCGGCGAAAGTCAAGAGCAAACCCATATTATGTAAAACATTTGTGCTCTCCGTAACACTCCGGGTTCGCTTCTTGCGCAGGTGCGCGACGGCGGGATGCGCGGGCGCGCTTCCAGGTGCGCGACCGGCAGCGCGCGCGCGCTGCCCCGCGTGCGGCGCTGAGCACGAGGCCGCCACGCTAGCGCAGCGCATCGACGAGGTCGACGAGTGCCATCGGCTCTTCCAGGTACAGGATTTTTTGAACAGCATGGATATGAGCTGTCTACTTACATACCTATATGTTTAATTAGTACATGTAGAAAGCCATCGGGCCCCCAAGCCATCTCGAAGACAGTGACCACTCTCAGTCCCTGTATTTTTGTTGAATAATGCAACATTGTAGGTATCAATTTAACACACTTCAATTATTTTGATGTTTTCGTATTGCAGGAGGGTGCTCAGCTGCTAGATGAGCTGCGCTACACCGAGGCGCAAGAAGTCCTGTGCCGCGCTTTGGAGCGGTTCCACGCGGTGGCGGCCGCGCCGCGCCGCGCCGCGTACGTCGCGCACGAGTCGCTGCGTGCCGCGCTCGCCGCTGCCGGGAACTCGCACGAGCTGCCGCCCGCGCCCCGCGCCCCGTCCGTTCCCCAACCAGCGGCTGCCGACAGTAGCCGGGTGTCACCTGACTAGAAGACCGCCACCTATTTTACTAGACTAGCGCTGAGTTTTAGACTAAGACCACGTACCTTTAAACAGACCAGTTGAGAATCTTCAAACAAAGGTTATCCTACTTCTTGTAATTTTTTTAGATGGCAGGGCCTTCGGTTCTACGAGTAAATGAGCGACCACACCGCTACTCAAAATACGGTGACGCAGTGACGTGACGTATATCTACGCCACGTTTCTAACGCATACCGTCCTCATCGGATCTCTCTCTCTCGCTAACTGCGATTCCGTACTGTCACCGTATTTTAAGCAGCGGTGTGCTCACACCCTAATGCTCCGGTCATTATGTATTTGAGATTTGCAACTCAAAGGGTGTCGGTGGTTTTAGTAGGTACAGAAATGTAATATATTATGAGGATATAATCTTGGAGAAACCTTAACCATATTTCAAGTTGTCACCTTCTATTACTTCTAATATTTCACATCCCACTCAGCGGCTAAATATAAAAGACGGATTTTGTTAAGTTTTGAATGCTGTATCTAATGATAGTCAAACTATAACTATTGACCATTTGTTTTTGTTACGTTTGCATTTAAGTCGTGATTTTATACTTGTTTTTTGGAAAAATAATAAAATGAAATGCACACATGTGTCATGTTGTTTTATTTAAAGCTTCACTTTTGTGACATAGAAGGTTCCTCTTCGTTGTGGAATAAAAAGGGGAAGAGGAGGAGAAGGCCGTTATGAGTGGACTGTGAGGTCCATGAGCAACGTCCACACAATGCGTTGACAGGATCCTTTAGGAGTCAGTGTTCAGGACGGAAACAAATGGCAGGTCTACCTCAATAAGTTGAATACTTTCCAAACTCCGTTCCTCCTTGCTAAGAGGCCAAGGAGATTGCTAGAAATACCATACCCTCGCTATCAGACAAAACGAATCATCGGAATTGGTTAATATTTGAATTATTTGACGGAGTTACGAGTAGACTTGTAAAACAGTCCGACCAATTTAAGAATGCAAAATGAAAGAGCCTTGTTGGTGCTTAATTAGTCTGTGTTAGTGTTTATCCGCCTATTACACTACCCTGACCCTAACCCTAACGAGAGGGACGCCGCAATACGCTGGAAGGAGATGGAGATATCTCCATACGTATCTAACGTATTGCGGCATCCCTCTCGTTAGGGTTAGGGTAAGGGTGGTGTAATCGCTGCTGCAGGGCAAACAGATGGCAAGGGAGAAGGAGAGGGGAGGCTTCTTGTCTGATTTTATTCAAAATTAAAACCTTCTGAAAATCTTTAGCTATATCATTTGTGACGTCCTCAATATAAAGGGACCTTATGGAGGAAGGCAGTTACGCTCTTCTTATTCTTGTAACTATACGAATACTATGGTAACAGTTCAAAAAACGGCGTAACCGCCTGCCTCCATAAGGTCCCTTTATGTTGAGAACGTCATATTTGACTAGAAAACTTATAAGTAAAATATTGTCACTACCTTTATCGCAATTTGTCTCCACATGCAATTATTTAAATTCAAAAATTTCTTATAAGTATCTTTAGCGATAACTTAAACACATTTAAATCCGTCAATCCGTATATATAAAATTCAAAGTCCCGTTGTTAACACTACCTCCTAGCTACTAGGTAGTCGGGTAAAATATAAAAGTGTCGAATTGAAAATCTCATTTTTAATTTCGTTTCAAAGAGGTCGCCATCCCATCCTCCCGTGAACCACACAGCACCGTCAAGGCACTGACAAGCGCCGTCACTTGTCACTGTAGGCGTTATACTCGTTATTTGTATTGGATATATATGTGGTTTTGCTAGTTTTGTGTTTATTCTGTTGGACCAGCTCATATCTCCGACGACACGCGACGCCAGTGTGCGTTGAGAACCGTACGCGGCGCAATGATGAAGGTGAAACAAATTGGTCTTCCGTTTGATTTGGGTGGTCACGGGGCGCACTCGCAATGACGCTTTATCACTGCCGGCAACGCATATAAGCGTTTCCCTATCATTCAGTTAGTGCCTTTAACGCGTATATGCGTTTTTATGAGAACTTTGTATAAAATATAGTTTTAATTAACCTCCTCATTTTGTAAGCTCTAGTACATTTAGAGCCTTTTTTTATAAGTTTTATTAGGCGTAACTTACTTACCTTTATTAATATTTAAAGTAAAAAAAAAACATTTACTTCTTTGATTATTAATGTCTCTTATTTATTTATTTTTGTCTCTGGAAAACGCCGTACCCAAGCAGGGAGACCCTAATTTTATGAAATCGGTTGTTGACGAGTGTCAGCCGCTAGATGGCGTGCAGAGCACCGAAATAGATGTTTGTGCATCGCTTGGTGGAGTATACAACACCGCATTAGCTGTAAGAGTGGTTGTTCTTCGCTAGATGGCGTGCAGAGCACCGAAATAGATGTTTGTGCATCACTTGGTGGAGTATACAACACCGCATTAGCTGTAAGAGTGGTTGTTCTTTGCTAGATGGCGTGCAGAGCACCGAAATAGATGTTTGTGCATCACTTGGTGGAGTATACAACACCGCATTAGCTGTAAGAGTGGTTGTTCTTTGCTAGATGGCGTGCAGAGCACCGAAATAGATGTTTGTGCATCGCTTGGTGGAGTATACAACACCGCATTAGCTGTAAGAGTGGTTGTTCTTCGCTAGATGGCGTGCAGAGCACCGAAATAGATGTTTGTGCATCGCTTGGTGGAGTATACAACACCGCATTAGCTGTAAGAGTGGTTGTTCTTCGCTAGATGGCGTGCAGAGCACCGAAATAGATGTTTGTGCATCGCTTGGTGGAGTATACAACACCGCATTAGCTGTAAGAGTGGTTGTTCTTCGCTAGATGGCGTGCAGAGCACCGAAATAGATGTTTGTGCATCGCTTGGTGGAGTATACAACACCACGTTAGCTGTAAGAGTGGTTGTTCTTGTTGTGCTAGATGGCGTGCACGAGTGCGAGCAGCCCCGCGCTGCCCTCGCCCCGCGCGCTCCCAGCGCCCGCGCCCCCCTCGCGCCCCGAGTCCAGCTCTTCGGACACGCGACTGCAGCCACTGCAGGTATGTATATATATTTGTCCACAATTCTACACCTGGCTACAAAAAAAATTATTCAGGGCCTACGCTAAAACACCATCTTCAGGTAAACCACACAACAACTTCAGCAAACAAACAAAGCATCAGTGCCAACTTAACCTTATGCTCTGCCAGAGGTGGCCCTAGATTTTAATTGAGGGAGGGGGGTGAGGGGAGGGGTTGGCAGACCGTTAATTATTAGGTCTCTTGTTTAACAACAACAATAATGATTAATGAATGCGTGATACGATAGAACCTTCACGGGTTTACAAAAACTACTTTCTTATAAACATTATGTGATCTGAGATTTACTTAAAGAGTATACTGTATCTTTGAAGGTGATAGTTAATATCGGGCAGTTATAACTTGGCCTATATTATTATGCACGCTGCTTTAGAATTAAGCTGCGTATTGACCATGATGTATCTTTATGCAACTTTAAGCGTGGGCCGCGGGCGGGCGCGGCGAGTGCGGCGGGCGCGCGGGGCCACAGGCGCGCCGGCGGGGCGGGGGGCGGCGCGGGTGGCGGGGGCGAGCATCGCCCGCACCTCGGAAAGGTAACTACCCCACAAAGTAATGTCTTGTTTTTTCCTCATCGCATAATTTTCCGATCCGGGTTTCTCCCAATTGCAGTTACTCATTTTGTAATTAGTTCGATATAGGTAGGTTTAGGTTAAATTAGTTTTGTAGCAGACCCGCACCGAGAAATATGAGCTCCGCTAAAGCGGAGCTCTGCCGATACTATCAGAGCGAACGGGAGTTTTTCCGAATTGACCTTGAACAAATCTCGTATCTATTGGATTGGGTTTATAGAACAGCACTGTTGCTTGTGCCGCGCGGTTCTCCACCTCCGATTCCCATGCAGATTGTAGATGGACGTCTCTCCTGTTATACCTTCGTACGAACTGAGGGCGGGCCGTGTGAATAAAGATAAGTATAAGCTATTCTTTGTGCATACGGCCCATGACCTGCCAGGTTATACAAGTTCTTGTAGACTGGTGACGGCCGATGGCCAGCGGCACCTCCGTCTTCTGTCATATATTGTCAATATTTTTGCTAATGGTACTCTCGCTACAAACATGTTGCTTGTTTTGCAGAGCCTGTCTCCGCGTGAGTAGATTCATATATCCAGCATCAGTTCGAGGAGCGAGTGAGTACGCGGCTCCGTGGTGCCGCCACGGTGCGTAGCGTGGCTACCCATGTGCTCATCCATGATCGGCGATCGTGGAACAAAGGCATTATGTGTGAAGCTTTGACTCAAATCAGGGTGCCTCTGCTGTAGGTATAATGCTGTACTGACTCTGGTGTGCGCGGGCCTATCTGACGCGTCTCTCTCCCGCAGACTCCCCGGGCGACGCGGCGCGCGAGTTCCGGCGCGGCGCGCGGGCGCTGCGTGACGCGCGGGACCGCCTGCACCAGCTGCACGAGGTAACAACACGACTACACTCCCCGGACAACACCGATGTTTTTGTAGCCCAGTAGTTATTGGGATATTTTTGTACGTGCTAGGAGGAAGTTAAATTGAAATTGTAAGAAGTCACGCGTGCGTATTGTGTAGTGATTATTTTCATTTAATGTGTAATTAAAGTCTTCAGTATTATTTTCAATAATTGTGATCGTATCCTGCACATAGTGAGTGTTGCTCGGTGTGTTGCAGAAGGCGGCGGCGGGAGAGTGGGGCGCGGGAGAGGCGCGCGAGGCGGCGGCGCGCGCGGCGCAACTGTTGCGCGAGGTCGAGCGGCTGCAACGCATCGTGGCGGAACTGCCGCGCCGCGAAGCGCCCGACGCGTCAACGGCGCGCCTCGTAATGCAATATGGTCAGTCTAGCTAGCTCGTCTCTTCTCTCTTTAGTCGATAATGTCAGCAGTCTTTAAAGTCAAGATCCTTTTCATTAATTGTAGCAATCGTCCAGAGCACTGCGATTCGATCGCTGAGCTGGCACAGTGCTGACGCTGTGGCATTTAGATGAGTCCAGTCAGACCAGAGATTTAATCATGATGCCCACACGTTGTAATGACTTAAAAATGTATTCGCTAATTAAAGAAAATTACTGTAAAGCAAATTTTATTACTGAAGGAGCTACAGAACAGTCAACCATTTTGAATTCTAGGTGACTATGACTTAAGAAGTCTCTTACGATTTAATAGATTGCGTTGGTTTGAAATAGTTCCTAGCATTGTTGGAATTGTCGTTAGGTGTGCGTGTTTCAAGAAGGAGTGTGTTACAGAGCCGGCGCTCGCGCACGAGATGCGCATGCCGCACCCGAGCGTGGTGCTCGCGCCGGCGCACGCGCTCGCCGGGCCCGGCGCGCTGCGCAGCAAGTCCGTGAGTACCGTGCGCTGAAGGAATAACGTCACAAGGATACCTCCATAAGTAGTGACTCTGTGAGCTAGTTATAGACCTCGCGACAAACTTAACTTTGCCGTTCGACAACTGTTATCCCCATGCATCGACATAGGTCGCGGTCAGTTCACAAGCATCACAAGCATTTTTGCCCAAGCTGAAACAGAGACGCTTCGTTTGCTTCGCTCGCTCGGGCAATTAGCTTCAACTGAATGAATAAGGCGGGTGCACAGTAGATCCTACAGGAACGAAGTGTATCCGACCGAGAGAGAAAATACCTAATTAAAAAATAATATCTATCTATGTATACAAATAATAAAGCTGTAAATCTGTTAATTTCAACGCGCATCACGTGAAAACGGCTGAACGGATTTAGATGAAATTTGGTATGGAGATAATTTGAGTCCCGACTATTATATACAGCGTATAGGCTGTATATAATAGTACCCTGAGCGAAGCGAGGGCGGGTCACTGGTAACTAATATTGATGCACTAGGTTTTTTGTGTGCAGGGCCCAATCACTTAATTTATCTCAACAGCCCGTTGAATGTTTTAATAAAAACCCTTTCTTTTGTAATGCAATGCTGTAATTTTTGCGTCAACACGTTTTTTTATTGACCCGATAAATATTACGGCACGGCACGACGGCGCTTAGCGGTACGGAAACACAAATGCATAGAAATCACCTCAACGCGCGCGCCGTGTGGCACGCTTCATACATCCCTATTCGTTTGTGTTCCCCGCTCGTCGCCGCCGCCTGACCGCGGCGTGGCATGCGCAGGAGATGGAGCTGTCGCGCCGCCTGAGCGAGAGCCTGGACATGCAGGAGCGGCTCGCGGCCGACAACGCCGCGCTCGACGGGAAGCGGTCAGTGCCCCCCTCCTTCCTCGCGCACACACACACACACACACACACACACACACACACACACAACTATCAAACAAATAAAAACCCCCGAAACAATGGCAACCACTTCTTTCAGAGCTAGATAAAGCCTGGGCCAAACCGGATGCGTTGCGTAGACGTGCACGTGCGCGTTCGCGTTCCACTGCGTTGTATAACTGCGTCCTCATGTGAGGATTCATACTATACAACGCAGTGGAACGCGAACGCGCACGTGCACGTCTACGCAACGCATCTGGTGTGGCTCAGGCATAACCAGTGGGCGGAATTCTCATAGCAATCATTTTAATGTGTCGTAGGGATAGAACATTATTGACTTTTCCAGTTATCGATATGCGTAAGATCCTGAACGGCGGCAGCCCATCCAATGATATAAATTGAAAACATACAGCAATGGTAGACGAACAAAGTTTACCTTAGTTTTATTCAGATTTTAGTTAGCATCGCATTTGTAATACTTTGGTAAATATCTCATAACAATAAAAGTCATTAATTTAAAGTACCTGAAATGTAAAAGAGGCCCGTATAATTAATTTTGTTTATATGACAAACTGTATGAAGGGCACCGCAAATGCAAACTTTTTGTGAAGTCAAAACCTCTTCGCTGATACTGGTCGGCACAAACGTCGCACGTCAAACGTCACGCATTTGAACGGCGAAACGTCGATCTAGGCGTGCGGGCGTCAGTCTGCCGGCAAACCATATAAAGTTTACACCGAAAAAAAATACAAGAAATGCAAAAATATGGATAACGTTAAATTGAGTTACTGCAGGGTTGGCAGTAGTTTGTAGCTTGAGGCGGGCGAGGGTGGTGTCTGAGGGTGAGTGTCGTCGTGTTTCAGGTATGTCCTCTACAAGGAGCTGATGTGCAAGGAGCAGCGGCTGGACACGGCGCGGGCGCAGGCGGCGCGGCTGCGCGCGGAGCTCAAGTTGCTGGCGAGGGACAACGCACGCCTCGCGCAGGTTCGCCCCGCTGCCATCGTCGCACCATACCAGGACTCTGTCGGACTCTGCGCCCGACCGGTGGTCGACCTCTCCTCCATATGTAGCAGCTTGGGAATTGGTTTGACGTGGCGACAGGTGGAAATATAAAGTGTTCAAGTGGCAACCGCTGCTGTGCTGTTGCATGTTTGTTCCGCATGTTTAGTTCAAACCACCTTGCAAGTCGACTTTAAACAGTTTCCATTATTGAAATTAATAATATTTGAAACCATTAGTAAACCAAATGATAACGACGCAATATTATGGGACTAAGAGCAATATTAACTAACTGATCCTAGCTGAGATGACCGTCGCAAGAAATGTCAGAAATTACAGTAGACTTGACATTTACTTTGACTTATCTTGAGACGGGTATCTCAGACGAGATTAGTTTTATTATTACGATCCTTAGAGCGAATCTGATGATGACGGAGTCAGCAAGTGATAACAGAATCTCCACTGCACATAGCGTAGACCCTCCGAGTTTGGACTCATTTAGTTTAGTCTCGAACGGTGACTCGGAATAAATAAAAGTCAGCAAAAAACTATTATTATTGTGAATCAGATTATACCAACAATAATAGAATGGTCTCGTGTTGCAGGCGGCTGCGCAAGCGCAGGCCCCGAGTCCCGTCGCTCCGGTGAGTATACATACCGACGACACACGACCACGTTTGTTCGTCGAAGAACTGAGTGAATTATTTATGAGAAAATGATTATACCCCTGCTCATTCCTAGGAATGAATTTTCTAGAGGATATCATGGTTTTTCAAGCATTGGCTGTGTAGAGGGTCCTAACGAACCCACAAACATTTACTTCGACCCTTGCGCCGAGCAGAGCTACAGTCGCCATCAATGGAACTTGTGAACCATGTAAACAAACCTTAAGGCAACATTTCTTCGTAAACTTTCACACTAGCTCTCCATCACTACTAAATCCATATGATATTTAACCACTTGTTATTCTAATCCTCATTTAACAATATAAAATCACTTAATATTCGATATTTCAGTAAAAGTTTGAAATTATTTTGCAGTTGAGGTTATTCCGACATATCGCAATGACATATTTGTTTCGTTTCCAGTCTGCAATTGTCTATGATGGCTGACTAGTGTTGGTCAAGTTAAGACTATAACGAGAAGTAGTGTGTTAAGACGATTTTAATTTCGGTGGTTTTTAAAATCACGCTTGTATTATACCAGGTACAATCGTTACAATTTAAACATTACAGTACAGTACGTTACGTTACATAATACATTATTGGTCACATGTCATCCTCAATCGATTCTAGTGATTGTGATGAAAAAATAAATTTTAAAGGATTTTAATCTAAGGGCCGTATTAATAAACTCATCTCAACTGTGATCCCCGTCTCAAGACACGTAAAAGTAAACGTCAATCCATAGATAACTGTCATTTTTGACGCATCTTGAGACGGGGATCACAGTGAGATGAGTTTATTAATACGGCCCTTAGTCTACTTTCCCCATCACTAGTAAACTCATCAAACTATAGACAATATCAATATGGCGCTTTGTTTACATCGTTCACAAGTTCTATAGATGGCGACTTTACTCGTAACGTTCCGATTATGTAATTATTACTTGTGCATTCACTCGTTGAATCGTTCTAAAGATGGATGGTCAAACTGATTTGCGGACCACAGCAGGACCTTTTCGCAATGATGCGATGCATAAACTCCACGTTACTCCTTTACCTGGCTAGTTACGACAAGGTTCCACGATGGTACGCGGGCCAATTTAACCATACGCTGCCCTGGTGTCTTGCAGGATACAGAGCAGCGGTCAGAGTGCGACAGCGAGGCGGGCGGAGAGCCGTCTCCTAACCACGCAGATCTAGTGAGTCCCTCCACAGATGGCAGAACAGCGGGTTAGGCCAGTGCATTGCAAGAGTTAACGACTGCACAAATCAAAGAGGATGTATAGGATTGAGGAAGCTGTTGCGCGGTTGCCTATCTCCATATTATACATTATAGTTATAATCGTTTTAACATTCGTAATCTCCCATATTAAAGTGTTGGATGTGTCCCTGGGCCGCGGTGGTGACCCAGATTTTAGAGAAGGCATTCTCTAGATTAGAATAAACCTGCATTTTTTTAAGGTTAAGCAGGTATGCACTTGCATCTGTTAAGCAGGTATGCACTTGCATCTGTTAAGCAGGTATGCACTTGCATCTGTTAAGCAGGTATGCACTTGCATCTGTTTCTCTAAGCGGGCGACCTGTTGTAGTCACTACTAATTCCTAGCATCAAGGTAACCGTCGATTGGCGAGCGTAATATGTTAATTTGCCAGGAGAAGCAGCTGTGCGAGCTCGAGGCGGAGGTGCGAGGCGTGCGCGCGGAGATGGCGGAGTCCAAGCAGGCGCGCGAGCTGAAGAGGATGACCGAGGGCGCGTGCCGGGGCGGCGGCGGCCGGAACACCTGCTGCGAGGCGTCGGTGAGTGCTCCCGCACTGTTGCTACAATAACCCGCTGTTGTTATTTTGTTAATTATCTAATGCTTTGTTACTTCTTTTATGAAGAGAATAGGCGCTTGATTGATGATGGAGATATTTGAGTAATAGTCAAATATCTCCATTATCAATTTAATGTAAAATAAAATATGATAACCTTTAAGTTATGTATCCATTAAAATTGGTAACTTTGCTGGCCTAACTCAGGCCACTAAAATACTCGTATATAACATCTATTCCCAGCCGTTTAGCGAATTTTAGACCGACGGACAGACGAACAGCCCATAAGGGTTCCGTTTTTCAGTATTCAGTACGGAACCCTAAAAAGACTTTCTCTTGAGTTTCTTTCTACGCAGCTTCTCACCAGGTCTCTTAGGAAGCGCTGGTAGACTCAGACATGTGAAGGTCCGTACAGGGCATACGTCTATCTAGAATAAAACAATTCATTTCCGTAATAGTAGATGGAATACGAGTATTATAATTATATTGTATTCATTTTGTTGACAGCCGGGCATGCCGCCGCTGCCACCCATGCAGAAGATAGTAAGTGCGCGCGCCGGGTGTTGCAGTAAGTTTCGCTTGATAGTTCACTAACGGTGTGTTGCGCGTTGCAGTGCGGCGTGTGCCCCCCCTGCCCCGCGGTCTGCAACCCTGAAGCGCCCCCCGTGAGTCCACATACGCACACACACATACACACAATACACACACACACACACACATACGCACTTGGTAGATAGCCTCGCGCGAGCCACGCTCCGGTTTTATTTGTGGACGCAAGTGTACAAACTTTCTCCGACCACGTCACCCAATGCTCTAGAAGTTTCACACCCGTACTACTCTAGACTAAGCCTGAGACCATGATAAATAACTGAACTTAAACTATTATTAATCCTCTACCACGCAGAAATGTCTCAAGTTCCAGTCAAAAACTGACTCGCTCCCATACAATTCGCCTTGTTAAGCGTTTACAACTTACAACATGTGTGCTAGCGCCTTCAGTTTCAGTTCAGCCACAGTACGGCTGGCTGATTGTTTGCGTGCGCAGACGCCGGCGGAACGCGAGGCGGCGCGGCTCACGCTGCAGCTCAAGCAGACCGAAGACAGCTTCAAGGCTAAGGTCGCTGAGGTGAGTTCACCCCTCCTCCTACCTCGCTTTTGACACCCATTCGCATACATGTTTCTAATTTTTCAAATGGCACTACTACATAGCTCTACTGACCAAACTAGCATCATACATAGGAGGTAGGTTTAGGTTATGGTAGTTCTTCAACAGGCGCAAAGGGCCCAGAAATAGCAGCCGATTCTGTTAAATTCGATTTTGATAAAGAAGTAAATTGAACTGAAAGACGTCGTCTGCTGGACACAGGCCTTCCTCAGGGTCTCCACTACGGTTCTGTACCATTTGCACCATTTGCATCCATCGGCTTCCCGCGTGGCTTACAGTGTTGCGTTGTGTTATCTTAGTGCGCGATGCTCCGCGCTGACGTGCTCCGGCGCAAGGAGGAGGCGGAGCGCGAGCGCTGCCTGGCGCGCGAGGCGCAGGCGCGGCTGCGCGACCTCGAGATCAGGTTTGAGGGGCTCAACATGCAAGTCAACAACCAGATCGGCACCAAGGAGCAGGCCTTTGAACAGGTACCTAATTAAATACCTCAATTACAATGGCGACTTAGATGAGTACTAAGTACAAAAGTTTTCTATTGACAATATTAGGTTTGGATTTTTGCGTTCTACTTATTAGAGGTAAAGTGGATCTTGTTTGTTGATTTTCTCGCTATTACAATTGTGTAAAACCTTAAAAGTCGTGAACATAAGACACCTTATTTCCCCAGGACGATTTAAAGTTCTCTAGAAAGCGTGAAAAATAATCCTTAATGCACGAGGAAATCAGAACAGACCTGGCACAGGAACCTCGTGTAAGATGCCAGGGATCATTAGTTCGTTCGATCCTAGAACTGAGACATTTCCCTGAAAAGTGTCACAATGAATCAACAGCGCTTTTGCTTTTCGTTGCTTTTAGCGTAGAACTGCTTAGAATATCAAGCTTGGCAAGATATTCGCACTTTGACTCCGGGACAATTAGCAAAAGGACCAAAACGCGGGCTAGGTGTGTCGATTCCAGGGCCAATTCACTTTAACTCTGACGGAAAATGGAAAATTGCCTCCTGAGTCATTCTTCAAGTAGTGTGAGTAGGTAGGGAGTTTTGGGATGGACCGATTTCAACGCGGTTTTTTTAATAGAAATCTAGTTTTACCGGGGTAGTTGATAAAATCATTTGTGTAACGACCCAAAAAACAGATAACTCTTTATCGGAAGACTTATCAGCTTTGAAAGTGGGATTCTCAATTATGGGTGTTTTATCTATTTATTGTCATTAATGTATATTAAGTGAAGGGTATAATATGTCGTGTAGTAACGCGAAGGTGTGCGCAGGAGTTGTCGGTGCGCACGCTGAAGCAGTGCTACCGCGAGGCGCGCGAGGAGGTGGACGAGCTGCGCGGGCTGCTCACCGAGCAGAGCACGCAGCTACAGGACTACCGAGTCAAGGTACCTCTCTCGCTCGCACACCAGGCGGCCGCGGCCTGGCCGAGCAAGAGCAAGAACTACCTATGCAAAACGCTAACTTAGCGCTTTTCGAAAACTATCAGAATGTAAGTTTGCGTAATGCATCTGAGCAATTAGCACATCTATTGTAACAAGCTAACTAAGAAAGTGATTGGCTGGCCAAGTTGCTAGTGGGGCCTCCATATTACGCTAACGTAAGATGCTAGCCCGGTGTCCAAACTTCCCGATGCACCTCACTCCGCGCTTTAGGCAAGAAGCTACAAGCACGTCGGCTTGCATCGCTACGCTAGGAGTAACTTTTGTATGGGCTGGATTGCTTCAAATGAATACAAATTATAAGTAGAAAGGGACGCACTGAGTTGGCATGTTCGAATTACCTAAACGCTGTTCTGTTGGGAAGAGCGCCTTCTGTATTTACTATAATATGATGTGTCAATACTGAGGGTGGCGGTGTGGTTGCAGTACCTGCAGGCGCAGCAGCTCTCGGAGGAGCAGAAGCGGCAGATGACGGTGCTCGACATGGACAACACGCGCATCTCCGAGCAGATCAACCTCGAGATCCAGCGCGTCAAGGTGCCGGCTTAGTCACCGCGCGCAGCGCGCAGCGCTTGTGAGAGCTAGTAGTCAGAGCTAGTGGTGAGAGGCTGGGAGCTAGTGGTGCAAGCTAGAATTGAGAGCCAATGGCGGCCCTAGTGCACAAAAGACGCACAATATCGAGCTAATTGTGATAGCCAGTGGTGTGAGCTAGTGGGAGCTAGTGGTGATAGGTTTCATCTTTTATTTTGGTTATAACACACATAGATAAACTATACATAGTGACACGTCTTATAGCATATTGTAGATCTTGAACATAACTTGCCTCTAATTCCTTAACAATTCCCACTAAGTCATAAACAATATTGCTCGTTATAAAAATGTAAATCGATCTAATTAATAGTGTTGATAGGAAGCTTGGTTTAGGAAAATATCACGCAAGTGAAGGCTTGTTAGGTAAAGATGAATCAAAAATGAAGTGCTAAAAGCTGGGGATGATGGTGTTAGTGAAGTGAAGGCTCCCTGGGTCGCAGATCAAGTTCCAGGAGAAGCTGCAGGAGCTGGCGCCGGTGCCGGACCTGCTGAAGGCCACGCAGCGGCGGCTGCAGGACGCGCAGCAGGCGCAGGCGCTCGCCGAGCACCACGCCGAGCAGCTCGCGCGCGAGCTCAACTGCGCGCGCGAGAAGGTACGCAACACGAGGAGCTCGACAACCTCCTGTCGCTCAGCCATAGCTTCCATAATCACCCTACTAATATTATAAACGCGAAAGTTTTAGGGTCTGGATGGTTTGTTACTCAATCACGCCAGAACGGATTTGGATCACATTTGGTACAGAGATCGGAATCGTACATTGACTACTTTTTATCCCGAAAAAATGGACAGTTCCTTAGGGAGCAGCGATAAACGACTTCTATGCGTCCTCACATACAGTCAAGGTCATAAATATGTGTACACGTTTAGAACCTTGTCACTTTAACCCCAGGTGAAATTCATATAATATGGCAGTTTCAACATGACATTAAATAGACAAGGTACTAAAATGAACACATATTTATAACATTGACTGGACACATGGGTCCAACACAGAACCTCCTTTTTGAACTCTGTTAAAACGTCTTTTTGTATGAATTTAGTTGAATTCCTTTTAAAACATTATTGGTGTGTGCGTGACACGTTAAAGCAGCTAACTATTCGTTGCGCAAGCAGTAACTATTCAATTATACTTAAGTGCTATTTTTCTAATCTGAAAGTCGGTTATTACTATTTTTTCTCATATGAAATAAAGTCAGTTGTAAAGTTTATCTGACAAGTACTGTTAATTGTAAAAGAATAGTCGCGCTTAACATTGTGTCCGTATAGTGTAGAGTGTAAGTAGTGGTAAAGCGTGGTTGGCGCGGCAGCTGCACGTGCTGCTGCACAGCACGAAGCCGCCGGCGGCGGACAAGGGGCCCGACCGCAGCGGCGACGAGAAGCTGCTGGCGCTGGCGCAGGCGCGCGTCGCGCAGCTCAGCGAGTCCAACGTCGGGCTCAAGGGCGAGATCGAGCGGCTCAAGTAACTAACACGCCAATTGAAATTTGACAATCTAGAATATCGAATAAGAATCGATTGCGCCAATCATGAGTTTTTCATCAGCTCTGCGCCGAGAATTAACACTAGCGGCCGACGCAATAGATAGAGCATACGTTATCGCTAACGTAAGCGTTATGCAACTTGTCCAGGCTCTGAACAGAGCGACGCAGCGGACGCGATATGCAGTCGGGTCTTCACAGCGTGTTGGGAGTTTGTGGAATAGTGGTAGAACTGCGCTGAGAGCTTATTTTGAGCTCTTTATCTTGCTGATTTAAACAGGATTGCTGGAAACGTTTTTTTGTTATATAAAAAATGTAGGCCCGCTGCATACAGTAAGAAGTCTGATCACCGTAAACTCTGGGCAATTTAATTTCAATGTAATTAGTGTATAAGATATTGACGCGGTTAGCCTAGTTGGTAGTGACCCTGCTTACGAAGCTAGCAGTCCCGGGTTCGAATCCCGGTATGGACAAATATTTGTGTGATGAGCGCGAGTATTTGTTTCTGAGTCATGGATGTTTTCTATGTATTTAAGTATGTATTTCTCTATATAAGTATGTATATCGTTGTCTAGTACCCATAGTACAAGCCTAGAGCTTAGTTTGGGACTAGGTCAATTTGTGTGAGATTGTCCCCTGATATTTATTTATTTATTTATTTATATGAGTCTTCGTTACTTGAAATAAAGAATTACATTACATTACATTACATTACAATGCTCGCAGCTCGCAAACACTGTCAAGTTTCTAAAGGTTTTTTATTTAGAATGATTTTTTTTATTAATTATTTTTCACATTTCTGTTTCTCAACATTTTATGACTTTTTTAATAATTAACGAAATCGAACGAGTGAAATAACGAACAATAAAATGACAAAATGAGGTGGGCCACGACTCGTGTCTCAGAGACCAGGGAGTGGGGTTACGGTAGGCGTCTCCTCTCGACTAGTTATTCTCTTAAACGACGACGGCCGGTTGCAGGATGAACGTGATCCGCATGGAGGAGAAGGTGCTCTCCAGCGACAAGCGGCTGCGCGAGAAGATGGAGGAGTGCGCGAAGCTGGGCGCCGAGGTGGACCGCACGCGCAACGACGCCTCGCGCGCCATCGTGCGCGCCAACCAGCGCGCCGACACCGTACGCAAGTACGTGCCGCCCGCGCTACATCATGACACTCGTCTGCAAACAAATGCTGTGAGGAATGTCCGACAGAGCCCAGTGGTGGTCTACACCTGCAAGTTACCGTCGGACAGCGCTGTCGGACATTCCTGGCAGCAAAGTCCTGCAAGTGGAAATGAGGCTGACTCTTGCTACCGCCTCGGCAGCATGACACGTAATTAAAGGAATATAGGGAATTACCGGATATCCAAGTAGTTCTTTCTGTCAGCTGATCAATTGTTAGATAGTGAAGCTTATGGAGAAAGCTAGATACGTAATTTTAAGTTTAAGCCAAAAATGTATTTGACTAACTTTTGCACAGTAGTCATCTGCTTATCAAAATCAAACTAATAATAGGTAATAATGTTTGTAATGTTATTAAAATTTCTTATAAGTAATTATTTTTATTAAAATAAAAATTTAAAAAAAATGCCTATTTGCATGCATGCTGAAAACACATTGGAATAATTGCATATCTAATACCGCAAACTAGGTATTCTGTGTTCTAACAGATAAATAATTTTAATTTCTTTTCATTCAACTCGCAAGTCGAAATTTGATAAGTGTACGTCAAGTACGGCGGAGTTCCTATTCTGCCCTGCTAAGGTAAAAAGCAGTTTTTTACACGAAACTACTGTAGCAATTGCAACCTTATTAGCCAGTAATGAGGTCTGTGCATTAGAAGCAATATACTTTACGCGGCCGGCATAAGATTGAAATTCATGGGGTGTCTTCTACCTGTGCACGCTACAATGTGTCTGTAGTCAAGTCAAAGTCAAAGTCAAATATTTATTCAGTAATGGCCAATTTACGGGCCAAAATACGGGCTCTTTTACACGTCATAGAGTGAATCCATGAGTGAATCCAGTAAAAGAGAAACCATGGTGTGTGGTCGACAGGTGCATGCAGACCTCGGTGGCGGAGCTGGAGAGGCAGCTGGCCGCCAGCCGCGCGCAGGTAGCCACCGCCGAGAAGGAGCGCCAGGAGGTACGCGCCGCCGCGAGGGACCTTATTGACATTGCGTAGCAGTGAAACTCTTGCGCCAGACTCCAACAAAACAACACACGATCGCGATAATAGCTCTTAGTCGCGACCACTCGCAGCCAGTCGCCGAGCAACCACGACCGGTAGGGATGATGACTGGGTAAAGAAAACGAAATTCTATTTGTCCGTCAGTTAGAATTTCAAAAAATATTAACACGTAATTTTTCTTTTGTCAATCAGACGAAAAATTACAATGATAAAGCGCGTCAAAGTTCGAGAATGGGGGCTCGTGACGTCACTTATGTGTAAAAATTGTACCAAGACGTGACGTCATGCGACATTTCAACTAAATATATCTCCGTAATTTTTTGATTATGTAAAAAAAAGAAAAAAATATGTTTCCAATACTTTTTGACAATCTACCTGCCCGACAAAGAAAAAACAATAGTCATCATCCCTATTAGCGCAGCATTGATGTCCAATGCGTGTTTTATTGTTGGTTAATGTGTGCAGTAATTACGTTCTATAATAACTAAATGATGCATTTCCACGGTGACAAACGACATGAAGAACCTGCTTAAACCTAATTTTAAAATACGTTTAGGTATTTTAACCATCATTCTGATTTTAAATATTAAAAACTCGTACATGACAGCCCTAGCAGCATCCGTAGGGCAACAGTGGGGCGCGCGGTTTGAACGGAAAAGAGGTATTCATGACGCGGCGTTATTATAGGCACGCACAATGAGTTTCACTTCTATAGTACTCTTCCTTATTGTTATAGTAGAAGGTAGATATTGCGAGTTGATTCGACGCTGATCGGTGCTCGCTTTCCGCAGCTGCAAGACCACATGCGCTGCCAGATCAAGAGGCTGCAAGAGAACTTCGAGCAGGCGCAGAACCGCGTGCTCGGGCTGCAGACGCAGGTGCACCGGCTGCGCCGCAAGGCCTCCGAGGCCGGCGACGCGGAGGATGCGGTCGAGCCCACGGCCTGCGCCTGCCGCTACTACTTCGAGGAGAAGTAGCCCGCGGCACACCATCAGATCTGTACACCGTCTGCTGTTCGCGGTAGACCACTCGTTTCCTGAACCGTGCTCCGGAGCCAGAGCGACCCACGCCTTATGCAATTTCAGAAAACGTACTAATATTATAATTAATTTTACGGAATCTGTATGGCTTTTAGCTACAGAAATACTAGAAACGCAAATCACCTGATCCTCTACTAAATAGAATCGGAGACCATTTCCGTTGAATCACCGCCGAGTTGCTGTTGATACCAGATGCCAGCAATATCGCGCGTCAAGAATCCTCAGCGCTTCGATTCCGAACTGGTACCTATTACGGGAGCCTGTTGTCAAGAGAGACGGGCGCATTCGAGGATCTCGTGTTGTACGATTTTGGTGATCGAGGAACGAGTGTGTTTACACACAAGAACAGCAGAAAGAAAGGTTTATTCGTTAGGTACTGTATTTTGTTAACTAATGTTGCCACGCGAATATGTGCAGTAAATTATATGACGGTACGGTTCACGTTGAAATAGTGAATCTGTCGTGAAAGTATTGCCACTCCATTGCCACGACATCACCCTCGCCGCCCGCTCGTCCTCTGACTACTGCGCGTCATGTCGGGTAGATACCCGACCTTAATCCCACCGAATAACAACGGCTGTTCCCTGCACACAAGATTTCTGTTAACACCAAAACACCAGATAACAACAAAATATTAGTAATTGTATCCCAATTATTACCATCAGGTATTCTGGCAGTCTGGTATCGACAGAAGCCTGGTGGTCGGGTGCAGCTGTGTGTTCGGAGTCGGGTATGACGGTTGTGGTATTGAGCGGACGAGTCGCTCGCCTTTCACTGCAGCGAGCTGGACTCGTTGCTCGTTGAGTGAGGGGGAGAATAGATGAACTGAGAAAATTTGGACCGCGTTAGGGAAGGATTAGAAATTATTGGAAAAAAAATTATCGCTACGGCTGGTGAACGCGAATCGAGACCGCGTGCGGCGCGGCGCGGCGCCCCGGGAGACAGAGACTCGTACTATTCTTAACTAACGTCTAGTGCCGACAACGGGGCCCCGGGCTGCCGCGGCGCCTCTACAAGAAGCAGTAGATGTATCTTTATGAAATTTTTAATGTTGTACACCAACCCACTAGGCGTTGCTAGTAGTTTTGCATTTTCGAGTACAATAAAAATAGAATAAACTTTAAAAAAGTGAAGTTTCATTTAACACCGACCACGATCAAAGGTGAGATCTGTTAGTGTTTTCTGACGACCACCATTCAAGTCAGGATATAGATGGGCTCTGCTGGGTATTTACTCAATCTACCCATCGAGTAAATAGGTATGAAGCTGAGTAAATACCCAATTTTCAGAGAGTTAATTTAGTTGGTAGAGGTATATGGAGGGTGACCCTATGGTGAATGGAATTAACTGACGACCTCCCTCCCGTTGGCTAGGCGTTAAAGAGTATTTTCCTCGCCCACTCGTTTTGGACAGTCGTGTAAAAAACTTCTAATAATAAAAGCAACTTTCAGAATGACATTAATTTATAATTCCCTTGTGGCATAATTTTATAATGCACGAGTATATACTTCAATGGCGATACCATGTTGTGACCGACCGCATGCGTTTGACCTTCTTCGCTAGCCGCAGCATCGCGTACAGCAGCGCCTCCGCCGTGGGCGGGCAGCCCGGCACGTAGATGTCCACCTGCAACAGCGCCGCCGGCTTCATCATCATCATCATCATTGACGTCATCATCATCACGGTCACCGTCGTTATTATCATCACCAATTGTCATCATTAACATTTTCAGCGCCATTGACGGATATATCCGCACCACTGGTTCAACGCCAACGACGGATATATCCGTCACGGTTGACAGCGAAAAATAGACCTGAGTGTCTATGACGTAAGGTTGAAATTAGCTCTGGTTTTCAGCTGTCATTGGCGTGTGAGTGACGACTTTTGTATTTGACATGGCGTTGAAAAGGTTAATAGTCGTTATCACCACCATCACGTGTCTACCTTAGTAAATAAATGTCTGAAAAAGTCCTAATAATTAGGAATTATTAGTGCTAATAAACGTCTGTGCAACTAAGTGATTGTATTATTATTATGAGAACCGTGATACAATGATTCTTGTATTTGTAGTATCGTTATACAAGTGTCGAAAAACACCAAATACTAAAAACCACCCAAATTTGTACGGAACCCTCAGTGCGCGAGTCAGACTAGCACTTAACCGGTTTTTTTATCGTTTTATCGTTTCATATAATAATATAAACACTTGTACAGTCTGCTTACACAGCCGCGCGAATAACAAAAACCCTTGACGTCATATTGTTGACCTTTTCAACGCCATGTCAAATACAAAAGTCGTCACTCGCACGCCAGTGAGAGCTGAAAACCAGAGCCAATTTCAACCTTACGTCATAGACACTCTGGTCTGTTTTTCGCTGTCAACCATGACGGATATATTGGCGTTGAACCAGTGGCGCGGATAAATCCGTCAATGGCAATGAAAAGGTGAAACATGAATCTTGCGTCCCAAACGATCCACGAAGTAGCGCATGAGCGCAGTTGACATTCAACTGAAGTATAATTGTCATGAGTAAGTTCTAAAAAATGACTAACTGTTGAGTTTCTTGCGGCGCTTCTTCTCAGCAGTGGTCTCCTCTTGGGAAGCGCTGGTAGATTTTGACGGTAAAAGTGCCCGTGCGGCCTACTTACTGAATAAATATCTTTTATCTTTTTTTAACTAGTATTATAAGCTGTGGTTATGGGAAACATTAGAGAAGCTACGATAACGCATCGACACCCAAAGCCACCGCCGCTCTTGGACAATAAGTACTCGTAGTAGCCACAACTCACGGGCACGATCCGGTCTGCGCCGCGCACGGTGCAGTAGGTGTAGTGGTAGTAGCCGCCGCCGTTGGCGCAGCTGCCCATGGACACGACCCAGCGCGGCTCCGGCATCATGTCGTACGTCTTGCGCAGGATCAGCGCCATCTTGTTGGTGACCGTGCCCGCGATGATGATCACGTCCGTCTGCCGCGGCGTGCCGCGGAACACCATGCCGTAGCGGTCCATGTCGTACCTGCAACGAGGCATTCGTTGGTTCAGTCGCGTCTATTCCTCTTGCTTTAAAAACCAGTGTGTCTACGAGTAGTAGTTATTATTTAAGCTGTCACACTACGATCAGAACGATTACACACATTGTTCCAGTGTACAGTCGCCATCATATATATTGCAGCAAACAAGGTGGTCACAAATATCTGAACACGACTCTATTGTCAAGGCGTTAGAGTGCATGTTCAGATATTTTTGACCACTCTGATATGTACAGATATATTTGATGGCGAACTGTACGAGGGCAAAACAACCGGTGATTACTCGCACCAGCGTCGAGGCGGTCCGCGGCGGTCCTCCGGCTGTCGTCGCATGCAACTTGAGGCGGGCCTCGGAGCCCTCACTCACCACCAGCTGGTCTGGTGTGCTCGTTTGCTTTACTTTAGAGTTACCAGGTATACCATGTATAGGTGGACAGCACTCTGTAAGCTGAGGATTATAAATAAATACTGTTGCAATACACAAATATTAGCCGTTACCGCGAGGAGCGACCCCGGGACGGCTGGTGCGCTCGTACCTGGAGCCGGCGTAGTGCATCATCTCCAGCGCGCAGCAGGCCAGCCCGAAGGTGAGCGGCCACAGCGAGCCGGCGCGGCCCCAGTTCAGGATGTCGTCCGCGCGCGCCATCACCCAGTCCATCTTCGTCTGAAACAACGAACAGGGTTCGCCGAGGGTCGACATAACGGAAATGAAACATCAATTATATTAACCAAATCTATACTAATATTACCTAAATAAAATATTATAAATCTAAATATAAATAAAAAAGATATTTTTGTTATTTTTTGGGTAAATCTTTTGTTTTTGTTTTTATTGTGTTTTTGTTGAGAAATGTATGAAAATTCGGTTTCTAGTTTCGACCCAGCGACGCTCGGTCTCCCAGATATTAATATGTATTTATATGCATTTTTACATGTATTTTAGTGAGTTAGTGAGGTTTATGGTGACCTGTCGTTTCGCCGAGTTTAATTACGCAGATTTTTGTTTCGCAGACAACTATTGGCAGACCTTTCTTTTGGCCGAGTAACGTTTGGTATAATTTCGTGACGCTTATTATTTTTTTCGCCGAGTAGTCGGTAGGAAGAAAAGCGATACGCAGAGTTGCGTTTAGTCGATTGTTTGTTTCGTAATTGTTACAGTTTACCGAACAGCTATTCGTCGAAACATGACAAGCAGAGTTATCACATGGCATCATTATTTAAAGTTCAGTCGATTTTTGTTTCGGATATGTTTCAGTAAACCGTACAACTGTTGCATTTGTATACATTAATATAATATTGCCAACAAAAATTAACTGATTTTAATGACTATACTATTATCAAAATATAGTTAGGTGCGACGACGAGCGTCATCGAGGAGGAGTGTTAGATAGAACTGCGACCAACAACGCACGAGCCGAGCGAGCGAAGCGAGCGTGCCGCGGCAGCGGCCGGCGAGTGCCAGAACCGAATTGCTAGCGTCGCGACTTGGTTTGTTTTGACTTCAATAAGTAAAATGAACACAAATGATGATCAGAAATAAATTTATTACATCAGGAAAAAATTAAATATGAAAAAAAAACAAAGGAAACAGACGAACAGTGCAAAACGAAAAGGCAGCGAAAAGTTGATATGAGCACTGAGTAATAGTTCAACCGGTTAAAAGCGAAAGGTTGTTCGAGCAAACATTCAGAATGTGTAGTGATTAATAGCCTAAACGAATTTCTGTCAATAGTTGTTCAGCTTACTGACTCATAAGCCAACTAAATAGTTGCTAAAGGTTGAGTTACGAAACGTTAGTCTGCGAAACAATACATCTACGAACAAATCCATCGGCGGACCGTTACTCGGCGAAACGTTGTCTGCCAATCAATAATCTGCGTAAAAATTGTCGGCGAATCATTAGGTAACCGAGGTTTATCTATGGGCCTAGTAGCCTGACAATAAATTAATTTGAATTTGAATTATACATGTGAAAGTAATCTGTCTGTCTGTGTGTTTGTTACTCATTCACGCCTGAACCGCTGAACCGATTTCGATGAAACTTGGTATGGAGATAGTTGGGAAGGACATAGAATACTTTTATCCCGGGAAATTGGACAGTTCCCGAGAGAGCAGCGATAAACCACTTCTACGCGGATAAAGTCGCGGGCGAAAGCAAGTAATATTATAAATGCGAAAATCTGTCTGCTTGTTACGTTTGTCTGTTTGTTACGATATCAAGGCTTAACCGTCGAACCGATTTCGATGAAATTTGGTATGAAAATAGTTTTGAGTCCCGGCCAACCCTGGGCTCAAACTATTGTCTCACATAGAATACTTTTAAACCCGGAAAATTGGACAGTTACCGAGGGCGCAGCGATTAACGACTTCTATATACCTACGTGGACGAAGCCGCGGAGAGGCTAGTAATGGCTGTTGCGATGTGTATTCGACTTCGCGTAGAGTGACGGCCGATTCGTGTTACACCGGGCCGGGGCTAGGCCGGGCCGGGGCCGAGCCGGAACACGCCCGGAGCACGGCCGGGACCCGGTTAGATAATCTAAGTATGCTTTTGTATGATTGTCATATAAACCATGAAGTTTATATGACAAAAACGTTTATATGAGTAAGATAGACGTCGTCGTAGATAATATTATATGACGGTCGCAAAAAATTGTTGAAATAACGTCTATATACCATTTTTATATGACAAGCACGTTTAGTGAGGATTCAAACACAATGCACCAATACATGACGTAGAGTAAGAAAAGTGACTGTAATATAACTTTATTATAAAACTCAAGGTCATATAAATGTTTGATCACATGACCGAAATGGTTTGCCGGGTCTGCTCTCAGCTCGAGTGCTCGCTGTCCGCGGGCAACGAAGCTCTTATCCTACTAGTCCTATTCTACTTATTACAACGATTTGCTCCTTAAGGCTGAATGGATTTGTATGAAATTTGACACACAGGTAGCTAATTTACTGGAATAAAACAGGATACTCTTTATCCCGTGACATTTGGTAGTTCCTGAGGGAAGCACGCTACGGTTTCGCGGGCGGGTCGGTCGGTTGACCTCTCTTTCTTTCTCCTTGGCATTCAGCAGGAAGCCGGTACCTGGCCGCGCTGGTGGAAGGGCGAGTATCGGCGCGGCACGCCCGTCGCGGTGTACACGTTGCCGTGGTAGTACAGCGGGGGGAACTTGCGCGGGGGCACCATCTTCGGCTTCGGCGCTTCCACCGACAACAATCTAGACTTCGTATCCTCTTTCGTCTCTTTCGCCTCACTGGCGTTCCTAACCATCTGCTGTTGAGATCTGCAATTCAATTCAATTTTTTGTTAAAATGGCGTCTGTCCATGAGGACAATTCTGCCAATGTCAAAGTTTGAGATTACATGTGATCGGTTCTTGAAAATGTTATTAAAACATTTAGAGTGTTATATTCTCCGAGATCAGAGGCAAGAGTGTCGGCCACCGCTCGCGCTGACCACTCCACCGAGCTCTTCAACACCACTGAGGCACTAAAAAACGCGACAAAATAATCGACACGTGCAGCAACCAACACTCTTGTCACAGAACTCGAGATCTGCAATATAAGGCTCTATTCGCATGTCATGTTTACTTGCTTTGGCTGTTATCGTGTCAGAGGTACGAACATACTGAATCAAGCGCCGCGTGTTGCACATAATAGCATGGGGCATGCAGGCAGGACTGATAATATGGATACAATTAGATACCACACCTTTGAATGGTTTAAGTTTTAAGTATCTGTTATTTGGGTACTTTATAATTAAAATATATCGGGAATGAGAGTATTTATCACAGACCTGGGCCACGCGAGTCTCAGCGCGTATCTGCCACTGCGTATCATTGTTGAACGTTTGTTGATTCTTAATAGAAAATAGAAAACATCGGCTTCACGCAGCCGCCCTCGACTCGCGATGACGGGTGACAGGCGGTGACAGCTTGTCGTGGGCACCTGTCGCTCGTGGATCTCGCTCTAAAAAAGTCTAGATACTAATGTTTTTAAGTTTGTTTGAATAAGGTTTCATTTAACAGATTGGCAAAAATTATGTATATCAAACATTATGTTGCAAAAATAGGAACACCTCTCTACTTCCTATAAAAGATTCTGATACACCTTTACTCAAATCGGTCTTATTTAAATATTTACCCCCCGCACCATAGAAACTAAGGTATATTATAGTTTTCGTAGAACTAGAGCCTCATGATGCTAGCACGATCTTGTGTAATTTACGGCTCTTTTGTGTAGCTAAAGTTTAAAGGAACATTGTTTACTTAAATTTAAATGTCACCTCTCAATTTACATAATATTTATTAATGTAAATAAAAAATTGAGATTATCTTGCTGCGAACGAATAGCTTTCGGATTTAGTTATAACAAGTGTAGTAGCTCCTTCCTATTTCTGAGCCAATATTCAAGGAAATAGTACTTATTACTACTAATTAAAGATACTAAGTAAATAGTCCATTCCACGCCGGCGCGGCGGCCGCGGCTTCAGTTTAAATTCCAGCAATGTGATGTAACGGCTCGTTTTCCACGGTTAATCACTGCCGGTTCAAAACATAGGCAAAGGTTGATACTCGATTCAGGCTATCATTCCACATAAGCTCTTTTAGAAATTTCAGTTCAAATGCATTTTTTTTTTTTAATGCTCTTTCCAAAGAACAAGTGAAACAAGTGAACAAGGGTGAGAAAAATGAAATGTTATCAATTGTGTTGTAGTCAAAGGGTGATGCACTAGATACTGCAACTATTCTAAATTTAAGCAGTTTTACTGAAAGTAGGAAAAACGACTAAAAGACATACGGTCAGACCGTAAATAAGACGTAGGTATTAGGAACCTCTTCCTTTTTTTTCTTTTTTCTTTTTTTTTTGAGTCGTGCGTTAGCAGGTCCTGCGTTCAGATGACGGAAACCAGCCGCCGGATAATACCTATATAACCCGTTAAAAAATACCGCGCGTTACTGGAACTCATAACATACTAATTATTTTAATGGCTTTAGTTGTAACGTTATTGGCGATGGGGTGCTTAGATTAACACTGAACTCGAATAATACCCAATGGCCGCGCTTCAAACTGCCCCCGTTGGTTGTTCAGTTAATGAGGCTTCGTTTGCCCCGCGTGGGCGCTCTGCCCTACCAGTACGAAGGTTCTAAGGTTAGGTTAGGTTAGGTTAAGGGGTGCTGGCTCGGTAGATCGGCTTGAAATTTTGCACGGCGGGGTTTTAAGAGACGCTCTTTCATATGGACCCCCCTTTTAGCGGTAAAATCGTGCCACTTTTGGTACCTCCCGTACAATTTTTCTGAAAAATTTTAGTTTTTAAATTAAAAAAAAAAAATTTGCTCATTATTTTTAGCTTGTTTCTATACTACCCCAAAATTTACTATAATGCGCGTTAAATGACACCAATTTTATTGTTCTAGGACAATAAGCAAAGATTTTAGACCCGGGTTAGATTGATTTTGACATCAACGGGGGACCGAGATTTGACAACGAGCGTTTACCCGATTTTAGTATTAAAATAATTTATAACTTATTTCTGGTAAATATTTCTTAATTTAAATTATGAATGAATGACCCAAGGGTTATTAAGTATAGTAGTATTAGGGTATTATAGATTGCTCAAAGGGTTAATCAGGCGCTTTTACGGATTTTGTATGGACTAAGTAAAATCCGACTCGCACTTGACGAAAAATATTTTGTTTAACTTTTTAGTTACTGAGCCGTATACTTTGAAAATATAATTCTGAGCCATTATATCATAGGTCAGGTTAGGTCAGGTTTGGATAGGGGAATGCTCCGGCTCAACTTTTCCGCAAAGTTGTGTCTTGTCCTTTGCGGTCGAGTTGAGCTGGGGTTGGGCGAAAGCCCCGCGAACCAAACACTGGGGGATCCCCCCCCAGTGTTTGGTTGGGGTATATTTGGGGTATATTTATATATGTATATATATTTATTTATATTGTATACATCTATCTATTTAGCTTAGGTTTAGGGGCGGGCTCGGCGTAAAATTACACTACCGTCGAGCACCCAAACCGTTCAAAAATACGGAAGTAACGTCTACTCCCAATACCCGTAACCCGTGAGTTCTACATCAAAGACCCTATCACTGATGATCATTGGGTAGTTATACACACTGGAACGGAGGGCTGGCCTTAATTGGCCGGCCCGCGAGAAGGAAACTCTTTTAAAACGCGACAGCGAAGTCGTTAAAACCTGTAAATACCAGGCGACCTTTACATTGTTTAGCCTTGTGTCTGAGATGGGCGTCACCCGGGCATCGACTATATTGCGACCCTACTCGTGGGATTGATTATGGAAAAAAAAATACGAAAAACTTTGATGGATAAGAAGTAGGAAGATAGAGAGAAGATAGAGAGGAGGTTAGAGAGGAGGTGGCATCATAAGACATGTAAAATGATTGATGCATGTCGTACGATAGATTTTACCGACCCGCTTTCCCCTTTTCCCCCTTTTTCCCCTTTCCCCCCATTTCCCTTTACCTTTCCCCCTTCCCCCTTCCCCCTTCCCCC